>CM060245.1:33554586-34923252 GCA_030555515.1 Acutogordius australiensis | reverse complement strand
TAAAATTATTTTAGTATTCAATTAGGCAGCAAAAAGGTCGGCCTAAGGGCCATTTTGCATTTTCAACAGCTAAGATCTCTAATGTACTACTGTTGACTAGGAAAAACAAAACCCAATCATTAAAAAGTGCGTTTTTAAAGGGTACCTATGAAGGTGATTGATCCAAAATACAGCAAACTTTTTTATTATATGTTTAAGAACAAAATAAAATTGGATTTCGCGGCCCTAAATAGAAGCCGTATGATTAGCCATAACGTAAGGCAACAGTCCCCCATACGAAAGGTAAAGACATTCAAGTTTGCTTCGAGCCTGCAATTCCACTTTAAAATTTTGTGTCAACTTTTCCCCATTTTTTGGAATTGTTGATGTCTCATTGGTAGATACCTATAATGCAATTGAAAAACATTTATGGAACAGATGATATAACATTTAAAACTATATCTATAATATCAATGTAAAAACTAATATTTAAAATACACTTAAATTATTATATTTTTAAATAATTACTAATTACAATTAAAAATCTAAAATTTAACTAATGTTTGGAATAATCAAAAAAGGTAATAATGAATAGTAGATAATCAAATATGTCTTGTCGATTTTAGAAAAGGTAAATTCAAACAACACAGGTCAACAAATATTAATGGCAGAAAAATGAATTTTATAAATACATAAAAGAATTTATCCCCATAATGGCCTTATCTTATATTTCGTTTTTCTTAGTTTCTTCCAACTTCGGCTCCTTACATCCGTCCATATCGAAGGCCTTTTTTGACCAAATTGACTTATCGAGAATACCCTAAATAGATAAAATTTATGAATCTTTTTTTCTATAATAAATTCCTTAAAACTTATATTTATCATCCAATAATGAGAAATTCAATTTTTTAGTACATCAAGCTCTAACATCTGCATTTAAATAATACAAAATCGTCCAAACATAAATACGACACAATATAGTATTGGTGTTTAATGAAAGTTTTATCTAAAGTCAATTCAACAATTGTTGTATATATGCAAAGAAAATTTATTTTTGTTTTTATATCTTTTTTGTTTTTTGGCATCTTTTCTAAAATTAAATGTTTAATGTTTATAACTGACTAACTAAGTTTAATTAGGAAAACCCATAAACGGTTTTGAAAATTCCGTGAGATTGATCTCCGTAAATAGCTCATAACTCTCAAAAATTTGTTGACCCCTGTAATGCAAAGAAGACGTTATCATTTAATATTAAACATATAGCTCATCTTAAATAAGTTTAAGGGTATAAGAAAATCCCTCCCAAAAAATTGTTAAAAAAATATTTTTAGTTAATTTTATAACCAAAAAAAAGCAAATTTTAAGCCTTAATACAAAAATTTGATATACATAAATTGCCATATGTCAAAAACAATTTGATTATAAAAATTGGTCAAATGTCATACCATGTTCAAATAAAATATTATTAAATACATAAATATGTATATTGCTTTATATTTTTATAGATAGTTATGAAGAAACATTTTAGCAGAATACAATTTATCAGAGTCCCTAATAAACGTAAAATAAGCATTATAAAAAAATGTGCCTAGGTGAAGTCAATACTTTCTCACGAAATTTATGAGACATAGCCTATTAAATTACACAGGTCAACAATTTTTTGAGAGTTATGAGTTAACGACAGAGATCATAACTGTCATATTAGGGAATATCAAATCCGTTTACCGTGTTTCCTAATCAAACTTAGTTTGTCAGGTATAAACATTGAAAATCTTAAAAAAAGGTTAAAAAATTAAAAAAGATTCAAAAATAAAGTAAAATTTTATTTTTACATTTTCAAAATAATTACACTGTGAAATTCAAACTTCAAATGGTATTTCATTTTAAACCGATAATACATCGTGTCGTATTTAAGTTTGGACGCGAAATATTTTTTACTATCTAAATGCCGATGTAAAAGCTTGATATATTAATAAAATTTATTTTTCATATTGGTTAAAAATATACGTTACAAGGGATTTTAGTATGCAAAAAAGATTTTTGAATTATTTTCTTTTAAAGTATATTTAGATCTGTCAATTTGGTCAAAAAAGGCCATTTTTCGTTATAAACAGATTTAAGGAACCAAAGACGGAAGAAACTAAGAAAAACGAATAGTATATATGAGATTAGGTCATCATGGGGTTGCATTCTTTTAAGTTTTATTAACAACCACATTTCTGACATAAATATTTGTTGACCTGTGTTATATAAGCAAAATATTTTGTAATAAAAAAAATGCATATCACATTTATATTAGATATGGCACATGTTAATTTTTTGTGCCAAAAAAATGTTTACAACATGTTTAAAAAATCTATTTTTTCCTTTTGAAATTTATCTTTAAACGCACCCAAAACAATTCGTTATTTGGGGGTGCAAAGAAATGATAATTTATACTCGAACAATTAGCATTTGGTTTGGTTTAAATGCAAAACGTTGGGAAGCGTTTGTTCCGGATTCATTTTCCAGTAAAGTGTGGACATCTTCTGCACTTTCAAATGAAATATCGTATATCTCATCACCCTTGAGACGTAGCTTCGTGGCATTTTCACCTTGGGTAAATGCGAGCGGGAGAATTCCCATAGCTATAAGATTTGACCTAATACAATTCCAAAATGTATATTTTATTTTCGATATAATAAAACACGCGCTACTAAAGTTGAAATTTAATATGAAAGCCGTTGAAGCATAAAAAGAATTAAAACATTTTATCTTATATGATTCAGCTCTAAACTCTTGTTATATCTAGATACATAATGACCTAGAAAAAAAATTTCCCGCACTATCTGAATACATGAATCTTGGGGGAAAAAAGAATTTTTGCAAAAAAAAAACAAAACCTATAAACAGGATCAAAGCTGACGGCAATGAAGGCGCGTACACCCAATAATCGTGGCCCGCGAGTGGCCCATTCCCGTATGGATCCGGACCCAAGGCCCGTTCCAGCAATGCAAATAATGGGTATGTTATGGTGGGCATATAACTGGGCGACATCGTATATCGAATCGATTCGGCTCGAGGGGTAATGGACCGTAAAGTTTTGAGGATGGTGGTGTTGGGTAGCTGCTTTTGACATGTATATAAAAAAAATCCCAATATTTTGTAGTTTTTGCAACTCATTTCTTTAAAACCTTTGTTTTTTTTTCATTTTTTTTTTATATTTAGCTAACCAAATGCCAGAAAATAATAACGTTACGAAAAATAGTAGAGTTATTTTGAATCTCATAATTATTTTTAAACACCTAAAAAATACGTTATACCCACAAAAAAAATAGGAGCCTCAAACCTTTTAATTTGGCGTTTGTCGTTGTACAAGAAGAAACATTCATACAATTATTATTATTATTATGATCCGGTAGCTTTCTTGAAATATTCTGATGGGGATAGTTAGTTTGTGGTGGGACCTTTGTAGACTGGGATGCCAGATGGTTGACCAGGATGAGATTTTTGAGCTTGGGGTTCGCGAAGGTACCCCGTGACATAACTTCGTGGTTTCCACGGCGAGAACCGTACGAATTAAATTCTCTAGGAGAGAGTCTAGCAAAAAATGGATGTGATCAGCAGCGGGCAAATTTTAAATTGAGGCTTAGGATATGTTCAGATCCTTTTTTTTTCATCTGAATCAAACTTTAAAAACCAGCTATAAACATTAAATATATATTACAAAAATATCAAAAATAAAATTTAATTGCTTTTATAAACTTCAAACATTTTTATTGCAAAGCGAGAATATATTGTGCCCTAACTGTGGTAGGGTGTCATATGTAACGTGTTCTAAATATGATGTAAAAGCTCAATATATGATAAATTAAATATAAAAAAATAAATATTATGAATTTTAACCTTTTTTAATATTTTCAAGGTTGTAATTAATCAACTTGGTCATTTTAAATGTAATAAAAAAATAGCTTGTGCGGTTTAATGTAGCCATATTGGGGATTACTTCCTTCTAATGTCGCATTCTTTTTTCTTACATTGATATTTAACGACCTGTGGATAATTGGCACCCCAATGTAAATAGTACATTATATATTATCATAAAGATATTATTTTAAATTAATTTACACAGTTTAAAGGTTAAATATAAAAATATCTTTTTTTTTAATTTGTGTTTTTTTTTAATTCTTTTTCTATGTTTATAATTGCCTCACAGAATATGATTTAAAAAAGGGTAAACGAATTTGAAAATCCTTAATATGGCAAATTAGGTCTTAATGTTGTCTCATATGGCTCAAAAATTTGCCGACCTGAGTGATCAAATCAAATTCTATATTATTTCATTACACATAACAAACATTTAAGAGTGATCAAATTAATAAGAAACTTATTAACGATCTCCAGGGCTTTATTAAAATGATATAAAATGAGATTTTTTCAATTAAAGCAATAATTTGTAAAAATAAATTATCACAAGACATTTAATTGAGCGTGAATAATATTTAAAATAAAAATACCCCATATTTGTAAGATATTTAGCGGCAGGTGTATTCCTTGGTATACTACCCGCAGGAGATATATGATCTGAGGTCACGTGATCTCCGAAAATAGCCAATGTTCGAGCACCTTGAATAATGTTAATTTTTGATTGGTTTTTAACGATGTTCAAATTGACAAATAAGGAACGTGGTGGCTCTTTGATATAGGTAGAATGGGCGTCCCACAGCCAAAACTCTCGCTTTTCATTGGCATTTAAGGCGAGCCAATCATCGTTTGGCAATTTCATGCTAGTTAAAAAAATATATAATTCAACATGAATTTACAAAAAGAGCAAAAAAAATTTTGTGTAAAATTAAAATTTTATGCTACATAGATTCAGATATTGTTATTCTGACCTTTGTTCAATGGTAGTAAAAATGGCTGGCAATATGAGTTTATTTTCAGCTTCCGATATTTGCTCACGACTTGGCCAAATATCACGGAGATATACGCCCTTCTTACCATACTGATATTCTGCAAATTAAAAAAAATAAAGCTTAATATTATCGTTAAATAAAATTTAAAGCAGTGCCAACATAATCCATATCAATGTGTGGAACAGAAAAACAAATTAAAAAGTTTTAACAATAACTGGCAAATTTTTTTTTGTGAGGTACAAAAAATATTTATTTTTTCAACCTGATGTGTCTAAAAAGCGAAAGAATTTATTTAAAAAAAGATAGTATTTTATATGTTGGCAATGGTTTATGCCAAAAAAAAGGTCAAAAGAGTTTCAAACATGTATATAAATACGTATGGCTTCTCAAGAATTCATAACTATTATTTGGTAGGAAAAAAATGAAGGATTGATCAGAAACCAAGGATAATTTACATATAGAGATTGATATCAGATTAAAATATTTTTTTATTATTATATTACTTTAGCTTAATGAAAGTTTTTAAATATACAGGGTTCAATGAATAAACCATTTGAAAGGAATGCGAGCTAGGGATCTAGGCCAAAACGTTTTTACCTGGGGTTATTAACGATATATAGATATTTAATTATTTCACTAAGTGTTTTATTTCATTTTGTTAATGTGCCCGTCAATGACGACTTTAACCTTACCTACGAGGTGTCAAGGTGTGATAAGGTTATAAGAACTATAAGGCAAATAAAAAAAACAAAGACAAATGATAAAAGTTATATAGTTATAAGTTAACTTCAGAGATAGAACCTGCCATCTTAGGGAATATTAAATCCGTTTACCGTTTCTCCTAATCAAACTTAGTTAGTCAGGTATTAAACATTGAAAATTTTAGAAAATAGGTCAAAAAAAACAAAAAAAATTCAAAAACAAAAATAAGTTGAAATATTATTTTTGCATATTCACACAAGGTAAACTAATAAATTCTAACTTTAAATAAAATATTCATTAAAAACCGATAATATATCGTGTCGTATTTAAGTTTGGACGCGAAATATTTTGTATTATCTAAATGCCGATTCAAAAGCTTAATGTATTCATAAAATTTATATTCCATTATTTGTGATTAAAAATATAAGTTACAAGGCATTTTTTTATGCAATGTAGATGTTTATATTTTTTCTTCCTATATATTAAGATCTGTCTATTTGGTCAAAAAAGGCCATTTTTCCTTATAGACGGATCTAAGGAGCCAAAGACGGAAGAAACTCATAAAAACAAAAAGTATATATGAGATAAGGCCATCATGGGGTTATATTCTTTTATGTTTTCAAAACAATCTCGTTTCTGACATTGATATTTGTTGATCTGTGTGATATAATTAAAAAAATTAAGTATTTAAGTATAAAGAGGATATCCGTTTAATTTATGTTTTTACCGCACACATATAATTAAATTAGAATACATTTATTAATTCCTAGATTCAAGAAAGAAAATGAAAAAAAAATTAAGTTAGCTACATAATATGTAAAAATTGCCTGTGAGATCTTCTATTTCATTTTTTTCGTGACTAGTTGTTTTTTCTGCTTGATTCAAAGCATAATTAACGTTGAGGGGCCGGTTGTGAAAATCAAAATTGATGGTTCCGGCCAAAGCGTAAGCTACCACGAGGGCAGGGGAGGCCAAAAAAATGGCCCGAGGGTGAGGTAGCTCCCGCGGTTCGTAATTACGGTTGCCTGAGAGTAAGGCGCAAAGCAAGGGTCGGGAATTGTTAACGGTTATATTGTGAGTAGCTTCTATAAGTAGTAATATATAAATAAGAATTTCAAAAAGTTCTCTAACAAAACACTTTGAGGTAGAAAAAAATAAAATTGATAAAAGAAACGTTGCAACTCGAATTTAAGTAATAACATTGGGAAAGACTCATAAAAAAATTTTTTTTATTATTGAAACTAAATTTTTGATAGGGTTAATAAAAAATGATACACAGGTCAACAAATTTTTAAAAGTGAGCTTAATTAAAAGATCAATCCTGTCATATTAAGAATTTTTAAATCCGTTTACCCTTTTTTCTAATTAAACTTAGTTAGTCAGCTATAAGCATTGAAAATTAAAAAAAAATGTAAGATAAAAAAAGAGTTAAAAACAAAAATAAATTAAATGTTATTTTTATTGCATATTCACAACTGCTAAATTGTTTCAAACTTAAAATTATATTTCTATTTAAAACCGAAAAAATTTCGTGTCGTATTAAAGTATGGACGCGATATATTTTATATCATTAAAATGCGGAGTTAAGATTATATTTCATTATTTAAAATGATGAATTTAAATTTTTTATAAGAAAAAATTATTTGAGTTTATTTTTTTAGGATATTTTCGAGGTCACAGAATCATATGTCAATTTGGTTTAAAAAGCCCATTTATTAGATATGGACGGATCTAAGCAGCCAAAAGCGGAAGCAGCGGCAATTGGAAAATATATATGAGGAAAGGCCATCAAAAAGTGCACTCATTTATGTTTCATTTTTTGTGACATTGGTATTTGTTAACCTGTGCCATGATCCACCTGTAAGATTTTAGAGAATAATATAGAGATAAAAAAATTAATCATATTAACAAGATCAATAATGACATTTGTGAAAAGTTAAAGCTCACACCTAATATTAACATTCGATAAAAAATTAATACCAATTTCTTCGATATCTAAAATTTGTTTGAGAAATGCGTTTTGCGCAACAGAAGGTTGGGTAATTTTATCACAATCAGGACAACCATAACCCGTTATCTCAAACCCAAGGCGCTATATATGTTATAATAAGTAAGCGTTTTGTGTATTACAAATCAAACAACTTACGATGAATAAAAATTCAATCGTGATAAATGAGGGGTGAGGAAGCTGACCTCAACGATGGATATCAATAATTTTGAGCTCCTCGAATAATCCTCAGTTTGGATCTTATTAAAATTTAAAGAATTTTAACGACTACATTCGTCTCCCATTGAATTTAGTTAGGCAATGTTTAAAGATAAAAATAGACATTATTATCGTACGAAATTAAATACAAGGTATATGATTCAGTAATCAATTTGGGCTGGATCTAAGAACAACTATTTTTGTAATCAGCAGCGGGCCTGATAGAATTCCGGAGACTCACGGCTAACTTAGTCTAGATAAGATTGCATTTTTAATAATTTCGTTATGTACATTTTAAATTAGCTGATCAAAGATTCGGTTTTTTATAGAACAAAATTGCGTTAGCTGCAAATTGAAAGTTTTTATTTTCGTAAAAATTTTTGAAATTCTAAAAATTAAATTTAATATTTTTTTCGAAAATTTTGTAGAAAAAATTTTTATTTCAGAAAAATCAGTGCTTAAATAAAATTTGGCAACTTTTTAAAATTTTGCGTTTTATTACAAAATAAAATTTTTCAAAATCTAAAATTTCACGAAAATAAAATTCACTTTGCCCTTATTAAGAAAAATTATTTCAAAAAATGTAACGCATTGGTATAAAAGGTAGGTATAATTCAGATAACCAAATTATACAGGGTCCTCCATGTTTTTTCATTTAAACAGAGCTGGGAAAATGCCCATTTTCGGGTCAAACCCATTTTTTTATTTTTTGAAAATTAGAAAAAATAAAGGGTTTTAGCTTTAATCAACAAAATACTTATAAAATTTAATATTTTCTGCTTATATTCTGTATTTATTTATAATTAATTTTTTTAATCTGTCATAAAATTTTTAAAAAACAAAAATTTGAGTTTAGTCGAAAAATGGGTTTTTTTCCAGCTTTGCATTTAAAGAGGCCAGATTTTTACAAAACCTTAATATATGGTGGCTAAATTGATATTTGTTGATGAATTTATATTAGTTTGTATGCTGAAAAATGTTTTAAGCTAAAAAAAATTTTATAGGGATACCTCTATCCTCTAATTAGGCACAGAATAATTATTGTGTATATTTTTAAGATATTTTGCAAAGATGAGCAAGATAACTAAAAAAATTTATCAAGTTATGTTACTAAACCAAATTTTACCACTAAATTAATAAATTAACCCAAAAAAAGTTTAACCAAGTTTTAGGCTAATATTAAAAATATAAATTAATAGTTAAATTGGGTAAGAACCTTAGTTTGTTATTTAATTATATTCAGTTAATCATGCTTTTAAACACACTATTTATATTTAGGAAAGGTTTTTTAAAAACAGTAATCATTAATGTATGGGGCCGAATAAACACCAAAAAAATAATAAAATTTAAATTATGACCTAGAAATCACGATAATTTGCAGTTGGAAAACTTCACATTTAATGCATTTTAAAAATTTGATTTACAATTGATAGTTAATAAAATTACCAGCAATAATATGTTGTAATACGTCAAATCCCTTTTTGAGGTTTCCCCCATACCTTTCCCCACTTAGGGGTGCCATGCCCGTTAGGGCTTTGACTCTTTAACCCGAGCAAAGCAATTAATATTGCCGACGGGTTAAATAGTAAGATTTTCACGCACGCCGACGACCTAGGTTTTTAGCCTAGGCTCTTACTTTTGGACATATCGTTTAAGACCTACTGCCTAAGCAGGCCACTCAGAAGCTTTAAAGTGGTTACACATGTATGCTCTTTTTCCGAAGAAAAAAGCGCTGTGCACGGATTCGAACTCGCAACCTCCCGCGTTTAAGGCAGAAGGTTTGCCACTGAGCTATCTGAGCCGTATATTTTATAAAACAAAACCTTTAGATATGGAAGCGTAAGACTTTCTTTCAGATAATGAATGGATAGAGAACCGCCCGGAGTCAACAAAACGCTTCCTATTCGGTCGCTATTTTTTGCTTCACACGAGCTCTTAGCCAATAAACGCCCGAGTTTGAGTCCGTTCTCGCATGCGCGTTTAGCCAAAAGGCCAGCCATCAACATAGCCCTAGGATTGGTGGAATTACTGCAACTCGTGATAGCGGCAAGCAGCAAATCCCCGTCGCTTATTTGTGGTAGAAGTTCGCTAAATCTCGTATCTTCAAAAAATTTGGCAAAAAAAATATAGATATAAAATGCAAAAAATATAATAAATTTTATATATATAAATAGAAGGTTGAAAAATATTATATGACAAAGCGTTTGGTTAAAATATACACGCTTCCCAACTATTCCAGAATTGGGCTATTTCTTATTTTTACCCCAAATTGGTAAAAAATATTTTAAAATTTAAATCCAATTTTATTTCAAAAAATGGAAAGGGGCAGAGACTCGTCTCATATTTAAATACTTGTTTAATGTATATCAGAAGGAATGAAAAAAATGAACAACTTTTATTTATCGTTCGACATTTCTTCAATTCAACTATTTTTCAAATAATTGATCGGCTCAGATAGCTTAATGGCAAACCTTCCTGCCTTACACGCAGGAGTTGCGAGTTCGAATCCGTGCACAGGAGGCTTTTTTGGGAAAAAGAGTATACATGTGTAACCACTTAGTATTAACGATATGCCTAAATTAAGAGCCTAGGCTAAAAAATAAGGTCGCCGGCGTGCAAATAAATCTAATTATTTAACTCAGTGCAAGACTATTTGCTCTCCTCGGGTTAAAAAGAGTCAAAGCCCTAGGTATGGCGCCCCCTTAATAAGGAGAGGTTTCATATAACCATCTGTTTATGTTTTATGTTTCAAAATATAAAAAATCTGTTCATGACGAGAGTGTATAATTTTTTTAACAATTCGACATAGGCACCCCTAAGAAAATAGATGTCTGAATTTAAAATCTCTAAAAAAATATAAACATATTAAAATTAATTAAACCAAAAGTTGACGTTTGGTTTAGGCTTATTAATTCGCATTTCCCATTTTCGAAAGATGCTTTCTCTTGAGGTCTTTTGGGTCCACTAACACATGTCCTCACACGGGAAAGATCGATCTCAATTACCTAGGAAATTTATATTTAAAATTCAATAATTAAGCAATATATACATAAACATCGGCCATTTCTTTGTGGTTTATTAGATGCTAAAAATACATGTGAAAGTAAGATTCTTATATATTTTATTAATCTATATAGAATAGGGCAAAAATTTGTCAAATAAAAGCATATTTGAGAAACAGCTTCAAAAAAAATTTGAGCAAATTTAAATTACACCCTAACACAAAATTCACAAAAAATGCGTTATATTTATGTAAAAAAATTTTGACCAACCTCAGAATACACTGGTTCAGGGTCGTTGTCAGTTCTGAAAAAGCCCATGGCTTTCATGTATTTCTGAATTTTACGGACTTCGTCAATTGGACGGCCTATACGCGGTGATTTAAAAATAGTTTTTAATGTTATATCAGGGCACGTGCAAAATGAGTTTTTATTTTCGTAAAATTTTCAAAATTTTGAAAACAAAATTTATGTAATAAAACGCAATTTTTTTTATAAAAAGTTGCCAAATTTAATATATGCACATAAAATGCTTTTTCTGAAATAAAAAATTTTTAAAAAAAATTTGAAAAAAAAATTTATTTAATTTTCAGAATTTTACGAAAATAAAAATCACTTTGCACGTGCCCTCATATACATTGCAATAAATGGGTTTTGTCAATGCAACTGAAACTTTAAAACAAGTTAAAACTTTTTCCTCTTGTTTTTAGTTTTTTTCAAATAAAAAGTTATCTTCTAGGGCACGTGGAAAGTGAATTTTTATTTTTATAAAATTTTCAAAAAAAAAATTTTTTAACAATAAATTAAAAAAAAATGGCCAAATATATTGTATGCACATAAAATTCTGAAATAAAAAATTTTTTAAAAAATTTTGAAATAATTAAATTTTTGAAATTATTAAAATTTCACAAAAATAGAAACTCACTTTGCACGTGCCCTCACATTCTAGTCGTCAAAAGTCGAAAAATGACAACAAATGTACTTTTTAAACACCAATGACTCAAATTATAAAAGGCTAATTGTAACCAGAGCTGGGAAAACGCCCATTTTTGGGTCAAACTCGTTTTTTTATTTTTCGAAATTAAAAAAAAATAATAGGTTTTAGCTTTAATCAAGTAAATATTCAAAAAATTTAATATTATTTGCTTATATTCTGTATTTATTTATAATTGATTTTTTTAATCTGTCATAAAATTTTCAATAAACAAAAATTTGAGTTTAGTCGAAAAATGGGTTTTTTCCCAGCTCTGATTGTAACTAATATAAATTCAAAACATAACATGATAAAATAACACAAAAATAACTATAATTTTAAATATTGTAAGTGTATAAAATAATTATTCCATTTCTAGGCTATTTTATAGGTCTTCTCACATAAAATTAATAAAAATTAAAAAAAAAATCACTAGGCAAGAAAAAATAAACATAAAAGTGGATAAATGGGATATAATAAATTTTATTAAGTGGAAACCCGTATTAATCAAATACTCTGCCGTCGTTTGGTCAAAAGGAAAGTATGAGATAGCCGCTCCATATTCCGGGCACATGTTAGCGAGAGTTAGTCGATCTGAGATGACCAAATCCTTCAAGCTTGGTCCACAAAATTCTAAAATGTGTCCTTGGATTTCAGGACGGGATCTAAGTACCTTTTTATCAATAGTAATAATATATTTGTAATGTGTTTTTCGTAAAAGTCAATATGAAAATTAGACATATGACAATTATGCATTTGTTATTATAAAGTCATAAAGTCACAAGGGTTCTTATTTTGAAGATGAAAAAAATTATACTGTTTGCATTAATATGCAAAATAATCATGGCACAACGAATATAATAATCAAAAATTAAATGTTTCTCAAACGTTTAGATATTGAACATCAAAAAAAAACCTATTAACCTCTAACATTATACAGGGCTGCAATAGAATTTTAGGTTTAACAAAAATAAAATATATTTTTTAAAAAAAACTATTTATCAATAAAAAAATTATGAAAATTAAAAGCAATCGTGAAAAAAAAACTTTGGTGATGTTGAGAACAATGTCGGTCGAAGTGACATACAAATCGGGTATGCCTATAATACGAACCCCAAAAATACGAAGTTTCCGGTTGTTTAAGCAAAAAGGAAATGCAATTGGTTGGCCTAGCAAAACGCTTTGTGCATCTATTCCCCCTACACCTGAAAGGTAGAATATAATATAATAAAATTTAGCGTTAAATAATAGGTATTTATTCCAAATTTTAAGACTAAATGCTGTAAAGTTATCAAAATTTGATTAAAAAAGGCAGAGGGTCAAGCATAAATTGTTTAAAAATAGATATATAAGTTAACATATTATATCGTAAAAAAATATTTTGAGATATTTGCATTTAGCAAACTAAAAATGATAAATTAAAAAGATTTTATTTCGTTTGAAAGGGCCAAAAAGCTCTAAGTCATAAAAAACGCCCATTTCCCCTATTTTTTTTATTCTCCAAAAAAAAATTCTATTATTCTTGAAGAATTGTATTTAACATAAGGTTGGTTTTAAAATATTTTTTGTAATAAAAAATGGGGTTTTTTTAAAAAAATAATAACTCTCTTAAGAGTCAGAGACCAAGCTCATTGATTAATCATATTTGAGCATAATTTTTTAGTAGTATTTATATAATTATTAATTTTGAGATGGCAAACAATTGTATAGCCATGTTTTATTGTAATATCCAAACAACTTAATTTATATAAGGGCACGTGCAAAGTCAGTTTTTATTTTCGTGAAATTTTGAAAATTCTAAAAATTTTGAAAATTTTATTTTTTTCAAAATTGTTTAAAAAAATTTTTATTTCAGAAATAGTATTTTATGCGCATATACTAAATTTGAGAACTTTTTAAAATTTGCGTTTTATTTCAAAATAAATTTTTTCAAAATTTTGAAAATGTCACGAAAATAAAAACACACTTTGCACGTGCCCTAAAGAAAAGGTTAATAATGTATAAACATTTGATGCGTTGCAATGAGAATTATATTCAAAATGTTTAAAAAAATAATTATTTAATATTGAAAACAACGTGTGATTTTTATTTAAAAATACTTGGATATAAAAGAAATTTGTAATAATAGGGCACTCCTTTTATATTGGCCAGGTTGTGTAAATAATTTTGCGTTTTATTAGACTATTTTAATAAAACCCTTAAATTATTTTAAATAGACCAATTTTTCAATTTTTTTCTTCAGAAACTTTCAAAATCAGACATATTCTGCAAAAAAGTATATTTATAACACACTAGGAAACTATTGCTTTTTGCATATGTTATTACTTGAAACAAACATTTTTAAATTTATAATCTAAGCGATTTTAAGGAAATTGTCGGCTCAGATAGCTCAATGGCTAATTTTCCTATCTTGCACGCAGCAGGTTGAGCGTACAAATCCATGATAAGTGCCTTTTTTCTTTGAAAAATAAAACACATGTGCAACCTTTTTGAAGCTGTTTAGTGGCCTACTAAGGCATTAGACCTTACACGATGTGCCTTAAGCGAGAGCCTGGGCTTAAAATCTAGGTTGCAGGCGTGGGTGCTAGTATGAGTCAAAACCCTAAACGGGTATGGAGCGCTTTTATATATAGAAAAGTAGGGAGAAACTTTAAACCCAATTGTTTTAATAAACAGGAGCGATAAGATTAAGTAGTTAAATGTAATAAAACGGCTGAACCCCAAGCAAGAATGCCAAGTCCATTGAGTGCTGCAATGTGGGAGTCAGTCCCAACTATTACATCAGGTCTTAAAAGAGGCGGCAGGTTTGTAGACGAATTATCCAAATCATTTTCAGACAATTTTATGGGTGAGGTGGGAACTTCTTCGACGACAAATCGAGCAAGATATTCGAGATTAGTTGAATGGGATATCCCTGACCCTGGTGCAATAACCCGTGTTCTTTTAAACGTCAGAGAACACCACTGGACAAGATAGCATAAAATTATTAATTAAATTATAGCAAAAATAAAATCAATTTCCATCTAAATACAACATCTATGTTTGCTTTTAATTATTCAAACAAATTAATAATCTAACAAAATGAAGTTTATTTTAAATATAACCTTTAAAAATGCAAGTCTCTCTTTGTTTCTTTCAAATTCCAATTCATGATTACGGAGCAATAGAGGGGCACTAAATGTATTTATAGTTCAAAAAAAGTGTTTTCAAGTATGATAGCAATTTATTAAATTATCCAAATGTGATTTTGTCAATAATTTTAAAAGACATGAAAACCATTTCTTTAAATATGTAGTATAGCTAGTTATAAAACCTTAGAGTAACTGTATTGTGAAGAGGGCACTGTAAATATCGTTTGGAATGACCAGATGGAGGAGGGGCCTTACAAATCATACATTCATATGGGTCATTGGAACTACAGGAGTCATTTTTGATGTCAGTTTCATCATTGATATCTAGAAGCACCTCAAAATTTTTGACATCTGCTTGTTGTGTGTCTATGTTTGGACCAAAACATATAATCTTGTTTCTTTGAGGTGTCAACTTTTTTAAGGCCTACAGGGTTAAAAACAAAAAGGAATATTTATTATACGATACATAGAGATTAATTATGCAAAATAAATAGTAATAACAACAGTAAGCAATTTTTGTTATTATACTACCTCAATACTTTTGGCATCTATATATGGAGATATTGAAGACTTGTCATATATTTTAGCCAGCTCTGTTATTTCTGAATTAGTTCTAAGGATAGAGTGACTATTGAAATCGCACCCAGGCAAAGACAAAGGGTATTGATGGGTTTCAAATGGAAAAATATGAATAGGTGGGTAAAGGGCAAATTGTGTTGGTATGGCAACAGGTAAAAAAAGGGAAGGAGGGCCAGAATAACCAACTGGAACATTTCCAAATTGGACACTGGGTTGTAAATTGGGGAGTGGTAAAATAATGTGTTGACTATTATAACTATCATATGGTAATGGGTTCACTATATTGGCGGTTTTAGCTGATGAGAGAATATGTGTTTTAGACACTAAAGCTTTAATTTTAGACAAAGTTCTACATTTTTATAAATAAGAAATAAATACTCCTTTGCAAATGGAAAATGCAAAAAGCTATCTAAAACAAAGTCCATATAACAAAGTGGGTCAAAAAAATTTTTTGCCCTAATTTCTTGCCTCATGTATGCAAGATCCATTAAGGCAGGTAGGCCACTAAACATTTAACATCTCAAATTCTTACGTGAAATCTTGAAATATCAAATGATTAGGTTTAATCATAGTCTCTGCGACCAATACTTTATACTCCAGGTAGAATGATAACATGTCTTCCAACCCTATCTGACCAGAAATTAATATATTTTCTGATATTTGCTTAAGACAAAATGGAATTTTAGCTAAAAATATAAAGTTTATAAAATTACTTATATTTTTGAGCTTTTGAAAACGAACGTTTAACCCAGTATCCAATATAAGTTTGGAACGATCTTGATCCATAATGTTTTAATCGTTTGTTGACTAACCTCGTTTTATCAAAAAATTGCAACAGCTGTCTAAATCACGTAGGGAGGAACAAGTGATAAACGTATGATATCGAAACACGTTCGGTGTATGGTATTTCGCAATCCAAAAAAATTAGTAAAAAAACATTACCTTATTTTGTAAACAATGATGTTTTTTTTGCCAAAATTTATGTTATGTAAAATCTAGATATTGAACATTTATCACTAAATGTTCCAGGCAGTAATTTATACAATTGATTGTACGAATTTAGTTAATTACTTAATTAAATAACTAATTTATTGCAAAATTAGTCTAAACTAATTTTATATAAAAAATTTTGTTCAAATATATTGTTTACTTATAGATAATATTTTAATCAATCTAGGTTTCTAGTTATAAAGATATACACTTACTAGAATTTGAGTTAATGGTAGATAATATATTATAAGTATATAATTAAACAAATCAAACATGGGGCAAAAAAAAAGGATTGGTGGTAGTATTGTATAGGAATTGTGTCTCCGTTAAAGAAAAATAACATTATTTTATATAAGTAGGGTAGAAATTTAGCATAGTAATTTTTAATTTTAGTATATTTAGTCCAAAATTTTTTTAGAAGGATCTAACGGTATAACATAATTTTTTTTTAAGCCTATGGAGTTGTTTACTTTAAAAATTTTATGTCATTTTTTAGGTTAGTTTTGTACTTGAATTAGTCAAATATATAGTTTAGTCAAGCCATCAGACCTTTACCCCAAAGTTCTAAGTTTTGATGAAAATAAAAGATCCTAATAATAAGGCCAAACTTCTTTCAATACTCGGTACTTTAGGTTATTATACTAGGTTTATTCCAGATTACAAAGTAATTTCGGCACCACTTTACAATCTTTTAAAAAGGATGTTCATTTTTTTAGACAGATATACACCATAAAAAAATTTGACTTGGCGAAAGTTTTAACACATCTGCCGGTTTTAGCAAGCTCTAACCCCGAATATAGCAGTTGGGGTGTCTACATGGAGTCGGTGGCACGCTATTACAAAGGCATAATCATTGGCGTAGGAGAGGGGGGGGGGGGGGGGGGGGATAATGCCCCCCCCCCCCCAAGCATGCCATATCCCCACCCAAATTAAAAATTTTTAGTGCATATTTACCCCCCCCCCCCCCCAAGCTTTACAACTTGCTACGCCCTTGTGCATAATACATACAGGCTTATTCTTTTTTATGCAGAGAATGTCTGAATGGTCAAAGATCCACAGTTTTAACTGACCAAAAACTTCTCAAACTGTTAGAAAAACAACCGTGCTCTACTTCTGTCACCACAATTGAAACGTTGGCAACTACTCATGGTAAATTTCAAACTCGAGTTAGTATATATACCTGGTAAATAAAATAACTTGCCAAATACCCGATCTAGGCTATTACGTTACAATGCCCACTATTATCAGCTTTATTTCAGATGAAGTTTGCGTCTCATGGCATAATATCATTAAAGCAAGTGAAAAAGACAAAGTATTAAGTATCCTTAAAAAATACTTAAAGGGCAAAATTAAGCCTATTAATCCGTCAAACAATAATTATAAACTAATGACAGAATTACACTTGGAGGACAAATTAATTGAACGACAAGATTTCCCAGATATCTTA
This sequence comes from Acutogordius australiensis, assembly GCA_030555515.1. Classification (NCBI taxonomy): domain Eukaryota; kingdom Metazoa; phylum Nematomorpha; class Gordioida; order Gordea; family Gordiidae; genus Acutogordius; species Acutogordius australiensis. The sequence continues at coordinate 34,905,351 of CM060245.1, read as the reverse complement.
GAGTCTTACAAATGAGATAAGCCAAGAAATACATACGGGACATCAAGGACGCGATAAGTGCATACAACAAGCCCGTGTAAAATACTGGTGGCCAAAAATGAAATTTATCGAAAGTGTACAGTATGTGCTTCAAAAGAATCACCTAAAGGTCGACAAAGTTAGGAAATTCTAGATGCACATTTATGACAATGCATAGACCTACTAAAATTTTTTATTTGATAATAACGATTTTCTAACGTGTTAATATAATTAGTTTTTGGTGGGTGGGTCTGAAAAGCAAAATCCCAAAAAGCAAAATCCCAAAAAGCAAAATCCCAAAAAGCAAAATCCTAAAAAGCAAAATCCCAAAAAGCAAAATCCTTAAGTAATAAATCAATTTTTGGCGGGAAACTTGCTTTTGCTTTTTGGGATTTTGCTTTTTGGGATTTTGCTTTTTGGGATTTTGCTTTTCAGACAAAAATTTTTTTTTGTTTTCTGGCATGTGTCGGTGTTTTAAGGATTTCATTGATGTTTTAAGTAATTTTTTGGGATTTTGCTTTTTGGGATTTTGCTTTTCAGACAAAAATTTTTTTTTTGTTTTTTTGGCATTTGTCGGTGTTTTAAGGATTTCTTCGATGTTTTAAGTAATTTTTTGGGATTTTGATTTTTGGGATTTTGCTTTTCAGACAAAAAATTTTTTTTTGTTTTTTTTGGCATTTGTCGGTGTTTTATAGATTTCTTTGATGTTTTAAGTAATATTTTGGGATTTTGCTTTTTGGGATTTTGCTTTTCAGACAAAAATTTTTTTTTTGTTTTTTTGGCATTTGTCGGTGTTTTAAGGATTTCTTTGATGTTTTAAGTAATTTTTTGGGATTTTGCTTTTTGGGATTTTGCTTTTCAGACAAAAAATTTTTTTTTGGCATTTGTCGGTGTTTTATGGATTTCTTTGATGTTTTAAGTAATATTTTGGGATTTTGCTTTTTGGGATTTTGCTTTTCAGACAAAAATTTTTTTTTTTGTTTTCTGGCATGTGTCGGTGTTTTATGGATTTCTTTGATGTTTTAAGTAATTTTAAGTAATTTTTGGGGGATTTTGCTTTTTGGGATTTTGCTTTTCAGACAAAAAAATTTTTTTTTTTGGCGTTTTTTTGGCATTTGTCGACGTTTTAAGGATTTCTTTGATGTTTTAAGTAATTTTAATTAATTTCTTGGGGATTTTGCTTTTCAGACAAAATTTTTTTTTTGGTTTTTGGCATTTGTCGGTGTTTTATGTATTTCTTTGATGTTTTAAGTAATTTTAAGTAATTTTTTGGTGATTTTGCTTTTTGGGATTTTGCTTTTCAGACAAAAAAATTTTTTTTTGTTTTTTTGGCATTTGTCGACGTTTTAATGATTTCTTTGATGTTTCGAGTAATTTTAATTAATTTTTTGGGGGATATTGCTATTCAGACAAAATTTTATTTTGTTGAAACCCCCCCCCCCCCCCCCCCCCCCCCCCCCCAAGCTTTACAACTTGCTACGCCCTTGCCCATGATGGCCTTATCTCATATATATATATATATTGTTTTTCTTTGTTTCTTGCGGCCTTGGCTCCTTAGATCCGAGCATATCGAAAAAGCCTTTTTTGACCAAAATGACAGATCGAGAATATCCTAAAAAGAAAAAATTTGAGAATCTTTTTTTCATAAAAAAATCCCTTGTAACTTGTATTTAACATATCAAATAATGAGAAATTTTTTTTAGTATATCAAGTTTTTACATCAGCATTTAGATAATACACAATATTTCGCGTCCAAACTTAAATACGACACGATATATTATCGGTTTTTAATAAAAGTTTTATTTGAAGTTTGAATTTAACAGTTTAGCTGTTGTAAATATGCAAAAAAAAATTCAATTTATTTTTGTTTTTAAATCTTTTTTGTTTTTTTGGCATTTATTCTAAAATTTTCGATGTTTATAGCTGACTAACTAAGTTTGATTAGAAAAAACGGTAAACGGGTTTGAAAATCCCTAAGATGGCAGGTTTGATCTCCGTAGTTAGCTCATAACTCTCAAAAATTTGTTGACCTGTGAAATTAGTTAGGGTCTATAGAAATTAAGCACACTTAATTAATTAATTTGCAGCATAACCTTACATAAAACAACAGAATCTCTTAGTAAACTAATTATCGTTAACCCGTGATCGGGTAAGGAAGGGATCTGGCGACCTGTGACATTGATAGTGTAGTTGAAGGACCTTTTAAGTCCTTGTGGCTTAAAATTAATCGTACAATTACAATCCAGATATCTTTTTATATTGCACTCTTATTAAGTATATTTTTTGTCTTAATAAATTAGCTTTTTTTTACGAACTTGACAAATGGCGAAGTCGTTGGCTGACTTATGTTGATGCCAAAATATTCTGATCAATATTTATGGTAAAATTTTAGTCAGATTATTTAAAAAAAGAAGTTTTTTTCGATATTGAAATAAGTTGTCGTTAGGCGAAAGCGCTTTTAGGCAAAATTATTTTCATTTTAGAAAAAGTGGGGCTACAGACCCTTGATGTGTTTTTAGGCCTTGATATATCATAATACACAATAATGTTGATTATTGTCCAGCCCGAAAAACTTGTAGTGGAGGAGACCCTTAAGCCGCGATTGGTACTGTGGGGTTTTAGTATTTTGAATATCTTTAAATATATTATATTTTATTGGCCAAAACTTTGTGACTTTATTTCTTAAATATATAACAAAATAAGTAATTAAAATTTAGTCTATGTCTAATAATAACATTTGTTTAGAATTTAGAAATTGAATTAGGGGCCGTATAAACTCCACATGTGAATCATAAAAATTTACTTAGAAAATCAAAGAAATACATAAAACACCGACAAATGCCAAAAAACAAAAAAAAATTTTTGTCTGAATAGCAAAATCCCCAAAAAATTACTTAAAATTACTTAAACATCAAAGAAATTCATAAAACACCGACAAATGCCAAAAAAACAAAAAAAAAATTTGTTTGAAAAGCAAAATCCCCAAAAAATTACTTAAAATTACTTAAAACATCAAAGAAATACATAAAACACCGACAAATGCCAAAATCAAAAAAAAATGTATGTCTGAAAATCAAAATCCCCAAAAAATTACTTTTACTTCAAACATCAAAGAAATACATAAAACACCGATAAATGCCAAAAAACAAAAAAATGTTATGTTTGAAAAGCAAAATCCCCAAAAAATTACTTAAAATTACTTTAAACATCAAAGAAATCCATAAAACACCAACAAATGCCAAAAAACGAAAAAAAAAATTTGTCTGAAAAGCAAAATCCCCAAAAATTACTTAAAACATCAAAGAAATCCATAAAACACCGACAAATGCCAAAAAACGAAAAAAAAATTTTGTCTGAAAAGCAAAATCCCCCAAAAATTACTTAAAATTACTTAAAACATCAAAGAAACCCTTAAAACGTCGACAAATGCCAAAAAACAAAAAAAAAAATTTTGTCTGAAAAGCAAAATCCCAAAAAGCAAAATCCCCCAAAAATTACTTAAAATTACTTAAAACATCAAAGAAATACATAAAACACTGACAAATGCCAAAAACAAAAAAAAATTTTTGTCTGAAAAGCAAAATCCCCCAAAAATTACTTAAAACATCAAAGAAATCCATAAAACACCGACAAATGCCAGAAAACAAAAAAAAATTTTGTCTGAATAGCAAAATCCCCAAAAAATTAATTAAAATTACTTAAAACATCAAAGAAATCCTTAAAACGTCGACAAATGCCAAAAAAAAACAAAAAAAAATTTTTTTGTCTAAAAAGCAAAATCCCAAAAAACAAAAACCCCAAAAAATTACTTAAAATTACTTAAAACATCAAAGAAATCCATAAAACACCGACAAATGCCAAAAAACGAAAAAAAAAATTTTGTCTGAAAAGCAAAATTCCCAAAAAATTACTTAAAATTACTTAAAACATCAAAAAAATCCTTAAAACGTCGACAAATGCCAAAAAAACAAAAAAAAAATTTTTTGTCTGAAAAGCAAAATCCCAAAAAGCAAAATCCCCAAAAAATTACTTAAAATTAATTAAAACATCAAAGAAATACATAAAACACCGACAAATGCCAAAAACCAAAAAAAAAATTTTGTTTGAAAAGCAAAATCCCCAAAAAATTACTTAAAACATCAAAGAAATCCATAAAACACCGACATGTGCCAGAAAACAAAAAAAAAATTTTGTCTGAAAAGCAAAATCCCCAAGAAATTAATTAAAATTACTTAAAACATCAAAGAAATCCTTAAAACGTCGACAAATGCCAAAAAAAAGCCAAAAAAAAAATTTTTTTGTCTGAAAAGCAAAATCCCAAAAAGCAAAATCCCCAAAAAATTACTTAAAATTACTTAAAACATCAAAGAAATCCATAAAACACCGACAAATGCCAAAAAACGAAAAAAAATTTTTTGTCTGAAAAGCAAAATCCCCAAAAAGCAAAATCCCAAAAAGCAAAATCCCAATATGCAAAATCCCAAAATATTACTTAAAACATCAAAGAAATCTATAAAACACCGACAAATGCCAAAAAAACAAAAAAAAATTTTTTGTCTGAAAAGCAAAATCCCAAAAAGCAAAATCCCAAAAAATTACTTAAAACATCAAAGAAACCCTTAAAACACCGACACATGCCAGCAAACAAAAAAAAAATTTTTGTCTGAAAAGCAAAATCCCAAAAAGCAAAATCCCAATAAGCAAAATCCCAAAATATTACTTAAAACATCAAAGAAATCCATAAAACACCGACAAATGCCAAAAAAAAATTTTTTGTCTGAAAAGCAAAATCCCAAAAAATTACTTAAAACATCAAAAAAATCCTTAAAACACCGACAAATGCCAAAAAAACAAAAAAAAATTTTTTGTCTGAAAAGCAAAATCCCAAAAAGCAAAATCCCAAAAAATTACTTAAAACATCAAAGGAATCCATAAAACACCGAAAAATGCCAAAAAACGAAAAAAAAAATTTTTGTCTGAAAAGCAAAATCCCAAAAAGCAAAATCCCAATAAGCATAATCCCAAAATATTACTTAAAACATCAAAGAAATCTATAAAACACCGACAAATGCCAAAAAAAACAAAAAAAAATTTTTTGTCTGAAAAGCAAAATCCCAAAAAGCAAAATCCCAAAAAATTACTTAAAACATCAAAGAAATCCTTAAAACACCGACAAATGCCAAAAAAACAAAAAAAAAATTTTTGTCTGAAAAGCAAAATCCCAAAAAGCAAAATCCCAAAAAATTACTTAAAACATCAAAGAAATCCTTAAAACATCGACACATGCCAGAAAACAAAAAAAAATTTTTTGTCTGAAAAGCAAAATCCCAAAAAGCAAAATCCCAAAAAGCAAAATCCCAAAAAGCAAGTTTCCCGCCAAAAAATGATTTATTACTTAAGGATTTTGCTTTTTGGGATTTTGCTTTTTAGGATTTTGCTTTTTGGGATTTTGCTTTTTGGGATTTTGCTTTTTGGGATTTTGCTTTTTGGGATTTTGCTTTTCAGACCCACCCGTTTTTGGTTTATTTTTTTAAGAATAACACACTATTTAAAGTTTACACTAAGTATAATTGTCACACTTTTTAAAGTTTAAAATATATTTTTGAATTTTTTTTAATTTAAACACTCATAGTTATTGTATTTGTGATTGTATAAATTCTTAAAAAAGATATACAAACTACATGGACGAATTTTTACAATTGTTGTTCATAGACAATTAAATTCGCCTAACAACTAAGTTTGGCAAATTTTTAATTTTTTTTATTCAACGACGCTCGCCTTGCTATTAAAGCGTTGCGTCGGACGCTAAGATTTTTGGAAGTAATATATTATATTCTACAATTTATTAAAAAAATTTTAAGATCGCGTTCAATAAATATATAAAATAATTTACGATCGTGTACAATATTTTTGAAAGAATAATTTACGTAATTTGATAAATATGAAAAATTACCCCAATTTAAAGTAGTGCAATTTATAAATTAAATGTCTTATATGGTAAAAATAAATTTTAGCAGTGGACAGCGAAGTATAAATGCTTTTATAATTAGATGAAATCATGGTTAAAAGTATTAGATGACAATTGCATGCAAGATTAAGATAAATTTTTTTTCAATTTTCTTAATTATCAAGCATAAAGAACCGTATTTTTCCGTAGTTTTCATATGGACGGTCTAGAAATTTAAGCTGATATTTTTCTTTTTATAAGTTGCTTAATTAACGTAAATTAAATCCTAAAGTTTTTTTTTTATTTTTTGCTTGACGGTTACCCGCTACGACGGAAGAATTAAGTCGGCATACTAATAAGAATAATTAAATTAGCCGCATATTTTATCAAACTAGAATTATTAATTGGGAGCATAAAATAAAAATATTTTAACCGTTTTAATTGAAAGCAAAGAAAACCCATCTTTGTATGAATCTAGAATAAGATTAGAAACAACTCGTTTAGAATAGTTTTTCGAAAAAAGACAAATAGCACATTACATTAATGTTCTAACTATTTATGTATTATTGACATATATAGCTTAAGCTATTAATTTATATAGGGTTAGGTGTCTTAGCCAGTAATTTTTTCAAGTGATTGATTTACAAATTTAGTTAATTACTTAATTAAATGAATGATTTATTGCATTAGTCGAAGCTAATTTTATAGGTTCAACCACATAATTAGTTTACCCATAGAAAAGATTTTGCTTAATTCATAGTTTGAGTATATAACTAAAAGATATGCACTTATTAAAATTTGAGTTAAAAATAGTTGATATATTATGTGTATATTATAGCCAGGCCTGGGAAAACAATGAGCCAAAAAACTTTGGCTCATTTTTTCCCCTAAAACATAAAAAAAGAAAGGGGGGGCAAATATAAAGGGCCAAAATAAGAATTCAAAAAAAGCCCTTACTAAGAAAATGGGCAAAAAAAACCCACAAAAAGTGGCTCTTAAAAAGAGCCCCAAAAAACCCATTTTATGTTTTCTATAATAATTTCAAAAAATTTTGATGGGTGGGTTATTTTTTCTTAAAGCTCCTAGGAGTTTTTTTTTAAGAAAAGGGGCTTTTTTTAAACATGCCCCTTTTCTTTAAGCAAGAAAAGGGGCTTTTCTTTTGCCATGCCTACGAGTTTGTGGGGATTTGGAAAAAAAAACCCAAAAACTTGTTAAAAAAAAGCCCATTTAGTTTTTTTTCCCAGCCCTGATTATAGCTAACCTTCTTCTTCACTACTACATTTCATTATTACTAATTTCATTCAATCCTGTATTTTTATGTCATCAAACAATAAATAAAGGAATATTTTAATTAGACTTATTGCGTGGCATATTGACGCCCGTAAAAAAATTAATGGGTTCAAGACTTTTCTCATATCTTTATCCATTTAAGGGAGCCAGAAGGTTGTTTTACTTTTATAACGCAAAGTAATTAATCGATTTATTTAACGGAATTATCTTTTATGAGTAACTCGCAGTCTCCTGTCTATCTGATAGAAGGATTTGTAGGCATTTAGGCGCCTGAAACAAAATTTTTCCAAATTTAAAATTTCTTTATTTTACCACATGCCAGACATCAAGCATTTTAAAGAATGTCTTTACAGGTAAGCAGGCCCAGTATTAAATGCAGTATTAAATATACATATCCTCATTTAATTGTATGATGTCTAAATTTTACTGTATTGAATTCAAGTTTAAATTTTTTAAACAATTTTTCAGGTGGCTACCCTGAAAATATTTTTACATATAAAATTTGTTTTATTTCTTGTTATTTCTAAATTATGTAATCCGCTAGCACTGCTATGTCTAAGAACCCCTCAGCACATCCTAAAGTTTTCTTAAAAATATTATATTTTGCAGCTCAACAAATATTTACAAAAAATAAGTTAATATAAAAATACATAAAAGCATACGTCATGATGTTTATATCTCATATATTTTTCGTATTCCCAACTTTTTTTGCCTCACAATCCGTTATATCAAAGCGAGCCATTTTTGACTAAATTGACAAATTTTTTTACCTTATACCTTGGAAGAATCTAAAAAAAATATTATATATCTTCTGTAACTTATATTTATATCTAATGAAAAATGACAGTTTTTTGTATCACAAGCTTTTATATCAGCATTTAGATCATAAAAAAATATTTCGCATACAAAATTATATATGACACGCAATGCGGGGTTTTAATTATAAATTTAACAGTTTAGATGTTGGGAATATGTTAAACAATTTAATTTATTTTTGTTTTATTTTTAATATTTTTTAAATTTTATTAAAATTTTTTAATATGTAGACTTAATAAGTAATTTAAAAAAACGTTAAACTTGAAAATCCATAAAATGGCAAGTTTGATGTCTGTAGTCAGCTTAATTTTTGAAAAATTGTTGAGCTGTGTTAAGTAACATTTTGCTTAAAAATCTATCAAACAAAAATTGTAAATAAATTGTCTAAATCCAAATGCAAAATTTATTTTAATATTAGAAATTATATTGTGGTCCTTATGAACACCAAATAATTAATTACAATGATAAAATCCATGATATTATCACAATGTAAATTTAAACTGAAGAAATTGCAACCATTTTAGATCTTTTAAAATAGTTATACAAAGTCTATAAAATGTTTGTATAATATAATAAAATTATAATATTTTTCTTATCAAATAACTAGTTTTATAAGGTAAATGATAGCCAAATAATTTTTTTTATTAAATAACAGTTTTTTAAATTATTCTTAAAACTGTTCTACCAAACTCAACACGATTTGTCCAACATATTGAAATATGACTATTGACAGAATTTACTTAAAATAATTTGAAAAAATTAATTTTTGTTTATCGGATTTTTTTTACTTTGTTAATAAATTTTTCATTATCTAAATGTTAACTCATTAGTTTATAAAAAATAAAAACTTATTTTTTAAAATAATAAAAAACACAAAACTTATAGCCATATTATTGTGTAGAGGTTAAAGGACCTTTTAAGTTTTTAATATTTTCTAAAATATTAAACATTAATGGTCAAAACATTGTGACTTTTTTTTATTAAATATAAAAATCAACATTCCTCAAACTATTTAAAAACTTTGATCAAATCGTTTTCATTTAATTATGTTCAATTTAAAATATATTTTAACCCATATCTACAATGGAAAGGAAAACCATCGCAACGGAGTTGGGATAATACTAGCGCAAGAACTAATTCCAACAGTCGTTAAAGTTAACAGAGCTTCCGAGCGAATCATAGCAATCAAACTGGTTATTGAAGGCAAAGTCACCAACGTCATCTCGGTGTATGCACCAACAAATCTTACGAACCAAGAAAAGGAAGAGTTTCGTGAAATACTAGAAGCAGTGCTGATGGACATACCAAACGAGGAATTGACAATAATTGGAGGGGATTTTAATGCGCATGTAGGAGAAGAAAATGTGGGGTACGAAAGAGTTCACGGAGGCAAAGGTTATGGAGCGATCAATGATGACGGAGGGCACTTGCTAAGATTCGCCCAAGCTTTCGACATGGCCATTGCCAACACCTTCTTCAGCAAAAGAAGATCCCATCTCATTACCTACCAAAGTGGTTCCAATCAATCTCAAATAGACTTCATGCTAGTTTCGAGACGACAGCTTAAACGAATCAAAGACTGCAAAATCATCCCAGAAACCATATCAGCGCAGCATCAGCTCCTGGTGATGGACTTCACGTTTCAGCGCCAGAAACATAGGCCCAGCAAAACAGAATTTCTTCCCCAAATCAAATGGTCAAAGCTCAAGGAGAGAAACGAAGCCTTCGCAATCACCTGCAACCTTGACAGCGAATACAATTGCGAAATCATACCAAGTCCTACGCAGTTCTGGTGCGAGTTATCTTCAAAACTCAAAGCGGCCGGGAAAGAAATACTTGGAACTACAAAAGGTGGGCGTAATAAGAGAAGAATTACATGGTGGTGGAATGAAAGAGTTGAAAGGGAAATATCAGAAAAGAAAAAGCTGCTCAAACGATGGAAAAAGAGTCAACTGACCAACGACAAGCTTGATTACAAAGAACAATGCAAAGTTGTGAGAAATGTCGTACGAGAAGCGAAAAAGAAAGTATATGAACAAGCATACAAGGAGATGGCCACCAAAAGTGGGCAAAATTTGGTATACAAGATGGCAAAGCAACGTGAAAGACAGTCAAGAGATTGTGACGGAAACGTAAAATTCATCAAAAACAAAGAAGGCAAGCTTCTCGTAGACCAAACAAAGGTACTGGAGCGTTGGAAAGAATACTTCAATGAATTACTGAACAGCGACACAAATAGAATTGAGCTCGAGGAGATACCCCCAAACTGTAACCTAATACCACCAATCTCAAAATCAGAAGTCAGCCTTCAGCTCAAAAAGTGTTCAAACGGGAAAGCGACAGGTCCCGACAACATACCCATTGAGTGCTGGAAATCTTTAGGAGATGAGGGAATTTCGGCGTTAACGACTCTATTCAATTCGATATTAACATATCAGAAAATACCTCCGAATTGGCAAGAAAGCTACATTATTCCAATCTTCAAAAATAAAGGCGACGCATTTGACTGTCACAATTACAGAGGCATCAAACTAATGTCTCATACTTTCAAACTTTTCGAAAAAGTCATAGAAGCCAGATTAAGAGACGTAATCGATATAGGTATTGAGCAATGCGGGTTCATGAAAGGAAGGTCGACAATTGACGCGATTCATGCCGTGCGCAACATGGCAGAACGTTTCACGAGAAAGAATAAAAAGCTCTACTGCACATTGGTAGATTTGGAAAAAGCTTTCGACAAAATTCCAAGATCAGTAGTATGGTGGGCTTTGAGGAGAAAGAATGTTCCTGAGATGTATATCAAGTTGATTCAGAGTATGTATGAAAGAAATTTGACGTATGTAAGGAGTTCGTCAGGAACATCGAAAGGATTTACAATTAATGAAGGTGTGCACCAAGGTTCGGCCCTAAGTCTCCTACTATTCATCGCGGTGATGGACGTGATCTCAAAGAGCGTTGCCACAAATCCACCGTGGCACATACTGTACGCTGACGACATTCTACTAATGGCTGAAAACCCGCAGGAGATGTGTGAAAGACTGAATAATTGGATGAAAGCGATTGAAAAGCTAGGCCTAAAAATTAACAAAGACAAAACTGAATTGATAGTTTTCGGAGGCTCAGAAGGTGAACAACTGGTAATTAACGAAGACTGGTCTCTCAAATCAAAGCCAACAGCAACCTACCTAGGTGCTTACCTACAATCCGATAAAAACGTCGAGCAAGAAGTTAGGAACAAACTCAAAGTTGGATGGCTAAAATGGAGATCGTTGACAGGTGTCCTGTTCGACAAAAATATACCAATAAAAGTTAAGGGCAAGGCTTACTCAAGCATAGTACAACCGGCAATAACATACGGCTTAGAAACAACAGCGTTAAGGAAAAGCGATGAAAGAATACTACAAACGATAGAAATGCGCATGCTACGGATGTTTCTCGGGGTGACTCGCAAAGACAAGATCCGCAACGATCATATACTTGGAAGTTTACACATAACACCCATACAAAATAAAGTCGAAATCAACAGACTCCGATGGTTTGGACACGTTATGAGGCAAAAAGACGGGTATCTAAGCAATCTGGTAAATGTAATTGAAGTGCAAGGCAAGAATAAAAGGGGCAGACCTAAACTCACCTGGTCTCAAAGAGTAGACGCTAGCATGAGATGTCACAACCTAAATAGAAATGAGTGTAGAGATAGAAACAAATGGAGACTTAAACTGAAAGAGCTCACTGCCTCAATGGCAAAAAGCTAACAATGAAAAAAAAAAAAAAAAAAATTATGGTATTTTGGCGGTTGTCAAAATATATCCGTTCTAATCTTCTTAGATTATAATAAAAACTGTAACTTTGTTACATTTTTTTAAATGTCAACCATATTTTAGTTATACCGTATTTAGCGTTAACTATTAACCATGTGGATAAATATAATTAACTATTTTTCAGAAGTCATAACTAGTATAGCAATGGTTAGCATATGTAAATAATTCTTTGTTGTTTTTCGGCTATAATACATCTTTTTGAGCTTTTTTCATTAGAAAACTTTTAAAATTAGTTAGGGTTTATACAAATTAGTACACTTAATTAATTAATTTGCAGCAAAACCTTACATAAAGCAACAGAAAATCTCTTGGAATTTAACTAATCATCGTTAACCCGTGATCGGGTAAGTAAAAGATCTGGCGACCTGTGACATTGAAAGTGTAGTTGATGGACCTTTTAAATCCTAGTGCCTTAAAATTAATTACAATTACAATCCATATATCTTTATATAACACTCTTAATAAGTATTTGTCTTAATAAATTAGCTATTTTTACGATCTTGACAAATGGCGCAGTTGTTGGCTGACTTAAGTTGGGAGATGCCAATACCAAATATTCTGGGCAATATTTATGGTAATAATTTAATCAGATTAATTAGAAATAGCATAATGTATAAATTCGATTTTTTTTAACAATTTTTTCACTAGCCGCAGCTAACTCCATAGATGGAAAACTATAACCATTTTATTTTAGGAGTAATGAGACTAAGGTTTATATAAATTTGGACCTGTTCAAAGTTAGGTAAAAAGTACGATTGATTCACTTGGGATCACAGTTTAAAAAAAAACAATGGCACAAGACATTTTTTGCTATGGCTGCGGTCAACTAAGTGTAAGATTGCAATAAAAGAATTTGAAAAAAAAATGTATGATGGCAAATAAATGAAAGTTTGTGGGATCTGCCGTTGTAGGATAAGCCCAACAGAAATATTTTAAGAAAAAAATTTTTTTTACATACCTTAATCAAATGTGCTCAAATTTTTCTTAAAAACTTTTTTTTTGCATTAGCGCAGGCTACGTTTCTTAAAATCTACAAAATTTTACTATAAACTTGACAAACTTCTAAATAACATTAGCTAAAACAAATCAGTAAAAAAATTTGTAAAATTTTTTGATCTTCAACACCTATAGATATAAAGAAATATATATTTCCAAGCGAGTTACCAATATGTTTATATATATAACGATTGTCACAAGCCCTTTAATTTTTCAAGACAAGGTTTGGGGGGCATTCAATATATAATTTTATTATCTTTTATATGCACGTATAAAATATTGCTTCAATTAAACGTTTTTTTAATCTAATAAAATTCAGGATGAAGATCACAGGGTCTCTCCAGCTGGTTAAAGTTAAATTCCACCATTTTTTAAGTCCGGAATATTTAGGTATAACTCTTAGACCTATTCTAATCTGTGTTAGAGTAATTTTACCTGGCTACCCCTGATTACAATTACATGTTCTTATATTTCAAATTACATAACAAATTAATTTAGTAGCTTAGTTTACATATTTACATTGTAACATGCAAGCTTTTGAGCCCGGTTAGGAGTGAAAAGCAACTGTTAACAAATCCACAGCGTTTCAATTCTGTGAGCCTAAGCCCAAAAAATCTAACAATCGCCATGTGATTTGTCATTTTGTTCAGCGCCAAATTAAATAAGACAATGCATTTATTGATTCGCCCCATCATTTAGAAGCATAGATATAAGTAAAGCTCTTATGTTAGGGTGCGTTCAAACTCGTTTCATTTTTTTGAAATATTTTAAAAATTTTAAATTTTTTAAAAAATCTTATTTTTTTTTATATTTTTTATAAACTTTCAGAAAAATTATTTAAATGCTGATAACAAAAATTGGCGACTTTTTGTAAAAAAGAGTTCAATGTCAAAAGGTAGATAACCTAAAATTGTTAAAAATTTAAAAATTTTCAAAAAAATGAACTGAGTCTGAACGCGCCCTTATAGGGATTTTGACAAGGTTTAAAAATAAGCAAGTTCATCTATATGGTCTCACGATATATAAAATTAGCTCATAAAATGCTTAATACAATTTGAACATAGAATTTTATTTTTTATAAGATAAAGTTATTTGATTTAAGATAAAGTACAAGCGACGGAACAGGTTGGTTCATAAAAAAAAAGTTATGTGCGTTGTGGATTATGTTTTCTTTCCTTGAAATTTTTCACCATTTCCACGATTTTCCTGACGGTGCCGGAGCGGGTGCTGGAGCAGGAGCAGGACCCCAAGAACCACCTCCGCCGCAACTTCTAAAGGAATTTGTTTTTTAAGAAGACTATCAAAAAACAAACATTAAAATATATTTGTTGAATCTTACCTTTCCCATAATTGTCATCTTAACATAAATAAGTAAAAAAGCATAGATTCAAATTTATAGCATACACTCAACAATTTTTAGTCAAATTTCTATAAATGTGCTTAAATTGTTACAAATCTTATGGGGAAACAAACCCCGTCCTGACCGAAAAAGGGGCTGTTAAAAATTGATATCTCGTAATTGCATAACTGTCCAAGAATTAAAATTGTTTATGTTCGATATTACACGATGGTATTATATATATACACTCAACAGCAAAAAATGCTTGAAATGATTCCGGGCTTTAAAAATTTTTGCTAGGCTGGGCCAAAAATTAACAAATTTTTAGGCCGGAAGAGGCAGGGTCAGTTTTTAAGAATCTGGGCGAACTAACATGAAAAACATATGGAAATGTTAAGACTCGAGTAAAACGCTAGCAAAGATATTCATTTTCTTTTATTTTTTTCATCATTGTATTTTGTAAATGTAAAAATTTAGTTTGAAATTAAAGTTGAAATTTTGGTTTTTTTGGTTTAAACAAAATAAATGATTGTCAAATAATATGGCAAAATTTTACGCGGCGGTAGTCGTAGCTGCTGTGGTAGGATGATGTATATCGTGTGGATGATCGTAAACACGCATCGTTTGATCGGTCATTTTATCATAATAGTAGCTCGGTGGTTGAGTTGCCGGAGCAGGAGTTCCTTTCGTAGCCCATCCGCCCCCTGAGGGGCATCCACCACCTCCGCCTCCACCATTTCCCCCACCACCAGATGGCCAACTTCCTCCTCCCCCGCCACCGGCCTTTATTCCACCCCCTGAAGCTGGCTGCCAACCCCCGCCCATCATAGCCCCACCACCAGACGATGCCCACCCACCTCCTCCCATGGCTCCTCTACCACCCCTATAACTTTTCCTATCTCGTGTGGTATCTTCAATCAGCCTTTCACCCCCTTCGTTGTGAGCTCCCATATTGTGGGCACCTTGATGTAAGCCATTATCTGGCCTATTAAGATGCGGATGATGCTCGTGGTAATGTAGACTAGATGACGATGGAGGTCGGATTTTGATTCTCACAGTGTCAGGGACTAAATCTCCGCCATATTGATCATTATATTGTTGGGATTGTCCATTACTCAATAGTGCCAACATCTAATTTATAAATGTAATACAATTATTTTTTAGTTTTTATGATATTACGTTCACGGTGTTTGTGATTAATTTAGTTTTTATTTACCTCATTTTCTGCAATTCGGGAATATAAAAGGTTTAAAAATGAATGTTACAATATTTAATTAAATGTTTTATTTTAGCAAATTTAATGATAACCTAATTGTTCCTGTTGTATGTGAATAAAAAAGGTCATTTTAGATATTCATATAAAACTATTTATAAAAATAAATAAAATTAAAAAAATAATATCCACAAATTAAATGAACAATGATACTGTGCAGGAGAGAGAGGAATATGTATAAAGTTTATATAGATGAATAACTTCTTAAAATCAAAAAGACATAGGTTTTTGCTTTTAAATAATTTTGTCCACGAAATTTTGAAACCACATTTTATTTACGCTTAAGTGTATAGGATAGTTTGATAATATACCTAATTAAAGTTTTAGATTAAGAAATTCAAAATCAGAAAATATGTAGCCAGTAATTTAATATTTATTAAATTTATAAACTGATGTATTACACAGGTCAACAAATTTTTAAGAATAGTGAGCTTTAAAAATCACCCACCTTTCACCGTTTTTTACAAACTTAGTATGGCAGCTATAAACATTGAAAATTTTAGAAAAAAAGGTCAAAATAACAAATAAAATGCTACAAGAAAAAAAATTTTTTATTGCATATTTGCAATAGCTAAACTCGTAAGAAACACAAAGTAATATTTTTATTTAAAATCGATTATATAGAGTTTCGTTCACAAGTTTGGACGCGGAATATTTTGCATTGTCTAAATGTTGATGCATAAGAGCTTGATATTAATTAAAAAAATTTAATTACTTCTGACCTGTTGAATTAGTGACAAGGTCCTTTCCCTTATGGTACAAAAGGTCTAAAAGCTCATAAAGATTTTTCTAAATTAGTGCCCTAATAAATCTCTCAACACACATTATGTCCCTAAAAATATATATTTTCTAGGAAGCAGTCTTTATAGAATTAATATTTTGAGTTAAGGACTCGATTAATTTTTACAATAAACTTAGACGTTCTCAAATTGCGTCAAAAGTTAAATATGCTTAAACAATTTTTTTTTATAAAAATATTTTCAAAACATACATTATTAAATTCATAAATAAAGTTTTTATTTAGTTGACCAAACTCGTTAATTTTTATAAAAAAGTTTGCTTACATAGCTAAGAATAGAAAATCTTAATGTTTGAAAAATAAAAAACTAAATGTTTAAGGGTTTTCCCCATATCTTCCTCCTTTAATGGCGCCTTATTCAATTAGGCCTTTGACTACCCGAACTCAGCAATTTTGCCGACGGGTTAACTAATAAGATTAATTCGCACGCCGTCGACCTAGGTTTTTAGCCTACGCTCTTACTACTACTTTAGGTATTTTGTTTAGGGCCGCCTACGCACTGGGCTTCAACAGCTTTAATGTGGTTGCATATATATACCTATTACTCTAAAGAAAAAAAAAGATTTTTTTGCACGGATTCGAACCTTAATCTCCTGAGTGTGAAACAGGAATGATTAGTAATGAGCTCAAATTCCTCCCCAAATTGGTAAATATGCAAAGGCTCCATATCTAAATTATGTGTCTACTACCCTAACGTTTTTTTAAAAAAAACGAAACGAGAAAATGAAATAAATTTTTTTTATGACATTTAGCGTGATACACAAAAATATTTGTTGTCTTGGACATTTTTATTGTTTATTAAATAAAGCGATGGTATAATTTTGTTATTATTCGGCCTAAGCCACCCTGTCAAAGTCATATTCAGGTATGTAACAAATTTTAGCCTGAATTCTAAAATGCAAAAAAAAACAAGTGTACAAATTTGCATGGGGCTCCTAAAATATTTTTATTGTGTGTAAACGTAATCGCCTAGACCCTCTTCTTTTTAATTTTTCTCCGCTGGTGACCCGTTGACATTACACGATAACTTATATTTACTTCCCTTACTTAAATGTTGTTGTTGTTAGCCCCGGTTTTTTGGACGTGAGAAGTTGGATGTAAAGTTGAGCTTGAGTGCTGCAAGGGCTGGATTGAGCCAAAGATCTATGGGGGAGATAGGGGCCTACGGTTTGGGCATATGAGCCAGTTCCCTTACTTAAATTTAAAAGCCTTGTGCTCAATTCACAAAACTTTAATGAATAATTTATGGCATTTGAATTATGGTACTTGTCAATATAGTGGGATTATTAACATTTACATATTATTTAATATGGATGAAAAAATATTTTTCATTACCGTCGTAGCAACCAATATCGATAGACCAAGTCTTTCAAATTGAAATATTCCTTGCGTCATTGTGCGTTTAAAAAGATAAATATTTTTAAATCATTTATTAACAATATAAAGAAAATTGCCAAAAAAAATAAAAGTTTAAAATATATAATTTATGTGTGGAGCCTTTAGTTAGTAATATATAGGCGGTAAGACATACTGTAACCCGGTGACCCGTATGTGTCAAAAATTAAATTAGGAAAGAAAGAAACTAGCCGTCAAAAATAATTGCAAAAGTAAAGAAAATTTGTCTTTTTTTTTAAATTATAAAAATCCAGGTAAAGTAACAAAAAAAAATAATTCAAGGCCAATTTTTATGACCATATAACAATATTTTAATATGTAATTACTCTTTATTATTCTGTTCGAGTACAATTTATTTTGTTCTTAAAAAATATCATTTTCGTTGACAAAATGAAATATGAAAAACGTTTTCTTTAAATTTTATAATTCACTAAAGGAATGCTAAGTGTGATTAAGATATCATAAAAATTTTAGAAAAAAAATTTTAAAAAATTTGAAAAATATGAGCATTTCTGGGTAAATTTGTTACCCAATATGAACTAATATCAAATTCTATGGTTGTATTTAAGTTGTTTGATTTAACAGCTTGCTAGCATCTCTGATAAATGATAAATATGAAAAATTTGGCCCAAATATAGGTAATTGTAAAAATTTGTATGTTCCTATGTGAGGCACCAACCTACCATTTTGTCCTTTCTAATCTGCATTGGTTGGTATAAGAGTACCCAAACCATTTCCTCATTTGGGGACGGCTTGCCCGTTAGGACTTTGCCCCTTTTGGTTCTACAACAGCAGGCCCAGCAGAGTTGAATGTGATTTGACACGCGACGGTAAGCTATGTTATTAGGTTCTCAGAAAATTTGACGGCTTTGGGATTTGTTGACGGACACCCATCCAAACTAACCAGGCTCAACGTTGCTTAACTTGAATTGTATATCACTACAAAGTTTACATGCTTTTAAGGTCGTCCAAACTTGCAATCTGTATTAACTCGCATTTATTCTTTTATTTTTTCCTCCAGACCTATTCTCCCACTCGGCTTACATGTCAAAAGGGTGGCTGAATTAGAGCGATTTGACATATTTTGCGACCTCAAAATTACCCTATGTAACTTATTTTTTTTTTATTTGTTTAAATTGCAATTTATATCTCAACATTAATATTTAGTTTTTAATATTGTGCATCCCAATAGAACACCACTTATTACAATGGCCAAAAAATACAGCATCAACGATTTTTTTAGGGTTTTGTAGAGAATTTTCTTGCGATAACAAATCCGGGTTTAGTTTTTTCTCCAATGGCTCCAATTTTTTTTAAACCGCGTCCAAAATTCAGAAAAAAGTCAAAATATCTGCTACTTTTTAATAAAATCTAGTGACATATTCAGATTTCTTATAAAAAACATATCTAAAAAAACTTAAAATTATTAGCATATCACTATTAAGTTATTTATAATTTAAAAACGAATTTTATGTCGAATACCACTAATATTATAAAAATTTAAATAAAAAAAATTATTTTAAAAAAATTTAAACCCCTTACGTTTATAATGAATGTTTCCGTTAACTAAATGTATTTTTAAACTTTTGTTACTACCCATAGATTTTATCATATAGAAGCCCAAAATACCCCAAAAATTAAAAAAATTTCAATTTTGACACCGAACAATATAATCTGAGCATTGGCCAAAATTCTGATTTTTTATTCATGATTATCGCCAAAAACTTGACCAAAAACTTGACCAAAAATTTGACCAAAAGCCATAGTTGCCATAAATGATGCTTAGGGTCGTCCAAATTTTGTAGTCCAATATTATCGGTTTTAAATAAAAATGTTCTTTTAAATTATGAACTATAGATATATTTGTAACATTATTTTTTAAATATCATTCGTTTTATCTTTTATGTTTTATAGCATATTTTCTAAATTTTGATATTTACTGGTTTAAAAAGCTCTGTGAATGGGGATTCACTAAAATGGCACAAAAATATATAAGTTCATGAATAGTTTTTTTGTATTTAATACGAATAAATAGGCTTATAAAAAAAGATTCTGACTTACAGTTCCCCATCTTTCTAACATAAGAAAAATTAAAATAATGTTATAACAACTTAACTAATTTTTTTGCAATTTACTAAAGATTTTTTGTCATATTTAGGGAATTACATAACTAACGCAATTAATTTCAGCATCATTATATTATTGCATTTTTAAAAAATTATAAATTTGTAAAATTTTTGTATCTTTTGCTAATAGCCTATATTAAAGTCATTTTATATTTTTATAAACACCAACCCATTATTTTAAGTAAATTCATTAATTCCATTTTTGTGGTAAAATTATGGCTTGAACATTGTTAAATTTTTTTTTATCATACTTTAATTTATGAAGGATCAAAACAGTTGTAACATGAAGGACAAAAGAAATTTGAACAGCCCGGTTTTACGGCCCGTCCAGTTCAAAATATTTTTAACTTAGTTTCGGCCATGCCCAAAATTTTGTTATAGGTTTAGGCCCAGACCGGTTGAATTTCTAGCTCTTATTTCTTCTTGTGAATATTAAAGTAATACACTTAATTGATTATTGTAAATATAACATTTATAACTCTTGTTAACGTTATTATAATGAAAATTGACCCGGCACTAAATTCGTGTTATATATAAGTCCAGTCTCGCTTGTTTATAAAAAGCGGTGTTCGGATCTTGACTTTGAACTCAAGTGTCAGTACACATATGTTTTAAAGACTCCCACTTAAAAAAAGTGATGAAAAAAAAATATTACAGTGGGGTATGATTATTTGACTTATTTCAAATTTTTGGAAAAAAAAAATCAAGTTAATTTATAGATTGGAGGAATTAAATGAAAAAAATATTTAATATATTTTTTTAATATTTTTTTAAAATAAAACAAGTTATAAGTTAATTTATAAATATTTAGCCATGAAATTTCTAAAATTCATATTTTAATAAAAAAAAATTCGGTGTGCAGTATATTTTGTTTTGTCTAAAAGCTTGTGAATTAAAATATATAATGTTTCATTTGCAGAATATTTTATTTGCAGGTCAACTGTTTGCTTGGACAGTCATTGCCCGGCACGTAGGAGCTCGGATTTTGTTCCAGGTATTTTTTTACAATTAATTGCTTCACAGAATATTTAAAAATTATCAAATAGTAGAATAAAGTAGAATCTCCAGAACCACAAAACTTAAGTAAATATTGTCAAAAAATGAAATTGAAATAAATTATGAGAGCCAGCCTTACACCAAATAAATTTTCGTTTTCTGTAGTTTCTTTCGCCTTCGGCTTTACAAATATCAATTTAACCGATTCCAACAAACACCATATAGATAAAAAAAATTAAGAATTTTTTTATATATTACCTTAAACACATTCCCTAAATTTAGCTTCTGTAGTTAGCTCACTGACTTGTGAAATCTTACATAAAATGTTTAATTTTAAAATTATATGCATAAAAATTATTAAGTATTAAATTAATTTTGAAAATTTATACAAAAAATTAAGCCCTAAACGAGGGAACCCTAAGCATAAAGGTTATTTTTAAAAAATGGAATATAAATTGTGCCCATTTAAATTTTCAAATAACTTACTGCCAATTAGTTTTTATTAATTAGATGGTTGACCCCCAACAAACGCCCTCTTCTTATTCAATTCTTCAGGGCTGGAATTAATGGGGCGAAATCACTTCTTAACTCTCGCACAAAATTTTGTCCATCCAAGTTATTTTGTTAAGTCAAGTCTTTTTGTTAGGTTGCGTTGGCTGTTCGTATACTACTAAAATTTTTATTTTTTATTATAAAAATATCTTAAATATGTTCAAAAATACAAAAAAATAATTTTATATGAGGGTTTAATTAACGTAATTTTTTAAAAGATTATGCAATTCTTTTATATGCTTTGTATACACAGGTTAGAATGTTTTACTAAATGTCAAACGCAAATATGTTTAGAAAAGTTGTTGCTGATGACGGAGCTTGGGAAATTACCTGTTTTATTTGCTATGATGAAAAATTTTGGTGGCTTAGTAATTTTTACCTATATCACCTGACAAGTAACCTAATATCAATGCTCTACCTTGATTTTTTAATAAGGGTTCGCGCCTCAAATTATTTTAATAATTAATGATCAATTTCAATGCAAAACTATTTATGTTTCTAAAACTTTAGATTTAATACACCATTGTTTATTAGAAATTAAACATTCAAGAAATACAAATATTACAGATTTATATAAAAACTGTTTTGATATATATATAATACTTTTTTAAATGACAAAAATTTATTCATAGATCAAAAAAAACTAAACCTAAAAATTTTTCTGATTTTTATTTATTTTCTTCATAAGTTTGAAAATAAATTACAAATTAATGATAAATTTAAAATAATTTATAAATTCAATATTATTGATTTATTTATTAATTCTTTCAATAATAGATTTTTTACCGATAATATTTATTTAATCTAGATTCCCTTTATAAATTTGTTTCCTTATAGATAAATAAACTAGAGTAGAGCCTCATTTAAAAATTATTAATTAATAAATTCATTATCGAAAGAAATTAACTTAACAAAAAAAAATTTTATAAAAAAAACTCAATAATTACTAAAATGTATTCCTAATGATTTTGTTAAATTTTTTGATGATTACAAAGATGCGTTTCCTAATTTTTTTATAAATTTGTTATTTGGCTCTTCAACCTCTAGTTGTGAGGCCCTATTTTTAATAATAAATAGTTTGTGAATTTAAATGGTGTACATGTATATTTTTTGCCATAATTGAAGGTCAAGGCTAATCTTCCAAAGGCGGCAATTTTTTTTCTGACCCCCTTTCAGAAGTTTTTTTGCCCCCCCCCCCTCCCCTCTTACCCTCTTCCTAAAATCGAAAAGCTAGAATCGGGACTATTTATTATTATCCGCGATAAAAGTATAAGTAGTGATATAAAAGGTAATCTATTTTAAATAGGTTTGCTGTGTAAAATCTGTTATTTCATTTTTTGTCAGTCTGTATTGTACATTTTTTATAACAAAAATTAAAAAAAAATTTGAATTGGTTCATTTGTATATAATATGTAAATTAATTTTCACCATATTTAATCTTTTTATATTATATATGGTAAAACCCTCTTAAGGGAAAAATTTTAAAGAAAGATTTAATGAAATATTATTACTTGCTATTCACATAAAAATTATGTCTTATATATAAAATAATATATTTTTAAACATTATAAAAGTTAAATTAATTTTTTTTTGGTAAGGTTACTAAAACATTGAATTTTAAATAAAAAGGCTTGGTATTTCAAATACGATTCAAGATATACAACCATCTAAAAATGAAACTAGGCTGTAATACACTCGGTCCAACCAAATTTTTGTTTTTTACACTTGTGATTCGATAAGGCTAGCCCTATATAATAAAAATTTAAAAATTTGTCTTATAACCTAACAGCAATATTTAGCTTTAAAAAAATAAACAAAATATAAAATTTAGAAATACACATTGTTGTGCGATTTCAAGCATATTATTAAACAACTTATAAAAATCAATACCCAAATGGATTGATTTTTGGATGAAACAGTTTAAAATCACTGCCCTCTTAAGGATTCATTCGTTTACCCTTGTTTAATCTAAACCTAGATAGGCCGCTAACATTAAACATTTTTGAAATGTAAAAAAAAAACAAATAAATTTTAAAAACTAATCTAAATTGATTTTTTGGTATATTCGCAACATTAAACTTTTTTAATTTAAACGTGTTATATTACTTTTAAAAAACGATTCCAAACGCCTTCTTCCCATTTAAGTCAGGGCTGGAGTTAATTAAAGTCAATTCTTACCTCCTGGAGAAAATGGCATTTTACCAAGTATTTTTGTTGGGTTGTGTAGACTTTTAAACTAAAAAAAAATAAAAAACAATTCAAAAAACAAAAATAATCAAAAAAAATCGATTTTATAACTGCTAAATTGATTAAATTTTTTATTTAATAATCAATTAGGTGTCGTGTCTTATAAAGGTTGTTTCTATGGTTGTAAACGCCTCTACTACTAATATTATTATTTAGTATAAAAATAAGAGAATTAAGTGATATATATTAAAATCTTTCGATGTGCAAAATTTGTCTTGGTCAAACTTGGCCTTTGATAAAAACCCAACATAGCCAAGGGAAAACGAAAAATATACATGAGATAAGACCACCATCATGAAATTTAACGTCCGTATTGTTTTTTCACTTAATTTTTTTCAGCCTCTTTGTATATTTTTTCTGGAAAAAAATAAAAAAAAAATTTGAACTAGAGTTTCTCATTTGTATATAATATTTAAATTAATTTTTAGCTAATCTTTATCTGTATTATTTATAGTAAAACATTTTAAAGTTGAAAAAGATTTTAAATTAGGATATAATGAATAAAATTGACACTAGCTTATACTCACCTGAAAAATTAACTTTCTATAGTATTAAAAAAGATTAAAAAAATTAATAAAAAGTGGTAAGTAAAATATGTAGGAGAGTAATTTGTAGCATTTTTGTTTAATTTTACAAGAACATATCATGGACAAAAACATTCAAATTAAACATTAGGGTCTCTATAGACCACAATATAACTTTAAATTTCTAAACAAACTTTGTTTTTAGACGAAGGGCAAATGCATGTAAATTACACACATAATATTTTTAGTTTCTCTTTAAAAACATGAAAATGGTATAACATATACATAAAAGACAATTTGTGAAATTATTTACATGTGTATGTTAATAAATTTTACAAATTGCAGAGGTAGAATATATGAATTTCCCACTTTAAAACCTTCTGAGCCTTTTATCAAAACCAATATGGATGGGATTAAGTCATAGCATTACATATACATTGGGATATTGTTAGGAAAAGAATGCTAAGAAATAGGGATGCATGCCTTTATGCTTTCATGAACATATTTTTTAGAATTTGATATTTTTTAACGTGTATAATTATTTAGATTTCTGATATTTTTAAATTTTGCAAAAGTTCAAAATTCCAGGTTGTAATCCGTCCCAAATTTCTGGTTTACTTAAGCCCTGCCCAACTAGAACATCTTATTAAAAGCTGATAATTTAAAAATATTTATTGAAACATTACCCTTCATCGGAAAATGTAATATTTGCTGAATTAAAAAATAATAAAGGTCATCAAATTTTTGAGAGTTTTCAGCTGTCTACAGAAGATCAAACCTGCCATCTTAGGAATTTTTACATCCGTTTACCGTTTTTAAGTAAACTTAAGTCAGGTAATAAATTTAAAAATTTTAGAAAAAATGTCAAAAATATAAAAAAAATTTAAAAAATTAATTGATTTTTTTTGAATATTTACAACAGCTAAGCTGTTAAAGTTAAAGTAATGATATTTTTATCAGAAACTTGTAAATTATGTCGTTAAGTTTGAATGCAAACTTTTCTGTATTATCTAAAATGTGAAAACTTGATTTTCTGAAAAATTTTGCCTTATCTATTAATATATATAAATCAAAAAATATTTATATGAAAAAAAATAAATTTTATTTTTAGGGTATTCTCAATTGCAAAATATGTCAATTTGGCTAAAAAAGGCCATTTTTGTCAAATAGATGGAACTAAGGAGCCGAACCAGCAAAATATTATGTGTAATAATTTAACTTCTGGTGTATATTTTTTTCATATGAGACAACCAAAATGTATATCTTATAGTCCAAGGATAAAGAACACAGTAATAAATACATCAAAATCTTTCCTACCAGTAAGCATTTGTCAGCTTTTATTTGTAATTAATCAATAATATTCAAAGAATATATTACTAAGACACATTCTATACTGTATAGCGTGAGCAATCTGTATCATAAAAATTAATGTGAATGTGCGCGGTGGATTTAAACTATTCATAATGAGTTTTTTTTTATCGTAACCAATTTGCCTTTAATTAAAACGGTTTAAATACTTTTTTATTTTATGCTTCCAGCGTATAATTCTAGTTTTATAAAATATACGGCTAATTTTATTGTACTTGTTTAGTGTGCTGACTTTTCCGTCGTAACGTATATCACCGTCGAGCGGGAAATGAAAACTTTATGGATAACACTGGACAACAAATTTAGGGCGACCCTAAGCTACATTTATGGCAACTATGGTTTTGGTCAAGTTTTTGGCGCTGATCACGAATATGAAATCAGAATTTTAGCCAAAGCCTCAGATTTTTAGTTATTTGGTGTCAAAGTTGAGATTTTTCAATTTTGGGGGTATTTTGGGCTTCTATATCATAAAACCTATGGGTAGTAACAAAAGTTTAAAAATATATTTAGATAACGAAAACATTCATTATTAACGTAAGGGGTTTAAATTTTTTTTTAATATTTAATTTTTTTTTATTTTTACATTTTTGTAAAATTAGTGGTTTTTGTCATAAACTCCGTTTTTTGATCCTATATAACTTGAAAGTAAATTGCTAAAAATTTATGTAATAACCTTTTTTAGATACGTTTTTTTATAAGGAATCTGAATATGCCAATAGATTTTTTGAATTAATAGTAAAAAAAAATTTTTTATTTTTTTTTGAACTTTGGACGCGGTTTAATAAAATTTGGAGGCCTTAGAAAAAAACTAAACCCGGGATCGTTATCGCAAGAAAATTCTCTACAAAACCCTTAAAAAATTGTGGATGTAGGTTTTTTTTGTTGTCCAGTGTAATTTAACGTTGGTTTGAATTGCAACCTATAAAAAGAAAAATATCAGACAAAACACTCTGTACCTTCCACCTGCCAACTTTAAACAAAATGTCCCGGTTCTTTATGATTGATATTAAAAAAATTGGAATAAAATTATGTTTAAACTACGTAAAAGTAGCGATATTCATATTTTTTTCTTATTAGGATTATATCTAATATTATAAACATTTATACATCCCTGTCTACTGCTTAAATTATTTTGACCATATAAGACATTGCAGTATTTTGAATTGGGGGTAATCTTTCTTATTTATCATGCCATTAC
Source organism: Acutogordius australiensis (assembly GCA_030555515.1). Classification (NCBI taxonomy): domain Eukaryota; kingdom Metazoa; phylum Nematomorpha; class Gordioida; order Gordea; family Gordiidae; genus Acutogordius; species Acutogordius australiensis. The sequence continues at coordinate 34,878,646 of CM060245.1, read as the reverse complement.
GTAAACCTCTCTAAAATTTTATTCGCGGTTGTAAACTATTTTACATATTTTATGTTGTAAGCAATCTTTTTAAAAAAAATAATTAAATTGTAAAATATTGGGTTTAAATACAATTTCCAATAATCTTAGCGTCCGACGCAACGTTTTAATAGCAGGGCGAGCGTCGTTGGCTGAAAAATTGAAAACTTGCCAAACTTAGTTGTTTGGCGAATTTAATTGTCTATGAACAACAATTGTATATATGTGGTTTGTATATATTTTTGTAAGACCTTACACCATCACGATATTAAAATAAATTATGTAATTGGTCAAGATAAAAGGACATTTAATTAATGTTAATCTAAAATCCGCGTAAATGCGTAATTTTTTATTTTCTTTTTGAATGGTACTAGAAGAGAAGCGCAATTATTTATTCTACTGATTTACGTATGTCTATAAAAATCACCTGGAAAAATGACGTAGGGTAATATAAAGAAAAGCAAACACTCTCTCTGTGTAAAAAAAATTATTTATACCTAAATCCTTTTAAACATTTGGACTTAATATATTAGAAATAAATTTTTTAATTTAATTAGGCTACATTTATTAAAAAAAATGTTACCTGGAAGGAATAAAAATTTTAACCGTATTAATAAAAATTTTACCTTACCAATATCCTCTCATATTGCACGCTATTCGGTTTGATTAAATCAATAATAACTATTTTTTTGTTGGGTGAGAACACCAAATAAATTAAGTCAGAAATTTAAAGCAAAGAGAAACAAAGTCTATTTGATGAGAATTTGTAATAAAATTAAAAAAACCAGCAAAGTAGTATGTGTGATAATTCAACTTCTGGTGTATATTTCTTTTATATGAGACAATAAAAATGTATATCTTATAGCGGCCAAGGGAACACATTACTAAATCAATTAAAATCTTTTCTACAAGCAAGCAAATTTGTTTACCTTTTACTAATAATTGAATCAATTTCCAAAAAATATATTACTAAGACACTAATTTAATAAGAAATACTTTTACATCGAGTTTCATTAATGGCGTCAAGGCAAGCAATGCTTTTATACAACCATGAAAATGTATTCATACTCCTTTTAATTTTTAGCAAATCACAAACGGAAAAATTAGGATAAAAATATACATAACCTTATTTAGGATTTTAACCTTGATTAAACTTAAAGCCTACGCCTAATTAATTATAAAATTAACAAAGTAGCATATTCGTTTAATAAATAATTTTTTTTTTATAATTATATTTAAACTTTTGAGTCGCTGATATAAGGTTAAAAAATTATATCTTTAACCTTTTGCTTCTTTTTTAATATAAACAAGATATGTTGTGCAAATAAAATAAGGATTTTTAGTTTTTTACTGTATGAACTATTAGATATCTAATAAGGCTTAAAGGGCTCGTTTACACTACATTAAATTTTTAGAATAATTAAAAATTTTATTTTTTATCTAATTTTATAATAGAAAAGTGCTTTTTCATTATCAAAAATTGTATTTTTTGTTAGATTGCGCTCTATCATAAAAAGATTGTTATAATGGAAAAAAATTAAAAGAAGGTTTAAACGGGCCATATGTTTCTGTTTTTCGCAATCAATAAAAATCTTTCTATATTTTTGCAAATTTTTTTTCGTTTTTTGTTTGGAAAAAAAAACTTTAATTTTTTATTAGGCTGTAGACCTGTTGTTTCAATTTTTTTAAAACTGAACATAATAGATAAACAAGGTCAAGTTTTTTAAGTTTTTGAAAATTAAATTTTAACAAAACACTTATAAATATGAACTTTTAGCTGAGAGTCTGCCTTTAAGTTAGATGTTAATAATGTATTTCATTGACCTTTTACTTTTCACTATAAACAACATATTATTCGTATCTTATTAGGAAAATAATGGTATTTATTATTCTCCTACTTGAACCATAAACTCCGGTTGAGGCTAGCCAATAGATAAAACAAAAATAATGCGTTTTTATTACTTTTACATTTAAGATTTTTCTACTTACACAGCTAAAAAATATTTAAAAAAAAAATTTCTTTTCTTTTCACTTATATTATCTATCCTATTAAAACAAATGTTAGCAAAAAACCAATATAGATTATGGATTTTTAAACCAAGATTTTATGTATGTTGCTTGTACGTTGTGATGTGTATATCCACTAATTCATTAGAAAATATTTCAGACAATATGACCTATTTAGAACCTCGGCCAAACGTGGAAGGTATGTCCAAATCAAAAATTAATTTTGCCGGAATAACTTTTTAGATAGAGGTAAATATTACCACTCAACTATTTCATATGTAAATCTCCAAATACTGAGGAAAGCAAAAATTCTGATGCCGAACATATTTCAGACTTTAACAATTATTTCACAATTGATTCCGTGAAAAACATTTCCCTTATTCAAAGTTTTTAATTTAAACCCTATGCTTTTAGTTAAAAAAGGTCCACTTAAAATTACTGTTTCAATAAGGCTGCAAGAAATGGGTGCTTATTACTATTAGGCTTAAAAGAAAACATTATTTTTATATGTTGCAGTTTAGCTCCAAACATATAGAGAAAGATTCAGTATTTTTTTGTGTTTTTAATTTTATTTGTTCGTTTTTTTTAACATTATTTTATGAAAAATAGTAATGTCTAGAGCTGACTTACAAAATTTATCATTATTAACGGTAAAAGAATTTGAGAATTTTACAAAACGGCATGGCAGATGAATCATATCATTAGATTGGATTCTCCAATGTATTTTACAACCTAGATGCTATTATAAAACATAAAGTACTTAAAAATATTATATATCTTTTTGAAATACAAAAAAATATGTTACAAAATTAATAAATTTTGAGGTTTTTAGGTCACAAAAATTAGTCCTTATAAATAATCGCCAATTTTTCATGGACTAGGTGAAGGCGTTAAAAAACTTTATGAAAATAGGCATAGCGTTTAGGAGTTCCTAAGACTGTCCTAAATTCCCAATTAAAAAGTCGTTTATGCTTTTGAATAGACCAAACCTCATGCTATTAAGAAAGATACCAATTCCAAACAGCTAAATTGAGCTTGCCAAGTCAATATAAATTTGGGAAGGTTGGCCTTATGATCCTTTTTGATGGCTTGGCAACCTTAACTATACAAAGGTATTTGAGGTGTTACTACTTTTCGATGAGGCCAACTACTAGGTTCGTCTTTTGATATAAAAATTGTAAATCTAGAAAAAAACTTCCATTTTAAAGCGGTTATAGTTCAACCTGATTTATACGATATAAAGATAAGCAGAACCTTTTCTAAGGGGGGGCAAGAAATTTTTGGAAAAAAGTTAATATATTACATCGTTGCTTAATGAATGATAATACATAAGATATTTAGTTATATCGAATAATAATTCAATTAATATAATTCTGACATTAATTTATTAAAAATTGTCTAAAGAAAACAAAAATATTTAAGAAATTGATATTCTTCGAGGATCCCTTGAAAACCACTCTAAGGTTTGATCGATCAATTGAGTGTTATCAATAATGTCCTTATGTATGGCAAGCAAACACAAAGATGACAATCGATCATCGCTCATTTGAGATCTTAAATATGTTTTGATCCGCTTCATAGTGCTGAAGCTTCGTTCAATTGTACAGGTTGTAACGGGTAATGACAGAGTTGTCCACTCAAGTTTTTTAAAAAAAGGTCTATTTTTAAGGCTGAATGGCAATGGTGCTGGCTCTTTTGATGGAGATTGGCGTAAGAATGAAAATGTTTAAAACGTAAAAAAGGAGTTATCGTAAAAGCTCCTTGAGTTCCTCTTGAATTTGTAGGGAAAAGAATACAAAACAAGCATAATGCCCCATTGGTAACTTTGCAATAGTATATCCATGGATATTGATCGTAATAACTGAATTAAAATATAAAATAATATAATTTATTTATAATTATACGTCATATAGAATAATAAAAGAAATTAAAATTAAAAGAATGCATCATATGTAATTTTCAATACAATGAAGATAATTATACCTGTGAAGAAACCCTCGCTTTTTATGTTTGACAAACTCGTATTTAGAGTCAAGAACTCTAGTTTGTATAAACTGATATTTATCATCATCGGTTATTTTCTTACCAATTACATGTAGAAGATGGTTGCCTGGTATTTCGTGGGAATTCTTAGATACTTTTTGAATAGGAAATACATTCTATAAAAAATAGTGTAATCGAATAAATAATATAAAATAAATAAAGAAAAATAACTTAATAAAATTTTACTTCTTTATCAGAATCACCAGTCTTCTGAGTAGATTTTATTATTAATTGTTCTTTATCAAAATCACCAGTCTTCTGAGTAGATTTTATTATTAATTGTGGGTTAAGAATAGTTTGGTTTGCCTATAATAAAAATAATAAAAAAAGGTACTAAAAGATACAATAATAAATTCTAAAATTAAAGATTTTGACTATTTTGTTTTTAATTAAAAGTATAAAAAAATTAAAATGAATTGTATTAGAATACCTGGTGTTGAATTTTAGTATTTATGTCAAAAAGAAAAATAACTTAATAAAATTTTACTTCTTTATCAGAATCACCAGTCTTCTGAGTAGATTTTATTATTAATTGTTCTTTATCAAAATCACCAGTCTTCTGAGTAGATTTTATTATTAATTGTGTGAGAATAGTTTGTGACTAAAAGATACAATAATAAATTCTAAAATTAAAGATTTTGATTATTTTGTTTTTAATTAAAAGTATAAAAAAATTAAAATGAATTGTATTAGAATACTTGGTGTTGAATTTTAGTGTTTATGTCAAAAACCTTTACAAAACAGTTGAAATTTAATTGTTTTTGATCGACCTTAATTATAATTGGCAAAGGTTTTATTACATATATTTAATTGTAAATTTAATAATAATAAACTATACTTTTTTTCTTGAAATCTCATTTTCTCTAGTTTTTCTGTGAAAATAATCAAAAATTTTGTTCTGTTTACCATTCATTTAAAAATCAGACACAAAAAAAATCAGGTGATATTAAATTTAAAAATTAAAATTAAATTTATACATAACATTTATTATTATTTTAGTTATTTCTAAATTACACTTTAAATTTATTATAACAAATAATTTAATATTGTTAAATTTTTAAAAATATTAAACTAAATCATAATATTAAAATCGTACAATATATTTTATAAAACAGTAAAATTGCAAAATAATATTTAAAATAAGATAAAAAAAACATTAGATGATATTAAATATAAAAATTGATATTAAATTTATACTTAGCAATTATTATTATTATAGTTATTTCTAAAATACACTTTAAATTTATTATAACAAATAAGTTAATATTGTTAAATTTTTAAAATTATTGAACTAAACTATAATATTAAAATCGTACAATATATTTTATAAAACAGTAAAATTGCAAAATAATATTTATTTAACGTATATATATCCCGATTTATGTGTAATATATAAAAATTAGCGTTAATCTGCACAAAAAAAATTTTAAAAACTATTTCTAAGGGGGGGCATGGGCCCCCCCTTGCCCCCCTCCCTCAATACGTCCCTGTCTCTGTAGTTAACTCATAACTCTCAAATAATTGTTGACCTGTGGTATACTAATATAATTAATGGCTAAATTAGGTATGTTATGTATAATTTGGGAAAGGCCTGCCTTTAATAATAGGTTGGTAAAACGAAAATAAAATGTTACTTTATTCTATAAAAACAACAGGTCATTAGGTGGATTCAAGGGTACCTTTAAAGTATTTTTTTTGGCCGGCGTAAAAAACTTACCCTATCAGTAGAAGGTAGGTGAGAAGGGAGGGGGGGGGGGGGGTATTTAATTGCGCATCCCCTACTTTCCCTTGCCCCCCATTCTTTTAAAAATGATCATTTTTGTTGAACGTTAAAAAAATACAACTAAAAATGGGCCCAAACACAATTTCCATTGTTTTTCTAAAACAATATGTCTACCTTATTAATCTCTCACCTAGCCGTTTAAAAAAATTGTAAATATGTTTTTGAATCACCATAATTTGTATTATCATATAGCATTATTAATCATTTATAGTCAACAAAACTGGTACAAGGAATTTACTTATCCCTTCAATGCCCTTCAAAAAAATCACAATTGGAATTGACAACATAACGTTAAATATAAAAGAATCAAAAAATTTTACCAGCCACTATTTAAAAGGTTAGTAGTTCGAGTCATCATAATACGTGTTAATTTTTAAATTTTATTCAAAAACAGTGTATTATAAAAAATAATATATCCAAGGATTGGAACTAGTTCCAGAACTCGGAACTCGGAACTCGAAGAACTCGTCTTTATTTTGAAATGGAACTCGGAACTCGGAACTAAGTACCAGGGTACTGGAACTCGTGGAACTCGAGTTCCGCTCGAGTTCCTTCGCGATTTATTTCAAATACCTAAAATTCAAACTTTTTTAATTGAATAAAAACGCATTAAAATTAATATTTTTCAAAAAATATATAAAATTTGAATAAAAAAACCTCATTTATTGTTTAAATTATTATTTGATTGCACACAAGCCTTCTAAAATTATATTTGTTAACGTAACATTTTGTTCATACATTCATAAATTTTCCTGCATTTTTAAGTTTTCAAGTTTTTGAATAAATTCTGGCATACCATGAAATTCAGCGGAAATTATAAATTTTATGAACCTCAACTTGTTAATGACCAATATCAATGTTCTTAGTGCAAGTCGTCAAATAAAACAACCTATTTAACGGTAATTAATTCTATTTAATATTTTAAGAAATTTACTTCCAACCTTAAAAAACACGTAAAGTGTGTACATAAAGCAGAATATGAAAAGTTTTTAACTGTTACAGAAAGAAAAGAAAAATCCAAAATTACAACTCAAACCAAATTTAAGCAGACAAAAATCTTTAATAACTCCGTGCATCCATGTATGGAAGATTGCGTGGAGTTGGTTACTGTTCATAGCAGACCATTTGAACTATTTTCAGATGATGCTATGATTAGAATCATAAACAAAGCAAGCCCATCAGGAACTAATTTTAAACAGATTAATCCAAGTAATGTTAGAAATGAAGTTGAAGAAAAGGCCAAATATATGCGAACAACTTTAATTGATGATATCAAACATAAAATACTAAGCATAAAATTTGATTTTGCAAGTGTTGCAAACAGATCCTTCTATGGTAAATTAATTTTCACATTTAACTTTTGTACATTTTAATATAAATATTTAATTATTTTTAAATTTTAAAATTATTTAGTTATACAAACTAAAAATTTAGACATATTAGCCAAAACCAGTTTTTTAAGAATGTATTAATTTAAAAATTCTAAAATATTTATAATTTTGTTTTATTAATTTTTATAAGGCAAGTCAGTTTTTTATTTTCTAAAATAACCTAGATATTAACTTTTAAAAATTAAATAAAATCATTTTTATGAACATTGTTTACATTTTTCTCATTTAAGTACAAAACAAGATTAATTAACCAATGCATTTAAAAAGTAGATAAAGTTTAATCAGATAATGTGGAAAAGAGAAAATATGTTTAAAAAGCTTTTAAAAAGTTTAATTTTAATTGTGATTTTGGCTACTTAGTGTAAAACTTTTTATTCAATTTTTTTAAATAAATTTACTTTTAGCTATAAATTGCCAATACATCCATATGGATAAAATTCAAGTCCGAGTGCTGGAATGCAAAGGGGTCTATGACCAGCATAATGCAGTTAATATTTCCAAATGGCTTAAAGAAACTGTTTTAAATTACATAATGAAAACCCAAATATTATCGATAACTTCAGACACAGCCCGTAATATGGAAGCTGGAATAAAGAATTTTATGGAGCTTGAAACAAGTGAAGATGACATCTTTGACCCATTAGAAGGAATGTTACAAGATGAAGATGATTTAAATTTTATAGAGGATTCTTACGAGGTTTGTGAAATATATGATTTCAACTCATCAATCATCATTGATCTCAACTGTGCTGCACACGTGGTTTAATTAGCAGTTAATTCATTTCTAGTCAGCACACCTGAAATAATTTTGGCAATTAAGGTAGCAAGACAATCGGCTACTAAGCTTAAAAGGCCTATTTTATCAGCAATGTTAAAATCTCAAAATCTTCCTCAATCAATACTTATGCATCAGGTGAGATGGAATTGGACTTACACCTGCATTGAAAGATTGCTCAAACTACGACCGTTTCTTGATAATCACAAAAATATTTTAAATGAGTTGGAAGTTTCCAATGATATTTGGCATATGTTTCAAAGATTAGTCGAAACACTAGGCCCAGCCGCAATTTTAACGAAACACCTTCAGGCACAAACTTTAGACATCTGCAATTTTTTTACAAAATACTATTTCTGCAAAGCCGTGTTAAAGACCCATTCAACCGACTTTTCTTTATCCCTTTTGCATTTTATTGAACAAAGAGAATCCCAGCTTTTAGATAATGACATAGTCAATTGTGGGCTGTTTTTAGATAAAAGATTTTACTTTAAATTAAATAATAATAAATGCGAAAAAGTCAAAAAGTTTTTGAAAATAGTTCAATCAAAAGCATTATCTCTTCAAAGAAATGATTCAGTAAATCGGAAGAAATTATTTTAGAATCTTCTGGAAATATGTCAGATCATTCATTATTAGAGGATGTCTTAAGAGACGAAGAAACATTTTATAAACACGATGACTCAACTGCCCCTCTAATATATGAGCAATTAGATATAGAAATTTTAAAATACGAAAATTTACCGAGGTTTAAGGCGGATGAAAATATTAGAATCTGGTGGGTAGCTAACAAGGCTGAGTTTCCGCTACTAGGAAACTTAGCTTTAATTGTTGTATCGGTCCCCTTGACCGAGGTGAGTGTTGAAAGAATATTTTCCTATTTAAGCTTTATTTTAGATTCCCAAAGGAATCGACTTAAGGATGATATTTTGAATGATATTCTTTTTGTTGGAATGAATTTTAAGCTTGATAAATAAATGTTTCCATTTTAAATAGTTTAATAAATTATATGTGCAATGTCAATAAATTATATGTGCAATGTGTAATATATCTTTTTTATCTGTCTAGTAATTGTTTAATTATAAAAATAAAAAAATGGAACTCGAGTTCCGATATTTGGCGTGTACTTCCAAGAACTTAGTTCCAGCTCTTTCAAAAATTATCCTAAGAACTCGGAACTTAGTACCAGCTTTTTTCAATCAGTTCCAATCCTTGAATATATCACATCGTTATCTCATTAGCTTTATTTAAGGCTCATTTAGTTTTTGTTTAATAGGCCAATCTTAATTAAAATTTTGCAAAGATATTTTTCATGAAATAAAAAAAAAATTTAAAAAAAATATAATTAAAATTTACTATTTAATTTTTTAGAAAAATGAGTGCCTTCAAAAGTGCACTAATTTATTTTATCTGTTATGTTTAATGTTTATAGAATTGCTAAAATACTTGCGCAAAAAAAGCCTATCACGCACACATTTTAGAAAAAATTTACTTTAAATATTTTGATAAAAAAATTAATAAATATAGTTTAATTTCTGTTAAAATTTGGCTAATATAAATATGTTCAAACATGTGTTTTTCATTTCAATATATCATATATGTACTAATTTTATTTAAAAAAAACGATACTGAAAAAGAAATGGAAAATGCATCTAGCAAGGCATCGTTAACAGAAAAAAATAATTCTGGAAATTTCGAAAATAACAATAATTCAGGGTCTGGAATTGAAAAAGACGCAGATTTGCATCAAAAAGCTTCTTTACATACCCAAGAATGTAATTTTTTTATTTTTAAAATTTTGTAAAAATTTTTTTTCACCAATCTGGATCCATCTGTTTTTGTCTGGTCGATACTCATATAAACAAAATTTATATTTTATAGATTGACTTAAAATATATTTATTATTAAAATTATATTACTTTTTTAAGTCTATAACACAACAAATTTTTAAGAGTTTTTATCTACCTTTAAGGACAAGACCTATTTTCAAAATGTGTAAATTTCCATACAGTATTTTGGTCGCAAAATATGTCGTTTTATTAATTTTGGTCATTATTTTATATATACCTATATAAATAGCTAAATTTTAGAAAAAATTTAGTAAACATAATAATACATATGAAAAACTATGGTTTACATCATTGGCGTAGGATAGGGGGGGGGTTAACCCCCCCCCCAAGCATGCCATATTCCCACCCAAATTATATTTGGTGCATATCCCCCCCCCCCCCCCCCCCCCCCCCCCCCCCCAACTAAAATACCAATTAAATATAAAATTAAATTACATTTAAAATATTTTTAAATATTTAATTTTGAAATATACCTTCCCCTCAAATTAAAATACTAGTTAAGTAAAAATATTACCATTTTTATTATCTAAATTCATTACATAATTGTATCATTAATATAAAAATTTATTGCACATATATCAATAATATAATTTTCTTAATACCATATATGTTTGTTTATATAAACATTATTTATAAAAATATTTAATAATTACTCGATCCCCCCCCCCCCCCCCCCCCTTCTCAAGCTTTACAACTTGCTAAGCCCTTGGTTCACCCAGCTTTAATAATGCTTTCATAATTTTTGCCGACTGTGTTATATAAATATAGTTATTAAATGACTGAAATGCAATTTTATTTAATTTTACAATTTATATTGCGGTAACAGCATATAATAATTTTCTTTTTTATTTATTAGTTGTAGAACTCATGTAAACGTTTCAAATATAAATAAAATTATTTTTATACATAATTTACAATTCCATTAATTAAATTTTGTTTATTTTTATTTCGTAAATTGACGAAAATATATTTTTATTAATTTCTGTTTTTTAAGATCTAAAACAATCTTTGCAAAGTTCTTTAAAATATTCTAATCTTTTGCTTTTTAATGTGAAATGAACATGTACCAATAAATAGTTTTTTAATCTATCTTAATTAAAGTTCCTTTCAAAAAAATATATAATTGATAATTGATTCTAAATTATATATCATAAGTCAAATAATTAATTAATTGTTTTAAACCACAAGGTTCTGATCGCAGCACTGGTCAAAGTAGCGCACGCCATTTTAAAAATATAAACTATTAAGGAAACAAATAAAATTATATAATAACATAAAGATAAAATTTAACAATTAACTAAATTCTAAACTTCACGTTTTCTTAATCTGGTACCAAATTAAAAGTTTGGACGCGTATTTTTTTTTACCCTTATGTAAATGTTATAGCTTGACCTAATTAGTTGATGACGATACTTAAATCTAAGTGCCTGTACAGAATAAGATAAATTCACAGGTCAACAAATATTAATGTCAGAAACATAAATTTTACGAAAACATAAAAGAACGCATTGCCATGATAGCCTAGTCTTATATATATTTTTTGTTTTTCTTAGTTTCTTCCGTCTTTGGCTCCTTAGAACTGTCTATTACGAAAAATGGCCTTTTTTGACCATATTGACAGATCTAAATATACTCTAAGAAGAAAAATTTAAAAATCATTTTAGCATATAAAAATCCCCCTTGTAACTTATATTTTTAATACAAATAATGAAAGATAAATTTTATTAATATATCAAGCTCTTACATCGGCATTTAGATAATATTTCGCGTCCAAACTTAAATACAACATATATTATCGGTTTTTAATGAAAATTTTATTTGAAGTTTGATTTAACAGTTTAACTATTGTGAATATGCAAAAACAAAATTTCAATTAATTTTTGTGTTTGATTCTTATTTGGTTTTTTGACTTTTTTTTCTAAAATTTTTAATGTTTATAACTGACTAAATATGTTTGATTAGGTAAAAGGGTAAATGGATTTGATTATCCCTAAGATGGCACGTTTGATCTCTGTAGTTAACTCATAACTCTCAAAAAATTGTTGATCTGTGTTATAATGTATTTTGTTCAACTTAAGTCTAAATTCACATATTATTTTTATTATCCTTACTCATAGCCAAGGGCGTAGCAAGCTGTAAAGCTTGGTGGGGTTCCAAAAAAAAAATTGCCGCCTTCGGCGGCATAGTGCAAACACCCTTGAAAGTAGAAGCCTTGGATTTGATATAGAATTTTTAACAGGACTATTTGTTACAAATAATGGTTTTGCGAATATTTTGTATATGTTAAAAGATTTAGTAATTAACTTCACTGAAATAAAAAATAACTCAGAAAGATATTTGAATTTGATATGGACCTAGGTAGAAAAAAAATAAACTTTCAAAATAACTAATCAATATACTTTGAAACGTATCAAATTATACATCTGTTCAACAAAGAGCCAAGATTGATAAAATGGCTTAGCTTTGCTGTATAATTAAATTTGTTATAATTTTTTGTATGTCGATAAAACTTCCTCAACGGAGGGATGCTAGTTCTCTGTGTAAATTAAGCAAGGCTAAGCCGGTCTTGGCTCATTGTTGAACGGATGTAGGATTTGATACGTTTCAAAGTAGAAAAGGTCCTTTCTGCTTCGCATGTTGAAATTGGTATTAAACATAAGATTTTTAATAAAATATGAATGTTTGGAAATGTGTAGTTCGGACAAAAAGTCAACAAATCTATTGTATTTTTTGGTTTACAACTTGGGGGATATGCATTAAAAATGTTCAATTTGGGTGGGGATATGGCATGCTTGGGGGGGGGGGGGGGGGGGGGGGTTTATCTCCAAACCCCCCTCCCTCTCCTACGCCAATGCTCATAGCAATTTATTATTAAAAAATTTATTAATAATAGTGTATTTATTGAGTTGTTAATAGAAATGTTTGCCTATTTTTTAAGGTAGATATAAAATATACAGAGTTGTTGTTCGTGGTAGGAGTAATTTAAATTAACATTGGCTAGTTTTAAGCTATTGATCGGTAATCAGATATATGTAATAGTACATTAATTATAAAATCATAATTCTTTTTTTCATTTTAAAAATTCTTCTTTGTCCATTTAAACAATAAGTTAAAAAATAAAAAATTTATTTTGCTATTTTAATTAATAAATTTGATCTTGTTATATAAAACGGATGGTGGCATATATGTATGGTGATGTTATCTAAATCTTTTTTGCGTTTTGTTTCACAAGGTTTGTGAGGACGAGAACGAGGTAAATTGGGAAACAATAATAAGCTATAGATTTGTATAAGGCAATTACAAAATTTTCAAAAACCTTTGTATATTTGATCTATGTTAGGTGCATTACAGTTTTAAATAATTATATGGTAGTTAAGACGAAGCTGAAAATTACGATGGATCAAAGATTAAGCTGGCTAAACCAGTCCTTCAATCCTTGTAACAACATTTATAAATTTGCTTGTGCAAATTTTCCTGATTATGTTTCAAATGTCATTAGACCCAATCTAGATCACCCACTTCAAAAGTGGAATTTTAAACATGGTATAAGGACGCATCTCAAAACGGCGATCAACTCAATCATAGGTTAGTATGCTTTTTTAGGGCTGCAAAGTGAGTTTTTTATTTTCGTAAAATTTTAAAAATTCTAAATTTAATAAATTTTCTTTTTTTAAATTTTTATTTTAGATAAAGCAGCTTATGTGCACATATTAAATTTGACAACTATTTAAAAATTTGTGTTTATTACAAAATAAAATTTTTAAAATTTTACGAAAATAAAAACTTACTTTGCACGCGCCTTTACTCAAAAGTTTGAAACGACAGCCTAAACAAATGGATATTAAAAACTTTTGTAGTTTGTAGAGCTTTTCTAAAATGATATTTAATTGATATCTTGAACATTTTATTGACTAAGTCCAAATGGATCTATAAATCATGATTTATAGATCCATTTGGGCTTAGCCATTTATAATGTTATCATTCTTTTCGAGCTTCTTAAACAATGCGTTTTTGTAGATTTTTAATAAAAGCAACCCTCTTATGTGTGTTTCGCGCTTTACAAATCTTAAATTTAATCTCATAATAATTTTTTTACTTGCAGAGGGAAATGTATCCCTGTTCCCGCCTTTGCACCCGCTTGAACCTGTACTGGAAAAGTTACGAAGATATTACCGGGCATGCATTCACGCCACCAATTCGAGGCCTCAATTTCAGTTATTGTTTGAACAAGCGTTCGTCGGCAAAAATATAGGTAGGTAAATATAAACCATAGAATTAAGGTTAACTTTAGCAATTTATCCCGAGGTTGCATAATTAGGAAGATACATACATCTATAATAATATTAGATATCTATATTAAATTAAATAATTAATTTCATAATTAAAATTACGTTAATTTTTTTTTAAAGGCTATAATTATTTTATATTGCTCTCAGGAAATAAAAAGGATAAAACCTTCAAATTAAATTATAAAATAAAAAAAGACAATTTTTAAAAAATCTATTTGATAAGTTATGTAATAATTTTAGGTCAACTATTAATAAAAATGTTCCTTAATTTTTATTTATCATAAAATGTTTTAACAAATTGTTTTTTTGATTTAAAATTTTAATTTTCCATATAATACCTTTAGAGGTATTATAGGCTATAATTTCAAAATTCAGATTCTAACAGCTTTTTTGATGAAATCTTTTAAACGCGTCAACTAAAGGGTTCAACAAACAGTTTAAATATCATAATGATAGTTTTCATTTCTCTAACTAGATATAAATCGTTCAAATACTCTAACAGGCACTAAAGATGAAGTGCAAACTATATCGGCAGAGTTACTTACCCAAATAGATTTAAAATATCACCTTCAATTTCCATTTAACATCTACGTCGATCAAAATAAATGGCACCACAGCTCAATCCTGATTATGGCAAAAAGCTGGCCCATTATTGTGGACAAACACTGCAATATATCTGAGCCAAGTCTACGAGATTCTTTGGGACGGCTCAAGGACCTTACAGGAAATATTCATATTAATTTGGAAAGCGTTTGCGATATTGATAAACACATATACAGCGTATTTTATCTACTTACTTTTATTTATATTAAGAATTATGGCTTTTTATTAAAACCTAAATGGCACCACTTTTAGTGTGAACTCAGGACATATTTTATACCCAAAGAAATTTAAATTCGTTTCTCTTCTGCATTTTAAAATGTCCCAGTCAAAAATGCATACATCTCACATATTAATTGATATTGCATCTATTCAATTAGTTTAAATTAGATATGTTAGTTTGAGATTAAGCTAAAGTGAAAGAAACCTTTAATTAGGGCTAGGTTAAAAATTGTTAGATTTTACTTGGGGTTAATATTAAGGTTAATATCCAATCTATTTTGTATATGAAATTTATCACTGCATGCATTCAAAAATAGAGGCGACCGAAAAATTGTAACAGATCCAACACGATTTTTTAGAAAGTTATCATGGCCCTTACAGGTTAAAAAAGATGGGCATCACAATTTTTTTTATTTTACTATTATACCTTTATCTCTATTACGCACTAATTCATTTCTACTTGAAAGTTTGATGATCTTTCCAACATATTTATATACCAGCTATAGAATCAAATTAGCAAGTTTTTTTACCTCCCTCATCAAAAATAATCTAACATACATAATGTAATTTAATTTAGATGCCGCCAAATCCAGTAATGATGGATGCGAATGCTGCAAATTCACTGATTCAATTCGTAAGTCATAGTTGTGTTTTCAAGGCTTTTTCTTAATTACACAGGTCAACAAATTTTGAGAGTTATGAGCTAACTACTAAGATCAAACCTGAAAGGATTTTATTTGTTTACCGTTTTTTCTATTTAAAATTAGTTTAGCTATAAACATTGAATTTTATAATGTAAAAAAAACAATATTGAAAAACAAAAATAAATTAATATGCCTATTCACAACAGTTAGAACTTTAAATATTATTTTTATTAAAAACAGATATCATAACATGTCGTATTTACGTTTGAACGCAAAATATTTTGTTTCATTTAAATGCTAATGTACTTGATAATAAATAAAGTTTATTTCTCATTATTTGTGTCGATAAATTTAAATTCAAGAGAATTTTATAAGAAAAAAAATCTTTTATTTTTTATTTTAGGGTAAATTAGGATCTTGTCAATTTTGTCAAAAAGGCCAATTTACGCTATGGACGGATCTAACCGATTGCGGAAAAAAATTAGAAAAATGGGAAAAACATATGAGATAATGCTATAGAAATGCATTTTTTAAGTTTTCACAAACCCTTAAAAAGGTTAATTTTAAGAGTTTTCAACACTAATCTTTAGAGTTAGATCACACCAATCTGTTGACTTGTGGTTTGCCAAACCATTTAACGAATCACCTTAAAAGATGTTATCCTTTATTGAAAAACAAAAACTTGCTAAGAAATCAAGATTATAACATATTTTACAAATCAAGCTAATCTTTTTATATAGTTTAACTTAGATGGATTATTGAGTTCAAGGTATGGCAACAAATCAAAGGATATTAAAGTGTTATTAAACCTGAATTACACTTTGTGGATGAACAAATTATTCACTTTTCATAGGTATCTTAAAAAAATTGATACTTTAAATATTTGGCCATGTTTTAATTAATCCTAAAATTAAAGATTCATTATTTTGTCAATAATAAAGCTTTTTAACTTTAGTTAGTTACGTCGACACGAGAGTACCAATACTTTACCATTAAGCATATGTTTTTGAACTAATATTGGAAAAAATATAAGCAAAATTCGACATGACCTTAATTTTTTTCAGCTGTTGGTAGGAGGGGGAGGGGCAGGGGGGGGGGATTAACTTGTAGCAGCGACACTCATGACTACAAAAGATTGAAAACTTAAATAATTTATTACTAATAACTGTATAATTGTGCCTCGTTTTTTTAACAAAACATTATTCGATTTCTTAATGAATTAAATATTCGTAATTGATAAAAATCAATATCTTTAATTATACAAATAATGATTTCGTCAAATAAAATTTAAATTTGTTATTAGAATTTTGTTAGGTTAGTGATTCTTCTACCCCGATTAATTAAAAATTTATTTTTAAACAGACTTTCGTTTTTGCTACAAATTTATTTTAATAAAATAGTTTTGAAAATTGTACATATGTTCCTATTTAACCATAGGATAATTTATTTTTCTAATTTCGAACAGAGTTTCTACTTTATACTTGTCACATAGTTGACATAAAATTGAATGTTTTGCTAAAATTAAAACATTTTAGAAAAATAGTTTATACGCTGGCCTTAGCTTATCAATTTTTACCGTTTTCTTAGAATTAGAAATTGAGTAAAAAAAATGAAACGTGTAAAACTTTTCCATGATGGTCTAACCTCATACATAATAACCATTTTTTTCAGTTTTTTTAGACTTCGACCATTTTTTTAAAAAAATTATGGTCAAACTGACTAGTTTTGCGACTTTGAGATTACTTCAGGGGCGTATGTAGAAACTTTTTTAAAAGAGGGGGAAAAAAATTTTTTTGGAGTAAAGCAACTACAAATTAAATTTTAATATTGATATTTTATTTGCAAAATTATTTTAAAGGTTGCATATTTTCTAAAAAATGGCAATTTTGTTGATTTCTATTTACTTTTATATAATTGATATATAAATTCAATTACTAGCTACTTTATAAAAATTATAAAAAAAATTTATAGGGGGGCAATCGCCCCTTTTTGACCACCCCTAAATACACCCCTGGTTTACTTTAAGCATTACACAAATATTTGCATGCCAAAATCATACGTGACTTATATTTTCAAACAATAATTAAAATATTTTTGTTTACAAAATTTTTGCTTTTAACAATAAGATAAAATTTTGAATATTAATCTAATGACACTATATTTAAGTGGACATGTAATTATCTTAAGTTAAATTGAACATTTGTAAATAAACTTTATTTTCTCTTTTTTTTATATTTTTTTATACAACAATTTTTGAAATTTTTTTATATAACAATTTTTAAAATTTTTTTATATAACAATTTCTGAAAAAATTATTTAATGTTTTTAACTGGCTTATAAAATTTTATTAGTAAAACTGTACACAGGAATAATAATACCTAAGATGCAGGGGCGTATGCAGAAACTTTTAGAGTGCAAAAATTTTTTTGGAGGAAAGCAACTACAAATTAAATTTTAATATTGATATTTTATTTAAAAAATTATTTTATAAGATTG
The DNA here is from genome assembly GCA_030555515.1 of Acutogordius australiensis. Classification (NCBI taxonomy): domain Eukaryota; kingdom Metazoa; phylum Nematomorpha; class Gordioida; order Gordea; family Gordiidae; genus Acutogordius; species Acutogordius australiensis. The sequence continues at coordinate 34,860,528 of CM060245.1, read as the reverse complement.
TATATTTTTTAAAAAGTAGCAATTTTATGTCTATTCCCTTTAAAATGATTGATATGTTATCAACCGCTGGTTACATCATAAAAACTTAAAAAAAAATTTTAAAAGAGAAGCAACTAAAAATTAAATTTTAATATCAATATTTTATCTGCAAAATTATTTTATAAGGTTGTATAGTTTTCAAAAAGCAATTTTATTGATTTCTATTCCCTTTTATATGATTGATATATTAATTCAACCGCTGGTTACATCATAAAAACTTAAGAAAAAATTTTAAAGGAGGGCAATTAACCTCTTTTAACTCCCCCCCCCCCCCCCCCCCCCCTCTGCCCCCTCAATACGCTCCTGGGACTAGTTTCTAATTGTCTGGTAACTTATAAAAATTACCTTTATAAAATATTTTACATAACATCTTATTTTACTGTTCGTTAAGGTAAATTGTAATTTGAATTCTTAGAGTTTCTCTCTACCATTACTTCCAAATGTATTTTGCCCACGTATTTTCTCTAACGATTGATTTAAATGAATCAATTCGAATCTTGGAAACTAAAAAAACCTATAAATTTGAAAAAAGTAAGATTGAATATTGTCGCAACGAGTTGCATTTTGGGTTTGATGAAGCATTAACAGCCATATACCTTCAGCTGACGGGTCGGTACATGACAGAACACTATATCCAGGTAAAAATAAAATTTGTAATTTAAAAATAATATTTTTTAAATTTTATTCAGCTTGCGCTTCAAGAACCAATCTCCAATTTTTTTATTTATGGTTTAAGTTTTATTGAAAACTAAAATAATTCAATTATTACAAATAGCTAAATCTTTACATTCATAATATTTCTCATGCTTCAAGTTATAAACTATCTTGTTGTAACTACAAATTTTTATTTGGTTTTAAAATTTGGGCGAAATGTTAAGAATTTTGTTTACTAATTTATTATTACTAATAAATAGATATATTTATTAGAATCTTTTTTTTTCTAAATTAAAAAACACACTTATTTTAGGTTAAAGAATTAAAGGAAAACTAAGTAATTTAATATATTAACTGACAATCAATTGATCTCATTTTCGAGTGGAAAAGTTAATTTAGAGGTGCCGGATGCAGGGAAAATATGATGTGATTTTGTTAAATTAAAATGAAGAGCATTTTTTTATAGTATAGTGTTGTAAATCTGGTAGAAATTTTTTTAGAATAATTTTAATTAGTTAGGCCACACCCAAAATGTCATGAAATATTAGGTAATTGTAGACAAATTAATTATATTGTTGTTGTAAATTATTAATATTCTTGTTTTAATTGTAATTATACATAGCCACGCAAAAAAAATACAGAAAAACATATTTTCCATAAAAAATATACAAAAATATTATCTAAAATAATTATATTTATTTTATTTTGTGTCATGTTTGACCAGTTATTAAATAACCAAGTAGGATAGAGCAATTATTAAACAAACGCAAAGGAGCTTATAAAATTAATTAGTAAACCGTGGCCGTATTTGAGAAAACTTGCAAACGGATTTTGAGAGAGTAACACATATGTAGGGCATCCAAAAATTTATAATTTTGACATATTTACCCATAAACGTTGAAAATTGGTTTTCTGTACTTTTTAATTTCGGTTTATAAAAAAAATAGATTTTTATAACTATGAAAAAAGAAATTGTTTATAATTATTTTACTGGTAGAAATGATGTTTATTCCTCGTCCTTGCAATTTAATTGGAATATAAGAACGCCAAAAAAGACGTATTATATAATAAATTGAAAATAATATATTAGAAATTTTAATACTAATTTTTTAAATGTAGAAATAAACACAAATTAATAAATTAATTATAAAAATGGGGTTTGATTACAGTTGGATTTGTTAAAATTTTCTCATAACTTAAGCTTCGAATTTTTTAAGCAAATATATCTTGGCCTTTAAAGCCATTTTTTATGTAATTATAAAAAAAAATCAATTTCTTTCTCTTCATTTTTTTTGTTTTACTACCTGGTATCACATTCTTTGCCATATTAGCTATTTTCATCAATAGTAAAGTTTCTTAAAACCTAGAATGTATATTTTTTCTTAGATTGAATTGTTCATGAAAAACCTCCAATATATGGCCGAAACATTTAGAAGGTGGCAAAATGCTGAAATGAGAAAAATGATGAGAACTCAATTTCCTTTAACAACTTATGTAAGCACTTACGCCTTGATGTTCTATAATTTAACACATTTTAATTTAGCAGTACATCTAGTTTTTAAGAGATATGAGCTAACTACAGAGATTAAATCTAGTTCAGTTTAAATCCGTTAACCGCTTTTCTATTTAAACTAAGCAAGGCATTTAAAAAAATATCCAAAAAAATTAAAAAATAAAATAAAATTTTTTTTTACATATTCACAAAGACTAAGATGTAAAACTCAATTATCGATAGTTTACCGATAATGTAATGTTGTATTTGAGTTTGGATGCGAGACCCTCTAATCTAAAATTTAATGTTGAAGCATGTTTACTCAAAAATCCTTTTTTTTAGATAACAAATATAAATAGTAATTTTAGGAAAAAATTTATTAATTTTTTTGGGCAAATGGGTTAAAATATGACGAATTGATCCCATAATTAGCCTGTAAATATACTGGTTGGGGTTCTCATTTAGACCAGTCTTAAAAAACAGAATCAGTGCCTATTTGTGAAAAAGGTATGTTAAAATGAGACATTAAAGCTGATGTTAGTAATATAACAAATTTACAGGTTGCAGGGTTAGATGTACCTGCTAAACACCTTTTTGCGGTTTCTTTTTTTATGAGGTCGCCACACCAGTAAGGTATTTAACAATTTTATTATGAACGATAAGGGCTATGGATGTTACCCATTTGAGATAAACATAGTTTTAAAATAAAGGGTTATTTTTTAAAATTTTTTTTAGGTATTTTGTGGGTTGCAAAATCTGTCTTGGTCAAAAAATGCCATTTTTTTGTTGTGAGCATTCAAATAGCCGAAGAGACTTTGAGAAACAGAAAATATATATGAGATAACTTTATCTTAAAATTAATTTTTGTTTTACTTAATTCAGTAATGTTGATCTCTATTATACAGGTCAATAAATATCACTCTACATACAAAATTAGATCCAGGTGATGGCCTTATCACATATATACTTTCCGTTTTTCGTAATTCCACCTATAGCTCTTTTTCGTGCATACAAATAAAATAGTTTTTTTTAAACCTAGCGACCTCGAGAATACCCTAACAAGTATAAATAAATAACATTTTTCACAAGTCTGTAACTTTTATATATCATCTTAAATAACGAAAAACATTATATCAAGCTCTCAAATGGGCAATTAGATAATACATAATATTACGTGTCTATATGACACGATACATTATGAGTCTATGTTATTAAATGAAGTTAAGTATTTACAGTTTAGCGTTTTGGACTTTTCTTTTTATTTAAATTTTTTTGTAAAAATTTTTAATGTCTTATAGCCTTACTATATTTAATTTAAAAAATAATGAATGATTTTAAATTCTTAAAATGGCAGGTTATTTGATTTCTGTAGTTGGTTTATAACTCTCAAAAATTTATTGACCTGTTTTATATAAAACTCAACGTTACTTTTTTATTTTACAACTTTTTTTGAAAAATGCAAATGACAATATGTTATTAAAACCTAATGAAAATAATATTTTGTAGTAAAATGTTTAAATATAAAATTTGCCTTTAATATTTACATTGAAAAGTTTATAGAATAATATACATGCTTAGAAATAAAAGCTTTTTTAAGATTTAAGCTTTCTTATTTTAACAGATAGGGCTTTTTTCGTATAAAATAGCATTATACAAGCGTGAGTAGAAAAAATAATACTTAGCAGAGGTATTGCTATATCAACAATAATAACTTTATGTTTAAACACAAATTTAACATAAATAATGTTTTTCGAAATATTAAATTTTATTTTAATTTTTAATTATTTATATTTTACCATTCCATAAGGCAAAGACCCTAAATTAAAAAATTAAAAAAAAACATCATAAAATCAAAATTTCAGTTTGATTAGCAAAAAAAATTTTAACAAATGTAATTAGACAGATGAATGTCTTTTTTGCGAATAGCGATTTTTTAATCTTTAAATGACAATACCTTCAACAATTAATCTGTAACTAATATTGGCTTAAACCTTAAACCATTCATATAATCCAATCAAATTGGATATTAAATAAAATTAATTTATGAATGGACTTAGCGCACCTGTATTTGTTTTTATAAAATTAATTTTAAAATCTTAGTGTTTTGTATGACAAATCAAAATTTTGCTTTTTAGTATTTATAATTTTATTTTAATTTTGATTTAAAAACACAGAATTAGTGCAATCCAATCTTATTTATAGTTTATAATTAAACGTTTGTTTTCTATATATGTACATATAATAAAATCTCTTTTCAAAATTTTTTAGGAGATTATATATGAAATTGGATTTCCTGAATATCTAAGGGACCCAAAAATAATAGCTGCTATCTTCGACAAGGTTAGTAAGATATTAATATGAATTATTGTCAAATAAAAAGCTTAAAAATATTTTACTTATATATTTTATAAAAATGTATGAAACGTTTATTCAGCGAACAGCTAGATTTACTCGCCGTAGTATTCGCATTTTTTTTAAATATATTTGCTCACTTACATGACTGCTCTACAAACTTTTGAAATAATATACCATTATAAAAACTAGACTTGACATAATAAATTTTTTAATTTATTTTAACTTATTATAAATTAAATTAGTTAAGCCAGCTGTAACCATTAAAAATTTTGAGAAAAAAAAATAAAGAGAAAATGAGAAAATTTTAAGAAAATAAAATTTATTTTCAAAAAAACATATTACTAATAATATTTATATCCTATTACAAATTTCACCTCATACTTAGCTATGGCTGCGGCTAATACTAATTTAAAAACTGTATAAATAAATTTTTTTTGATGGTTTTTATTAAAAATGAGTAATTGTTTGGTCTTTTAAAAATATGCCCAACAAAAAAATTAAATAAATATATAATTTTTTTTTTTTTTGGCACGAGCCACCTCTAATCAAATGCGTTCAATTTCTTCAATTTTTTTTTTCATAGCCGTAACATATCTAATAGATCATGCAGTTTTATTAATCTCTTCAAATATGCATTTTATGAATAAAAAAAGACAACACCAATTTGTTTGAAGTTTTATGAATAAAATTTCCAACAAACTAACTTAAAAAAATGTTCAAATTTAATCGTTTTAAACTGCAAAATATACATTGAGATTTTTACATTTTTGTTAAATTTTTAGTTGAATATGACCTCCTCCAATTATTTTGAAAATGTCATGGCATACCGAGATTGGCAAAATCAACGCTTAATCGATACTATGTTCAATAATACTTATACCCACATGCTTGAAAAGTTCAAACTTAGTATTTATTTCGGTTAATTCTGCTTCATACAGGTCAAATGTATTCCCATATATAAGGCGACAAAACAAATTGTTATGACAAGAATATATAAAAAGCACTAATTCTCGTCTATATTCATAGTTGTAAGACCATATTTAGCCGTTATTTAAATTTATACATGAAAAAAAAATTTAATGGTGCAATGCCTGTTCTCAAAATCCGTTCGATCTCAATCGTCTAGAATTTTGAAATTTTAGAAACATGTAAGTTTCCGTTATACAAAGACTCCTGCTTGCTTCTCTTGCGTATTTCTTATCATCATGTCGGATCAGATAGCTCAAGAGCAAACCTTCTGTCTTAGACGCAGGAGGCAAGAGGTTGCGAGTTCGAATCCGTGGACAGTGGCTTTTTTCTTCGGAAAAATAGTATAAATGTTCAACCGCTTTGAAGCTTCTGAGTGGCCTGCTTAGGCAACAGGTCCTAAACGATATATCGTAAAGTAAAAACCTATGATAGAAACCTAGGTCGACGGCGTGCGACTAAATCTTACACCCGTCGGCAATATATTAATTGCTGTGCACGGGATAAAAGAGTCAAAGCTACTAACGGCCATGGGGCCCTTAAATGGGAAAAGGTATGGGCAAACCTCAAAACTATATTCATATATATGATCATAATACTTAATCAAACTTCTAAAAATATGTCTTAGAAACGGTACTTTTTTTGTTGGCTTGGATTATAAGTAAGATATGGACAAAAAGTTCTAAGCACTGAAATGTTGCCTTGTTTATTGATACTTAAATTATTAAAAAAAATAAAAATTGTTTTTGATATTTTATGAAAATTTGTTCAAACTGTCAAACTTAAATTTTTTTTTGCAATTTCAGCTCATTTAAATGTATGTCTTGTTTAAGAAACATTAGGTTGCTATGCGTCGACTTTCATATGGAACATTAAAACTAAGTGCGTCTCTCCATTAATACCATAATATCCATTAATATAACGTCGTAACCGAAATATTACAGCATGCACGCTTTACAAACCTGGCAAAGGTCGAAGGATGGAATTGCTCACCTGCTAAAACATTGCCCCCCCCCTCCCCCTTACCTAATATTTTTTTAAAGAGACAACATACTAGTTAAGTCAGGGCTCCTTTAAGCTCCCACATACGTATGGCATTTACTTACCCTAAACCACAAACTAAAAAATTTTAGGCCATGCAAAATTACAAAATTTAAATATATTCAAAAGTTGAGACCAATCAGAAAGCCTCAAAATTTTTGGTTAACAATATATAATATCACATTTATTAAACATTTTCAAAATTTTTTTTTATATACTAGCCTCGTAAGGTTTTTTATTTTTCAAAATTTTTTATCACTAGCCACAGCCTTCCTTAAAATTTATATTAGCATGTTTTAATAATTTTTGACAATCAACAGTAAATTTAAGATTAAAAAATTAGAATTGAAAATTTTTGATTTTCTTTAAATAGACCAAAAGTTGATATAATTTTTCATCCTGCAAGTTCGTGCTGCAGTGAATAAATATACATAATATATTGTTATTGTATATTGAATTTATTATTATTATTATTATTATTATTTTTAATTGTAGTTGTAATTAAATATTTTATGTATTTAGTGTCGTGATCACGAGAAAAGTTAATATTTATTAAAACATTTATTGATTTTTTCAGTTTTTAAAATTCTTGTGTAAAAGTTAGAAATTTGCAATTAAAGAATAATATATATTTTAATCCCAGCAAAATAGAAAAATTAGTGGCGCCGGTAATCGGCGCCACACCATAGATTATCATATTATGGATTATCATATTATTGGATTATATATTTTGATGTTGCAATTATATGAATTAAAGAATTTTACTTGTAAATAAATATTTTAATATTTAATAAGTTGTATAGTCGAAATAAATAAGGGCAGTTAAGTTAAGAGTATTACAACATACTTTTTTTGAATTTTTCCATTATACTTTTGTTTTTAGGCACATCATTATGGTATAATCTTAGTAACCACAATTCACTTTCGCCATTTTTTTCTTTGTTTAACCAAGTTTTAATAATGCCTACAGCTCGCTCCGCCAATCCATTTGATTGGGGATGATACGGAGGAACTAAAATGGACCTTATACCCCATTCTTCACAGAATTTTTGAAATTCTTTTGAAATAAACGCAGGGCCTCGGTCGGAAACAAGGGTTCTTGGAATGCCGTACATTCCACACCAGCGTTTGATATTTTTTATGAGTACTGCGGAGGTTAAGGCCTGTGTCCAAGCTATTTCAATATAACATGAACAAGCATCGACCGCTACTAAAAATCTTTTTTTATTATATTCTCCAAAATCTAAATGTACCCGGCTCCAGGGGATGGTTATTTGTTCCCATTTTGATTTTTTATTAGCCCATGGTAAGGCCGAATTTTGTTGACAAGCCTTGCCAACCTAAGGGTAACTTTAATACTGTCATTAATTCCTAATTTTAAGTCGACCTCGATACCTTTTAAGCATCCTAGGAGGTACCGTCAAAAATAGTATCATATTTATTTAAAATTTTGATATCATCCCGAAAAGCTTTTGTACAATTCTTAATTATCATATAATCTTTAACATACAATGATTCTTTATCATTTTTATCATCCTTTAAGAGGGTCGGTTTTTGAAAAATGTCCCAATAATTGGGCCCTAGAGTTTGAATTATATCCCACAATAATATATTTTGCATGCCCTCTGAAATCCAGAAACGACAAACAATATTATTATGAGGTAATATAACCTCAATAAATTCATTGAAAACTATTTTACTTCCATCGAACTGATTAGCCACTAGCTCTTTTTTAGTCGTTTCTATACCTGGACATAAATTATTCAATTGATTTCGACTTATAATGGAGATCGCTGCTCCTGTGTCGAACAAAAATTTTATATTTACTCCATTAATATTTAAATTTATATTAGGACACATTATTTTTGCGTCATTATTTACAAAATTATATATTAATGTATCCTGTGCTGTATTATTTTCGCCGACTTTTACCACGGAGGAAGGCACGGCTTTTTCACTTCCTCCTGTCGCCCTAAAAAATTATCGGGTTTAGGCTGTACTTTTTCTTTCATCACTTTATATGGGACATTTACAAAAGGTGACTCATTGACCTTGGACATTGTTGGTTTATACCAACATGAGGCTTTATTAGTCCCTAAATTTCGTTGACACACCACGCAGAATTTATTTATCAGCCAGCATGCGCTTATCGGATGCCCTAGCTTTTTACAATACGCACATGATAGTGGCCGTCTTTTATAATTAACAGGTAAATCCTGTCTTGTTGTGGTATACTTTTTAATTCTTTTTCTCGAATATTAATAGACTTTACCATTAAGGTAGCGTCTAAATTTTCGGAGTTTATCTTTTCTCCAGGATTCCCACGTTCTAATGTCGTGGTAGAATCCTCATTTTTAGTCACATTAGCTAAAATCACTAATTTTTCTAGTAACCGCCCCAAATTGTTTTCCCTTTCCCTCATACAATGTACCTGTACTGTTCGCTTTCCGAATTTATATCCAAGAATCAGAGCAATCATCGGTCCTAAGATGCCTATAGCGTATCTAAGGAGCATTCGAATCAAAAATATTCGAACTCCCCGAATCGAATATATCCAATAGAATAAGTATATAAGGATGAGGAGGGTTGAAATTAAAGCCCATTGCATCCAAAAATAAAAATTTTTTTTTTTTTTTTGTCAAATTTTCAAAAAAATCAACAATTTTTCGCTAAAACTTTTTATTTTATTTTTAAATATTCGTTTCAACAAATTAAAATCCTTTAACTTAATTATCTTCAAATGGTCCAATGGGAATTTTATTTTGAATCCGCTGTAGAATAGGTCGACTCGCAGCGCCAAAAAAAGTATGTTGTAATACTCTTAACTTAACTGCCCTTATTTATTTCGACTATACAACTTATTAAATATTAAAATATTTATTTACAAGTAAAATTCTTTAATTCATATAATTGCAACATCAAAATATATAATCCAATAATATGATAATCCATAATATGATAATCTATGGTGTGGCGCCGATTACCGGCGCCACTAACAATACTATTTTTTTTGTGGTTAAAATATATTTTTTTTTGCAAATTTCTAACTTTTACACAAGAATTTTAAAAACTGAAAAAATCAATAAATGTTTTAATAAATATTAACTTTTCTCGTGATCACGACACCTCCATTGGCTTCCTAAAAAAAGAAATTCATTTTAGATAAATTTAACTCTTTTTTTATTTAATCCTAATAACCTAAACCTCTTTTTTTACTTCTTATTATTCAAGTCCCTTTTTCTTTATTTACCCTTATTTCTTAAACTTTAACCTTTTTTTTATTTTAAGTTACTCACAACTATTTTACATTTTTACTTTCATTTTTGTGATCCTAATCTTTGGTGGTCTCTTTCTTTCTAAATTCTAATTAGTGGGTTACACTTTAATCTGTTTTTTCAACCCGGTCTAAAAGTTATTCCAAATAATTTTAGTTTACCTAAAATTTCCATCTTTTTACTTTTACCTATATGGGTGGTTATTTATTTATGCTTTAAGCATTTTCATTTCAGCTATCCTAAATTAAAAATTTCATTTTAATTTGGCAGCCATCCTAAATTAAAAATTTCATTTTAATTTGGACAAAATATAACCACGCCTCTAACTTATTTCTTACTTTTTTTATGGATGTTTTTATAAAACGACGGCTTTGGCCATACAAATTTTATCTTAATTCATCCAGCCACTGCTCTTTATTTTTATAACTTTATAGACCTATCTATCAATTAACAACCTTCTGGCAATTTAAATATCTTTTATTTGAGCTATGGATGTTTTTTAATGGCAAAATGATGGCTTAGGCCATACAAATTTTAACCCAATTCATCCAGCCTAGCCTTAATTTTTTTAAACTTTTTAGACTACCAATTAATAACCCAATCTGTCAATTTAAATATCTTTATTTGAGACTTCACCACCACCCTTTAGCTTAATTTTCTTTTTAACTTAATTCTCACAAATTAATAATTTCATTTATTTTTATCTTAATTTTCTTTTTAAACTTTATAAAAAAATTTAATCTAATTTACTTTATCTTTCCAAGCTTTCCATTAAAATTTTATGGAAAGGAAGCCAATATATGATTACCGTGCACATCTGTAATTAAATTTTTTTTTTAATGGCATGGGCAAGTCGATTGTGCATCCAGGGTTATTTGTTCTCGTCGGCTAACGCTTGTTTGCACATCCCACTCGTTTCGCGTTCTCGGCAGTCATCTTTTCGTTTTTGGAGAATGAGCCTGATGAGTGTATATCGGACCACAGGGCAAACACATTACGAACTTCAATTTCATCGTCCCTCTTGCGTATCGGGGTAACTCTCAAAGCCCCAACCTTGATATCGTGTGGTCTATTTGCCACCATCCACGGTGCGATTTGAAAAATAACCGTCGTTTGAAACATTATGAGCAATGGAATAATATTTGGGTACCATTTGTCCATTGAGATCCTGATATTCCATGAGATCGATATTGACAGCTTTGGCGTCGGGAGGCAATCCTTTAGGCTCACATTGCATTATGTAAGGTCGCTGAGAATTTTGTGTCCAATTCATATCTCGTCGCTTCGTTTTTTATCCGCTTCCATAAGAATATTTTTTTTTTTAGGTAAATAACTATTTTTTACCTATGCTTAAAACGAACATATGCCACATCTCCCCCCTTTAAAATCCTTGCCCAATAGTTGCAAATAAGCGGTAAGCATTCATCATCACGTTGTTGATGACAGTCGTAGCCCGTTGTGCAGTTCAAAACAATTAATTTGCATATGTTATTATATGCATAATTTGTTATAATAGTAATATGCGTACAAGTTATAATACAATAATAAAAAAAATTAGACCATAGACAGAAGAATAAAATTGAGATCTTATGCTGATCCTTGTTCTTCTTTTTTTTATTAACTATATCAAGGGTGCCCAAAATCTTTTTCCTTAATTTAACCTATTTATCATTTTATTTTCTAACTACCCAAATAAACTATCTTAATATTTTAGGCTAAGCCTTAGGTATCCTCAACTCGTCTACGGAGGAGACCTCTACCCAAAAATTCCAAAATACCCCCAAAAAATTATCAATTATTTATCTTTATGCTTTTTTTCCATTTTATCCCTTATACTTTTTTCCAAATAATTAATTTTTTTTTTACCCTATTTTGGTAATCAGGTAGAGATAATTAACACCTACTGCTTACCCCCTTTTTTTATCAAAACAAAATTAATCTCAAAAGTAATTAATAAATAACTAAAACCCTCAAATTTTATTTAATATTTGATAACTTTTTCTTTATCCAATCCCCTAATTTCCTCCAATCATTATTTTAAACACCATTTTTTTTTACTTGTTCCTAAATACCCTTTTTTTTGGCTAAAAATTTTCTTGTTTTAATCTATTCTATCTAGGTTAGCTTTTTCTTTACCAAAAACAAAAACTTTTTTTTTTTGAAAAATCGATGTTCATATACTTTACAGAAACATCTAATTAATTGGGGTTACTGGAAACATCTAATTAATTGTGCTAATGGAAACATCTAAATAATGGCAACAGCTAACTAATTAATGGATTATATCTAACATAGAATTCATTAAAATTACATGGGTTATTTTATACATCTAATTAATTGGTAATGGAAACATCTAATTAATGGTGTTAATGCACCCATCTAAATAATTGCAACAGCTAACTCACTAATGGATTCTATCTAGCATAGAATTAATTTCTACTAAAACCATGTTAATATCGAATTTAGGCGGTATCATACAAAGATAAACATGAGAAAGTACTAAAATTAACTGTATTAAATATAATGTATTTAAGCACGTGTCTTTAAATGGTCAGCATGCCTTACCAGATTCCCCTCTTTTATTTTTATCTCGTATTGGCCTCTGGGATTTTCATTAATTACCTCTCCCGGCACAAATGTTTTATTAGGCATTTAGTTTTATGTAATATTATTAAGAATAAATATTCAAAACTCTCTGATTTAAACGAGATAAAGTTTTGAAAAATCGATTGCATGTATAACAAAAATTTTTTATTTTAATTAAAAACACATTTTAGACAGTGGTAATTAGTTTGTGTTTTGTAAAAATGAAAGCAATGAGATTTAATAGCAATCAATCGCTTTTATAGATTAAATTTAAAACAAAATATCTTTTGAACCATAAATCTTTGAAGAACCTTGTGTCCTGAATAAAATATATTTCTATTTCATGGATTTTTCTTTTCTTAGAAAAAGGAATTAACCAAAGTTGGGTAAAAAAAAGTAAAATTGTACCCTTTTTTAAGAAATAACAAGATATAGGTGGAGCCGTTATTGCCACTCATGAGGTCCTGATTGAGCCTGTTAAAAAACTTGAATTAATTATAAGCGTTGTAATTAATGAGTATAATGAAATAAAACGTTATAATACTAAAAGTGTGGGATGAGGTACGGTCCTTATTACCTTGGTTCCCTTGTAAAAAAAGAGGATAATATTGAAACCTAAAAAAGAGTTTCCGAAGCCGAATAAGAGTTAAGGGTTTTTTTAGGTTTAATAAATTATATTTAAGCTTTTTCTCTCCCATAATTACAACATGTACCAAACTATTCGCTTTGTTAAACAAAAACACTTAGTAGGTTTGGTAACGAGCACGAAGATGCATTTCTCAAACTAAAAATTTCTGTATGCTTAAATGTGTTTTAGCTAGCACCTTTTAACCCATAATAATTAAATGTAACGCAGGCGATAAAGGAGTCGGTGCGGTCTAAGTGCAAACCTATCTACGAGGATTGAAAAGACCTAACTTTACTTTAAGAATATATAAGTTGAAAAGAAATACGCTATAATTGATAAATAAGCACTCAGTATTATGTAAGCGATAGAAGAATTCTACGAATATTTATACGGGAAGCATTACATAATTTAAACAGATCACCGGCCACTGAAATACAAATACACTGCTTTTAATAAAAAATACTATACACGTCCGATTGACCAGATGGATTATAGAATTAATTGCATATGATTACGACGTCAACAGGTTGTAACCGCATTTACGTCGTCGATGAACTTTCAAGACTGCCTTTAAAAATTGAAATAAAAGGCGGACCAAGAGTACATTCAATCGACTAATTAGGCATATCGCATGTTAATTTAGTAGAAAAAACAATTAAAGATAAAAATTTACCCTAAACGATAAAAAATTTGAGAAACAACTGAAATTATACGAATAATATTGAAGAAGTAACAAAATTCTAAGCGCCCAAGAAAAATTGTCTTTCGAAGATAAGATCCTTTATTGAGAAGAGAAGATAGAATGATAATCCCAACACTAATAAACAAATTCCTTTATTGCTTACTGGCCATAGTGTTATAAATATTGTGAGATCGCTAGATATTATGTTTGATGGCCCAACATTAAAAACGTTGCAAATACAGTTCAATTTGTACGAACTTTTAAAGAAATAATATTCAAGAAGTTCCATTAGATGACCACTTACCGGTCATCTTATAGGTAGAATGCAGGTAGACCTTACTGGCCCAATAAACAATTACTGGATTCTTAAGATCGACTCATACACCAAATGGCGGGAAGTTGCAAAGTTAACATCAACTCTACAATTGGTTCACAAAGATTAGGTTTACCAAAAATTTTAATCTCTGATAACAATATAAACTCTGAAAAGACGAATTTATTTAAATACAAGTCTACGGTTTTTGGACTTTAATGTGTCGGGTTTAAATTTATCATGTGCTGTGTGCAAAGTACAACGGGAAACCTTCTGACTCACAAGAATCCGAACAACCCTTGATCAAAATAAAGAAAGAAAATGACGAAATACAATACCAGGCAAGCCTCCAAAATTTACTGAAAATCAAGATATGGATAAAAACAAACGCACGAAAGGTGGCGGAAGGTTACGAAAACAATACAAACCTCGAGTCTTACGATTAAGATAAAAGGAATAATCATGCGGATCAAATGAGACCAGACAGCTACATTACTCAAAGAAATCGAACCGTTAAAGCCTCCGATAATCTCCATTTGTGAGAGGGACTATGTGAGATGAGAATACCTTAGCGTCAAGGCAAACTATATTATACAATTAAGGACAAACCTACTAGTTTATTTAAATGAATATATAAACTAAATAATAAATTTATACTTTTGTCATGGTTAATTACATTAATAATTTCTTTTCTTCGTAAATTACACCTGTATTTAAAATCTAGGTTTCAAAATAAATGTTAAAAAAAAGGAAGGTATTTTTTAAACAAAGTCTACAGAGATTTTCTGGCACCCCAAAATTAGCTCTGCATTAGTTAAAAATATTTAGAGTTTTTAACAACTTTTGATTTGGACAATAAACTTGCACATTGAAACCGTTAAGATTGACTCTTACCCTAATTTTTTATATAGATAAAACAAGGTCAACCTATGTCCAAACAAGGCAACAACACTGAACTTTTTTCAAATATAAACTAAAATTAAAAAAAGAATATTATAGACTTGTTTTAAATGTTTTATGCAAATAATTCAAAAGGAAATTGTTATATTTTACATGTTGAAATACGTATGTCATTGTTATTTAATATCTTATTAAACTAAAAAAGAATTTCTTGCTACAGTATCCATAATTGTATATTTGTTTTCAATTTTTTATAACGTTTTACTTTAACGAGTTTATTGAATGATTAACAAAACTAAAATTTTCATCTCCATTTTAATTTAATGACAAGGCCTATACAGACTTTAAATTTTTAAAAACCAAGAACACTGTTTTATCATGTTTAAACCCACATAAACACAGGATTAAATGATTATTTTGGTTTTTAGATGGATTTATTCTCCAATGGAAACTAATATACCACAGGCTCCTCTCAGTAATATAAAATAATTTTTTAGTATTATTCCACATTTTTTTTTGAAACATTTTAATGTTTTTTACAAACAGTTTGATGGAACACTAATTATTAATAAATCTTTGAACTAATTTTCATATAATATTAGAACAGTAAACATATACTAAATTGTATTTCATTTTATATTAGGGCACGTGCAAAGTGAGTTTTTATTTTCGTAAAATTTTAAAAATTCTGAAAATTTTAAAAATTTATTTTTTTTCGAAACTTTTTCAAAAATTTTTTATTTTAGAAAAAGCATTTTATGAGCATATATTAAATTTGGCAACTTTTTAAAAATTTGCGTTTTTATTCAAAAAATTTTTTTTCAAAATTTTAAAAATTTAGCACGTGCCCTTAGCAAAAAATTTTTATATCAAATTAAACAATTTAATTTAATATGGATTTTTTGATATGTTAATTTTACTCACATCAAAAATTATTTGTGAGCAAGATTTCAATCTGTTTATTACATATATAACAAATTTTACATTTGATATTATTTTTCTTAAAGGTTGCGGAAAATGTCACCATGACATTTTTAGTCTCTTACATTTATGACACAAAAAAAAACATGAATTATTTTATTTTTTAAATTTTAATTCATATAATGATTGTCTGCAATAAAACATATAAATAAATCCATTTTTATTATTATAAACGAGTTCGGAATTTATTTTTACAAAAAACTCTAAAAATTACAAAAATCATGTATTTTAATTTTAAATAAAAATTTTATTTAAAAAAAAACATATATCCTGGCGACTTTTTATTCTATTAAATTTTAAAAATTTTCAAAAAAATTGTTGAAATTATATTATGGCAGGAATACCCGTAGGTGCCTTAATGGAACCCTTTTATGACCCAGATGATCATCCAGTCTTGAATGTTGCTGGACTTGTAAATGTAGGACTTATGGAAACGTTGTATGAAATGATCAGTATGATAATCCATTTTAAAATACATAATTAATCTGATATATATTCATATTTTCACTATTTTCCAGCTATATGTATGTGTTTACATATTAGGGCGCGTTCAGACTCAGTTCGTTTTTTCAAAAATTTTTTTCTTTTGACATTGAACGCTTTTTTACAAAAAGTCGCCAATTTTCGTTATTAATTTAAATAGTTTTCATGAAAGAAAAGTTTTGAGAAAATTTTGAAAAAAAAAAATTTCAAAAAATTCAAAATTTTTAAAGTTTTTTAAAAATTTGAAATGAGTCTATACGCGCCCTTAGGTCAAATTAAGAAATTATAAAAAACGATAAATTTTGTTAAAGATTTACTCTTAGATCATGTAACTAAACAAATTTATATAGAAATTGTTTAGATTTAACTTTTTAGATTGTTATAATAAGTATATCCCATTCGAATCAATGTTTCTATATAATTTAGCGTCCACCGTAGTAATTATTATTTGTTTTATTAATAGGTTGCGTTTTTATCGCAACAATTATTCTGCTAATGTTTTTTTTACGGCACGTCAAACACTTTTTCATTTTTAAATATTAAATATTTTGCTGTGGGATAACGCAATTATATAAAAATTTCAATCCAATTATACTTCAAGTGAAAACTTAGAATGAAATTTCCTATTTATTTAAAAAACTCTCATAAACGCCTTAAAAGTATTTTCAGGCAATAGAGCCTTAAAAAATTATAAATTATTTTAATTAAACTTGTTTAATAATAGATGTTGTTAAATTTAATATAAATATATTTAAAGTTTTAAAAATTAATTATATTACATTAATATCAATAAACAGAAAATAAGTCATTAATATTTTCCGGTATATTTTTTTCCTTTTTTTCTTTGTTTGCCCCACTGATTAGATAAAAAACAAAAAAAATGGTTAGGACACAAAATTTTTTAAAAAATTTATTATTACATATATTTTAACTCTTCCGTCTTTTCCAAAAGCTATATAAAAAGTTAATATAAGGATCTTGTTTAAATGAAGACTTCTAAAGCAATTTTTGTTAATCTTCCTCAAATTTTTGAACATGTGTGTGTTTAGTAAATTTTACATTCCTTTTAAGTCGTTACACATTTCACTTATTTTTTTTTTTTTTGAAGTTATATTTTTTTGTTTTATATATTAAATTAAATATTTTGTACTCCAAATAAATATAATATATTTAGAATGAAACGTTTGGCATAATGAATATTATTAATTATAATTTATTTTATTTTATTATGTAGTATCAACAACCCATAACTTATTATATGAAAAATATGCAGGTAAAAGCCTAACATAACTGCATAGGTTTTAAAAAAATTGAGGAGCTTGTTATTGGCCCAATTTATATTGCACGTTTACAAAAATAATCTAAACTCATAGCCCCCCCCCCCCCCCCCCCTTCGTACAACAATGTTTAATGATGATCATTGTTTGCATTTCAACATTTAAATGTACATATACTTTATTTTATGAGCTTTAAGTTAATTTAAAAATAGATATATGTATATTTTTTTAATTTATTCACTATTTTCATTTTTAAAAAGTAGCTTGACTTTATTGTGTAAATTTTGCATTTTTAAAAAAAATGTTTGTCTACTTCTATTTTGAATAAATATAATCTCATATATATGTATACAATATTTTATAATGCTAATCTTCGAGCTTGCTTCAAAGCCTTGTATTTTAATTATTCAAAATACTACCAAAACAAAATAATTTAGAAATATATTTTATAAATTTTTCATGGCAGATTTGTTTTTTCATTGGCATAAAACCATTTAAAAAGCTAGAAACATGGGGGGGGGGGGAGGGGGTGGTTTGGGTTAAAGATCATATGTTTTTACATGTAAGATATCTAATTCTTTTTTTCATATAAAGCCTGAGCAACTGAACTAATATTTATAACAGCTTTTAGAACGTCTAGGAATGGATTTGAGTCAAAAATTAAGGGATTACTCCCTTTTACAATGGTACTTTATTAAATTGGTTCAGGTAAACTTTTTATATTTTAAAATGATAATTCACGGCTTTTATTATAAGCCCCGAGACAGTTTTATCAATTCGATATTTAAGCTTATTTTAAAAAAATCCTTTATAAATTACAAAAAAAATTTGTTTTAATATATAACAGGATAATTGTGAGGTCAATCATGTAAATGGTTTGAAGCAAACTAAAATTTATTCCAATATTTTGAGGTATAATATATTTAGTTAAATTTATATTTTATTTTTCGAAGCTAATTACCTTGAGCTAAAATGCGCGTAAATGTGGGATGGAGGGGTGATTTTGTTTTATTTTGAAAATTGCCATTTTCAATTTATTTAATCTTAACATTTAAGGCTTAGGCCCCTATCAAAGTTTATTCATATTTTTGGAAAAAAAAATTTATTTTTGCAAAAAATAATGTTAGCTTAATTGAATTATGTTTATTTTATGTAGACTATTAGATAAATTTATATGGATTTTGATAAGTATAAATAAAATTCTAAAGTTAAATACCAATTCATTAGATCTTAAAAGGGTTATTAAACTAAACGATGGTTATTATTTTTGGATGTTCTTCAAAATTTATATATTTAAAAAAAAATTACGCACCGTGATTTTAAAAATATTTTTGTATCTACTAATACAATAAAAATATTTTTTAACCCAAAAATTATTCTACTTGTCGAAATTCTTTTTTTTTCAAATTTGATAAGCGTTAGATTTGCCCATTGGCTATATCAATTTAGATATAATATACTCATTTGAAAAAAGAAGACATAAGGCCACACATGCAAAGCACGTTTTTGTTATTTCGCTAAATAGCAAAAAAATCCTGTTAAGAAACATTTAAAATTGCTCAAACTCATATATTTTGACAATAGGGTGTTTTTAAACTGGATATTAAATACAATAAATAAATAATTTATTTTCTAGGAGATATTATATGAATTTATATATAAACAATGTTTTTATATCTATTTTGACAAATACAAAAAAAAATTAAAATATTTTTTAATCCACACATGACATGAAAAATTAGTTAAGATTTGTTTTGAAGTTATGCTTTAATCTTTATGTACCCATTATATATTTTGAAGACGCAATGTTTTTATTTTGGGTTAAAATTATAGTAATTTTTTTTATTTAAATTTTTATGATTATATTTATCAATGCCGGTGATATAATTTTGTGATCCTGCTGAAAATTAAAATACCATAAAAACTCAAAAAATTAAAATTTTAGTTTTTTTAAATATAAGTTTATATAATTTAAAGGTAGGAAAAATATTTACCAAAACTTGATTAATTAAAAAGAATTTAATGTTTTATTATTTAGAAAATTATTTTATAGGCTATACGAATAAAAATTTATTTTTTTTTATTTTTGGCACATCTTGTAGGAAAATTAAAAAATGGAAAATATATCAATTTAATTAATTTCATAATACTTTCACCTAGGAATATTCCAAGATTCAGTGAAGCATTTAATTGTTAAATTCATTCAATTGCAAAATCAATTAAATTCCCTACATGATTTATGTATTTTTTATGTCAAATTATGTTTAATTTACTGGAATAATTCTTTTAATGATTAATTTATATATAAATTTGTAACTTTGTAACAAATAAAGCATTATATCTACAAATTTAGAAGGGCAATAAAAGAAAAACATTTAGAATTTACCAAACATAAATCTCTTTGTGTAAATATAACTTAACTATGGTGTAAGATATTTAATAAGTATTTTAATTGCAAGAACTAGGAGTTTTTTGATAATAAAGCGTTTAAAAGCAGAATTGTATAATTTTACCTTATTTTTCTGGCTGCCTCTAACGTTTATAAAATATCTGAAATGTTACTATTAATTTATTTAATCTATTAGCGTACTTGGAATAGTTATAAAAACCATATTTACTAGGAGAAATTCAGAAATTATTAGCGATTTCCTTAAAGGATATAAAATTTACATGACTATATATATTGTATAAAAAAATTTAAACATTAATTAAAAAATCTCGCACAACTTTTTTAATCACATTCAACAAATGTAAATATTAAAAAAAATGTTTTTAAAAATTTAAAATAAATTAGTTTCTATTCGAAGACCTTATCTTTTGTATTTCCGCCATTAATTTGGCCTGCGGCTATTTTGCTAAGTTTTTATCAAAAAGGCTATTTTTGACCAAATGAACAAATTTTGCAACTTTGAGAATACTTTAAAGACTTTTTAAAGTTTAAACTTTATCAAAATTATTTGTTACTAATATTTTCCATCTTAAATATTGAAAAATTAAATTTTTGATTATATCAAGCTCGTACATCAAATAATAAATCATAGATAATTGATAATATATCCTATTTAAGTTGGGATGCCAAATGTGGTATAATTATGAGATTTAAATTTAACATTTAGTACTTTCATTATTTTTTTTAAATATTTTTGCTTTTGTTTTTAATATTTTTAATAATTTTTTATCGGAAAAATGTTTGATTTGTAAACGGATTTTAAATTTACAAGATGACAGGTTTGGTCTCTGTAATTAACTCGCAACTGTTGTTGTTGTTGTTAGCCCCGGATTCTTTGGACGTAAGAAGTTGGATGTAAAGTTGAGCTTGAGTGTTGCAAGGGCTAGATTAAGCCAAAAATTTATGGGGGAGATAGGGGGCTCACGGTTTGGGCATATGAGCCAGTGTTCATTATTATCAGCTGAAGATTTGCAGTCATTGCAAATATTATTCAGAGAAGGGTCGATGCGAGCTCTGAAGTTTGCCAGTAATTGGCCCCATAATTTGGTGACCTTCAAACAAATGTTACTTATAATATATTGTCAAACTTCTGTTTCTTCAAGTTTTATTTTAGAAGCCAAACATATATTTCCCATTTTTGACACCGTTATAATTTAATTGTAATCAGCCCAAAATTTATCCAGAAACATTATGCTCAACGTTCAAATTTTGTTGTGGTGATGCATGAATGTCAAGTTTTTTTTCGCATTCTGATTTTAATTTATTTTAGAATAATAATTAGAAAATACTTATCAGTGAGCAGTAAGCGGCCATATAAACAAAATTTTAGCGCTTCAGTATCCTTGTGATTAAGGCTTTTTTGACTTTAAAATGGTAATCAACCCAAAATATATGAAAGTCGTTAACACGTTTGTTCTGCTGGGACAAAGGCTAATTGCTAATGTGGTTAATAATTTAGGTTTAAAAAAGAAATTCACTGCAAGATTCAATAATCAATCTTAATAAATTTAAAAAAACTTTCAAACCATAAAAAAAATTTTGCGAGGATCATTAATATATCGTGGACATTCATATCACCACTGTGGTCAGCAGAGAAATACCGTAACCCAGCGGCACTAATATTAATGCAAAGTTTGTAAGCCCTAGCTCGATGAACTGCGTTATTAATCTGCTAACCATGTATCTCCTACAAGAACCGAAGAAACATTGCCACTTTCAGTTCTATTGAAAACTAAGAAATCACTTAACCTAGACTGCGAGCTAGAAAATTTTAAAAACCAGAAAAGTGCAAACGTTCAAAATTATCCCCTAAAAAAATTTTTGCCACCTCATAACACCTATTAACATAATTTTTGTATTTACCTCAGCAGGCACGTATGCAGAACCTTTTCTAAGGGGGGGCAAGAAATTTTGGGAAAAAAGTTAATATATTACATCGTTGCTTAATGAATGATAATACATAAGATATTTAGTTATATCGAATAATAATTCAATTAATATAATTCTGACATTAATTTATTAAAAATATTCTAAAGAAAACAAAAATATTTAAGAAATTGATATTCTTCGAGGATCCCTTGAAAACCACTCTAAGGTTTGATCGATCAATTGAGTGTTATCAATTATGTCCTTATGTATGGCAAGCAAACACAAAGATGACAATCGATCATCGCTCATTTGAGATCTTAAATATGTTTTGATCCGCTTCATAGTGCTGAAGCTTCGTTCAATTGTACAGGTTGTAACGGGTAATGACAGAGCAATGAGAAGAGCCCGTTTTATATTAGGAAGGATGGTTGTGGTGGTAATTAATTGAGATATTGACAGGTCATCAGAAATGGATTTACCCTCCCAGTATGATTTCCATATCAATATTTCACTCTCCAAATTTGTTAAATTATAAAAATTCTTAAGAGTGGATGTTAAATTATTAAATTCATCAAGATTTAATTTGAGAATATATTTGGGATGTAATTTAAACAATAAAAAACCGGGATTATTACTGAAATTATCAAAACATAATTTCAATGATTGAATCAATGAATCTAGATAAGTGTTAAACAATGAGCACCGATAAAATTGAACAGGAGATTGGGATTCATAATTTTGTCGATGAATTTGCTTTTTCGCTAATCTTGGTATTGTGAAATCTGTAAATCCTATTTCACTACCTAAATTTTGGCTTTCTTCGAAAATATTATTGAAAACTTCTTCATTATTTATTCTATCGTTATTCAAAATTTTCACTAATGCGCCTATCATTTCAAAAGATTCTTGAAAATTAATCGATCCTTTTTGCAAATGTATAGTAAGTATAAAAAAATAAAAATGTTGTATTAGAATACCTGGTGTTGAATTTTAGTATTTATGTCAAAAAGAAAAATAACTTAATAAAATTTTACTTCTTTATCAGAATCACCAGTCTTCTGAGTAGATTTTATTATTAATTGTTCTTTATCAAAATCACCAGTCTTCTGAGTAGATTTTATTATTAATTGTGTGAGAATAGTTTGTGACTATAAGATACAATAATAAATTCTAAAATTAAAGATTTTGATTATTTTGTTTTTAAATAAAAGTATAAAAAAATTAAAATGAATTGTATTAGAATACTTGGTGTTGAATTTTAGTGTTTATGTCAAAAACCTTTACAAAACAGTTGAAATTTAATTGTTTTTGATCGACCTTAATTATAATTGGCAAAGGTTTTATTACATATATTTAATTGTAAAATTAAATAATAATAAACTATACTTTTTTTCTTGAAATCTCATTTTCTCTAGTTTTTCTGTGAAAATAATCAAAAATTTTGTTCTGTTTACCATTCGATTAAAAATCAGACACAAAAAAAATCAGGTGATATTATATTTAAAAATTGAAATTAAATTTATACATAACATTTATTATTATTTTAGTTATTTCTAAATTACACTTTAAATTTATTATAACAAATAATTTAATATTGTTAAATTTTTAAAATTATTAAACTTAAATCATAATATTAAAATCGTACAATATATTTTATAAAACAGTAAAATTGCAAAATAATATTTATTTAACGTATATATATCCCGATTTATGTGTAATATATAAAAATTAGCGTTAATCTGCACAAAAAAAATTTTAAAAACTATTTCTATAGGGGGGAGCATGGGCCCCCCTTGCCCCCCCCCCCCTCAATACGTCCCTGTACCTTAGTTAAATAATCAATTTCTACTCTCAAAGAATAATATAAAAAACCGATAAAATATCGTGTAATAAAGATTGATGGCAAATTTCTATTATATCTAAAGGCTAAAGTATTTGATATACAGAAATTTTTTTTTCTCATTATTTGAAATGATAAATATAAGTTACAAGGAAGTTTTATTAGGATTCTCGAGGTCGCAAATCTTTGCAATTGGTAAAAGGCCATGATATGGAAGGATCCAAGGATTCGAATGCGGAAGAAACTACGAGACACAATATATATATTTGAGATGATGGCATTGAGGGGATGTATGCTTTTTTGTTTTTATAGAATTATTTTTTTTGGCTTTGATATATATATCGACCTGTATTACATATCATCTAATTTTTTATAAATGATATCCATTCCAATAAAATTAAATTTGGGTATCGCTACTAATATTTTTTTTAAAATAGACCATTGTTTTTTAGTAATCATTTTATTATATGCAGCTCAAAACACTGGACAACAAAAACGATTTTTTGAGGGTTTTGTAGAGATTTTTCTTGCAATAACAATCCCGGGTTTAGTTTTTTTTCCAATGCTTCCAAATTTTTTTAAACCGCGTGCAGAGTCCAGAAAAAAATTCAAAAAATTTGCTTAACTATTAATTTTTCAAAAAATCTATTGGCATATTCAGATCCTTATAGAAAATATATCTAAAAAAGGTTATTACCTAAAATAATGAGCAATTTACTTTCAAGTTATTTAGAATCAAAAACCAAATTTTATGACGAAAACCACTAATTTTATGAAAATAAAAAAATCAAAAAAAATCAAATATTTAAAAAAAATTTAATCGTACATTAATAATGAATGTTTCCGTTATAATTTATTTTTAAACTTTTGTCACTCGCCATAGGTTTTATGATATAAAAGCCCAAAATACCCCCAAATAAAAAATCTCAACTTTGACACCGAATAACTAAAAATCTAAGGCATTGGCTAAAATTCTGATTTTAAATTCGTGATCACCGCCAAAAACTTGATTAAAAACTATAGTTGCCATAAATGATGCAAAGGGTTGTCTAAATTTTGTTGTCCAGTGTAATTATTATTAGGGCGCGTTAAAACAACATCGATTTTGACAGAAAACTCAAAAATTTTAAATTTGCCAAAGTCCTTAAACAAATAAATGCAAAGGCTCCTTATATAAAAAATTCAAATATTCTCTCCAAGGTTTATAAGCTATTAAGAACATAAATAATTTGTGCATTTCTGACGTGCAAACTGCAATCATCAAAGGTAATTTGATATTTGTCAAATATTTGATATTCATCGTTCCAAAAATATTTCATTAAAGTGAGAGGAATGAAAAACTATAGACTCCTTTTATTAGATCGCCAAAGCGAAAGAGCCCAAATTATGTCAAATTGTAGGGGGGGGGGGGTGGGGCTTAAATATTGACATTGTGAACTTATCAATTTTGTACGGCAAGTTGGCTTCGAAAGATCAACATTTTGTAAAGACTAAAAATACTCTTCTTTTGCCTCAATTATTTAGCTCCGCCCCAAAATCTCTTATTTTAATTTCCATCCCGAGAAAAAATTAATCATGAAAGTCCTTATTGTATCGTCGCTCCTTATTCTGACCATTTATATTCCTGAAATCCACGGTGCGGTGCTAGAATATCTAACGCATTTTTGAAAGCTTAAATATTTTAATTTTTTTAATAGAGCAATATAAGATACTACTTAAATTACAACATATGTTGTTTTCAGCCTGACAGAATAACTCAAATTATATGACTTGCCCTAAGCCAAAAATTTATTTAAATTGAACGTGGGTAGGAGTGAGGAATTCAGGAAAAAAATTTGAGAGAGTTTGGGGTATATTGTTTCTTGTGGGCTTTATTGAATTTTTAAAACGATTATAAATTGTCATTTGGCAGTTGTGTCATATTTAAAAATTATTCATAAGGTATGTCGTATAGGACGACCGTTAACGTTTCTTAATTTTTAGAACTTTCGGGAAAGATCTTGATCAGCAATTTTTTGTTTGTGAAGTATCTCCCATTAGGGGTTAATAATTAAATAGCTCTGTGGTGCAAACATTCCCCCTGTCTTAAACGCAGGAGTTTGGTGGCTTTAAATCTGGGCTTATGCTTCTAAGACTTTACGGAAAATAGAATTGTGCAACAACTTTGAAGCTGCTGAGTGGGAAGGCAACAGACCTTAAACGATGTGCCTAAAGTTAGAGTCTAGGCTAAAAACTTAGGCCACAGGCGTGCAAAATTATCTAACTAATGAGCCCAAAGTTTTGGCGCCCAGGAAATAAGCATGAGGGATACCTCACCCGCCTGTTTTTTATTGGTCAGTATGTTTGATATTTAAAATTGAAAATTAACAGATGGTTTAAATAAATTTTAGCAAAAATGACTTTAAAAACCTTATTTAGTGAGTAAACCAACTCGTACAGTCCGTTTTCTATTTCGAGGCACGACCTCAACACTGAATGACTTAATCATTATATTTTTATTTTGCCCTATCATATTCATTCTTCCTTATTTCAGCCCAGTGTAGTTATGTTAACGGTGGAATCATTTTACCTGTTTCAATTGATATCCCAAACACAATCTTCATCAATGGAAGTATAAATGTTTATGATTATAAATTTGCAATTAGAAAAATGATGTTTGAGATTTTCCTTATTATAAATTAAAAAATATAGAAATGTACAAAATTTTGTTCGTAAGTTAATGGGCTTAAGTTTATGAGATGCCATATAAGGAATGAGTAACTTTTACACAGGTCAGTAACTACAGAGGTCAAATATCATCCTAGGAACTTTCAAATCCGTTTACAGTTTTTTCTAAACACACTTAGTTGGTAAGCTATAAACATTAAAATTAAAAAAAATATAAAAAAAACAAAAAATTTAATTTTTTTTACAACATTTTTTTAAACTTACACAACAAATAGTATTTATAAACCGATACATATCGTGTCCCATGCTTCTTAATACTTGACATATAAATAAAATTTATTTCTCATTATTTGTGATGATAAATACATAAATGCATAAATTAATTTTAGAATTAATATTTGTTGACTAGTGTTATTGCCTTGTTTAATTAAAGTATTAAATTTACAAATTAAGTCAAAATTAATCTAAGCAATCTTGATTATGTATTAGAATTGCATTTATAAATATAAAACTTCTTAATGTGCCATTTCTCTACAACAAACCAAAATTTTAATATGGTCAACAAATATTAATGCTACAAATAAGCATCCCCCTGATGGCTTATCTCATAAATATTTCGTAAATTCTTCCGCATTCAGCTCCTCATATCCATTTATCAAAAAATTGGCCTTATTTGAATTGACTTGTGCGACCTATAAAATACCCTAAAAAAATAATTTAAGAATCTTTTTTTCATATAAAAACTCAGAATTAGCATCTCAAATAAATAAATATTTTTTCGTATATTAAGCTTTTACACAGCGTTTAAATAATAAAAATATTTTGCCTCCAAATTTAAATACGACACAATTTTGTTGGTTTTCAATAGAAATAATATAAAATATTGTTATCACTTTGCCTGCATGCTGTAAATATGCAGAAAAAAACTTTTTAAATATTTTTTATCTTAATTTTTTTTTGTTTTTTATGACATTTTTTTCTAATATCTATATTGTTATAGCTGACTAACTAAGGTTGTTTAGAAAAAAGGGTAATCGAAGTTAATTCACAACTCTCAAAAATTTATTGACGTGTGTTGTAGAGTGGATGGTGGGATTTGTAGCAAATGTAAAATATTTGAATCAAAAATTTATTATATCTTATTTATCATTATGAATTTAAAATATTAAACAAGTAAACATTGAAACAATAATAATTTCTGTTTTTGAGTTAAGTGATCCAGCTGTCATTGGAATATAAAATAATAGTCAGCGTTTAAAGTGCTGCAATTTTTTTTTAATTTGTTAAGTAAAATTTTTTTCTTGAATATTTTTTAAAAATCATATATAAAATTTTTTCATAGTGACACTTGTATTAGGCAATGCTGCCCCATGTAACTTTGTGGCCCGAATGGTTCAACCAAGCTCGCTAACTTTAAGTAACCTATAAATTTACCCACATTTAGTACTGTGGGGCTCATATGGACCCCAGCATATCTATAAATTTAAATCAAATAAATATTTCAAATAATAGGTCAAATTTTTGTAAATTTATTCTTTATTTTTTATTAAACAAAACTGGTAATTGAATTTGGTATAAGTTTGATAAGGCCCTTATGGATTTCACACAATCAATTATAGGTTGAAAACATAACAATGTCTCAATGCAAATTTAAAAATAAAAAAATTGTGACCTTACTATGTAATTTTTTGATGTCATTAGTACAGTGATAAAAATCATTTTTTTTTCTTTATAGAATATTTAATCACACTTTTTTTTTCAAGATTTTTTCTTATACTTTATCTAATTTTCCATCAGACCTCAAAACACAATTTTATACATAATACGAATTTAATTTTATTGACTAGATTTATTATAATATGAGAAAAAAAAAACTCTTTTGAATAAATTAAACATGCCCACATAAACATTTTTATACATTTTACTCAACAACTTTATTGGGTAATGTCATGAATCAATATCACATTTTTGATTGTTTGACTTATTTGCTATTACTTGAATATAAATTCATGTTTCGTGCTTATAGGAAGTAGCCATTTATGGTTCTTTTTGCATATAAATTATTATACCTTTAAAATATTTTTTTTATAAGTACACGTACAAAGTGGGTTTTTATTTTCGTAATCAAAATTCTAAAAATTTTAATTTTTTTTCAATGTTTTTAAAAAAAAATTTATTTCAGAAAAAGCATTTTATGCGCATATATTAAATTTGGCAACTTTTTAAAAATTTGCGTTTTATATCAAAATAAATTTTTTTTTAAATTTTAAAAATTTCACGAAAATAAAAACTCACTTTGCACGTGCGCTAATCTATAAAAATTTAAGATTACTTATAAATTGAACGCATAACTTCATAGATTATTTCTTAACTATTTAAATTAAAAATGAGTTAGTCTTTTTAACTTATGATGACTAAATCTAGTTTTTTTGCAAAAACATAAAATGTAACAAATTTAATTACTACGTAGTTTAATAAAAGTCACTTAGGTATAATTAAAGAATGTTTTTTATTTTTTTTTATTTTTAATGTTTTAATTAGTTGAAATATAAATTAGAGTTTTATTATTTAAATTAATTAATTAGTGGTTTTCTTTCGATATTTTTTCGTGCTCTAATTTAATTCATATCTAAAATTAAATAAACGTAGCTAATAATGCTTCTAAAAATCATTCATTTAAAAATTTAATTTCTCAAATAAGTTTCAACATTGAGATAATAATTTTTATTATTTATATCACATACTCCTACTCTAAACGCTCCGTAGCATATTTCTTTAAATAAAATTGCTTAACTATCGTTTCCTATTAGTAGGTAAAATTATAACACTCAAATAACTTTAAATTTAAAATATTTTGTTTGTTCTCAAACATAAAAATATCAAATACTGAAACATTTTTGACAGACTCGTTATTTTATGAGGTTTGGCACATAGAATTTTGATTTGATAATTTCTCATCAAATATTTTAGTTTGCTCACAGTTAAATCCTGGCTTAATCAAAAATAAATTACAAAATTTTAGGCGAAGGATCATTTGGTATTTTAAAATTTAAGAATTTTTTTGGCTTGGGCAAACTTTTATTATACGGGCTCGGGCCAAAATTCATATGGAATTTTACACAGAGTAGAATAATATCCGTAATTTGGTCAGGCCGCATGTTGAAATTTTAAACCTATATGCTAGCTGCTTTATACGGAACATGAAATGTCCAAAAAAACAGAAGTGTTATAAACGTGCCCTAAATTAATTTTTGTTTCTATTAACCATACTTGTAGCACTTGCAATAAATGCTGACCAATTAGTTTTAGGACCTAATAAAACCTTTAGTCCCGACGTGGCTGGTGTTTTTGTGGGGACAGAAGTTGTTACAATCGGAATCATGCAAATTTTCACGCTTACCATTAATATTCCCGCTAATCAAAATCTTTTTATCACGGTAAATTTTGTTAAATTACATAAATATCTTGTTGTTTGGTCGACAATTAATGTTAGAAAATGCAAAGATAAAATTCTAACTTGTTAGTTAATCAATCGAGGTTAAAATTCCAAAGAAGCATAATAAGATGGAATGCCGATATATATAAATTAAACATATAATTCTATTACACTGGACAACAAAATTTTGACGACCCTAAGCATCATATATGGCAACTATGGTTTTTGGTCAAGTTTCGGCGCTGATCGAATATAAAATAAGAATTTTAGCCAATGCCTCAGATTTTTAGTCATTCGCTTTCTAAGTTGAGATTTTTCAATTTTAGGGTTATTTTGGGCTTCTATCTATCATAAAACTTATGGGTTGTAACAAAAATTTAAAAATATATTTAGATAACGGAACCATTTCTTATTATCGTAAGGGTTTAAAATTTCTTTATGATATTTAATTTTTTTTTGTTTTATTTTTATAAAATTAGTGATTTTCGTTATAATATCCGTTTTTCGATCCTAAATAACTTGAAAGTAAATTGCTAAAAATTTTAGCTTACTGAATATACCAATAGATCGTTTGGAAAATTAATAGTTAAAAAAATTTTTTAAATTTTTTTCTAAACTATGGACGCATTTAAAAAAAAAATGGAGGCATTAAAAAAAACTAAACCCGGTTTATCGCAAGATAATTCTCTACAAAACCCTCAAAAAATCGTTTATGTTGTTTTTTTTTGTTGTCCTGTGTTATCAATCAAACACGTTTAGCCTTGTCTTGTTAATGATTCATTTTTTTTCGTGAAATCCTAAACAATGGCAACAAAACAGAAAAAATTTAATAAACACAGATGAATAATATTAAAACAGCTAATGCAAAAAAAATTTAAAAAAATTTATTAGGCATATCCTATAGCGGTCAACATATAAATACTCCTTTTGTTTGATATTAACCGTTATATTAATTTTTTTGGGATTTTAAAATCAGCCTTAGCTGAGGCCAATGGAGCTGAGGGGCAAAAAAGCTTAAATGGCCTTTATTAACCATGTTTCATGTGCTTTAACTCATGAAAAGAAAAAAATGAATTAGATATGGCCTGAATAACGGGTATAAAAATAAAAAATAAACAATATACATTTACACACTTATTAATAAAAATAAGCTATAAAATTTCATAAATACATAATTGCATGAAATTCATGAATGAAAAACTTTTGAATAATTAAATTTTGTTTTTTAAAAAAATACGAAAACAAAAATTATAATAAATCCATTATTACTATAAAGTTTATTCATTTTATTAATTTTTTGATCTAGTGCCATTATTTTTTATGTGGTTCAACACAGAGTAAGATATATTAAAAATACTGTTTTTTACAGAGCTGGGAAAATGCCCATTTTTGGGTCAAACCCATTTTTTTATTTTTTGAAAATTAGAAAAAATAAAGGGTTTTAGCTTTAATCATGAAAATATTTACAAAATTTAAGATTTTCTGCTTATATTCTGTATTTATTTATAATTGATTTTTTTAATCTGTCATAAAATTTTTAAAAAACAAAAATTTGAGTTTAGTCGAAAAATGGGTTTTTTCCCAGCTCTGGTTTTTTACCCATATTACAAATGCCCTAATATCAATCATTTGTAAAAAAAAATTAACTAAGAATGTTACTTTTTAAAATGTTATTGATGGGATAAAAAAATTGTTAAAAGTTTGTTTAATCCGCGCTTATCACCGAGGATTCCATTTGAATCCCAGCACATCTAAAATTTCAAATACATCTTTAACTATGGGTCAGATTTATGGGTTTTTTTTTTAATATTTATTAACCAAAATTAGTAAGCATTGAACCCCACTGCAGCATACCTAATTTTACCTTATCATTAGCTGGTTAATGATACATTTTTGACAAATTAAAAAAAATATAAATACGTTTCTTTAAAATGTTTATATTGTAAAACATCTAAATTTTGAGACATATTCTTTTTTATTTACCAATCAAAGGTTCGTAATAGGCCTACATCTTGGAAAATATCTTTCTCTTAAAAGCTTTAGGTTGTGGATTAAATTTGAGCTTAAGGGTTTTTTTTTAAATAGCACGTGTATGAAGCTCGTGGGTGGACAATTTAAATCAACGACCTGACATGGGAGAAACCTCAGGTCCAATTTTTTAAGAAAGCGATATAGAAACATACAAAGCTAACAAAGTTAATGCAAATCCAATATATAAAAACCTATTATATGGCCAAGTTTTTTTTTACTTTAAGGAACTTTGACCCAATAAATCCAAAAAAAAATATAAATTAAAAAAATTTTAAAAACTAGTTAGATTAATTTGAAAAAACAATTAGTTGACATTTTTTTTAGCATTAAACCTAACTAATAATATGATGAAGAATTTCGAACCAACAATCGTAGTAAAAACAACATGTAAAAAAACATAAGCATATATTTGATAAATCCTTTTTAACATTTAGAAGTTTTGCTACAAAATTTGTAATTTTTCTCTATTTATTTCCTTCTAGGGGGGATGGCTTACCGCCCTTACCTGCCTCTTTTAACTTTAGGGCATACGCGACGGTTACCTAGGTTTTTTAGGCTTAGGCTCTATCAAAAAAAATAAGCGGCTTTGGGATTCACTGGCGGTCATCCATCCATTTGACCAGGCTCAAAGTTGTTTAACTTAAATGTTGACACCGTAGGAAAAATTAATCGACTCACACAAAACCTGTGTCATCTCAGACACTATGATTGATAATAAATGGTATTTACATTTAAATTTATTTATTTTAGCCTACGGGAGTTGCTAACGTTCAAGCGCAATTAGCATTTTTGAATGCCGTATAGGATTATTTGAAAAATTCCTTAGATCGTATTGTATATGTATGTATGATAATTTTTCCGACGATTTACAACTTGCATATACAATTACAATCAATAAATTTCTAAATTGTTGATGTAAAATCAATATTGTATTTTCTTTAATTAATTGGCTCGCAATTTGGCAGAAACTATTTTTATTAAATGCTTCCGTTAAAGCCCTGACGGGTATGCCGGCAAGTTTGAGGCAGGTCAGTGTTTTAGCCGGTAAAATGAGCCTAAGCTTCTGCACGCCGACCATGATTGATTCATTTTGTAAACCTGAGAATGCTACATCATCTAAATGGATATTGGCAATGAGATGCATTAACTTCTCTTATTGTCCACAAGGCTTCAAATTTAACCACACCGCAATTTAGACAACTCTAACATATAGCTTTTAAAAATGCCCATATGTATATCTTTTCTTTTTTTTTATAAAATTTTTAAAACCAATTAAAAAAAGTATCATTTAGACAATCCTCACCGTTTTTACGAATACGTATTATAAAAAAACTATTTTATTTTTTTTTTTAGAAAATTTCAAAAAATTTAAGTTTATATTGAACTATTGTAGTGTTTAAAAAGTTTTCTTTCCCCTAAATTTTTTTGCTGGGCTTTAATTAGGGCGCGTTCAGGATTTATTCAGTGTTTAAAAAAATTTTAAAATTTTTACAACTTATGAAATTTTTTAAACACCGAACGAATTTAAACAAAAAGTTGCCAATCTTTGTTATTAGCATTTGAAATTTGTCTAAAAAATTAAAAAAAAAAGAATAATATTTTACAAATTTTTGAATATTTATTTTTTAAGAAAAATGAATGAAGTTTGAACGCATCAGCAAAAATTCTTACATTTTTCTAATGGCATTTTTAATATATATTTTTTTGCTTTATTTGCTATATAACACAGGTCAACAAATATCAATTTCAGGAGCGTGAATTTTATGAAAACACAAAATAATGCATCCCCGTAATGGCCTATTGTCATATATATTTTTTGTTTTTCTAAGATTCTTCCGTCTTTGGCTCCTTAGATCCGTCTATAACAAAAAATTAACTTTTTTGACCAAATTCAAAGATCTAAATATACCCTAAAAAGAAAAAATAAAAATCTTTTTTGCGTATAAAAATCCCTTGTAACTATTTTTAATCTCAAATAATAAAAAATGAATTTTAGTAATATAAGCTTTTACATCGGCTAGATAATACAAAACATTTCGCGTTCAAACTTAAATACGACACGACATATTCATCGGTTTTTAATAAAAATATTATTTGTAGTTTGAATTGAACAGTACTATTGTGAATATGCAATAATATAATTTCAATTTTTTTTGTTTTTGAATCTTTTTTAGTTTTTTGACCTTTTTTCTAAAATTTTCAATGTTTATACCTGACTAACTAAGGTTGATTACGAAAAACGGTAAACGGGTTTGATATTCTTTAAGATGGTAGATTTGATCTCTGTAGTTAATCTCATAACTCTCGAAAAATTGTTGACATGTGTAATAACAACAACTAACCTCTAAAAGCGCCAATATTTTTTTTGAAATCCCCAATACTTTATTTTTTCCACGAATTTTAATTTATGGTTATTCGTAGTGTAAATTGTTGCCTTGTAATTCTAAGGGTGGCCAGTGAGTCGGTAGCCTAGGCAATTCTTTAAAGGTAAATTCTTATGCTCTCATCAGCTTAATGTCAATTTTATACAATCGAAAATTAAAGAGTAAACTTAATGATCACCGGCGGGTCTCCTGTTTTAAGGTATTCCTCTCAAAAAACTTTTATTCTTTAGTAGATGCATCAAACTTAGGCATTTAATTTATTATATAATGTTTGGGAAAGTTGAAGTTCCGGCTTTTAACATTTGAGAATAAATTATGTTTTTGGGAGCTGATGTTTCCATTCTTTTGAAATGATAAATTACCAGAATGTATATGGCTCGGTATTTTAAAGGTTCTTTCATAGCAGCAGGTAAATGATTAGGAATCCTTATCCGCTACAGTTGTAAAACTTTTAAACTGTAAGATCCCGGAGGAATTATAATACATAAGGATGGAACGAAAGTCAAATAATTTAGCCATGAAACAATCATTTTAACGTAGATTTGTATTTTTATTAGTAAAATTATATAAGTAGTTATTTGATTTTAATTACAAATTTCATTCATATTAATGTTTGATTTATAATTAATCAAAAGTATTTTTCCAGCATGAATATTTAACATTTTTCCATTTTTGAGCAAAAATAACATGCCTATAAATAAATGGGACTCAATAACGGTAAAATTAATGTGATATTTGTAATCAAAACCCTATTTAAATACCCCGTCTAAATCATGTTTGCTTCGTTTTGTTTGTTAGGTTCGACCCGCCTGAATATAAACTATAATGAGAATGACTCTAGGCTCTTTTGATTTTTGCCGAGAGGGCTTTAAAGTCTGCTTGTTATAAATGAAGAATGCGGCGTTTTTTTAATCTGATTCCACTTATTCGTATCCATCCATATGGTTACGGACGTCGTCGAGCAACGATTACATTGTTAACTACCCCAAAAAAAAATTCGAAGAATTTTGAAAAAATTTTATTTTTTTTGGTTGTTTAAATTGATTTTATTTACTGTATAAATTAAATATTACATTTAGCTTATTAAGCATTGCATTTAAGACGCTTATTTAAAATAAAATTTTTTATTAAATTAGGTATCGACATGTATATTGAAAAGTTAAAACGCTTGCTCAAACCATAATACCAAACGACTGCGTCTCATAATTTTGTTTTAGTTTTTTTTTAAGGGCAAGTTTAAAGTGAGTTTTCAAAATTTTTTAAATAAATTTTTATTTCAGAAATAGCATTTTTGTGCATATACAAGGTTTGGCAACTTTTTTAAAAACCATTTTTACATAATTATAAAATTTTTGCATAAAAACTCACTTTGCACGTGCCCTAAAACAAACTTATTAAAAATATTTGTTAGAACACGTGCAAAGTGCGTTTTTATTTTCGTGAAATTTTAAAAATTCCGAAAACTTTGAAAATTAATCAAAATTTTTTTAAAAAGTTTTTATTTCAGAAATAGCTATGTAAATAAACTAAGTTTGGCTACAAAAATTTGCGTTTTATTATATATCAAATTTTTTCAAAATTTTGAAAATTTTGCGAAAATTTAAATTCACTTTGCACGTGCAAAACAGAAAACAATGAACTACGCGTTTTAGACATGATCCATCAATGGTGCGAAATAAAAAATGAATAAATTTACATAACAATGTTTTATGTGTTGCAATTTAAAACAAAAATGATATAATTTAGAAAAAAAGAAAAAATAAAATAATGAATTTGATTATTACATTTTCGTTTTATTTTAAAATAATATATATTAAATTTAAAAAAAAATAATGAACATATAAATTGGCAATCTTTTCGCTAATTTTTTTTTCTGCAGATTCGAACGCCTTATTAATAAATTTAGTTGTTAAGAAAACGTTCGAAGTGAGTTTTTATTTTCGTGAAATTTTACAAATTTTTAGAATTTTTAAAATTTTATTTTATTTTTTCTCAGAAAAAGCATTTTATGTGCATAAACAAAATTTGACAATTTTTTTAAAATTTGCTTTTTGCAACAAAATAAAATTTTTCAAGAAATATCACGAAAATAAAATCTCACTTTGCAAATGCCCTAATAAAAAAAATATGATTATATAATTTGTCTACGGGTTACACCGGAACAAATGTTGGAACCCCCGCATAGCGTATCGAGATATGATGCCCTTTTCTGCCTTGTTTGACTTTTGGGCTCTACTAAACTATTTACAGACACATGCATTAGATTTTGGGGCGGGTCATCAACAATATCATGTTTTCCCTCGTTTATGTTTGGAGCTACGTTTTTCTGGATAACAGCTATATTAAAAAAATAAAATTTATAACATTACTTCTTATAAGGGTGCGTTCACTCATTCATTTTTGCAAAGAAATAATATTTGGAATGAAATTTGTTTTTACAATTAAAATTATTGACCATTGTTTTATATATATTTTTTCTAGACTCGAATTAGTTGTTTTAAGTGTAGGGGAAACCGGGGCGAAATGAACATATTTTTGCAAAATCGTTGCTGCTGACACATTTTTAATCCAAAAGAAAAAATTAATGGCTCATTTTATATAATTCATTATATTTTATAAAATAATTTGTTTATCGAAAAAAATATATTTCTGTAAAAAGATATTGAACAATTAAACCCATTAGTATTAACCATTTCGCCCCATATACGGGGTAAAATAAAACACCCATGGGGCAAAATGAAAGTCTGTAAAATTTATTAAATTGACAGCTTTAATTACAAATAAACCTTATATATTGAAAAATAAATATAGATTTAGATCACTTTATTAATAATTATATCATAATCATTTACCAGTGGCCCAAAAATTCCAACATCAAGGGATTGTCTATGTGAACAATGAGGTGGTAGTGTGACCACTTTAATCCCATTATCCTTAAAAAAGTCGCTGCTTTTATGGATATATGAGATACATTGTTATCCAAAATAATAAGTGCCTTTATTTAAAATATAATTAATCAATTTACTGGATCCTCAGTTGAGCATTTAACATATTTTACAAAATGTTATTCATTTCACCCCGCATTGAGTAGTGTTTGCAAAATCAATAATGTTCAAATAATATTAAGTTTTTAGGTTAAAAATGTATTATATTCTTACAACGAAGTGTTTTTTTAATCTTTTAATTATAATAATATTTTCGAGGTAACATTTTATTAAAAATAAAGCAAACTTATTGTTGCTTAAAATATAAATTTAAAATGGCATTTTTTCTTTAATTGAGATTTTCTAAATTTTTTCAAATGGATGTATGTGTAAAAAATATAATGAATCGATAGCTTGTTTAAAGATCTACAACATATATGAAATTTATATATATTGAATAATTTTTGGCAGAGATATATCCATTAATCATTTCACCCCACCAACCATTTCGCCCCGGTCTCCCCTATTTAGAATTGGATCATCCAATATCTATATCATGAACCTAGCTTTATAATACAATTTTAACATTGGACCAATTTTTTGTTTGGTATAAATTAGCACTCTTTTCAACTTCCGAATAATTTGATTTTTACAGTGAGTAGAATTTGTGATTTAGTTGATAAAAAAATAACAAAATCGGCACTTGCAAGCCAACCCGGCGCCATTACATACTGAACTGGGACCGGGCCAAAATAAAAAATTTATATTTGTATTAGAGACTTATTGTATTTTGCGATCGTTGGGACAACTTAAAGACATATATTTATCAAAAAGCGTATTGATAC
Organism: Acutogordius australiensis; assembly: GCA_030555515.1. Lineage (NCBI taxonomy): Eukaryota > Metazoa > Nematomorpha > Gordioida > Gordea > Gordiidae > Acutogordius > Acutogordius australiensis. Next base: position 34,822,411 of record CM060245.1, on the reverse strand, counting down.
CTGTAACGCACTTTTATTAAAATTTTATAGCAAAAAAATTTAAAGTTATAATCAAGTTATAAGCAATTTCGGGTGGCAAAAAATAATGGACAGAAATTAGGACGAGACCGGTCTAAGTTAATAATTGTGTCGGGCATATTGGATCAAATATAACGGCCCGCTAAACCTCTTTTTTTTCGGGTGTGAATACGTGTTAAAAATTTATATTATTGATACGGTATACCTGCCCCGGTCAAAAACTTAAGCTGAGAGCTCAGTACGAGTAATGCAATACATGAATAAGTTAAGGTGTACATAATGAGCAGAAAATTCTTTCTAAAACACAAAATTAATTTTTTTATAGAAAAAAAATGTTTCATTTCGTATTTATATAATGTCTTGTACAAGGATTTGAAAAAAAAATTTTTTTTTTGACAGAAGATAATATCATGAGACATTTTTCACAGATCTTTGCCTTGAAAAGCGAAGGCGAAAAGCATGTTAAGAGGTCAATGAATTAGGGGAGGCCCTTGCACCTAGACATAAATATTTTGCGAAATTGACCCAATTATGATAATTTTTTTTTGCAGACAAAACTTATATCGTAATTATTTGAGAACCCATCCCTAAATTCGAGAAATTAATAATTTCTCCAAACAAACTCCTTACAACGAGATCTAATTGAGTTTTTTTTTTGTAAAAAAAATAGGATAGATTGATGTGAGTTTGGCCAATTATACTAGAATATAATCAGCAGTTTTTTGATAAAAGTGTTTTATGAATATGTGACATGATATTTTGACAACGACCGACTGAAAATTATGCTAATTTATGTTTTTTACAGTCAAAATATTTTTAATCATTTGTTTTCCTCTTTTTCTTTTGGCGCGCTTAGATTTTATTCAAATTTTAAAATAAAATTTTAAAATATTTTATATCATATTCTTTAGGGTGGTTTGAATTTTTAGTTGAAATGAATTGTCAGCCCAAGATTTTATGGATTTATGTATAAATATCTCAAAATCTTTAGATATAACTAGAGCAATTTAAGTGTGAGAAATTATTTTAAAAAAGATAAGTTGTCAGTAATTTTGTATTTAACTCAAATTTTTGTAAGAATGAATATACTGGCAGCTTATACACAGTTTATAATTTTCAATTAAAATCATTTGGCCTTCGACGCGTATCCAGCTTCACAGACGAGTCTTCGCATCCTCTTTCTTTGATATTTCTAGTTAAAGATTTAATTTTTTATAACACGATATTGCCGTCAGTGCTCTAAGCCAATGCCTAAGTTGCCATATCAAAACGCCTGACCTGTGCCGGTTTTGAGTAAAATGTAAATAATAGGTTTCACATACTAATTGAAGTATTTTATTTAGTATTGTTGTTTATTGCCCCATTCGTTGGAAATTGATGGTAGGATTGAGCTTGAGGGCAGCTAGGGATGGATTGATCCAAAGATTTAAAGGAGAGATAGGAGGCTTGCCGTTGAGGCATATGAACCAGTGTTGTATCGTTAGATGCTGATTCGCACTCGTAGCAGATTTTATTTAAAGATGGGTCAAGAGGCTCTTTGAAGTTTGTAAGTAGATGGCAGTGTCCAGACCGGAGTTGAGCCAGGTGGGAACGGATGTTTTGAGTTATTTTTTTAAGGGTATACGGGAGGGGTCAAATGTTTAAAACTATGTTGAAAGGATAGTTAGCTATGGTATTGTTAACTTTAAAGGTGTGAATACGTTTGATTATCTTTTTAGAAGGAATATTTTTGTCAATGAAAGGTTGAATTTGGGTAAAGCATTGAGAGAAGATGGTTTCTTTCATTTGTCTAGCTGGGGAAGGATGGTACAAAAGCTCGTGACAAGGATGGTCAGGAGATAAGCAAGATTCAAGGTATTGGTCTGCTAACACCCGGCATTTGGCTTGTTCGGGTAGCATTTCGAGATTTTTAAATTCTCGCATCGTTTTTTCTAATCAAGCTTAGTAAGTCGGCTATAAACATTAATAATTTAAAAAAAGTATCAAGAAAAAAAAGAAACCAAAAAAATTAATATTTGTATTTAAAATATTTTAATTAAATTCACTCAAACGAATTAGGGTGGGGTGCCAAATATATTGTATAATCTATATGATGATTAAAAAGCTTGATAAAATTTTATTTCTTAATGTGTGAAATAAAAAATATAAATTTCAAGGAAATATGAAATAAAGATTTTTGTATAAGATAAGGCCATCATGGGGATGTATGCTTCTATGTTTCCGCACACTAATTTTTTTCACTAATATTTTTGACGTAGCATACTTTAAAATTTAATTTTCTCCCAGCTTATTCTAAAAATTATACCAATTGCCTAATGTACTATAGATACTGCTGGGTCACATATACTTTATATCACAGGTCAACCAATATCAATCCCAATTTGTGTTTTTGAGCGGCTCAAAAACAGAAAAGAGCCTTATTTCAAATTTATTTTTTAATGTAAAATACATATTTTTATGAATGCCTTTTTTAGGTTATTTTGATCTTTTGATAATAATAATTCCTCTACTCTGATATTGATTGTGCGCCTATTCTGTTTCTGGCCTATCCAAACGATAAATATTTCAAATTAGTATTGAGTTTCAATAAACTTAAGGTTCATTAAGGGGTTCTCTATTAAAATAGCCTAAACTCGGTGACGAAGCTCCAATGGAATTATTAATAAGTAAATTTCTGCAATCCCTTATTGCAACTTATACATGCCCTTTCCAGCAACATATACTGATATTCTAGTAGTATAATTCAGATTCGATTAGATTTTAAATATTGTTTTATGTGAAATCATAAATTCAAAAAATTTTATTTTATTTTTCAAATTTGTTTAATCAAAGTGATAGGTAAATTTTATGCAACAATAATACAACCTGCAATAACATATAACTAGAAAAAGACGGCCCTTTAAAAAAGTAACGAAAGAATCCTTCAAACGACAGAAGGGCGAATGTTACGAATGTTTCTAGGAGTGATTCGCAAAGACAAAATTTGAATCGATTACATTATCGGAAACCTGAACATTACTCCCATTACAAAAACCGAAGTTAATCGGCTTCGCTGGTATAGTTACATCTAAAGACGAAAGGGTGAACTTCATCTTTTCAATCGTATAAATCAAGTTAATGTAACCGAGGCAAACCTCACCTGGTCTCAAATAAACCCATGAGATGCCACAAATTGAAGGTCGAGTACATGAATAGACTCATTGGAAGATCAAACTGAAGGAGCTCATTGCAAAGGCAAAAAGCTAATATGAAAAAAAAAGACATGCAAAAAAATTAAATTTAAACATATCGTTGTTGACAGGAAAATTTAGCACCAAAGCAAAAAAATCTTTAAACAACCTGAATTATGGGCAATTCGAAATCAATATCAATATTAATTGCAAAAAGGAGTGATATAAAGGTTTTTGTTTTATTTTATAGATTAAATTATGATAAACGTTAAAATAGACATTCTTTCTGCAATTTTTTTTGCAGATTTAAATGCACTTCTATGAATAAACTTGGATATTAAATTGAAAAAATTTATGATTATATAATTTGGCTACGAGTTGCACCAATGCAAATATTGGGATCCCAGCATATCGTCTCAAAAATTGATGCCCTTTTCTGTCTTGTTGCATTTTTGGGCTCTCCTAAACGATTTAGCTCGTTTGTATTCTGCCTTATGCCAGTAGCAATGTTGTATTGTCCCTCGCGGATGTTTACAGCTACTTTTTTCTGGGTAACAGCTATATTAAAAAAAATAAAACTATATTATACTATATTCGTTTTTACTTATAAAGGTGGGTTTAAACTTCATTCGTTTTTGCAAATGAATAATCTAAAATTTTAAATTTTTGAAATTTTTAGTTTTTACATCAAAAATAATTGACCGATATTAATTTTGCTCTAAGTGTATTTAGAAAATTTCAATTATTATATATCACGAACATGATGATAATTAAATTAGAATCTAAGCTTAAAAAACTTTCAACCTTGGACCAATGTTGTTTTTTTTTGGAAACAGAATATTTGGCACCCCAATTTAATTATGACCCGTTAAAGTCGCACTTTTTTCAACGTTGCAGACTAATTTGATTTTATTTTAGTAATCAGAATTCATGAACTAGCTTACAAAAAAAACAAAATCGGTACTTGCAAAAGCCAACCCGGCGCCATTACATACCGAAAAAACCGGGACCGGGCTAAAATCAAAAATTTATATTTATACTAGATACTTATTGTATTTAGCGATCGTTGGGACGATTTAGGGACATATATTTATCAAATTGCAAAGCGTAATATACGCATTATATTTTATTATAATTCTATAGCAAAAATATAAAAAGTTGTAGTGAATTTTTAATTTTAGGCGGCTTAGGGCAAAAACTAACGGACAGAAATTAGGACAAGAACGGTCTAAGTTAATAATTGTGTCGGGCATATTGGATCAAATACAACGGCCCGCTAAATCTCTTTTTTTTCGGGCGTGAATACGTGTTAAAAATTTATATTATTGACACGGTATACCTGCCCCGGTCAAAAACTTAAGCTGAGAGCTCAGTACGAGTAATGCGATACAAGAATAAGTTAAGGTGTACATAATGAGCAGAAAATTCTTTCTAAAACACAAAATTAATTTTTTTATAGAAAAAAAATGTTTCATTTCGTATTTATATAATGTCTTGTACAAGGATTGGAAAAAAAATGTTTTTTTTTGACAATTATTCGCTAATATCATGAGATCTTTTTCACAGATCTTGTGCTTGACGTCGAAGAGAAGGCAAAAAGTATCATGTTAAAAGGTCAATGAATTAGGGGAGGCGTTTACACCTAGACATAAATATTTTGCGAAATTGACCCAATTATGATAATTTTGTTTTGCAAAACTCATACAAAAAATATTTGACAGCCCATCATATTTTTTCATAAAAATGAGAAAATAATTGCCAAATAAACTCCTTGCAATAAGACATAAATGAGTTTTTTTTTGTAAAAAAAAATAGGATTGATTGATATGAGTTTAGCCTAGCAGTCATTTTCTTGTAAATACCAGAATATTATAGTCAGCAGTTTTTATTTTTGATAAGAAAGTGCTTTATGAATATGTGACATGATATCTTGACAACGACCGAATGAATAAATTATGTTAATTTATACTGTTGTTTATAGTCAATATTTTTTATCTTTTGTTTTCCTCTTTTTCTTTTGACCTGTTGTAAGGGACGTTCAGATTTTATTAAAATAAAAAATAAAATTTTAAAAATTTATATCAACTTCGTTAGGGGGTTTGAATTTTTGCTGAAATGAATTAGCCAAGATTTTATGGATTTATATATTGTCTTAGTAATCTCTTAATAATAAATCTAGTCAATTTAAAAAGTAAAAGTTTGTCACAGTAATAAATCTAATCAATTTAAAAAAGTAAAAGTTTTTGATTAATTAGCTCTTTATCGCTTGTTCATTTTAGCTAACCTTTTCACAATTTACCAACTAAATTGATTTTACGACTTTGCCAGTATATAAACCCTGATTTTTAATCACCACAGATCATAATATCACTTTTATAATATCGGTTTTTACACTCATTGCATTTTCTTATAAACTGTACTTGAATATTTGATCAATACATTTAATTTACAATAAATCGATTAAACCAAAAAAAAAAAAAAAAAAAAAAAAGCAAAAAAAACAGTAATTTTTACTTAAACAATTTGGTGTTCGCACCCAGAACAATTATATGAGGACTAGCGTGTTTGATATTAAGATGTTGGAATTTTTAAGGAGATATTGGACTGGTGATTACGGTTAAAAAATTATTATTCATTACAGGTAACATTTTTAATTTTTATTTTTAACATATTTAGTACAAAATTTATTATTTTAAACATATTTAAGTTTATAGAGTCGTTGCTTTTCTTACGTTATTTTTCATTGTCATTTTTAAAGCATACTTAAATTAGTCGAATATATAGTTGTGCTCCTCTTATAGTACTCATGCAAAAAAAAAAAAAAAAAAAAAATACGCATTGGCGCGGTAAAAAGTAAATAAATTTTTAGAAAAAGTAACTACCCGTTACCAAATTTTGATGAAATAATATCATTTTTTTTTCAGGTGCTAAATTTTTTAGCAAACCTTATTTTTCGCAAGCCTATCTATTATTAGCATTAACGGAAGAAAGTGTCAATGTTTTGACCATAAATACATACATAGGTTTAGTTCAATATTTTACGTTTACCCTATGGCCTCCCAGAATCGGCCCAAATATTTCATAGGGCAATGTCGCTAATATTTGTAGTCCTAGAAGATGTTTTTGCCTATCTAGACGACATAATTATCATTGGCCAGATGATGCAGGAACACAATGCAAGACTTTCTATCGCATTAGGTCGCATCAAGGAAAAGGGGATGAGATTAGGTCAAAACAAATGCTCATTTCTTTCGGGATTTATTTAGGACATGATATTAGTGCACAAGGTATCAGACCTTTACCTTAAAAGACCGAAGCGTTGATGAAAATGAGAGATCCTAACAATAAAGCAGAACTTTTCTCAATACTCGGTACTTAAGGTTATTACCACAGGTATCCTAAAGTACAAAAATTTCAACACTACTTTACAATCTCTGTAAAAAAATGTCATTTTAGCAAAAGTTTACAGTAAGTATAAATATTCAGTTACGCAATATCCAGTATATTTTTCGGATATTTTCTAACACCCATAATTTTGTATTCGTGATGGTATAAACTCTTAAGAAAGATATACTAACCACATGGGCAATATTTTTTTTACAATACTTGTTCATAAATAATTAAATTCGCCAATTATGTTTGGCAAGTTTCCAATTTTTTTTTTCAGCCAATGACGCTCGCCATGTTATTAAAGCGTTGCGTCAGATGCTAAGATTTTTGGAAATAATATTAAAACTCAAGTTTTACAATTTAAATTTTAAAAGGTTCACGTACAATATAAAAATTCAAAAGAATTATTTAAGTAATGGCATGATAATAAGAAAGATTACCCCAATCCAAATACTGCAATATTAATAAAATACCTAATATGGTCAAAATAATTTTTAGCAGTGGACAGGGAAGCATAAATGTATATATAATAAGATAGATTCCTTACGGATTAAAAATGTGAATAACGCCAATTGTACGTAGTTTAAACAAAATTTATTTTTCAATTTTTCTTAATTATCAAGCATAAAGAACCGTGACATTTTGTCCGAAGTTGGCAGGTGGACAGTCCAGAGTGTTTAGTACGATATTTTTCCTTTTAAAGGTAGCTTATTTAAACCAACGTCATTATACCCAAAGTTTTTATTTCCCGCTTGACGGTGATATACCCGCTATGTCGGAAAAATTAAGTCGGCATATGAAATAATTATAATTAAAATTAGCCGCATATATTTTAAAAACTAGGGTTACGTTGGAAGCATAAATTATAAAAATATTTAAAAAGTTTTAACTGAAAGCAAAGCATAAACCACCTTTGTATGTTTAGAATCAGAAAGTTCTTGATAATTAAAAGTTAATGTTAATGTAAAAATTTCAAACCTTAAAACAAAACTTGCAATGCTCACGTATGGATAGTTATTAATCGATGCACAATCAAACGGTAACCACAAAACTAGACCTCAAGACTATGGGAATACCTGATGATGGCGACGATAGAAACAATCACGAACAGACTTAATCGACTGCGCACATTCACACTAATTTTCTATAATTGAAACAGATAGCTTACGCTATACTTTTCATATAGGGTAAGGTGTCTTAGTAATCTCTTAATAATAAATCTAGTCAATTTGAAAAGTAAAAGTTTGTCACAGTAATAAATCTAATCAATTTAAAAAAGTAAAAGTTTTGATTAATTAGCTCTTTATCGCTTGTTCATTTTAGCTAACCTTTTCACAATTTACCAACTAAGTTGATTTTACGACTTTGCCAGTATATAAACCCTGATTTTTAATCATCACAGATCATAATATCACTTTTATAATATCGGTTTTTACACTCATTACATTTTCTTATTTGATCAATTCCTTTAATTTACAATAAATCGATAAAAGCAAAACCTTTAAATTATTTTTAATTCATATATAAATGTCTTAACTTTATATATAAGTAGAACAGCTGCTCTGAGTGTGAGAAAACATTTAAAAACACAATTTACATGACCAAATTACCAGGTGAATTGCTGGAAAATTCGGTAAAAAACTTCTAGACACAAAATAGCTCAATGATTTAAACATTGAACCTTTTAAAGCAACGCAACTTAAAATCTTTTCGTTTTTTTAATAATGGTCCTACTTTAAAAACATTATTTAAAGATTTAAAGTCTAAGACAGGCTCAAAAAAATGAACGTGGGTCTCAAAATGTAATATAACTATAAAAAAAATTAAACTAAATTTTAATGATAACATATCAAAAAAAATTTCTAAAAAGTTAGAATATTTCTAATAAATTTCTGGGGCGAGATAAAACAAAGTCAAAATCATTTTTTTCTCGACTTGGAATAACTTATTTTTTGATATAATCAATAATATTATCAGTGAAAATAGTTTTAAATTTGCATCAGGAATAAAACTTCTTTTAAAAATGAGGACAAATAACTGGTGGGATCTAAAAAAAGCTAACTTGGCCAAACAGGCTTTATCATTGTCAGATTGCTGCTGTCATGGTGACTTTGTTAACTCAATTCAACATTCTATGTTTATGCCCAGCATTCAACGAGAGATTAGGGCGAAAAACTCCTATTTTGTCAAGGTCTTTCTTAACTTATCCCAGAAATCTCAAAATACATATTTACTCTCATGACACAAGAGCATATAGATAATTTAATTCAATATATTTCTATTTCAGGCAGACTATAATTATCTCGAATGGGTGTTATCCATAGCCCCGTTAACGGGGGATAAAAGTGCCAAAGCCCTAACGGGTACGGCTCAATAAAAAAGAGGCTGTGAGGGGGTGGTTTTTTAGCAGGTACTAACCATGCATGCACCGGTAAATTTTTAGTGAAATACGGACATCAGTGCGGATATTTTAATTCACCATATCAACATAACCTTATTTACGCACTGATCAATCTATTATTCTTTCTTTAAAATTGCAGGTGTATTTGATGATCCCAATCCCAGTTTATTTATAGGCAAGCTTTGTAATCAAACGAGCAAATTTTTTCAACTCCTTACCAAAAAAAACAGTGATCAGTAATTTTGGATATAAAACTCAAATTTTAAATTTTTTTTTGTAAGACAGTATCCTGAACGAACCTTATACACAATTTATAATTTTCGATTTAGGCTTGGACGCGTCACAACGCGTATATTTAGCCACGGACCTTGCAAAGCTTCCTCTTTCTAATCTTTCTAGTTTGAAATTTAATTCCTCAAAACACAGAATAGTCGTCAGTGCTCTAATGTCAAAGTCACTTTTTTCAAAACGCCTGACCTGTGCCGTTCCCGCGATTAGCATTTTGTGGTCCAATAGTGAACCTTAACACATCTTAAACCTTGAATATCTTTAATATTATATATCATGGGTCAAATTTTTGTGACTTCTTTATCTTTAAACATTAAACAAAATTAGCATTATGGACCCAATAGCATACTATTTTTCACCCTAGTATTCGTGGGTTAATGATACATAGAATTATAACAATTATAATTATCTTTGTTAATTTAAAAAATAAGTTTTTATATAATTTTTATATTTCAAAATATTTATATATTATCCACATCCTTTTTTTTATTTCACCAATCAAAGGATTGTTAGGGATAGATCTTGTAACAAATCCTTCTCTCACGCGCAATAAGTTAGTTCGAATCCGTGCATAGGCGCCTTATTTTTTTAAATAGGACTCACCACTTTGAAGCTGCTGGGTGGGCTAAGTTAACGGCCTGATATAAGAGAAACTTTACGTCCAATTTTTTAAAGGAATGATATAAAAACATATGTAGTTAACAAATTTATTGTAAACAGGATATATCAGCAAATATGTCTTTTTTAACTTATAAATAAACTTTGGGCCATTAAATTTAAAAAGAAAAACTATTTAATCAAAAAAATATAAATAAAATATCGTGTATATTAAAAGCTTGACTAATTTAAAAAACATTTTGACAGCTTGCCTTTTTTTCATTGATTGTAGACAGTGCTACCTAAAAATATTGTGGATTTTAAACCATTAATTGTGGTTGTGGTCAAAACAACATGCAAATAAACTTTTACATATGAATATTTAATGTCGTTATTTAGCATTTAAAAGTTAATGATACGAGATTTGTTATTTTTCACAGCTTTTTTCTTATCATGGGGCACGATTAACCGTCCGAATATTTCCTCTTTTAACCTTACGGGAAGCTCCACCTAGTGAAATGAGACGGCGCGCCCCGGTGACCGGGGCTTTTTTGGCTTAGGCTGTATCAGAAAAAAATGAGCGGCTTCGGGATTTGTTGGCGGTCCATTCATATAGTAACCAGGCTCAACATTTGTATTAACCTAAATGTTGACAGCACCGTAGGTAAGATTAACCGACGCCCACAAGGTCATCTCAGACACTATGAATGATAAAATTTGATATTTACATTTATTATTTATTTCTTTTAGCCTAGGGAGTTGCTAACGTTCAAGCGCAATTAGCATTTTTAAATGCAGTATAGGATTATTTGAATTCCTTTTACGTATTGTATATGTATGTATTATGATAATTATTACTAAAAATTATTTTTCCGACGATTTAACTTGCATATACAATTACAATCAATAAATTTCTAAATCGGTGATGTAAAATTTATTTTGTATTTTCTTTAATTATTTGGCTCGCAATTTGGCAGAGACTATTTTTATTAAATGCTACCGTTAAAGGGCCATAACCTGACGGGTATGCCGGCAGGTTTGAGGCGAAAGGGTCAGTTTAGCGGGTAAAATGAGTCTAAGCTTCTGCACGCCGACCAGATGCATTAACATCTCTTAATGTTCACAAGGTTTCAAATGCCACCACACCGCAATTTAGAAAACTTTAAGGAGCTTTTAGAAATGCCCATAAGTATATCTTTTTTTTCTTTTATATAATTTTCAAAACTAATTAAAAAATCTATTATTTAAACAATCCTTACCGTTTTTACCTATACGTTTTCATACTAGATTTTGACTTTTTTTTGTAAAAAATATCAGAAATTTAAGTGCTGAACAATGGTAGTGTTTAAAAATTCTTCTTTCACGAAATTTTTTTCTGCTGGGCTCTAATAAGGGCGCATTCAGAATTTATTCAGTGTTTAAAAAAATTTTCAAATTTTACAACTTATGAAATTTTTACACCGTCGAATTTGAACAAAAAATTGCCAATCTTTGTTATTACAATTTAAATCCTTTTTATGAAAAAAAATTTTAAAAAAATTTAAAAAAAAACCAATAAAATTTTTAAAATTTTTGAATATTTAATTTTTAAATAAAAATGAACCAAGTTTGAGTACGTCAGCATAAATTCTAAAATTTTTCCAATAGCATTTTTAATATATATTTTTTTGCTTTACTTGCTATATAACACAGGTCAACAAATATCAATGTCAGGAGCGTGAATGTTATGAAAACAAAATAATGCATCCCCGTAATGGCCTATTGTCATATATATTTTTCGCATTTTAATTCTTTGGCTCCTAAGATCCATCTATAACAAAAAAATTAACTTTTTTGACCAAATTCAGAGATCTAAATATACCCTATAAAGAAAAAATAAAAATTTTTTTTGCGTATAAAAATCCCTTGTAACTATTTTTAATCTCAAATAATAAAAAATTTAGTAATATAAGCTTTTTCATCGGCATTTTAATACAAAATATTTCGCGTTCAAACTTAAATACGACACGATATATTCATCTTTAATAAAAATATTATTTGAAGCTTAAATTTAACAGTTTAACTATTGTAAATATGCAAAAACATGTCAATTTATTTTTGTTTTTCAATCTTTTTTAGTTTTTTGACCTTTTTTTGTAAAATTTTCAATGTTTATACCTGACTAACTAAGGTTGATTACGAAAAACGGTAAACGGGTTTAATATTCCCTAAGATGGTAGATTTGATCTTTGTAGTTAATCTCATAACTCTCGAAAAATTGTTGACATGTGTAATAACAACAACTAACCTCTAAAAGCGACAATATTTTTTTTGAAATCCCCAATACTTTATTTTTTCCACGAATTTTAATTTATGATTATTCGTAGTGTAAATTGTTGCCTTGTAATTCTAAGGGTGGCCAGTGAGTCGGTAGCCTAGGCAATTCTTTAAAGGTAGATTCCTATGCTCTCATCAGCTTAATGTCAATTTTATACAATCGAAAATTAAAGAGTAAACTTAATGATCACCGGCGGGTCTCCTGTTTTAAGGTATTCCTCTCAAAAAACTTTTATTGTTTCGTAGATGCATCAAACTTAGGCATATAATTTATTATATAATGTTTGGGACCGTTGGAATTCCGGCTTTTAACATTTGAGAATAAATTATGTTTTTGGGAGCTGATTCAATTCTTTTGAAATTATAAACCACCAGAATGTATATGGCTGGGTATTTAAGAGGTTCTTTCATAGCTGCAGGTGAATGATTAGGAATCCTTATCCGCCACAGTTGTAAAACTTTTAAACTATAAGATCCCGGAGGAATTATAATACATAAGGATGGAACGAAAGTCAAATAATTTAGCCATGAAACAATCATTTTTAACGTATAGGTTTGTATTTTTATTAGTAAAATTGTATAAATAGTTATTTAATTTTTAAATAACAAATTTCATTCATATTAATTTATAATTAATCAAAAGTATTTTTCCAGCATGAATATTCAACATTTTTCCATTTTTGAGCAAAAATAACATGCCTATAAATAAATGGGACTCAATAACGGTAAAATTAATGTGATATTTGTAATCAAAACCCTATTTAAATACCCCGTCTAAGTAATGTTTGCTTCAGTTTGTATGTCAAACTCGATTCGCCTGAATATAAACTGTAATGAAAATGACTCTAGGCTCTTTTGATTTTTGCCGAGAGGGCTTTAAAGTCTGCTTGTTGTAAATGAAGAATGCAGCGTTTTTAAATCTGAATCCACTTATTCTTATCCATTTATATGGTTACGGACGTCGTCGAGCAGCGATTATGTCTTAGTAATGTCTTAGTAATAAATCTAGTCAATTTAAAAAGTAAAAGTTTTTGATTGATTAGCTCTTTATCGGTTGTTCATTTTAGCTAACCTTTTTTCCAATTTACCAACTAAAATGTACTGTAATAAATCATAAAATGTTAAAATTTTGTGCTTTTTCAACTTTGCCAATACCTACAGTATATAAACCCTGAATTTAATCATCACAGATCATAATATCACTTTTAACAAATTTTACTTTTCCACACTCATTTAATTTTTACGTTTCATCGTAATATCAGTTTTTACACACATTACATTTTCCTATAAATTTTTCCTGAATATTTATGCACAATCAAAACGGTAACCACAAATCTAGACTTCAAGACTATGAGAATACCTGGCTATGGCGACGATAGAAACAATCATGAACAGACTTAATTGACTGCGCACATTCACACTAATTTTCTATAATTGAAACAGATAGCTTACGCTATACTTTTCGTATAGGGTAAGGTGTCTTAGTAATGTCTTAGTAATAAATCTAGTCAATTTAAAAAGTAAAAGTTTTTGATTGATTAGCTCTTTATCGGTTGTTCATTTTAGCTAACCTTTTTTCCTATTTACCAACTAAAATGTACTGTAATAAATCATAAAATGTTAAAATTTTGTGCTTTTACAACTTTGCCAATACCTACAGTATATAAACCCTGAATTTAATCATCACATATCAAAATATCACTTTTAACAAATTTTACTTTTCCACACTCATTTAATTTTTACGCTTCATCGTAATATCAGTTCACACATTACATTTTCCTATAAATTTTTCTTGAATATTTGGTGTTCTCACGATCGATATTAATTCTTAGAATTCTAGATAAAAAAATAAAATAGGTAACCACATATATTTTATTTTGTTTCTCTTATTTTTGCTAGCGTTAATAGTGCGTGACAGCAGAATAATTATAATTAAAATATTAATCAACTCGTTGTAATGTTCAACGACAAAAAATATTGTTTGGATATTGGAGTACTTTTGAAGGAACCCTATAGTAGCCCTTTTAGTTTTTGTAACAATCGTCTATTTGAAATTATTTAAGATGGACCAGCTCGTAAGAGTGAGCCAGTTCAGGAACAGGTATAATAGGCCATATAATCAAACTTATAGGCCATACCAAAACTATCGTTCAGGTGGTGGATGCACTTGTAGGTCACAAGGACCACAAGCGCAGCAAGGTCAAGGTCAATAGCAATTAGTCAGGAAATTATCTCCTGAACAAGTTATAATTATTAACCAAAACAAATATAATATCTTATTTGATACGGGAGCCGCAGTATCCCTGATTAGTTTAAAAACTTTTAAAAAAATATTTCCATATTCTAAAATAAAAATTTGTAATCAAATCTTCAAAACTGTTTAAGGTGATAGTTTTAGACCTTTAGGGTTTATAGATGTAAATATTTATATAAATAATATATATTCAACAACGAAATTTTATATCGTAGATTTTGAAAACAGTAATAATTATAGGATGGCCAATTATCCATTTTTTATTTCAGAATAATTTTCTAAATTTGATAGATTTTAGAAAGGTTAATATAAAATTAAATCAATTTCATTTTAATGACATTACAAGTACAGAAGCAAATAATTTTATTAAAAACTGCTTAATTGAGTTTAAGGATTTATTTGAAGGATTAGGATTATTAAAAGGGATAAAATTTAGTTTACCAATTTTACCGGACGCCAGACCTATTTTCCTCCCTTGTCGCAGAATTCCATTCGCTTGGTTGGATGAAGTAAAATCAATTTTATTAGATTGGCAAAATTTAGGCGTGCTTAGACCAGTTGAATATAGTAGTTGGGCAACTCCTTTAGTACCCATACAAAAAGAAAATAAAAAGTTACGCATTTGCGCAGATTTTAGGTTAACAATTAATAAATTTTTAGAAAAAGTAACCTACCCGTTGCCTAGGTTTGATGAAATAATTTCGCGTTTTGCTGGAGCTAGATTTTTTAGTAAACTTGATTTTTCACAAGCCTATCTTCAATTAGCCTTAACAGAAGAAAGCGTCAACGTTTTGACAATAAATACGCACTTAGGTCTTTTTTAATTTTTACGACTACCCTTTGGACTCTCAGCATCGGCCCAAATTTTTCAAAGGGCAATGTCGCTGATAATCGGAGACCTAGAAGGTGTTTTTGCCTTTCTAGATGACATACTTATCATTGGACGAACGATGCATGAACACAATGCAAGACTTTCTATCGTAGTAGGTCGCATCAAGGAAAAGGGGATGAGATTAGGTCAAAACAAATGCTCATTTCTTTTGGAAAAAATAAGTTATTTAGGACATGAGATTAGTGCACAAGGCATCAGACCTTTACCTCAAAAGACCGAAGCGTTGATGAAAATGAGAGATCCTACAATAAAGCTGAACTCCTCTCAATACTCGGTACTTTAGGTTATTATCGCAGGTTTATTCCAGATTACAAAGAAATTTCGGCACCACTTTACAATCTTTGTAAAAAGGATGTTCCTTTTATCTGGACAGATTTACATCATAAGAAATTTGAGTCGGCGAAGGATATTTTAACTCATCCGCCAGTCTTAGCAAGCTTCAACCCCGATTATCCATTAATTTTAGCGGTAGATGCGTCTACTCATGGAGTCGGTGGCACGCTATTGCAAAAGTATAAAACAATAAATAGACCGATTTCTTTTCACGCATATTTCGAGACCCAGAAGGTATTCAACAATAGAAAAGGAATGCTTAGCTATCCAATTTGGATTAGAGAGATGCAGAGAATATCTGATTGGTCAAAGATTTACAGTGTGGACTGACCATAAACCTCTCATAGGATTATTAAAAAAGGACAACCGTGTTCTACTTCTGTCACCACGATTACAGCGTTGGCAGCTACTCATGGAAAATTTTAACCTCGAGTTAGTACACATACCCGGTAAATGGAACAACTTGCCAGATGCATTATCACGCCTATGCTATTATGGGACAAAGCCTGATATAATCAACTCCATCTTAGATGAAGGTTGCGCCTCAAGGCAAGATATAATAAATGCGATCGAAAAAGACGAAGATTTAAGTATTCTTAAAAAATACTTAAAGGGTCAGATTGAGCATATACACCCGTCTAACATTTATTATAAAGTAATGACCGAACTACACTTGGAAGACGAGCTAGTACAACGACAAGATCGCATAGTTATCCCAAGAAGTCTCACTAATAAAATAAGCCAGGAAATACATGCAGGACATCAAGGACGCGATAAGTGTATACACCAAGCCAGAGTAAAATACTGGTGGCCTAAAATGAATAATGAAATTAATGAAGTATGCCGTAGATGTACTACATGTGCTTCCATAGCATCACGTCCAAAACACGATAAAGTTAGAAAATGGCCTAGTTGTACACGTGCGTGGCAACGCAACACCTAGATTTTTTTGATTTCAATAAAAATAATTATTTAGTTGTGGCTGATGCATTTTCTAGCTGGGCAGATTTTATAAAAGTTAATCATACAACCTCGCAAGTAGTAATTAATTTCGTTAAAAAACTCATTAGCCAATTTGGATTCCCAGAAACAATAGTAACCGACAACGGTACTGCGTTTACCTCTCAAGAGTTTAAAATTTTTTGTGACAAATAGAATATCGAACTAATTTTTACTCCACCATATCATCCTAGTTCTAATGGACTAGCTGAGAGATCGGTTGGAATGGCCAAAAGATGGTTAAAATTACATCAACATGAAAAAGATGGAACATGGTTATACCAAGTATACCGCAATGCAATAGGGTCGTACAACCAACCATCGATTTCGGAAAAGTTTTTAGGGCGAAAAATTAGACTTCCCAATGAGATTATAGGTCATAAGGAGAGCATAGCTAACACTAAGTATGTTAAAGGGCAAAATATTTGGTGCCTATCACATAACAAAAAGCGTCCCAAGTGGCTCATGGGGGAAGTAATCTCTTCTAAAGGGTCTCGGGTGCTTGAGATTCTAGCTCAGGATAAATCAATAGTAATAAGAAATATAGAGGACGTTAGAGTCCGCTACTAATTAACACTGTTTAAAGCATACAGTAAGAATAATTATCCAAACACTAATTACAGTAAGTATAAATATTCAGTTACAAAGTATCCAGTATATTTTTCGGATATTTTCGAACGTATTCGTGATGGTATAAACTCTTAAGAAAGATATACTAACCACATGGGCAATATTTTTTTTTACAATACTTGTTCATAGATAATTAAATACGCCAAGCAATTAAGTTTGGCAAGTTCCAATTTTTTTTAGCCTATGACGCTCGCCATGCTATTAAAGCGCTGCGTCAGAAGCTAAGATTTTTGGAAATAATAGTAAAACCCAAGCTTTTTACTATTTAAATTTTAAAAGGTTCACGTACAATATAAAAATTCAAAAGAATTATTTAAGTAATGGCATGATAATAAGAAAGATTAACCCAATCCAAATACTGCAATATTAATAAAATGCCTCAAAAGGTCAAAATAATTTTTAGCAGTGGACAGGGAACCATAAATGTCTATATAATTAGATAGAATCCTTATGGATTAAAAATATGAATAACGCCAATTGTATTAGTTTAAACATAAACCTATATTTTTCAAAATTTTCTTAATTATCAAGCATAAAGAACCGTGACATTTTGTCCGAAGTTGGCAGGTGGACAGTCCAGAGTGTTTAGTACGATATTTTTCCTTTTAAAGGTAGCTTATTTAAATCAACGTCATTATGCCCAAAGTTTTTATTTCCCGCTTGACGGTGATATACCCGCTATGTCGGAAGAATTAAGTCGGCATATTAAATAATTATAATTAAAATTAGCCGCATATATTTTAAAACTAGGGTTACGTTGGAAGCATAAATTATAAAAATATTTATAAAGTTTTAACTGAAAGCAAAGCATAAACCACTTTGTATGTTTAGAATCAGAAAGTTCTTGATAATTAAAAGTTAATGTTAATGTAAAAATTTCAAACCTTAAAACAAAACTTGCAATGCTCACGTATGGATAGTTATTAATCGATGCACAATCAAAACGGTAACCACAAATCTAGACTTCAAGACTATGAGAATAACTGGTTATGGCGACGATAGAAACAATCATGAACAGACTTAATTGACTGCGCACATTCACACTAATTTTCTATAATTGAAACAGATAGCTTACGCTATACTTCTCGTATAGGGTAAGGTGTCTTAGTAATGTCTTAGTAATAAATCTAGTCAATTTAAAAAGTAAAAGTTTTTGATTGATTAGCTCTTTATCGGTTGTTCATTTTAGCTAACCTTTTTTCCAATTTACCAACTAAAATGTAATGTAATAAATCATAAAATGTTAAAATTTTGTGCTTTTACAACTTTGCCAATACCTACAGTATATAAACCCTGAATTTAATCATCACAGATCATAATATCACTTTTAACAAATTTTACTTTTCCACACTCATTTAATTTTTACGCTTCAACGTAATATCAGTTTTTACACACATTACATTTTCCTAAAAATTTTTCTTGAATAGATTACAACCCCAAAAATATTTCGAAGAATTTTGAAAAATTTTTATTTTTTTTGGTTGTTTAAATTGTTTTTATTTACTGTATAAATTAAATATTACATTTAGCTTATTAAGCATTGCATTTAAGACGCTTATCTAAAATAAATTTTTTTGGTGTCGACATGTATATTAAAAAGTTAATAACGCTTGCTCAAACCATAATACCAAACGACTGCGTCTCATATTTTGTTTTAGTTTTTTTTTTCTTAAGGGCAAGTTTAAAATGAGTTTTTAAAATTTTTTAAATAAATTTTTATTTCAGAAATAATTTATGTGCATATACAAGGTTTGGCAACTTTTTTGAAAACCATTTTTACATAATTATGAAAATTTTGCATAAAAACTCACTTTGCACGTGCCCTAAAACAAATTTATTAAAAATATTTGTTAGAACACGTGCAAAGTGCGTTTTTATTTCCGTGAAATTTTAAAAATTCCAAAAACTTTGAAAAATTATTTTTTTAAATTTAAAAAAGTTTTTATTTCAGAAATAGCTATGTAAATAAACTAAGTTTGGCTACTTTTTAAAAATTTGCGTTTTATTATATATCAAATTTTTTTAAAATTTTGAGAAAATAAAAATTCACTTTGCACGTGTCCTAAAACAGAAAACAATGAACTACGCGTTTTAGACATGATCCATCAATGGTGCGAAATAAAAAATGAATGAATTTACATCATGTTTCATGTGTTGCAATTAAAAACAAAAATGATATATTTTAAAAAAAAGAGAAAATAAAATAATGAATTTGTACATTTTCGTTTTATTTCAAAATAATATATTAAATTTAGAAAAAAAAATAATGAACATATAAATTGGCAATCTTTTCGCTAATATTTCTTTTTTCTGTAGATTCGAACGCATCCTTATTAATAAATTTGGTTGTCAAAAAAACGTTCAAATTATTTTAGTGAAATTTTACAAATTTTAAGAATTTTTAAAATTTTATTTTATTTTTTCTTGGAAAAAGCATTTTATGTGCATAAACAAAATTTGACAATTTTTTAAAAATTTTCTTTTTACAAAAAAATTAAATTTTTTAAGAAATATCACGAAAATAAAATCTCACTTTGCAAATGCCCTAATAAAAAAAATATGATTATATAATTAGTCTACGGTTTACACCGGAACAAATGTCGGAACCCCCGCATAGCGTATCGAGATATGATGCTCTTTACTGCCTTGTTGGATTTTTGGGCTCTACTAAACTATTTACAGACACATGTTTTAGATTCTGGGGCTGGTCATCAACAATATCATGTTTTCCCTCGCTTATGTTTGGAGCTAAATCTTTCTGGATAACAGCTATATTAAAAAAATAAAATTTTATAACATTACTTTTTACTTATAAGGGTGCGTTCACACTTAATTCATTTTTGCAAAGAAATAATATTTAGAATGAAATTTTTTTTACAATTAAAATTATTGACCATTGTTTTATATATATATTTTCTACATTCGAATTAGTTGTTCTAAGTGTATTTAGAATTGGATTATCCAAAATCTATATCATGAACCTAGCTTTAAAATACAACATTGAACCAATGTTTTTGTTTGGAATATAAATTTGCACCCTTTTCAACGCTTCCGACTAATTTGATTTTATTTCAGTGAATAGAAATTGTGATTTAGTTGACAAAAAAATAACAAAATCGGTACTTGCAAGCCAACCCGGCGCCATTACATACCGAAAAAACCGGGACCGCTAAAAAACTTATATTTATATTAAAGACTTATTGGATTTAGCGATCGTTGGGACAACTAAAAGGCATATATTTATCAAAAAGCGTATTGATACCTGTAACGCACTTTTATTAGAATTTTATAGCAAAAAAAATTTAAATTATAATCAAGTTGCAAATATGTCATTGGCGGCGTTGGGCAAAAAATAATGGACAGAAATTAGGACGAGACCAGTCTAAGTTAATAATTGTGTCGGGCATATTGGATCAAATATAACGGCCCGCTAATCATTTTTTTCGGGCGTGAATACGTGTTAAAAATTTATATTATTGATACGGTATACCTGCCCCGGTCAAAAACTTAAGCTGAGAGCTCAGTACGAGTAATGCAATACATGAATAAGTTAAGGTGTACATAATGAGCAGAAAATTCTTCCAAACACAAAATAAATTTTTTTATAGAAAAAGAAAATGTTTCGTTTCGTATTTATATAATGTCTTGTACAAGAATTTGAAAAAAAAATTTTTTTTTTGACAGAAGATAATATCATGAGACATTTTTCACAGATCTTTGCCTTGAAAAGCGAAGGCGAAAAGCATGTTAGGAGGTCAATGAATTAGGGGAGGCCCTTGCACCTAGACATAAATATTTTGCGAAATTGACCCAATTATGATAATTTTTTTTGCAGACAAAACTTATATCGTAATTATTTGAAAACCCATCCCTAAATTCGAAAAATTAATAATTTCTCCAAACAAACTCCTTACAACGAGATCTAATTGAGTTTTTTTTTGTAAAAAAAATAGGATAGATTGATGTGAGTTTGGCCTAATTATACTAGAATATAATCAGCAGTTTTTTGATAAAAGTGTTTTATGAATATGTGACATGATATTTTGACAACGACCGAATGAAAATTATATTAATTTATGTTTTTTACAGTCAAAATATTTTTAATCATTTGTTTTCCTCTTTTTCTTTTGGCGCGCTTAGATTTAATTCAAGTTTAAAAATAAAATTTTAAAATATTTTATATCATATTCTTTAGGGGGTTTGAATTTTTAGTTGAAATGAATTATCAGCCAAGATTTTATGGATTTTTGTATAAATATCTCAAAATCTTTAGATATAAGTAGAGCAATTTAAGTGTAAGAAAATATTTTAAAAGACAAATGGTCAGTAATTTTGTTTTTAAAAGTCAAATTTTTGTAAGAATGAATATACTGGCAGCTTATACACAGTTTATAATTTTCAATTAAAACCAATAGGCTTCGACGCGTATCCAGCTTCACAGACGAGTCTTCTCATCCTCTTTCTTTGATATTTCTGGTTAAGGATTTAATTTTTTATAACAAGATATTTCCGTCAATGCTCTAAGCAAATGCCTAAGTTGCCATATCAAAATGCCTGACCTGTGCCGGTTTTGAGTAAAATGTAAAAAATAGGTTTCACATACTAATTGAAGTATTTAATTCAATGTTGTTGTTTATTGCCCCATTCGTTGGAAATTGTTAGTAAGATTGAGCTTGAGGGCAGCTAGGGATGGATAGATCCAAAATTATAGAAGAAGGAGGCCTGCGGTTGGGGCATATGAGCCAGTGTTGTATCGTCAGATGCTGATTTGCATTCGTAGCAGATATTATTTAAAGATGGGTCCAGACGTTCTTTGAAGTTTGCAAATAGATGGCAGTGTCTAGACCGGAGTTGAGCCAGGTGGGAACGGATGTTTTGAGTTATTTTTTTAAGGGTATACGGGAGGGGTCGAATGTTAGAACTATGTTGAAAGGATAGTTAGCTATGGTATTGTTAAGTTTGAATACGTTTGATTCACTGGACAACAAATTTAGGGCGACCCTAAGCTACATTTATGGCAACTATGGTTTTGGTCAAGTTTTTGGCGCTGATCACGAATATGAAATCAGAATTTTAGCCAAGGCCTCAGATTTTTAGTTATTTGGTGTCAAAGTTGAGATTTTTCAATTTTGGGGGTATTTTGGGCTTCTATATCATAAAACCTATGGGTAGTAACAAAAGTTTAAAAATATATTTAGATAACGAAAACATTCATTATTAACGTAAGGGGTTTAAATTTTCTTTTAATATTTAATTTTTTTTTATTTTTACATTTTTGTAAAATTAGTGGTTTTTGTCATAAACTCCGTTTTTTGATCCTAAATAACTTGAAAGTAAATTGCTAAAAATTTATGTAATAACCTTTTTTAGATATGTTTTATTATAAGGAATCTGAATATGCCAATAGATTTTATGTAGAATTAATAGTAAAAAAAATTTTTTAAATTTTTTTCTGAACTCTGGACGCGGTTTAATAAAATTTGGAGGCCTTAGAAAAAAAACTAAACCCGGGTACGTTATCGCAAGAAAATTCTCTACAAAACCCTCAAAAAATTGTGGATGTAGGTTTTTTTTGTTGTCCAGTGTTATCTTTTTAGTGGGAATATTATTGTCAATGGAAAGCTGGATTTGGGTAAAGCATTGAGAGAAGATGGTTTTCATTTGTGTAGCTGAGGTAGGATGGTGCAAAAGCTCGTGACAAGGATGGTCAGGATATAAGCAAGATTCAAGGTATTGGTTTGCTAACATCCGACATTTGGCTTGTTCGGGTAGCATTTCGAGATTTTTAGATTCTCGCATCGTTTTTTCTTATCAAGCTTAGTAAGTCGGCTATAAACATTCATAATTTAAAAAAGTGTCAAGAAAAAAAAAGAAACTAAAAAAATTAATATTTGTATTTAAAACATTTTAATTAAATTCACTTAAACGAATTAGGGTGGGGTGCTAAATAAATTGTATAATTTATTAATAATTCCATTGGAGCTTCGTCACCAAGTGTAGGCTATTGTAATAGAACCCCTTAATGAACCTCTAATTTTATCGAAACAATTCAGATTCGTTTAGATATTAAATATTGTTTTATGTAAAATCAAAAATTCAAAAAATTTTTTTTTTAAATTTGTTAAAAAGTTTTTATTTTAGAAAGCATTTTATTTTAAAAAATTAAAATTTTAAAAAAATTACAAAAAAACTTGCACGTGTCCTGGTTAAATTTTTTACATTTTCACAGGCCCAGCCACACTTTTGATTACATATTTTTTTATGCCTAACTTGCTTTGTGACAGCAATAACTAGCCTCCAAAAATGGCAAAATTGTTATTAAAATCCCGAAAATTTTTTCCCCACAAAACCTAATTTGGATGTTTTTTTATGTAAATAGTGGATGCATTATAAAGCTAAGATTGACCAGTGCGTTCCATATAGGCATTCTAGACAATACCTTGGGGGAAAATTAATGTATTGGTTCACCGTTGTGAAAAAAAACTACACTGGACAACAAAAAAAACAACATAAACGATTTTTTAAGGGTTTTGTAGAAAATTTTGGGCGATACATCCTGGGTTTAGTTTTTTCCAAACGTTCAATTTTTTAAACTGTGTCCAAAGTTCTAGAAAAAAATTCACAAAATTTCTTTTATTATTAATTCTACAAAAAATCTATTAGCATATTCAGATTCCTTATAAAAAACATATCTAAAAAAAATTATTACATAATACTTTAGCAATTTATTTTCAAGTTATTTAGGATTAAAAAACTGAGCTTATGACGAAAACCACTAATTTACAAAAATTAAAAATTAAAAAAAAATTAAATATTAATAAAAAATTTAAACCCCTTACGTTAATAAAATGTTTTCGTTATCTAAATATAATTTTAAACTTTTGTTACTACCCATAGGTTTTATAATATAGAAGCCCAAAATACCCCAAAAATTGAATAATCTTAACTTTGACACCGAATAACTAAATATCTGAGGCATTGGCTAAAATTCTAATTTCATATTCGTGATCAGCGCTAAAAACTTGATCAAAAACTATAGTTGTCATAAATGATGCTTAGGGTCGTCCAAGTTTTGTTGTCCGGTGCTATATATATTATTATCTCATCAACTTCACAATCTAATTTTTATACGAAATTTTTACTCAATATATTTTATTAGAATGTCAGAATGACCCCGTCTGTTTCAAGCTATTTCTATTAGGAAACTTCGCGTTTTATATAGACTTCTGCGTCGATCTTTAAATATGTAATATAGAATACAAAATTTGTAACTATCCTCTAATTATTCGGGACTTCGTTATACTTGTCGGCACGTGAATCTTTTAGATTGAGCAGGTTTCACTTTGGGGCGGGGACTCTGTTATTGCTAATCGATGTTTTATTTTACTAGTTTTAAGTTAAAAAATTAGCACATAACGTATGGCCTGTTTCGAAACCGTACGTAAATAATTGACCTTGTTTTTGCCAAAATTGTACATGCTTTAATATTTCTGGGAATGCCTAATTACTAGATACGGGGACAATGGTACTAATGGATTGAAAAAGCCTAACAACTAAACATCAATTCTAACGTTGATTTAGATTTTTAAAATTCATTATATTTTTTTTTGTGTAAAGTATTTCCTAACCCTAACTCATAGTTTTTCGGAGAGGATTGGAACTAAAAGTTGATGATCGACACAGATATCTCTAAAGTACAAACTTTTGGCAACTTACGTAGAAGCCTACCTTCAATATGACAAAGACGTTTAGCAAGAGGTAAGGAACAAACTTAGAATCGGATGGATGAAATGGATATCACTGACCGTTGACATTTTTTACAAAAACATTCCAATCAAAGTGATAGGTAAATTTTATGCTACAATAATACAACCTGCAATAACATTCTTAAGAAAAAGACGGCCCTTTCAATAAGTGACAGAGAATCCTTCAAACGACAAGCGTCTACGAATGTTTCTACCTGAAAGTAATTCGCAAAGACAAAATTTGAATCGATTACATTATCGGAAGCCTGAACATTACTCCCATTACAAAAATCGAAGTTAATCGGCTTCGCTGGTATAGTTACATCGAAAGACGAAATTCATCTTTTCAATTGTATAAACCAAGTTAATGAAACCAAGGCAGACTTAAATTCACCTGGTCTCAAATAGACCCATGAGATGCCACAAATTGAACAAGGTCGAGTACATGAATAGACTCATTGGAAAATCAAACTGAAGGAGAATATTGCAAAGTAGCTAATATGAAAAAAAAAGCATCAAAAAAATTAAATTTACCCCTCGTTCTTAGGCCGGAAAATTTAGCACCACAAAAGCAATCTTTAAACAACTAAGATATGGACATGTAAAAAATCAAAATCAATCTAATTTAAAAAAGGAGTGATATAAACGTTTTTGTTTTATTTATCTGATATATTAAATTATAAAAAACGTTAATTGATATATTTTCTGCAAATATAAACATATACTAGACCAATGCCCCCCTATGAATACGCTTGAATATAATTGAAAAATATTTGATCATATAGTTTGGCTACGGTTGCACTAATGCAAATATTGGATTCCAACATATCTCTAAAATGGTATGCCTTTTCAAATATTGTTGCATTTTAGGGCTCCCCCGCCCCTTTAGCGCTCATTTATTTATATCTGCATACCCATTAGCAATGCTATATCGTCCCTCGGGGATGTTTGCAGCTACTTTTTTCTGGGTAACAGCTATATTAAAAAAAATAAAACTCTATTATACTATATTCGTTTTTACTTATAAAGGTGGTGGAGGGGAAAATTATAAAAAAATGGTAATAATGAATAAGAATTTATTTAACTAAAGAAAATTATAAAATACAATAAAATAATATTAATAGAACTTCATTAAAAAAAAATAGAATAGAACATTCTATTCATAAACATATTTAAGGATTGAGCCTAATCTTCCATGATCACATTCAACTTCTCATTGGAAGGACTGTTTGATCACGTAGGTACCGTTGGCACAGTTATTGTGGCAACGCGAATTATCGAATCCTTGCCTGGGTGTAAGTTAATAACTCGACCGGTTTTCCACTCCCTTGGTACAAGTTGTCCTCCGTAACTAATTGATTTAAGCTGATTTTAAATTGGTAGATGCCCCTTTCCATTTGAACCGACGTTGTAGATGCGTTAAATATTTTGCGCGACCATCAATCAAAAGTGGCAACGCATCAGCTCGATATGCTGCCATCGTTCAAGTGAGAGATTGTGTTCATTAACATCGTTGTCCGATGAAGATGCATTATTGAATTCAGATCATGACTTGGTGCTCAAGCATGCTATTGATGCCCAGGGTTATTTGATATTTGAGGTCTGCAGACCAAATAAAATTGCTTCGGGTGGGTTAACGATAAAGTTGCTTCTACTAATGTTGAAGGTCCACGATTGCTCTTTTTAGATGGTGTCATTGACTTGACAGCAGCTTCCATAATCCCTTGTCAGCGGCACTGCTTTTTCAAATTTGTTTGTTTCTAGACATCGATATTGACCATATAAATTGCAGCTCCATATACTTCTTCTCTGCTGTCGAAAGTCAAGTTAATTTCCATGCATGATGAGCTAAGATGATTAAGTTGAAATTCTTCGAATTTGTGGTCACAAAAAACAAATGCAACACAATTTGACTTCATCACATGGTTCATCATATGACAATCATTTAGTGTATGGGATCTTTCAAATCCCATTTTTAGGCCTTGTTCGGCATCATTTTAGTGATCCCCAGTTGTGTGATGATTCTTAACAAATCAAGCAAATTAAAACTCAGGCAATAGTCGACAACACTTAAGTTTGTTGCTGAATGTGATTGTCGTTCGATCTTATTAATTCTCTAATCGTCATATCGTTCTGAAGTTCATAAGTCATCTTAAGTTTGAACAATAACTAGACTGCATCGCTTAATATGATTGAATCTTGCTCTTATGTTCTCGGAATTCAGCTCACCGGCCATGACCACAATAGGGATGCCCTTGACTTCCTCGAGCTGTTTCAGAGTTTTAATCGCTAAATCCGGCGTTGAAGAAGTACCGTACGTGATTGTCTTCAAATCGACAGAACCTACTTTTTCTGATGGATTCTCTCTCCAACAATCCGATTGGTGCAAATTCGCCGACACATCTGCTTCAAGTCGGCAACGATCGCAACCTTTGCGCTTGGCCGTTCATCAATGACGGCTTGTTCGCGATCCCCGGTGATTTCCGTGAATTGCATCTGTTTATGTTTTGAATGTCCTGCATCGATGTTGGTTCAGATGTTGAGCCGTGGACTGTATTCTTGCGATTGTCTCCTCTGCTATATAAGTGGCTTTAAGAATTTGGCAACGGCGTTTGAGAAATTCAACAAATTGCTTTTGGGTGGGAATTTCATCTTTCGCTAACGATGTTTCCCACGCCTTGATCATGACTGAATCTGGTTTCTTGGAGACCTATGTACCAAAATGTCGTCCCAGTGTTCTACTGGTCGCTTCATGGCTTCTAGCGCTATTGTATGTTTGTTCAGCCCGTCTACGAATTGTTGTAATAGTTGATAGTTTTCCTCATGCATCACTGGAAGCTCGAGTATTGCATCTAGGTGTTTTTGCAATATAAGTCGTTTGTTGTCGTATCTCTCTTTGAGAGCATTCCACGCTTTTGGTAGTTTGCTTCCGAGATTTCGATCGATTGGAAAACTTCCGCTGCGCTTCCCTTGACAGACCCTTTGAGGTAATTCAACTTTTCAATACCTGTAATATTCTGTGAGTGAATTAATGAGTTGAACTTATCGTAGAAGTTATACCAGTCATCATACGATCCAGAGAATGTTGGAAGTTGAATCTAGGAAGACGTATTCGCTGTTCGGAATAAGATGCTACCTCAGATTGCAGTTGCAATAATTCATCGGTCTGAACCATTAACTCAAAGTATTGATTCTCAACCTCCTCTATTACCTTATCATCATTCTCCTTACCTTCCGATTCTAATTTGGCTTGTAATTCTTCGAATTCGGTGAACAAATATTCGATTCTTGCTCGACGTAGCTTTAGGTTTTTCAGATTAGTATCGTTTGCGTCGTTTTGACATATCGTCACGAAATTTCCGAATCGAGAGAGTGCCGCACGCATTTGATTTGGTCCCTTGTAAGAGGAGCACAAATCCGATGTATAAAAAGACTATATTCGGCCTCAGAAGGACCAAAAATGGAGGGGAAAATTATAAAAAAATGGTAATAATGAATAAGAATTTATTTAACTAAAGAAATTATAAAATACAATAAAATAATAATATATTAATAGAACTTCGTCAAAAAAAAATAGAATAGAACATTCTATTCATAAACAGGTGGGTTTAAACTTCATTCGTTTTTGCAAATGAATGATCTAAAATTTTAAATTTTTGAAATTTTTAGTTTTTACATCAAAAATAATTGACCGATATTAATTTTTTTTGAGTGTGTTTAGAAAATATTAATTATTATTATTTTTTTTTCATTTTTAGCTTTTTGCCATTGAGGCAGTGAGCTCTTTCAATTTAAGTCTCCATTTGTTTCTATTCCTACACTCATTTCTATTTAGATTGTGACATCTTATGCTAGCGTCTACTCTTTGAGACCAGGTGAGTTTAGGTCTGCCCCTTTTATTCTTGCCTTGCACTTAAATTGCATTTCTTACTAGATTGCTTTGATACCCGTCTTTTTGCCTAATAACGTGTCCAAGAGTCCATCGGAGTCTGTTGATTTCGACTTTATTTTGTATGGGTGTTATGTGTAAACTTCCAAAGGCATATGATCGTTGCGGATCTTGTCTTTGCGAGTCACCCCGAGAAACATCCGCAGCATGCGCATTTCCATCGTTAGTACCATTCTTTCATCGCTTTTCACCCAACGCTGTTGTTTCTAAGCCGTATGTTATTGCCGGTTGTACTATGCTTGAGTAAGCCTTGCCCTTAACTTTTATTGGTATATTTTTGTCGAACAGGACACCTGTCAACGATCTCCGTTTTAGCCACCCAACTTTGAGTTTGTTTCTAACTTCTTGCTCGACGTTTTCATCGGATTGTAGGTAAGCACCTAGGTAGGTTGCTGTTGGCTTTGATTTGAGAGACCAGTAATCGTTAATTACCAGTTATTCACCTTCTGAGCCTCCGAAAACTATCAATTTAGTTTTGTCTTTGTTAATTTTTAGGCCTAGCTTTTCAATCGCTTTTATCCAATTATTCAGACTTTCACACATCTCCTTCGGGTTTTCAGCCATTAGTAGAATGTCGTCAGCGTACAGTATGTGCCACGGTGGATTTGTGGGCTCTTTGAGATCACGTCCATCACCGCGATGAATAGTAGGGGACTCAGGGCCGAACCTTGGTGCACACCTTCATTAATTGTAAATCCTTTCGATGTTCCTGACGAACTCCTTACATACGTCAAATTTCTTAATATCACGAACATGATGATAATTAAATTAGAAAAATTCTAAGCTCAAAAACTTTCAACATTGAACCTTTTTTTTGGAAAATGATAAAATCGCATTTTTTTCAACGTTGCCGAGTAATTTGATTTTATTTTAGTATTTAGAATTCATGGTCTAGCTGATAACAAAATCGGTACTTGAAAAAAGCCAACCCGGCGCCATTACATATCGAAAAAACTGGGACCGGGCTAAAATCAAAAATTTATATTTATATTAGAGACATATTGTATTTAGCGATCGACGATTTAGGGACATATATTTATCAAATTACAAAGCGTAATAATTGTACGCATTATATTTTATTATGATTCTATAGCAAAAATATAAAAAGTTGTATTGAATTTGTAATTTTAGGCGGCTTAGGGCAAAAAATAATGGACAAAAATTAGGACGAGACCGAGTTAATAATTGTGTCGGGGATATTGGATCAAATATAACGGCCCGCTAAATCTCTTTTTTTTTCGGGCGTGAATACGTGTTAAAAGTTTATATTATTGATACGGTATACCTGCCCCGGTCAAAAACTTGAGCTGAGAGCTCAGTACGAGTAAGGCGATACAAGAATAAGTTAAGGTGTGCATAATGAGCAGAAAATTCTTCTAAAACACAAAATAAATTTTTTTATAGAAAAAGAATGTTTCATTTTGTCTTTATATAATGTATTGTACAAGAATTTGAAAAAAAATGTTTTTTTTTGGCAGAAATTATTCGCTAATATCATGAGATCTTTTTCACAGATCTTGTGCTTGACGTCGAAGCGAAGGCAAAAAGTATTATTCTAAAAGGTCAATGAATTAGGGGAGGCCCTTACACCTAGACATAAATATTTTGCGAAATTGACCCAATTATGATAATTTTTTTTGCAAACAAACCTCATAGAAATTATTTGACAGCCCATCATATTTTCCTCTAAAAATGAGAAAGTAATTTCCAAACAAACTCCATACAGTAAGATCTTAATGAATTTTTTTATTTGTTAAAAAATAGGATTGATTGATATGAGTTTAGCCTAGCAGTCATTTTCTTGTAAATACCAGAATATTATAGTCAGCAGTTTTTATTTTTGATAAGAAAGTGCTTTATGAATATGTGACATGATATCTTGACAACGACCGAATGAATGAATTATGTTAATTTATACTGTTGTTTATAGTCAATATTTTTTATCTTTTGTTTTCCTCTTTTTCTTTTGACCTGTTGTAAGGGACGTTCAGATTTTATTAAAATAAAAAATAAAATTTTAAAAATTTTTATATCAACTTTGTTAGGGGGTTTGAATGCTGAAATGGATTAGACAAGATTTTATGGATTTATATATAAATGTCTTAACTTTATATATAAGTAGAACAACTGCTCTGAGTGTGAGAAGACATTCAAAAACACAATTTACATGACCAAATTACCAGGTGTGCTGGAAAATTTGGTAAAAAACTTCTAGGCACAAAATTTCCATCTGCTCAATGATTTAAACATTGAACCTTTTAAAGCTTACGCAACTTAAAATCTTTTTGTTTTTTTAATAATGCTCCTACTTAAAAACATTAATTAAAGATTTAGATAAGTCTGAGACAGGCTCAAAAAAATGAACGTGGGTCTCAAAATGTAATATAACTATAAAAAAACTAAACTAAATTTCAATGATAACATATCAAAAAAAATTTCTAAAAAGTTAGAATATTTCTAATAAATTTTTGGGGCGAGATAAAACAAAGTCAAAGTCATTTTTTTCTCGACTTGGAATAACTTATTTTTTGATATAATCAATAATATTATCAGTGAAAATAGTTTTAAATTTGCATCAGGAATAAAACTTCTTTTACAAATGAGGGCAAATAACTGGTGGGATCCGAAAAAAGCTAACTTGGCCAAACAGGCTTTATCATTGTCAGATTGCTGCTGTCATGGCAACTTTGTTAACTCAATTCAACATTTTCTATGTTTATGCCCAGCATTCAACGAGAGATTAGGGCGAAAAACTCCTGTCAAGGTCTTTCTTAACTTATCCCAGGAATCTCAAAATACATATTTACTCTCATGACACAAGAGCATATAGATAATTTAATTCAATATATTTCTATTTCAGGAAGACTATAATTATCTCGAATGGGTGTTATTCATAGCCCCGTTAACGGGGGATAAAAGTGCCAAATCCCTAACGGGTACGGCTCAATAAAAAAGAGGCTGTGAGGGGGTGGTTTTTTAGCAGGTACTAACCATGCATGCACCGGGAAATTTTTAGTGAAATACGGACATCAGTGCGGATATTTTAATTCACCATATCAACATAACCTTATTTACGCACTCATCAATCTATTATTCTTTCTTTAAAATTGCTGGTGTATTTGATGATCCCAATCCCAGTTTATTTATAGGCAAGCTTTGTAATCAAACGAGCAAATTTTTTCAACTCCTTACCAAAAAAAACAGTGATCAGCAATTTTGGATATAAAACTCAAATTTTAAATTTTTTAATTTTTTTTTGTAAGACAGTATCCTGAACGAATTTTATACACAGTTTATAATTTTCGATTTAGGCTTGGACGCGTCACAACGCGTATATTTAGCCACGGACCAGTCTTTGCAATCCTCTTTCTAATCTTTCTAGTTTGAAATTAAATTCCTCAAAATACACAATAGTCGTCAGTCCTCTAATGCCAAAGTCACTTTTTTCAAAACGCCTGACCTGTGCCGTTCCCGCGATTAGCATTTTGTGGTCCAATAGTGAACCTTAACACATCTTAAACTTTGAATATCTTTAATATTATATATCATGGGTCAAATTTTTGTGATTTTATCTTTTAACATTAAACAAAATTAGCAGTATGGACCCAATAGCATACTATTTTTCACCCTAGCATTCGTGGGTTAATGATACATAGAATTTTAACAATTATAATTATCTTTGATAATTTAAAAAATAAGTTTTTATATAATTTTTATATTTCAAAATATTTATATATTATCCACATCCTTTTTTTTTATTTCACCAATCAAAGGATCGTTAGGGATAAATCTTGTAACAAATCCTTCTCTCACGCGCAATAAGTTAGTTCGAATCCGTGCATAGGCGCCTTATTTTTTTAAATAGGACTCACCACTTTGAAGCTGCTGGGTGGGCTAAGTTAACGGCCTGATATAAGAGAAACCTTACGTCCAATTTTTTAAAGGAATGATATAAAAACATATGTAGTTAACAAATTTATTGTAAACAGGATATATCAGCAAATATGTCTTTTTTAACTTATAAATAAACTTTGGGCCATTAAATTTAAAAAGAAAAACTATTTAATCAAAAAAATATAAATAAAATATCGTGTATATTGAAAGCTTGACTAATTTAAAAAACATTTTGACAGCTTGCCTATTTTTCATTGATTGCAGACAGTGCTACCTAAAAATATTGTGGATTTTAAACCATTAATTGTGGTTGTGGTCAAAACAACATGCAAATAAACTTTTACATATGAATATTTATCGTTATTTAGCATTTAAAAGTTAATGATACGAGATTTTTTATTTTTCACAGCTTTTTTCTTATTACGGGGCACGATTAACCGTCCGAATATTTCCTCTTTTAACCTTACGGGAAGCTCCACCTAGTGAAATGAGACGGCGCGCCCCGGTGACCGGGGCTTTTTTGGCTTAGGCTGTATCAGAAAAAAATGAGCGGCTTCGGGATTTGGTGGCGGTCCATTCATATAGTAACCAGGCTCAACATTTGTATTATAAATGTTGACAGCACCGTAGGTAAGATTAACCGACGCCCATAAGGTCATCTCAGACACTGTGAATGATAAAATTTGATATTTACATTTATTATTTATTTCTTTTAGCCTAGGGAGTTGCTAACGTTCAAGCGCAATTAGCATTTTTAAATGCAGTATAGGATTATTTGAATTCCTTTTACGTATTGTATATGTATGTATTATGATAATTATTACTAAAAATTATTTTTCCGACAATTTACAACTTGCATATACAACTACAATCAATAAATTTTTAAAGTGGTGATGTAAAATCAATATTGTATTTTCTTTAATTATTTGGCTCGCAATTTGGCAGAGATTATTTTTATTAAATGCTACCATTAAAGGGCCATAACCTGACGGGTATGCCGGCAAGTTTGAGGCGAAAGGGTCAGTTTAGCGGGTAAAATGAGTCTAAGCTTCTGCACGCCGACCAGATGCATTAATATCTCTTAATGTTCACAAGGTTTCAAATGCCACCACACCGCAATTTAGAAAACTTTAAGGAGCTTTTAAAAATGCCCATAAGTATATCTTTTTTTTCTTTTATATAACTCTCAAAACTAATTAAAAAATGTATTATTTAAACAATCCTTACCGT
The DNA here is from genome assembly GCA_030555515.1 of Acutogordius australiensis. Lineage (NCBI taxonomy): Eukaryota > Metazoa > Nematomorpha > Gordioida > Gordea > Gordiidae > Acutogordius > Acutogordius australiensis. Next base: position 34,788,305 of record CM060245.1, on the reverse strand, counting down.
TTTTACTTATACGTTTTCATACTAGATTTTGACTTTTTTTTGTAAAAAATATCAGAAATTCAAGTGCTCAACAATGGTAGTGTTTAAAAATTCTTCTTTCACCAAATTTTTTTCTGCTGGGCTCTAATAAGGGCGCATTCAGAATTTATTCAGTGTTTAAAAAAATTTTCAAATTTTACAACTTATGAAATTTTTACTTACACCGTACGAATTTGAACAATTGCCAATCTTTGTTATTACCATTTAAATCCTTTTTATGAAAAAAAATTTAAAAAAAATTTAAAAAAAAATCAATAAAATTTTTAAAATTTTTGAATATTTAATTTTTAAATAAAAATGAACCAAGTTTGAATACGTCCGAAAAAATTCTAACATTTTTCCTATAGCATTTTTAATATTATTTTTTTGCTTTACTTGTTATATAACACAGGTCAACAAATATTAATGTCAGGAGCGTGAATGTTATGAAAACAAAATAATGCATTCCCGAAATGGCCTATTGTCATATATATTTTTCGTTTTTTTTAGATTCTTTGGCTCATCCGTCTATAACAAAAAATTAACTTTTTTGACCAAATTCACAGATCTAAATATACCCTAAAAAGAAAAAATAAAAATCTTTTTTGTGTATAAAAATCCCTTGTAACCATTTTTAATCTCAAATAATAAAAAATAAATTTTAGTAATAAAGCTTTTACATCGGCATATTAATACAAAATATTTCGCGTTCAAACTTAAATACAACACGATATATTCATTTTTAATAAAAATATTATTTGAAGTTTAAATTTAACAGTTGAACTATTGTAAATATGCAAAAACATGTCAATTTATTTTTGTTTTTCAATCTTTTTTAGTTTTTGACCTTTTTTTGTAAAATTTTCAATGTTTATACTTGACTAACTAAGGTTGATTACGAAAAACGGTAAACGGGTTTAATATTCCCTAAAATGGTAGATTTGATCTTTGTAGTTAATCTCATAACTCTCGAAAAATTGTTGACATGTGTAATAACAACAACTAACCTTTAAAAGCGACAATATTTTTTTTGAAATCCCCAATACTTTATTATTTCCACGAATTTTAATTTATGATTATTCGTAGTGTAAATTGTTGCCTTGTAATTCTAAGGGTGGCCAGTGAGTCGGTAGCCTAGGCAATTCTTTAAAGGTAGATTCCTATGCTCTCATCAGCTTAATGTCAATTTTATACAATCGAAAATTAAAGAGTAAACTTAATGATCACCGGCGGGTCTCCTGTTTTAAGGTATTCCTCTCAAAAAACTTTTATTGTTTCGTAGATGCATCAAACTTAGGCATATAATTTATTATATAATGTTTGGGACCGTTGGAATTCCGGCTTTTAACATTTGAGAATAAATTATGTTTTTGGGAGCTGATTCAATTCTTTTGAAATTATAAACCACCAGAATGTATATGGCTGGGTATTTAAGAGGTTCTTTCATAGCTGCAGGTGAATGATTAGGAATCCTTATCCGCCACAGTTGTAAAACTTTTAAACTATAAGATCCCGGAGGAATTATAATACATAAGGATGGAACGAAAGTCAAATAATTTAGCCATGAAACAATCATATTTAACGTATAGGTTTGTATTTTTATTAGTAAAATTGTATAAATAGTTATTTGATTTTTAAATAACAAACTTCATTCATATTAATTTATAATTAATTAAAAGTATTTTTCCAGCATGAATATTCAACATTTTTCCATTTTTGAGCAAAAATAACATTAAATAAATGGGACTCAATAACGGTAAAATTAATGTGATATTTGTAATCAAAACCCTATTTAAATACCCCGTCTAAGTAATGTTTGCTTCAGTTTGTATGTTAAACTCGATTCGCCTGTAGATGTAAATATTTATATAAATAATATATATTCAACAACGAAATTTTATATTGTAGATTTTGAAACAGTAATAATTATAGGATGGCCAATTATCCATTTTTTATTTCAGAATAATTTTCTAAATTTGATAGATTTTAGAAAGGTTAATATAGAATTAAATCAATTTCATTTTAATGACATTACAAGTACAGAAGCAAATAATTTTATTAAAAACTGCTTAATTGAGTTTAAGGATTTATTTGAAGGATTAGGATTATTAAAAGGGATAAAATTTAGTTTACCAATTTTAAGGACGCCAGACCTATTTTCCTCCCTTGTCGCAGAATTCCATTCGCTTGGTTGGATGAAGTAAAATCAATTTTATTAGATTGGCAAAATTTAGGCGTGCTTAGACCAGTTGAATATAGTAGTTGGGCAACTCCTTTAGTACCCATACAAAAAGAAAATAAAAAGTTACGCATTTGCGCAGATTTTAGGTTAACAATTAATAAATTTTTAGAAAAAGTAACCTACCCGTTGCCTAGGTTTGATGAAATAATTTCGCGTTTTGCTGGAGCTAGATTTTTTAGTAAACTTGATTTTTCACAAGCCTATCTTCAATTAGCCTTAACAGAAGAAAGCGTCAACGTTTTGACAATAAATACGCACTTAGGTCTTTTTCAATTTTTACGACTACCCTTTGGACTCTCAGCATCGGCCCAAATTTTTCAAAGGGCAATGTCGCTGGTATTTGGAGACCTAGAAGGTGTTTTTGCCTATCTAGATGACATACTTATCATTGGACGAACGATGCATGAACACAATGCAAGACTTTCTATCGCAGTAGGTCGCATCAAGGAAAAGGGGATGAGATTAGGTCAAAACAAATGCTCATTTCTTTTGGAAAAAATAAGTTATTTAGGACATGAGATTAGTGCACAAGGCATCAGACCTTTACCTCAAAAGACCGAAGCGTTGATGAAAATGAGAGATCCTACAATAAAGCTGAACTCCTCTCAATACTCGGTACTTTAGGTTATTATCGCAGGTTTATTCCAGATTACAGAGAAATTTCGGCACCACTTTACAATCTTTGTAAAAAGGATGTTCCTTTTATCTGGACAGATTTACATCATAAGAAATTTGAGTCGGCGAAGGATATTTTAACTCATCCGCCAGTCTTAGCAAGCTTCAACCCCGATCATCCATTAATTTTAGCGGTAGATGCGTCTACTCATGGAGTCGGTGGCACGCTATTGCAAAAGTATAAAACAATAAATAGACCGATTTCTTTTCACGCATATTTCGAGACCCAGAAGGTATTCAACAATAGAAGCTATCCAATTTGGATTAGAGAGATGCAGAGAATATCTGATTGGTCAAAGATTTACAGTGTGGACTGACCATAAACCTCTCATAGGATTATTAAAAAAGGACAACCGTGTTCTACTTCTGTCACCACGATTACAGCGTTGGCAGCTACTCATGGGAAATTTTAACCTCGAGTTAGTACACATACCCGGTAAATGGAACAACTTGCCAGATGCATTATCACGCCTATGCTATTATGGGACAAAGCCTGATATAATCAACTCCATCTTAGATGAAGGTAGCGCCTCAAGGCAAGATATAATAAATGCGATCGAAAAAGACCCAAGGAAATATGAAATAAAGATTTTTGTATAAGATAAGGCCATCATGGGGATGTATGCTTCTATGTTTCCGCACACTAATTTTTTTCACTAATATTTTTGACGTAGCATACTTTAAAATTTAATTTTCTCCCAGCTTATTCTAAAAATTATACCAATTGCCTAATGTACTATAGATACTGCTGGGTCACATATACTTTATATCACAGGTTAACCAATATCAATCCCAATTTGTGTTTTTGAGCGGCTCAAAAACAGAAAAGAGCCTTATTTCAAATTTATTTTTTAATGTAAAATACATATTTTTATGAATGCCTTTTTTAGGTTATTTTGATCTTTTGATAATAATAATTCCTCTACTCTGATATTGATTGTGCGCCTATTCTGTTTCTGGCCTATCCAAACGATAAATATTTCAAATTAGTATTGAGTTTCAATAAACTTAAGGTTCATTAAGGGATTCTCTATTAAAATAGCCTAAACTCGGTGACGAAGCTCCAATGGAATTATTAATAAGTAAATTTCTGCAATCCCTTATTGCAACTTATACATGCCCTTTCCAGCAACATACTGATATTCTAGTATAATTCAGATTCGATTAGATTTTAAATATTGTTTTATGTGAAATCATAAATTCAAAAAATTTTATTTTATTTTTCAAATTTGTTTAATCAAAGTGATAGGTAAATTTTATGCAACAATAATACAACCTGCAATAACATATAACTAGAAAAAGACGGCCCTTTAAAAAAGTAACGAAAGAATCCTTCAAACGACAGAAGGGCGAATGTTACGAATGTTTCTAGGAGTGATTCGCAAAGACAAAATTTGAATCGATTACATTATCGGAAGCCTGAACATTACTCCCATTACAAAAATCGAAGTTAATCGGCTTCGCTGGTATAGTTACATCGAAAGATGAAAAGGATGAACTTCATCTTTTCAATTGTATAAACCAAGTTAATGTAACCAAGGCAGACTTAAACTCACCTGGTCTCAAATAGACCCATGAGATGCCACAAATTGAACAAGGTCGAGTACATGAATAGACTCATTTTAAAATCAAACTGGAGGAGCTCATTGCAAAGGCAAAAAAGCTAATATGAAAAAAAAAAGACATTCAAAAAAATTAAATTTAAACCTATCGTTCTTGACAGGAAAATTTAGCACCAAAGCAATCTTTAAACAACCTGAATTATGGACAATTCGAAATCAAAATCAATCTTAATTGCAAAAAGGAGTGATATAAACGTTTTTGTTTTATTTTATAGATATATTAAATTATAATAAACGTTAAAATAGACATTCTTTCTGCAATTTTTTTTTGCAGATTTAAATGCACTTTTATGAATAAACTTGGATATTAATTTGAAAAATATATGATTATATAATTTGACTACGGGTTGCACCAATGCAGGTGTTGGGATCCGAGCATATCGTCTCAAAAATTGATGCCCTTTTCTGTCTTGTTGCATTTTTGGGCTCTCCTGAACGATTAGGCTCCTTTATTATATCCTGCCTTATGCCATTAGTAATGTTAAATCGTCCCTCGGGGATGTTTGCAGCTACTTTTTTCTGGGTAACAGCTATATTAAAAAAAATAAAACTATATTATAATATATTCGTTTTTACTTATAAAGGTGGGTTTAAACTTCATTCGTTTTTGCAAATGAATAATCTAAAATTTTAAATTTTTGAAATTTTTAGTTTTTACATCAAAAATAATTGACCGATATTAATTTTGCTCTAAGTGTATTTAGAAAAAATTATTAAATATCTATATATATCACGAACATGATGATAATTAAATTAGAAAAATTCTAAGCTTAAAAAACTTTCAACCTTGGACCAATGTTGTTTTTTTTTGGAAACAGAATATTTGGCACCCCAATTTAATTATGACCCGTTAAAGTCGCACTTTTTTCAACGTTGCAGACTAATTTGATTTTATTTTAGTAATCAGAATTCAAGAACTAGCTTACAAAAAAAACAAAATCGGTACTTGCAAAAGCCAACCCGGCGCCATTACATACCGAAAAAACCGGGACCGGGCTAAAATCAAAAATTTATATTTATATTAGAGACTTATTGTATTTAGCGATCGTTGGGACGATTTAGGGACATATATTTATCAAATTACAAAGCGTAATACTTGTACGCATTATATTTTATTATAATTCTATAGCAAAAATATAAAAAGTTGTACTGAATTTTTAATTTTAGGCGGCGTAGGGCAAAAAATAATGGACAAAAATTAGGACGAGACCGAGTTAATAATTGTGTCGGGCATATTGGATCAAATATAACGGCCCGCTAAATCTCTTTTTTTTCGGGCGTGAATACGTGTTAAAAGTTTATATTATTGATACGGTATACCTGCCCCGGTCAAAAAATTAAGTTGAGAGCTCAGTACGAGTAATGCAATACATGAATAAGTTAAGGTGTACATAATGAGCAGAAAATTCTTCTAAAACAAAAAATTATTTTTTTTATAGAAAGAGAAAATGTTTCATTTCGTATTTATATAATGTCTTGTACAAGGATTTGAAAAAAAAATGTTTTTTTTGACAGAAATTTTTCGGTAATATCATGAGATCTTTTTCACAGATCTAGTGCTTGACGTCGAAGCGAAGGCAAAAAGTATTATTCTAAAAGGTCAATGAATTAGGGAAGGCCCTTACACCTAGACATAAATATTTTGCGAAATTGACCCAATTATGATAATTTTGTTTTGTAAAACTCATACAAAAAAATTTGACAGCCCATCATTACATTTTACCCTAAATTTGAGAAAATAATTGCCAAACAAACTCCTTACAATAAGACATAAATGAGTTCTTTTTTTTGTAAAAAAAAATAGGATTGATTGATATGAGTTTGGCCAAGCTAAATACCAGAGTATTATAGTCAGCAATTTTCTATTTTTGATAAGAAGGTGCTTTATGAATATGTGACATGATATCTTGACAACGACCAAATGAATAAATTATGCTAATTTATAATGTTGTTTATAGTCAAAATATTTTTTATCTTTTGTTTTCCTCTTTTTCTTTAAACCTGTTGCAGGGGGCGTTCAGATTTCATTAAAATTTAAAAAAAAAATTAAAATTTTGTTGAAATGAATCTTCAGCTAAGTTTATATGGATTAACATATAAATATTTCCAAATCTTTTTATATAAGTAGAGCAAATGCTCTGCGAGAAAGTGTTTTAAAATACAGTGGTCAGTAAATGGATATTAAAACTTTATAATTTTTTAATAAAGACCATTAGACTTGGAGGGGTCACAGCCCGTATATTTCAACTTCATAAATCAGTCTATGGCTTCCGCTTTCTGATATTTCTAGTGTAAAATTTAATTCTCTAAAACACGAAACTGCCGTCAGTGCTCTAAGCCAATGCCTAAATCGCCCTTATCAAAACACCTGACCTGTGCCGGCTAAAATAGTAAAAATAACACCACAAGCCAGAACCCTAGATCACGGAGGGTAGAGGGGTTAAATATGGCTTGGGCTCCCCCTTTTCCGGCAGTCTTTTTATTTTTACTGACAATTTTGATAAAAATTGCCTAACCCGCCCCCAAATCTTGAAGGTAGTTAGGTATTGCCAGGTTAACCGGTTAATCCATTTAAAAATTGCAGGGCCCTCAAATTCATGAATCTCTTGACCAAGGCTGGTCCGTGACCCGTTACCTCTAAGCCACCTAGGCGCTAAATGCAACTTTTTTAATATTTTTGCTTAAAAACTATATTACTTAGTAAAATTAGCTTGGTGATTAGCCTTGTTTGGATTGCCGTTATAGATGGCCGTGTTCCTGACTCTTAATCGATTGATCCTAATTAAAACAAACGATTGAGTCATTGTCAAGATTTAATAAAATATGTGGTTTAATTTCCAGAAGGGCCATAAAATAATTATATCTCTTTTCTGCGAAACTAGATTCGTCAATAAATTTGGGAACATTAATAGTTTTTAATTATCTTTTATTAAAATTGAAGAATTAGAATTTTCTTTAAAAAGAACTACTTGCGAACAACAGCTTCAGCCAGCAAATTAATAAAAAGTCATATCGATTAGACTTTTATTATGTGTATAATAATTTAAGTATAAATTCAACTCTTTTAAAACCAATTATTCGAAACTTCAACAAAGTGACATCGATTTCATGGAAGCCGCTTCTTGCACCTAGGATATTATTGACGCAAGAAGTCAGAGAAATTTTTCATGATGTATTCGCCGAGGCAGAGGTTTATCTATCAAAATTATCCAGACCTTTAAGGCTAGAATCCCGCGCATGCCAAATATATATGACCATAAAACAGATAACGGTGAAACATTTTACCAAGTTTCATTATTAAGAATTTAGTCATCTTATCCACGTTAAATTTTAGGTGGGGGGGGGGGGGGGGGGGAGAGCGCAAAAAAAGGCTTATTGAATTTTTAATAATATTTTAAATTTAAAAAAAAAAAAAACCCTATAATAAATAATTTGGGAAAGAATTAGGAAGAATTTATGGGTTAAAAGTGAGTTTATATGAATACAATTTACGAAAAACGAGTCTTAAATGAGCTTTACGTAATGCAAGTTTGGTGTCAAAGTTTAATAATAATTTTGGTTTTTTCAATAATTACTTGCGCGTCTGCCCTTACTTACAATTAAACGTATAAAATGTTATTTACAGTAAAAATGGTTAGCAATCGCTTAGATTTATGTTTATAAAACAAGCATACAAATGTAACCGAGAAAACTCTTTATAAACTTAAAATGTTCCATTTTGGATTTCTTTAATGTTATGTTTGACGTTTTAATAATAAATTATTTTATAACTATTTATTTCTTTCAATATCTACAATTTATCGTTCTATAAACAAATAAAAATTATTATAACTTTTAAATTTTTGCAAGTTTTTTTTTCTAAAAAATTGTACCTTACAATACCATATTAAAATTAAATTGCTGAAACTCACAACGAACGCCGAAAAAATTAAACAAATAAATAACTAAAATAAATAATCAATTTTAAATGGTATGAAATTTCAAATACAGCTTAATATATAAGCAATTCTACCGTTTACGGCCAAAGGCGGCAAAAAAAAATTTTGAGTTGCCTTTCAAAAATATTGGCTACGACTTTGCCACAGGCGAGTTGAAATATATGGCAGATTTTCAGTGTTCATTAAATTAAAAAATTTAAAAATTTTTCAACAAGAAGATGCTTATTCATATTTAAATAAAATACTTTTGCTAATTTAAAAGGTTTTAAAAAAAATTTACAGAGCAAATTACCTTTCAGGCGTTACTATAAGTAGAAACTATAAAACATGTATAGAAAACGGCGAAGATCGGGTAAATAAGGTTATGCGATATTTACGTTTCAAGCGATCTTAACACAGATAATCAAGTTTTTGAGATTTATGAGCAAACTACATATGCCATCTTAAAGATTTTCAATTCCGTTTACAGTTTTTTTAGTCAGTCAGCTATAAAAATTGATAATTTAAAGAAAAGTCAAGACAAAAAAGAAAGTATAACAAACAATTAATTAAAAAAATACTATTTGTATTCTAAATATTTTTACTTTTAAATTCACGATAAGGATTTAGGTCATATTTAGGTGGGGTGCCAAATATTTTGTATAACACAGGTCAACAAGTATTAATGTCAGAAACGTGAATTTTATTAATACATAAAAGAATGCAGCCCCATGATGGCCTAATCTCATATATATTTTTCCAGGTTTCTTCCGTCTTTGGCTCCTTAGATCCGTTTATAACGAATGGCCTTTTTTGACCATATTGACGGATCCAAATATACCCTAAAAAAATTTAAAAACCTTTTTGCATATAAAAATCCCTTGTAAATTATATTTTTAATCACAAATAATGAAAAAAATTTATTAATATATTAAGCTCTTACATCGGCATTTCTATTACAAAATTGCGCCCAAACTTAAAAACGAAGTAATGAGTATAATTTTTAGAATAAGCAAAAAAATAAAACTTTTCCAATAAAATACGTCAAAGAATCAATATTAAAAAAATAAGTTTGTGAAAACACAAAAGCAAACATCCTAATAATGGGCTTATCTCCTTTTATTATTCAAAATTTCTTCTGCCTTCGGTTCCTTAAATCAGATATCAAAAAAATAACCTTTTTTTGACATATTGCGACTGAATATTTTAATAAAAAAAATGTAAAATCTTCATTTTATATAAAAATCCTTTGTAATTTATAATTTTTATTTCAAACCTTGAGAAATAAAATTTTATTAAGTTCTTATATCAATTATTACACAGCTCAACAATTTTTGAGAGTTATGAGTAACAGAGATCAAACCTGCCCTCTCAAATACGTTTACAATTTTTTCTTATCAAACTTAGTTAGTCAGTTATAAACATTAAAAAATTTAGAGAAAAAAAAGTAAAAAAAATTACAAAAATAAATTGAAATTTTATTTGTGCATATTCACAAAAGTTAAACTGTAAAATTCGAATTTCAAATAATATTTTTATTAAAAATCAATAAGATTTTGTTTCGTATTTTAGTTTGCGCAAAATATTTTGTACTAATTAAATGCCGATGTAAGAGCTTGATATATTAATAAAATTTTTTTTCATTATTTGTGACTAAAAATATAAGTTTCAAGGGACTTATGTAAAAAAGATTTATAAATTTTATCTTTTAAGGATAAATTTAGATCTGTCAATTTGGTCAAAAAAAGGCCATATAAATATTTTACATATTTTTTTTTTATTTTTTTTTTTTTTTTTTTTTAAAATTTTTTTTTTTTTTATTATTATTTTTTTTTAATTTTTTTTTTTAAAATATTTTTTTAAAATTTTAAATTTAAAAAAACCCCCTTTCCGTGCCCTAATGAAAAATATTTTGTTTAATATGTAAAACTATTATGAAAAAGCAACTAAAAAAAGTTGTATTTTTTTAGCTAAAATTTACATTGAGACAATTACAAGGTTTTTAACATTGAAATTTACCAGGTGTGGTCCACGGACTTATATAGAATGTAAAATTTAAAATTTAATTACTATATTTGACAGAAATGATTACCTTTTGGTTTATTCTATCATTAAAAAAAGTCACAAAAATCTGAACCATTGTATATAATATTTTTTAAGATATTTAAATATTAAGATGTGCTGGGGGTCCTCACAGTGCGAACCGCCTGTTAAGAATATTTTGTGTTTAATAATTGTTTTTTTTTATGTTTTAAAACTTTTGTGCAAAATTCTTTAAATTATATATTTTTGAATAGTAAAGAAACCTACTATAAGAATATTTATAAAACTAAAAAAAATTTTTTTTGCCCTATTGAATAACAAAAACGATGTATATATATAAATAATATTAATTAAACCGTCTTAATTTATTGAATATTTATTATCTTCTTTTAAAATATGTCTTAACAAAACAAATCAGCAAATTATTGAGATATATGAACTAACTTCAGAAAACATGCCAACTTAGGTATTTTCAAATCCGTTTAACGTTTTTTCTATTCAAACTTAATAAAGAAGCTAAGATTGTAAATTAAAAAAAAAGTCAAAAAAAACAAAAAAGGATTCAAAAATAAAAATACATTAGTAATTTTTATTCTTATCCACAACAGCTAAATATTAAATTAGAACTTTAAATTAAATTTTTATTAAAAACCAATATTATATCGTGTCTAATTGAAATTAGACGCAAAATATTCTGTATTATATGTAAGAGCTTGATACTAAAAAAATATAATTTTTTGAGATAATAATTTTCAAGTTTATTTGAGGCGAGATAAAACAAAATCAAAATTGTTTTTTTCTCGAAAAATATCTCTTTTTTTGATATAATTAATAATAAGCAGTGGTGTTAAATTTTCATCAGGATTAGAACTTCTTTTACAAATGAGGACAAATAACTAGTGGGATTTTAAAAAAAGCTAAACTGGCCAAAGAGGCTTTATCATTGTCAGATTGCCCCTGCTGTCATTACAACTTCGTTAACTCAATTCATCATTTTCTATGTGCATGCCCAGCATTCATAGAGATTAGGGTACATATCTCCTATTTTATCAAAGTCTCTCTACAACTTATCCCAAGAATCACAAATTACATATTTACTCTCACCTATGACAAAAGAGCATATAGATTATGTTCAACAAAATTTAGACTACCCTAAACATCATTTATGGCTATTATGGTTTTTGGTCAAGTATTTGGCGCTGATCACAAATATGAAATCAATTCAGCCACTCAGAATTTTAGTTATTCGGTGTCAAAGTTGAAATTTTTTAATTTTTGGGGTATTTTGGGCTTCTATATCATAAAATTTATGGGTAGTAATAAAAGTTAAATATATTTAGATAACGAAAACATTCATTATTAAACCAAGGAGTTTAAATTTTTTTTAAATATTTAAATTTTTTTTATTTTTGTAAAATTTGTGGTTTTTGTCATAAGCTCGCTCCGTTTTTTGATCCTAAATAACTTGAAAGTAAATTGCTAAAAATTTACGTAATAACCTTTTTAGATATGTTTTTTTATAAGGAATCTGAATATGTCAATAGATTTTTTTAAAATTAATAGTAAAAAAATATTTTTTTTAATTTTTTTTTGAACTCTGAACGCGGTTTAAAAAAATTGAAATAAGAAAAAAAACTAAACCCGGGATCGTTATTGCAAGAAAATTCTATGCAAAACCCTTAAAAAATCGTTTATGTTGTTTTTTTTGTTGTCCAGTGTAATTTATTCCATATATTTCTATTTCAGGCAAAATTTATCTCGAATGGGTGATATCATGCTCCGTTAACGTTCAGGATAAAAGTAAGCCCTAACGGGTGCGGCTGCCTCAAATAAGAAGAGGCCGTGAGAGGGTGGTTTTTTTGCAGGAATTTTCTAACTGACTCAGCATGCAGCGGTGTATTTTTATTGAAATATAGACATTAATGCGGAAAATTTAATTTACCATGTTAACATAACCTCGTTTACGCACTGATCAATCTGTTATTCTTAAAAATTACTGGTGTATTTGATGATCCCAATCCAAGTTTATTTATAGGCTAGCTTTGGGATCAAACAAGCAAATCACCTCCTTACCAAAGAAATAATAAATATTTTTGCTTTTTAATATATCGAGGTCGCACAATATATCAATTTAGTCAAGAAAGGCCGTTTTTTTGATGGACGGATCTAAGGTAAGAGCGGGAAAAACTACAAAAAACAAAAAATTCGTAGGAAATGACATGGCCATCGTGGGGATGTTATGTTTTTATAACCTTTTTTTCTGATATTTAAACTTTTAGACGGGAGTATTTTTTAACAATCTTATTCAGTTACCCATTAAATCTAAGTGATGAATTTAATCCCATTTAATTTTAAATTAAAGATATCCTTGAAAAACAAGCGAAAAAAAACCCAAGATTTTTTATATTCTTGTTAATGATTTTATAACAATATATTTAAAAAGATACTTAATGAATAAATTTTTAATCATTGTAAGATATTTAGAAAAGGAGCTTTTTTTTAATTCTATGTTATTGCATCAAAATTAAAATTTAATAAACATTTTATAATAGATTGTATTATTATTGATTAAAGTATTTTGAATCATTAAATACAATAAGTGGACAAGTGAAATGTTAGTTAAGCTTAAAACACTTAATAGAATTATTTTATTTGAATTTTTATTAAAATAAGTCAATTCAAGTACTATCAATTTTTCATTTTATAACTACCGCAATAGCCTATGGAAATATTTTTGAAATTCAACAACATTTTGAGAAATCTAATTGATGCGACACTATTTAAACAAAGTTTTTTTTTAATTTTCTTGAGATTTAATGTAAAGTTAAATATATTCTCCATTTCAATACATTTCTGTAACTGAATCAGCAAAATAGTATAAATAAAATAATTGCTCATTAATATTCAAATTCAAAACACTTATTTGTGGCTAAATGTTTTATTTTCGTATACGTTATGAGAAATACAATATAAATCGGAGTATGCTTGTCGCCCACCATGCATTTTATGTGGCTGGCTTTTTTTAACCAATATAATCGCAAAATAATTAAAGTATCCAGGGGCGTATTGCGGGGGGGGGGGGGGGGGGGGGGAAAAAGAGGGCAATTGTTCCCCTTTAGAATTTTTTTTTAATTTATTGTGTAACCAAATTTATATATTAAACATATAAATGTAAATAGAAATCATGAAATTGCTATTTTTTGGAAAATATTTAGCCTTAAAAAATATATTTGCATATAAAATATCAACAAACTAAATTTGTAGTTCCTTTTCTCCAAAAAAATTTCTTGCCCCCCTTTAGAAAAGTTTCTGCATACGCCCCTGAAAGTATGTGTAACGCAATCTTCTAAGGGTTTGTGGTCGTTCATTAAAATGATAACCCGCCTATAACTAAATTTCCATGGCTGTCAATGTCAGATCTGAAAAATACTAGAATTTAATTTTAATGATGCTGGCATGTGTATGTTTATTGCAATGATCTTGAAATCGGTGGAATTCTTTAAATTGTTTATTGTTAATTCCATTGAAGCTTTGCTGTAGTCTTTTTAATACTAAAACCCCTTGGTAAGCCCATAGTTCCTTCTCAACTCAATACGGCTAAGCTTAAAATATTCATCGTCTCGATATAGCCGAAGCAGAATAGACGCATAAACCAGATCAGAGTATAGGTACTAAAACTTATTTTTAAAAGGTCAAAATAACAAAAAAAAATCAGGCATTCATAAAAATATGTATTTTACCGAAAAAAAATTTAAATTTTCGAAAAAGCTTTTTTTCTTTGTTTTTTTAAGCCTCTCATAAACATCTCATAAACACACGACAAATATGAACTGTTGGCTTATAGATCTATTGATTATATATATTTTGTAGTAGTGTTATTAGAAATGATACGAATATTTCAACATATTATAATCATGTTTACTAGCTTGTAAGGTGGGAAAACTGTTGTCTTGTTAATCTTTTTTTTAAAAAACACACTTCAGATATAGGTTTTTGATATTCATATCACAGATTTTGCCTTAGTTCATAAAAATGTAACTATTGATTTTAGAAAACTCAATATCGACCTCTAAGTGCTAAGGTGAAAAATTTTTGCAACACACATGACAACAGGAAAGTCCGTACGGACCCCAATTTGAAGTCTGTATAACCTCAAAAGTTTTGAAACTATGGACTTTATTGATTTAATATTATTCTAAAGGGAATAGGTTCACATATGTTTGATAGGTTATTAATTGACCATATTGTATATATAAAAATTAATTACAATCATATTAAAAAATTTTTTAGTTAAGAAAAAAAATTTATCTTGCACGATAATATTTTATATAACTGACTAACTAAGTTTGATTAGAGAAAATGGTAAACGGATTTGAGACGGCAGGTTTTTGATCTCTGTATCTTATAACTCTCAAAAAATGTTGACCTGTGTAATATATATTGATGTAAGAACTTAATAAAATTTAATTTATCAATGTTTGAGATAAAAAATATAAATTATAAGGGATTTGTATACGAAATTAGGATTTTGGAATTTTTTCTATTAAAGTATTCTGTCGCAAAATCTGCAGTTAAAAAAATGGAACTATCCTTCATCAAAGCACTAGAGCTCCAACCCCTCTTTACAATAAAATTTCCGCTAAATCCTCCCATTGGAGAAAAAATTTACTGCGATGAGTCGGATAGTGCAGGAGGCCCGGTCATAGGCGAGGATATGCAAACAAACCTAATCTGAAACCAGGTCAACCTCCTGCTGGACACATCAATTAATATAACAATACGCACATCTCAGTGAAGAAGTGTGCGATGTTTGCGGCAACTGCTTACATCTACAAATATATTTTCAACGAAGCGCTTCATCGATTATTTGCACTGATGCAAAAGGGATTTACTATATAGCGAGAAAAGGTGATTTTCGGTCTCTTCCACTGGAGAACATTATGAATACTCTCCTATCTAAGAATGGCTTCAGTTGCTAAGCGCTGTATGCCTAAACACGCAATGGGCTTCTACCGACGAAAACCCAGCTGACCTTCCGTTAAGATGGAACTGCTTCTCGATAAGCATAGAACCCTACCTCACTTTTTATGTTTCAGTCTCCACTCTCGGCCCCCACGGCTCTCGGACTTAGAGTTTTCATTCAAAATCATACGCCAATATCAGAAAGTGAATAGACCCTCCAGGACCATGATAATATGTTTTACTACTATATTGTATATATACTTGGTTATTTTACGCATTTTCACTTTCTTACATTTTCAACTACTTTGGCTTTAATTCATTGATTACTACTCTATATCTTTGATTTTAGTTTCAAAATTTTGAGGTTATACAGGCTTCAATGGGGTCCGTACAAACTACGCGTTGCCATTCGTGAGGTAAATTTTTCACCTTAGCACTGAGAGGTCAATATTGAAAAATCAATAGTTACATTTTTATTTGGTAAAGCATAATCTATTCAATGTTTATCAAAAACCTATATCTAAAGTGTTTTGATTAAAAAAAAGGTTAACAAATCAACAGTTCTTTCACCTTAAAAAAAAGATAGTTAGTAAACATGATTATACTATGTTAAAATATTCGTATTATTTCTACTACTACAAAATATATAACCAATAGATCTATAAGCCAATAGTTCATAAATATTTGTAGTGTGTTTTTATAAGATGTTTTAAAACGGCTTAAAAAAACAGAGAAAAAAGATTTATCTCAAATTTAAATTTTTTCGGTAAAATACATATTTTCATGAATGCTTTATTTTTTTTTTGTTATTTTGACCTTTTAAAAATGAGTTTTACTACCTATAGTTTGATCTGGATTATGCGCCTAATCTGTTTCCGGTCTATCGAGATGATGAATATTTCAAGCTTAGCCGTGTTGGGTTTTGATGAAACTGGAAGCTTACCAAGTGGTTCTGTATTAAAAAAGCCTATAAACAATGGCAAAATTTCAATGGAATTATTAATAAACAATTTAAAGAATTCCAGCGATCCCAGGATTATTGCAATGAATTTACACATGCCCCCAACATCATTAAATAAAATTTCAATAAAATTCAGATCTGACATTGACTCCAACCATGGAAATATAGGTATAGGCGGGGTCTCATTTTTGAACGACCACAAACCATTAGACAATTGCGTTACATATACTTTAATTAATTTTGCGATTATACCGGTAAAAAAAGCCACATAAAATGCATAGTGGGAGGCAAGCATACTCCAATTTTTTTTGTATTTCTCATAACGTATTTAGAAAATTAATAAAACTTTTAGCGACAATTAAATGTTAATAAATTTAAATATTAATGCAATTATTTCATTTTTATATTATTTTGTTGATTCAGCTACAGAAATATTTAGAAAAATAGAAAATATATTTAATTTTAAATTAAATGGCAAAAAAATTTAAAAAATTTGTTTAAAGAGTGTCGCATCAACTAGATCTATAAAAATGTTGTTGAGCTTAACAATTATTTCCAGCTATTGCGGTAGTTCTGAAATAAAAAACCGGCTGTAATTAAGTTGATTTTAACTAAATTTTAAATAAAATAATTCTACTGAGTCTTTTAAACTTACATATCATTAATATTTCACTTGTCTACATATTGTATCTAATAATTTAAAATACCGTTAATACAATCTATTATAAGATGTCCATTAAATTTTAAAGCAATAACACGGAATTGACTAAAAAACTTTTTTTTAAAGTCTTACAATGATTTAAAATATATTGTTTTGGTCAACTTTTTAAATGTTTTGTTATAAGGATTTAAAAAAATCTTCAGCTTTTTAACTTTTTTAAATGATATCTTCATTCCAAAAGTGCTGGGATCATATTCTTTACTTACACAATTTAATGAATATGTGAACAACGCTAATTTATTTAAAACAAATTTAACAAAAAAAAAAGATTATAAATAAATAAATCAGATAGCTGTCATTTCATACGAATTTTTCGTTTTTAGTTTTTTCCGATCTTAGCTCCACGTCCAACAAAAAATGGCCTTTCTTGACCAAAATGACGTCTTGTGCGACCTCGATGTTGCCTTAAAAGACATAAATCATTATAAAAACTTAAAAATTATTATCTCAAAGAAATATTTATTAAGTATAGCTCTTTACATAAGTATTTAGATAATACATATTATTTTGCGTCTAAGTTTAAAACGAAATAATATTGGTTTTTAATATAAATATTATTTGAAGTTTTAATTTAACACATTTAGCTGCTGTGGATATGTAAATATTCCTAATGTATTTTTAATTTAAAATTCTTTTCTGTTTTTTTTTTACTTTTTTTTAATGAGAAAAGATATACGGATTTTAAATAGCTTAGATGGCAGGCTTGATCTTTGCTGTTAGTTCATATACCTCAAATATTTGTTGATTTGTCTTACTAAAACCTATAATAAAAAAAAAAGAATAAAACGTATTTAATATAAATAAACGGTTTAATTAATATTATTCGTATATATACATCGTTTTTGTTTTTTCATATTTCGGGCAAAAACTTTTTTTTATAGTATTTACATTCTTAAATTAGGTTTCTTTTTTTTTTCAAAAAAATTTTTGAATACTTTAAAAATATTGCACACAAGTTTAAAAAAAAATAACAATAATTAAATACATAATATATTCTTAGTACGCGGTTAGCACTGTGAAGACCCCCAGAACCAAGGGCGTAGCAAGTTGTATAGCTTGGGGGAGGGAGGGAAAGGGTTAAGAAATAACTTTTGCCGCCTTCGGCGGCATAGTGCGGGCACGATTTTTTTTCGTGCCATAGTGTTTTAGTTCTATGAATTTTTAACGTGTAATTCGCCGCTTTTCGGGGATTTTGCGTTTTTTGGCCGAATTCAGTAATTTTTTAGACACAATGTTTTTTTGATTTTGATTTTTATTGATTTTTGAGGTGTCTCTATGCCCCCTTTAAAAATTTCTTGCCCCTCAGAAAAGGTTTTGCATACGTCCCTGGTCATTTTAGAGCTCAACAATTATTCAAAAATATGGAAATTATCTTAATATTTTTATTTAACTAGTATTTTATTTTGAGAGGAAGGGAGATATTAAAATTAAATATTTAAAAATCTTTTGAATGTAATTTAATTTTATATTTAATTGGTATTTTAGTGGGGGGGGGGGGGGGGGGGGGGATATGCAACTAAAAATTTTTAATTTGGGTGGAAATGGCATGCTTGGGGGGAGGGGGGGGGTTTCATTTCCAATCCTCCCCCTCTCCTACGCCAATGCCCAGCACATCTTAAACTTAAAATATCTTTAAAAATATTATAAACAGTGGTTCAAATTTTTGTGACTTTTTTCTTAATGGTAAAATAAACCAAACGAAACAAAATTTTGTCTAATTTTGTAATAAAAATTTAAAAATTTAACATTCCATTGAAATCCGTGGACCAAACCTGGTAAATTTCGATGTTAAAAACCATGTTATTGTCTCAATGTAAATTTTAATTGACTAATACAACTTATTTTTAAGTGCTTTTTTATAAAGTTTTATATTTAAAAAATATTTTGCATTGTATAAAAAATATAAAAATCTAGATATTAAGGTGTGTATTAGCCAAAAAAATTATTTTAGATTTTTTTTTTCATAAGTTTTTTTTGTACTGGCCTACAAACACGATTTTGATAATTTATAAATTGTTAATTGAGAAATATAAAATAATGAAAAATTCGCATTTTTATTTTACCTCCTGTGCCAAATAAAAAATATATACTAATAACTTACAAGGTTAATAAATTTTTAAAAATATTGAGCTAACTACAGAAAAACCTTATATCTTAGGGATTTTTAAGTCCGTTTACCGTTTTTTCTAATCAAACTTAGCAAGTCAGCTATAAATATTGATTGAAAAAAAAAATATAAAAATAAATGTTCAAGAACAAAATAAAACTGAAATTTTTATTTTGCATAATTACAGCAACTAAACTATTAAATTCAAACTTATAATTTATAAGAACATATATTATATCGTGTCGTATTTAGGTTTTAACGCGAAATTTTTTGTATTATCCAAAAGTTGATGTAAGAGCTTAATTAAAATTTAATTTCTTATTATTTGAGATGACAAATGTAAATTACAGATTTTTAGAAAAGTGTTTTCGAGGTCGCACATTATGTAAATTTTGTCAAAAAAAGGCCAGATTATGGACCAATCTAAGAAGCCAAAGGCTAGAAGAAACTACTAAAAGCTCAAAATATATATGAGATAAGGCCATTATGTGGATAAATGTTTTTATGCTTTTATAAATTTATTTTTCCTGATATAGATATATGACCTCTTATATTAGTTTATGATTAGAAAGCACGTATTATCCTATTAAATAATAATAAAAAATCAACAAAATTGAGGATAGAGATGTAAAATTGAGGTCCAAAAGCACCTCATTGTAGCATTTGTTTTACAATTCTCACCCTAGCATTCGCATGTTAAATTGTTAAATGTTTAATTCTTTTTGTAACACAGGTCGAGAAACATCTGTGTGAAAAAATAAATTTATAACATTAAATTAAAATAATTTTCATGATGACTTTTCCTATATATTATCCTTTTAGTGACAGATTGGCGACCTCAAAAATACCCTAGACAATATTTAAAAATTTTTTCAAATAAATTATTTGAAACATACCTTTTATATCAAATATTAAGAAAATAAATTTTTAAGTATTTCAAGCTCACATCAACATTAAGATTTGCACAAAATATTTGGCACCCCCACCTAAATAGGGCAGAGCATGTATCAGCAAAATTGCTATTTGAGTTAGATTCTAGCAGTTTATGTTGTAAGTATATAAAAAAAAATTTCAATTTTTATATTTTTTTGAATTTTTTTATTTTGTTTAACATTTTATTAAAAATATTTCATGTTTGTAGCTGACTCACAAAATTTGATGAATCTAAAAATCCGCAAGATGGCAGGTTTGGTACAGTAAGTTCGTAACTCTCATTAAATTTTTAACTTGTGATTCCACCCTTAATATTTGACGTCAGATGGTATAAATTTTCAAAATTTAATTTAATTTAATTCTTTTGCGCTACACAATCACTGTGTTGCAAGAAGCTTTGTAATAAGGTGAAAAATCCTAATGCAAACAGAGCTTATAGGTTTGGGGACTTTAGGATCAATACAGAAACTTTGAAATATTTAAATTTAGCGCGCTAATCTTGTTTGGGAATAAAATATTCTAAATTGGGATTGATGTTCTCCCTAACTCAATATATGTTTCATTATGCCTTTAGATACGTCTTCATTACCAACTCCTTTTTCCTTGAAACGTAATCTAGATACACCCACGGAATCGATAGAAATCAAACTAATCATTTCAGTTATTTTAAAACGTAAATGATTTTTTTTTAAATTGTTAAACCTGGTGTCAGTCAGACAAACATATGGACATATATGTTAAATTTTTTTATAAATGAGCTTATTTAAGGATTATGTAAAATGAAATTTTATATTTAAAACAATAACCATCTTTTTTAAACATATTATGAATTATTTTGATTTTTTTTTCCAACAGCCCATATGAGTTTAAATTATTTACATGTCAGGCTACTTATAACAATTTGAAATTTCTAAACTAACTTGAGAGATCAAATATGCCATCTTAGGTATTTTTACAGTCGTTTGCCAATTTTTCTAATCAATTATATAAGTCATCTATAAACATTTTAAATTTTAAAAATGCCAAATATAACATAAAATAATAGAATTTATTTATTGTTGCTTACTCTCAAAAGCTTAATTGCTTAATTAAAACTGCAAACAATTTTATCAAAAACCGATACTAAATCGTATCGCAATAAAGGTGGCAAATAAATGTATTCCCTAATTGCTGCACTTGATATACTTAGAAAGTTTACTTCTTATTTATTGACATAATAAATATAATATACAAGGAATTTTTATACAAAAAAAGATTGTTAAAGTTTTCCTTTAAGGATATTTTCGAAGTGCAATTTTTTTTGGTTAAGATGGCTATTTTGTAATATGGAGGGAAAGGAGCCGAAGGCGAAAGAAAATACTAAAAACGGGATCTATAGAAAAGGCAATCATGCGGATATATGCTTTAAAGATTTATTAATGTTTTGTTTCTGACATTAATATTTGTTCACCTATGTAACAATTTTATTTAATAAAAGACAAATTGTATTTAGCAGTTAATTAAAATAATAAACTTATTTATAATTTTTGTATTTGAGCAGTTGAGTTCTTAATTTTTTGAATTTGTGTTAGATTTAAATTTTTTTTTATAAGTTTTTTTACCGTTTTTTTTCTTATAGGTATATTAAACTACAAAAAGTTCAATTTAATAGATTTTTGTTCTTAATATTTTGTGTCCTTGTCCTAATATAATTTTAATTACAAAAATTTTATTAAGTTTTAAAAGATTTTAATGTTTCCCAGGGGGTATATTACCCTTATTGTTACATAAATATGGTTTAATTCAGTTTTTGCTTTAAAAAATATACTAAAATATACAAAATACCTTTTACATAAAGCGTCTTATCAATAGAGCACAGCTGTCAAAGCTTTGAATCTTTAAATTCTTATAAGAGGTCAAATTAGATTTAACACACCCCCAATTATCTAGATTTTTTGCGCCCTAGTCTCCTAATAAAATGGAATACTTGGGGCTCGTTGGTGGTCACCCATTCATAAACTTTTTCAAAGGGCATATAATTTACGGCGTAGCCTTTAAGGAAAAATACGATTTAAGGCGTCTTTAGTACCATAAAATCCATTAAAACGATGCCACATTCTGCTGAATATTAGATGCAGGATATAAAACTGAAAAAGTTGTAGGCAGGCCGTTATCACCGGCTATGCATTCGCCTTACCCTATATGCTTGCAAAATACGATTAATCGGGCTAAAAGCTTATCTAAGCAAAGCAACAAGCCTTGATGATCGCTGTGCCTGAAAAGTTCCGATTTCTAAGTTTTATTTGTTGCGAATATTAAATATTTATTACAGCCGAATTGGTTCAATCTGTCAATACAGATGTCACCATCTTGTCATCATCTTCTATGGCCCCTGAAGTTGATAAACGTATCATTCCTCAAACTCAATCAGCATTGATTTATCCGATGTATTCCGAAATTATTCGAAGACTTATAGGTGAATTTAAGAATAGCTTTTTTGTAAACCGCTCCTAACATATATAACTCTCCAAAAATTTAATAATTCAAAATAAATTGATTGATATATATATATTTTCGAAGCGCACGCTATAAGTTTTTATAATTATCGAGTTTGTAATTTAAATTAGTTTTAATAGAATTGTAAAAGGTATGTCGCTTCTCAAATTACCCAAACATATTTTGAGATATGTGAGCGAATTTGAAAGACCAGAACCGCCATATTAAATTTTCAAATTTTAAAAACCGATAATTAATCGTGTCGTATTTAAGTTTGGAAGCGAAATATTTTGTATTATCTAAATGTAGATGTAAGAGCTTGATATATTAATAAAATTTATTTTTCATTATTTGTTTAAAAACATAAGGTACGAGGAATTTTTATATGCAAATCAAATTTTTAAATTTATTTATAGGTATATTTAGCTACGTCAGTTTGGTCAAAAAGGCCATTTTTCGTTATAAACGGATATTAGGAGCCAAAGAAGGTAGAAACTAAGAAAACAAGAAATTTGAGGATAGGCTGTTTTGGGGATGCATTCTTTATGTTTTAATAAAATTCACGTTTCTGACACTGATATTTGTTCCTGTGTATTAAAAACAGTAAAACTATTAAAATTAAAATAATATTTTTACTATATATCGATGATACAGCGTCTCCTATTTTGGTGGTGCAATAATATAATTAAAAATTATTTAAGTTATTTGAAAAAAAGCAAAGTAACAGGTGATTTCTAAAGGTGAGGCCGCAATTTCAGTCAATTTTTGGCCATTTTCTAAATATTCATCTAAAAAATTATTTAAGTTCTAAGCAAATTTTGGGAAACAATTGATAATTATAAAATAAAGTTTCAAAAAAAGATATAAATAAAATGTTATAATTTTAGGTAAACTCGTCCTTATAAGATTATTTTTACAATAAATATATTTAATCTTTTTGGTTTTCAACACAAGTCAAAATAAAATTACACAAATATTTTAAAGAAAAAACATTAAAACCTAGGGAAAATTAAAAACAAAGAAAGATTAAATTTGTTTTAATATGAAAAATATGTACTGGCAATAAAATAAATGGCTGTAGATAGTAAAAATAAAGTCTTTTTAGAAAATATTAAACGCTTTGAATTAACCTTGTAGTGGTTAGTAAATAAATATTGAAAAATTAAAACCAAATAATATTTTTTTAATATTTTTGTAGAAATAATTTATAACGTAATATTTTTTCTTATAAAACTGTTATTTTTTTTACATTTTTTTTATTCTCAACTAGCGTTCATATCCAAAATAAATACAACTAATAGACGATTAAAAACTTAATTATAGAAAATTAACTCATTTTTTAACTAGTTAAACTATTTGCCTTTCTTAAATTGTTTATTAGATATTACACTGTATTAAGCAATCAGGTAAGTAACAAATATCAAATAATTATAGCTTTTAATTTAAATATTCACAGGTAACGGCTCTAGTGACCGAAAAATAGAAATAAAAAATAATTTTTATTCGTCAGTATTACAGCAATATCCTGATCCGTCTTCAAATTTGTCTTGTATTGTTCATATTTATTTTTTAACAATTTAATATATATAGTTTAAACCATGATACAAAATTGTTTATAAATTACAAATTATAAATTTTTGTCTTTTCATCATACTTATTTTTTTTTTAATTACACTTTTTAACGTTCTTTTTTTTGCGAATTGTTCATTTTATGTGAATTTAAGTCCGGAATTAGAATTATAATATTTATTTAAGAATAGTATTTTTTGGTAATATGTAAAAAATCATATATAAATAATTAAAATATAATCAATTTTCAAAAATATTAATCTCCTAGTCATGGATTAATAAAAATTAAAACAAAAAATATTGAACCAAAAATTAAAGTTAACATAAAAACCAATACTCATTTATTCAAATGGGTGATAAAAAGATTGCATATAAATTAATTTTTTAGGGAATGTTAAAATAAAATTTAAAGATTAAGTTTGTTTACGTTAATAAAATAAAAAAAAAATATTTTAATTAAAAAGTATAATTTAAAACTTTTACTAAAGGGTTAATTAGTCACAAAAGTGTAATTTGCCTCTATATATGCGATAATTTTGTTTGACAGTAAAAATATATGAAGAATTTTAAATAGGCTTGGTATTAGTAAAATCGTGTTTTGTTAGGGCCTCAGCTAATTTTTATTAACTTGTGCTCTCCGTTTTTTTTGTCATTGGTGTCATAATACATAAGATAATTTAAAAGACAATACAAACACAGATAAGCCTATAAAATATAAAATCTATTTAATTTTTGTTGATACCTCATTCTTACCTGTAGAGCCTATTTATTAGTCTGGACAGTTCGGAAAAATAAAAATTAGTTAAAATTGTTATTTTTTACTTTAAATCTATAATTTTTTACCATAATAGTCCTTCTATTTTTAAGCGAAAACAAAAAATTTCTTAAAAAATGCAATTTAATTTATATTGACATTTTTAGGCTTTTAAGGTTATAGTGAGTTAAAATCATAGACAGGTTAACATTGTTTTTTACAATTTGACAATTTTTTTTTAAATAAAATTGTTTTAGTAATTTAAAAAAAATATATTATATGCATTATCTTGTATTAAATGGAAAATATTAATAGCATTAAAATGAATAATGAGATTTATCATTAAAACGTTATATATATTAAAAAACATGTTTCTATATAGAATTAAAAATTCATAAGAAATGAAAAATAAAAGATAATTAGTAATTAAGTTACTACCTTCTTCAATTGTAATATATATTATTACATACGTATTTTAACTTATATAAATTGTAAAATAATTAAAATGCTTTTTGAAATTTAACTTTTGCTTATTTGTAAAGTTTATACTATATATTAACTTGCGCACATTTTTAAATTTTTAAATAAAAAGGGTATTTAAAAAAGTATGAAGTTGCTTTGTTGAGACAAGAGTTTAACTCATATTAACGAGTTGATAAATTTTTAAATTTTTAAAATTTTGATCTCGTTATTTTATGTTATAAATAAAAAAACGTTAATTTTATAAATTAAAAAATAAAGATAAAGAATTTAAACGAACACAAAGTATTTTCTATATTTTTATATTTTGTTAAAATTACTTGCTTGAATGTATGATAGTTGGATTAAAGAATATTTCTTTAATTTTATATACGACAGCTCTATATGGAATAGGTGTTTCATTAAAAGACATAGATGCACATTGGTACAATGGTAGTGGAGAAGAAGCCATTTTTAATGTTGACACAAATATACGAGATGAAATGTACCCTATCGCCACAAAACAAGTTGAACGTGAGTGTTTACTATCAATTTGATCATATGCTTTTCTAGGCAAAGACGGCTGTTCAAACTTAAATTCGACACGATATATTATCGTTTTAAGATATTATTTAGATTTTGAATTCAAGTTTAGCTGTTGTAAAAATGCAAAAAAAAAATTTTTCTATTTCTTTTCAAATCTTTTTTCTTTTTTTTTTAACATTTTATCTTAAATTTTTAATTTTATGGCTTAATAACTAAGTTATATAAAACGTTAAACGGAACTGATACCCTAAAATGGCAAGAATAATTAGCTTATAACTCTCTGAAATTTGTTATTTATGTTATAAAAGGCCACTTTTATATCTTGTACAAACTTGAGCGCATGATTTAATTATGTTCTACCCATAAATTAAGTAACTTAAAGCGTAATCAGTATTTAAAAGGGTGACCGCTAATAACGAATTCTTTGAAAGCCTTGGCCTAAAAACCTAGGTCACCGGTTTGTGTTTAACCTCATTTAACTCCGTTAGACGGCTATAAGTTTAAAAGTGGCATATCTTTGACGTGTAAGCCTAAGAAAAAAAAGGCGACGATGGGGAAAAAATATATAATATTTAAAACGAAAAAAAATTAAAGGGTTTATTTTTTTTCACTGCGTACAAAGTCCAAAAAAATCCACAAAATTTTACTATTAATATTTCAAATATTCTATTGGTATATTTACTTATAAAAACCATACCTAAAAAATGAAATTATCAACAATGAAAAAAACAAATTTTATGACGAAAACCACTAATTTTGCATATAAAATATTTAAACGCCTTACCTTATAATAATAATTTTTTGAATTCAAATATGTTTTGACTTTCCTTTACTATTCCTAGGTTTAACACACAGGTCGACAAATATCCATGTAAGAAAAAGGTTTAAAGAATTGATAGATTGATTCCCATGATGGCCTTATCTCAGACTGTTTTTTGTTTCGTAGTTTCTTTCGCCCTCGGTATCCGTCCACATCAAAAAGTTGGCCTTTTTTTAACCACTACCCTAAAGAAGATAGTTCAGAGCTTTTTCATCTTATCGCTTGTTATTTTATTTTTTGGGGGTAATTTTTATTTCAAATAATGAAAGTAAGTCAGCAGTGAATGAGAACTAAAAATTATATTTTTTTGCATATTGGCAACAGATAAACTGTTATATCAACCTTAAAATAATATTTTTATTAAAAATTAATCATACATCGTGTCGTGTTTAGCTTAAGATGCCTAAAATTATATATGTTAGTGTAAAAGCTTATTTACTGTCGTTGGCGCGAACACGCCCTACGCGGTGCCCGCGCGCATTGAACCTAAAGGAAAAAAAAGATTATTATTTTTAGCTAGTTTTGTTGGTTTGGTGCTAGTAGGAATTGTGGGAGATTTGATATTTTGATAAATGGATCATGTTGTTTGAAATGAATATAAAAGCCTAGAAGTATTTATTCCTTATTCTTAATGCCCCATTTCACTAATAATGTTAACAGATGGCCTATTTCCCCCCAAAGATTAAATATATTCTAAGACAATAAAAACATTTTCTTTGTTGGCCCCCGGAACATCTGAATAGCGCAATGTAATAACCGTAGTTCTCCTTGGGCCAATACATCAATGTCTCAGGATTTCATCATATTGATAAGAAAAAATGGTAAACGGATTTAAAAATTTCTAAGATGGCAGAATTGATCATTGTTGTTATTTCATAATCTTATAAAATTGTTGACCTATGATAAAGAAGATTAAAATGCCATCAAAATAGAATAAATAATTCTAATTTCATATTTGTAATCAGCAATAAATAATGCTTGAAGTCGACCAAGTTTGTTGTCCCGTGCGTTAACATTTCTATTAGTATGATAACAATTTATTGAACCTTTTTATTAAAATTTATTTGTTTTTCAAAAACTGTTTTAGTACAAACAAAGTTTCGAGTTCCCATGGAAACACGATCAAACTGGCTAAATAAGACACTTGACCCATGTGGGAATTTTTATGAATACGCATGCTCACACTTCTCAAACTACCTAGCTAATGTAATCAAACCCAATATATCAAAATTGGGGACGTGGAATTTTCAAGAAGGCATAAACACTCACTTGAAAACAACAGTGAATATGATTATAGGTGATAGAAAAATTGATTATTTCGAACGAATTTATTTTAGTTGCGTGGACTGAAACAGGTCAAAAATTATTCACGTTCAGGATAGTTAAGATTTTTATAAAAGTTAAAGAAAATTTTAAAAATATTTCATATTTGTATTTTTACATAAAATGGGTTTTCACAAATGATCGCCAATCATTATTCTCTTTTTTTGCGACAAAAGTTTAAATTTTTTTAATAATACATAATCTTTAAAAATATAACTAAATTTTGAACGCGACCATTTAAAAATATACAACACCTAATAACGAAATTGGCACAGTACTGCAATAATCTATCGTTTAGATTCATTGTCTTTGGAGCTTACCACTAAAATTGCCACGCGCAAAGTGAGATTTTAAAATTTTTGAAACTTTCTTAATTTTAATGTTTTTTTATAATTTTTTTTAGAAATAATACTTTATGCTCCTAAATATAATATAGTAAATGTCTTAATAAATTGTGCTTATCTACAAAATATTTTTTAAATTTTATGCAATAATAAATACTAAAAAAAATTAAATGTGCAAAATAAATATAATTATTATTTATTTATAAGAGGTGAGATATTTCTTTTTTTTTAATTTTATGTTTTTTTAAATACTTTTTTTAAGCGCTTTAAAGTCCATCAATGATTGCTTAAAATGAAAATATAAAAAATCTAATGATTTTAATAATTTTGTTTTTTTTCTAAAATAATAACTTTTTTATAAAAAAAAATTTTTAATGCTGAAAATAAAGATTGACAACCTTTTGTTGATAACCAGCAGCCTTATTAAAAAATTTATTATTTGATTTTATGTTTAATCAAAAGTTTTTACTGATTTATAATAAATTACAAAAAAAATAATAAATAAGGCAGGCATATTGTTAAAATATACTTTAGCTATATTGAATTAATGAATCCATGTGTCCTATTTTTTATTTTATTTTATTTGTTTTTTTTTAAAAATTGTAAATTACTTAAAGTTGTATTATTTGTTGGTCCAATAATCCGCCATATTACATTATAAATATAGATTTTTAGTTGCTTATGTGTTTGAATGAAAGGTGCACAGTTGCGAAAATTTACTCGAATATATGATATTTGTTATTTATAATAATATTTGTCATAAAACATTTATATGAGAAAAATACCTTGTTGTTATAACAAAATAAATTTGCAATTATTCAATGTTAATGAACTCATTAATTTAACAAAACATTATTAATTCATCTTCTCTAGAAGTGAATAGTACGTTATCCTATTTCTTTAAATTTCAGATAGCGGATTAATTTGATTGGTCAATAAATCAAATTTCAATAATTTAGGTTTATTTGCTAAATTTAAAAAAAAATTCAAATAGGACATGGCCTAGTAGAATAAGGTTTCAAAAGACACCCTACCTGTTTAAAGCTTTGCCCATTTTTATTTCAGGCCCCGTCGAGTTAAATGAGAATTAGCACACGCCAATGACCAAAATTTTTGGGCTTTACCTATACTCGGAAAACTTAGTAGACTGCTTTTGAATGCGATACCAAAACTACAAACTAAGCTCAACGCCGACTAATTTTAAATGCAGAAAAAATTTTCGTGCCCTCAAGATCACCCAATCTTTCTCATTTCTATAAGTTATAATATAATTAAACGAATTTTTATAACATAATTGTACTTTAGTAAAATAAAGATGTTGCTTTATTCCTTTCATATACATGCACAGGCACTAATGAATCTTTGTTCCAGCCGTCGCATTCACTTGCCACTACGTTGATTAAGCTACGTTCCTATTTCCAATCCTGCATTCGAGTTGACGAAGCGCAGTTTAAAACACTCTTTAACCAAGCCTTCGGTGATGATGCAAGGGTAACAGCTGGTATCTCATCAAACCCAGAGGGCAAAATCGACCATAACAAAAGGGATATTAAAGGAATAGTTACGCATCTCAATACACGATTCCATCTTGCATTTCCATTTGCAACGAGAATCAAAAAAACTCTTCCGGAAAGCAATCCATGCCTTGTCACGGCTCAAAGTCGACCTATAATTTATCCCGGGGATTGCGACTTAAACGTGCCTGAGATCGTGGCTTACTTAGAGCGGTTAAAGACACTCACGGATAATTCACTCATTAACCTTACGCACGTGTGCAATGTTGATCGAGCTCTTGCAGAAGTATTTTTATATAATTATTTGTGATATATAACCCAAAAACAAACATTGGGCGATGAAAGGTTAAAAGGTAGGTGCGATCTTAGTCCCATATCCGTTGTGTTATACGCTCCAATTAAGAGCAATGGGTCACTGCCAACCAATCGTACATTTTTTCTAAACCTAGGTCATTGGCGCGCGTTAAATTTTACTTAAACTTTGCGTAGCCTGCCACTATACACGCATATGACGGATATAGGTCGTTTTCTAATGGGGTAAAAGCTTCACAGATGTTTTTCTAAAATTTTGGAGTCCGATAATTATTGAAATTCTAGGAAGTGAGGGGTGGGAGGGTTTTAAATTTGCTTTTTTTTTCATATTTAAAAAATAATTTTTATGATGTGTAATTTTAAAACTATTAATTATTACATACCTTTTTGAAGATGCTTAATTTTAGTTTGCAAGATACATATGTTAAAATTATTCTAATAATTTGAGCTCATTGCATATAGTATTTAATTAAAAGTCGGCTCAGATTTCTCAGTAATAAACTTTCCTTTATATGCAAGAGGTTGCCAGATCTAACCTGTTTACAGGAAACTTTATTCTTCGAAAAAATAGCAAACACTTTTAACGCTAAGAGGATGGCCTGCTTAGGCAGTAGGCCTTAAACGATGTGCCTGAAATGAGAGCCTAGGCTAAAATCTAGGTCGCCGGCGTGCGAGCAAATCTTACTATTTAACCCGTCGGCAACACTGGTTGTGGGTTAAAGTAAAAGATTTAACGGGTAAGGTACCTCTAAATAAAGAATGGTGGCGAAACCTTAAACCAATTGTTTTTTAAAAACGTAATTAGCATTTAAGTTATGTTTATGTGGTTAAGAAAGACCAGCATATGACCTTGACCATAATAATATACATGGTAAAATTTTAAAACGTCAGAAATTAATCATATAATAATTTTCCCGTCCTATCATTCACCCTCTATAATTATATTAAAATCTTGGCAAAATCAGCTCTAAAAAATTGATTCGTATGTGAAAGAGTTTAAATCTATAATACAAAATAAAAAATATTTGATAATCAAGAAATTTTAGAATATATAGCGAAACATTGAAAAATTGTTTAAAATTATATAAATTATTTATTTTTTTTCATTAATTGTCAATGTAAGGACAATAAAATCAAAACATATACATTTCTACTCTATTTGTAATTATACTTTGGAATATTTCTATAAAAGGCGCGTTTAGGGTCATTCATTTCTGAAAAAAAATGTAAAAATATTAAAAAATTTAAAAAAAATATATAAGTATAATGTTAAAATTTTTTTTTATGCCTTAAAACTTTTAAAGGTGTGATTATAATGTATTTAATTATATTTAAAGCAAGTACTTACAATATGAGAATATATTATAAAAACAATGAATAATATTCAATGAACACAAGTTTTATTAAAAATTTTTTTTCTATAATAATCAAAAAACAAATAAATTCTATGAACGCTCCGTGCCTGCATCAACTAATTATATTTTCTTACATTAGATTATTCCAAATTTTGATCGCAGAATTACAACGGTGGAATTTGCAAACTCAAACATTCAATTCGTAAATAAATATATACTGCAATATTAGAAACTTTTATAAATTGTTTAATAAAAATTATCAAGGAGTTTATTGTTCATACAACGCATACTATTATTACACAGGTCAACATTTTTTTGAGAGTTATGAGTTAACAACAGAGATCAAACCTGCCATCTTAGAAAATTTCAAATACGTTTACCGTTTTTCCTAATTAAACTTAGTTTGAAGTTATAACATTGAAAATTTTAGAAAAAAAAGGTTAAAAACCTAAAAAAATTCAAAAATAAAAATAAATCAAAATTTATTTTTGCACTTTCACAATAATTACTGTTATATTTTATTTTAAATAATATTTTATTAAAACCCGATAAGTCGTATTTAAGTTTGGACTATTTTGTAATATCTAAATGCCGATGTAAGAAGTTAATATATTAATAAAAAAAAATTTCCATTATTTGTGATTAAAAATATAACACAAGAGATTTTAATATGCAAAAAAGATATTTTATTTTTTCTTTTTAGGGTATATATAGATCTGTCAATTTGGTCAAAAAGGCCAATTTCGTTATAAACGGGATTAAGAGGCCAAAAATGGAAAAAACTGAGAAAAACGAAAAACACATATGAGATTAGGCCATCATAGGTATACATTCTTTTATGTTTTTATAAAAATCTCGTTTCTGACATGAAAATTTGTTAACCTCTGTTATCTTTTGAATTTATTTAATTACTACAACATTACCCAGTCATAGTTTTAAGCTTTGTTAAATAGGGCATCAGACTTCATTCATTCTCACAAAAATAATCAAATAATTAGTTTTTGTAATTTGAATTATTTTACGACATTTTTAATATTTTCTAACTCTCGGAGCAAATGCTTTAGGTTTGTATAAAAATCTTAATAAATTCAAATAATTTATCTAAACATTTATGATCAATTTAAAAAACTTTTTAAGACAAATTCAACACAGAAGCAGTATTTTTTTTTAAATGAAGTCTGAATGCGCTCATAGGCAAAAAAAATATTTTTTTTTTTAATACTACGAAAATGCAGCCTATTAACCAGGTCAAATTTTAAAATTTATGAGTTATACACATAACCTACCATCATAAAGATTATCAAATCCATTTACCGTTTATTCTAATTTAACTGAGTGGTCAGCTATAAATAAAACTTTGGAAAAAAGTCAAAAAACCAAAATATTAAAACCAAAGAAAAATGTTTTTTTTTGCATTCTCAACACTGTTAATCCTTTAGTATTTTTTTATACAAACCGATATTTATGGTATAAGTTTTAATCAACTCTAATAAAATGTTTATAAAACTTATTTTATATGGTTCATTTCAATAACTTATAAATTAAAAAATATTAGGTTTAGTAGGTCATATTAATAATTTAATTCTAATTTTATTTTTTTTTAACGATTTTCTATTATTTTTAATTTACAGCATTATTAGTTATGAAGCATTAAAAATTTATAAATAATTTAGTATATTAACGAAAAATAATTTTTACCGAATTTTAGTAGCATTAGGCAAAATGTTTCACTAAAAAATTTGAATAAATAATAATTTTTTTTTTAAAATGAGAAGGATTCTATAAATTAATATATTTTGAAGTTAAATCACCTTATATCATTTTTTTAGATATAATTAATTATCCTAACAAATTTTAATAAATGCTGTTTCGTGATAAAAAAAATATTTTATTATTATTTGAAATGATAGCAATCAAAAATAAACTGTTTTCTTGGTTTTAACAAAGAATTTAACAGTTAATTATCACCTATTAAACTATTGCGAAAATTATTTTATAGCATAAATTACTTTAAATGGGCATAAAGTTTGGGAAAATTAAAACACTTTAAGATTTTTGTTTTTTCTTAAAAATTTGATTAGCAAAATAAACCAAATTGGACAATTAGTTAACTACTAATCTGTTTAATATTTATTAGTTAAATTTGCAAAATCTCGTATTATTGAAGTATGGAAGCCTACCAAAAATCTTAAATGTCTCGATCGACCTTAATTTCATTTGGGAAATTAACACGCTTTTCCATATGTTTGGATCCAGGTATGGCAGATTATTGCACTTTTGAAAATAAATTTTTAATTTAATTAACCTATCCCGGTAGTTAAAAATATGTTCTAATCATTTAAATGCTAGTTCTTTATTTTAATGCAAGGCCGTTTTTTTGTATTTTACATTATGATATTTACAAAAATACAGAAAAAATAAGTTGAAATATTTTAATTATCTTAAATTCTAAGAAATTATTAGTGGCAAAAGCAATAAGTACAATATGTCTCTATATGCAAACAAATTTTTCTTCGCTTTTTGGTAACATGAGTGAACATGGCAACAAAATAAATTATGTCAAAAAATAAAAAATAATAATTTAAACTTTTTTATATAAAATCATTTAAAGAGATTGTTAAAAAGAAAAGATTTATTTTTGAGCTTTCTTAAATCTAATCAATATATCAGTTAAGTATTTTCAAAAATTCGTATACAATATACCTGAATTAGAGCTTATAAACATTTTTATGCAACTATCTATTGTATTAGAAGATATATCATTGATAAAAAAAATTTAGATGCATATTTAATACCACGTGATAGACTTAAAACATATTCTCCCAAAAATCATACTGGACTACCTAGGTACAATAAATTAAAAATATCATATAAAATAAGTTCAATAATTTAAAAAAAAATAAACATTTTATTACAAAATCCATTTACTTTTTACTCAATTGAAAAAAATACTGAGGTTCATCCCATTGTTAAACAATCGCGGGTTAGGAACTTTAAATTAAAATAAATACTAAAATGTAATGTTTAATTACACTCACCATAATTTTAAGAAACGCAGTCATTGGATTTAAATTTAAAAAATATGTGTTATTTATTTATATTTATTCTAACAAGATTTGTAAGTCACTAATTATTTTAATATAAAAATACTTTATTTTTTTAATTTTTTATTTTTTTTTCGTATTGTAAATTAGTAAATTTTGACCTATTTAGTCATTTTTTTCGATATATAGAAAATGGCTAAAGGATGAAGAAACTACAGAATACGGAAAATTTATTAGATAAGACCACCAAGATTTTCCCACAGTGTCAATAATTTTCATTTTTTCATTCATTGAATTTTGTCAACCTGTGTTTATACATCATCAAAGCACACAATTTATAAAATTCAATATCAATTTTTTTTTAACTCTATAACCTCAAACCGTTATATTTAGCCAACAAGATTTTACAAGCGCTCCGATTTACCATTACCTTCAAATGTATTTTGCTCATGTCTATAGTAACCCGGTGGATAATCCGAATTTATTAGATTTCTGTCAGGAAAAAATGATTGGAGAGTTAGGTGAAGCCATAACAGCGATATATTTGCAACTTATGAAACCGAATGATATGTCTTATTATCGACAAGTAGAATTTAGAAATTTAATTTGAAAAACTGAATATTAATATACAATGTTTTTAAGTTAAATAAAATGTTTAAATATTTATTTTAATGCGTTCATTTAAACGTGAAACAAAAAAAACACGAAAAAATTTGTTACGAGGCGAAAATTCAAACAGATTCAAAAAAAACTGTCCGCAAATATTAAAAAATAACGAAAATTTAATGACACACGCCTGTTAAGTACCATTAAAAACAAAATATATAACATTGTTGATATTATATTGGAATATAAATGTCAAAACGCTAGCACATTTAGGTTATACATTTTTATATATCTCAATAGTTGTGCGCGCGCAAACGCCATAGGCGCGCATACGAGTGTGAGATCAGTTAGTGCGGTAGGCGTAGAAAAAAAAGGTGGAATCCGCAATAAATGATTTGGATATGTGCTGTTGTTTATTGCCCCATTCGTTTGAAGTTGGTAGTAGGATTAAGCTTACAACTTGGGGGATATCCAAAAATCTTTTTCATTTTTAAATAGTAGGATTAACCAATAGTATATTTAACTATCTTGTAAACCTATAAAAAAATCATTATAAATTAATTATAATAAAATTAAATTACAATTTACAATAATATTTAAAATAGATTTAATGTATAGATATGCTAAAATCAACATAAGACATGTAGTTGTTAAGTAACCAATTTAATAGTCTGATTCTTTATATTGTTTTTGATGTACAAAGATGATCTAAAGGTCGCACAGATTATTAAGTCATTAAGGGAGCGGATATGGGTTCTGAAGTTATTAAAATTTTGTTAAAAAACCATACAATTTTTAACCCCCCCCACCCACCCCCCTCCAAAGCAAAATTAAACTAGCCCGATTCCCAAGTTCATAAAATTATTTATTTCCTTTAAAATATAATTCTCATAAAAAGTTTTAGCCAAAACCTAAATTATAATTAGTCAATTCGATACCTAAATTTTTTAATTCAGCGGGTCTTGAGGCTATAAAAATATTAATTTAGCTTTTGGTTTAGTAAATACAGCAAAATAACCCTAGTTTAGCTAAAATATGGAGTTATAATCAGGGCTGGGAAAACAATGAGTAAAAACTTTGGCTCATTTTTTCCCCTAAAACAAAAAAGGAAAGGGGGCTACATATAAAGGGCCAAAACAAGAATTTAAAAAAAGCCCTTACTAAGAAAAGGGGTAAAAAAAACCCACAAAAAGTGGCTCTTAAAAAAGCCCTAAAAAGCCCATTTTATGTTTTCTTTATAAAAGCCCATTTTATGTTTTCTTTATAATAATCTCAAAAGATTCTGATTTTTTCTTAAAAAATGATAGGTGAGTTATTTTTTCCTCTAATGGTTCTCTCAGTCGCTGAGTTCGTTTTGAAGAAAAGAGGCTTTTATATTTAACAAACCAAGTGGGAAAACCCATTTCGAGTAACCAATTGTGGTCATTTGGAAAAAAATTAAAAAACTTGTTAAAAAAAGCCCATTAAGTTTTTTTCCCAGCCCTGGTTATTATATCCATTTGATATATAAAAACCTAAGATCAATGTCTTTTACTAGATAGACTGATGAAACTTAAAAATATCAATATTAATTGTCTACTAATAAAGATATGCGTCCAAGCTTGATGCTTTAAAATTATAATTTTTTTTCATATTTAAGTTTTTTTCAAAAAATAAAATTTATTTGGAGAAAATAAAATTTTTTAATTGATATAAATGAATTTTAAATAATAATTTTATCCCCATATATGCAGACAACTGGTTATACTGGGGTTTTATTTTTCATATATCTAGGCTTATTTGAAATTCAAACGCCATAGGTTAACATACGATTGTGAGACAGCTTAGAGTGGTAGGCGGAGAAAAAAAAGGTGGAATCCGCAATAAATGATTTGGATATGTGCAGTTTTTATTGCCCCATAGTATGAAGCGGAAGTAGGATTAAGACTTAAGGGCAGTTTGATAGATTAATCCAAAGATATTTTTATAGAATTATATTGGTAGTTAAACAAACTTTATTATAAATTATAATGAATTATCTATAAAATTAAGCCATTACAATTTACAATTAATATTAAAAATGAGTTAGATGTATACGATTTTGCAAAAATCATGTTCATTTCGCCCCTGTCTCCCCTATGTTTTAGTAACCTTTAAAGCCCTATAAGGTTTTAAAAATTGTCATCTGAACTAAACAAGGTTTCATCATCATCTTCAGGTCACGTTTATTTAATTTAGTCCTTTAGATAGTTACAGAAACCTCTGGAGTATTTTTTTTATTCTAGAATTTAAAAAAATATTGACCATTTATAATATTAGGAGGAAATGATTCCTTCTATTAAAACTTGGCGGAAAAACAGAATAAACATTTTCATTTTTTTAAAAATCAAATAAAGATGGTAAAAAGCACATAACTCGTTTATATTTTCCACATTTACTTCGATTCTATTTTTTGTGAAACACTGGTCAAAATTCGAGACTCCTATATAAAAGTATAAAGTATCGTCATTAAACTTTTTTTTGATATGGTACCTTTAGGTCAAAATATGCAAAAAAGTTTTTTGACAACTTACTTTAATAGCAAATAAAATGAAAACTAGATCAGGCTAGGACCTAAAACGGAAAGTCACCATTCGATGTTTAAATAATTTGAAAACTAGTCTCAAAGAAAAAATCTGATTAGCACCATGATGTTTAGCAGAAAAAATAGCATATAAAATGAATACTAGATCAGGTTAGTAAAATTATAAATGCACCATGATGTTTAATTAAAATGAAAACTAGATCAGATAAAAAACGGAAAAAACCATAACTGTTTAGCAGAAAAAACTGCGCTTTGAAAAACTTCAAAATTTTTGGTTTTAAAATAAGGAGTCAGATTTTGAAGACCAGTTTTATATAGACGTAAAAAAATTGAGAAGAAAATTATATACTTTTTAAATAAATTACCCAATTTAACTGCTACCCGTTTTTTTTTTTAAATTCCCCCATAACTATACCTACCCCCTCGGATCCTGACCCCCCTCGGCCAATTTTTTGGAACCGCTTGGTTCCCCCCCCCCCCCCCCCCGAGTAGAAGACACTGGTAATTAAAAGAAATTGCTGCTCAGGATATAAAAAATTCAATTAAAACAAAAGCTTAATGTTTTGCGACGAACCCTTTCTTAATAATGGGAACGTGCCAAAAAAACTACATTTAAGTTACATTGGATACTGAGATGATTAGATTGAGAGTTAAAAAAAATCAAAATTTTACCCAAAAATGGGTGTATACAAAAATTCCCTCATTTCTTCACATTTTTTTGGAATAATAAAAAAGTTTATTTTAATTTGTATTAACTGTTTATCTATATTATATAAAAAATTTATGATTTTTAAATACATAAATTTTCTAACCATTTACATCGTTATCAACAGTTGTTTTAAACAGTATTTAATTACACCGGGTCAGTTATTCTAATTATGTTTTACAATTTACATTTATTTTTAAACACAGTAGCATTTCAATATAATTTATATACACATTTTAATAAAATAAATTTTTATTTACCAAAACATTTTCTAAAGTCAAAAAATTTTCTAAAATATCAATGAACCCTTAACGCAATTAAGTTTGTCTTTTCTATGCAAAGCCTACAACCAGAGTGGCTGGGAAAACAATGAGCCAAAAAACTTTGGCTCATTTTTTCCCCTAAAACATAAAAAAAGAAAGGGGGCCACAAATAAAGGGAAAAAAATAAGAATTCAAAAAAAGCCCCTATTTAGAAAAGGGGCAAAAAAAAAACCACAAAAGGTAGCTCTTAAAAAGAGCCCAAAAAGCCCATTTTAGGTTTTCTCTATAGTAATTTCAAAAAATTTTGATTTTTTCTTTATAATAAAGATGGGTGGGTTATTTTTTCTTAATGCTCCTAATAAGAGTTTTTTTTAGAAAAGGGGCTTTTTTTAAATATGCCCCTTACTTTCAGCAAGAAAACGGGCTCTTCTTTTGCCATGCCCACGAGTGTGTGGGCATTTGGAAAAAAATACTCAAAAACTTGTTAAAAAAAAGCCCATTTAGTTTTTTTTCCTAGCCCTGCCACAACTTTAATTTAACCTTATAAATTATTTTATAGATTAATTATTTATTTAATTTAGACAATAGAATACGACCTAGGATTTCCAGAATATCTTAATCAGTCTCAAGAAATTGCGACACTTTTTGCAGGAGTATGTGAATTTTGATATAAAAAATATAACTGTATGTATCCAAACTTAAAAATTTTTATTTTTAAATATCTGCAACATATTTATACATCCTTGACCAAGTCATTTATATCGCAAAAAGTGTGTAATATTTGTAAAATAAAATATTCAATAATTGTTTTTAATGGAATGCTACAAAAATATTTGCAAAAAGGTATATTTAATAACAGATTCATTTCCAATAATTATTGTAGAGGTCGATAATTATCAATGTCATGAAAGTAGTGTTTAAAATTTAAATATAATTGGGATCCTCATGATGGACCAATCTTATACGATGTGTTCTATTTATTAATCTCCCATCTACAGAGATGATACGTCCAATCAAAAAATGGCCTTTTTTGACCAAAATAAAAAAAATTTAGTTTTAAAACATACTTTAAAAAATGTAAGAATTTTTTGTTTAAAAATCACTTGTTTTTTTTTGTATCTATCACAAATAACGAGAAATAAAATTTTAAAGTATACTAAGCTCTTGCATTAATATTTAGATGATACAAAATGTTTGGCGCCATAGCCTAAAGACAATGTATGTAAGTTTTGACAATAAATTATTAAAATAAAAATTTCTAAATATTTTTTTTTGTTTATGGGTGTTTGTTTTTTCAACTATTATTATACTAAAATTTGTGTTGTTTATAGCTGACACAAAGTGTGAGGAAAAAACGGTAATTGCATTGAAAATTCCCAATAGTTGGTCTTTAGCTTACAACTCTCCAAATGTTGTTGATTGTTATCTTTTTCAAATTTGTTTTTCTTTATATTTGGGTAATTAATATATGTAAAAAATTGGTAAAAATATAAAAAAAATAAAAAAAAATTAAAACAAAATAATAATAGTTTATTAACATGTAGTAAATAACTTATTTATAAAAAAAAATTTTTGAAATTCCCAAACAAATCTTACTTTATTTAGAGAATAATCATTTGTATTTTTTAATTATCATTACTCGCCCAAAGTTGATGATAAATTCTTCCGATTATTTCGGGAATGTGATTGCATTTAAACAATGGCAGAACCAACGGTGGGCCGATCTCTTGAAGAACAAAGAAACATATGTTTTGCAAAGGTTTATTCAATCTATTTCATTAGCTACGATTTATAAACAAAAATGAACAAAAATTGTTTCGTGGTTGTATTTAGTAATAACATATTTTATATTTATTTTGCCAAAAGTCGTAAAAAAATATTTCGCGATCCAAAAGTTGTGGAAATATAAAAAATTAAGACTTAAATGTCAATAATGTTTTTTAATCTACCTTATATCATAGACAGTTGCTCAGTCTTTTGTACGCTCTACACTCTACTTAAATAATATTTCTTAAACAGGTCAACAAATTTTTTATGACAGGGATCAAACCTGCCATCTTAGGGATTTTTAAATTCGTTTACCCTTACTTTAAAATCAAACTTTGTTAGTTTTCAGCTATAAACATTGATAAATAAAGAAAAAATGTCAAAAATAAATTGAAAAACAAAAATAATTTAAAATTTATTTTGTGCTTATTAACAACAGTTATACTGTTAAGTTCAAATTATAACATTTTTTTAGAAACCGATAATTGATCGTATTTAAGTTTGGACGCGAAAAAGTAATATTCAACAACTGAAGTAAGAGCTTGATATACTTAAAAATTTTATTTGGATATTTAGATAAAAAAAAGATTTATAAATTTTTCTTATATAAGTATTCTCTAGGTCGCATCTGTTTTAGAGGCCTTTTTTATTTGTGGACAGAGGAGCCGAAAAAGAAACTACGAAAAACGAAAAAAACTTATGAGATAAGTTTTTAAGGGGGATGTATTTTTTAATGTTGTCACAAACTTATTTTTTGTAACAATGAAATTTGTTGACCTATGTTATTTAATAAAGTTGCCTCAAACCAATTTTTATTTTATCTTTTCAATTAAATAACTACTAAGTATGACACCGTTATATATTTCATCGTCCAAACTCAATTTTCCGTAAGCGGAATATTTCTTAGACTTGACCTTAAAGCTCAGAGCCTATATTCCGCCGTAAAATTTTGCATAATTTAGCGCGCGAATTTATAATTTTGCAAAATTATTGGATATTGTCTAAATTAGAATTTTTAAAATATGTTTTAATATTCTATTGATCATATTTTTAATTAAAACCTTTTTATAATTAATTTTAATTTTCTGTATAATTTTATGAAAGTTTTGGTGAAGCCTGACATTTAATATTTTATGAGCTGATTTTTACATATAACAATTACAATATTTTAGTTTAAATCGTATCTAAATGTATTTTGACGTTATTATATAAGGTCAAGGCTGCATTATCACTTGCTTGATTACCGGTATATTTTTTAATAACAGTTCAAAGTGTTTGATTGAGGCACATTTTTTATTAATATTTTACTAAAATTTTATGCTAATATTCACAATTATTTTTGAGATGCTTCATAGGTAAAAAGATATTTAAAAATTTTTAGGAAAAATGAATATGATCTGAAAGCGCCACTAAAAACATATTTTAAAGAAAATTTTAAATTACTAAAAATTGGCCAAGAGTTTTATTAATTCCAGCCCGGCTTGAGCCTGTAGTAATTTGTTTTTGTATGAGGCCGCCCAGGCTAGAATTATGGCCCGTAAGTTTTATAATCTTTATAAAAATACTGAAGATTAAAAAAACCCTACATCAATAAAATTTTATCATTTTTATTCTTGACAATTGAAAAAAAGATATTCAAAAAGTTCGCGACCCCCGTATTTTTTTAATTCAAGCCTGCTCACTTTTCTGGGGTTTGTAAGGGTTAGAAATTTGGGTTTTGATATATATCTCTTAACACAATATAAAAATTTTGTAGGGTTAATTATTAAAATTTTTGAACGTAGCTTATCCATAATCACCAGTTCTGAGCTAAAATTACCTCTTTCTTAAATTTTTAATTTGCTCGCTAATTATGCAATTTTTCGGCCCGCGAAAATGCGTTTTGGACATTGACTATACGTTTAGGAATATTCCGCCAGCGGCATATAAGCTTTGGACGCTGAGGTCAAGTTCAAACAATATTCCGCCGGCGAATTTTTGCGTTTAGACGTTGACACATATACATATATTATATGTATAATAATTTGCCTTACCAATTTTTATAAATTCATTCCGCATTATATATGCATGATATATAGATGGTCAAATTTTCCATTGGGACATATGATACACGAAGGTGTCAAGCTACGTAAGCATAACGATATTTTCAGTTTGATTATTGTCAACCCAGGTGAATAAAGAGGTCGGGATGGGGAGCGTCTTGTTTAATTAGTTATGTTTAAAACAAGCTAAAAAGGATTAGTTGGAAAAAAAACGTTTAACATTAAGTGGTGTGTACAATTTACACCCAAGATAATATTTTATAATTGCTCGCTCTGTTTAACATTTGAACTATTGGTGGAACATGAAAATTGTATTAGGTCTCTCTCCTAGCTGCATTTCAATCTGTTATTCTTAAAAATTACTGGTGAATTTAATGATCCCAATCCCAGTTTATTTATAGCCTAGCTTTGGGATCAAACGAGCAAATTTTTTCACCTCCTTACCAAAAAAAAATTAAAAAACGATGATTACGAGTAGTTAAGGTAGGAGGCAATTTTTAATTGTAAAAATACATAAAAAGTTACCTTGGAATGTTAGTTTACTTTGTAAAAACTGTTGCTTCGCTTCTGTAGTTTTGCCAAATTTCTTGTCAAAATTAACAAAAATTGATTAAAACAAAATTTTTTTTGAAAAAAAAATGAATTGTTATAAAAACTAAAAGTTTAATTACCGACCCACACCTGTTAATTTATAGGTTTAAGCAACAACCTGTACATATTTGAGTTTTCAATCGGGCCCTTTATATTACGACCCAAAAATTAATTTTCCCTTTTAAAGCCCTGCCCCGCGTTTGAATTTACATATACGGCTGTTATATTTCATATTGCAAGCTATGTTTTTTTTGTTATAATAATATCAATAAAAGGAAGAGTTTTTAAACTATAAAAAAGTTACATGTTTTAACCGCCACGTTCGGCCCGTAATTTTTTTATTTAAATCAAAAACTGTATCGAGTGGGTCCTCGAGTCCCGACTTTATTAGCTGTACACCCCATCGGAGACATGGTAATTGATTCGTTATTGACCACATAGAAAATTAATTTGAAGACCACTTTAACGAAATTGATTTTGTTGGATTAAACATTTTTATTTTTTTTCCGTCAAATAAAAATCCATCTCTCATAATTATTTATTTGACATCCCTTTTATACAGGAATACCAGCAGGAGCCCTTACGGCACCATTCTACGATCCCGATGATCCTATTGCCCTAAACGTGGCAGGTCTGGTGGGAGTAGGACTCGCAAAAATATTGCATCTTGGAGTCGATATACGTAATAATTACACACTTTAGGGTTTAGTTTTAACCTCGAAACATTGAGCCATTTACAAAGATTATAGGTTACGAAACTTAATGTAAATAATGATGCCCTACTAGGGCCCGTTCAAAATCATATTTTTTTTAAATTTTTTTTGTAAATTTTAAATTTTTAAAATTATTTGTTTGCATTAATATCTATTAACATGGTATTTTTATGATACATTTTTTGCTAGGTTGATTTCCAACATGACTAACTAAACCAAATACTTTAAATTTTTTCTTAATAAAATAAATGAACTTTGAATGTCTTAATAAAGGTATAAGACAAATATTTTCCAAAATTAACACATAATTTTTATATGTCGGGTAAATATTGCTACTTGAGAAACACTTAGTTTGCCAGAGCTAATAGACCTAGGGCAAATAGTTTGTTTGGTTAGGAGATAGGGCCCCGCCTAATAACAACACTGGTCGTTGGGATTTTTTAATGAAGCCTTCGATCGGCTGAAAAGGCGTTTTTGTGTCAAACTTGCTAGTAATTACATCTACTCTAATTATAC
Source organism: Acutogordius australiensis (assembly GCA_030555515.1). NCBI lineage: Eukaryota > Metazoa > Nematomorpha > Gordioida > Gordea > Gordiidae > Acutogordius > Acutogordius australiensis. Next base: position 34,743,822 of record CM060245.1, on the reverse strand, counting down.
GGCATATAGCTTTGAACCCGGCGGTAACTTCATATATATTATTCACTGTAAATGACAGAGCGCCACACTCAATTAAAGTTTGAACCGAGCGGTGATATTCCAAACCGGCCCGCCCGAAATATTTGAAATAGGCTCGGGCCGGCACGGAGTTTGCTTTTTTATTACAAATAAGGCCCAATATTATAAAAAAAAAATTTGTTTTAAAATTCTAAATGTAGAAGTAATAAAATAATCTCCATCTTGTAATGCTAAATAATATCATTTTTCTAGTTAAAAGAAATTAGGCATATTTTAAAAAGTGGTCTCGTTAACAATTATTTTCTTATCCAAGCTACCTACAATATAAAGTTTTAACCAGCCCATTTCCGGCCCTTTCAATAGACTTGATTGAAAAACATGCTAGAAGAATTAATCAGCAAAAATTTCTAACCCAGGTGGACATATGTCAATAATTAAAAATAATCCCTTTAGTCTTATCACATAGGTGAGCAAAAATTTTGTGGGCTAACTACAGAGACCATTATAGATATTTTCAAATCCGTTTATCGTTTTCTTAAATTTTATGAGTCAGCTATAAGCATTTTAAATTTAAAAAAAATGTTCAAAAGCAATGAAGATAAACAAAAATATACTATAAAAAATTTTTTGTGTATATTGACAATAGCTAAGTTGAATAATAAGTAATGATTTTATTTAAAAATGATAATATATCATTGTAGCTTTAGAAAGGAAAATAAATATACTATATTCTCTACATATTGAATAAATTAAATATACTTATAAATATCATTGCACCTTATTTGAGACAAAAAATTTATGTTACAAGTGATTTTAATATAAAAAAAAATCTTAAATAATTCTCATTAGAGTTTTCTCGAGGTCACAAAATTTGTTATTTTGGCCATTTTTTCTTAATATGGACGTAGAAAAATAGCCAAAAGAAAAATAAACATTGGTAAAAGAAAAATACATGCGAGATAAAACTTTCAAGCATTTATTATTTCGTTAAAAACTTCTTTTTTTTGACTTGTATATTTGTCGACTTGGGTCAATATATTTTCCTATTTTCAGAGTTTCTTCAGATACCCCTTAATTTTATGTATAATCAAATGTGGCAAAATTTGACCAAATGTAATTTTGCTACTCCGAGTCCTAAAGAATTTGTTTGCAGCATATTAAAATCACTTGTATAAATTTGTTGATTATATAAAGCTTTTACATTGACATTTAGCTGGATTGCAACCTTCCCCCTTTGTAAAGTAATTAGAAGCGATAAAAAATGCATAAAAATTAAGCCAATACGGCTACATACCCCCCTCCCCCTTAAATATTTTTTACCTCTACTTTATCAATCGCTCCTCCCCCCTTTGAAAAATCATAGCTCTGAATTTTAGATTATTATATTAATGATATTCTCCTTTTTTTAACATATAGTATCACCCCCTGATATATCTACAGCGTAAAAACATTGAGGTTGATTATTATATTATTACAATAAGAGAACTAATATTTGATTTTCGGACTGCCCATGTTTTCCTCATTATACAATCTTTGAATAAATATAATAATTGTTACATTAAATTTTACGGGTTTCTGATCAATCTCAAATTTTAAATATAATTTAATGTTGTCCTCATTACTCAGGTCAACAATTTTTTGAGAGTTATGAGTATTGCAGGGATCAAACCTGCCATCTTAGGGAATATCAAATCCGTTTACCGTTCTTAATCGAACCTAGTTAATCAGTTATAAACATTGAAAATTTTATAAAAAAGGTCAAAATATCAAATAAGATTCATACACAAAAATAATTTAAAATTTTATTTCTGCATATTCACAATAGTTGAACTGTTAAATTCAAACTTCAAATAATGTTTTCATTAAAAACGGATAATATATCGTGTCGTATTTAAGTTTCGAAGCGAAACATTTATTATCTAAATGCCGACGTAAGGGCTTGATAAATCATAAAATATTTTTTTCATTATTTGTGATTAAAAATATAAGTTACAAGGAATTTTTTTATGCAAAAAAAGATTTTTAAATTTTTTCTTCTTAGGGTATACGTAGATCTGTCAATTTGGTCAAAAAAAGCCATTGTTTGTTAGAGACGGATATAAGGAGCCAAAGACGGAAGAAACAAAGAAACACAAAAAATATATATGAAATTAGGCCATCATGGAGATGCATTCTTTTATGTTTTCATAAAATTCACGTTTCTGACATTAATATTTGTTGATTTGTGTTATAATAGTCGGGATAGCAGTCTAGGATGACTAGTTGTCAAGTAACAAAGCTAAAAGGGTTGTCCAGTATGCTATATGCAAGGGATGTTAGGATAAGGGGTCATACAGGGATGCGTAGCCTGCATATTGTAATTATCCGGAGAACGCGGCTTCGTTTAAATGGATCATGGTATGGGCCGAAAGACGCATCTAACATTTCTGAGTTCAGAGGTTATGAATGTCACCGCATAGCGATTTCAATTCTCCTCACCCTAAAAATTGATTTACGTATTACCTAAAACTCAAAAAATAAATTAAAAATTAAGATTTTGCTTATTAAATTTGAATACTCTTAAGAGGCTATTTTTTTGCTATCTCTTTAAACTGTTTTTTTAGAGTTAGGATTTATAAATTGCCATAATAGGTCAGAAGCAAACACACACCCCTTGAAAAAATAATTTTTGTGATTTTGTGTTTGTAGCGAATATAGCATGAAAAATTAAAATTAATTCTATTTTTTTTTAATATACAAAACATCTATAACCTATTTTAATAATTCTTTTACTTATGAAATTGATTGAAATGTCTATTGGTCTTTTGTTACATGAAAAAGAATTTTATCTTTGAAATACAAAAAAAAAACATTACAAGGAATAAACAATAAGAATACATGATCGTTTATTTCTATGTTAACCAATTAAGATTAGAAAAGAGTTTAACACTTGGCATTTGCAAACGATCCTTAAAAAAACAAAATAAAAAAGACATTTCTTAGCAGTTAACAGCGATATTTAACCTCGCTCAGCATATTTCTCATCCTCATGAGCCACTCCGGATTAATTCTAATATTAAAAAAAGGCTTAATTAATTGTATTTATCAAGTGTTGCATTTGTAATTTATTATTAAAAATGTTGAAAAATATCCGGTTAATTTATTTGTAAAAAAAGCAAATGTGTGGGTTAAAATCAAAGTGAGCCAATGAAGTAATAAAAAATATTTTTATATACGTTGATACTTTTGAATAAATTTTCTTATTAGATTACAGGGGTCAACAAAATATCAGAACAAAATATCAGAACCAAATATAAATTATTCAGTCATTGCTTAAATATTAGCTGAATAATTATGGCATTGTCTTTTAAATGGTCTGTTTTTTTAACAATGCCATATTTAATTTTTTAAAATGAAAAATGCCTTTTTATAACCATGACTCGTGCGTGTTTATATTCCATTTTTGGGAGAAATGTGAACATAGAGTTGAACTAAAGTATAAATTTTTTTTATGCTCATGTCACTATTTATATTTTATATAGTTACTACATCATATCGGTATTAATCTGGATGAAAAAATTAACGGTTACACCCAATTGCAATGGTACTTTATTAAGATGGCCCAGGTTTTTATTTTTAGTACAAGTTTGATAAGGTAGCATTTGTTTTGTTGAGAAAATTAAAGGCCATAGATGGCACTAATTTTTAGTATAAATTAACCCATAGTCAAAATGGTATCAATCAAACATTAAGCGTAGCAAATACATAACGCATTGATTTTATTCAAGTTACATGTTTTATTTAGAGTTTTTTTTGTTAATAAATTATAACAAATTAAATAATAATTTAACTTTTTAAAAAAAAAAAAAAAGAAAGATTGGTTGGGTTAATTTAAAATAATAATTTTATTTTTATTTCGGGGTGGCTGGGTGACCAGTATTTTTTTATAAATTTTTTAAAATATTTGTTTATTTTTTTATTTTTTTATTTTATTAATTTTAATAAAATTTAAATAAAAATAATTTTTTTTTATTTAATTATATATTTATTAAATATTTATTAATATTTATTAATATTTAGAAGAATGAGGGAGAAAACAATCAATCAATCAATCAAATAATTAGAAGAAAAATAAGTAAAAAGGGACACTTACTATCACAGGGGGGGGGGAACCTTTTTTAGGGGGGTTTGGTTATAATAATAAAGGAAAAGAGAAGATATTTGGGTAGGGGGGGGGTGTTGAATATTTTTTATATAGTAGGGGAAGTATTGTAATTGTTTTGAATAGGGTGGTGAATTTGAAATTTGATTTTTTAATTTTTATTTTTTTTTGGTTTTTTGTTTTTTTGTTTATTAAATTTATGTTACCTCTATTTGTGTGTGGGGGGGGTAAGTGGGGTTTTGTGTTTAGGTGGTTTACCATCCGTTGTTGATTCATAGATTTATTATTATTATTTTTTATGCTCCTCTGCGATGTGCCTAGATTAGACGGAACTTTTTGCCGTAATCCATTTAGGGTGATGCTAGGTCTTGCACTTTCGCGAGTTATAGAACAACCTTATAAAAAAGGAAAAAGTGAACCGGTATCTATTGCGCGACCACCATCTTTTCCATCAGTATGCAAAGCCTTGATTACGTTATTGAGGTGTGATCTGTTTGTAAATTGTTTTTTTTTTGTTATTAGTGTACGAGAAATTCAATCGGGTGTATGAGTAGCGAAATATCGTTTGATGTTTGAGTAGAAAAATATTTAATTGTGGATTATTTGAGTGTTAAAGTTACCGGTTAAAAGTTCATACCGATTAAAAATATTGAGAGTTCAATTTACGGGCTGATTAATGAGAATTTAAATTTAGTTTGTGCCAATATAGAATATTGGAAGTCAATGACCTTCAATTCGTGGATAACGAAGGGGGGGGGGGGGGAGAAGCATTGATTAGAGTCAATATCCTTGTGTTAAGAGAATTACGCATTGGAAAATATTAAGAATGTCTCAATGTCAATTATAAGCGTCCTCCAATTTAAACAAAATTTTTTAACACTATTTTTTTATTTGTGGTGGTGGTTCGTTCGGGGGGGCAGCGCCCCCGTTGTTGAAAAAAAAAAAGATGAGGAAGGGGGGGGGGGGGGGGGGTGCAAAATATAAAAATTGTAGCGTGTGGGGGGGCCGCCAGGAGTTAAACAAATAGGATTGAAAGAACAGGTTAAAATTTTAAATTTTTTATTTAAAAAATGGTGAAAAAAGGGTAGGAGAAAAAAAAATTTTCTTTTTTTGTTTATAAAAAAAAAATTTTTTTGAAAAAAATATTTTTGAAAGTTGGGGGAGAAAACGGAACCTAACCTATCAATCAATCAATTTCTAGTAGAATGATCCATTAGTAATACGGGCTAAGACACTTTTTAAATTATCCTCTTGAAAAATACCTTTAAGTTTTAAATAATTAAAAAGATTTTATTTATGGAATTTTCAGCATTAATATATTATAATATCAAATTAACAATGTTAAAAAAAATTAATAAATTATAAACAGGTAGAATATTAAATGTAATATATAAAAGAAGTAATTAAAATAAATCAAGAAAAAATAATAAAAATAATAAATTTACTAAATTTTAGAGTCTTCCGGTCACGTATTTTTAAAAAGAAAATAATTATTTTTCAAAATTTCTATGGAAATTTTTTGCCTTATGCTAACTAAAACTTGGTGAAATAAAATTATTTTTAATTAGTTTACCAATTTGTTTGAAAATTTTCAAGGCATCAGGACCAAAAGATACAGAGGTTATGGCAACAATTGGTATAAAAATATTATTGGTATTTAAAAAACAATATTTCCATGTCTTTAAATTTTCGGCATTCAAAATTGGATCAGAATTATAATTTGAAGGGGCCCGAGGATCAACACAGGTGAAATCTCAAAATAAAGGTTTCCCCTCAGAAAAGGGAACAAGAGTTTTTCCATCCGGTCTTTTAGAATTAAAAGAAAAAACAGGTTCTAAAGCACACGGTATAGCCTTTTTAAAAAAAAGTGGCGATAATGTGATTAACCTTTTTGTGACGCCTTATCTTTGAATTCGACAAACAATGTAAGGGATGCCGGCCAAAACTATCGGTGAGAGTCTTGCATTTGCTGGAAATATAAGGAGTTTAAAAAGGGCCTAAACGCCAATACAAAGCATATTTAAACGCTTCGTTAGGAAGTAATTAACTTTAACTTACTGGGGAACGCCTCTAACCACTCATGACCTGAATTGTATGAAGAGGGTGATCTAAGAAGGGATTTGTGCGATGTGTTTTCACTCTGTAAAAGGTAAGCAAGAGAGTTTAACGCTAGACACATATCCCATTCTTTTACACCCGTTTCAGGGTAACCTGGAGGGCCGGTCTCAAAGCCCAGGTAGTTAGAGGAAAAAAAAAGGGGGGGGGGAAAAAATTTTTTTTTTTAAAGTTTGTTCCTAAAAGGAGGGAAAGGAAAAAGGGAAAGGAACCGCCCCATATTACTGGGGGGGCCGGCCCCCAAGTCCACCCAGCTTGCCTGGTAGGGTAAATTGAACGTAATTATTCAAATCAAATTTTAAATTAAAAAGATTTTGAAAAATTGAAATCAATTCGTGCTCAAATTTTTTGAGCAGAGAATAAAAAACACTTTAGTTGAATCATATTTAATTACACATCTACAAAAATTAATAGATGTTTGGAGAGGTTTATGACACTGCAGAATATTAATCGACATGATGGCCTTATATATATGAATATTTCTTTTAATCAAAAATAAAACAGGGCCCTTCAGTCAGGACAATTTGAAAAATGGCCAAAATGTGATTTAACGAATTAGCAAAATTTTTTAAAATTGCTTAAAAAATTAACTACTTCACTTACGCTGGACAACAAAGTTTGGTCGACCTTAAACATCATTCATGGCAATTATCGTATTTGGTCAAATTTTTGGCGTTGATTACGAATATTAAGTTCAAATTTTAGCTAATGTCTCAAATTTTTAATGATTTAATGTCAAAAAATGAGATTTTCCTCTTTTGGGGGTATTTTGGGCTTTTATATTATGAAATTCGGGCAAAAAAGTTTGAAAACATATTTAATTTAAGAAAACATTTATAATTAACTTAAAGCGTTTAATTTAAACATTTATGTTTTTGCAAGATTAGCGGTGTTATAGTTTTGAAATTCTAAATATCTTAAAACTTTGCTAATAATTATTTTATACTTTTTTATATATGTTTTCCAAAAAAAAATTTGAATGTGCTGGAGATTTGGATTAATAGTTTAAGTAAGTTTGTAAACCTTTTTCTCTTCGGACGCAATTTAAAATATTGGAGGCATTGGACAAAACTAAACCAGAGATTGTTATAGCGAAAATTTTCTACACAACCTTGTAAAAATTGCTTATGTTGCTTTTGTTATCCAGTGTATTATATAATGGTATATTGAGCTAACAACATTTAAATTATATAAAATATTCACTATATCCAATCTAAGTCAGGATTTTCATTAGTTTAATATCAAATTTAATTTAGGGCTGAAACAACAGCTTAACTGGTTTATGTAATTAGAAAAAAAAATTCCCATACTTTTCTATTTTAAAACACCTAAGGGGTTATTAATTTTTTTTAATTTTTATAGCTGAACTAAGTTTGACCAGAAAATAGGTAAAATGGTATAAAATTAATTAAGATAGTAGGTTTTTCTTAAACTGTTTAATAATTATAATTATATTAAATAAAAAAAAGCTAAAAAAATTTTTTGTTTAAAAAAATTAATCAAAAATTATAATAAAGAGGTAGAAATAATTTTTTTTGTCTTAACGTTATATCTAAGGTTATATAGGATAAAAATTTATGTGAAATTCTATTTACATTTCAAAATATCATATCAGGCCAGATTCTAGCTTTTTTTTTTGGGGGGGGGGGGGGGGGGGGGGGGACAAATAAAACTCGTAGGAGGGCAAAATAAAATTTTTTGCCGCCTTTGGCGGCAAAATTGGCCGTGACCTTCGGTCACGGCAATATACATGCACAACAATAGAATCCATGTTCACAATTTTTTAACAAGTAAATCGTAATTTATTATATTCATAAAATAAAGAAAATGATTGCGTTTATAATTTGGATATGTATAAAATTAATTGTTTTCACTGATATCATTTGTATGAAAAGAGATGAGATTTGGAAATTTTTAAGTATAATTTTATTATTTGGTATCAATGCGCATGAAAATTAAAAATGTGATTTATATGAATGATAAAAATGAATTATATAAAACTTTGGATTTTAGAAAATGAATAGTAAAATAAGATTGATTACCATGAAAAAAAATTGTATAAGTATGCTATGGAAGAATATATATGAAAAAAATCTGGTTATATATAACTAGAAATTAATATTTGGGTAAAAAATTAAATAAAACATGAACCGTTAAATGCGTATAAAAAAATTTTCAACCATGTCTTAAAATAGTAAGCAATTAGCTGATTATAAGCTGTGTTTTGTATTAATCTAACAATTTTATGCTAGAAATTGTTTTAATTAAATTATAAAATTCATCAAAATTTAACGCCCGAGTTAGCGACTTTTTGTGTCCTTTAAGAACCAAATCACCTTTGAGCAGGTTACCACTTGCTAGCCTACTAGAATTTATTATCCATTTTAAAGAAGAAAATGTGGCCTCACAACTCGACGTTGAAGAGCCAATTAACAAACTTATAGGAAAAATGTTAAATAGTTTAGAAAACGGATATTTGTAATCATATAAAAATTTAACAAAATCATTAGTAACATTATTTGTAATAATTAAGTTTCTATTAAAAAATTTTTGGCTACGTCATTTTCTTTAGATAATGAATTTTAATCAATATTACTTATTTTTAAAAGAGGCTCAAATTTATTTATATCTAAAAAATGTTAATCAAATTTATAAAGGGAATCTAAAGATTTTAAACAACTATTATCGGTAAAAAATCTATTATCAAAATATAAATAAATCAATAATATTAAAATAAATACTTTTTACTTCATCATTAATATCTGAAATATTTTCAAACTAATGAGTTGAATATAAATAAAATACAGAAAAACCTTTAGGTTTAGTTTTTCTTCCATAGATAAATTATTGTCATTTAAAAAATTATTAATATCAAAACAGTTTTTGAATAAATCTTCAGATGTATTTTTATTTCCTAATTGTTTAATTTTTCAAGCAATGATGTATTAAATCAGAAGTTATAGAAACATAAATCGTTCTGCATTGAAATTGATCTATAATTATTTTAATTAATAAAATAATTTTTCAAATGATAAATACAAATAAATAAATTGATGATTATAAATATGGTCAAAAAACCCCGACGCTTCGGCCCTGTGACCTAAAGATATAAAAGTTTTTTTATTAATTTTTAAAAGAAAATTAAAATTTTTGTGTAATTTAAAAAAAACAATGGCCAGGTAGACCACACCACCAATGGGGCAACAGCAGGGGTATGGTCCCGCATTCACTAAATACCTTGATTGCATCATGTTGAAAAAATTTAAGAAGGGAAGAAAAAAAATCAAAAATTTCCCTTCATTTTAAATTTCATGCCAATCTTTTACAAGATGCAATCGGTGGTAAAGCAGTGAATATACGGGACATGGTGTCCAGCTATTTTGCTTATAAATACTTGAACACTACCTTTTCCTCCGGGCATTACGTTCGCCCCATCGTAGCTTTGTGCGATCAGGTTCTTTGTTTCTAGATTATATAACAAAGGATTGATGACGAGTGAGAAAATTTCTTAGGAATCAGATTTATGAATTGCTTTTTCAAATATAAAGTTTTCTGTAAAATTAAATTTTTCTATATATCTAATAACAACAGAAATAATTTCTGTGTTAGTTTAATCTCTCTAGGGGATGAGAAGTGTTAATGAATAAAAACACTTTTAAAAAAAGTAAATATTTATATAATAATATTTTTTCGATATTTTTGACGGAGCAAGTTTAATTATATTAAGTGGAAGAAAAAATAAATTTTATACGTATTTGGGGGGGGGGGGGGCAAAATAAAATTACTGTATTGGGGGGGGGGGCAAATTTAATTTGGGGGAGGGCGGCAATCAAAAACTTTTGGGGCGGGGGCACTGCCCCCCCCCCCCCCCAAAAGGGCCTAGAATCGTGCCTGTATCATATAGACCTAATGTTAAACACATAATTTTCAGCCTTGATTTTTTTATCGCCACAATTTTATTTACACTTAAATGCGGCCTAGCCTACAACTATTGAATATTTAATAATTCATATTTGTCAGCAAATATATGAACCTTGTTTATATAAAAGAATTCAAATTTTGTATTGTAGGATAGTTGCAGGGTCTATGCCAACGGGACATTAGTACCCATCGATTTTTCCAAATTGTTCAGGTATGCATATATTATACGTATTAATTAATGTAAGCAGAAATATGTTGCTGTTATTATATTAGATGAGATTTGAGATATTATTAAAAAAGGTTAGGTAACTAAAAAAATATTCCTGATTTCTTAGGGCACAGTTGGACCAATTGAATATTCCAGCTGATACCATATTTTATTGGCGGAACACTTTATTGAGCGATTTAAAAAAAAAGTTTTCTAAACGTTTAAGGCAATAATCTACTTTGTTATTATTTAGGTTATTGAGAAAGCTGCAAAATGTCAATAGTGCCACTAAAAGGGTTTTCAAAAAATGTATATAAATAATTAAAAAAAAAATATAAAAATTCAATATATTGAACATGTATTTACGACATATAATTTTTATTGTTTGTAATGTTCACTGTCAAATAAAAAAAACAAAAAAAAAATTGTTAAATTAAATGTGTGTTTAATTTTAAATTAGACGTTGTGAGCCCACTTGATTATAACAGCGTTGAGTCTGGTTAGTATTTGTATGGGTGACCGCTATCGAATTTCAAAGCCGCTTCCGAAAGCCTGAGAAGCTTCAAAAACCTATCGTTCCTCGGTGTTTGTGCTAAATCTCATTTAACTCATGAGAGACTTAGAGTTTGAAAAAAAAGGCAAAGTCCTGGCGGGTATTAACCATCATGGGTAAAAAGGTCTTCCTTTTACCCCTTAAAGTAGGGAGATTACCCAAATATAATATTCAATATATTAAAGATATATATACATATTTTTTTGCTCGCAAATTCTTTACCCCCTACTAAGGTATACGTCGGAATTTGAAAAAGCGTTTGGCTGTCCAATCTACAATGTAACCGACAAACACTTCATTCTAACACCTGTGCAATTGGTTCCCGATAGGTGGAAAGTTGTTAATAGAACTCAACTCGATCAAATTTTGGCACAGTTGCAAAATGTGAGTATGGCCTCGCTCCAACAAAATCCAATCAAATTCGTCATGAAAAATGGGAATGTCGAGAGGGTGGAAAACATGTCCAAACCGACAAACTTCGGCATCCAATAAAATAATATCCAAATTATGCTATATTAAATGAATTTTTTTTTCAAAAGAGGTGGAATGGATTTGTAACTTAAAATTTAAAAAACTTTTATTTTCCCAAAATAGATATTTGTTTTACAGTGATTCTTTCCAAAAACTTTTTATTTTTTCATAAAGGTGGAGAAAAAAAGATTCATTTAAAATTTTTTTGTAAGAAATAACGATGGCTCATCGATGGGGCATATCTTTTTAAATTGTGGCACCCTTCAGAACGAGCAAATCAACTTGATCTTTTTTTAATTCCCGCATTGTGCGTGGTCTAATGTTAAATTATATGCACATTTATATTTTTTATTGAATTTATTAAATTAGATTAGGTAAATACATTTTACATATAGAATTTTATATATTACAGCACAAACATTTAAATGGTAAAAATAAATTGTTTATTGATATAATTAAAGTATTATTATCTCAATAAAAGAATAAAAACATTTTAAAGATTAAAATATGTTTTATAAAAATTTAATTTATTAAAATTATTAAAATATTTTTTTCTAAAAAAAATCCGTCTTTTTTTTAAGGAATTGTGAAAAGTGAAGTTTTGAAACAAAATAATGACGCTGAATAAATATTAATATTATATATTTCTTATTTATATGAATTATTTTTTATTTAATTAGCATTTTTTCAAAACTATAATTTGGTTTCAAATAATTATTCTAAACTCAATTAGAAATTTTTCAAATTTTTCGTCTTTTGCGAAAAAAAAACAAAAACTTACTTTCCACGTGGCCTAAGTAAAAATAATTTTTTTTGAACATAGATTTAAAATTGAACTGGTAGAGTACATTTCTTGAAAAAAATGTTTCGACAGCCCAATTCTTCCAACTTTTATTAAAAACATTTTTTAAGAGAAAAAATGTATTTAAATTATTTGCCAGATCTAGTTTGTAGATTGAGAAGAGTCATAAGCCTATCCATAAATGGTCATAGGTCATTGAAAATATAAAATCGCCCAAAATGTCAATATCTATTAATTAAGACGGAAAAAAAAACAAAAAAGGCAAAAAACAGCTCAATATGGTATGTATTCGTAGAAATTAAGCTTGAGCCATTTATAAGGCTTATTTTAAAAACACGAGTAATTAAAAATGTAGTTTTAGGTTATCGCATATAGAGCCCCCAGCCGTTTAGTGCTTTAAATCTTTTAACCAAAGGAAAATTCCGACGAAATAGTTGGATTTTCTCCCGCGAGGTTCAGCCTAAGCTCTCCTACAGGATATTTTAATCTCAAAGAAATATTATTAATCTAATCGAATCTTTAAGGTTGTCACACAAACCATAATATCATAACTATACTTTAATAATAATAGTTATATTTTTAGGAATTATATTTAGGTTTAAATAGATAATTCGAATAATATTGTTTAAATTTAATTTGTTTTTTTAATAAACAAAGTCGCAAAATATATCATTTTCGGCATTTTCATTTACGATCCGATGTGAACAGGAAAAAAAAATTCGTTTGGCGAAAAAACCGCGAAGATCTTCACTGCTTTATTTAAATCTATCTCATCAACCATGATGTGTTATACCCACCAATATATAATGTAAATGGCTAAAACTAATCTTTCTGCTGAAAGTGAATTAATTATAGAACGTCAAAAATTTCGAATTTACAAACGCTATTTTAATCATTTTCAGACATAATAACACCATATTGTTTGTAGTTTAATAGCCAGAAAGTAATTTTTTCGAGGGTATTTACAAAAAAATTAACATCGATTCAATTTTGGATGCTAAAACTATGCCATTTGATCATTGATTGATAGCTAGATAATTTTTTGTGAATCTTAGAGTCGTAAAATTAAATTAAGATACTTCATTATTGTGATAAAGAGGTACTAAATGCTTGCCTTATAATAATAAATCTCCGGTTTCTTAATTAATATTATTTTGTTAAATTAATTTAAAATAAAATAAATATATGTTTTAATAAAAAAAAAATATTGTCCAGATACTTAAAAGCCGTGTACAGAGTTAATTGGTAATTGCATATTGAAAAATTTTATAGAATGTGGGTAAAAAAGATAAGAATTTTTTTTATTATTAATATAATAACTGTGTTTATATATGTTCAAAGAACTAATAAAAATTGATAAATATACATAAAGCAACTGCTCCGAGTGTTAAAAAATATTGGATTATAAATGCGGAAACTTGAATTATATTTTAAAATATTTTTTGATAACAAAGGAACTCTAATCGCACCCTAATATGTTTTCATTTTATTTAGGTTAAAGAATGTATGCTTATACATTTTACAACAAAAAAAATGTGTCGCAGTGTAAATTATGGTAACGATTTCTCCGAAAAACTTTTCGATTTGAGAGTAGAAGCCTCAACAGCTGACATAAGTGCAGCTCTGAGACCGGACTTTTCAAGTTCGTGAACAGCTGTTATGGTGGTCCCGTTGGGTGAGCACACCGCGTCTTTGAGCTCGGCCGGGTGTCGACCGGTTTGCAGTAATAGTTCAGAAGAACCCTAAAATATATAAGGAGGTAGACTTCATTCGTTTATTGGAAAAATTTTGAAAACTCAGTATTTAAATTTAGGTTTTAACAAATAAACATTATTAATCATTTTTTATAACATTATTTTCTTATTTCGTAGAGCAAGCGCTTCAAGTGTTGTTATGACCTTTTAAATTTTTTTTAAAATTTATCATAAAAACATAATTAATAACCATTTTATAATAATGTATTTCAAATTCTAAGGCTTAAAACATATTCCTACATTAAATTAGTATTTTGCATCATAAAAAACATTTAAAAATTATGGCAGGACTTTGAAAAACTGCCTAAAAATACAGATGTGATTAGATTATTCCCAAACGAGCTATTCTTATATACTTTAGGCAAATAAATGAGTGTATGATATTAGAGCAAACAACTTATAGAAGAGATTTTTAAAAAAAAATTTTATAAATATACAAATGGAAGTTAGATAAAAATATATAATTATGTACAAGAAGGAGGTGAGCAGCAAATTTGGTTGCTTTATCCCGAGGTATGCCCATCTTGACGGCCCCATCTGAAAGCGCTTCAATTATTATAAACACCTATTAAAAAAAAGAATTATCTATGATTAAAAATAAAATATTATAAGGTTATAAATTATTATTTTAACTTATTCACTCTTTAATGTCTATATACAAAATGACCGCTTGTAATTTTGTTTTAGTAAAGAAAATAGTTTTCAAACTAACCTTTATAAGAGATTGGCATAAAAAACAATGTTAAAATAATTAATAATTTGAAGTGCCTAATTAACTAATAAAAAAGCATGCAAAGATGACAGAATTTTTTATAATAATGGCAAAAAACCTGAAAACCATCATAAGGCTTAACAAATTTAATCTTCATCATTAACATAATATATTATTATAATATTTTATAATAATCATTGTGGTCACAAAAAATATCTTTACCCAATGTTATTCAATTCAATAAATAAAATAATCAATATTTTAAACGTATTCAAATAACTTATTAATATAGATAAATATTTAATCAATAAAAAAGTTTAAAATCACTAAAGTTATTCATATATTTCAACTCTTTTATTTTTTACTCCATTAAATTATATTAATCTTGCAAATATGCTGTAATTATTTTAATTTTTACGTAGGCTGGTCCACTTCCAAAAAGGCCACCATAAGCATCCATCAATGATTCAGGAACATTTTCACATATGCCTACACTTGAAAACAATGAATGTACAAATTTGTCATATTCATTGCCTAAAGAATTCTGGTAACATGTGTCATTTAAGGCATAAACAGATATTCCTTTACCAACAAGACATGGAGTATTAGTCATTACCCTGGCAATTGGAAGGTTCTCTCCTTTTTTACAAGGCAGCGTCTATGCTATCAACAAAAAATAATAAGTCTTACTAATATTTAAAAAATGCTATAAACAAAATAAATTTTTAAAAAAATATATAATAAAGAAAAGATAAAGTTAGGGCAGACCTTAGAAAGCTGTTCCAAATTAATACCAGCTAATATGGATATTATAAAGGGAGATTTAACAGCATGTATATTATAGACAGCCTGTTTAAGATATTGTGGTTTGACAGCCAAAATGACACAATCGCAATCATTATAAATTTTCGAATTATCTATGCATGTGTTTACCAAAGGCAATGCTTCTTTAAATTTTAAGGCATTTGTGGGTGTACTACAATAGATATAATTGGGTAAAATCAAACCTATAATTAGTTAATTACAAAACATAGTGCCAATTGAGCAGTATAGCTTAAAAAAAATAAACCAGAATCAACAAGCCCTTTTGCAATAGCGATAGCCATATTCCCACCTCCTATGAAACCAACTTTAAAATTGCTCAATTCAAACATGTGGCAAGAATGCAAATGAATGAAACAAAATTAAAATTAAAAAAGACAACATAAGCTCCGGCTAGAAAATAAAATTTTGCCATAAAAAATTTACACGCATTTAAATTAAATCAAAACGGCTAGTGTGATAAAATATATAAAAAAAATTTTTTTTAAAGGGCACGTACAAAAATTTTAGAAATTCCATAATTTTAAAAATTTTTTAAAATATTGATTTTACGTTGTCGGATCTAAATTCCACATATAAAATTTATATGTTAAAAATTTTTTATTTAATTTAATTTTATATAAAATACATATGTACAACTTAAAATGAGGAACACCAAAAAAATTGCAATAAATAACATGAGTAACTTCTCGATTTAATGTACTTCTATTAAATATGTAACATATATTTACCACTAAGCCCACCTTAACTCAATTTTAAAATGTAGCAAAAAGTTTGTCTGTAACAAAATTATTTTTTGAGAATTTTACGATTCTCAAATTTTTATTTCAGAAATAGCATTTTGTGTGCATAGACTAGATTTAACATTTTATTTTAAATTAATTATTTAAAATTTTAAAAAAATAACAAAGATAAAAACTCCCTAAAGCATATTTTTTAAAAATTTGTTAGTTGCCTAAAACAACCATAACCCAAATTCTTACTTTTTAATATTACTAAAAAATTTATATTAGGGCACGTGCAAAATGAGTTTTTAATTTTGTAGAAATTTTGATTTTGAGATTATATTTTTATATCAAACGCAAGTTTTTTAAAAGTTGTCGAATTTAGTAAATGCACAAAAAATGCTTTTAGTAAAATAAAAAACTTAAAAATCTAAAAAATAATAAAATTTTCAGAATTTTTAAAAATTTACGAAATAAAAATTCACTTGCACGCGCCCTTAAAAATATTTTTTTTATAATTTTGAACGAAGGAGTTGTAGCCATAAGAAAAAAATTAAGCGTAAAATTATAGTGGCTAATGTAGAATTTTTAAGAAACTAAAGGTTTTGTAAAAAAAACAAGATTGTTTTTGTTAAGCATCCTAAAACGGCCAAAAAAATAATTCTTATTTTTTAATATTAGCCATTTAAATTTTTTAATTATTAAAATATTTTTTTTACAATTTTAAAATTGGTGTTAGCTGCGGCCTAAATTAAAGGTTTAAAAAACCAATTTTGATTTTTGTTTATATTTCGTAAGAAATAATGACGTTAGATAAATATATATATGTACCATTTTACCTCTATATTAAAAAAATCACGCTAATTAGGACGACCTTAGAAATTTTTTATAACAACTGCTCTAAAATTAGAATTTCAGCCATTGAATAATATTTTTAATTAAGCAGCGTCAAATTATAATTTTAATTTTTGTAATTTAAGCTTTACAAACTTGTCGGTTTTACCAAGATTTTACAAATATCTATATACCACATACCATTAACGTAAAGCGTTAAACTTTATTTTAAATTTAGTTTTTTTATATTATAAAATTCTTGTTAATTGAAAATAATTTGCTAAAAACTTTAAGTTATGTCCTTTTTTAGACAGATTTTTTATAGATATTCTTATGACAAACTCTTGGGGATAGTTAAAATTTTTTTTTTGAATTTTAAAAGCAGTTTACAAAATGACGGTATTGGGAATTCGAGATTGTTGTTGCATTCTCTAAAAACCTTGAAAATATTGTTATGCTAATTTTTCTGTTGTCGGGTGCTCGATTTAAATTAAATTTAATTGTTGTTAGTTCATGGCGTCTTGTCAAAAATTAAAAAATATAAGACGAATTCTAAGTTGTTTTGGCTTTCAATATGGCTCATGATACAAATTTTTAAAATAAACCATTATAGTAACTTGCAATTAATATTGTAGGGTCCATATGGACAACCCCTGCACTTGTAAATATAAAAGAAAATCATGTATTATTGCTCAAACTTTTCTGACTTTTTTCTTAAACACATAGTCTAAGTCTTGTAACGAATTTTAAGAAACTAGAGATACTTTTTGGAATCTGTATGGACCGCACACTCTAATTTGCACTGTTTAAATAGCTTAATATCTTAATGTATATTTAGACTATGATTTGCTACCTTTTTTCCAGGTATTTTTATTTGAATAGTTTTACATATAAGTTTATAATGGGCGTATTGTATAATAATAATAATATTATTTTTATTCTTTATAAAATATTTCATTTAAAGGTGAATAATAGCCAAAAATAATTTTTAAATTCAAAATATTTTTTTCTTGTATATCCTTTTAAAAATGTTCTACTAGGCATAAAAACACTGATTAATAATATTAACATGTTTAGTTAAATGACAAGATTTATTCAATGAAATATAGAAAAATGATAAATTTTACTTTTCCATATTTTTACTTTTTGCTAAAATTTAAACTTTGGACGCTTAAATGTCTCAGAGCTGAATATTAATACCGCCTGACCTTTTTAAAAAAATTTTACTTAATATTTCAGTTTTATAGGTATTAATGGGCCAGTCAGACTATGCTTTACAGGAATTTTCAGTGAATTTTTTTAATGCGAAAAAATGGCAACATAATGTCGCGAAATATATTTGCAAATCCAGCAAACAAATTTTTATTGACATTATTGGGTCACTTAAACGATTTTATTGGTGTATTCAATAAATTTTCTTAATGAGAGAAAAATGTCGCCAAATATAAACATTCGTTTGCTTGATTATAAATTGGTTTTGCGACATTTTTGGGACATTTTTATCGGGTTAAAAAAATTCTTGAACACACATGTTAAATGGCCCCAACAGACGCAAAAATATCAATAAAAGCTTGGTTGCTTGATTAAAAACCGATTTCGCGACACTTTTGGTGACATTTCTTTCGCACCAAAAGTTGAAGATCTTAGTAAAATTGTCAAATAAGCCACACTGACCAAAATATTCCGAAAACTTGTAAACTTTGCAAGATTAAATAGTGCCAAACAATTTTGTTAGAAAAATGAGGATTTCAACTAATTAATAATATCGTAATAATTACTACAATATCAACAAAAGTCAAACAATATTTTTATTAATCATAAACTCTATAAATGAAATACATTAATGCATAAAAAAATGCTTTGTTAATTATTCCCCATTTATAAGCTTTCGCATCTGTTTGTGAGTCTCTAGCTCAGGTACAAAAAAAGATTCCTATAATTTAGCCTCTGCGAGTGCATTCGATTTAATAAACAACAACCACTCCTCTCACTCACCACAATATCTTAGAGTTTGAGCTCCTCAAGTTTGAACTCTGCTCTGAGTTTTTTGACTCATGCTAGTGAGATAAAGATTATTTTTATAAAAGAAAGAATGCCAAGTTTTGCCTCCCTTACCCCAACGGGTGGTCTAAGGGGTTCTCCCGCCAATAATTTTTGTTTTGGCTTAGTCAAAAATGGACGAGTTTGGGCTCTTTGCCGGTAGCCCATCTAAATACTAAACAGGGTCAACGCTACTTTACCTGGATTGTGGCACACAATACAAACTTGTTAGCCCTCAGGACCCTTCTGGACCTTTTTTAATTGTAGATTTTTTTAGTTTAGTCATTTAATTGCAAATGAACATTTAACAACTTTGAATTAATAGGCTCAATAAACCAATGGATTAGACGCAAAAAAAGCAACTGATTGCCTTAATACCGATTTAAAACTATTAAAAACACGCGATCTGAGTAATTCTACTTGTAAATGTTGGAAAAATTTGATAATTGGTTCAATATTAAAAAAAAATTTACAGAATTTTTATAAGTGTATTTAAATGAATATCTTTACCAATATACAGTGCCTGGCCACTATAAATTGGCCATTCAGAAAAAAATCCTTGTCACATATAATGTGACCTATCTCTATTTTTTTGATCGCGTTCTCTAATAAAACGATCACGATCACAATTAAATGACCAAGATGATGATTTCATGATAAACATCACTAAGTTTTGTGACCATTTAGCCACAACATAAGGATATTTACCAAAAATACATCAACTTGGTCATTTAGTTGTGACAAAGTTCATTTGATTGTGGTTGTAGTTTTTTTATTTGTGGTAACGAACAAAAATATAGTAGTCGATGGCCACATTTTATGTGGCTATTGATCATTCTTTTTCTTACATGTGCCACTTTATTGTGGCCAGCAGTGTATATGGAGCAATTTCTAGGAGCATAAGAAGTGTAAAATTAACATTTTTCGATATAAAAATTCAAGTTTTTAAAATGGAATATATTATTTTTCTTTTACATCTAAACTCAAAATAGGCCGCGCCCTAAAGCGAACGTCACAAAACAGAATAATTTTTTGTAGTTAAAAATATTGAGCGCATTTGATTAACATTGAGGTGGCTAGTGTAAAATGATTTGATAAATTTTTGGTTAGGCACATCTAAAAACGACCAAATAACATTGATTTCCTTTACGATTTAAGATTTGTATTCGCCACGGCCGTTGAAAGTGAAAATGTTTTAGCCTGCATTGATTCTATTTGCGCTAGATTTTTGAAACAGAGATCTGTGATGATGATTACCACTTTTCAGCCATTCCTCATGGCCTCGCATATATATAAAACATGTTAAATATTACGATTATATTCTCATAATGACATAAACTGAGTTTTACAATCAATATGTGTTGATTCACATTGAAATAGCTATGTTTTTTTGTTTTATCAATCTATTTTTTTTTCATAATTTTTTAAGAATATGACCACGCCTAATTACATTTAATTTACTCGGACTACATATGAGCCTTTAATGCAAGAGGGTATTTTTTATAAACATATTTCTAAAATTTTAAAATAAAAGCTCCTTAGGAGGCTGCAAAAAAATTATAGATTTTTTATGTTCCCTGACTTTATTACAAAACATATTAAGGTCAATATACCAAAAGAAAAATTATATTACATTAAAAGAAGGTTATTTTATCTTTTTATTTGAAATAAAACTTTTTTTTATTCTTTATCGGCCTCGCTTGCTTATTAAAATATTTATTATGAAGTTTCTCTACTACTCCATTCAGTTTTTATTGGTTTGTTGCATTATTATTAAATATGTGTTTCCGGATGTTATGGATAACGAAATTGGTACTTCACCTATTTTATGAATAAGCGATTTTTTATTTTCACTTTTTGTAGCATGCGTTATGAGCTAAGTTCCTTTTAGATAAAAAAAATTTTTTCTTTTATAAACGCATCTTTGAAAAAAAATCTTTTTCTTAATTAAACGTGTTTACTAATTTAAAGGAACAAAAATGTTCAATATTTCTAAAAAAAAATTGGTTTAAAACTTGACGCGACCTCAAATAATTTTAATTTATATTTTTGAAACAATGATTGCCTTTTGAATATATTGCTACAATCGCACCATCTTGCCACATGTCCAGCCATTATTACACATTATCAGTATTTGATCTTAAGTATTTATATTCTTCTCAACAATTCAAGCTAAAGGAAATCTGAGTAGTGCTAAACCTACTCAGAATGTATTAAAAAACTACAAGTACAAAACAAAGGTATGAAAAAACTAAAAATTTCCTAAACTGTGAATATGAAAAAGTTTTTACAATAAATAACCTCACCCAAAAAATTTGCCACCAAATATCCGACTAGAACTACTTTTTAAATTACCTTTTTCGCATGAATCTAACTCAATAAATTAAGTATCTATATAGGAGGAGAGTTAAGCTTTAAATTTAACTTTTATGATTCACAAATTTATTCTGGGTACGTTTATCACCAGCTCATAGGGCTATCAGGCCCGATTCTAGCTTTTCCATTTTAGGGGAGCAAAAAAAACACGTGGGGGGGCAGAAAATTTTTTGCCGCCTTCGGCGGCAAAATTGGCCGTGACCTTCGGTCACGGCAAATATACATGTACAACAATAGAATCCATGTTCAAAATTTTTTAACAAATTAATAGTAATTTATTATATTCTTAAATTAAAAAAAAATGAGTTTATAAATGGAATATGTGAATTAAAATTAATGGTTTCATTAAAATCAATTGATTAAAAAGATATGAGATTTGAATTAATTGTAAGTATAATTTTATCATTTGGTATCATTGCGCATGAAAATTAAAAATATGATATATATGAATGATAAAAATGAATTATATAAAACTTTGGATTTTAAAAAATGAAAAGTGAAATAAGATTGATTATCATGAAAACAAAATGTATAAGTATGTTAATTTGGAAGAAAATATGAAAAAACACTGGTCATATATAACTAGTTTTTAATATTAGGGTAAAAAATTAAATAAAACATGAACATAAACGTTAAATGCGCATAAAAAAAGTTTGCAAACATGTTAAAATATAAGCAATTAATAATTAGCTGATTATGAGCAGTGATTGATTTAACTATTTTATCTTAGAGGATATTAATTAAATTACAATATTATCAAAATTCAACGCCCCTAGTTAATGATTTTTCGTGTTCTAAAAGAACCAAATCACCTTTAAGCAGGTCACTAGTGTTATTATCCTTCTTAAAGAAGAAAATGTGGCTTCACAACTCGACATTGAAAAGCCAATTAACAAACTTATAGGAAAAATGTTAAATAGATTAGAAAACGCATCATTGTAATCATATAAAAATTTAACAAAATCAATAGTAACACATTCTTTGTAATTATTAAGTTTCTTTTTAAAAAATTTTTGGCTACGTCAATTTCTTTAGATAATGAATTTTTATTAATATTACTTTATTTTAAAAGAGGCTCTAATTTATTTTTATCTAAAATAAAGGTTATTTATTTATATCTGTCGGCTCAAAAGCTCAGTGGCAAACCTTCCTGTCTTACAAGCAGGAGTTGCGAGTTCGAATCCGTGCACAGGAAGCTTTTTTCTTCGGAAAAGTAGTATACATGTGTAACCACTTTAAGCTGCTGAGTGGCCTGCTTAGGCAGTAGGCCTTAAACGATATGCCTAAAGTAAGAGCCTATGCTAAAAACCAAGGTCGCCGGCGTGCGAGCAAATCTTACTATTTAACCCGTGGGCAATATTAATTGCTTTCCTCGGGTTAAAAGAGTCAAAGCCCTAACGGGTATGGCGCCCCCCCGAATGGGGAAAGGTATGAGGGAAACCTCAAAACCAAATGTTTATGTTTATGTTTATGTTTTTATGTTTTATATCTAAAATAAAGGTTAATCAGATTTATAAAGGGAATCTAAAGATTTTAAACAACTATCATCGGTAAAAAATCTATTATCAAAATATAAATAAATCAATAAAATTAAAATAAATACTTTTTTCATCATTAATATTTAAAATATTTTCAAACTTATGAGTAGAAAATAAATAAAAATCAGAAAAATCTTTAGGTTTGGTTTTTCTTTTATCCATAGATAAATTATTGTCATTTAAAAAAATATTAATATCAAAACAATATTTGAATAAATCTTCAAATGTATTTTTATTTCTTAATTGTTTAATTTCTAACAAACAATGGTGTAATAAATCAGAACTTTTAGAAATATAAATCGTTCTGCATTGAAAATGATCTATAATTATTTTTAATAAATAAAATAATTTTTCAATTAAATACAAAAAAATAAATAGATGATTAAAAATATGATCAAAAAACCCCGATTCGGCCCTGTGACCTGAAGATATAAAAGTTTTTTTAATTTTTAATTTTTAAAAGAGTATTAAATATATCTGTGTAATTTAAAAAAAAACAATGGGCAGGTAGTGACCACACCACCAATGGGGCAACAGCCGGGGTATGGTCACGCATTCACTAACTACCTTGATTGCATCATGTTGAAAAATTTAAGAAGGGAAGAAAAATTATCAAAAAAATCTTTCTCTTCACTTAAAATAGGACAATATTTTACAACAAGATGCAATCGATGGTTAAAGCAGTGAATACACGGGACATGGTGTCCAGCTATTTTGCTTAGAAATACTTGAACACCATTTTTTTCCGGGAATTACGTTCGCCCCATCGTAGCATTGTGCGATCAGGTTCTTTGGTTCTAGATTATATTTAAACAAAAGATTGTTGTTAACTGAGAAAGTTTCTTAGGTATCAGATTTATGAATTGGTTTCACAAATATAGAGCTTTCTGTAAAATCAAATTTTTCTATATTTCTGTTAGTTTGATCTCTCTTGCAGATGAGAAGTATTAATGAATAAAAACACTTTAAAAAAAAAGTAAATATTTTTAGGATAATATTTTTTAAATATTTTTGACGGAGCAAGTTTAATTATATTATGTGGAAGAAATAAAAGTACTATGTATTTTGGGGGGGGGGGGGGGCAAACTTAATTTTGGGGGGGGGCACACATAAAAATGTATTGGGGGGGGGGGCAAATTCAATTATTTTGGGGGGGGGGGACAATCAAAAACTTTTGGGGGGGCACTGCCTCCCCCCCAAAAAAAGGGTCTAGAATCGTGCCTGAGGGCTATGCTCAACACGTGTTGTCATTTAGCAATTCATTTAGAAATGTATTTATTATCGTACTTTACGCCTAATAACACTTTAGATGGATTCTTAGAACAAGAAATAAACAAAGAAGGATTGTTGAATGAAAACAGAAGTAATAGAACAAAAAGAATCTAAATAAGGCATGTGAATTATATGTTATAATATAACATGATATTAAAATGAATATTTCCATATTCAAACAAACCAAGATCTGCAACGCACAGCTTAAATTTTGAATAATTATAAATTATTGTGATGTATTTTTTTAATATTGCCTCAATGTAATATTAAACCTAAAAAATTGCAACCTTATTTTCTGGTTCCTTGTATCACATATTAATTAAATAATATATTGTGTTAATTTAATTATGATAAGAAAAACTATTTTTTTTATATTGTAATATATTTAGTTTATATTTTAATATATTTTTTTCACATGAATCTTTCTTAAAATGTTTTACTACCAAAAACACTAATTCGTTTATTCTAATGTAATATATTAAATAATCATTTTTAGATTTTTTTCTAATTATATGATAAACAAAATTTAAAATTATTAATTAACTTATCTAAGTTTATAAGAAAAGAGCATGCATTCATCCTTAGAACCAAAAATAAGGTCCATAGCTCCAACCCTTTTGAAGTTATATAAGTTTCGTAACCCTGTCGCTGATTCAATAAAGTACTAATATTATCAAAATACAATTGCTTCCCTAATTTCAATAAAATTAACGAGGTAAAACTAGCAGTTCTTAAAAAATCTTAATAAATATATTTTTTGTATGAGCTATATAATATAGGTCCACAAAATTTTGAGAGATGATCTAACTACAGAGCTCAACCCTGCCATTTTAGTAATAATCGAATATTCGTTTGCCGTTTTTCGGATCACAGCTCAAATTATGGAAATATATAAAAAAAAAGTAATTCAAAAACAAAAAAATTAGAATGAATTTTTTATACATATTTACAATAGCTAAATTGTATTTTTGAAAAAATTATGATAAAAAAAAAGATTCAAAATCAAAAATAAATCAATGTTTAGTTTATAAATTCAAAACTCGGCTCAGATAGCTCAGTGGCACACACCTTCTGTCTTAGACGCGAAGGGTTGCGAGTTTGAATCCGTGCACAGGGGGCTTTTTTCTTCCTGAAATATAGTAGGCAAGTGTACCCATTCTAAGGCTGCTGAGTGGCCTGCTTAGGCAGCAGGCCTTATGCGATATGTCTAAAAGTAACTGTCTAGGCTACAAAACCTAGGTCGCCGGCGTGAGAGCAAATCTTACTATTTAACCCGTGGGCAATATTGATTGCTTTCCTCGGGTTAAAAGAGTCAAAGCAACGGGTATGGCGCCCTCTAAATGAGGAAAGGTATGAGAGAAACCTCAAAACCAATTGTTCATATTTTTATCATACTTCAATTAATATTTACAAAAAAATGATAACATATCGTGTCTATTTAGGTTGAGCTAACAAACATTAAAGCTTGATATACTTAATTATTTTATTTATCATGAAAATTATGTTACAAATGTTTTAATATAAAAAGTGTATCCTCGAGGTTGCAAATCTGTTAATTTAGCCATTTTTTTTTATTTATAGATTTGTCAAAATAGCTGAACGAGAAAAAAACTTTGGATAAGCAAATTATGTAATAAGGCCAATAATATGAATATTTCATTTTAATGTCAAAAAATTCTATTTTCTGACATGGATATTTGTCTATTTATTATAAGAGAATTGACTCGGAATCGCCGTCAATCCTACAAGCCCATCGAAATCGTCTCCTCGTTTGCTTTTGAATAAAATTATGAGTGGAAATTAACATTTATTTCGCTTAAAAAAAATGATAAATATAACCATAAGTCTGTCTATATAAAAGATACAATTACATTTTTTATATGATCATGTGTCACAAAAATTACATAATTAAATGTTAAATCATAAAGCCACCTTTAAGTTGGCTCATAACAATAATACAAGACGCACGTTCAAAGTTTGTTCAAGTTTAAAAATTAAAAAAAAAATGTTTTGACATAAGAGTATAAAAATGATCAATCTAGATACTATTTTTTTCTGTAATATTGAGTTAAGTTTGGAAAAAAAAATTAATTACCTTTAAAAATGAAAAAATTAATGAGCTAAGCGCACCCATAAAAAAAATTTTTGACTAGCCGTAAATGACTAAAACATATTTTCTCCTTTATTGGTATGCTGTGTGAAAAACCTTTAGACTTACTATGATCGTAATATCTTATTTGTTTAAATTGAAACGAAAATTCTATAGTTGTATATGTAATTAAAATTTCGCCCATACAGCTGTTTTTCAAATTTTTTACAAATAAGACACACCCTAAGACGATCTGTATGAATGAATTTTAAAATTTTGGTTTGTCGAAGAAATGACGTAAATCATGGCGAGGGCCAGGAAAAAGACGATACAAGCAACGAAAATGCCAAAGTAGATGACCCAATCATATCTCTTTACCCCGTGATAGTAACGGTCGTACTCGTCAGTGTCGATATCCGACGGGATTAGGGACAATCTACACAAAATTGACGAAATTTAAATATTGAAGTCTAAATTTAGGAGTTTAGTTGTAAACATAAAATGCATTTTTATGTTTTTAGAAATTTGTGATGTTAATAGCTGTCCTGCAAAAGTTTGATTTAGGAAAAACGATAAATAGCGAGTCTGTCCTTTAGCTCATAATTGTAAAGAAAAATTTAATGAGATATGTTATAAAAAATGCCATCTAGTTAATTGCAACAATACTTTAGACAAAAAAACCCGCCCTGCCTGCATGAGAGAGAACGGATGGGTAAAATTAATTTAGAATCCGGTCGAGTCAATTTTTTACATTATTTTTCAAACGGTTGAGCCTGGTGAGTATGTCATGAACTGGTTAAATGATTTTAATTTCAAACAAACTTGAGGTTATTAATTAAGCGGATTTTTTTTATAAAATCTTAATCAGGCTATGCGCCACGTTGAAAGATTAGTCGAAAGTTCTATCAAGAAAACGGGAAAATGCTTATTTTTTTTTGTCGTCTCAAACAAAAAAAATCAAATTATTTACGTAAGGACCGTTTTTAACTAATCGGTATGGCATAAAACTTAAAAAAATAAAAAATTGCATAATTTTATAATCCATAATTCATTTTTAATAATTAATTTTATCTGTATAATTTACCCATTTTCTTTTGTAATCGATACCCGAACAAAATGAAAATTCATCTAAAAGTGTTTTACAGGTCTTTTTAACGAAAAAATATATATCACGTTTGCAAAATTTTGGACTCGAAATTGGCCGTGGCTAAGAATGATAACATAGCTCGAAAAATGTTTGAGAAATTTGTTTTCTTTAGGTATTTTCGAGGCCCCAAAATCACTCAATTTTGCCAATATTTGGCCATTTTTTTCGAATTTCTAGCTATCAAATTAAGCGAGCCCAAATTTGTATGTTAAAAAAACCGGTAAAAATATGTAAGATATGGCCATAATGTAGGATATTTCTATGATATGTCATTTATCCAGGTCATTCATTCATTGTTTTAGTGTGACCTGTAATAAAATAATATCAATCTTATATCGAAAAATGGGTCAAAAGTGATTGGTATTAACTATATGTGATATACATATAATCAGAGCTGGGAAAAAACCCATTTTTCGACTAAACTCAAATTTTTGTTTTTTAAAAATTTTATGACAGATTAAAAAAATCAATTATTAATAAATACAGAATATAAGGAGAAAATCTTAAATATAAATATTTTATTGATTAAAGCTAAAACCGTCTATTTTTCATTTTGAAAAATAAAAAATGAGTTTGACCCAAAAATGGGCATTTTCCCAGCTCTGCATATGTTTATATTGGCCGGAAGATAAAGAATAATTGTTTAAGGAGGCGTTCAGAATATATTCGTTATTCCGATATTTTTTAAAGAATTACAAAAGTTATAATATTTAGTAAGGTTTTTGGATGTAAAATTATTAGCCATTGATTTTCTTATCGGAAAATTTTATCTAAAAATTAAAATATTTTAATTAAAATTCTATCTAATTTTATACAAGCATGGTTGAATTTTCCTAACATTAAAACAATATTTTTTTTCTTAAAATTTTTTAGAGGAGATTAACTATGAACGCGCGGCCCTAAGATATAAAACAAATAGATAATAAATGTACCTTGTAGCAAAATAATTGGCAATCGAACCCTTTTTGGCAAATGCCCTGGGCATTGCACCGTATTGCCTCGATGACGATCGGTTGTAGAGACTAGAAGGGGGTTGAAAATAATCAGATCCACGGTTCTCGGGAAGTGAGCGAGGCTGGAGCTGAGGTGAGCCGTCGTTGTAATATTGAGCTTGATGTCTGCTATTTGGGGATGGCTGTCGTCTGCTAGCCTCATCACTATTACCATAAGTGTATTGAGCCAAGTAATCTTTTACGTTACTGGTCGTGATCTCTCTCGGTGTTTGGACCGAATGTCTCTTGTAAGAGTCGGGTGATTTGAGCAAATCATAGGAAGGTCTACGTAGTCCATGCATCAGGATATAGCTTCAAAATAAATATATGGTATAAAGCAGAGCTGGGAAAATGCCCATTTTTGGGTCAAACTCATTTGTTTATTTTTCGAAATTTAGAAAAAATAAAGGGTTTTAGCTTTAATCAAGAAAATATTTATAAAATTTAAGATTTCTGCTTATATTTTGTATTAATTAATTATTAATTTTTTTAATCTGTCATAAAATTTTTAAAAAACAAAATTTGAGTTTAGTCAAAAATTGGGTTTTTTCCCAGCTCTGGTATAAAGTTTGGGTTTAGTTTGATTCATCTTTATTCTGGTCTGATCAAATTTGAGATATATATTTATAAATTTCCAACTCGAAATAAAATAAATAACAAATTAATTATTTTTTTTGAGGTATCCCTGATTGAATGTTTAACCAGTTAAATTTGCAAGTCATTCAAGCAAAATTTTATAAAAAAAAATCATACAACCGATGAATTTATTTTCCTATCTACTATATAACTAGCTTATTTGAACTTAACAATGTGAACAAAGCGATTATATAACCAGTATTGGGAAAACAATGAGCCTAAACAACTTTGGCTCATTTTTTCCCCCAAAACATAAAAAACGAAAGGGGGCTACAAATAAAGGGCCAATATTAGAATTCCAAAAAAGCCCTTACTAAAAAAAGGGTCAAAAAAAACCCCCACAAAAAGTGGCTCTTAAAAAGAGCCCCAAAAAGCCCATTTTGTGTTTTCTTTATAATAATTTTGAAAATTTTGATTGGGTGGGTTGTTTTTTCTTAAAGCTCCTATGAGTTTTTTTTTGAAGAAAAAGGGCTTTTTTTAAATGCCATTTTCTTTAAGCAAGAAAAGGAAGGGGCTTTTCTTTTGCCATGCCCGCGAGTTTGTGGGCATGGGTAAAAAACTCAAAAACAAAAAGGCCCATTTAGTTTATTTTTCCCAGCCCTGAATATAACAAAAAAATGTTGCAAATTTGTGACCCTTACAGACAAATCGAGTGAGTTGTTTTCAAAAAATTTTGGCCCTTAAATTTTTTTTTCACGTGATTAAACGATTGTCACCTGATCAGTAAAATTAATTTCATCTTAAGACGCATAGAATAAATAGCCGATTTAATCCAATTAGAATTCAAACCGAGCCGTTTTCGGCCCGCCTGTGCGACAAATTTAAATTTATAACTCTGCTAGGGCCGCCCAACCAGCTAGGCATAGTCGGATTAATTTTTAATTTTACGTCAAACTCAGTTTGGCCCGAAATTACAAATATATTTTTGAAAATTATACATTGCTAACTAAAAATTTTGACATTTTAACATGCGATAATAAGTCCTGAGTTCTCAAATAAGTCAAAATGGGTTTTCAAATAACGGTCCAGCCCTTAAGATCCTTTTTTTTTTTCCAAAATTGAGCTCATTCTACCCAGTACGTTTTTTAAAATTCAACTTTCGAATCCGGACTATATTTGCTTACTAATATATATAGGCATCATTCTTGTATAAAGCATACTTATAATCCAGGAATTAACTGGGATTATTTAGGCTTTAGTTCCTTTCTAAAAAATCTCCCGTTTTTCATACTTAACTTACTAAGTGTAAACAAGATTAAAATCTTTTCCCATTATAAAAAAATCCGATATTATCAAAAAGAAAAAAATATCCTGGTATTCTCCTATCCGATGGCCGGTTTATGAAATTGGCACAAGGAAAGAGGAACACACACAAGATTTTGTATCATGGTAAATTAGTATATAAATTTATAGAAATCACAAAATACATTTATACAAATTTTGTTTCTTTTCTAATTTAATTTTTTTTTAACAGTTGCGCGCTGCGGAAAAATGCTTGACTGGCAAATAAGTTGCGGAGCATTCGTTAATGATTTTTATAATGACCGGTCCAAGCTTTAACATATAAATATGATTATTTAAAATCAATTTTTTTTCTAAAATCTAATTTTCTAGATAAGGAGATAGATAGGAAGGAAATGTATTAAAGTAGCAAAATAATATTTGCATATAAATAAAAAAAGTTCTTTTTATGAGCAATTTTCCAAATTGGCAAAATTCATGCGGTTATCCGTGTGGTTTACGAAAGGATGCGTTTAAAGTTCTCTTGTTTTTGAATATTTTACTAAAAAAAATTAAAAATATGAAGCGGTGGATTTTAAAAAGTGGTTTTGAATGTAAGCTATGTTTGTGTTAATTTAGATAAATATTTAATTAAACTTTGATATTCTTAGATTTTGCTCAAGTTATAAAATGTTAAAAAGCATAATTTGATTTTCGATGCAAAGCGCAATTTTAAAAATTTTTAAATATTTAAATCAAAAAACTAAGGGTGACCGGAAACAATACCTTACAACCGTACATATTCGTAAAAGTCTAACACATCCCTTTCGCCTGTTTGTTCGTTAAATCTTATTTTTATCCTAAAAAACTTTAATAAAATTTATTTGCGTTTTAACCCCAATAAGGTATATAAAAACTATATGACATATACCTAGCCCCAGGGAAAGAAAAGAACGTATAAGGTCCTTTGTGTAAATTAAATATTTACCTGTCAGAATTAAAGTTTTGAGAAAGATATAGGAAAAATTGGAATCTTCAATTTTCACAGGAATTGTGCGTTTTAAATATAACAGGAAACAACTATTCTATAATTTATAATAATAATAATAACAATGTAGCTAATTCCTTTAAATTTTGCAACAAAAACAATGTGATTTTTTGAAAAAGAAAATATTGTTGAAAGAAAAAAAAAAGGTTCGTAATTCGAGATCTCGGATAAAAAAAATGTAAACCGAACCGAACCGTTATAACCGAGTCGCTAAAATATATGTTTGAAAACCCGGGGTCGGTTAATAAATCAATAAATTTTTCTTGTTGAATTTTTTTTTAATTTTATGAAATATGAACCATATGTTAGGTAATCTAACAAAATAAATTGTGATATTCCATGTGATTAATTTTTATCTTATTAAAAAAAAGTCAGACTAATTTGTCTGGGGAAGGGAGGGAGCGGGGGGGGGGGGGGTGTCAGGTAAGTAGGAAGTGATATGGCTATGGGGCGACGTGTGTAATCCTGACCAATAATGTCCATCATCTCCGTAATATTACAGCATGCATTGCAAATGTCATCGGAAACGACCAGAATCTTATATCGGCTAAAACAATGCTATTCTTGGCTTACATAAAAGATACCTGGGATTGCCACTAATTTACTACATTTACTTTTGTTGCTTGTCAGGAGGTCCAACCTTACAAAATTAAATTTAAACATACCGTTGTTATTTTTTCAATACTTGCAGGAAATAACAAAGCAACCAATTTTTTGTGAGATCGCCTTAGAAACTTAAAAAACTTTTTGATCTTTCCATAGTAGTTTTTTTTAATTTCATTCGAGGGCATTATCATATTAATTCTTTGGTCGCTTTAAAATATGGCAAAAATTTGTGTTAAGATATAAAATTTATCGAAAGAAAAAGTGTAATAATTCTTAACAATATATTAAATTACCCATAAATTATTTATTAAATAATCATATTCGTTATCTCGGTCCCTGACAAATCCGTTTTTAAAAGTATTATCGCTGTACCGGCCCGCCTCCCTTCCTTTCCCCTCTGAGGGACCGCCAACAAATGCCAAGGAGTCTTCCATTTTTGAGAGCCTAGGCCTAAATACCTAATTAACCGGCTAATCTTAAAAGTGACGAAAATCGTTTTTTTTACAAAATATAGTTTAAAAATCAACAGTTTACACAAATACTTAAGCATCTAGATTTGCTCTTATGAACCAAATGGCGTATCACTTTGCTCTTAGTATATAAAAATGATATTTAGAAATTACTCATACGGTCCGCTATTTTTGGGCTCTATACCCTCCTAAAGTTATGACCTGAAGCAAAGCAATCATTATTGCGGCTTTGATAGTAAGTCACGTTTTATCGTATGCCCCTGCGACCATTAGGCTTTTAATCTACTAGGCTCACATATGGGACATTTAGTTCTAATGCCTGAGCAGGCCACTCAACAGCATTAATATGAGTGTGGCGGTAAATAAAGAGGAAAAAGGCAATTAACGCTAAGAGTTATACATGATATCCTCCTCGTATAAAAGCAAAATTTTCACCGACCTTAGCCAAATTGTTAGTTCCTCCGGGAGTTCCAGAGGGTCGTTTAAATTTTCCGACCCGTAGCCTGTAAGGGTCTCTCAAGTCGTGATTAAACCAAAAATACATGTTATATACAAAATTTACTCCTCTTATCCACCGAACTCTTTTGTATCACTTCCCCCCCCCCCCTCCAAATTTTTTCTAACATCGTCTTAATGAACGGGTCGAGTCTACGAAAAAGCTAATAAAGTTGTAACCTAAGGAAACAAAATTTACAACCGGATTTGAATAAAAAAAACTGAATACGGTGCTAAGAGTTAGCGGTTTCAAAGCGATCAATGTAACAAAAATTTAACTTTTAAGTCTGGGTAAAATTTTAACATTTGCACAAGCTTCCAAAGATACTTTAGGACGCCTTTGGACTGACTTCGTTCATATTTACAAAATATTTTGACAATTATAAAAATTTAAAATTGTTAAGATTTGAGTTTTTACATTAAAGATCGTAAAACGTTGCCTTAGCTATACACATCTTAACCACTAAGGATAATTTAGAATTTTTGATTTTTTTGTGTCTAAATCTAAATAAAGCTGATGATATTTTCAACAAGACTTACAAATTCCAACATTCACAAAACTTTTAAACTTCGATACAATATTTGATAAAAAAAATTACAAAATTTGAATAAAAACTAAACGAGTTCTAAAGCCCTAACGCGTAAGGCGGCCTCAAAAAAGAAGAGGCCGTAAGGGTGGTTTTTAGCAGGTACTCCTGATCCTGAATTCACCGGTGAATTTTTTAATGAAATATGGACATCAGTGCGGAAAATTTAATTTATCATATCAACATAATCTCATTTACCCACTGATCAATTTGTTTTTCTTTAAAATTAATGGTGTATTTGACGATCCCAATCCAAGTTTATTTATAGGCTAGTTTTGGGATCACGAGCCAATATTTCCACCTCCATACCAAAAAAAAAATGTAACTGATCAAAATGTGATAATTTATCAAGGAAGAACCGATCCACTCTCTGGCACGAAAAATTACACATTGACAGACTGATTGCTTTTCATGAATCAAATTTGGCTGGTCGCAGACCCCCATTTCACAGTGTTGCTTGCTATTAATAAGAGAATATGATTAATGTGTCACATACAGTTTTGTTCTGCAACTCAATGTTAAAAACGTTGTTACGGGCCGGGCTTATATGCATTCATTATTTCGGCGGTAAGTTACACAAAATTCTTTTGGGCACGAGTTTAAAGTATTGTTTTTGAATGACCTTTATATATATATATATATTTGTTAAAGTTGGCATAATTTAAATAGATTAATAAATTTGATAGATATATTTAACATAATGTATAAGCTTTTCATTTTCACATAGGGCGCCGCGTCTAGATTTTATTTAAATTTCAAAAAAAAAATTTTTGTAAAAAAAATTGAACCAACGTCAAATAATTAGGTGTTTTTCTTTAAGATTGTGTTGAATCACCTATGTTTAACTTGATTTAGTTTAAATTTATC
The DNA here is from genome assembly GCA_030555515.1 of Acutogordius australiensis. NCBI lineage: Eukaryota > Metazoa > Nematomorpha > Gordioida > Gordea > Gordiidae > Acutogordius > Acutogordius australiensis. The sequence goes on along the minus strand of CM060245.1, from coordinate 34,709,362 downwards.
AAAATTTTTAACATCCTTAGAAATGCTCTCCGAGTGAAAATATTGTGTATATAACGCTTTTGATGCAAAAACATAAACTCCAAAATTTTTGTATTTTCAGAATTTGTAATTTTTCGGGCCCTTGATAAGTTATGATATACATATTATTATTTTGATTTTTTATATTGCATCAATATTTTCTTGAAAAATTCTTTAGAAAAGTAAAAGAAGTGTTAAAGCATATTAATGAGGACTTATGTATCATAGTATATCCTAAATAAGTCAAATGGGAATAACAAATAAATAATGTTCAATCATAATGTTTATGCTGAATAAAATCGCAAAAATTCTCGCACAAAGAGATCAGCCAAATAAGAAAGAAAAAAATAAACAATTGGTTTTGAAGTTTCCCTCATACCTTTCCCCATTCAGGGGGCGCCATACCCGTTAGGGCTTTCACTCTTTTAACCCGAGAAAAGCAATTAATATTGCTCACTGGTTAAATAATAAGATTTGCTCGCACGCCGGCGACCTAGGTTTTTAGCCTAGGCTCTTACTTTAGGCATATCGTTTTAAGGCCTAGTGCCTAAGCAGGCCACTCTGCAGCTTAAAGTGGTTACACATGTATACTATTTTTCCGAAGAAAAAAGCTTCCTGTGCACGGATTCGAACTCGCAACTCCTGCTTGTAAGACAGGAGGGTTTGCCACTGTTTTGAGCCGACAAATAAGAAAGGACAATTCAAATAACTAGGACAATTATTTTGATAAATACTATATAAAAAATGTTGTTGTTTATTGCTCCAATAGGGAGATGTAATTTACAATTTGCGATCTCTATAGACAACAAAAGCTCCACGATGTAAATGCGTTATCATTAGAACCCTATATAAAAAATGCATATGTATAGCGTTTTGTCTTCCGGGGAGTAATCATTCTTAAGCTAAAATAATCCGGCCATCCATGTTTTAAACTTACAGTATAAGAATTAAAATTAACCCTGATCCAATCTGCTAACTGTTATAATACTTTCTTAAAACAAATTTAAGAATCGATTTCTTGCGTGAATTTTATCAAAGACAAAAACTTGAATGATAGTCACGTGTGAATTTGTATTAATAATAAAAAGTTAAGAATAATATCTTATATATACAATAAATCAATTTCAAAAATCTTAAATTAATCATTCGTTAAATATATGAATGATTGAGTCGGCCAATTAAGTTAAAGAATATGCATGTATTTGTAACGTAATATTGCACTATTTTCTTTTAACTCATGTAATAAATCTTATCGGCCAATTAATTAATCCTTTGACTAAGACAATATACTTAGCCTCACCTTAAAATGACCATGACCTAAACCTGACTAGACTTAAAACCTAGCCCAGATATAATAGCTCAGCCCACCCGACATTTGAACAAAATTAGACAACATTCGGTCCTGCCCTAAACTCGGTTTTTTAATAGGTCCGAGCTGATTTTACAAATAATAGGAAAAATTTATATCGTTACATAAACCGTGTCTTATGCTGACGCTGGGGTCGGATGGCTGGCTTTCTGGTTTCGACTATGACCTTAATCTTGACCCACGACATCGTCCTTGTATTTTTTTTGGCAAGGAGGAAGAAAAATTTGCTCGTTTGATCCCAAAGCTAGCCTATAAATAAACTATGATTGGAATCAGCAAATACACCAGTAATTTTAAAGAACAACAGATTGATCAGTGCGTAAATAAGGTTATGTGGATATGGTAAATCTCCGCACTGATGTCCATATTTCAATAAAAATTCACCGGTGCATGAAGGATTAGAATTACCTGCTAAAAAACTACCCCCTCACGGCCTCGTCTTTTTGCAGCCGCCGTACCCGTTTGGCCTATTGGCAATTAACAATCCATGTAAGGCCAACCAAACGTAAAGCCAATTTAATTTTTTATTTTTTCAATTCGTTTCACTCACCAATATATTAGTGTTGGAGAATAATAGCAAATTTTTTTTATAGTTTTCTGGCAAATTATCTTGTCGACTCGAATAAAATCAAAAGTTTTTTGTAAATTACGATCTTAAGAAAATTAATCATTTTTAACAAAATATATTGCGCTAGAATTTTGTGCCATGTTGACGTGATATTAGTTAGGTTTTTATGGATTTGAATTGAATCAAAATTCATTTTCACAATACATTAAATGTGAATGAATAAGAAAATGTTTTAGAATACAAGGGGGAGGGGGGGGGGGGGGGGGTTAGGTTCGCATTAACAGCACATATTAATATAAAATATTGTAAAAAAAATGGTTACAATTTTCGATATAAAACTCATAATTTATAAATTTTAATCATAATTAAGAATAAAATTTTAACGTACGTACGCAAATCAATAATTTTATATATAGTTTTAAACACTTTAATATTTAATTTAGATGATTTTTTTATTAAAAAACCAAAGAAAGAATGGGATATTAAGGTTGATTAATAATTTATAGTATGTTAATTGAAAACAAAATATGTAAAGAAACATTTTAAATGTAGGCGTTAATAAATTAGGAATGTCTAAAATAGTAAGAAATTATTTATAATATTTATTTAAGTAAATTATTAAATATATAATTCTAATGGGTTAATAGCGCCATCTATATATAAGAATTAAGTAATTGGGTGCTAATACATTTATTACTTTGAAATAATTATATGAATTAACGTTTTAGTTCTTTTAATTGCATAAATCATTTTGAACTTCAAAATATCCTAAAAATATAATAAAATCTAATTCTCATGTATAATTGATACAGTGAAATTTAACACATAGTTGGTATTACACAAGTCAACAAATTTTGAGAGTTATGAGCTAACTATGAAAATTAAACCTTCCATCTAAAAGGGATTTTCAAATTTATTTACAATTTTTTTTGATTATTAGTTAGTCAGCTATGAACATCAAAAATTATATAAAAAATGCCAAAAAAAAGTTAAAATTAATTTGAATTTTTTTGCATTTTTACAACAGCTAAACTGTTAAATTTAAACTTCAAGTAAAACTTTTATTAAAAACCGAGAATATATCGTGTCGTAGTTAAGTTTGGACGTAAAATATTTCGTATTATCTAAATGCTTACGTAAAAGCTTAATTATTAAACAGTTTTATTTCTCATTAATTGAGATGATAAATAAACAAGGGATTTTATATATAAAAAAAACTCTAAATTTTTTTCTTTTAGGGTATTCTCGAACTGTCAATTTGGTCAAAAGGCAATTTTTTTAATTTGGACGGATGTAAGAGTCATGGCCGTGAGAAACTAAGAAAAACGAAATATATTTATGAGATAAGACCCTCATGAGTATAATGTTTTCATAAATTCACAAATGTGCCATTGATAATTGTTGACCTGTGTTATATATCAAATTAATTTTATAAATAAGAATTTGATATTACACACAACAAATATTAATGTCAGAAAATTCAATTTTATGAAAACATAAAGGAACACATCCCATTAAGGCCTTATGTTTTATTTTTAGGTTATTCTTAGTTTGTTCCGCCTTCGGCTCCTTTGATTCGGTCATCTTAAAAAAAATAGCCTTACAAACATGTTTTGCGACCATAAGAATACCCTAAAAAATGTTTAAGAATTTTTTTATATCAAAATTTATTTAAACTTATTTTTATCATCTAAAATAATGAGAAATAAACTTTAATATATCAAGCCCTTCCATTGTCTTTTATACATTACAGAATATGGTCCGAACTTAATTAAGACACGATACATTATCCATTTTTTGTAAAAATATTATTTGAAGTGTAAATTAAACAATTTAACTGTTGTAAACATGCGAAAAAGAAATCAATTTTTTAATGTTTGCTGTTTTTGGGTATTTTTTCCAAAATTTAAAGTTTGCAGCTGACTATAGTAGAGAATTTAAAATTTAAAAAAGTTCAATTTTTTAATCAAATATTTTACAATCTTAAATAAAAATAATTGTGAAGTTATTACGAGAGTTTAAAACTGATTCTAAGTAGCATTCTTAAAGTCAAAACATTTGAGTTCGTTTGGATCAAGTTGAGCCGTAGTTAACAAACTTGTCAGATCTAAAATAACTTAAAAATATTGGGACTGTTATTTATCCATTGGTTGATTTAACTAATATCGACCAGAATAGGCATTTTTATTATTACTTATAATTAGTTACAAATAATTCTAATTAAATAATATTACAATGTTAAAAGCGTAAAATTTGGGACCATATTACAGGCACGGTTGAAATTCTATCAGATTAAAATACACAGTTATACATTCAACAAAACCTGGCCAAAAAATAAGTCATCGTCGGTTTTTATGAATTATTTTGTTTTTGCCAGGCGATTTGTAGAGTTAATAGAACCAAAGGCTGGTTTTGAGACTGTTTTTCTTTCTAAAAAACAATTAGGTAATTCCAAACAATTTTATCCATTTATTACTCTATTAACATGAAAATTTTTTAGCTTTTTTTTCCTCAAATATATTTTTGAACATAAAAATTGCGAGGTCGGCTACATAATTACATTAAGCATATTATAATTGTTTTTTTTTATTATTATTTAAGGCCACCTGTAATATTAATACTCTTTATTTTACTTATTAAAATTATTATAACTAATCTTGTTTTTATCCAGATTACAATGATTTTAAACCTATTCCTTATTAGTTATTTAATTAAAATCTCATGCACCCTTCAAGATGTCGGTAAGACTAATCATTACGGCCGATGTCAAACTCAAAATAATTTTTTTTTTTACAAATATAACAAATTATTTAATTTACGTCAGAATCTAATGGGATAATAAAAATCCTAAATAAATATTATATGAAACATATAGTATGGCCAAAAAATTATTTTTATAAAATTATTTGAGTTATTTTCAATATATAAAAAAATTTATAAATCGTAATTCTATTTTTAAAATTTGAATTACCGTTACTCCCTAATTTAAATTTGTTAAAAAAATGGAATTTGCCTTTTTTTCAAAAAAATATGTAAATAATATTCTTAACATACGCAATATTTTTACAAATGCTAAAGCATTTTGTATTTGATGCAAAAATTTACTAAAATTTAGAATTGAAAATATAGAAATATAATTTAAAAAAAAAACAATGAGCTTTGAAGTCGCCAAAATAAATTTTATTTGAGATCAGCGCTTTTAATAAAATACACAATAAAAAATAAATTTTAAATGTTTCAAATGAATAAATAAAATTAAATTAATAATGAATACAATGATGAGCTAGAAAATAAAATGAAATGAATTTTTTATTACACATGTCATGTATATCTTGCGCATACAAATCAAACCTCATTTAAAGGTAGAATTTAATATAAGATTTAAAAAATGATTTAATTAATATGAGGCAAATAAATATTTACAGGTTGGTATGTACACTCACTTAGATGGGAGACTATAGGGGCTTTTAACTAATTGCTACCGAATTATATACATAATTGTCTTAACCAATTGATTGATTTAAGAATTTAGTTAGTTACTTAATGAATGATTTTTTGAAAAATTAGTTAGAGCTAATATATATGATTTGTACCAGACACTTATTCGTTTACCCATAGAAAAGATTTTGATTGATTTATAACTGTAGCATATAACTAAAAGATTACACCTACTAATGATCGGAGTTAATAGGTGATTTGTTATATATATATATATAATGTATTATTACTAATTTCTATTTTTGCTCTACACATCCATTATTATAATTTTCACACACTCAAATATAAACTTTTCGATTAAAATAATAATAAAACTAGATTTTCAAAATAATCAAGGTATTTTAATTTTGAATAAAAATTTAAAGAAAAACTAGAATTTTTTACAAACATTATTTTTCTATAAATGCAATATTTAATAACTTACTTTATTGTTTAGGCTAATTTATACAAATATACAATTGAAACTACTCTTTAAAAATTTACTCTTTGCGACTTTACCCACCTATAGTTTTTTTATAGTGTTATTTTCATGGCGGTAGCAATCTATCTTATATTAAAATTAATTGGTATAAAAAAGTATGTAAGAGACTAAAATTTTTCAAATTTTGGAAGTTTATATATAAAATTTATTTATTATATCAAAAAACCCAAAAAAATTAAAATGTAGGTTTTTACATTAAAATATATGAACCATTTGTTTTCGTCTTATAATATTCTATTCGCATATATAATTCTCTAAAATAAATATTAAAAAGGTTATTAATGCTCTAGTAAATTCTTTATTTGTGGAAATATACAATTTTACTTGTTTCTACCTACAGAATTTAGAATACAGAAGCTCAAAATACCCAACAAAGCAGAAAATTTATATTTTCGGCATAACTAAATTTCATAGGCAATGGCCATGGTTTCATATTGGTAATCTGCACCAAAAATTTGATTAAAAACAATGGCTGCCATAAATGTTTGCATGGTGTAATCATTCCAAAAAATTCGTAATATTCTAAAGCTCAAAATTTTTTAAACGATTAACATATTTTATATAATTTATATTGTTCTTAAAGGCAAGTACAAATTGGGTATTTATTTTCGTAAAATTTTGAAAATTAAAAAAATTTTAAAAATTAAAAATTTTTTAAAAATTTTTTATTTCAGAAAAAGTATTTAATGTGCATATATTGAATATGGCAACTTTTAACAAATTTGCGTTATATTACAAAATAATTTTTTTTAAAATTTTGAATAAAAACTCACTTTGCACGTGCATTAAGACAAACGAGATCTCAGCGCGACCTTCAACGCAATATGACATATTTTTGATGAGATAATATAATTGTTTAAGTTGAAAAAAAGAAAGGAATAACATATTGGTTGGCTTATAGTAGATTTTTATTAAAGCATTTATATCCTGGTGGCTAGTCCACCAGGATTATACTAATAAATTGTAAGACTAACTGTTTAAATTTATAATTTTTTTATTAAAATAGTTAAGTAAAAATAATATTATATTTTCTATTTTTAAAAACTAATTTATTATAAAAAAACTATTTCTTGCAAGTCATATTTAGCCCATCAATCAATCAATTGTCTAATATTCTAATCCATTAATATTACGGGCCACGACAATAATGAAATACATTTTTTTATCAGCTGTAAATTTTAAAAATTTGTAATAAAAAAAATATTGCATATAATGATTTTCAACATTACAAATTTAAAATGAATTTAAAACAAATGTTAAACTTAACATAACACTATTACCATTGTAAAGAACTTATTATTTCCTGCGTTTATTTTGTCATCCTTAAACATGTAATATTTTATTTTCTATTAAAAAATAGAATCTTTTTTTTACATTTCAAACTAATTTCGCCTAATTAAGCCATTTTAGTTGTCAATTTGTAGGCTCCTGCAAGGGCGTATGCAGAAACTTTTCTAAAGGGGGGGGGGGGGGGGGGGGCAAGAAATTTTTTTTGACGAAGAGAAAAATAAATTTAATTTTAACATTGATGTTTTATTTACAAAATTATTTTATAAGGTGTTGCATTTTCCAAAAAATAGCAATTTTATTGATTTCTATTTCCTTTTGATATACGCTGGTTACATCATAAAAAATAAAAAAAATTTAAAAGGGGGCAATTGCCCCTTTTTGATCCCCCCTCAAAATATTTCTGGGCTCCTGTCTCATTTTTGTGGAATAAAATTATTATTTATACAATAGCCTTCTTCCAACAAGCTTTTATTTATATTTCCAGACCTGTGTATAAAAAACCTCTAAGACATATTAGGGCACGAGTCACCATTTCCAGACTAATTTCACCAAGATAGCAATTTTGAAATAACAGAACTTTTTTAAAAATTGATCTTTTTAAAAAATTGATTGTTTTTGAGTATGTGCCGTTTGACATCTTGACAAAGTACAATAAATAATATTTCCACAGCGCCTTCTTTTCGCCCAGAAATTATTAATATATTTAAATTAAAAAAACAATATATATTAAAATATACACAAGCTATTAATCTTATATTCCAGATTTTTAACTTTTATCAGGACCCACTTTTTATTATTAAAAAATTTAAAAAATTTTATTTTTTAATTTATTTTACCCGTTAAATAAATTAAGTTACATCATGTACAATATATTTAAATGTAAAGGCAATATAAGGAAGGATTAAGATCGAAAAAAAATATTACAAATGAAAAATAAAATATGAAATAAATAGGAGAAAAATAATATTTTAATTTAAATCTGGCTCGAGTCAACGTTTAATATTACAAGCTATTTTTGCTTCGAAATTTTTAATAGAAAACTTGATGCTGAAGTAAATACATACCCTATATAATCAATTTATTATTTTTGTTCCAAGGTTAAAAACAGTTAAAAATATATAAGAATTAAAAAATTGGCTCGGGTCTTAATTATATATATTTGATTAGCCCATCTGACGAGGCCCGTTAATTTTCCCGGCCTCTGTCATGGGCGAGCCGTTATTAGGTAAGCATTCGAATACCGACTTAGATCTTTAATGTCAAAAGAACAAAATACACCTGATTTTACACAAGTTGTTTTTTAATTTTCTGCCATATGACGGGTGTGAATCCCAACGATTAATTACACCGGACAACAAACTTTGGATGAACTTTTGCATCAACCGCTTTGGGTCAAGGTTTTGGTGCTGTTTACGAATATGAAATTAGAATTTTAGCCAATGCCTCAAATTTTAGTAGTCAAGAAAAAACATTTTCAGTTATTTGGGGTATATTGGGCTTCTATTATATGAAATCTGTGCGTAGAAACAATATTAAATTATATTAAGAATTAGAAAGTATAATAACGTGAGTCTTTTTATTTTTGTTTAATATAACATTTTTTTTTATTTTTTTGTTTTTGTAAAATTAGTGGTTTGTTAAATTCATGTTTTGAACTTAGATAACGAAAATATTGTTATTAATTTTGGAAATTAGATATGTTTTTTAATGAATCTAAATTCAATAAATTTAGAGAATTAATATTTTAAGAAGTTTTGTGAATTTTTTCTGAACTTTAGACGCATTTAAAAAATTGGAAACATTGGAATACTAATTCCAGGGTGGTTATCGCAAGATAATTCTCTGCAAAACCTAGTAATATCGTTGTTGTTTGATTTTCGTTACCCGGTGTTATGTTTTCGAACTAATTATTGCGACGTTTGTATTTTGTGTAATTGTTATACTTCTTAAATTCTCGTTATTTTAATTTTATTTTAGTTTTTTTTTGTAAAATTGATTTGTTTAGTTTACTGTTACCAACACGGCCCCCCTACGACAAATACGAATGTTGTGTTATCCAATTTTTGTTCAAATTACAGAGGACAATGTTACATTTACCATATGGCCGACGGAACTGGGCCATATTATGGGTTTAATTTATATATAAAATTTCTCACATGCTGCCGTTTTTTGAAAAATTTATAGCATAATTATTTTATAAATTTTTCAAAAAAAAATTGAAACAAAAGTCTACAAAATTCTGTCAAGGGTTGAGATTTATGAAACTGAAAATCTCATCGATGACCTTTTTCACGAGAACGTTTTTTTTGTATTTACTTGAGCCCGGCCTGCCAGATCGATATTTGTAGAGGGCAAAATTAGGCAAAATCGACCGCTTTCCACGACCTTGAAAATTCTTAGCATATTTCTCATATACAAATCAATTGTAACTTTTAAAAATCAGTAATTAAAAAAAATGGTTACACTAGGGCAAAATAAATAATTCCCATAATTACCTAATATTCTAAAATATAATTTTTGTTTTTCAAAGTTTCATAACTACATATGTAGCTTTTCTTGTTGATCTCATATGTGAGAAAAATTTTTTAACGCAACCTACATAGAACACGAAGTTTCATAATAAATTTTAAGTTTGAAGTTTGAATTTAGCAGTTTAGCTGTTTATTTCTGAAAAAATTGTATTTTCTAAAATGTAATTTGTATATATATATGATGATTTAATATTGCATTGAGTTTTAAATGTAGTTGTGTGGGTTAAGCCAATGTGGCCTAACCCAGGATAAATTTGTATTGAACTTTGATTCTGGGTTGGCGACTATGAATTGAACTTGTAGGTTGATTGCTTTTTTATTTTTCATTTTTTGTTAAAAACATTGAAAATGCCTTTGATCAATTTGGTTTAAAACCGGACCGAAAATCGGCCTGACTGATTCTCAATTTAAAGCCCACCGGGCCTGCTCGAAACTGATGTTCAGTCCGGCTGAGCCGAAAGAATTTGTTAGTTTTAGGCCTGATCCGACCCAGTCCCGCCGAGCTTGGAATGCGTTTAAAACTTTTTATTCCAATAAATTTTTTATAGAGTTATGAGCTAAGGTCAGAGACCAGATCTGTCGTCTTTCAAATTTTAAATCTATTTATTGTATTTTATGGTTTAAACCTTTTACCTAGCTAGGAACATTAAATTTATTTTGTACAATTGTAAAAATGCATAAAAATCTAAAAATAAAAAAAATGAATAAAAAAGTATATTTTTTAAAAAAAAAAGATAAATTTCGAAATTTAAACTTCAAATCTTACTTACCCCGATAAATATCGTGCTCTATTTTTAGGATACTAAACATGTATAACCGAATTGTTGATGTAAAAGCTTTCTCCGTAAATTCTTTATTTGAGATATCATCAAGATTAGTTTGGTAAAATTTACATTCACATATAATTGAGAATTTTGTTGAAATATGAGAAAACTTTGAAGAACCGAAAATATGTAAAAAGAAGATCATAAAAATTGTTTCCTCAAGCTTCATTATTTTTCTTTTTCTTTCATTGATTTGTGTCGACCTTTGTAATAATTAAAAAATTAATATATAATTTTAAACTTCGGTCTGACTCCCTTTTTTTCAAAATCAGAAATAAATGTGAAAAAACGGCAATAGGTCATTGGAGGTGAAATTATAAAATAAGGATAAAGATAATAATTTATTTAACTAAGGTTTAAATCAAAATAGAAATAATAATAGAACGTATATATATATAGAACTTAGTCAAAAAAAGAATAGAACATTCTATTCATAAACAGTCATAGATTTTTATTGCTTTTATCGCCCACAACAAATTTTATTTTTCAATAAAAAAAATTGATTAAACTAGAGCCTATATTCTACTTTTTCCCCTGTAGATGCGTCGATGAGGCAATCGGAAGGTTTTTATGCGACGACAACAAACATAGACCGTCTATTTCATTCCGGAATGTAACACGAGATCGTCCACTCGACTGTTGCCAAGGCAGTTTTTGCAACGTGAATTACAGCTTCCTGGGCTTCCTGAACCTAACTACGCTGTTTTTCGAGCCATCGCTGAAGATTACGATTATGAATGGTAGCGAGCAGGGCATGGATTATGCGAGCAATGTTCGGGTCAATATATTGGCTAGTAACAAAATGCATTCGCCCATACGTTACTGGATAGCTAAAGAACGTTCAGGCATTCGATGGGAAAATCTTACGGTATGATATGGGAGCACACACGTTAAGACAAAACACAAATAGGCTATGTTGTTGTAGTAGCCCTGTTCGTTGGACCTAAAAAGTTGGATGTAGAAGTGAGTTTGAGTGCTGCGAGGGCTGGGTGAAGCCAAAGATCTATCGGGGAGATAGGAGGCCCCCGGTTTGGGCAGATGAGCCAATGTTCGATACTATCAGCGGATGATTTACAGTCATTGCAGATATTATTAAGAGAAGGGTCCATGCGAGCTCTAAAGTCTGCCAGTAGTTGACAGTGACCAGAGACAAATAGGCTACATATATGTTTTTCGAAAAGTAAGATAAGTTACATACAAAATAGGTTTGTATTTCATAAACGATTTTATATAAAATGTTGGAATATTTTAAGGATAAATTTTTTTAAAAAAAAATTTAATTCAGAAAAATTGTTGTCTGTGCTTTTAGATAAATCACGCAAGTTTAAAAATTGCGTTTTCATACAATCTAAAAATATAAATTTTGAATTGCACAAATGGCCTTATGTTTTCAAGGATAATTTAACGGATCTAGCAAAAAAAAGTGGAAAATATATTTTTTCAAATGTCCCGAAATACTGAAACTTACAATTAAATTATATCTTTAATATGCTCCTCATTTGGTTTTTTGTTTTTTGATTGAAAACCCTTTTAAAAATTGTATGATTTTGAAAAGATATATGGTATTATGTGTATTTTTGAAAGGACATGACATTGGAATTAATTAATTTATTAGAATCAGATCGTATCTAATTATTTACATTTGAAGTGTGTATTTTTTGCCGTTATTTTGGTCCTGCTCACCCCGTCGTCAATGATTTTTAGCCTGATCTTAGCTCAGAACTAATGCTTCAGCCTAGCCAAGGACAGTTATTAGACTTTGACTTACCCGTTGGAAGTTTTTCTTTACTGAACAAGGCGGATATTAATTATAATATTACGAAAATATATTTTAATTGGCGTGTGATAAGGAATATATATCCAAATATATTATATTATGTTTTAGAATAAAAAGTATGTTAGGCCGCCCCGGTAGCTAAAAACTACTCTTAAATATCTTGGCTTGACCTGCGTAGTCTTTACGACCCGGCCCCGTAATTCCTGAATTAAACTATAACTAGGCTTTGTTAATGGACGATGATTTTAAATTTTTGCAAAAGCGTGTCTCCTTCAGGGCTGGGAAAACAATGAGCCAAAAAGCTTTGGCTCATTTTTGCCCCTAAAACATTAAAAAAAGAAAGGGGCTACAAATAAAGGGCCAAAATAAGAATTCAAAAAAGCCCTTAGTAAGAAAAGGGGCAAAAGAACTCAACAAAAAGTTGCTCTTAAAAGCGCCTCAAAAAGCCCATTTTATGTTTTCTTTATAATAATTTCAAAAAATTTTGATTTTTTCTTTATAATAATGATGGGCGGGTTTTTTTTTCTTGAAGCTCCTAGGAGTTTTTTTTTAAAAAAAGGGGCTTTTTTTAAACATGCCCCATTTCTTTAAGCAAGAAAAGGGTTCTTTTGCCATGCCCACGAGTTTGTGGGCATTTGGAAAAAAACCCAAAAACTTGTTAAAAAAAGTGCTCATTTAGTTTTTTTTCCCAGCCCTGGCCTCTTTCATTTTATAAGGATCGGCTTAAGTGGCAAACAATTTCACACACGCAAGGGTTTGGGGATTAATTCAATGCATGAATGGCTATTTGTGATAAGCAAATCGTGCTATTCAAACCGTCAGCAATATCAAGCCTGAGTTGGGTCATATGGGTTAAAGGTCCCAATGGCGCCCTTATACGTGTGGTGAGGTCTGGGAAAAACCTTATTAAGCAGACTTGTTTTAATGTTTTTTATTATTTTTCGTCCTAACTGAAGTGTCAAACCTATTTTATAAAATAGATTTATCTTTCAGCTATTATTTTAATTTCACACTATATTTATTTACTTCTTTATTATATAAATGAAGTGTAGCAAATCAATCGTCATCTTTCATGCTTATTTAAAAATTGTATACCTGATTTTAATCAGCAAAAAAATTATTCAGTCTTTAAATTAAAACTTCTTATCCAAATGAGTGAGTTTCCAACTCTGAGCTCGAAAATATGAACAACTGAAAATATCTTTGGGGGTTCATTTATTTCTTAATGCAATTCCTATTATAAAAGTCAACAGTTTTTTGAGAGTTATGAGCTAATTACAGAGATCAAACCTGCCATCTAAGAAATTTTAAAATATGTTTAACTTTTTAGTCAAGCTTAACAGCTATAAATATTGAAATCAAAAAAAAACAAAAAAGATTCGAAAAGTAAAATAAAATAAAATTTTTTTTGCATATTCACAATGGGTAAAGTTAAATTTCAAGCTTTAAATAATATTTTATTAGCCCATATATATCGTGTCGTTTTAAAATTTGATAATATCTAAATGATGATGTAAGCGCTTGATCTGTTAATTAAATTTATTTTTCATTATTTGTGATTTGAAATATAAGTTACAAGGAATTTTTATATAAAAAAAAAGATTCCTGAAATTTGTTGATTTTTTAGATATTAAGATTTGTCAATTCGGTCAAAAAAGGTCAGTTATAGTTAGGGAGCCCAAGGGAGAAAAACAAGAAAAACAGAAATTATATAAATAAAGCTATCACGGGGGAGATTTTATATTTTCATAAACTTATTTTTTGTGACATTGATATTTGCTGACCTGTGTTATTAAAAAATAAGATCAATTATTTGATAAATTTTAATAATAGACCCGGTTAGAGATTGATTTTGCCCTAAATTACAACGAACTGTATAGAATCTTAGCAAGGCCGATTTATAAAGGAGCAGAATACATTCTACACCAAAAATCTTGGTATATTTCTATCGTGACAGGTAAATTGCTTATGAGAGTATATAGTGTGAATCTATACCTCTATTACAGGAATTATAAAAATATAATATTGCAAATTATGATTATGACATCTTCAGCACTTTAACTTTAAAAATTAAAGGTCCAAGACCAGAAAAGCCTAACTGGCTAAGTGCAAGCCTTCCAAGAATAATGTTGGGCCGAGCCGATATTTGGAACGGTTGTGGGCGTGTTTTAAGTTAGATAATAAAAATCATGCCCAGACCAAATTTTTGAATCTTATTTTGCTTTATCTAATTATATTTATTATTAGCAAGATTTGAAAATAATAAATTATTAGTGTATAGGATATCATTTAAAAACCTTGTATTTTATTGATAATTTTTCAGGCAAACAATTTTTAGCTTATTACATAAAATTTCCAGGCCTTATTTGTGAACACGGCTCGGCCCGCCGGATTAATATTTTTTAATTAGGCCAGGTTAGGGAAGGCCCGAAATTTCGGACTGGGCGGCACTTGGCCGAACGGGCTTTCGGATCCTGTCCGAGAACACTAATTTAAATTGAGTTTTTATTTCCATTTTAATATTTTTTTTTATTAAACAATAAGTTTTTTCTGTACTTCATTTGTATTATATTTGCCAACTTTATAAAATATGCTTCAAAAAAATATTTGTTTAAAAATATATAAACTTTGTTCATTCTGAACGTGGTCTTTTTATAATTAGCATATTTTGTTTTAATAAAAAGCTGGGATAATGATTTGGCCACGTTTAAAATAAACCTCTTCGATTCAAAGTTTTAATGAAAAAACATAGTTATGCAAAAACTTGTCAAATTTAATTATTAAGAAGCACAGAATAAACATTTTTTTTTCTTGAAATTGAGAAAAAATTTAAATTAGAAACTTTTTAAAGTTAATCAAAATAAAAACTTTTGTAAAATTCCGATGTCTATGGATACTCTGTAAAACTAAAAAAAAATTTCTTTTTAATTTTCTAGTTCAAAGCAGCCCATCTAGCTAAAGCAGTTAACGAAAAAATTGCCCCAGATAGTCCTTCATTTAATGTTAAGCTGTAATCTCACTGATTGTTTGTGTTTTCGAAATTAAGTTCCAAAACTTCAACATCCCTTCAATAAGATCAAATCTCATTATTAAAATTTTTTTTTTGGGTAAGGACCATTGAAATTGCTATGCGGCGACGTTCATAATCCCTAGGGTCAATAGGATTAAGCGCGTCTCTCCGCTATTATTTGAAAATGGAAATAAAAAAACACACGTCAACAATTTTTTTGAGAGTTATGAGTCAACTACAGAGATAAACCTGCCATCATAAGTATATCAAACCCGTTTCCGTTTTTCCTAATCAAACTTAGTTAATCAGTTATAAACATTGAAACTTTAAAATAAAAGGTCAAAATTCCAAAAAACATTCAAAAACAAAAATAAATTGAAATTTTATTTTTACATATTCACAATAGTTAAACTGTTGAATTTAAACCTCAAATAATTTTTTATTCAAAACCAAAAATATATCGGGTTGTAAAGTTTGGACGCGAAATATTTTGTATCATCTAAATGTCGATGTAAGAGTTTGATATATTAATAAATTTTTTTTCCATTATTTGTGATTAAAAATATAAGTTACAATGGATTTTAATATGCAAAAAAAAATTTTTTAATCTTTCTTTTTAGGGTATATTTAAATCTGTCAATTTGATCAAAAAAGGCCATTTTTTGTTATAAACGGATCTACGGAGCCAAAGACAGAAGTATTAAGAAAAAAGAAAAATATATAAGGGCCATCATGGGGATGCATTTGTTTATGTTTTTATAAGATTCACGTTTCTGACATTGTTATTTGTTGACCATATATGATTTTAAAAATTAATATCCAGCATCATATTTGATTACAATAAAAAACGCAAATTTGACATGGTTCAATGATCAAAAAAATGTGCTCTAAAAATTGTTTAAAAATTTATTATTTTCTAATTGGATAAAAAATTTATAACAATAATCAACTCAAAGCAATTCCCCAGTAGAATAAAAATTATGGTAAAAATATTGATAAAAAACTCTAGAGTTTGAAATTATTTAAAATGAACTTTTAACACGACCGAAAGGACACAATTTATTCTAATATGAATAATTTTTGTTTTAAATCTTGTTGTGATTGGATTACTTCTAACTATTATATATTAGGGCTTCAAACTTCATTCAGATTTTCAAAAAGTTTTAAAAATTTTAAAATTTTTTTGTTTTTGTAAAATGCACTTTCTCGTCAAACTTTATTTATAAGCATTTTCTAAAACAAATTAAAAAAAATCAAGATTTTTAAATTTATAAAAATTTCCAAATTCATAATATTTGTAAAAAAAATGAATGAAGTATAAACGCGTCCCTAGCACAAAGTCATGACATATATTTATATATAATATTTATCAATAGACCCCAGGATTCCATGGTTGCCTGAAGCCCTAATTTCCGATGCAGCATCTGATCGTCCTTTTATCGTAATCTGCACGAAATGTCTAGTAGCTAAAACTTTTCTATGCACAAGGTGCAATAACACAATAGCTTACAAGATCTCTCCACACCAAACAAGGAGAATTGACTAAATTTTTTATGATAATTTTATTCCAGGTCCGGAACTAAAGAGGCGTCATAACGGGCCTTTTATTTCTTAAAAAAACCTTAATTTTTAATATTTTTAAATAAAAGGGCATTTTTTCTTAAATTTTCTCCATTTTCTACTTCCCTAACATTATTATACAATAAAAACTAAACAGAAAATGACGCCTACGCTATGAACGAAGAAATTTTTTAAAAAAAAAACTAATTTTTTTAATCATACAAAATTTTGAAATAATTATAATAAATTCTCTATAAATTCTACCGCTTAAAAAATTTAAATTAATTTTAGTATTTTTTTTTATAAAAGTGAGTGTGAACGCGCATATTAAATGGGCTGCGAATATTAAAATAATAAATTTTTTAGCATAATTTAACTCTTTTATATTTCATTTATAATAATAAAATGATATCAAGTTTTTATTCTCGAATAATTATAAAATTCTTTATTTTTTTCTAACATCTTTTTAAAATAGATATTCTGTGCTTGTTATTTTACTTGTAAAGTGTTTTTTAACAATAAATTGAATTTTAAAAAATAATTATTTTTAACTGGGCAGGAAAAGAGATTATTTGTTCAAATTTTGAGTTTAATTTATTTTTATGAAACAGATAATTTGTTATCAATGAATTATTCATACATACTAATATGACTTTGTCAAATTTGAGAAGGCTCCACTTTATTTTCAATATACATTTTTTTTATTTTAAAAGCTGTTTGTGCATTTTTAGTGGTAGAGTTTGGTTAGATGTCTCGTTAAAAATTGCGAAAATGCTAAAAAATTGGCATTTTTTAATATTTACATTAAATTATTTTTAAAATGCATTTTTTCACAACATTTTTACTATTTTCATGCATTTAAATTAAATCACTGCAAATAAATTGATACAAAATGAAAAGAAATAAAAGTATAGATAGGGGGAAACAAAAAGAGTTTAGATTAGAAGACAAGCGAAAATTTTGAACAGAATGACTTTTATAGGTGTAAAAAATTTCTTAGCCTTCTATGTGACATATCAAGGTCCGTTTTTATACCAAGGCCTAAAATCAATCATAATCATTATAAAATAAAATACGTTTAAGAATTTATGTGTCCTTTTGTAACACTTTCTTTTCACTCGTCGCAATATTTTCGATTACCGATATATAGGTTTTCTTTTAGTGCAATCATATTTTATATGTTTTATTGCAAAAAAATATCATTTTTTTTATTAGGGCACGTGCAAAGTGAGTTTTATTTTCGTGAAATTTTAAGATTTTTAAAAATTTAATTTTTTTTTTAAATTTTTTTAAAAATTTTTTATATTAAAAAAAGCATTTTATGTGCAGTAAGTAAATTTGGCAACTTATTAAAAATTTGCGTTTTATTTTAAAATAAAATTTTCTTTTAAATTTTGAAAATTTCACGAAAATAAAAATTCAGTTTGCACGTGCCCTTTAAAAAAAAAATTTGTTGTCAAGTTTATATTTCTTTCAATCGTATCGAGCAACACTGAGCTCAAAAGCTTTTAGACAAATAAAACTAAATTGAAAAATAAAAATGTTCTATCATATTGAACGTGTAGTTAATAAATCTGTTTTTAATTTTTGTTACCCTTGCACATTGGCTAACAGGCGAGTTTTGGCGCACCCCATCCCCTTGATAGGATTATTCACGTTAACGGCTCAGATAGCTCAGTGGCAAATCTTTCTGTCATACACGCAGAAGTTGCGAGTTCGAATCCGTGCACAGGAGGCTCTTTTCTTCGAAAAAATAGTTTACATGTGTAACCAAACCACTTTGTTGCTCCTGAGTGGCCTGCTTAGGCAGTAGGCTTTAAACGATATGTCTAAAGTAAAAGCCTACTTAAACCCTAGGTCGCCGGCGTGCGAGCTTATTTAACCCCAGGACAATACTAATTGCCTTCCTCGGGTTAGAAGAGTCAAAACCCTAAGGGGTATGGCGCCCTCTAAATGGGGAAAGGTATTGAGGGAAACCTCAAAACCATCTGTTTTTTTAATTACGCTAATTAAAAATGAAATATAAATTAGACCTGAATCAAAACCTACCTCACCTCATTATCTCAATTTATATTCAACGTCTAGAATATTTTTTTTTAAATCTTGGGCCCGCATCTGCCCACAAGTTTTTATGAAACTAAAAAATCCCAACAGCTACTATCACAAAATGATTGAAATTTAGGTATTGGTCAGAAGTTACTTATTATTAACTTGACCGATATCGCTGGAAATGGTAATTATATATTAGAGAAAGTTTTTCAAAGTTAAATGAGCGTTATAAAACTGACCTTTAGCGCTAGAACAACAATTTTCAATCTTTACTTTTTCTTTAAATTTTGCTGTTATGGAGTTATTTAAATACTACATCAAGGCTAAAATGTATATTTGATTCAAATTAAAAAACTTATGTACACGCAACCATTTTAAATGAGTTTTTACAAAAAAAAATTTTTAAAAAAATTAATCTCTGAAACTATGATTTTAACATTTTATATTATTAGTATTACCATTCTCGTATTATTTCCAATTCCGTCAAAAACTGCAGGTATATCATGGTGTGTTTTAAGCGCAAGTGGCCTTCCAATGCCATTCATTAATCTGCGTGGCAAATTTACAACTGCCTTCTAGTTTTAGCTGACTTTGTGATCATTTTAGCTCATTGGCAAAGTTTTGTTTTATAAATGTAAGTATCTCTAAATTTACCTGATCCTAAATCGTAAATTTAAAATTAGTGTAATTTAAACTTAACACAAAACAATTTGAAAAAATAATCTAAACCTAGTGCATGGTTACAGGATAGGCTAAAAATCTTATTTTTATTTCATTTTAAGAAGATCATTTGCATTTTGCATTTATTGTTTTGTCACCATGCATAGAATTGATCACAACCCATAAAAAGATAAAGAATCTATGTTTAAATTTATAAATTTGTAAAAAAAAGTGTAACTGAGAAATTACGGACATAGGTAATAAAGCTCAGTTTTGTGCATTTTTTCTGCGTGGGGATAGTGTACTCTTATAATATAATTTTTCCAAAAATTTGGTTTAAGAGGCGAATTACCCCGTGAGGGGTTGCACACCCATCAAGTTTTACTTAAATAACATAGGTCAGCAAATTTTTGAAAGTTATAAGCTCACAGAGTTAAAACCTGCCATCTAACGAATTTTAAATGTTTTTACCGTTTTTTTCTAATCAAACTTGGTAAATGATCTATAAATTAAAATTTTTAAAAAAATGTCAAAAGAAACATAAGATTTTACAGAAATAAATTAAATATTTTTTTGCAAATTTACATCACAACAGCTAAACTTTTGAAATTTAAATAATATTTTTATTAAAAAGATAATACATCGTGACTACGTGAATGCGAAATATTTTTTAATTGCTGATTTAAGAGCTTGATAGACTAAAGATTTGTATTCCTCATTATATGAGATGTTGTTGTTGTAGTAGCCCCTGTCCGTTGGACCTAAAAAGTTGGATGTAGAAGTGAGTTTGAGTGCTGCGAGGGCTGGGTTAAGCCAAAGATCTATCGGGGAGATAGGAGGCCCCCGGTTTGGGCAGATGAGCCAATGTATATGAGATGTAAAATTAAGTAACAAAGAATTTTTATATGAAAAAAAAATTTGAAGTTTTTCTGTTTAGGGTATCTTCGATGTCGCAAAATCTGTCAAATTTATCAAAAACGACCATTTTTTTCTATAGACAGATCTAAGGAACCAAAGGAGGAAACAAGGAAAGACGAAAATATGTATGAGATAAGGGTATATTTCATATACTTGTATTTCCTGACATTGATATTTGTTGACATATGTAATTTATTTGGCCAAATTTCATCTGCTTCAGACATTTAATATCGTTTTTTAAACTTTCACCTTAATATGAAACTTAAAACAATACGTTATTAATAACATTTGGTGCGAAGTAGACTGGGCCGTGAGTCAATTAGCTAACGTTTTAGATCCGGCTAGATACTAAAAATTGTTTTTTAATTACGGGCGAGAGTATTCAGGTCCGGCCCAAAAATTTAAGAACCAAGAATGTAGGGTTTTTATATATTGTTTATAAGGAATATATAAAAAATTAAGCTACTTTTTTAGTAGTGTACCCATGAGATGGCAATTCCTTTTTTTCATAACGATACTTTGCACTTGGCAAATTAATAATAATTTTTTTTATCTTTCATGTCCCTTTCCACACACAAACTCAAATTCATTTTAAAACGTCCTAATCCTACTTTTTGCTAAAATAGGCATATATCCTAACAAAACTTTATAATGAAATTAATTATTTGATTTTTAGATCGTAATCCGCATAGAGGTAGTTTTAAATATTATATTTTTTACTATGCTAAGGGGCCCGTTCAATCTAAATTTTAGAAAAAAAAATCAAAGAAATAGTTTAATCTCTTCTTATTTATACCAACTGGACAACATAATTTGAACCAAGTTAAACATCATTCAAAGCAATTATTGTTTTCGGTCAAGTTTTTGGTGGTGCTGATTACGAATAAGTTCGAAAATAATGCCCCAGACTTTTAGTTATTTAATATGGGAGAATTTTTTTTTGAGTTATTTGGGCCTCTATATTTTAAAATTTATGGGAAAGGAAAAATTTTTTATTAATGCAAGGCGTTTGATTTCTTTATAATATTTAATTTTTTTTATGTTTTTGAATAATTAAGGAATTTGTTTTTGATCTTAAATAACTTTAAAAATTGCTAACACCAAATTGGTTTTGTCCATCAGAAATTTAAATATGCCAGTAGATTTAGAGAATAAATAGTTCAAGAAATTTTGTGGACTTTTAATGAATTTGTATGCCGTTTTAAAAAATAAATTCGATGCAATGGAAAAAAAATTAAACTCAAAATCTTAATAAACAGAAAATTCTCTACAAAACCCAATAAACTTTTAGGCTGCTATTTTTTATTTTTCAGTGATAGACCTTATGAATAATTTGCCAAATTTTATAGACATTGGTATAGATATAGAATATATACTGAATACAAGGGCGTAGCAAGTTGTAAAGCTTGGGGGGGTTTCAAAAAAAAATTTTTGCCGCTTCGGCAGCATAGTGCGGGGTTTAGAGTTTAATGATTCTTATGATTGTTACTTAATTTTGCTTTTTAAAATTTGAGTAATCATTAAGGACTTTTATAAATAAGGTTTATATAAACAAACATATATTATATGGTATTAAGAAAATTATATTATTGATATATTATATGCAATAAATTTTTATATTAATGATACAATTATGTAATGAATTTATATAATAAAAATATTTAACAAGTATTTTAATTTGAGGGGAAGGGAGATTTTAAAATTAAATATTTAAAAATATTTTAAATGTAATTTAATTTCATATTTAATTGGTATTTCAGTTTAGGGGGAAAGGGGGGGGGGGGGGGGGGGGGGGGGATATGCACTAAAAATTTTCAATTTGGGTGGGGATATGGCATGCTTGGGGAGTATTTCATCTCCAAACCTTCCCCCCCCCCCCTCTCCTGCGCCAATGCTTGAATAGTATGAAGAACTAAATTTGTAAATCACTTAGAAGTTTTAGCGTGCTTTTACATATGTTTATGTTCTATTCAATGAATAGAGACAGCTTTAGCACGGCTTCCAACATAAGACCTAGTGTTAAAGTGAATCATTTTATTCAGAACTATTGAAAATATCCCCTATATCTTGTTATTATAGTATTTTGCTACCATCGAGGTTTGCCGCACACCAAAAGGTCTCTGAACATCTGTTCGTCATATAAAGGCAGATGCTACATCGACCAACGAAATTTAACGCTTGGATTCAATTACGGGTTAATCTTGTATTAAACCTAAACACACAAATAAGCTGTAGAAGTTGAAAAAATATATCACCATCCGCCTAGCTTATCCTTAGGCCAAGGCTTTAAATCTTTTAATAGTATTGGGTTTAATTAAGTACCCTATATAAGGTTAAGAAATTTGATGCACTTCAGCGACCTAGGTTTTTCATGGATCTCCCTCCCCCCCCCCCCAAAAAAATAGACGACTTTTTTTGGCGGCCCTTCTATTTTTGTTTAACTTAGTTGTAGAACAAATAGGCTGCGAGCCACGACTTCCGAGACACTATATAAGGGAAAAAACTTATTTGTATCATTTTGAATTTTAAACTTACGTAAATGGATAGGAATTCAATTAATGTCAATTGTATATCAGTCATTTCATTACTATGTAAAA
Organism: Acutogordius australiensis; assembly: GCA_030555515.1. Taxonomy (NCBI): domain Eukaryota; kingdom Metazoa; phylum Nematomorpha; class Gordioida; order Gordea; family Gordiidae; genus Acutogordius; species Acutogordius australiensis. The sequence continues at coordinate 34,686,212 of CM060245.1, read as the reverse complement.
ACATGATAGTTGTTTGCAGGCACGATTCTAGACCCCCCCCCCCCCCCAAATTTTTTGATTGCCCCCCCAAAAAATAATTGACTTTGCTCCCCCCCCCCCCCCCCCAAAAAAAAAATACATAGTAATTTTATGTTTGCCCCCCCCCCCTTCCAAAAAAAAATTGAATTTGCCCCCCCAAAAATACATAGTAATTTTATTTCTTCCACATAATATAATTAAATTTGCTCCGTCAAAAATATTTAAAAAATATTATCCCAAAAATATTTACTTTTTTTAAAGTGTTTTTATTCATAATTCTCATCCGCAAGAGAGATCAAACTAACAGAAATATATAGAAAAATTTGATTTTAAAGCTTTATATTTGTGAAACCAATTCATAAATCTGATGCCTAAGAAATTTTCTCAGTTAACAACAATCTTTTGTTAGAATATAATCTAGAACCAAAGAACCTAATCGCACAATGCTACGATGGGGCGAACGTAATGCCCGGGAAAAAAATGGTGTTCCAAGTATTTCTAAGCAAAATAGCTGGACACCATGTCCCGTATATTTACTGCTTTAACCACCGATTGCATCTTGTTGTAAAAGATTGTCCTATTTTAATTAAAGGAAAATATTTTTTTAATTTTTCTTCCCTTCATATTTTCAACATGATGCAATCAAGGTAGTTAGTGAATGCGGGACCATACCCCGGCTGTTGCCCAATTGGTGGTGTGGTCACTACCTGCCCATTTAAACATTACACAGAAATGTTTAATACTCTTTTAAAAATTAGAAATAAAAAAAACTTTTATATCTTAAGGTCACAGGGCCGAATCGGGGTTTTTGACCATATTTAAAATCATCTATTTATTTTTTTGTATTTAACTAGCCTATGTGGCCCGGCTCCGCCCGGGCAACTTGACATTTTAATTAAACTGATTGGCTGTGTACACGACATTTTAAGTAAACTGATTGGCTGTGTACACGATCAGTCTTAAAAAAAATTAATCAAATAAAATTGAAAAATTTAAATAAAAATTTATGAAAAAATATCAAATATTTAAAAAGCTTTTTTTTAAATATACATAAAAATTTAAAAAAAATTATTAAAATTTAAAAAAAAATTCATGAAAAATGTAAAAAAAAATTTTAAAAAGAATTAAATTTTAAATAAAATTGAAATTAATCAAATAAAATTGAAAAAATATCAAATATTTAAAAAGTTTTTTTTAAAATATACATTAAAATTAAAAAAAAATTGTATAAAAAATAAAATTCCAAATAAAATTAAATCTGACATAATCCAAATAAACCAAAAGCTTTAATAACTAATTATTCTAATTACAAATTCTAGTAATAATTCAGACCAAATCTATTTAATTCAATAAATTAGATTAGTAACATATAAATCCCTAAATAGAAACCTATTTGGTAGCAAATATCATCATATCAAAGATCTGAAGTTAAAAGAAAAGAATTATTCCTATATACTTTCCTATGAAAATTAAAGCAAATACAGCCCAAAAAAATCAGTATTAAATCCAAAAACTAACTCTGAATGACTTTCCGACAAATCAAGACTCAAAGATCCTAAAATTTATACTAAATGATATCAGCCAATATAACCATGGCAGCCTCGCTATTTAAGTTACTTGACATGATCTTCCTATATAAAATTATAAACTAAATAATAATATCTTAGTTCATGTTATAGACATTATCAAATGCATCTTTAATGTCTTTAAATTCCTAAAAAATATCATTAAGTTTACTTGAAATTCTACTAAATTTTCAAACTCGATTTTCCTTTGCTACGCTAGATCTCGGAGACGGTATATAGTTGAGTGGTGTGTTGGGTGGTTTTGTAGGCTTAGTAATGTTATCTGGAATAAGAAAGAAATAATTAACATATGTTTAATGTTAAATTCAAAAAAAGAAAAAAGAAAATATTTTTTAAATCCATTAATATTATATTGATTTAATATATATTTTTTTAATTATAACTATAAATAAAATTTATATATACATATATTTATTTTTATTTTAAATAATAAAAATTATTGTTATTGCTTTCCTATTAATTTATACATATGTCTTATTTTTGAGACAAATTTGTTTTATAAAAACAATTACAATAAAATATATCAAAATTTTTTATATATCTTACATAATATTTTGCTTACCCTCATAATTAAGACAGTTGTCCTAAGGTACAATTATTCAGTATAATATTAATTTACTAAACAAAGGGGGTCCTGGCCCGGACCACTTTGGTTAATATAATAAATTAATATAAACATTTCAAATAGAATATATATGTATTATAAATAAAATTTAACTTTTACGTATTGCCTGCTTATAGGTGTATTTTTGTACCTGAAAATATATGGCCCAATCTTAGCAAAACAAATAAAGAAGCTATGTCAATCACTTTATACCACGATAAAACTATCATTAAGGAATAGGATAAGACAAATTTTGATCGTTTTGGCGACCTTCTTGTGTGTTAATTTAATTCGTATAGAGCAACATGATTTCCAGGGTTTGGCGCCCTAGGTCTTTCACACCGCTATAGCTGAAGAGCTTCAATTTGCATAAATTTTAAGGACCTAACTTGCTTACATATATTATGGATAAGGACGTTTAAAAAATATTTTTTAACTACTTTTTAAGACCGAAATTTCCAAAAGGTACATTTATGTACCTTTCGGTACCGGGCCGCTATCTCGGCTCCTATGAGCTAAAAGAGTCTGAAATTTTGAGAAAAGTTAAAGGACTATACTATTATGATTCGATAAAAATTTAAGAAAAATTTGTAGTCAGAATTTTTGTCAAACCGATTCCGAGTGTAAAGTTCAAATTTTAATCCCCTGTTTAACCTTAAATATCTCGGTAACGGAAGCTGATAAAATCTCGAAACTTTCCAAAAACGTGGGCAATATTATAATAATTAACCTAAAAAAATTTCAAAATAAAACCTTACCATTTAAAGCCCTGAGAGAATTTCGTCGTTTAAGCAAAAAATAAAACTTCCTAGTGGATAAAAATACAAACTCAACATTCCTAGGCACCTTTTCGACAAACGATTTTTTTTTATCGCTACTGCTCGAAAAAACTTTTTAAAGCTAGGTTTTTCACACCCACCGGAAGTCTCGATCGCTTCCTAACTAACTTTCCGCACACCTTCTCAATCTACCCTACAAAACCACACGTCACACGTAGCTCAACTACAAACCATCTCCGAGATCTAGCGTAGCAAAGAAAAATCGAGTTTGAAAATTGTATAGTAGATTGAAAAATTAATTATTTATTTAAAATAATTATGGATCAATTTCAATGCAGAACGATTTATATTTCTAAAACTTCTGATTTAATACACAATTGTTTGTTAGAAATTAAACAATTAAGAAATAAAAATACATTTGAAGATTTATTCAAAAATTGTTTTGATATCAATATTTTTTAAATGACAATAATTTATCTATGGATAAAAGAAAAACTAAACCTAAAAATTTTTCTGATTTTTAATTATTTTCTACTCATAAATTTGAAAATATTTTAAATATTAATGATGAAAAAAGTATTTATTTTAATATTATTGATTTATTTATATTTTGATAATAGAATTTTTACCGATAATAGTTGTTTAAAATCTTTAGATATCTTTTTAAATTTGATTAACCTTTATTTTAGATATAAATAAATTAGAGCCTTTTTTAAAAATAAGTAATATTGATAAAAATTCATTATCCAAAGAAATTGACGTAGCCAAAAATTTTTTAATAAGAAACTTAATAATTACAAAGAATGTGTTACTATAGATTTTGTAAAATTTTTATTTGATTACAATGATGCGTTTTCTAATCTATTTAACATTTCCTATAAGTTTGTTGATTGGCTCTTCAACGTCGAGTTGTGAGGCCACATTTTCTTCTTTTAGAAGGATAATAACGGCTGACAATTAGTGACCTGCTTAAAGTTGATTTGGTTCTTTTAGAACACGAAAAATCATTAACTAGGGGCGTTGAATTTTGATGTAATTTAATTAATCCTCTATGATAAAATAGTTTGATTAATACAATACACTGCTCATAATCAGCTAATTATTGCTTACTATTTTAACATGGTTACAAACTTTTTTTATGCGCATTTAACGTTTATGTCCATGTTTTATTTAATTTTTTACCCTAATATTAATAACTAGTTATATATAACCATTGTTTTTTCATATATATTCTTCCAAATTAGCATACTTATACATTTTGTTTTCATGATAACCAATCTTATTTCACTTTTCATTTTTTAAAATCCAAAGTTTTATATAATTCATTTTTATCATTCATATATATCATATTTTTAATTTTAATGCGCAATGATACCAAATGATAAAATTATACTTACAATTAATTCAAATCTCATATCTTTTTAAGCAATTGATTTTAGTGAAAACAATTAATTTTAATTCACATATTCCATTTATAAACTCATTTTTTTTTAATTTAAGAATATAATAAATTACTATTAATTTGTTAAAAAATTTTGAACATGGATTCTATTGTTTTACAAGTATATTTTTTGCCGTGACCGAAGGTCACGGCCAATTTTGCCGCCGAAGGCGGCAAAATATTTTTTTATGCCCCCCCCCCCCCCCCACAAGTTTTTTTTGCCCCCCTAAAATGGAAAAGCTAGAATCGGGCCTGGTTGTTTGGCCAAATAAATCCATAAAAATTTGGAATCAATTTCCAAGAAAAAAAATCTCCCAATATGCAGGTCTTTTCGGCCATTGAATATAATTGATACGCGAAATAAGCAAAAAAAAAAAGAAGCACCAATTTTCAGGATATAAGTTTAAGATCTTAAGTAGGTTAAAAATTGTTTCAGGAAAAAGTGTTTAGTAAATAAATCGATTTATTTCGAATAAATTTTAATAATGATACAAACCGGTAAAGAGTGAAAGTAAGTGTGTGAGACAAGTAAATATAAAAATGTAAGAAGAATGCTGAAACAAATTGTAATAAATCTTATTTGATTAATCATTCTGTGGTATATTTAGCGGCTAAGGTTAAAGAACACAGCATTAAATCAATCAAAAACTTTTTGCCATTAAGCAAAATTAAATTTATTACTAAGACACTAATTATTACGAAGACAAAAATCTTAAGTGATGTTCTACTACACTTGAGTTAATTAGGCAACTTTGATCCTGGTATGGTATTTGGATGGATAACCTTTAACGAATATCCATGCAGGCGTACTTTTATTTCTGAGGGCCCATGCCTATAAAAACCATGGTCATCGTCGTCGAGTGTTAACTTGATGTCCAATCCCCTCGGCAAGCTGTGTAATTGGGAAGAGTCAAAGTTTGAATGGGTAATTGCGACCTACTTTCTACTCCCACTTGCCATAGGTTTACCTAAAAAATATAAATTTGTTTCTAGGTGCATCGATCAAACGATTGAAAAATTTGCCTGCAGAGACACAGCTAGGATAAATAAAAATACACTGCTCAACTGTTGCAAGGGCAGTTTTTGCAACGTTAACTATAGCTTTTTGGAAGGATTTAACTTAACTAAGGTTTATTTCAAACCTTCGTTTTATGCGACCCTTAATACAAATAAGACTGAAGGAAATAACGGTACTATGGTGAGTGTACGCCTGACCTTATGGAATACAATGAATTCCGACATATATTTTTGGATGTATGGAAAAACATCAGGCATGTTGTGGGAAGGTTGGATGGTAATATTTAAATTAATTAATACATCAGTTTAAATTATAATTTTTGATATATATTGTAAAGGATGTGTTTTTGTTTAATTTCACAGGTCAACAAATTATTGAAATTATATCAGCTAAAACTACATGTACCCAAAACTGCCATCTTAGGGATTTTCTACCGTTTACAGTTTTTTCTTATCAAATTTAGTAAGGCAGTAAACACTGGGAATTTATAAAAAGTCAAAAAAAATATTAAATTTATTTTATAAAACAAATATGTTATATTAATATTGCAAATATTAATTGAAACCCAAATTGGGTCATATAATGGTTGGATATATTGTACAATTGAAGTAAAAAAATTGATACACCCTATTTATCTCTCGTTTTGAAATGCAAATTTAAATGAAAAAAGAATTTTTGAGTTTTTTTTATATAGGGGTATCAAAATGTGTTATGGCCAAAAAAGGCAATTTTTTGATATATTCAGTTATAAGGGGGTCGATGGCTTAAGACACAACAAAAAACAGAACATACATATCTTTTGTGTTTTCAATTGTTTCCGACATTGATATTGTTGACTTGGGCTATATGACTTATTGAGAGTATATAGTAGGTAGATCATTTACAATTTAAAAAAAAATATTGGTATAAAAACTGTATAAATTATTGAAAAAAACCCTAATTTAAGGTAAAACAAATGAGAAAAAAAATTTTGTGGGACAGATTTAGACTGATTGATAGTACATTTTTTAACATTTGCCAAATTGTGATATTAGGAATAGAGATTTGTATGTCAAATAAATATTAAATTGTTTTGAAATTTATTATTACAATCAAGTAGTCTATTGAAATTTATAATGTCGAGGTAGAATTTATTTATATGGTCATAAAAACGGTGGAAACAAGCTTAGTCTTGGCCTCCCTTTTAACAAATTAAACTTAAAATTTTAAAAAGGATAGACTGGAATCCGCTGAAATTGCATGATTTAATAAACCAGTTACGTGAGCTTTTAGACGAAAAGTTTGGTACAAACACCGACCCAAAAATTATACATCTTTCTACATGTAGCAAATTTAGACCTAATTATTTTTTGAATATATTTTTAGTTAAAAAATTGGCTATGTTCTGTTGTTTAATTATGGCTCAAAAATAAAATTCTAACTTTTTTCATATATTTTTTGATTATTAATTCCTTGATTATCATCAATAATGAATTAGACCGGCCACGACAAGGATTTAGATATGAATTACAATGAATTATACGAACTGACGGGGCAACCGAACTTCAAAGGTGTCGGTTATTTGCATCATCAGAGAACTTGGTTCTTCGCCATCGTTACAGGTTTATGTCAACAAATGGTATACATAAAATGTCATATAATTTTTTGAATTCAGGTTAACTAATTTTTGAGATTCATGAGCTAACTACACAGATTAAACCTGCCATCTTAGAAATTTTCAAATCCATTTACCGTTTTTATGATCAAAATTAGGTATTTAGCTATAAATATTAAAAATTTTAAAAAAAAATTCTAAAAAAAAACAAAAAAAAATAAAAAACAAAAATAAATTAAATTAAATTTTTGCATATTCACAACATTTAAAGGGTTAAATTCAAATTTCAATTGATATTTTCATTAAAAATCTCAATAATATTCGTGGCGTATTAAAGATTGGATGCGGGAAATTTGATATCATTTAAATACTGATGCAAGAGCTTGGATATACTATAAAATTTTATTATTATTTGAGAAAATAAACATATTTATTATATGGGATTATTATATGAAATAAAAATTTGTACTTTTTTAGGGTATTCTCAAGGTCGCAAAATCTGTTAAAGGGCTATTTTTGCGATATGAAATCTAAGGAGCCAAAGACGTAGAAACTAAGTAAAATGAAAAATTATATATGAGATTAGGCCCTTATGAGGATGTTCTTTCATGTTTTCCTAAAATTCATTTTCCTGGTATTAATACTTGTTGACCTGTGAAATATATGTATACAGGTCAACGAATATCAATGTTATAAAAAAAGCATCCTTATCGGCCTTATATCATATATATTTCCTCTTAGTCTTTCGCCTAAAGATATATTCGTCCATAAAGAAAAAAATGGCCTTTTTTACAGAATTTGCGACCTCAACCCTAAAAAAAATTTTAAAAACTTTTTTTTAATATAAAATCTTTTGTGAGTTACATTTATTATCTCAAATAATGAGAAATAAAATTTATTAAACTCTAAAGCCCTTACATCAACATTTAGATAATATTTCGAGTCCAAATTTAAACAGCACGATGCGTTATCAGTTTTTTGTACAAATAAGTTTGAATTTAACAGTTTAGTTGTGAATATGCAAATAAATTTAATTTGTTTTTATTTTTAATTTTTTTTTGTTAGCATTTTTAAAAAAATTTTCAATGTTTATAGCTGATTAATGTTTACAAAAAACGAATATAAAATTAAGATGGCAGGTTTGATCTCTACAATTATTTCTAACAAATTTGATCGGTTTAACACAAATAAAATTCTAAATTAACAAAGATGATTAAAATCATAGGTAATGAAAATTTCGGGATCCCTTTTTCTCAAAAAAAATAAATATTCTCAATTTCTATGTAAAAATATTTTTGGTCCAAATAATCTAAGACGTAGTGAAGAATAATTATATTTATTGCGGAGATGTACCCCTTTTTGTCCAAGTTGGAATTGCCATCTACTTTTTCCATATGAATGTGATAGATATCAAACTTAACACCTGGTTCCCTGAATTGAGTCCAGTGCTGGTTAGCAATTTGACCGACCAGGTGAACGGTTCGGTAGCCATTGTTGTTACGTGTGGACTATGTTATGTAATTAATCGGGCGTATAAATGCCTAGATTGTACGGCCCATGAAGGAACGTTAATTCAATCGATAACCACCGCAAAAAGACAAAGATGAAACAACACTTAAAATTCATTCACATCGCATAATTTTAAAAATCAATTGAAAAAAATTATGTATTCGAATATTTCCGTAATCCCTGCTGTGCTACTGCGCCAAAAATTTATTTATTGCTTTTTTTTATCTAAATTCACATTGACATAGACTCTTGTTTATGAAAAACTAAAATAGCGAGCTAATTTTTATTCACAAAACATTTTATTTACATATTCTATTCTATTTTTGTGTAGTTAGAGAATTATATTTCTTTTTTGTCAAATATAATTATATTCTATTTTTGTAAATTATCAGTCTTTTTTATTTTTTCAACATTAACTCTCTTTATAATAATAATGCTTGATAAATTTAAAACCAATTTTTTTATATTATTAAATTTTAAATATTTTTTCAAAAATAATTGAACTCTTTGGACACGCCCTTTTTATAATTCATATTTTATATAATACAGGTAACTAGTTTCTCAAAAAATCTTGTCTAAACTGCCGGGTTTCGTTATGTCTTGATTTTTTTCGGAATATTTAAAAATTAATAAGCTTTTGCTGTGTTTTGAATCCGTTTTACCCAGATGGTAATTAAAAATGTCTTATATAATTAATATTTTGGGTGCGTTCATGCTCTTCTTATTTTTTTAATAAATTCAAATTTGAAAGTTTTTAAAATTTTATAAAAATAAAAATACAGATTAAATAGTAAAACTTTAAATTTAATATTAGTATAAGTAGTAATGAAAGAGACGACAACTTCTTGTTAAAATGCGTTTAATGTCAAAATGAAAAAAAATTCTAAATTTTTCAATAAAACTGAATGAAGTCTTACCGCGACTGTATATTTATCAAAAGAAATGAGGAATAAAGCTTATCTAATATAGGAACGTTTGAAATCAAACTAGCAAATTAATTCTATATAAACAAAAAATTGTATGGAAAAGGATTGAAAAATAAATCTTTAGAAAAGACAATGTTATTAATTCAAAAAGGTTTTGTAGCTACTTTTGTAAAAATTATTTTTCATCTTTTGTTTCTGTTTTCATCAAACATTACAACAAAAAAGGTTACATAGCGCCTAATTACATAGATTATCGAAGACACAACCGTGAATTTTATAAAACCAACAAAAATATATCTCCATGATGGCCTTATAGATATTTCATTTTTCTTATTTTCTTCCAACCTTGGGTCTTTATATTCGTTCATATCAAAAAAATGGCCTTTTTGACCAAATTAACAGATCGAAAAGACGTAAAAAGAATGTAAGAATCTTTTTTAATATAAAAATTCCTCGTAACTTACATTTATCATATCAAAAAATAAAAAAATAAAATTTTTATTATATCAAGCTCTTATATCAGCGTTTAAAAACGATTTCGCGGCCAAGCTTAAATACGGCACAATATTATCGATTTTTAATAAAAATTTTATTTGAAGTTTGAATTTAACAGTTTTTTTTGACATTTATCTAAATTATAACTTAATAAGCTTAATGGAAAAAAACCGTTAACTGATTTGAAAATCTCTAAGAGGGCAATTTTGATTTCCCTAGTTGGCTCATGACTCTCAAAACCTTTTGACCTATGTAACATGACTTAATATGCAAAAAAATGTAGGAGATTGGATAAATACATGCATCTATCGGATTTATAAAATGGTAAATCGAATGGAGAACCAAAAATAATACAAAACGATTATGACATATCTACTAAAAGTTAGAGATATAATAATAAAAGTTAAAATACGGTAAATTTTCCCAGAATCTAACATTAAACTAGCTTAAAAACTTTATGACTATTCTCTGTAATCTATAAAAATGCAGTGAAATAATCTAACATGCGGCCTTATCATAAATGTATACTTACGGAACATGGCGCTAATCTAAAAAAATGGCACTTAAGTGACTCATTTTGCGTTGTCTTGACTTTTCAAATAAAAATATTTTTTTTAATTAAAATCTATAATTTTAATTATTTTATCTGAATTAATTAGATTTAATAAAGAATTCTACCCTAATTTCGTTATAATGTTAAGCTAAACTTCTAAGTACCACAAATTCTTACCGCGTTAAAATTTTTATTTTAATCATGAAATTAACTGTTTTACGTATAATTCAAATTTTCTAGATTAAAATTATAAATTTATTTTTCAAAAATTTTAAATGTTTTTAGAAGACTGACAAATTGTGACCAGAATTAAAAGTTACAAGGTGTTCCAAATGCAATTGTTAGAACCTTCTAGATCTAGTTAAACAATTCTTATACATGTATAAAAATTATCGAGCTGTATGGTCAAAAAAAACAAAAACACGACTTAAATAAATTTTTGTAAATTACATTATTTATTACACGAATAATAATTTTGACGGCTATTATGATAATAATATTTTGAAAAACATAATTTTGCAATGTGTCAAATGTTTACAAAAAATATATATAAATAAATATATGCAAGATGCGAAAATATTTTTGAAAACGACATTTAAATATGTTATTATTACAAGTAACAAAGTTTTTAGGGCGCGCATAGTTTAATAACTTTTTCTATATTATATCGAGCAAAAAATTTTCTGGCAAAATAATAAAACCCCACAAATTTTATAGGCCGCAAAATGTATGCTAATAAAGAAAAATTATCCATTATTTTAATTATTTCTAAAAGAAAATTCTCTTACTCACTAATTTTTATTTTATGATGAAACGGGAAAAAAAGTAGCAAACAAAATATTTTTATGACCTTATTTAATTTCAAGAACGCGCCTTAACAAAATATATAATTAAATGTTGAGTAATAAAATATAAAATATATTAATGGTAAAAATAAAAATCAAATGTAATTACAATGTATTAAAAATGCAAGAGGCAAAAAAGGATCCAAAAACAACGAAAAGACAAAAAAATTTATATTAAAAAGAAGCACGGGGTGGAATATTGTGCATCTATTTTAAAATAGAAAATAAAAACTGATGTTATGTTTAAAAATGTTGCTAGTTTTTTGTTCTTCTTATTAAATAATATTGAAAACTTATCGTCTAATTAATTAAATGGCCACATTTCTAAGTTTTTATTTTCGAAAAATTATAAAATGTTCTTTTATATTTATATATACTAAAAAAATTTTTGTGCTAAAACTAAATTTGGCACCTTTTTTATCCGAAAATTACAAAATAAAATAGTTTAATATTTTGGAGAAAAAAAAATTTGTATATAACATGGCCTATGACATAATTTTAGAAAATAAAAATAAGGGACCTCTCTAATTAAAATAAAAATATGCAATACATCGGGGCTATATTGGGTTTAAAAAATAAAATAAAATATATAATATACTTACCACAATGTATTTTAATAATAATAAAACTGTTTTTTTCTGCTTTACATTTATTATATTATGCTTTGTTGTATAAACGTTTTTTAAATATTGCTTTAGTTTAAGAAATTTTTACAAATAAATCTTCATTGTAACAATTTATAATTGCAAATAAAATACATTTATGTATATTAAATATATGCTATGTTAATTAGTTATTCGCTTAAATTTACATAAATAGATGTAATATAAAATGTTAATATAAAATTCTTGATACAGTGCAAAAAATAATGAAACTAATGAGGCCAAATAAATATGGTTAAAAAATTATAATATGAATATTGTTGATTGATACAAAATAAATAATACTAAAAATTGTCATTATAAGGTATAAATTGATTTAAAAAAATTAAATATTTTAATCCAAAGATATTACAGAAATAAAAAACATTGTCAATGTTAAATAGCAAAAAAAAACATATAAATTAAAGACTCTTTAAAATTAAGATCAATTGGTATTCGAATCATATATTATTAGGTCATGCATATATTGAGGATCTGTAAAAATCGGTGTTTTATGGTTTAAAAAAGACACGGAAAATACTAATTAATACTGTTTATAAATTTGGGATTTCTATTTGAATTTATGGGCATGTATTGGAAAAATAAATTCTGTAAGCTCCTCTCAAGAATGATGTGTTAAGAGTCCAGTTTTAGAATTTTCAATAAACTAAAAATAATAAAACAATGTTATTGTATATCGAAACGAAATGGCAAAAAACTTATATGAAAAAATACAAACCCTTTTTTATCTAATAAATAATTATAAAAAAATATATAAAAATTTGATATATATTACTTTCAAAAATTTCATTTCAACCGTAAGTAAGATAAGTTGAACCCTGACAACGTCCTTTTTCAACTCAGAATGCAAAGCAATCGTACAATTTTGATCCATGTAATCCTATAGAGTGTAGAAATATGAATTGGACCAAAATTTTTGAGAATATAATCGATTTTGTTATGTTTTAATACTTATCGATTATTTATCTTATAAACTTGCCTTACATATTATTCGTTATACTAATGAGACCTAAAAAAATATGTACAAATGATATATCAAAACATTGTTATTATCTATATTCATGTATTAAGCGTTAAAAGCTTGTTCCATTAAAATTTGGAAGCCATGAATTTAAAACTCAAAAATAGTGATCAAACCATTAAAAAAGCTTAAAAATGCTGTAACACATAAGAGTCAATGATTTAGCTAGTTTATCATGAATTTTAGGTTTGGCTCGAGGTCGTAAAAATTGTCAATTTTAATATGTTAATTACAAACTATCAGTGACACACAGAACATAAACAAATACTAAAAGGAAAAACATTTTAAAAAAAGGGCATACGGTTATTTTTTGAAATTGCAAATTTTTAAATCTTTGTATATGTTTGCCAAAAATTGCAGAAAATTTAAGTGAAGTTCATTAGGTAAAATAATTTACTAAGGAACCGTAACCTTATTTTCATTTAATTAAACTTCCAACCTTGGCACTTACATGGCCGGGAAAGGCTAAAAAATGACAAAATGAAAAAATAGGTTAAATTATAACTCGAGAACCAAAAATAAAATATTTTTGCTACATATATTAATTGTGATAACAAAACTAGTTTAAAAATACCTAATTAAAACTTAGTTAAGAAGTTTTAAACTAGATTTGTAAATAAGTAAAAATATGAAAATGTAAAACAAACAAATATTTATTTAGTTGCATTATTTAATATAGTTTTTGTTTACATCTAATTCAAGGCTTATGAATTGTACTACAGTTTCGTCTGCTAGAACATGGCCCACGCGTTCGAGTTGGCTCAAATCGAAGTGTCGACTGCTAGCAACTAACTTTTCAACTATAATTTTTGTAGTGAGTTGCGTTATAGAGCTGACTATTTCCGAGATTTTTTTGTCCTTTTGTAGTAGGATAAGGCAATCATCGCTAAAAAGTTGAGCTAACTCCCGGTTAGGCGTTCGCGGTTGAAGTCGTTTCACGGCTTGAAACAAAAAATGTATTTAAAATTGTCAAAGTAGCAAAGTAGTTTAATTAAAAAATATATGTTAAATTAAAGAATTGTCTTAAATAAAACTAAAAATTAATTAACACTTTAACCCAAAGGTAATTAGGAATATAAAGGAAATGTGCTTTTAAGTTATTAGAATTCCGCGCACCACATACAAATCTTTGTACCAGTATTTTAACAAAAAGCAATGGGTTAAAAAAATATTTTGTATAATTTTTCCAGTTTTTTCATAATTTTAAGTATTATCACATTCATCAAATTGATCAAATGATTTAAGGTATCGTTTAATTTGTATTATAACAAGAATAACAAAATCTATAAATATTTTAAGTTTGTGAAAATACAGTGTTCTGATTTACAATATGCCTGGTTTCCATTGCTAACGTTTTTCCATTAAAAAGTCAAAAAAAAAACGGAATATTAAAGACTACCCGCTTAAAAGATTACATGCAGTCTATAAAAATAGTAAAATAATTGAATTTTTGAGCCTAGCAAAGCTAATTTTCACATGTATATTATATAAATGGCAAAATTAAATATATCCTTTAAAGTCAGAAATAAACATTTCAGTTATTTTATATATAAAAATCTTTTCTGCGTGTTTTTTAACAATTTATCATAAATTTTCAATTAAGTTTACAAAGCTTGACGGCAATAAGGTAGGCGTTAACTATAATCAGAATGATAGTAGCCTTGATCTGATATATTAGTTGATAATAAAATCTGTCGAACAATGTAATAATTCCCTCATTTAATAAAATCTCACGCAAGCTAGAGAATATTTAACGATTCGCTGTAATATACAAAGGAGCTAAAAATCATTTAATTTCGATATATTTTTGAAGTAGAAAAGGTGTATTTATAAGGGTTAAAAGAGCAAAATATATACCAGCCATGCGTGGAGGCGAACGAATATGTGCAAAATTTTCATTGATTTGGTGTCCACTTTGACCGAGTTGGTTTATATGCTTGGCAAATTGAATTGATGGGATTGGGTTAGGGGATAATAAATTGGATTTACTACTATTACTAGGCAGGGCAGCGAGGCCTGTGAGTTATAAAAATAAATATCAAATGAATATCCATATTATAAAGAAATAGTGAAATTTACAAAAAAAAGTTTAAAAATGCATTTGAGACCTTTACATACCTTTTTCCAAGGGAAACGTACAAAAATAAATATGAAATCTTAAATTGGTTAAAAATACATTATAATAGTTGTAAGACGACTTTTTATATTAATAACTTTTGTATAAGGGCACGTGCAAAGAGAGTTTTTAATATCGTAAAATTTTGAAAATTTTGAAAATTTTGAGAATTTATTTTTTTTCAAAATTTTTTCAAAAATTATTTATTTCAGAAAAAGCATTTTATGTGCATATATTAAATTTGGCAACTTTTTAAAAATTTGCGTTTTATTCAAAATAAAATTTTTTAAAATTTTAAAAATTTCACGAAAATAAAAACTCACTTTGCACGTGCCCTAAAAGACAGCCCATATAATTATCCAAATAGAAAGAATATTCAAAAAGTTTTAAAAATTTTGGTTCAACATTTAATTTCCTAAAAAAAAATATAAAAAAAAAATATTAAAAAGTTTACAAATCTTATTATAATTATCATATACTTTTAGGTGACATAACCAGGACACATTTCTGACATATTTCAACACTAGTAGGCTTAGACCTCATAACGTCCAAATTATCCAAGCATTTGGGGCATGTGTTAATCACGTCGCTCATTTCTTCATCATCCCTAAAATATAAAATAAATTGTAAGCGGTAAAATTTAGCGTGGTGCATGAATCTAATTAATATTTTTATAGAAATTAAAATGTTACAAATGAGCAATTTTGATAAGAAAAACTTTAATGCAAAAATAGGGTATCTTTTTCGTGTGAATGAGATACAACGGGAAATAATTTTTAATATCTTTATTAAATCAGATATATTTTACAATGCGATACAATTACTTCCAAATTTAAACAACCTGTTAATATAATTACAGTAGATTTATTACTATTTTATTTGACAAAAAAAGGCAATCCAAATTAATGTTGAAATCAAGTATAATATTGTTTTAGGATTAAAAAGAATAGATTGTTGAATCGCATAATGGGTTGAAAAAAATAATATTAGGGGATTTATATCCTAATGGCTAGGCCACCAGGATATCATTTAAAGATATATAGATAAGATGGTTCGATTAAATATTGGTATTTTATTGTATAATAATGAATAATCAATAATGAATAATCAATCTGGACTAAGATACATGGGGTATTTATATATATTTTTGGGAAATCATCGTGATGTGCACGATCTAATTTTAAATTAATTACTAAAACTAAATATACTTTTTTATTATTACTACAAAATTTAAAGTCTATAAATAAAAGTGATGACTGCATATCACACACTACTACATATATATAAAACTTAAACTTTCATTTAAATGTTTTACAAATAATATAAACCTGTTATCTCCTTGATTATTAGATTTTTGAGTTTTAGAGGATTTTACCGAATTTTTTGACGATCTGACCTCAATACGTTTGACCATGAGGGCAGCCCCGGTGGGACTTTTTAAAATAGCCGTATGGCCGGAACCCATATTAGCCGAGGCTGAAGAACGAAGCGTAAAAGAAGGCCGATTAATTTCACCGGTTTGACCTGGTAAAAATTTGTATGGTTAAAAGTCATGGGCAAAGATGGAAAATTATTATTTAAATTTCATATACTAGTTAAACATCATTTAGGTAATCACGTTAACGTTTATAAAATTATGCAAATTATTAAACCTCGTTTCTTTCCTCACATAACAATATTTTTTAATGAAAAATTGGTCAAATTGGCCATTTTTCTTAAAACACCTAGGCATCGAAAAAAATTTACGGAAAATATTGACATATGAATGAAATCAAGCAACAATAGAACTTATCCCCCCCCCCCCCCTTGTCATATATTTATTGAATTTTGTCGATTTGTGTAATTAATAGTCTCCGATGGATAAAGATTTACGACGTTTTATAAAAAATTTAATAAAACCAATACAAATGCGTATAGCCTTACTATCAAACGAGCCTCTTGAAGAGCTCGAATCTGGACCACCTGCCCCCCTATTGGGGACCGATCTTTCGCGGTTATCGAAAGTGAAATAGTTGTTGGTGGGTGACCTTAGCGCGGTAGATATGGGAGAATTCAGGTTGTTTGTTCCATTCCTCGAGGTAGTATTGATGTTTATATTAAGGTTTATGGTTTTCCCGTTGGCCCTAACTCTTTTGCTCAAGTGCCTGCCATAAAATGAAAAAAAAACATTTTCATTCCAATCTGTTTTATTTCATTTTCTTAATTTTCAAAAGATTTTTTCTCAACGATGCACAATTCAGACTGAATTGGTACTATTTGAAAAAAATCTAAATCAAAAGTAAGTGAAAAATTATTTTGTTTTTCTCATAATTTAATGTAAGCATTGATAGAAATATTTAAAATGTTTTTTTAATTTATATATGGGTTTTATTAAACTTAAAAAAAAATTCTTGGTTGCATTTTTTTAATTTTTGAAAAAAGTCCTTGACTTGACACGACCAAACTTGTGATTTTTCGTACCTCGCATGATCTTTATGACTATGATGATGATGATGCCCCCCTCCGTGGCTCCTAAGACTAGTTGACCGGATGGCTATGGCATTGTCATTAGCTCTATGATTCCTAGCCACAGATGGCGCAATATTACTTTGTCCACTTGGAGAAAGTAATAAACGGTTGTTTCCGGCATTGTTATTAGATTTCGAGGTCTGTGGAAGGTTGTTTAAAAAACATTTATAAATTATAAATATAAAATGGGTAAAAAGAAAGTTAAAAACTAAATTTGAGCAATATAAAAAAGTTCAAAGTTCATTAAATACGTGAGAAATCAATCAATGCTTTTAAAAAGGTATAATGAAGTACATTTTTAAAATTTTTCGATTATTATTTTAACAAACCCTACACGTTTTCTAAAATCAAATTCATTTTTTAAAAATTAATTAAATTCTTTAAAATTTTGCACATTGTGTGTTCAAAGCTTAATTTAAAAACATTTAGTGACCCTAAAAATTTGTGATAATTTTTGTAGCAATTAAAACGCTCTGATAATTTTTAGCAAAACTATGCAAAATATAAATTTAGTTACTAACTCTCAACAAATAATTATATTACACAGGTCAACAAATATCAATGTCAGAAAAGTTTTGCGAAAACAAAAAAAATGGATTCCCATGATGGCCTAATCTTATATTTATTTTGCGTTTTCCTTAGACTCTTTCGCCTTTGGCTCCTTAACCGTTCAAAATGGCCTATTTTTACCGAATTGACAGATTTTGCGACCTCGAGAATACCGTTTTAGGAAAAAATCTAAGAATTTATACAAAAATCTCTTGTAACTTATGAGAAATAAATTTTTTTAGTATATCAAGCTCTTACATCATAGATGATACAAAATATTTCGCGTTCAAACTTAAATACGACGCGCTATATTATTGATTTTTAATAAATATATATTTGAATGTTAAATTTAACAGTTTAACTATTGTGAATATGCAAAAAAAAAACAATTTATTTTTATTTTTGAATCTTTTTTGTATTTATGGCATATTTTATAAAATCATTAGTACAATAGGAAATGGTGCATTCAACCTCAAATTATTTTAGTTATTTGGTCAATATTTAAAATTTTATATTAAATTTTGACCAAATCAATGTGTTAGGTAAGCAATTTGATCGTGATTAAAAAAACGCACGATTTATTTACGCAATTAATTTATCATTAAATATAGGTTACATTTTAATAAGCCATTTTTTAGCACACTTCAATCGTTGAAATTACCCAAATTTTAATCCACTACATGTTTATAGAAAAACCAGTGGAAAAGAAAGTTTTCTCCAGACCTTTTTTCCTTGTTAAAAACGGCTTGCCCCTTTAAATCTACACATCAGGTTTCGCATTCACGGGCCGGTGACATAAAATTAGGCCTAAGCTCTCTTAAAAATGGACGGCTCTGGCTGGACTCGTTGGCGGTCACCAATATAACTACTAACCAGGCTGAACGCTGCCCAAAACGTCCAACTTAAGGCACTAGAGAACAAAGTTAAAGCCTTTACCATGTACACGATATGGAGCTAACAATCTACTTTGATTGCAAATATAATCTTCTCTTCCCACTGCGGTAGTTAAAAACAACAACAACGAATTTTAATCAGGGCTGGAAAAAAAACTTCAAAGGCTTTTTTTCAACAAGTTTTAGAGTTTTTTTCCCCAAATGCCCAAAAACTCGTGGGCATGGCAATAGAAAAGCCCCTTTTCTTGCTTAAAGAAAGGGGGCATGTTAAAAAAAAGCCCCTTTTCTTCAAAAAAAAAACTCCTAGGAGCTTAAGGAAAAAATAACCCACCCATCATTATTATAAAGAAAAAATCAAAATTTTTCAAAATAGTTATAAAGAAAACATAAAATGGGTTTTTTGGGGCTTTTTTTAAGAGCCATTTTTGTGGGATTTTGCCCCTTTTCTTAGTATGGGCTTTTTTAAAATTCTTTATATGTAGCCCCCTTTCTTTTTTTATGTTTAGGGCAAAAAATGAGCCAAAGTTTTTTGGCTCATTGTTTTCCCAGCCCTGATTTCAATATACATTTTAAAATTTTCAATTTTGGATGCGGCCAAAAGCTACTCGAGGCTTGCAACAAAAAAAATTTAAAGGGGTACTCTGCTTCGTCGGTAAGATAAATCGTATTTGATGGCATCGTAGTATTTCGAGAATATTTGTTCTTTCAAATTTTTCGGCGGGACTTTCAAGAAGGGCGGGAAGGTGTTGATGTGTAAGTCGCCTTTAGGGTTGCAAATAATATATTTTTATAGAGGATTGTTTCTTAAAATGATATATTGTAATGGCTAAAGTAAATAACACGACGAATTGTAAGGCAAAAATGATTGGTATAGGGTAAATTATATTACAAAAAGATTCTCGGTGTCAATTATCTCTATAAAGATGAGGTCTAAGCAATATATAACAATAAAGTAGTACAAAAATATCAGTGGAATTTTTATGTTTCCATCAAATAAGAAGCTTCACACCTAAAAAACTGTTTTTAAATGGAATAATTACACATAGTATAATAAAATTTGTTTTAATTTATCTCAATAATATACTAGTAAATATTGTAAACTTTTTAATTTTTTTATTATCTTGAACAAACAAATTTGGAAACACTTGAGCAAAATAGGAGAAAATATTCAACGGTATAACTTTTTTTCTGTCTTTACAGTCTTTATGGAAAACAGCTTTGCCTTAAGCGACCTTTATCACAAACCAAAACCTACTAAAAACGGAAAGAGTATATAAATGGGAATATAATATTATGTTTCATATATTACTTACAGCTCATTTATTTAATTCCTTCTTAAATTATTACAATTATACTTGCATAATTGCTTAGAAACATTGTAAAAATAATGTTATTTATTTTACATTCTTTAAAGTATAAAATAATTATATTTTTTTATATTTATTCAATTTTAATAATTCTCATAAAATTACCTCTCTGTCTGCGTGAATTAGCAATCCCATCACAGATTCGTTCAAAAGAGGGTTCCATTTTATTTCGGATTTGGGAACGGGCCTCATCCAACAAGGCGCAAGCGCGATGCCTCAAAGACCTAACAGTTAAAAGTGTAGATACGAAATTTTAATTTGATTTGAAAGGTCAACGGTTTTTAGAAATCTATATTAATTAACATTATTAATACATTGGAATTTAAGCTTTTCTTTCTCCTTCACAATTCTATTTTGGAAAAAGAAGCGATATTCCAAAACAAAAAAAAGGGTTTTGTCATAAAAAATGTATTAAACTAAAAAAATTTTTGAACACAAAATATTTTGTAAGAATAATTATGCGTTAAGGATCCATTTTTTATGTTAATTGTGGCCGTCTTAAAACTTCTTTAGAAATTTACAAATTTACCATATTAAAAAATAGTTGAAGGTCAAACTAATTAATAAATTATTTCAAAGCTTTTTGTTATATAAATATATATTTGACCTACTGACCAATATAAATATATTAAATTTAACTAATAAAGTTTAAACTCTCTTGCCAGATAATAATATTAGTTATTTAAAACTGATTAAAGAGTTGTAGTTATAATTTGCCCCCCTGTGATAAATTTCCAACAAATATAAAAAAAAACCGTGAAATAAAGAAACCCGAATTTTTAAAAAAAAGGCTACATGTTTAATATAGAAAAGTGCCTAAAACCAACATGCAGGACCAAATAAAGAAAAATGGCTAAAGGCTAGACGCTATCCCATCCTTCTAGTGTAAAAGCCTAGGCCAAAACCTATTTCAGTGAGCGTGGAAGCAAATTTAATTTTTTAGCCCCCCAATAATCTTTTTTAATTCGGTCTAAAAATACAATGTCCCATAGACCCTAAATCGAATCAGGTGATCCTAGTTTTGGATTTTATGAATGAAAGACAGTTAAGCTGTCAGGTTTCTAATTGGGATGATCAATTTCCAGATCTTTTAGGAACTGTGTGAAGAGAAAATTATCAACAACATAATATGAATGTTGTTCCATATAAGAACTTTGAAAGTCAAACCCATTTAAGGTAGTATATTTTTTCGAGATATATATGCATGTGTTATAAAATAAGCGTAACCACATAATGCATTTTATAAGGACACAATAAGATTTAAAAGAATTTTTATAATTTAAAATAAATTTTTAGAATATTTAATTTCAAATTTTTTATATCTCAAATTATTATTATTGTCCCTGATATTTGGCAACTTTGCTAGAAATTGCGATTTGAAAAAATTTCGATAAAACAAATAGGTTGATCATGAAGTTAAGACAATTTCAAAAAAACAAAAGCAATGTTTACCTATCTTCAGCTGTATAATTTGGGTTATATTCCAAGGCATTGCGGCAGATTAATTCAATGTCGCCCAAAAATTGGGTCGGTGTAACGTACAAACACGAATCAATTTTGTTACGCATTTCGGTCAAATCCATTGGGTTTTTCACGATAACGTAGTAGTCAGGGACCTATTGTAAATTAGTGTGAAACATTAAATTTCATCTTCAAACAATGTAATAAATTTTGATAAACTCCTATTTTTGCTGACTCAAAATCATAAAATTTTTGAAAACTCGGCTAATTACTTACATTTAGAGAGAGCTCTAATGTTACATGCCTTTTTAAAAAAACGTTTAAAAGACCTTAAAAAATCATCAAAAAACAATCACAGATCAAACAATATATCAATAACTATGGAATATTTAATTTGCTAATTATACATATAAAATTAATCAGAAAATTATAATAATAATGCAAATTTTTATTACAATCTTTTCTCCATACATATTTTAACTGATTACTTTAACATTGAATATTCATAAAAAAAAATCCAAAAAAAAAACAAATAATATAACTAAAATAATATAGAAAAAAACATTAACATTCATAATTTGGTACATAAATAACACATCTATTAATAGTATAATAGCTTAATAATAAAATTCAATGCTTCATTATTTTAAATAAAGTCAAGGTTACAGTCAATTTTAAAATAGCAGAGAAAAATAATTATTTTATATTTTTTTTGAATCTTAGGGGGTCAAAAATATTTTGTCATCTTTACGACTCTCTCCGATCTGGAAGGCCAATATAGGAGGTAATGGGAAAACGGCAAATAAAAGAAAGAGGCTCCTCTTACTAGAGATTATATCGCTGAACAAAATCGTTATAATGTTCACTAAAATACAAACTTTTAATTTAATAACATCTATATTCAAATAGGGAAAATAAAACAAAATTATTTATAACTTCACGAGGATTAACGGGTTTGGAAAATGTTGCAAATCTCTTGTCCCGGGCCAGTGTTTCAAGGATGTCTCGAAGAAAAATCCTCAATTCTCGGAGCGTATCCTCCTCACCATCCCGGAGTTCTTTGAGTTCGCTCTCATCCAATTGGCGAGTGTGGAAACTGAGAGGTGCAAGTCCAGTGCAGACACTTTTATTGTTTTTTAGAGGGGAATGTGATTTGTGGGGTGTGTTACAAGAGCCATGATGATGAATTGGGGATGTAATTGGCTTGCCTGTATAAAAATTGACATATATATAAATTTCCCTACAAATTTAGTTTCAACATCTTCTTTATATGGTAATGTAATTTAATAGCTGTAATACATTGCAATTCAATTTTATATATGTGACAAACTTTTGCAAAAAATGGCACTTCATAAAAAAAATGGGTATCTGGACAGTTATATATGAGAGTAAAAAACTATACAGTTTCATGTTGATGAACTTCAGGCTAAGAATATAATTAAAAATTCTTTTTATAAAACGCCCAACTAAATCTCCAAACATGAATAGATTTGCAAAATGGTGCTAATAATTTGGTAAACTTAAAAACTAATTTTAGATATATCCACTATGAAACGAATTCCTAAAATTTGTGGAGGTTTTTAAAATTACAACGAAGCAATCTACATGATGGTTTCTAATTTTGGAATTTATGACTTTTACTGGGTCCACGCTAACGACCATAGAAAAGCCAAATTATAAGACTGATTTTACGACCTCTAAAATCGTTAAAAAAATATTTTTTTTAATATTTTATCTGAAACAATGAGATAATAAACTTTAAATAGATTAAAATCCAACAGAGATACTATATTTTTCAACACAAACTATACAAAACTGTTGACTGGTTATAAAAAATATTATAATTTTAAATTATTTTGAGATTTTAATATTTTATAGGTTATAAAATTCATTTAACATTTTTCATAATTAATTTAATGTTTATAGCTGACCTACAAACTTTAATTATGAACGGTGAACAGATTAAAATATTACTAGTCTAGTCAAATAACTTATATTATTTTTTATATCTCAAAAATTTGTAGAAACGTGTAATAAATGTAAAAGATTAGAACACTCAACTGGGAAAACAAATAGCAAAAATTCTTAATAATAATGACCTTTTGGCGAATGATGTGAACATTTTCCCAATTTGATTGCATTTTTTCCACAAACCACGGTGTGAGACCGCGTTTTTCGTGCATCTTCAACCTTTTTATTCCCGTTAGAAAACTTGGGTTTGATAGACTGTTGAGTGGAATTATTAATTTTTTCAATGTCTATGGTTAAGGGTGCTAACTTCTCATTTTCAGTAATTTTACTACATTCCCAGGTTGTCTTTGGTGGCTTGACCGAAGGTAGAGAATGAGATCGGCGACTGTGAAATGGGGCTGAGATTATATCTAAGTAGGAGAGATAATATATAAAAATATTTTGTTTAACAAAAACAGAAAAATAAATTGAAATTTAAAAAAAAACAAAATGGGAAAAAATGTGGTGTTTGAAAAAGGCATAAAAGTAAAAAAATTAAATGGTTACAATTTTAAAATATATGTTGCAAACTCTCAAATTTATTTATTTAAAATTATAAAAAACCTATTTTCATTGTCTCCTAATTAATAACAAAAATATATCGAGTCAGGCAGCGAACTACATATTTAAAACAAATACCGAGTGGGATACCCATAATACATAAATTTATGGCAAATACAGAATACGATAATAGCCTAATGATGTAAATAAACTTAAAAATAAACGTGCTATAAGAAGCGTTCAAAATAACCCATTAAATTAACAATGTTTTTTATTCCATTTGTCAAATTACAAAAAAAACTATTTAATACGTGAAAATTTATTTAAAATTTATTTGATTTTTATATATAAATTCTTTAGTTTAAAAAAAAAAGATGTTTTGCCAAAAATATGCAACGACTTATAACGAATATTTGTCCTCTTAATTCAGCAAGATATCTTTTTCTTGCGCAAAAACACTTCACTTTGAACGTCCTTAGCCAAATGTTGAAAATGAAAATATTAAATTGAATAAGGGTCAATACATTTTTTGAGACAATATTTTCGTAGGGTAAGGAAAGCTTCATTGATTAGTAGCGCAAAAAATTGTTGCTTTTCGGGAGTTGAAGGTTTCCGGGCTTGGTAGACGTGTGGTTGATGATGCTTCGATACAGAAATGTTTGTGTCATTTTTCACGAATTTTTGAGATTTTTTTGACTTTTTTGTTAAGGGATCACCTTTGATTAAGGTTTCACTTTCAAAGGCCTTGCTTTGATGACCGTAATTGTCTGCAAAAATTTCTTTGACCTACGAAATGTTAAATTTCAAAATTCCAAAAGAATATAATATCAAATTATTATTGGTATTGCTTTTAAAATTTAAATTTCATCGTAAAACAAGTCAGGAGGCCGTTCACTGTTACGCAATATTTGTTCGGAATTTTACACAATATTAAAGCTTTCACATTCAACAAAAAATAAATTTTTTAGGGCACGTTCAAAGTTAGTTTTTATTTTCGTGTAATTTCGAAAATTCTGAAAAAAAAATTTTTATTCAAAATTTTTTTATAAAATTTTTATTTCAGAAAAAGCATTTTATGCGCATATACTAAATTTGGCAACTTTTTAAAAATTTGCGTTTTATTTCAAAATAAATTTTTTCAAAATTTTGAAAATTTCACGAAAATAAAAACTCACGTTGCACGTGCCCTTAATAACATTTATTTAAAATTCATTGAAAACCACATAAAGTTGAGCTATTTGTTACATAAAAACAAAAATTTAATAATGGGCCAAGGCTATTGGGACATAATATGTTTTTTCAATTCTTTTTTAATTAATTTTCAGGCTTGACACAAATCACTAACAAACATTTAATTTAATTTTTAAGTCAAGACAATAATTTCTTATCAAACTCATATACTTCAATTTGATACATGAGCATCATGTTAAAAAATATACATAGATCTAATTAGTAAAAATCCAAAATTTATAAATATTAAAGCCTTCAAACGTGTGAAATGTGTACAAAAAAATAGAATACCCTTACCTGTGAATGTAGCTTATCAAATGGAACATCACTCGTAGCCAGAATAAGCAGAGGGACATTGTGTGGAATGGCATGAATCAAGCCGAGCAAAGTAACACGCGTGGTTTCACTCAAAGTGGGCCACCAAGCGTCGAGGCGGGGCATGTAGATGACGCTGGGCGTAAGGCGTTGGGCTTCTCGGAAAATCTAAAATATAGTATAACAAAGTAATGTAGAAAACGTTTTAGAAATGTTACTTAAGTTCCCTCGTTTGAGAATAGTAGTGAACTTAAAACCTCTTTAACAGCGAATAAGTTAAAATTAATAAATAGTTCAGCTTAAATAATTATAAATTCCTCTCCAAATCGATTTTATGCCAAAGCTTTTTCAAATTTGAAAATTATAGGTACAAATATCAATATTCAAACCATTGAATATAAAAAATCTTATTTAGGACAAGAACTTTGATTTGAAGTTTTAAAAATAATTAAAAGTGTTTCAAAAACAGTTTAGCACACCATTCATTACTTTTTGTTATAAATTTTTTTCATGTTTTCTATTTGTAAAATCATTTTTTTATTCACATTTCTTTCATTTTAATAATCTTATTTTATTTTACATTCATATTTTACACAAATGTTTATATTTTGTAATTCTTCAGTTATACATATCTATATATAAAATTAGCTATTTACTATCGAAAAATCTAACAATCAGATTATATATAAGTTTTATGAATTATACTCTTTTTAAATGTAGGAAATTTACTTTTTTTGCATGTTCTATTGCAAATCATAAAGTAAAAAACATATTCTATGCCTGAAATTTAATTTGTTTGTCTAACATTTACATATTACTTATTATGATATATATCTAAGATATTTAGAAAATATCTTTTTTATTCTTTTTTTGGGGGGAAAAATGAATAAAAAAGTTTATTCTTATTTATTATATTCACAGGTCAACAAATATTTATGTCAGAAACGAGATTATCATGAAAACATAAAAGAATTCATCCCCATGATGGCCTAATCTCATATATGTTTTTTGTTTTTCTAAGTTTCTTCCGTCTTTGGCTCCTTAGATCCGTCTATAACAAAAAATGGCCTTTTTGACCGAATTGACTGATCTAAATATACCCTAAAAAAATTCAAAAATCTTTTTTGCATATTAAAATCTCTTGTAACTTCAATTTTTAATCACAAATAATGGAAAAAAAAGTTATTAATATATCAAGCTCTTACATCGGCATTTAGATAATACAAAATATCGCGTCCAAACTTAAATACGACACGATAATTTATCGTTTTTAATGAAAATATTATATGAAGTTTAAATTCAACAATTTAATTATTGTAAATATGCAAAAATAAAATTTCAATTTATTTTTGTTTTTAAATCTTTTTGGTTTTTAACCTTTTTTTCTAAAATATTCAATGTTTATAAGTGACTAACTAAGTTTGATTAGGAAAAACGGTAAACGGATTTGATATTTCCAAGATGGCAGGTTTGATCTCTGTGGTTAACTCATAACTCTCAAAAAATTTATATATTTCTATGGTTCAATTAATTTTTTTTATGAAAAAAAATGCATCTAGTTTAAGTGTTTATACCTCGTTACAAGTTTCTTCGGGAAGTTTCATCCCACTGCCCCCAAAGATTGTGGGCAAATCAACGATACTGATATTCAAGCCGTCCATAAAGGGTTCAGCTAGGAGGGCCGGCCCGAGATAAGTGGACTGCCCGTCATGTTGACTTGCGCCCGTTAAAATGAACCTAGGTTTGTGAGACGATAAACCCATATGGTCAAAACGATTCCGCGAAATGTGAGAGAATCCTAAATTGTTTGGATTCCTATTAAAAAAAAATGTTAACGAAAAATGTACAATTTTGTTGGTAAATTATAGTGATTTTGATACTATGGGCGCATTCAGGGTTCATCTTTTATGAGAAAAAATTTTGAAAAAAACTTGAAAATTCTAAAAATTTAAGATTTGGATTTCACGTTAAAATTTTTTATCATTGTTTTTGCATTTCTTATACATTAAACAATTGCTCCAGATATGTTTAAAAATTTTATTAAATTTAGGTATAAATATATTTAAACATAATAAAATTTATTTAAAATTTCAATAAGTAAATTCAAACGTTTTAAAAAAACTGTTTCTAAAAACGAATTTATTCTTAATCAGCCCATATAAATATATTTAATAAACTTAAACATGGTTCACTTATAGATTGTTGGAATCAAAAAGGATTTTCAAAAAGCATGAATAATTTTAAGGCTAACAGATATAAGGCAGTAAAATTATCAAGGGCTTAATTTTAATATAGAAATACGATTACAAAAATAATTAATTTGTTAGGGATTAATTTTTTACATTTAAAATTTAAAGAATTGTGGTCAAGATGTATATTTTGAAACAAAAAAAATCACAAATAAAACATATTAACGGACAAAGAAATATCAATATTAGTTATAAAAATAATTTCACAGGTCAACAAATTTTTGAGATTTTTAAGCTAAGAAGACCCAAATCTTCTTGAAGCATCAAAAATTTTTGAAAAAAATTGTTAAAAAAAACACTAAATGTTTCAAAAACCCATTGTTTACCGCTGCTAAATTGTTAAATTCAAGCTTCAAAGAATATTTTTATTAGCCAATAATTTGCTGTGCCCCATTTAGATTAAGATGTCAATAGAAAAAATCTTTCATTTTTACTCTTTAGGGCACAAGATAGCAAAATCAGTCGTACTAGTCAAAAATGGCCACTTTTTCTATATAGACATAAGAATATAGCCCGAGAGAGACTTTGAAAAACAGATTATTTAGATGAAAAGGCAATTTTGGAGATTATCTAAATCCAATATCATACAGCCATTAAAATTTGTCGACCTGTGTTACATTCATTCATATTATATTGGCAAAATTTATTTAATGACTCAAGTTAAAATTTTTCTTGCCTTCATAACGTATTTTTGATCAGAAAAGAAAAGAAAACCTAGGTCGAGTAAAAGATTATTTTTTACACTAATTTTTTTAATTAGAGCTAAGAAAAAATACCTAAGGGGTCTCTTGCGGCCCCCAAATAGCTTTAGTTTGTAATCTGTTTCAGCGGTCATGTTTAAGGTAGATGAGGTGAGAGTGAATGCGTGCCCCGATGTTTCAATTGAATCAAAGAAATCTTCAAAATAATAATCTCCGCCGACACTGAGAGATTCGGTGCCGCTAGATGGCTCAATATCGGAATATTCAACGGTTGACATAGAAATATTACAAGTTTTTTTGGAGACTAGGGTTGTTTTGCGTTTTGATATGGCTCTTTTATCTGTAATATAAATGAACGGCAAATATTGTAACAGTTTTAACCAGGGCTGGGAAAACAATGAGCCAAAAAACTTTGGCTCATTTTTTCCCCTAAAACATAAAAAAAGAAAGGGGGGCAAAAATAAAGGGCCAAAATAAGAATTTAAAAAAAGCCCTTACTTAGAAAAGGGGCAAAAAAAACTCACAAAAAGTAGCTCTTAAAAAGAGCCCCAAAAAACTCATTTTATGTTTTCTTTATAATAATTTCAAAAAATTTTGATGGGTGGGTTGTTTTTCTAAAAACTCCTAGGCGTTTTTTTTTTAAGAAAAGGGGCTTTTTTAAAAATGCCCCTTTTCTTTAAGCAAGAAAAGGGGCTTTTCTTTTGCCATGCCCACGAGTTTGTGGGCATTTGGAAAAAAAACTCAAAAACTTGTTAAAAAAAAGCCCATTTAGTTTTTTTTCCCAGCCCTGGTTTTAACAAAATTGGTATATATTAATTTCAAATGATAGAAAACAATTTAAATGTGAATGTTGGAATTATTAATTTATCTAAAGTTATTTATTTTAAATATTATTTGGAAGACAGATTTAAGGATATGCTGTCAAATCTCGTATTAAAACTAATATATGTATAAAACAAGATTATCACTATCTTTTTTAAAATTTACAAAGGATCATATTAATTTTCAGCTGCCGAATAACTTAATTTGCAAAAAAAAGTTACGGAAAAAACTCTTGTTTTTTAAAAATTTGACTTTGGACCGTGCCCTAATACAAAAGCCCTTTACCCTTCACATTCATTTAAAAATGCTCATATGATATATAATGCTAATAATATGGGCTTCCTATCAAAAAATTTTTTGGAAAATAAACAGAAAAATCAAATTTTTGTAAATTATAATTTTTTCAAAATTTTTTATTTAAACATAAATTAAAATTAAGAATAATTAATCCTAAATAGGGAGATAAACATTTTTAATTTAATGTTTTATATAAAAGAAATGTGATTCAAACCTTGGTCAAAGTCTTCGCCTTCATCCGATGAAATTCCAACTTTTTGGGTATTCTTAAACACACGGCTGCGTTTTCCAAACGGGAAAATGTGTTGCAAACGTGCGCATATAATTTTTAATTGAGGCGCTAAAAGGGGCGCCAAATGGGCCGGTATTTCGCGGGCCAGAGATCTGTTTGAGGAATGCCTTAGGGTACAGGGTATCATGGTTTCGAAGGCGTGTGAAAAATGTTCGCGTCTAACCTGCAAAACAAATTGCGGGAAATAAAAATTTAAATTGAGATTTTAAAAAAAAATTAAATTTAACTTAAACAATTGATAAAACAGAAGTTATAGGTAAAATGACTTAAAAACAGTATATAAAAACTATATTATTTTTTTTTATATTTTTTGTCGATATTGATATCAGAATCAAGTTTTAAAATTGAAAAATCAACAATCTATTTTTATTGTTAATAATAGGGTCGCTTAACAGAAATTTATATTATTTTGTATTTTTAGTTTTAAATTTAATATTAAACTACCCATACTTCTAACAAATATCAAACACCAATATTCTTTGATATTTCTAATCCATATAAATTTATATGGACGAATTCGCAAAAAAAAAATATAGTTGTATTTAATATGAAAAAAAGTTATCAAAAAAAACTAATAAACAATACTGTAATGGCCTTAGGTTCGATTTCTAGTCTGTATTGAGACGTATAAATGTCCGGGTAACTTTGCCGTAGGGCAGTCAAAGCCGCTTCGGTACAAAGACCCTTTATATCGGCTCCGGTGAAACCATTCGTTTGGGCTGATAATTCCTTTAACAAGATATACTCCAACGGTGGCAACCATCTCTCCGTGTGTATCTTGAAAATCTTTTCACGGACCTGTTGCATTAAAAAGGAGAGAAAAAATATTGCAAATTTAAAACACTTTAATCTAAAATTGGGCCAAAAGTTCCAATTACGCCTATAATACATAAATTTTCTAAAAAACCAAAAAGTATTAAAAAAATTAGTTATAGTGAGGCACTTTAAACATATAAGGTGTGACAAAAATTTTTGCAAAATTTATACTTTATTTAAATTGTATTTACATAGATTTTTATTTTTTTTTTTTTAAAAATTAAAAAAAAAATCTAAATTTTTAATTTTTAAAAAATGAGTTTTTTTTACAAAAATATTATTTTAAAACAACGGTTCAAATGCTCTCTCTAGTTTATTGAATAATTTTATTTTTTTGCTTCATTGCATATATAGCTAATTACATTTACATGACTTCTTTATAAAATTCAGCGTCTAAAAAATTTTTCATTTAAATCAATATTTTTTAAAAAATTTTACAAAAAAAAAGAAAGGTCACTAATTGCGGCCTAAAAAATTTTCAACAACTTTATCGATTACATATAATCGGTTTTTAAAATATAATTTCGGTTTAGGGGTTTACTTTACGATTGGGCATAGGAAAAAGAAATTCCCGGTCGAAACGGCCGGGCCTACGGAAGGCAGGATCAATGGCGTCAAGTCTATTAGTGGCTCCTATTGTTAAAAAATAATATATAACAAATTTTGTTTTTTAATATAAGAATAAAATATATTATAAAAAATAAGAAAAACAATTTATAGATATTAATAGGATGTTATTCAAAATTTTGCGCTATAGCGAGTGTGATAATTTAACGAAAAACTTAAAGTTAAATAACTATGTAGTTGTTAAGAATTTTTATAAATTCATCTAAAGAAAGCTTAGATTTTAGACATATTAATTATTAAAATATTGTTGT
This sequence comes from Acutogordius australiensis, assembly GCA_030555515.1. NCBI lineage: Eukaryota > Metazoa > Nematomorpha > Gordioida > Gordea > Gordiidae > Acutogordius > Acutogordius australiensis. The sequence goes on along the minus strand of CM060245.1, from coordinate 34,654,156 downwards.
AAATAGTAAAATTACACCAAATTTCAATAACTAAGATTAGTATTTCATAATCAATGTATTATAACCTATGACCACGATGTTGCTACGTGAATCGAGCCCATCGAGCAAAGCAAGGAATGTGGAAACTATAGAATTATGGATTTGCTCTTGTCTAGAGGATCTTACTGGTGCAAGACCGTCAATCTCATCGAAGAATATAATGGAAGGTCGCATCTTGTAGGCCTGATTAATAATTTGTCATTGAAAAGAATAATATCATTTTTAATGATGATTTTTAGGGGCATTGATAACAGGCCCTAGATTTAAAACACCCTGAAAATTTTTAGGTCTGGGGCAAAAAAAAAGATTAATTCCAGTTTTCATTGATAATTTTATTCAATTGAGGATTTAAAAAAAAGTTTTTAATTTTCTTAACTTACAAAAATAATATAACAAAAATTCTTAGTTAATATAGGGCGCATGCAGACTTAAATTTAATCAAAATTATTTTTTGTTCAAAAATAATTATAAACTTTTGCAACTTTTTGTTAGGAATGTATGTTGAATAGAAAACATTTTAAAATTTATAATTTTCAAAAATTACCCGAAAAGCTGAAAAAAGTCTGCGCCCCTAAAAAATCATCGAATCACTTCAAAATATAAAATCAAAATATAATTATAATAAATATGGTAAACCATACGAATCCGTTACAAAAAAAAAAAATACCTGATCAAACAAAAGTCTGAGTTGCCTTTCAGATTCCCCGACCCATTTACTTAGGCAATCGGACCCTTTTCTCATAAAAAATGATATTTTGCTTTGACTAGAAGTGAGACCTATACCTCCGTGAGGTAAGGATTCAGGTTGTTGTTGTTGTTGTTCGACATTGTCACCTAGTGATTCAAAAAAAATGTACAAAAAAAATTAATTTTATAGGTATATTACTAACATATTAAAAACACCAACTTATCTGTAAATATAACTATAAATTTTAAACGGTAATAAAAATAAATATTAAACAGGTCAACAAATTTTTGTGATATATCAACTAACTTCAGAGACCGGACTTGCCATTAAAGAAATTTTCACACCCATTAAGTTATTCCAATTTAAAAATTGAAAACTTTTAAAAAATGTTTGAAACCAAAAAGATGAATAAATTTTAAACACATGTATAAAACTGACTAATTGTTAAATTTTAACAACAATATTTTTTAGAAATACATATAGTATTATAATGGTTGCCAAACATTAAATGTCGATGTAATCTTGATATACTTAAAATTTATTTTTTATTATATAAGATTAAACAATTTACGAATGGTTTTTACACGAGAAGAAATTAATAAATTTCATATTCTTAAGGTAATCTTGAAGTCGCAAAATTTGTCAACTTGGTCAAATCTAGCCATTTAATATCTATTATAATTGCATTATGTACGGAAAAATTTCTGAAATAAAACCATCGTGTAAATTATTTTGGTGCCATAATTTTCGATGAATGTATTTATCTGAGTGAAAACAACCTTGTAAACTCCCTAGCGAACATTCATTGACTAGGGCTCGCGCGAGTAACGTTTTTCCCGTCCCAGGAGGCCCGTAGAAAAGGACGCCTCGAGGTGGCGTAATATTTAATGTCTCGTACACTTCGGGATACAACAGCGGGAAAAGGACCATCTCTTTCAAACTTTTAATGTGGTGGTTGAGGCCGCCGATTTCGGAGAAGGTTATCTGATTTATTCGAAAGAAATAAAAAAAAATTAGTGGAAAATGCATGTATACAAGGTTATTTGCTTTTACATTAGCTTTTTACATAAAAAAAACAAAAAAACATCAAAAATATTTAAAGAAAAATAGCTTTAAACTATACAAATAATATAAAAATGCAAAAAAAATTGCAAAATATTAAATCTTAAGTATAAAAACTATTTGAAGGTAGGCTAGCTTACATTTTTATCAATCGTCATTGGTTCTATGTCGGTCAGGCTACGTCCAATGCGCAACCTATCCTTCAAAACGTGGTTTTTGGCCAAGTCGCCGAGACTAAAATTCATGGGCAAACATCTATGAAATGTTAAAATATTAAAAATATATAATCGAAGTCCAAAGGTATAAATTCAAAAAATTGAACTTATAAGATTTCGCCAAGAAATTATAACAAGTATGTAAAAATATGTTAAATGGACACATGAGCATGGCATCTAGTTTCCATTCTTTCTTTAAAGGCTGAATAAACTAAATAGTTTGCTTTATTTTAATAATAATTAATTTTAAACGCCATATTTAAAAAAAACGCTTTCTTACTTGATGTATTTATTTTCAATTTACAAATTATTTTCCTCGGCCTAATAATACAAGTTTTACTATAAAAAAATAGTTTTTCTAATATCTTCTTGATTTTTAAACGTTTAACAAGTTTATTTTGTTAGAAAAAAACATAAAATTTTTCAAAATATAATTATAAGCACCGAAAATGCTTTTTAAGGTGTAAAAATTTTTGAAAATTTTTAAATAAGGGCACGTGCAAAGTGAGTTTTTATTTTCGTAAAATTTTTAAAATTTTGAAAAAAAAATTTTTGTAATAAAACGCAAATTTTTAAAAGGTTGCTAAATTTAATATATGCACATAAAATGCTTTTTCTGAAATAAAAATTTTTTGAAAAAAATTTGAAAAAAAATAAATTTTTAAAATTTTCAGAATTTTCGAAATTTTACGAAAATAAAAACTCACTTTGCACGTGCCCTAATATACAAAAACAAAAATTCCTTTTTGAATGTGTTCATAACCTCATTTATGGTAAACATTAAAAAAGTAGAATAAACAAAGGCATTGCTAAACTAGTTACAAAAAAAATAGAAACACCTGCGCCGCGCCCTCAAAATCTTGCGCCTCTCCTTGCGTCTAAAGCGCCGCGCGTTATGGGAATCTAGGGTAGAGGCGGAGCTGGTAGACGTTGCTGAACTACTTGAAGAGGCGCGTGAACTGGGCGCGCCCCCTTCCTCGTCAGAACTGTAAAGGGTGCGGGAATGCCGCCTAATTCATTAACAAAAGATAATATAAAAAATGTAACCAAAAAAAGTTAACATTTTATGTTTTAAGAGTTATTCCCGGTTAGACCATATATCGAAAAAAAGACAATTTTTGATTGGACATAGAATTCTATGAGAGTCAAATGCCTGTGTCGCAAAATTTTGTGTCGATGAGTGCCTTTAGTAATTTTTCAACTTTTCATTATAATTTTTGATAACATGACAATGAGGTTAGCTAAAAATGGGCTTATTTCTCGGCTCATAGTATAGAAACTTAAAAAGTGCCTCAATTGTAACGTTATAGGGTGCGGTCAAAATTCATTCGCTTTATCAAAAAAAAATTTTAAATTCGGAAATTCTAATATTTTTTTGAGGTTCTATATCGCTAGTAAATATTGTTTATACAAATTTACTTAGACCCGGTGGTTGCTCTAACTGCATTAGGGCACGTGCAAAGTGAGTTTTTATTTTTGTAAAATTTTGAAAATTCTGAAAATTTCAAAATTTATTTTTTTTGAAAATTTTTTGAAAAATATTTTATATCAGAAAAAGCATTTTATGTGCATATACTAAATTTGGCAACTTTTCAAAAATTTACGTTTTATTACAAAAATTTTTTTTTCAAAATTTTAAAAATTTCACAAAAATAAAAACTCACTTTGCACGTGCCCTTAAGAAATTATTATTTAAACCAATAAAAAGAGGAAAACCTTCTCCTTCTATGACGTGAGGAACTCCTGTGATGACGATGTCGTCGTGAAGATGTTGACCTATGCCTCCTGTGTCGCCTGCTACCATCTTCGTGCCTGTGATGGTGTCGACTGCTACTAATTGATTTGCTAAAAATTAAACAAAAAAGATTGTAAATTATAATATCTAAAAGAAAAAATTCCAAAATATTTAACTCTTTTATGCCATTCAAAAGAATGACTAGAATTATACTAGGGCACAAATATTTTAAAAATATGACTTTGGAAACAAAAAATATTATAATGATAAAAGAAAAACTTTTATAAATTTCTATTCCCTGTATGCCTATTACCTAGAAAGCTAGATAAGAATAAGAAACTACAATAAATTATGTATACATTTATATCCATATATCAGCATAAAAACGTTTTAGAAGCTACGGCCAGTGAAAGAAATTTTTGTACAATAAATGCCATTTATTGCCAGTAAAGTGGTAAGACCTCTATTTGAAAAGATTTTTTTTAATATTTTGCTGGGTATATTATAATGCAAAGAGACAGACTAATTTAATATTTCATTTTTGATGTTCCCCATTAATATTTTTTACATTTCAACAGTTTAAAATAGCACAACAGAGCCAATATTAAGCTATGTCATTATGGCAAAAAATTACTTACAAAATTAAATTATAAAAAAACATCAATCCATTACAATAAAAAATTTAAAATTAATATAAGATGTAAACTTAACTGCAATTTTAGATAACTATACAATTATTTAGTTAAAAAAAACTAAGCTCAAATTGTAAGCGCTAAAAAAGAGTAAACACAATATACTGCCAATAGAAATAATATAGGATTTGATATATAAATATTCTATAGTTATGATTAATTCTAACAAAAAAAGCTAATTGAGTTGAAATATAACGCAAAGTAATAAAAATTACATTTTATCATCTTTGTTAAAGGCAACAGAATGATGGCCATCAGGTCCACTTTTTCCATTCCGTTTAAAAACTGTAATTGTGGGTAAACCAGCCCTTGCAAGGTGTCTTTTTTGATCTAAATTATTTTAATAATTGTTGTACACTTTTCCAAATAAAAATCTGGTAGAAAACTTTACATAAATTTTTATGTAAATTAAATTAACAGAAAAAAAAACAGAAATTGTTCATAGGGGTAAAATTATATAAAGATAAAGCATAAAATAATAAGCTTAATATTTATAATTTTAACTCATAAAATATTTACAACATTCCAGATAAATGCTTGTATCTATAAACAATTTAAAAACAAACCAAACAATTTATTTAAGTCATTATATTTAGCACTTCTACATGTGTCTAATTATAACAAATTAATAGTCTTAATCACAAAGTTTGACTAATTAAATACAAATAAACGATAAAAATTCTTATTATTACAATTTGGTTACCTAATAGGGTTTGATTTAGCGTTCGATATATAACCTTTTTAACCCTGGTGCTTTTTCTTGGATTTGGTGTCATAATGATGAATTTTCAATATTCAAATCAGATAAAGGAAATAAACAGCTGATTGTCCTCTAAAAAATTTGGAACATCTGTTTGGATAAGTGATCATTTATGAATCAACAATGAACATGAGTATTAATTGTCATTGTAATTAAAACTAAGAAAATTAAAATTTAAAATAAATCAAAAATTAGAGGAGACTTATATAATAAAGCCCCCAAATAATTATAAATAAAAAGACTTATTTTGTAAACGGAACATCTAAAATTTATAGCATTTTTTAAACAGCGATGAGCACTGAGGGGTCGATACAGACCCCGGCACATCTTAAATTTTAATTATATTCAAAATATTACATATTATGGGCTAAGTTTTTTTGGCTTTTTTTAAACATATAATAAACAAAACTATAAATTAAAATTTGTTCTAAATCTAATAACTAAACTTGTTTAAATTTTAAAAAATAAAAGTGAGGTCTATATATATTCCATTCTCTTATTCAATGTTAAAGAAAATGTTAATAATACTATATAAATTTAAAATTAAATGTGCAACCTTGTTTTCTAGTTGTATTATTGAATTAATTTTAATTATTAAGTATATCTAATGTTTGTGTTGTATAATAATTGTATAAGTTTTTTTTAGAGTATTTATATACTATGATAAATATTAGCCAAAATAATTTTTTTGTCAAAATATTTTGTATTTATGAAACTCTTTAAATATGTTCTACTGAATCTAAAAAGACAATTTGATAAGATTGATACATTTAATTCATTGACATGATTTATTTAATGTAAAATAAAAAAATAAAAATTTAAAATTTTTAATTTTTTTCCACTTTACAAATAAAATTTGCAATATTCATTACTGATAAGCTATATTAGTCTATAGTTAAAAAACACGTATTTCTCTTCAAAATAATAAAAATTAAGATTTTAGTTTTAAAACTCTTGAAGTTATAAAAGTTTAAAATTGGGGTCCGTATAGATCCCACCATAGCGCTCGCGTTACAAATTTCTCACCCTACCCTTCGCGGGTTAATTAACCCACAATAAGCAGTGTGAAGCATATAGACCCCTTCACTTCTTATATTTAGAATATTACAATATAGTAAATTTGGATCAAGCTGTGGCTTTCTAAAATACATAATAAAAAGCATTTGGTCTTATACTTATAACAAAATTCGTAACTTGGATATTTTTAACCTTATTTAGAGTTTACTTTTATAAACAGTTTCACATGTTAGGTTAAAATGTTTGTATTAATCATAACAAAAGTTTATTTGTCTCTAATCTGTAGTTTAGGTATATAATAGTCAAAAATCATTTCTATTTTAAAATTTAACCTTTCTAAAAATGTTTTATTAGTCTTTAAAACGCGATTTGATCAATAAAATGGACATATTTAGTCCATTGACATGTTTAATATAATGTAATTGTCTATAATATGATGTATTACATTTTTGTATTTTTTTTTTATAATAAAGATTATTTAATTTTTTCTACTTATAATCTACTAGGTAGCATTCCCTAACCCTAGCCTCATCTAGAAGGACCCAACCATACTTACAGATATAACCTAGCCCTTACCACTATTGGTTCTTAACATTCTAACCCTTACCCATTAATATTTTAACATTGTCAAACTGATCATTAATCTCAAAAATTTCAAAATATTTACATCACAAATAAGAAGAAAGTATTTGTATCAAAGAAGAAATTATTTGATTAACAATAAAGAAGTTATTTGTGAAGTTGTGAATAGAACAAATAGAGTATATATATTAATTGAAGAAGAATGAATGGAAGATTCAAATTTAATATATTATGAATAAATAATTTTTGGGAAAAGTAGAATATGGGACAATGAACATCATACTTTATGTGCACACTTCATATTTTTAATAACTTAATTTTATTGAACAATTGTGATCTTTAAATATTTCTACACGCAAGGAACATTATATTTAGTATTACTTTAGTATTTTATTTTTATATTTCATTTTTATTAAAAATGATAAATATTTTAAATATATTAATTAAATAATATAACTCTTTTATAGTTAAATTATATTTTATCTTTTAAATTAAGTATTTTAATTGTGAAAGATACAAAATTTTTACACAAATTTTATTTTCCAAACAAAATTAATTTATATAAAATATTAAAACTGAGAAAAGTTGAAAGTTTTTTTACCAATTTTAAATATTTATCAATTTTTTATATTTTATTTTCAAAATAATTAGAAGATATTGAATTAGTTATGGAATATACCTCAATCAGAAATATTTTTTTTTTATGGAAATAATTTCTTCTTATTACAGATAATTCAGAAGAGATCTTCTATATTTAATTCAGAAGATATATGTAGTTTAAGAGAATTCAGAAACAGATTTAGACCCCTTTTGGGGCACCCCCAAAGTTTTATCCCCCCAAAAATACATAGTAATTTTATCCCCCCCCCCCAAAAAAAATTAAATTTCCCCCAAAAATACATAGTAATTTTATTCCCCCCCAAAAAATTGAATTCCCCCCAAAATACATAGTAATTCCGCATAATATAATTAAATTTCTCCTTCAAAATATTTAAAAATATTATCCTAAAATATTTACTTTTTTAAATTTTTATTCATTAACCTTCTTACCGCAAGAGAATCAAATAACAGAAATATATAGAAAATTTATTTTACAGAAATTTATATTTAAACCAATTCATAAATTTATCTAAGAAATTTTCTCATAACAACAATCTTTAGAATATAATCTGAACAAAGAATATCCACAATCTACATAAAATTGAAAAAATTCAAGTATTTCTAACAAAATAATAACCACCGTAATTCACTCTTTAACCACCGATTCATCTTATTTAAAAGTTTACTTATTTTAAGTGAAGGGAAAGATTTTTTTATATTTTTCCCCTTCATAAATTTTTTAACAATCAATCAAATAGAATATACCCCTGTCCCATTCACAACTCCATTTTTTTTTAATACACAAAAATATTTAATACTCTTTAAAATTAAAAATAAAAACTTTTATATTTTCACATAGGGGAATCTTTTTATATTTATAATCATTTATTTATATTTTTTATTTAATTGAAAAATATTTTATTTATTAAAAATAATTATAGATCAATTTCAATCAGAAATTTAATTTTACACTTCATTTAAACACATTTTTTAAAATAAACAATTAAAAATAAAAATATTTAAATTTATTCAAAATTTTTTATATAATATTTTTATAAAGACAATAATTTACTATATAAAAGAAAACTAAACTAAAGATTTTTTATTTTTATTTATTTCTACCATAAGTTTAAAATATTTTAATATAATAGAAGAAAAATATTTATTTTAATATATATTTATTTATATTTTGATAATAGATTTTTTAGATAATAGTTTTTAAAATTTAGACCCTTTATAAATTATAACTTTATTTTAGATATAAATAAATTAGACCCTTTTAAAAATAAGAATAATAAAAATATATCAAAGAAAAACACAAAAAATTTTTAATAAGAAACTAAAATACAAAAATACTATTGATTTTGTTAAATTTTTATAATCAAATTTTCTAATCTATTTACATTTTCCTATAATTGTAATTGCTCTTCATCTTCGGTGGCATTTCTTCTTTTGAAGGAAAAAGGACAAAAGACGCTAAAGGGATTGGCTTTTAGAACACGAAAAATATAACTAGGGTGAATTTGAGAATATGTAATTTAATATCCTCTAAAAAAAATTGACAACACTCAACCTAATATCTCTTTTCAGCAAATTTTATTTTTTTTTTTTTTCCTCTTTCTTTTTCATATTTTCTCTCTTTTTTTTCTGACCTTTCTTTTTTTCTAAACCAAATTTATATCTTTTACTCTCATATTTTAATTTTCCAAGACCAAAGAAAAATACTCAATCAACCTCTTTCTAAAATAATTTACCACTCCTTTTTTATTAGAAAAAATATAAAATTTTCAGACTATGGCAATATTTTGGAAAAATTTCCGAAAACAAGAGAAAGGATATCAAAACGCACAGGGATGTTTTTTCAATCCTTTTCTCTCTTTCTTTTCCTCCCTTCTCCCTTTTTCCTTTTTTAATTTTTTTTCTTTTTTTCCTGCCCGATTTCCCCTTTTTTGAAGGAAAGGGGAGGAAAAAGAGGGAGAAAAGGGTGCAGGGCCTCACCGCTTGCTTGTGTGTTGTTGGTTTTTTTTCAATATAGAAAAAAAATTATCTTTTTTTAAATATTTTTTCTATTTTAATGATACCTCATATTAGTTTATGATTAAAGAGCATATTTTTTTAAAATAAAAAAAACAGAGTTTATCGATTTTAAAACTTTGAAGTTATAGAAAAAAAATTTGAAAAAAATATGCACGCATTTGAATAACATTGAGGCGGCCCTAAATTGACCTAAAACCATTAATTCTTATAGCCGTTAAATTATTTTTTTTTCAAAAATATTTTTTTATAATAATTTTGAAAAGAATATTAGCCACTGCCATTCGCGAGTTATAAATTTTTTTTTAAATCAACAAAATTTTAAAAACTTGTCCCTAATTAACCCGCGATTAGTACTGTGGGGACAATCGAACAAGAGAACCATTTAAACTTTAATTTTATTAAAAAAAAATTTTATGTCATTGTCAAAATTTTGTGACTTTTTTACTAATTATACAATAGTAATAAAGTTGGTCTAAGTCTAATAACTAAGGTTGTTTCTAAATTACGTAATTATTGGGGTCGATATCAACCGCTTTTCTATGATAATTGTGCAATATAAGGCTTTAGATTTAGATAGACAATTTTATTATTACAGTAAGAAGATTTAGGCACATGTATCTTTATTCACAAAATTTGTAGCTACTTAAAATTTTTAGTTCTGCTTGATACGGCCGATTATTAGGGAACGAATGTTTGCCACATTTAAAATAATTTTTTTTTGAAATATACTTGTATGCAATTATGCCAAATCAGCATCTGACGATAAAAAACATTGGCTTGCTTCAACCGCGGGCCTCCTATCTCTCCTATAGATCTCTGAATCAATTCGTTCCTAGTTGCCCTCAAGCTCACGCTTACTACCAACTTCCAAGTATTGGGGAATAAACAATAACAAAACATGTAGTTATGCGTGCAGATTGATACGTGTTGTTTACGATTATAAACTTAGGGTAGGGGAAAGCGGGGCGAGGTGGCGAATGGGGCGAAGTAATTTTTTCAAATTTGAAATTGAGTTTCAAAATATATTTTAATAAGCATAGCCTGTATATAAAACAAAATCTAAAAATTTTTTATTTAAGAAATAGGGTACTCTTTTTTGGGCACTTTTCATCAAAAAAACTTTAATTTGTTTTTACGCTAGGTCAAAATATCAATAATAAATAACTAAAATAGGTTTTTTCTATTAAAGTGTTATTTAACTATTCTATATGTTAAGCCTCCTAAAAACGCCAAATTATTTTAAATATGTTGATTTTATATATCAAAGAGAGTGTGGGGCGATGTGGTTGCGGGTGAGGTGGTTATTTATCTTTATCAGCTGTTTAAAATTATGAGAAACTACAAGCGAAAAACGTGATTACCAAACAATAATGCTATACAATTAGCTTTAAAGGATTTAAAAACAGGCAGTAGTGATATTGCCCAAATATTTAAAAAATAATCTATTTCAAGAAAAAAAATTAAGGCTGCTAAGAAAGACTATGAATATATTTTTTTCCCAAAAGAAGAAAAGGGTTTAAATGAATATGTACTAGAAGCTACAAGATTGTACCATAGATTAGGCCCAAAAGATATTTTCATTTAAGCTTCCTTACTCTTATGCTGTTTAATTAAATAAAAAAAATTCCTAATAATTGGATAAAGGATGAAAGAACTTGCAAAGATTGGTTTACCCCGTTTTTCAAAAGAAACAAGGAAGTTTTCTAAGGTTTTCTGAAGCCACAAGTCTAGTCTGTGCTTGCAAAATTTTTTGAAAATCTTATTAAAATCACAAATTAATCCAGAAAATTTCTGGAATGCTGATGAGACTGGACTGACCACAGTTCAAATTTGAAGAAAAATTAGCCCTTAGAGGTGCTAAACAAGCAGTATACATAACTTAAAACAAAATTAAAACGGATGAGTTTGTAACTGCTCCAACCTATTGTTAACAAGCCTAAGAAAGGAGAAACTCAAAAATTCAAAAATCTTTCAAATAAATATTTATCATAATATATGTTTTATCTTGTTTTATAAAAATGTCTAATTACCCGTTATTATATATTATTTCTTATTTATTATGAAAAAATTTATTTACCAACCATCTCGCCCCCTTTATACACCACTTCGCCCCGTTGTTGGGGCGAAATGGCGGGAAAAAAATGATTTTTTAACTTGAAAAATCCGTTAAAATATAACAGTTTAAATTAGAGTTGTATATAATTTAAATGTAGTTTTAAAGTACCTATCTTTTGAGATATACCATGATTGAATAGAAGATTTTAAAAAAAAGTTATGATCAAATATTTTAAAAAACAACCATCTCGCCCCGGTCTCCCCTGCCCGTCTTTTTCTAGCGGTAATTCAATTTTTTAGTTCTAGGCTTTCTATGCATGACACTTAATATTTACCGCCTTGGTTACGTATGGCTTCTGGTTTTTTTTATTACCATTGTATTAATATTATATGTCTTTTTTCTTGTCATCTCCTTAACCACATTTAAACCAACAAAAAGTTGAAGACAAATAAAACATAGTATCACTAAAACATCATACTTATATGTTTTTAAAATCAATCAATATAAAATGCCATAATTTCGGTTATGTCTTTTTTTATAATATTCGTCAAAATAGAAAATATATATTTATATTCCGTTTTCGTCCTTGATTTATTTAAACCAATTATAAAGTAAGTTGTTATTTTTAATTTAACAAAATAAAAATTTTCAAAATATTCTATTTTTTGTGTCAACAACATACAATACACAACCGTGAATTTTATGTAAATTGAAAAGAATTTATCCACATTATGGCCTTATCTCATATATGTAATTCATTTTTCTTAGATTCTTACGGCCTTGGTTCATCCGTCCATATCGAAAAAATGGCCTTTTTTGACCAAACTGACTGATCGATAATACCCTAAAAAGAAAAAATTTAAGAATTTTTTTTTCATAAAAAAATCTCTTGTAACTTTTATTTATCGTATCAAATAATGAGATATAAAATTTTTTAGTATATCAAGCTCTTACATCAGCATCTTTTTTGTTTTTTTGGCCTTTTTTATAATTTTGAATGTTTATAGCTGACTAGCTAAATTTAATTTAAAAAAAGGGTAAACGGATCTGAAAATTCCTAAGATGGTAGGTTTGATCTCCGTTGTTACCTCATAACTCCCAAAAATTTGTTTACCTGTGTAATTAAACAATGCCTCAAAAAATGCGTCCAGTCACAAAATAACATTTTTCGGCAATTAAAAAAATTATTATTTTTAAACATGGCCATATAAAAATAAATGCCAATGAGCGTACACAACTATTGATATAAGTGGCTAAGTGAATTATTTGGGTCAGGTCCTAAAATTTTGGGAAGGTCAGTATAAACAACTATGAGTTTAATTATAAAATAATCATAAACTATATCTGAATATCTTATGTACGAGAAATAAAATTATTTATTTGTTTAGTATACAATTATTTAAATTTTATTTGACTAAATATTTTCAAGCATTATCATATATATAGATATATATAATTATTTAGTTTCATATTTGTTACTTTTCTATTTATTAGATGCTTAAAAATATGCAAAACTATATTTTTCTATGGCTTGGAAAGAAAAAATAAAAAATAAATATAAAGATTAAACGCCAAATTTCAAAAATTTAGCTTTATCATATAAAGGCTTCCGTCCAGATTCGTTTGCCAGGAAGCTTTTGATAATTTCGCTGATTTCGCCAGCATTTAATCGCTTTAAAACTCTGTTATCTAATTAAAATAAAGTTATAATGAGTACAAAATATTCGATAAAAATTAAAGATTAATTATTTAAAATTTATTTTTATTTATAAAATAATATAGTGGATTTGCGTTATGACACCAAATTTTTGTTAAATCAATTTATAATTTTTTACACCTTAAATATGTTAAAAATCTTTAGGCGTTTAAGGCAGCATACATACATCGATTTGGCAAAGCTTAGAAAAAGTGTTTTATCTATTCCGTATGTGAAAATTTATATACAAGTATGAAGAGGTCTCTATTTATTAGTTTACTATAAATTCCATTTTTCCAATTTGTCATGTTAATTTATTTAAATGTATAAATTTGACGCAATATTAAAAAAAAATATTAAATTATAATTTTCAGGATAAAAAAATATATTTTAAAAATTTATTTTACCCCAAATTCATGCCCCCAATTTGATGCCCTAAGGCAGTAAGCTAATGGTAGTTAGCTAAAGACAATAAGCTATTGGCAATAAGCTATTGCCCTAAATTGCTTGCGTCCACAACATAAATATAATCACATTCCTAAATACACTTATTTTATAATGAACCACATTGAAATAAATATAAAAAAAATGCAATTTTTTGGACATATATACCCCCCCCCCCCCTTAATTTTCCTCCTAAACATTTCTTCCAGTGTCGGCCTATCCTTCAGAGCATTGCCTCCTATAAATTCATAATAATAGGCCCCGGAGAGTTAGAGTGACATTTGACACTCGACGGTGACCGAAGTATTATAGGCTATCAGAAATATGGACTAAGGCTTGTTTTTCACCCATTCAATAACTAACCAAGCTCAACACTGCTCAACTTGATTATAAAATACAATATAAGCTTGCAGTGGTTAACAGGCTTTGTATAATAATTTTTTATATCTGTTGTTAGGTAATTAAAATAATTTTTAACGGTTGGAGTATTAAATTAAAATAATGGTGGTATGTAGGAGCTGGCCTATTATTTTAGTCACCTAGGGTCCTAAACAATATTTTTTTTAATTTGTGTAAAACATATTTATATGTTTCAAGTGAACATAAAAAATAACTTATCTAAATCATGATTTTTGAAAAAATATTCATAAAAAAAAATAATAAAAATGCCTCAAATTCCTATTTTTTAGTGTGAAATTCGATATTTAATATACAAAATAAATGTAAAAATATGTACCTTTATAGTATTCGTCGGAGGTTCTGGCCTGTCGTGGATTTTTCGATTTCGAAGCTAAATGATAAGAGTGAAAGAAAACGGGGAAATGGAAAAGAAGGAGAAATAAGAGTGAAATTTGAAATCCTATGAGAGAAAAATAATTTAGTTTGTGAGAATGCAAAAAATGAAAATTAAATAAAGAAATTAATGCATAGATTATGTTTAAGTAAAATATCTAAAACATATGATTTTAGGTTAATCTAATGGTATTTTCAATTAACGTACAATTTTGACAAATCGCACAAATTTATTAACATTTATTTTCTTAATAAAAATTATAAGTATAACGACTATTATGATTAGAAGACGAGAAAAGGTATTTAGAGAAGTAAACAGAATCTAAAAAGTAAACCTTACAAAGACAAATACCGGGGCTAAACACGTTTAATTTTTTTTTGAAAAAATTAATTAACTTCATTTTCATTGCAATTGGTTTTCCAAAATTAAAAATGCCACTAAGTTATCTAATTTAACAGTTAGGATAGGTCTCTTAAACACTTTTTTAACTTTATGTGAGCTTAAAAAGCCTATTTTATTCCCTGGCGATCCTAATCATTGCTTGGATTACCCGTACAGTTGGATTAGCTATGCGAAATTTAAGGCTGATTGTTATGGCATTCCGATAAAAAAGTTACAATATTTTGGGCTCTATATTATTAAATCGAATTTGTTGTCACCGTAATTTTGTCTTGTTACACATTTAGAAATATTATGATATCGATAAACCATCTGTTTAAATCATTTTATTAAAGGTCTCATATATCATTCATTTATTACATATCGTATTTATTTGAAATTATAACATGGTTGAGTGGAGCTTCCCAAGTCTAAGGCAAAAAAAATCCCCGTTTAAAATTTATCGTATAATTTTGTAATTAAAATATATTTTTTTTGAGGAACGGAAAAAGGCAAAAAATTTTTGCCTTAAACTATTTATTAAACCACATTCATAACAATTTAAAGTGTTTAAAAATTTTACGCAAACACATACATACTATACCACATAAATTCCGGGTACGGCTTGAGCTCAACCCTTGATTTTTCATATTTCACATAAGGGCGGGTTCATACTCGTTGCATTTTTCTTTTAAAATTTTGAATAATTTAAAATTTTATTACTTTTTTTAAAATTTTTAAAATAACTTTTCTCTCAAAAAATTTTTTTAAATGCTAATAGTCAAAATTGACGAATTTTTGTTGAATAGCGCTTCATGTTAGAAGGTAAGAATTTTTAAATTTCTTAAAAAAATGAAATGAGTCTAAAGGCGCCCTAATTTATGTGCTTTAAAAAGGTCTGGGGGGGGGGGGGGGGGGTTGGATTTAATTGAATATTTTCAGCGAACAGGGATTTTATATTTTGGGCCCTGAAAAAATTAATCAGGACTATGTGGGGAGAGGATGGGGGGGGGAAGGGGGGGGGAGGAAGATTTAAAATTTTATCTTTGGAAAATTCAAAGCCTCCCCCTCTTAATAGTCCCCATTTTAGTGTTCAAAACCGTTAAAATGTTGCTTCCATCTAGAGTTATCAAATTGTCGGCGATCTTTGTACCCTTTAAGACGATATACTCTTTTTTGATTAATTAAAATTTTGAAAAAAAAACCATGTACACGTGGCTAAGTTTATTTTTACATAATAATTATGGATGATCTAACTTAGTTGAGTTTTTTTTTAATATTATATTTGAATATGGTTTTTAATTTAGAGAAATAGCTGCCCACGTGTTACATGAGAAGCCTTTTAATTAGCCCAAAATAAATTACTTTTCTATCAAATATTTTCTGAATTGCATTAAAATAAGGGTAAAAACATTTTTAGATTATAATTTAGATTTATATTGGGTTAGGTGGCGTGTAAAATAAATTTGTTTCAACAAAAAATTCAGAGTATCATCTAAAACTGGACCAAAATTTAAAAATTTAGTTATTAGATCTTTGCTTAAAGTGAGTTTTTTCTAAGAAGTTGATAATCAGATCAGGCATATAAACGTTAAAATTACCAATTTAAATATGATTTTTAAAAGCCGCTAAATAGGAATTTAAATGTTAATCATATTTTAATTTGTAATACGATAAATGATCAAAAAAACTCCCAAAAAATTTAAATTTTATAAAATCAAAAAACCTATTTTAGGACAAACCATATCTTCTACTTTTTTTCAAATTAAATTATACAATTTTTGCCATTTTTTGGAAAATAAAAAAAAATAAGTGGCAAATATAATCAAACGTGTTCAATTTTAAAAAATAAATTAAACAAAAATTATTTTTCTAAAATTAACAAATCTAAATATAATCTCTGTTGAAAAAATCATACATTTAGTTTTTAATTGGAAAATCAAAAAATGAGCTCAAAAAATTAAAATTTGTAGAATTTCTAAGCAAACCTTATATTTGTGCACAATCATTGATGCTACCATAATTTATTGAAAATATTAATTTACTAATTAAACTATCAAATATATGTAGGGCCACGTGCAAAGTGTGTTTTCTAAGATTTTAAAAATTTCGAAAATTTTGGAAATATCATTTTTGTCAAAATTGTTTAAAAAATTATTTTTTTAAAAAAGTATTTTATGTGCCTAAATTTTATTTGAAAATTTGAAATTGATGTTCGTAAAATAAAATATTAAATAATTTCACGAAATCAAAAATTTACTCTCCAAATAGCCTAAACACAGTTTAAACATTTAATTTAATATAATATTTTTTCAATTGCAAAATTTATATTGAAAAAAAAACTTATATAAGTTTAAACACAAGTTCTTAAATAACACTGGACAACAAAATTAGGACAACCCTAAGCAACATTTATGGCAACTATGGTTTTTGGTCAAGTTTTTGGCGCTGATCACGAATATGAAATCAGAATTTCAGCCGAGGCCTCAGATTTTTAGTTATTCGGTGTCAAAGTCGAGATTTCTCAATTTTTGGGGTATTTTGGGCTTCTATATCATAAAACCTATGGGTAGTAACAAAAGTTTAAAAATATATTTAGATAACGAAAACATTCAATATAAAGGGGTTTAAATTTTTTTTTTAATATTTATTTTTTTTTCATTTTTTGTAAAATTTGTGGTTTTTGCCATAAACTCCGTTTTTTGATCCTAAATAACTTGAAAGTAAATTGCTAAAAATTTATGTAATAACCTTTTTTAGAAATATTTTTTTTGAGGAATCTGAATATGCCAATAGATCTTTTGTAGAATTAATAGTAAATAAAATTTTTTGAATTTTTTTCTGAACTTTGGACGCGGTTTAAAAAAAAATTGGAGGCCTTAAAAAAAACTAAACCCGGGATCGTTATCACAAGAAAATTCTCTACAAAATTCTTAAAAAATCGTTGAAGCTGTTTTTTTTTGTTGTCCAGTGTAATCACACAAATGTGTCATAATTCATTAAAATCTGAGAAATTTTTTTCTAGAGAATTTTGCAGATTTGGTTTGCCAATATATTTTCAGCTTGGATTACTTACCCTTGTTAGGTTTCTGCTGGTTAGCCGGAAAAACCATATAGTTGCTAGACCTTTTTCCATAGGGCAAAATATCGTAGACCCATCTCGAGGTCGGGCTGAATCTTTTCCCGAAATAGAGGGCTTCCACATCGTCTTCGTCAGATGGCGCTAGAATAATGTCGCAAGGACGGAGTATTATATTTTAGTGGGGCACGTTAACATCCAAATTTTGAAACAACAAAAAAAATTGTTTAATTACAACTAATGTCGGCTCAGATAGCTTCAGTGGCAAACATTTTGCCATAGACGCAGGAGGTTGCGAGTTCGAATCCGTGCACAGTAGCTTTTTTATTCGAAAAAATAGTATACATGTGCAACCACTTTGAAGCTTCTGAGTGGCCTGCTTAGGCAGTAGCTCTTAAACGATTTGTCTAAAAGTAATAGCCTAGACTAGGAACCTAAGTCCCGCCGTGCGAGCAATTCTTACTATTTAACTGGTCGGCAATATTAATTGCTTTGCTCGGGTTTTTAAAGTAGAAGCCCTAACGGGTATGGCGCCCCCAAATGGGGAAAGGTATGGGGGAAACCTCAAGCCAATTACATACATGATTACATCAATAAAATTAGATAAAAGATTGATAAATTTATGATATTGAAGTCAAATTACTCTACAATGAGACCTTATATCTATTGATTTTATCTGTTTTTATACAATAGTTTATGGAATACAAACCCGTTAAATAGAGACAAGGGAAACAATTTAACCTTTTTTTCCGCTTCTAGATAAAAATAATTTATGTATTTTTTTTACAACAAATTATGACTTCTTTATCCTAGGCTAAAAACCTGAAAGAATATTTTCAAAGTTCAGTTTTTTATGATTTTTTAGTTTAGAATTTACTGTGTTTTTCAACCTGATCTGGTTTTTATTTTTAATCGTGGCAAAGCTTCCAAAATGTTGCATTTTGGCACATTTTGACCTAATAATAATACACCATTAAAAAATTATAAATTATATTAACTTTTTATATTAAAAAAAAGCTTAAATTTTTATCTATTCAAATATATAATTATTTTTTTTTATGTATTTTACTTTTTAAAAAAAACGAAATTTAAAAACTTACCTTATTTTATTTAATTTCTAGACCCATTGACGCCTTCGATGCTGCTTATGCATCGCTTCTTTCTCTCTCTCTCTCTCTCTTTATTTTTTGTTATAGTGTATGTGTTAAGTTTTCTGTTTGATTCAATTTCTTTCTATTTTATAAAGTTAGTTTGGTTCTTTTTTGGGTTAAATTTCATTTTTGGTTAACTTTTGTGGTATAATTAAGCCTACAAAGTGACGGAAAAATTTTTTTAGTATTTTTTGTTTTAATTAGTTCTAATTGAGTCATTTAAATTCGTTTAATAGTTTTTAGTTTAATTGTTTTTATTCCGATAAAATTATAATACATTAGCTGGTTTAGTTTAAAATCCAAAAGTTATGAAAATTGTATTCGTTTAGATGTGTAAAAAAGAGTTAATTGCAATTGTTTAGCCCCCGCCCCCTTAACTGTGCAAAACAAGTGTATTTGCTCACGTCTCTTTCATCAGTTTAAACAATTAAACTTTGTATAAGTGCCCTCAACTGGTCGAAACCAGTATTAAAAGTTTTTACATTTTTACCAGCCCGAAACAAAAATGTTTTTAGCCTGGCCTGACGTTTTTATGCCCTATATAAATATCGAATTATTTAAATAAATTTCGAAACTTGGAATTTAGTACCAGATGCCCGGCGGCAAAAAATTTTTTTACTGCCACCCCAAGAGATTTTTTTGCCACCCCAAATGGAGAAAACTAGAATCGGGCCTGCTTTGAAATTACCCTGAAATCTCATTTTTTAGAAATTTTCTATATAAATGTTAATATTTCGCGGGCACTAATAAATACCTTAATACCGAAAAAATCATATAAATTCTGGCTTTTTTTAAGCCTAACTATTAAGAACTAGATACTAAGACTTTTGAATTTTAATGTAAAAAACCCTTTTTTTACTCAAAGGTGGTCGAAATGAGCCCAAACCCTTAATGTGACTAAGGCTTTTTTTATTTATTGGACATTATCAGTTGTTTTTATTTACAATGAATTATATTTTATATAAAACTAACAGTAACATTTATATCAAATTAAGTATAATATCTAATTAAAAAAAAATTTTATAAAGAATATGAATGAATATGTTTGGGAAATTTTTAAACAAATAAATAAAGAAATAAAGAGTGAGAGAGAGAGAGAAAGAAAGAAGCGATGCATAAGCAGCATCGAAGGCGTCAATGGGTCTAGAAATTAAATAAAATAAAATAAGGTAGGTTTTTAAATTTCGTTTTTTTAAAAAAGTAAAATACATTTAAAAAAAATAATTATATATTTGAATAGATAAAAATTTAAGCTTTTTTTTAATATAAAAAGTTAATATAAATTATTATTTTTTAATGGTGTAAATTAAGGTCAAAATGTGCCAAAAATGCACATTTTGGCAACTTTAACACCGAATAAAATAAAAACCAGATCAGGTAGGAAAAAACGGAAAAAACCATGATGTTCAGCAAAAAAAACTGCACTAGAAACATTTTTCAGGTTGTTGGTCTAAAATTCTTGTCGACCAGTGTAATTTATGTATTTTTTTACAACAAATTTGAAACTTTATCCTGGGTTAAAATAATGAATGACATATTTTCAAAGTTAAAAAGCTTTTTTTATTATTTTTTAGTTTAGAATTTACTGTGTTTTTAAAGCATATATATATATATATATATATATATATATATATATATATATATATATATATATATATATATATATATATATATATATATATATATATATATATATATATATTAATTTTTAATGTAGCAGGCTTTTAAAAATTGATCAGAATTGTGGCATAATATTAATAATCATGACAGTAGCCTTTATCTAATTAATTTGTATATCTAAAAAAATTTTCCAAACAATGTTATCAGGCCCAATTCTAGCTTTTTTTTTTAGGGTGGCAAAAAAAATTAGTGGAGCGGCAGAAAAAATTTTGCCACCTTCAGCGGCAGAATTAGCCGTGATGTCACGGAAAAAAATATACATGTACACCATTTGAACTTTTTTGGGAGGGCACTGCCCCCCCCCCCAAAAAAAAGGGGTCTAGAATCGTTGAATGTTATATAATAAATAACTTAGCTAGCCAAAAAAATAATGGAATATTTCGTCAGTAAGCTCGTTTTGGACGTGTCCTTAGCAACTAAATGCTTTCATACAGTATTTTGGACACCTTGATTTTAATAATTACACTTGGTTAATTTTTCTAGGCTAGTATTCTTAAAATTGGTCGAGACTTATGCATTCACAGTTGATTTTTAGTTAAATAAATTTCTTGCCACCAACCAAATTTTAAAAAGTAAATCGAAAAAAAAAATTTTTTTGTCAAATTTTGCTAGTTTAAACTATGAATTGTTGACTTTGGTGATACTGTGGTCAAGAAATTCCTTCTAGAACCTTATCCCAGCAACGATATACTCAATGAAGCTTTGCCTCTTTTATTTCGGCAGCACATGAAATACAAATAAGATTTGTCGTTGTTGTTTATTTCCCCATTCGTAAGAAGTTGGTATTAAGATTGAGCTTAAGGGCTGAGCTGGAAATGGATTGATCCAAAGATACTAGATTATTACACATACAGTATAGTAAAATTATTGTATCCAGCGAAAATAAGGGGAGATATGATAGATACCATTTGTGTTTTCTATAGAAAACAATAGCTCCATGACGTAAACGCGGTATCATTAGAGCCTCAAATAAGATTTAATACGCACCGGTGACCTAAGCTAAACTTGCGCTCTCAAAAAAAAATGAAAGTTGGCTTTGGAATTCGTTGAAGGTCATCTCACCCATCCTTCGATTAACCAGGCTTAAGGTTGCTTTACTCAAGTGTAGAACACAATCAAGTTTACATGCGCTTAAGGTTGTTTAAACTGTACTTTGAGGAAAAATAAAATGTTATGTTTTATAAAATCGAATAGTAACCAAAATATGTCGGAACATGCGATTTAATCGATCCGTTTGATTAAATATATCATGCCCGTCTGGCAAAATATTTTATTTTAGGGGAAAAAATAGTATATCAAAATTTTCCCTAGATATTATAAATATTTGGTTAAAAATGAATTTTTCCCTATATACTGAAAATATTCGGTCAACCGAGAATAAAACGCATCCCGGCAACAGCCAATTCTCACATAAATAGAGTCGGTTTTTAACACTTTGGGCGGTCAGCCGGTCTATGTTTTAACCCGCGTTCACGCTGCCTGAGAGCGCAAACCACAAAATAAGAATGAATCACCTCGATTTCCACAGATCTTGCATTTCAACAAACATCGCTAATCATTTAGATTAATCTATAAAATCTCGCAAAGGAATATTTTTAACTACATAGATAGGTTGGAAAAAAGTTTTATAGGGAGATGAAGGTATTTATTACAATTTTAAATTTACATTTTTTAACATTTTGTGAGAATAATTAAACCATTACATAGCTTTGAACATTTTGCTTAATATTGTAAATACGCAAATATTTTTAATTATCATCATCCCGCAGGAATTAATATGTTATAATAGCATTTTTGAAACTTTTATTGTATTCTAATAACTGCAAAAATTAAAATTGGATTGACAAAAAAAAAATTTCAGGTTTTTGTAGTTCAAGCAGTCATAAAAAATGTTAAATAAATACGTGCTCATAAAAGGATTTCAAACGATCTAAAGTTAAACTTACTTATTATTTGCAGAGAGTCTTATATACCATACACTTATACGTTTTAAATTTAAGCTATAAAACGTTTTGCTTCTATCACAATATAGATTATGTAAAGGTTTAAACGACATTTTGGGTGATTGTGATGAAAAACTTAAACCTTTGTGACATAGGTCTCACGCTAAAAATGCAAAGACCTTGCGTTTTAGTCATTTTGCATCTAAGGTAGATTCAAACCGCGCCGTGATATCTCACCCCAGCCTGCCAGACCTATTTTAAATTTAGGCCTGGCCCGGCCCGGAATTTGTTTTTTTGTTTTAGTCTCGAGCTCGGCTCATACTTACAATCACGGCCTGCAAATTTTGTGTTACAAGCTAAAAATCCTTGCTTTCGTCAATCAAATACAGAGTTTAGAAGAATGACCCTTAATCGTGCGATTTTAAATAGATAAACATTGCAAAATAAAATTTAAGGTGTCGGGTTGGCCTGTCTAATTTAGAGTCCCGGTATGACCCGACCCTGCTAATTTTTCGTGCGGCACCGAAGAGGGCAAACTTTTGGGTCTCAACTAATGTAAGGATGACGCGTTGAGAATGAGTTCAGTTTTTATAAAAAAAAATATATGACAAATGAACACATTTTTTGGAATTGCCAAATTTAGTTTTTACTCACAAACCAACCTTTAAATTTTAAAAATTTCGAAAATGCGTGGCCTGCCTTAGTGTGATTAGATTTGGGTTAACATAGCCCGTTAATAATGGTAACACAGGGAATTCCTGCGCCTGACAATTTTTAATCTATAACACATTAAACCAAAATATCCATAAAAAAGTGCAAACAGGTCACAGAATGTCTAATATGAAGATTTGTATAAGCCATTAACATTTTACCTGTAATAGATACTTATGCAAGATTTTAAATGCAATTTTTTAAAATAAAATATTTTCATATTTCCATCTACAATTCCTTAATTTATTTTTTAACTCTAACTATTCGAATATTAACGAATCTTACCAAATATTCTTACTATTTGATTAACTTCTCTACATATGCGTGGTCAATCCTTGTTATATCATATATTTTATATTTACCTTTTCCTTAATAAAATTATTTTCCATTTAAACACAGAATAAGCCTAAAGGGTTAGATTTGGGTCATGATTAGATTTAATCTACACTTTATGAACGTAAATTAAAATTGCAATGTACGACCTTACTTGACTCTATCTAATGATACCGCGTCTACGTCTTGGAAAAATCCTTATGGAATACATATGGTATCCTTTCTCTCTCTCCTAGTTTCGATGAATTTTTGAATCAATGCAATCCTAGCTGCCCTTAAACTCAATCTTACAATTACTCAATTAATGTGGCAGTAAACAACAACCACACAACAATTTTACTTCTAATCTGCTTTTTTATTGGTTGTGGCGCGTTTAAAATCATGTTTATTTAATAACTACCCAGGTAGATTACTGCTTCTTTTAGGTCTCAACCAAACTACGAGTTATTATGTTGCTAAAAACTTCCGATAAGATGATTTAATTATTTGAGTTAGTGTCTCCCTTAGATACACGGTTTCAATCACAATCCTTTACTATATAAATATTTCTACATACCTTTAAAATGATTGTACATTAATATTTGTATAAAATGTAAAAAAATGTGCTTAGTCGAATTAACACAACTCGTGTGGGTTGAAAAGCTAATGCTGACCATCGGCTCTATTTTTGTGCCTAAAAGGCAATTCTTATCTTTAATACCCAACTGTTTAACGGGGTTAGATGTTTAAGTTTAAAAAATAAAAACCTCTTTTGCCAAAGTACAAGGCTTCGGGATCAAATTCGTCTGCTGCAAGGTCTGCACGCTTTCCGTCGTGTAACCTCGATTTCAATTCCGCAAAAGGTGAACTATACACGTCGATGTAACTCGCTAAAAAAATTATATTTTTGAATGTTGTAATTAAATATTATTTAGGGTAAAAAATGGATAATGATAATGACCATTTGGGTTACATTTAAACACTTGCCAAATCTGATATGAAATATTTAAATTGTGTATAATTCAGAGTGAAGCTTAGATAAAAACACATTGGCGCTGTTACACCATAACGACAACCATTATATCGAATACACACGTAATATACCCGGGTTTAAAACAACGATTTTCTATAGGGGAAATATAATTAATGCCATTTGTGTTCTCTATAGAAAGCAATAGCTTCACGGCGCAAACGCGGTATCATTAGAGCCTGTAGACTCCTTGTAAAGGTGAACGTCGAGATATACCTAGATTGCGATATCTATCTGTTTTAACCTGACAAAAAGGACTCAATCTTCAAACAATATTCCTTGTCCGCAGCAATCGATCTAGAATTTTATAAAAAAGGGCCAATGTCAGAGTCCTAGGCACAAATGCCTAACGAGAGTATGCATATTCATTTGTAGGAAAGATAAAGTAAAAATTGTTGTTTCGTACGCTAGACACCCTAAACCTAATAACTTAAAGGCTGTTAAAAAATTTCGGGAAGATTTGATTTCACAGATTTTAGCAATTAAAATGTATTATTGGAGAAGTCACGTGCGAGAGGTCAAATATTTGAAGCCTAAATGTCCTTTTTTTGGTCTATTTGTTAAACTTGAATGTAAGGCACATTTGCAATCATTTTAAATAACACTTTTAGTCATTAGATTCGAAACTAAAGGCTCGAATGTAAGAGCTCCGGTAACCCAGGTAATTCAAATTTTAAGCAAACGCCCTATGCCACGTTGCTGACTAGTTCCATACGGAGGATCATACCCATATCAATTTGCCCTTTTAATGATAGAAAATCCAAAAATAAAAGGAGCGGGCCTTATTTTTATGTATTCATTTTTAGAATTATCCCAAATAAAATATGAAATTTTAATTAGGTTAAAACGTCAGATAGAATATAAACTGGATCATAAAAAAAAGAAAATACACATGGTGTTGAAAATATCCTTAAATCAAATATGTATCTAACATTTTTGGGCGTTAGACACGCGTGAGGGGTTCCCAAGGTGTGTCAAATATTTTTTTGAATCAGTTGACAAAGCAGGCTTAGTTAGAGAAGCACTTTGACTAAAGTCGGGGCGGAGTATCCGAGTTCTCGAGCAAGTTTACCGGAGAAATCATTCCAAATATGCTTACGTATAGCAATTTAATTGTTAATTATACCCAAATTTCTGGCTCTAGCATCGACTCTCACCGTATTTAGATTGATAATTGATATCCATAATATGATGAGGGCAATCGGAAACTTTGTCTTAAACAAAACCATTTTCCTCTTTTTTATATAGTTCGGTTGAATTCGGTGGATTGTGGGTGGACAATTTATTTTTACAAATTTGAAAGAAAAAGAAATATTCGTATTTAAGTGAAAGACAAAAAAAATTAAAATGAATATAAAAAAACGTACAAAATTTTGAAAATTCTAACTAAATAGTTAGGTAATCTCTAAGTGGGTAAATGTGTCCAATAGAGGCGTATAAAACATTAACACTTGTATGATATGTATATGTGAAAATTGGACAAGGTGTTAAAAATGTCATTTCCTTAATTATAATATCGTGTATTGAAATATCACTCAGGTCGCGTTTAAACTCAAGAAAATAAAAATCACAGAAATAAACTTGAGTTATAAACAAGCTGGGAAAATGCCCATTTTTGGGTCAAACTCATTATTTTAATTTTCGAAAATTAGAAAAAATAAAGGGTTTTAGCTTTAATCAATAAAACGATTATAGAATTTAAGATTTTCTGCTTTTATTCTGTATTTATTTATAATTGATTTTTTAAATCTGTCATAAAATTTTTATAAAACAAAACTTTGAGTTTAGTCAAAAAATGGGTTTTTTCCCAGCTCTGGTTATAAATATGATTTAAAATGAGTTCGGGTGTTGACATATCATGCAATTTATAATAATTTTTATGCTAAATAAAATTTGTTAAAAATTAAAATAATTTGATTAGAATATCAAGTGAATATATTATGTAGGATATACTTTATTAAAAAATTTAAACAGAAAAGAAATCTCATGTGAAAATCCTTTACATTGGCTCTAAAAAAACCAGAAATATGATTTTAACATGGAGTTGAAAGTTGTTTTTATGGGGTTCAATGCCAGATTAATTAAATCAATTAAATTTATGTTTTTGTATTGAACGGCCCTGTATGGGCCAAATATCTGCAAAAATATATTGTCATCAACTAATGCATCACCAAAAGTTTTTTTTTCAGCAAATGCGCCAGTGTCTAATCTTGATTAATAAAAATTATAAAAAAAAATTTTTTTGTACTTTTTTTATTCAAAAATGATTTGGTACTAAACCGGCCCTTTCCAAACCGCATAAAATGCCGTGGATAGAAATCATTAATATTAAATATCGTTAAATAGTCAGGTATGCCAGAAATTTAGCAAGAGCAGGTGAGAGAAATGTTATTATTAACTTACCCGCCCCCCCCCTCTCTCACCATGAACCACAACAACCCTTTCTTAATTAAATGCTTTCACATGATTAAAAATACAGGGGGGTTAATTAAATGGCGTTTAAAAGCGTTACATTAGAATTCTACCCGATTTGCCAATAATCTCATATGCTCTAAGAATAAATCGAAGCTGCAAGACGTTGGAAATTATAAGGGGAAAAAACAAAAATTCCTTACTTGATTAACCATAGATTAAATGTTTCCTCGACATAGAACCCCTGTAAGATTTTTAAGTCAGAAACCGAAAACTCACTCCAGCACGGTGCCAATTGCATCATAAGTCGACTGGACCGTGATGATCGAATATAGTGTTTGGCCGATCCGATTGGTACATCATTATTGTTTTGATTATTATATATAGACAGAAATATTAACTTGCAATAAAAATTTATTAAAAATTCGGCCTTCATTTATCTTTTAAGCGAACTCAGAATATAAGTATGTCACTGGGCCTAAGTTAATAAATATGTTGAGTTGATCGGGCTCAAAATTTCGCGATCAGGTTTGAAATTTAGCACATATGACAGTTTAATTTACCTATAATTATTAAAATTGTTTCCAATTTGACATTTAAATTATATTATTACAAAGTTGACATATATAGGCGTGCCACCAGACCCAGTTTATTAAATAGATGCTCCTAAATAAAATTTAGAACAAGCTGAATGGTTGCCCTAAAATATTTTTGCCCAAATATGGAGGATCTTGGTGGTCGATTAAAACTAGCTCAGGAGGAAGGAAAGGTTTTTTAATATATTTAGCTAATGTGTGCAATTTTAATATAAAAGTTAGATGATTATTTGAACTCGATAAAAGGTATTTTCATATTTATTAATAATAAAACACAAAAGATAAAATTTTTTACAGGCGTTTTAATTTAACTCAAAAATGTTATTTTTTGAAAATTGCAAAATTTTACCTACTTGCAAAAAGTCCTGTGCAAGATAATTATTCTATATAAATTTAACATTAAATTTTACATAAAAAAAACTCTTCAAAAACTAATTTTTATATTTTTCTGGTAAATTTGTCCACCAATCGTGTTTGCCAAGCTTTCCAGAGTTCGCGGTAGAAATCTTTGTTATATCAAGATCTATGATATGCCAGACATTTGACCTTTGAAATTAATAAATATGCCTGGCACGTTTTAGTGGCCTATCAAACCGAACAACAAATAAGTTAAAGTTAATTTGAGACAACCATTATATTCCTTTCCAAACTTTTCGTGCTGATCACGCAATATAAAAATTTTAGTGGCTTGCCCCAAGTTATGGAGTATTTATTAACTAAAGGTATGGCCAAATAAACTTTGTTGAAATCTATAGTCTGCTCTACAGATTTTTGTCTTCCAGAAATTTAACATCTTTATTTTACAAAAAAATTTATGTTTGTATCATATTTAAGGATATTTTACACTTATATCAATTAAAAAAAAATTTTTTTTATAAAACTCTAAAACAGCAAATTTAATTTTTCAACAAACCTAATCTGATGTCCCATGCAAAATTATTTTTTTTAAATCTAAAATTGCCCAAGTGATCATGAATAAACCCTTCTCCCACAACAAGACAGCCCTACAATATTCTTAAAGGAAAATAAAATGCTCCCAATGATAATTTTATGGCACTAATTCTATTTTTTTCATTAAAATATACTTGGCGCCAATATTAAAGTGTTTTTGATATATATATTATGGATGATAAATCAATTTATATCTCACCTTCCAGCCAAAAAAAAGCATATTTTTTCCAATGCATATGTTTCTGGATTTAAGGAAATGCAGGTTCAAAGGCTCTTTTAGGCGTGGAAAAAAATATAATATTTTTTAGATTTCTTGCGTATAGGATATGACGATAATTCATTGGATAATAACTTGAAATTGTTTTATGTATGCTCGAACCATACAATAAACGGTTTTTTTTATATGTCATTTAATTTTGGGTATTATAAAAACACAAACCATTAAATAATAAAGATATCTTTTTTTTCAGGCCATAAATGGCAATTGTTGACACTGCTGAGCAGCACAATAAACGGTTAGACCTCCATTTCTGGACTTAATAGATTGGAAATTTGAAAGTTGATTTGTTTTTCAAAACTCAAGAAATTTTTTGAGTCTGATGTGTTCACAATCCATTTAAAAGGTGCCATACCCATTTATAGGGCATGCCAATAGTTTAGAAGAAGTTCATAAACTCCGGAGTATTTTATTAAAATTTGCTAGTTAATATATGTAATTATTACATAATTAGCTGCTCTTTTATTTTTTTACAACTTTCATTAAACAAAAATGAGTTTTGACTACAAAAATATGAAATCCAATATTCAATAAGCTAATGTTTATTAGCAAATTCCAAGAAACTAAAACTCCGGAGTTGATGGACTCCTTCCCGACTCCGGGAGTTTTGGCATGCCTTACCCATTTATGACTTAAACTCTTTTAACCCAATCAAAGCAATGAATATTGCCGACTGGTCAAATAGCAAGATTAGCTCGAACGCTGGCGACCCGAATTTTCAGTTTGGCTCTCACTTCACGGTAAAGGGCTTATCTTAGGAGGCCAATCAGCAGTTTCAAAGTTTCCTAGTGTATAAATTCGAACTCGCAACCTCTCACGTGTAAAACAAGATGGTTTGCGACTGAGATATCTGAACTTCTAAATAAACCCATAGATTTGAAACTCTAGGAATATCTGTTTGATGTACGTTGAAACAAAACTTAGAAGGATTTTTAAATTCAGTAAAAAGAACAAAATTTTTGAGCATAAATTCGGGAACACCGCTATAATCTTGTGCTCAAATCAGCTAAACCCGTGCCCTAAAACTCACAAAGAGTCCGACCCGTTGCAAATCCAGTCAGCCCAATAAATATAGTGATTTTTTAATTTTTCGCCGTCAACGCGATCTATTGAGGATGCGTGAATTGATTTTACCTTTTTTTTCTAGAAATTTTAATGTTTATATCTAAATAACTAAGTTTGATTAGAAAAGACGGTAAACGGATTTGAAAATCCCTAAGAAGGCAGGTTTTATCTCCGTTGTTAGCTCATAACTCTCAAAAATTTGTTGACCTGTGTTAGTCTATAGAAAGAAGGTGTCAGTATTTAAGCAATTAAAAGGTTGATTCCTTTTACAATTTGTTGAATCTTTCTAAAGCTTAATAAATATGTGCCGAAAACATATATAGTTATATAAAGATCGATCTTACACAAGCATAAATGATATTTTGTATAATCAGAATCTTACAGAAATATATTAAAAGACAAGTCGGGCCGTTATTTATCCTTAGCGAAACGAGGGCAATTTTATGCACTAATCACCTTCTCAGGTAAAGGAGTACCCGGGTTTTTTTAAAGTGAACTGAGGTATAAAAAATAGAAGTCGAAAACTTTTAGGGAAAACTGTTGGTTTGGAGATTTTATCGAGTAGGCCTAATTGTTAAACTTTAAATGTTTTATAAACATAATCATTCAGCTAATGGGAATAACCATCATGTTTCCTTCCTTCGGTACGCCAACTTTCCAGCTCAACCTTTATTTTGCCCCTATCTGATCCTTTTTATGATATCTTTTAATATAGTCTATTAATGGGCGCGTTTACTGTTGACTCTTTTTTTTGTAAAAAATTTATAATTTTTGTGTTTATTTTAAAAACGCATTTTTGCAAAAAGGTGCGATTTTTACTTATTTGTATTAAAAAAAAATTTTTTTTTTAGTAAGAAAAGTTAATTTTTAAAAAAACGTGTTGCGACAATTATAGGATATCTATTATATAGAAAAAAATGAATTAACTTTGAACGCGAGTAATTTCGAAAGTTTCCTAGTTTTTAACTTATATTATAATTCTTAAACAAACCTGTTTAAACAAAACATTTTGAAGAACTCAAAAGAGTAAACTTATTTATGATAAAATTTTAAGGCCTTAAGGTATCTTAACTTACCCCACTCCTCTTGCTATTAATTTTTGTTGACATCCAAAGGCGGATATAGGCACTTTTATATGAGGCTGATACAGCATCTCAACTTTAGGACCCATCTTCAGGAAATATAATTAGCTACACCCTTAGGATGCGGTGCGTCTAAACTTGTATAAGGTTCTAGAAAAATAGAAAAATTAGACAGACAAAATTTGCGCATTTTGTTTATAAATATCGGATCAATTTTTTTTTTAACATAATATTTAAAACATTAGCAAAGAAATCATAAAATTTTTTCTAAGTTGAACTTTTATAGTTAATTAATCATTAATTAAATAGCGCACATTTTAACAAGATATTTTAATTAAACAAACATATTGAAAATTTAGACGCTAAAAATTGGTAAATATTTTTTTACAAAAAACTTAAAGAATATTTGTTTGCAAATAAAAACATTAATACAAATTGCTGAATAATTGATAAATTTTTTCATTGCACATACAGGTCAACAACATAAATCAATTAGATTATATTTATTTGAAATTATGTTTTTTTATTTTTTTTTAACATTTTTTCTAATTCAATGTTAAGAGCAGATTTACTAAATTTGATTGAATAAAATGGTAAACTGATAAAACCCTTGATGGCAAGTTTTGATCTCTGGAATTAGCTCAAAACTCTCAAAAATTTGTTGGCCTGTATTATTAAAGTGAAAAAAATACATCTTATGGCCCTGCATTAAAAAAACTTTTTATATAGATTTATACGTTATATTGATAACTCTTTTTTAATTTTTATACCTGAATTATAAAATGTTTTCAGAGCAGAGGTTGCTAATGCTCAAGGAGCTCAAACTTAGTGATCATTTGTCGCGACTAAAATAAGGTATAATTTTACTTTAAAATGTTTATAAAAATCAAGTTCTTTGCTAATTGTATTTTTGGTTTTACATTTAAGGACATAATAATTTGATTTTTCCAGACTCACTTCAAAAAATTTTACATTATAAAGTTATCACTAGTAATGCAAAAACTATCATTTTTTTTGCTCAAAAGGGGTTAACTCACCACTTTGAGCTAAGAAAAGTAAATCTTAGAGTCCTTAGGAAAGATCAAAATATATTTTGAAGGGCGATGGCAAAATGTGATGCCACGCTCTAGTAGTGGCCTGGTTTAAATATTAATATATTGACAAGAATTGCAACTAAATCAAACGTTAAACTGAATTCGTAATTGATAAAATAATATACATAGTCAAAAATTGTTGATTGCATAAATAGCAATGAATCTAGTCTTTATAGATTTTAAAATAGCACATGGTATGATACAAATCACGTCCCGTAAAAGAGGGCACCTCAGAGATATTTAGAAAAAAGAGTCATATTTAAAGACAAATATTGTTGATAAAGCTTTGTTAATGTGCCCATATAAATGTTTTAAGCCGGTTAAATTAAAAGGGGCTGCAGGAAAAAATTTTATAGAATATGTTAAAGTTATTAACGCCATCTATTAAAAACTAATATTCGTATTTAAGTTAAAAGCCACGCACGGTCCCCCTCATATTATTTTCAGCAAAGGCTTGAGCCGAAAATCCAAATTGGTCTCAAAAATTAAATAGGGCAAGGTGTTAAATCCTCAATGTAGATGCTACAACCTCTATCGTATGGTTGTAAATTTTTGTTTCTATCGACAATAGTTAAAAATAAGATAAATGAGAAAAACCAGGCGGGGCCCAAACTTAACATAGATTTAGCCCGACTTTGATTATTTATTCCTATTTCTTCTGAAGCAAATATTCAATTTTTGCCTGTAGGTGATTGATATATATCTATGAAAAACAAATATTCGCGAGAATACAAGAAAAAAACAATTATTTTGAGGTTTCCCCCATACCTTTCCCCATTTAGGGGCGCCATACCCGATAAGGCTTTGACTTTTTTAACATGTAAGGCAATTAATATTGTCGACGGGTTATACAGTAAGATTTGTTCACACGCCGGCGACCTAGGATTATAGTCTAGGCTCTCACTTTAGGCACATCGTTTAGGGCCTACTGCCTAAGCAGGTCACTCATAAGCTTTAAAGTGGTTGCACATGTATGGTATTTTTCCAAAGAAAAAAGCTACTGTGCACGGATTCGAACTCGCAACCTCCTGCGTCTAAGGCAGAAGGTTTGCTACTGAGCTATCTGAGCCGACACTTAATCTACAACTTCTGAGAAAGGAAGCTCGGGAAATCATTTGTTAAATTTTAATTTTTACGTGCATTTTTAAGCCTCTAGAAGATTCCATAAAATTTTGAAAGTTATGTTACCCGACCCCCTAATAAACTAGATGGCGCATAATTGTATTATTGTAGATTTTTATATAAAAAACATTCTCATATTAAAGTATCAACTTTGTAATAATTTTGAATTACCTTACGGTAATTTTAATTGTGCAAGTGCCGAAATTCGTAAAAAGTAGACTCGGGCTTCCAGGTGAAAAATAAATATTAATCAAAAGACCAAACCCACAAAATTGACCAGCGTAAAAATAATATCGTGCTAATCGTTGCCCGTTTAAACCGAACTGACAATACGGGATAAATTGCATCTTACATAATGATTTTATTAATATTGTTTTCCTAAATTCAAATTCCGTCTCCCAATCTGGTCTGGTTAATACATAGAATACAAATAAATTTAAACATTTATCAAAAGTTGAGGTTGTGGCCAAACATTCAATCATATACTTATAAAAAAAAGAATAGATTTCAAAAAAAATATATAATTCGTGGCACGTTCAAACTTTATTCAGTTTTCCAAAAAAATTGTAAAATTTTTACATTTTAACTTGAACGCATGTTAACAAAAAAATCGCCAATCTATACAATGAGCATTTAAAAAGGTTTTTTTTAAAAAAAGAAGCTTTTTTAAGTTTGACATAAAAAATAGGTTTAAAATTTTTTAATTTCCGGGTTTTTTTAAAAAAATGAATGAAATCTGAACGCGCTTATTTTTAGTAAGGTTAAACCATCAACAGAGAATAAACATGCTGAGATGAGATATGGATCTCAGATTAAAATTAATATTTCCGATAGTCTAAGCATAAAACTGGACAACAAAAATAAACGATTTTTAAGGGTTTTGTAGAGAATTTTTGTGATAACGTTTAGTTTTTTTTCCTATGCCTCCAATTTTTTTAAAACCGCGCCCAAAGTTCGGAAAAAAATTCACAAAATAGCTTAAACTATTAATTTTTCAAATATTCTATTGGCACAGATTCCTTATAAAAAACATATCTAAAAAAGGTGTTTACCTAAAATTATTAGCAATTTGCTTTCAAGTTATTTAAGATAAAACAGATTTTATGACGAAAACCACTAATTTCATAAAAATAAAAAAAATTAAATATTATAAAAAAAATTAAAACGCCTTACGTTAATAAGGAATGTTTCCGTTTTCTATATATTTTTGAACTTTCATTAATACCTAAAAGTTTTATGATATAGAGGTCCAAAATGCCCCAAAAATGGAAAAATCTCAACTTTGCCACCGAATAACTAAAAATCTGAGGCATTGACTAAAATTCGTAATTAGCACCAAAAACTTGACCAAAAACATAAATGATACTTCGTCCAAATTTTGTTGTCCAATGTAATCACACTAAACGTAAACCGCCAACCCACATGGGTACCCAAGAACAGGCCCAATTTTTATTACATTTTTTGAACGTTTCGCAAAAATGATCATTTATTAAGGGTACGTGCGGACCAAGCTCACCCCCCCCCTACAGTTTTTACAATAGTTGTCAGCTAGCATCATCATAAGCCACGGGCCTTAAGTGAAACTCTAATGCGTCCATATAATAAAGTTTAATATCCATAAGGAACAAATTGCTAAATTATTTAACCGATATTTCTATATGACTTACCTGCGAAAATATCATTTCAAAGGTTTGAAACCCTAAATTGTCAAAAATATTAAATGACAAAAAAAGCACTGTCATTATTAGACACCTACGAGGCTCTTATCAAGGCGCTTTTAGCGTTAACATGCCAAAAGTTTGGACCACAATCGATTCATGAAATTAACATTGGGGCATACCTTTTTTTGTGGCTCTGATCTATTATCCTACAGATGTAAAATTTTATAAGATAATAGCAATATATGAAAAAAAAACATCCAATAAAAATATATAATTTTTATCCAATTTACATGGTAACGCGAAAAGATTTGGATTTTTTGTCTCCGCTAAATTTAAGCTTTTTGGTCAAAGCCCGAAAGCTGTAAATTATCTATATGATCTAACCGCCTACTAAAAAAAATATTTTTTTATTAATTGAATAAGGCCATGGATGAATTAAAATAATAAAATTGACTCAATGGGTGTAGTCAAAAAAACTTAAGTTTAACTATCAGGGCCGGGCCTAAAATATTTACCCTAAAAAATGGCCGTTAATCTGTGGACGAAGGCGAGAGGCTTTCAAGTGATTTTCAAAATTAATTTTAAGGCTCCAATGTGAATGAATTGCACCTAAAAAAATACATTCACATTAATAGTCCTTGTCTGATTTTAGGGTCCACCGAGGTCACATATTTTTGCTTTGCTTTAAAATTCTTCTCTGATTGGTTAACCAATTAGAATGAATAAAAATTAGAAAACATTATAAAATTAATTTTATTGGATAAAAAAATTAAATTTTTTCGTATAGGCTGGTGGGCTGTAAATTTTTGAGCACTTTGTCGTACAAGACGTGGTCGTGCGTTTGGGTTATGTAATTTAAAGGTTCATCCGGTTCTCTAGTATGTTCGGTGTTATGATCCAATGATATTTCAAAGTCAACAGCTGTGGCATCATTAACGAGGGCGTGAATGGAAACGTTAGGAGTGAAAAAATCATTTAGTTGGGCACCCGTTTGGGGATCAGTCTATATATTTATTAAATAATATAATAATAATAATAATAATAATAATAATAATAATAATAATAATAATAATAATAATAATAATAATAATAATCAAGTTATTAGGGCACGTACATATCAATTTAATTTTTGCTGAAAATAAATTAACATTTTAATTTCCCAGATTAGTCGAAGGCGAGGTCATTGTATCACAATACTTTTAATAAAGTATAATTATGTTTCCTTTTTATATGAAAATGCAAAATATTTCTATATTTTGACGAAATTTATATTAAAAAAACCTAATTTTTTAAGTTCCTAAAACTATAGATTAAAAATGTTTCAGGGTATAAAAAGTTTTAAATACTAATAATTCCCAAGGAGAATAATAAGATT
This sequence comes from Acutogordius australiensis, assembly GCA_030555515.1. Lineage (NCBI taxonomy): Eukaryota > Metazoa > Nematomorpha > Gordioida > Gordea > Gordiidae > Acutogordius > Acutogordius australiensis. The sequence continues at coordinate 34,617,821 of CM060245.1, read as the reverse complement.
TGTAACGTTATATTAAAATTAAAAAAGTAAAGGCTCACATTGATGTCCGAAATTTTTAAAATTTAAACGGCTCATGTAGCGGGTTGGGGGTACCTGCTAAAATAATACTCAAATTCTGGCCCTCTCTGAGAACGACCTCTTTCATTCTAGATTTAATGTAGCAAAGATTAATACTCATTCGAGATATATATATAGTTTTACTCCAAAATATAAAGGTATTGATTAGATCATCAGTTTGGTTCTAGATGAAGGGGAGGGAGGAGGGGTAAGTACGTAAATTTTTTGATTCTTGGGATTAATTAAAAAAATATTTTGATATTGATATTAGATATTGAACATGATGTTGAACGCGGTACAGACACATATAAAATGATACATAGTGTGTCATTACAAAAGGGGCAATCAAACGTTGATAATGCCTGTTTAACCAGTTCCGCCCTTTTCAACAGCCCGCAGAACCATCTATAAAATTGAATTAAATTAGATTTTACCTAAGAAAGACGGATTTTGTGGCAAGGCTACGCATTCGTCGAATTATTATTTAGTTGAATGCTGAAAAGGCTAGGCTTCCTTCCTTCATTTTTTTTTTGCTTTTATAGATTGGAAGAAAGCATGTGAAATGATACAAATCCTCTTTAAAAAATTAAATTATGAAATTAAGGGTAAATCTTTGGACCAATAAAAAAGCTTAATATAAAAATATTGCCAAACAGCACCTTTAACCCGATAGGGCTGCAAAAAAAAACTTCGCCAGAAATGCCCTTTTCCTCCAATTTTGTTTTATGGTTTAATACATGATTTTTTTCGTCAAAATCAGTCGGGGCATCGATATACATTTGACTTTCGGGAAACATATATTTTGTTTTGGGTTCTCTTCGCTTTTTGAGAGATCATTTTCTTAGAAAAATGGATTGCTAAATAACAGAAGGTAATCGATAAAGAAAAATTTGGAATAAGTTGTTATGCGGAAATAAATCTGCTAAAAATTTTTAAATAATTTATTAAAATATTTTGATTTTGAGTGTTGGGAGATTAGGCCATAGATATCTTGGAATACTTTTTTTCGAAAATAAAATTTAGAGGATAGGTATAACATAAATAAAAGTTCAAAGATAATAAGAGTACAACGGACAATTATTTCGTTCTTCATCTAACTCTCTAATCTCATTAAAAGATACCAGTTTGTATGTTTCATATCAATTTAACATATTAAACTTTTTTAACTTATAAATTCTGATTCCGATCAAGTTAGGTAGATTGCTGGAATTTGACAATACTAAAACCCAAAATCAGGATCCAACAATATTTAAACATAGAGCCATTAAAGGCATCCATATCTAAAAAATTTCCAAGAAAGCTCAAAAAATCTTGATTGAGGATGATCACTTTGAGCCTAAGAGAGGCTCCTAAGACACATGGCTTAATATGTTACATGACACTAATAAAACACAAATTAATCTTTATGATAGGGAAATCGAAACAATTGAGGAATAACAGTGGGATCTGAAAAGAGCTAAACGGACTAAACAGGCATTATCAATGTCAAATTGCCCCTGCTGGAATTTCAATCATTCAATTCATCATTTTCTATGTGTATGCCCAGCATTTAACGAGATTAGAACGCAATACATACATAACAACCAACTATTTTGTCAAAATCTTTTTCCAACTCATCCCAAGAATCACAAATTACGCATTTACTTTCAGGTATGAAAACCCAAGAGCACATAAAATATTTAATTAAATATATTTCTATTTCAGGCAAGCCATATATCTATCTCGAAAGTGTAATATACATTGCACCATTAACGTTTGATAAAAGGACCAAAGCCTCAACAGGTTGAGTTGCCTCATGGTTAAAGATCCCGTGAAGACGTGGTTTTTTAGCAGAAACTTGCAACTCTCTGAATGGACCGTTTAATTTTCAAAAATTTTGGACATTGGTTGAAGAGGTATTAACATCAAAAATGTTTTTATAAAAATCTTAACTAAGCATTATTCATTCCGTTATTCCTAAAAAATTCGAGGGTTTCATAAAAACCTGTTAAATTTAGCCTAGCAAGATTACGAACAAATTTGCCACTTAATGGCACGTGAAAAATGAGTTTTTATTTATAAAAATTTTCAAAATTATGAAAAAATTTATTTTGTAAAAAAACGGAAAATTTATAGATTTTACTTACACAAAATGCTTTTTCAGAAATAATACAAATTTTGTTAGAAAAAAATTTTAAGCTCTCTTTGCACGTGACCTAAGTAAGGTTTATAAAAAAAAGAAGAAAAAAAACGATAAAAACAATTTAATATTTCAAAACTTAACATTTGAAGCCTTTTTATATAATTAAAATTGTAACAACAAAAAACTTTCTAAGCATTAAAAAGATTAGCCCGTTACACGGGACCCTATGTTTTAGAAACGAGTTCCTGATGTAATGTTTTTAAAATAAGGGTTTGCATATCACATTTTTGTAGTTGTCACCTAGAGAAAATTCTGTGTATATTTTTTTTGATCAAATAATTGTGATGATATAATAGTAAAACAACAATCAATAATCCAAAGTCGAAGAGAACATAGAAGCCTACAATGATAGTAAAAAAATGCAATTTTTCAAAGCACATTTTTGATAAAAAATATGTATTTGTACTTGCAATAAAAGCGTATTTTAATGGGCTATGGCCTATTATTAAATAAAATTATATAAATACTTATAACATTTTAATGTTGAAGCAGCCTGTTTTTGTTGCAAAACATTTTTTTTTGAATTTATGTTAAAGAAATATCGTAGATAGTATAAAATTGTGAAAAAAATCCCTAAGAAAATTCACGATTATTATAAATGTGGAAAGGGCAAATTGCATTTATATTTTATAATATAGACCGCCAAATTTTTTTGATATACATTAATGCAGGTAACAGATAGGGCATGTCAAAACTCCGGTATCGGGATACAGTTCATAAACTCCGGATTTTTTATTAAATTTGCGAGTTGATACATGTAGTTATTACATAATTTGCGGCTCTTTCATTTATTTACACAAAACAAAATAAGTTGGACTACAAAAAATACAAATTCTAATAAGCTAATGTTAACTAGCAGACTCTAAAAAAATAAACTCCGGAATTTAAACTCCTTCCCGATTCCCGGAGTTTTGACGTGTCTTAGTCACAGCCAACAATAACATATAATTTGCAATTTTTTTTATTTCTTATTATGTTTAAATAAAAACATATAAATATGTAGGGAGATTATTACCATATCAATGAGATTTGGCAGAATGCGATCATGGTCAAAGTCAAAAGCAGCACCCATGTTTGGATGTATAAATCCAAATTTAGTTTTCAGTGCTTGCCGGGCAGCTTGATCTATCGCAATTTCAACCGTTTCCCCAACCCCTGCAAATAGAGTATTCAAACTAAATGTATCGAAAATTTTATTAAAATTCATCGTTTTTATTATCATCATCGGCCCGTTCTTACAAAATTAAAAAATATTTCATCCTAATCCAATATTAAATAATGGAAAATTATTAATTAAGAAATATTAGATAAATATAAATTATGAAAAAGATATAAGAAAAAAAATATAATCAGTAACAAAAAATATAAACGAAACTTTAAAAAGGCTTTAAGTGCTATTGGCCCACTAAATATATTATTTTGCAAAAAAATAATTTATAGGAAAAAAATATTCAAAATTTTATATATTAAGGCCACCTTTAAAATGTTCTTAAATTTGTCAAAATTTTTATGAATTTTATTTTATAAAGAAAATTCATTTTTGTTTAAAATTTTTCAAATATAATTTTAAGCAGAAATACGACTTTTTTTTTAACTAAAACATTTTTAAGCCAAAAAAAATATCATAATTTTATAAATTGTTCAAAGAGTTAAAACTTTGAAAGTAGCGTAGAAAAAAAATATTATTTATATAATTTTTTTTAACACAAGTCAACAAATATTTATGTCAGAAACGTGAATTTTTTTTATGAAAACATAAAAGAATGCACTATGTTTTTCGTTTTTCTTAATTTCTTCTCTTTGGCTCCTTAGATCCGTTTATAACGAAAAATGGCCTTTTTGACCAAATTGACAAATCTAAATATACATTAAAAAGAAAAATATTAAAATTTTTTGCATATCCTCATAACTTATATTTTTAATCTTAAATAAGGAAAAAATTTTATTAATATATCAAGTTCTTACATCGGCATTTAGATAATACCAAATATTTCGCGCCAAACTTAAATACCATGATATATTATTGGTTTATAATAAAAATATTATTTAAAGTTTAAATTAAACAGTTTAACTATTGTAAATATGCAAAAATAAAATTTCATTTTTTTTTCAATAAATGAATCCTTTTTCCTGGTTTTTTAGCCTTTTTTCAAATTTCGAATGTCAACCTAACTAAATAACTAAAGTTTGATTAAATAGCTAAAAAATAAATAACGGTAAAATCCGGATTTAATATTCATTAAGATGGCAGCATTTGATCTCTGTAGTTAACTCATAATTCGAAAAATTGTTGACCTGTGTAATAAAACAATGAACAAATTTCTATAGAATTTTTTAATTTTTTTTTGAATAAAATCACAAAAAATGTAATAAAAATGAAACTACCTTGCGCCATATATTTTTGATCAACGTATATGCCGATTATGTAAAGTGGGTAGAGAGTGTTAACTCCTGTACTGCGTATTATTCTATAATAGAAATAGAAACTCATATGGACGCGTTCCAAGTTCATTTATTTTTTCAAAAAAAATTTTTAAAAAAATTTTGAAAAAACTACAATTTTCAAAGATTTTGTCGATTTTGATTTTCCTCAAAACTTCCTAGTTACAGACGATGAATTTTAAAAATAAAACCCAAGTTTTAATAAATTTATATTATTATAAATTACTTGCAAAAATCAGTCAATATATATTTTTTGCCCTTCCAAAATGATTAAAATGTTTCTTATCCCACATAAAATAGATAGAAATTTGTAAAAAAAAATAAGGATATTTTCAACCTGGTTTCAACTTTGGGTTTTGTTAAAGTGTTATCCTCATGCTCCTTTTCAATTACGGCAGTATAAAGTGGTAGGGCATTCTTAAATTTCCAAATCTCAAACGGGTCTAGGGTTATGAGATGTGTTAGTATGAAGTCAAGAATAAACTTATTTGTCTGATCGATATTTGTAGGCGTAGATGGCGTACAGGTGTCAATTTGCTAAAGGTATATGAATAATATATTGCGAAAACTGAAAATTTTAGTAGATTATATTATCAAAAAAATTTGAAATTTTTTTTTAGAAAAAACAAACTAAATAATTAAATATCTGCCCCAAATCGTTTTATGATATTTATTTTTTTGTACAAGATTTTAAGGTGTTGCAAGCGTGTACTGTGTTCTGAAACTCTTATTAGACAGGGCTGAGCTTGAAATGATTGAGATCAAAAGAACTTTTTTAAAAATAGAGATTTATGTTATTTGATAACCCAAACCCATCTCATGGTTTGGCCTCTTACATATGAAACAGGTGGCGCCGTGGTTAACTTAGAAATAAACTCACACTGTAAATTTTGTTTTTTAGGTCTAGAACCCCAAAAAAAATAAACGGATTTGATAAACTTTGAGGGCTACTAGTTACCAGGTCCAAGGTTGCTTAAATTGAGCGTATAACACAATACTAGCTTTCAAGTTATAATCATCCTACCTGGGTTCAATTGAATTATATAAACGTAAATTCAAAATTTCCAAAAAATATAAAAATATGAGTCTTTAATGATAACACTGGACAACAAAATTTGGACGACCTCAAGCATCAATAACTTGAAGGTAAATTGCTAATATATTTACGCTATAACCTATTTAGATGTGGGTTTTTTATGAGGAATCTGAATATCTCAATAGATTTATAAAAAATTTAATAGTTTAGAAAATTTTTTATATTTTTGTTTAAACTTTGGACGCGGTTTTATAAATTTGGAGGCATTGGGGAAAAAATAAACCCGATATCGTTATCGCAAGAAATTTCTCTACAAAACCCTCTTAAAACCGTTCATGTTGTTTTCTTTTGTTGTCCAGTGTAATGAAGGGTAAAATATGGTTTTTTGGGACAGAAAAATTGCTTTGTGGCACCCTTTGTAACCCATGAAGCAAAGAGGATGAAGTGCACCCTCTTTACAATACCATGAAATCCATTGAAATAATGTCACATATTCTAGATATTACAGCATGCATGCTTTACAATTTTGAATTTAAAAAGCCAGAATAATTTACCTGCTAAAACAAAGCTTCCCATGCAACCACTACTTTAAAAAGATATTTTTCAAATGATTAATATAATTAAATAACTACTTAAATTAGGAGAAGGAGAAATAATAAAATAATAAAAAATGAACAAACGTTTTTATTGTTATTAGTGACAGATAAATCTGCCAGTAGCACGTTCCCATCTTTAATTGGATAATTAATCAACATAGCACCTATGATACATTTCATAGTCTCTGCCATTATAACGGGAGTTGGTGGATAGTCCTAGTTTTATAATATTTTATTATTTAAACTTCAGATATTATGAGGTCCTTAATTCCAATTTGCTGTCCAACATCAGATAAAATAAAATCTGAAATCAAATAATTTTTAACGCTCCTATATAAAAAACTTAATTATTTCATAAACATTCAATAAATTAAGCTTATGATTGCTAAATATATAAAAATTTGCACTCAATCTAAAAAATTTACTAAACTGCAAAATTTCTTCAGGTGAACAAGGTAAACTGTATCGCAAATAAGCCAATATAATATTTTCCAAATATTTAAAGCCTTAAAAACATTAGAATATGAAAAAAACCATGATTATGCATATCAAAATAATTTTTTGTATTGAGGTTAAAATCTGATGGAATTTGGGGTCTATATCTTTCTTCTAAATCCTTTGTTTTGTCATATGTTGGATGAACAAGTGCTTGTAATAACAAAGAAAAATTAAAAGTTGTATCTATTCTATTTGAAAAGGCGTACAACTCAGAATGTATGTTCCTACAAAAAAATTGCAAAGAAAATTAGAGCTGTAAGTTTAAATCAATCAATACCAGTTAAATTGACCATATCGCGGAAAGGGCTTTACCGGACCTTGTTCAATTTCTGCTTTTTTCCAAAAACCTAATAACTTTGGGATATGATGAGCTCTTCCACCATAATATCTTAATGGTATAAAAATTGAAAATGAGCATGGTTTAAAGTTATGCATGCCGCTTAACATTTGATCTTCTAAACTTGACCTATTATCCTTAGATTTTAAAAAGTATAAATATTAATATGTAATTGTTGGTATTTGTGTAATTATATTAATTTAAATATATCAACCTTTTTGTATTATGGCCGTTTTTAGTAGTCGAATATTATGTCCTTTTAGCACTTTAATATGGATTTGCTTAATTATATTAAATATTTTGACCTTTTAATATTAAAACCTTCTTAGTAGTTAATATTATGTCTTTTTTAAATTTAATATGGCATTTTAGTTTTAGCTTAATTTAATTGCACCTTAACTATTGGAATAATAATTATTATATGAAATGGCATTGACGACAAAAGATATATAAACTGAGGGGAATGCAGGCACCTAGGCAGAACTTTTTCTAAAAAAGGCTCAAAAAATTTTAGGAGAAAAATTGATGAATTACATTGTTGCTTAATGCAGCGTCTACTACTCCGAAAATTCCAATGACGAGCTACCCCCATGGGTTAAAAATATACACCGGGGTAAACCCCCTCCCCCAATTGTTTTCTTAATTATAAACAAAGTGCTCTTTTTTTATCAACAATAAATAAAGAAAATATTTATTTAATAAAAAAATTACTAAAAATTGTACGAAAACATATATTTATGGATATAATGTAAAATTATTATGACAAATAGTTAAAATGATTGTTTAATGTGCTACCACGTAAATATTTAAAAGTTAGTAAATATAATTGATTGCAACAATTAATCTTGATTTAGATTACAATAGGACTAGTTAAAGTAAATTATTAAAATTTGGATAAAAATATTTAAAATTATCTATAATTGTATCATTATCTAATTCTAACAGAATATCCACTTCGGACTTTGACCAAAATTTTGTAAAAACTTATCTCCCATTTTGTTGCAAAGATAAATTTTAGTTAATTTAATCTTGTTCATGGAACGTTCAGCGCTGCAGCTTGGGATAGTTAATAAAAGCAAGTATTATAAAAAAATTTTAAGTAATTAGAATTGTTAAGTATTTTGTTGAGCGCTCTATAAGGTAGCAAGAAATTGTCCTCTGAGCTATTAAACACTGTTTCAGCATCATCCTCATCATCGTTTTCCACTTCTTCAGAGGAGCTATCTAAATGCTCAGAAATTTTTGAATCTATAAACTAAATACCATTATTACCATATAGAGATTCTGTTGAAAGGATACCTTCTTTTAGAGCCTGACGAAAGTATGGAATAGACATTTTCATTTCTTAAAGCAATTGCATATGGGTTCATATCATAAAAATTACATAGGTCCTTAATGTTTTGCACATGTATTTCTGTATATTTCTTACGACACACCCTTATAAAACTCAAAAGTATCATTATTAAACCTTTGTTCAAATTGCACTAGAATTAGATCCAGAGCTGCAAAAAATGTTTTTATACATACTACAAATTATAACTATTTTTAAGTTTTAGTTACAACTTCTATTTCACCACATTTACGTTTTAAGTTAAATTCAATATTATTTTGTTCTCAAAAATTTATTTGTTTCCCCTATAATTAATTCAAATTTGTCTTGATCTAAATATTAATATAATAACCCCAACTTCTTAATTTGTGCATATTGGACATGGTACATTTAATAGGAGATATTATAGCTACCATATCGAATAAGGGGCTTTGAAGTTAAAGGCATAGACTGTGCGTTTCTTTTAAAATTATATTTAGGCTTAATAGATTTAAAACAAAATTAGACGAATTAATCTTACATAGCGATACAGTTGATCGGTGGGCTTACTATCAGAACCTTTGTGATCAACAATGATATATTGATGTTTAATTTCTTCCCACTTTTTATGAGAGTGCTTTATTTTACAGTGTTGTTTAAATATCTAACCTTATTCTTTGTCCTGTGCATAGTTTAGTCACACGACATGAAATAATCAATTAAAGTTTATTTGTTGGCATTAAAAACATATGTTAAATGAATGTAAAAAAATAATAAAAATATTTAATTTAATATAAGCTTAGAGAGCATTGAGTAACTAAAACATATGTAAAATAAATTTGATAAAAATATTAAAACTAATTTGAGCTTATTGTAAAGCATTAAGTTAATTATTTAATTATATAAAATTATTTATATGTTATATAAATTTTAAAAATAAAAACATATGTAAAATAAATAAGAAAAATAACAGAATATTTAAATTAATTGAAGTTTATTGAACTGCAATAAATCAATAAAACATGTATTAAATTTTAAAAATAACAAAAAAATTTAAATATATATAAATTGCTGGTCAAGGGGGTCTTTTTCCTCATTTAACCCCCCTATTGTTATACCTACCCCCCATGAACAACCTACCCCCCACGGCCAATTTTTATGAGCCACGCTCGTCATACCCCCCCCCCGGAGTAGGAGACGCTGGCTAATGAATGATCATATTATGACTAGCATACAGTTAGATTTTCCTATGATTAAATTTAAAAAAAGTAAGAATTTTATCAAAAAATATAAAATACAAAAAAATTAACAAATATTAAAATCAAGTGCAAATTTAGCATTGATGGGTTAAGTATTAAGTTTTGACTAATTTGATTTTCTTTATAAGTATATGAAAGTGAAATGCATTGTATTAGAATACCTGGTGTTGAATTTTGGTGTTTCTATCAAACAGCTTAACAAAGCAATTAAGATTTAATTGCTGATTTAATATTAAATTGACCTATACTTATAGTTAATATAGCAGTTGTTCTAATGAAACAATTTTGTTATATATGTTTAATTGCAGAATCAATATTTTGTTTATATCAACCAAAAGCTACATAAATATATTATAATATTCAAAATATATTTTTTTCTTAGAAGGCTCATTTTCTTTGGTTTTTTGTGGAAATAGTCAAAAATTTTGTTCTGTGTAGTATTCATAGATTTAAAAAATCAGATGAAAAAACATCAGTTTTATTATATAAAATTTGAAAACTATTCTATTAATATGGGGTAACCTATTAACAAATAATTATCAAAATTTTCATATTAGATTATGCTTAAGATATCTTTAAACACTTGGCGCATAAATTTAATAGTAAAATAAAAAATTTGATTATTATAACAAAAAGTATATTACTATTTTATATTTTTAATAGATAAAACATTTACAATTATGAAACATAATTATTAAGTTGTATATTACATGTTTATTTTATTATGACAAAAACACCTAATAGTACATAATAATAATTCAGAAAACTTAAGCTAAATTTCGATATTATAATTGTACAATATATTTTATAATACCGAAAAATTGCCAAAAAATAATAAATATACCAGCATATATTCCGATTTCTGTTATTAAATAAAAATTAGCGTTAAATTGCACAAAAAAAATTAAACAGCTATTTCTAAAGGGGGGGGGGAGAACGGCCCCCCTTTGCCCCCCCCCCCCCTCAATACGTCCCTGGTAAAATGGTAATATAATATATAAGATAATAAATGTATTTATATCAAACTTGAATCTTATTTGTAAAACAACAACGACTATTTGCCAATATGCTACCGCGTGTAATTCGAACCTGGTTTAACTAAATCTCAGTCCCGAGTGGCGAGATGAATATGTTTGCTTAACTTAATCGTACCTTAACTATTTGAATAATAATTATTATATGAATTGACATTGACGACAAAAGATTAAAGTGAGTGGAATGGTAATATAATATATAAGATAATAAATATATTTATATCAAACTTGAATCATATTTGTAAAACAACAACGACCATTTGCCAATAATAATAATTCAATATATTTTTCTCTTTGAATTAGAATTTTTAGTATTATAAATTATGCACTGTAGACTCAAGGATTATTTTCAATAAAAACTTTTTACCCCAAAAATACCGAATCCTTTATCTTATATATTCTTAGGAAATAACTTAGTAGCCTATATGGCCATAAAAATTTTATAACTAATTAAATTATTTTATATTAATCTAATACATGCTCTAAAATTATATATGAGAAACGACAAATTTGTATATACAACAACATCTTTCAACATTGCAACATACATAGTTTTAAAACCAAAAATAGTTTAATACAACAGATTAAAATTATATGCTTCCAAACATTGTTTGGATTCTGTTTTTAATAGATTTACAGCCTGCACAAAAATTAAAATTATATTCCACCCTCTGTTTGCACAATGCTGATTGAATCAATCTATTTAGTCTAAATATGTTATGTGCATTAAAATAAATAAGAAAATGCTAGGATAAGGTTGGCTCAACAAGTTTGGTTTAGTTTGAGTTCGAATGGTAGGGTAAGAATTTAGTTACGCGAATGCTATGGTGGGGTACTTACGGACCCTATTAAACTACTATAACTTCAGTTTAAAAACCATCATGATCTTTATTTTCTTGTTATTATCAAGGAAAATACATGCTTTCAGAGCTGGGAAAAAACCCATTTTTCGACTAAACTCAAATTTTTGTTTTTTAAAAATTTTATGACAGATTAAAAAAATTAATTATTAAATACAAACTATAAGCAGAAAATCTTAAATTTTATAAAAATTTTCTTGATTCAAGCTAAAACCCTTTATTTTTTCTAAATTTCGAAAAATAAAAAAATGAGTTTGACCCAAAAATGGGCATTTCCCCAGCTCTGCGTGCTTTTTGTTTATAGGCTAATATATAAATGAAAATTTGAAAATTTATTTTATTCCCAACTTTGATATTAGGAAACCCAGACCCCCTTGATGAGACTCCTTTAGTCCAAGTTATTAAATCTTAAATTAATAATTTTGACCAGGCTGTTTTTTCCCCTCCTTTTCATCTCCAAACTTCCCATAAGCCTACCGATCATTCTTTTAAAAAAATTTCGAATAAAATTAATAATTTTAACCTTAAAGGAGCCCTCAGCCTTCAAGGCAATAATTCTATTGCACCCAATACTCCCGAAACAATCGAACAATTAAAAGACAAACACCCTAAGCCCGCTAATCAGTTTAAAATTCTCCCAATTTTAAATACAAAAATGGAAATATCACCAAATGAAATTCTTAAAGCTCTTAAAAAGTTTCCAACAGACTCTGCTCCTGGACTAAACTTTTTTAGACCTATATTTTTAAAGGACCTTTTAGAAATCGATACTTCTAGTTTTTTAATCAATAATTTTTGCAAAGTGGTAAATTTTATTTTTAATGGAAGTTTCCCACTAGAATTTGCCCCCATATTTTTTGGGGCTCGTCTTCTCCCCCTCCAAGAAAAGAACAAAATTCGCCCTATAGCTTATTGGTTGTTTTTTTAGACGTCTTATTTCAAAAGTTATATGCAGCAGGATTAAATCCACTTTAGCAAACCTACTGTCTCCTCACCAATTGGGTTTTGGTATAGAAGGGGGCTGTGAAATTGCGATTCACGCCACCCGCCAATGAATCCTGACGAATATTTAGTTAAACTGGACTTAAAAAACGCTTTTAATTGCCTAGAACGTTCTTACCTTATCGAATCTTTTTTAAAAATTTTTCCCCAATACCACAACTATATACATTTAAGTTATGGTATCGATTCAATATTAAAATTTCAGGATGTAATAATTTCTTCCTCACAGGGAGTTCAACAAGGTGACCCCTTAGGTCCGCCTTTGTTTTGCCTTGGGCTTAAAAATTTGATAGATGAAATTTCTAATTCAACAAATCTCCGTTTGCACTTATGGTATTTAGATGACTGTACCATGTGTGGCAAGCTGGAAGATATCAACTTAGCCCTTAGTATAGCCCAACGCCACTTTTCTGTTTTAAACTTATCTCTTAACCCTAACAAATGTGAGATATATCCTTTCCCGCCATTTACAAATTCTATAATTGAAACCTTTAATAAAACCTCATATGAGAATTTAATAATCTTAGGTTCACCCGTAGGAGGTTTTGTTGCGGTTGAAAAATTTTTAGAGAATCATTTACTTGTTTTAAGAGAAAAATTAGAAATTTTAAAAAAATTACCTCTTCATCAGGCGTTTTTTCTTTTAAAAAATGTTTTTTTAATTCCTCAATTGCAATTTTGCTTTCGGACATCTGGAGCTTTTGTTTTTAATTCTTTGCTCAAAAAATTTGAGCACGAATTAATTTTAATTTTTCAAAATCTTTTTAATTTAAAATTTGATTTGAATAATTACGTCCAATTTACCCTACCAGGCAAGTTGGGTGGACTTGGCATCAGGTCACCCAGTAATATAGCGCTTGTCGCTTTTCTTGCGTCCTTTTCATCATTCAAGGATACAATTTTTAAAATCACAAATTTTAACTCGGACCCGATTTTTTTTCAAGCCTTAACTACCTGGGCTTATGAGACCGGCCCAACGGGGCCATAGCCTGAAACGGGTGATCAAAAAGATTGGGATATGTGTCTAGCGTTAAACTCTCTTGCTTATCTTTTACAGAGTGAAAACACAACGCACAAATTCCTTCTTAGATCACTGTCTTCATAATTCCGGTCATGAATGGTTAGAGGCTTTCCCCAGTAAATTAAATAATCAATTATTCCCTAACGAAGCGTTTCAATACGCTTTGTATTTGCGGTTAGGAATCCCTTTTTCAACCCCTTACATTTGCAGCAAATGCAAAACTCTCACCGATAGTTTTGGCCGGCATCCCTTACATTGTTTGTCGAATTCAAAGATAAGGCGACACAATAAGGTTAATTACATTATCGCCACTTTTTTTAAAAAGGCTAATATACCGTGTGTTTTAGAACCTGGTTTATCTTTTAATTCTAAAAGGCCGGATGGAAAATCTTGTTCCCTTCTCTGAGGGGAAATCTTTATTTTGGGATTTCACCTGTGTTAACCCTCTAGCCCCTTCAAATTATAATTTTAATCCAATTTTGAATGCCGAAATTTTAAAGACAAGAAAATATTGTTTTTTGAATTCCGATAATATCTTTATACCAATTGTTGCCACAACTTCAGGATCATTCAGTCCTGAAGCTTTGAAAATTTTCAAACAAATTGGTAAACTAATTAAAAATAATTTTATTTCACCGAGTTTTAGCATAAGGCAAAAAATTTCCATAGAAATTTTGAAAAATAATTATTTTCTTTTTAAAAATACGTGGCCGGAAGACTGTAAAATTAAATAAATATAATATTTATAATATTTTTTATTTTTTTTAAAAATTTATTTTAATTACTTCTTTCATATTATATTTAATATATTACCTGTTTATAATTTATTAATTATATTTAACATTGTTAATTTGATATTATAATATATTAATGCTGGAAATCTCATAAATAAAATCTTTTTAATATTAAAAAAATTTTATTAATCAAATTGTGTTTTTACGTCTAATGGAACATATTGTCAAGACGTTGAGACATATGATCAACACATTTTTTTATTCGGTTATTTCCTACATCATATTCGATATTCCATATTCAGTGTATCTTAGTATCGATCGTTATCGCCTAAATTCATTACATTTATTCGTTCCTATTTCTATACAAATTATATCTTCTTATTAATTCCTTATCTACAAATTATATCTTCTTATTAATTCCTTATCCCCTTATTATACTGATTTTTACAACTTATAATTTGCGCCATCTAGAACTTTGTTTTTATTCAACATGTTTAAACAGTTTTATGAAAAAAAAACAATTTGATACAGAAAATTCTTTTTGGCTATAGTTTACCATAAAAACTAGATATATTTAATTTGCAAATGGTAATGTAAGCAAATTGTAACACAAATGCTATAGTAGGGTTTATACGGACCCCAAATTCGACCTCTGAATCTGCAAGAGTTTTATAGCGAACCTTTATTTTTTTTTTGTTTTAGTATAATATTTAAAAAATTTGTTCCATTATATATATACGAATATGAATTAGTCTGATGGTGTGGTTTAACTATATTTATTGCTGAACTAGTATATCCTAGTGGCTAGGCCATTAGAAATTAATTTATCTAAAAATAAGATAAAAAATATATTTTATCACTTTTTAAAAAATATTTATGTAAGTCGTGATGACACAGCTGAATTTAGCACATTGATCAATCATTTTTATAGTATAATCCATTAGTATGGCTGCGACTAAGGCTGCGGCTAAAACTCTTTTTAAAATTGTAAAAAAAAAATTAAAATAAAAAAAAACTTTAGTGGCTAATATTAAAAAATGAGAATTCAGGTTTTTGGTCGTTATAGGATATGCCCAACAAAAAAAAGTGCTCTTAATCAAAATCTCTTATAGGTTATTCTTATTAATGTAAATCGTAAATTTAATTTAATATAGAAAAATACCTGAAAAAAAAATAATTTTTTATTTTTCTACATTCTATCATATAAATCTTGTCAATTAACTCAATGTATAAATATATTAATAGTGTTTATAGATAATAATTCACGAAAGCTATTATTCACCTTAAGAACTAGATATTTTATAAATAAAAAAAAACAATTTTTATCAATATTATACAATATATATATTTTTTATACTTAATATGTAAAAAAACAACTATAAGGTTTCAATTTTTTTTAGTTTAAATTTACATTAAGGCAATGTCATGGTTTTCAACAGTAAAAACGTGTGTGTTAAGTCCATACGGACCCCAATTCATTTTACAAAATTCTAAACAAATTTTGTTATTAGACTTAAACCAAATTTTAATTATTAGTTTTGCTTATTAACTATTTAAGACAAAGGTCACAAAATTATACAATTTAATAAAATATCTTAGAAGATTTTTACATTTTAAAAAGTTCTGGGGTTATATGAACCGTAAAGTGCTATTCGCAGGTCAGAACGGTACCGGGCAGGTTGAACTTCCGGGTCCCGACTTTGATTTTTACCATACTCCTACAGAAGTTGCTGCGTGTGTGCGCATTTTAAAATTGTAAGGGCATAAATTAATTTAAAACAAAATAAAATGTTTAATATAAAACTAGTTTTACATCTAACATTTTAATATTTTTAAAATCCAAATAAATTTTATTTTTTACGATCTCCTTTCCACCTATAAAAAACATACGGCAGGCCAATTTGGGCATGTTTTTCCCAAGCCACTTTTATCAAACAAGTTTTTTCTTAAGAGTTCTAGCAGATTGCGAGATTTATGTGGTCTCAAATTATAAATATAATTTAAATATTGTCATTTTAGTGGCCAAAAATTTTTTACCTCGTGGTCAATGCTAAGTGATTGCCTAATACCCGACAGGACTTAAAGGGGCTATGACCCGACGGATCTGCCGTCTCTTTTAAGAGATGTAAGGCACGAGCATTGTTTTAGCACGTGAATGATTCTGGCCTTCGACTTTTGCCAGGGTTATAAAGCCTGCATGCTTTAAAATTACGGAGAGTGCTGCATCATTTTGATGGATATTCGGCGGAGAGACGCACTTAATTCTTTTGACCCTAAGAGCTATGAATCTCGCCGCAAAGCAATTTTAAAGCTCCTCACCCAAAAAAAATGTTAATTTACAAACCTTTAAAACAAATTTTAACAAATTTAATTTTGCTATGTTATTCCTTCTAAATTCTTAAATCACCATGATTCGTTAGACCACGTGACAATGACAAGTGAGTTTCTATTTTCAAATTATTTTAAAAATTCTAAGTATTTAAAAAAAAATTATTTTTTTTTGTAATTTTACAAAAAATATTTTATCAGAAAAGGCATAGTATATATTACTAAAATTGGTGACTTTTCAAAAATTTGCGTTTTATTACAAAATAAAACTTTTAAAAAATTTTAAAAAGAAAACTTATACAATTGTAAAATTTACAAAATATTACGAAAATAAAAACTCACTTTGCACGTGCCCTTACCTAAGGGCAGAAGTCTAAACATTTTAATACAAACGATCGAACACGTTTTTACATTAGGGCACGTGCAAAGTGAGTTTTTATTTTTTTTAAATTTTTAAAATTTTGAAAAATAATTTTTTGAAATAAAACGCAAATTTTTAAAAAGTTGTCAAATTTAATAAATGCGTATAAAATGCTTTTTCTAAAATAAAAAATTTTTGAAAAAAATTTCCAAATTTTCAGATTTTCATAAATTTCAGAATTTTTAAAATTTTACGAAAATAAAAACTCACTTTGCACGTGCCCTTACGAAAAATTAGCAATTCAGAAACTTAATAAGGTTTGAATAAAATATGGTAATAAATTATAAAAAAAAATTGATGCGCATAATCAATATGTTTTAAATATATTTTAATATTTTGCGATATATTTAAAATATTTGTAATAAAAAAAATGAAAATAATATTTTAAGTTCCCAAATTATTTAACATGCGGTATAAGCCTAACACACTAATATATCTAAATCATACATTTACGCATAAATTTATTTATACAAAAAAAATTTAAATTATTAAAAATATAGGATTCTAACTTTTCTCAAACTCAGTATTTTTATTTCTAATAAGGGCACGTTCAAAGTAAGTTTTTATTTTCGTAAAATTTCGAAAATTCTGAAAATTTTAAAAATTTATTTTTTTTCAAAATTTTTTCAAAAATTTTTTGTTTCAGAAATAGCATTTTATGTGCATATATTAAATTTGGCAACTTTTTAAAAATTTGCGTTTTATTACAAAATTTTTTTTTTCAAAATTTTAAAAATTTTACAAAAATAAAAATTCATTTTGCACGTGCCCTAACATAGCTTGATCGACTTTTCGAAACAACAATTTTTATGTAATTTTTTATCTGAACGGGCCTCAAACTTAATTTTACACATTGCTCGTCATTCCATATTCATCTTTTGTATAAACAACAATGTAATTGTATATTTTTTGCCAAATCCTGTAATTGTTGGCGTAAGACGCGTTGAAAATTTTGATCGAATATAAGTAACAAATAAACATTCCCGCTAACATACAATAGTTGACAGAGCCTCCTAATAAGGAAACTTCGTTTTATAGTTCGTGGAAGAATATGGGTACTTAAATCACGATGGGCTACATAAATGATTTCGACAAGAGCCCCGGGAATTAGGGTTACTCCGAAAAAAATAGCTAATAATAGGTATGGTAAATAATCGCGGATAGTTTGGGTCGGTAAATCGATACATCCGATATTGTTCATGCTCTGTGCATAAGTCTCGTAACGAATTTTACGCTTTTGGGCGTAAAAATGTGCTAGGCGGGTGCTTAGGCGAAAGCCTAAACCAAACACAACGACCATGGGTATGAGGTAATGGCAAACGAGAGAGAACGAAAGGTAAAACCAATCACTACTCTCGTGTCGACTCACGAAGTAGTATGCCGTTTTACCGAAATACAACCAGCGGCAGGCTTCAATAGTGCGCCAACCCACGTTTTTGATGGCACTCACCACTAAAAAAAAGGCCGTGACAGCAAAAGGACCCGCCTTGAAAAGTTTTAAAGCCCGAGAACCTGGGACTAACAGCTTGGCGCGATAGAATATGGGACGGAACAGGCAAAGATACCGATCAACCATGACGAACGCTACGGCATAGACGCTTGTAAAAAACAAGGGAGCGCGAAATATGTCTAGGTATAGTAAGTAACGAATGTAACGTAGCTTAATTAACGGTCCGTTGATGTAGTATGGCGGAGTCCATGAAAAAAGTAACATCGATGAGGCTACCAACATCAAAGCTATGTTCATGTAGGCCATGATTTGTAAGAAAAAGTAAGTCGGTGCATTATTGTAATCCGGTCCTGCGGGAGGAGTTCTCGGAGGGGACGGAACAGTAGCAGAATTTGGGGCAGATGCTACTTTCTTGATGAAGTGAAACAGGTAAATGAATGCGACATTCCCAACAATCCCTAAAGCGAGGAAGGTAGGGATGATTACGGAATAAAATATGTGCAGGCGACTTGGATTATTATTCTCCAAGTGCTCACATATATTTAGGGTCGAATTATAGTTTGACAGAAACAATACCATGGTGTATGAGGTATACGATAAGTGTTGGGATATATTCACTGACAACCGTGGCCTGGTATATTGAAAATGTCCCTAATAAAAATAACCGCAATTGCCGCATCACTCAATATAATTATTATTTTATTTACATGTGCCGGAATACATTATGCAGAAATGTTAATTAATAATTAATTAGCAGAATCTAAGTACAGTCTCTGTACAATTTAAAATTCCACTTTCATAAAAAATTCAAGGTCACTTTCAACGACAAAAAATTAATTGTAATAACTAAGAGGGGCAGGTGAAACTTGATTAAAAGTTTGCAAATATGATAATTTGATTTTAATTACATTCCATAGCAATGGAGTGTTGTGCCTATGGGCACGTGCAACGTGAGTTTTTCTTTTCGTAAAATTTTGAAAATTCTGAAATTAAAAAAAATTTTATTTTTTTCAAAATTTTTTTAAAAATCTTTTTGTATTTCAGAAAAAGCATTTTATGTGCATAAACTAAGTTTGGCAACTTTTAACAAATTTGCGTTTTATTTCAAATTAAAATTTCTCAAAATTTTGAAGTTTTCCAAAAATAAAAACTCACTTTGCACGTGCCCTAATGTAAGCGTCAATATATATTATCAGGTGCAAAATAATAATTTATCGTATAATGGACGGGCCAATATATCACGGCCGGGTTTAAACTTGAAAGGCAATCTCATGGGCTAACTATAAATGGTACTTTTAAAATTTTCATAAAAATTTCCAAAATTTTATATATCAATTTTATTTTGATAATTATTTCTAATGATGCCAAAGTTGATTGATATGGCGTCCAAAGCCTAACTTCCACCAGCAGATCAATGAAATTGACATAAAAGTCAAACTGTAAACCACCGGTGGATTATTCACGTATTGTCAGATTCCGGTTATTTTCGCCGGCGGGATTATTGTTTGGATTGGCACACAGCGTCGAATGACCCTATTCCGCATAATTATTTTATATAAATTTAACGATCAAATTTTACATCATGCAAAGCTATACTTTTGGGCCATTAGTAGATGGGTGATGTTATATATAATTCGTAAAAAAATTTTTAACCATATGGTTATATAATATAGTTCAACCTTTTAATAGTTTCATATAAATATAGTTTTCCGGTTAGGTTAAGGGCACGTGCAAAGTGAGTTTTTATTTTCGTAAAATTTTCAAAATTTTGAAAAAAAAAATTTTTGTAATAAAACGCAAATTTTTAAAAATTTGCCAAATTTAATATATGCACATAAAATGCTTTTTCTGAAATAAAAAATTTTTGAAAAAATTTTGAAAAAAAATAAATTTTCAAAATTTTCAGAATTTTCAAAATTTTACGAAAATAAAAACTCACTTTGCACGTGCCCTAATTAAAATTTTTTATTTTTATAATAAACTTTATACGGAATTCACTGTATTTCTTATTTTTCAAATTTACTATATAAAGTTAAATTACATTTTATTCTTTTCCGTTTTATTTATTTTTATAAAATCGCCAAGAATTCTAAAATTTTGTAATTTGATCTAAACTTATGCCATTAATTGTATAAATCAAGCTTTCAAAAAAATAAACAAAAATATGGTAGGATCATTCTTAAAATTCACGATTATTTGTGCACTCATTTACAGTTGTAACTATAGACAAATTAGTTAGTTGATGGAAATTTTTAGGCATAAAAATACCTTAAATTAATAATATCTAATATTAAACATCGCATTTTTTATTGAACAGTTTTTCAAAATTGTTATTCATGTGTTTTATTTGAATAGAATTATTATATTTTGTAAAATTGTTGCAATCAGCATCCATAACACAATTTTTGATTCCTATTGGCAAAACTCTGGTATAACACAGGTCAACAAATATCAATGTCATAAACGTGAATTTTATGAAAACATAAAAGAATGCATCCCCACAATGGCCTAATCTCTAATATATTTTTCATTTTTATTAATTTCTTCCTTCTTAGATCCGTATAACGAAAAATGGCCTTTTTTGAAAAAATTGACAGATCTAAATATACCCTAAGAAAAAATTAAAAAAATTTTTTTTGAATATAAAAATCCCTTGTAACTTGTATTTTTAATCACAAATAATGAAAATTTATTCATATATCAAGCTTTTACATCGGCATTTAGTAAATAAATATTTTACGTCCAAACTAAAATACGTCACGATGTATTACTGGTTTTTAATGATATTAGTTAAGTTTGAATATAATTTTCTACATTTTGTGAGTATGTAAAAAAAAATTTTTTGGTTTTTTGACATTTTCCTTTAAAAATTTCAATGTTTAAAACTGACTAACTAGGTTTGATTAGGGAAAACAACGGATTTAATATCTCATAAGATGGCAGGTTTGATCTCCGTAGCCCTATAACTCTCAAAAAATTGCTGACCTGTAAATAATATAAAAAAATTGACACTCATTTTTTAAATCACTTACTTATTTTTTCAATCTTCTTTATAACTCATTGAATTTCCAAAAACTTATAAATTTTTTGCAAAAAGTTGATAAAATTTAATTTCATTGGTCGAACTTAATACAATGAATAGGGTTAATCTTAGAAAATTCAAAGGTGAAAAC
Source organism: Acutogordius australiensis (assembly GCA_030555515.1). Taxonomy (NCBI): domain Eukaryota; kingdom Metazoa; phylum Nematomorpha; class Gordioida; order Gordea; family Gordiidae; genus Acutogordius; species Acutogordius australiensis. The sequence goes on along the minus strand of CM060245.1, from coordinate 34,596,082 downwards.
AAGTTACCTCTATAACACCCAAATTCCGTATAAAATATTAATGAGAATTATTATAAAAGTTGTATTAATTTGAGCTTAAATTAAATGCTCTAATTCTAAAAGTTATAAGAATTTATTTTTAAAACTATCTCAGAAAAAGTGTTAATTAGGATTGACAACTTCTTTTATATCACAATTCAACAAATTGAAAGGTATAAGCCAATTTAAGAAACCAGTCCTGACATCCTATGCAATTTAAAATTCTTTTACATTTTTATGATCAAACTTGGCAAGCCAGCTTTATTAAATGTTTAAAAAAACAAAAAACATAGAAAAGATCTTATTTTTTAAACAGTTATAATGTTAGATTCAATAAATTTTTTTTAATGCAGTAACATATCGTGTTTTAGTTGGGTTGGGGTACTAAATAATCCATGTAACCTAAATGTTATGTTCGATATACCTAAATAACACTGGACAACAAAATTTGGACGACCCTACGCATCAATTATGGCAACTATGATTTTGGTCAAGTTTTTAGCGCTGATCACGAATAGGAAATCAAAATTTTAACCAAGACCTCAGATTTTTAGTTATTCGGTGTCAAAGTTGAGATTTTTCAGTATTTGGGGTATTTTGGGTTTCTATATCATAAAACCTATGGGTAGTAACAAAAGTTTAAAAATATAATTAGATAACAAAAACATTCATTATTAACGTACGGAAGTTAAATTTTTTTAAATATTTAATTTTTTTTTATTTTTTATTTTTGTAAAATTAGTGGTTTTTGTCTTAAACTCCGTTTTTTTGATAAAAAATAACTTGAAAGTAAATTAAAATTTATGTAATTACCTTTTTTAGATATGTTTTTTTATAAGGAATCTGTTGTAGAATTAAAAAAAATTTTTTAAATTTTTTTTTGAACTTTAGACGCTGTTTAAAAAAAAATTGGAGGCCTTAGAAAAAAAACTAAACCCGGGATTGTTATTGCAAGAAAATTCTCTATAAAACCTTCAAGAAATCGTTTATGTTTTTTTTGTTGTCCAGTGTAAATTATTTGTTATTATTTAAGATAAAAAACATAAGGTAAAAGTTTTAATTTGCCAAACATTATTTTTAAGTTTTTTCCTTTGTGTCAAGGTTGCAAAATTAGTCAGTTTGGCCATTTTTTCATATGCTGAAGAATAAATAGCTCAAGGCGAAAGAAACTTAAGAAAACGGGTTACAGATATGGTTATTTTACTCATTGTCACAATTTTCTTTTTTTACACATTCATTTTTATCAAATTTCAATGCGTTAACTCAGATTATTAAAAATGAATAACCTTGGCTTAAAAAACATTTGCAAAATTAAATTCAAAAACTGATTTGAGATAAAGTGTCATAATATATACTTTGAGACCAAAAAAATTTAAATAAATATCAATGCGATTTAAACTCTTATTAATTGGCATTATGGCCTGAAACCGTTTATCAGCAACTACCATAAAAGTACCTATATTCATCATTTATAGTTAAATATTTGTTTGTATCACATATTATTTTTTGAAACAACAATTTAAAGAATGTATCAACTGATGAATTTCGAGCCTTATAGCGCGTTGGAAATTTTGATCAAATATGAGTATAATGTAAACATTCCCACTAACATACAATAGTTGAGAGAACCGTTTAACGTCCAGCCCTCGTTTCAGAGTTTGCGACGGGATTTGGCTGAGTGGATCTCGGAAAATAATGTGGATAATTTCAAACAAGATTCCCGGAATTAGAGTTCCTGTGAGAAAAGTGGTTATTAGCACGTATGGCAAATAACTCCGAATAGCTGGGGTAGTGACATCGAGACAGCAGATATTGACTAAATTTAGCGTGGAATTACGATTTTTATATTTCTGGGCGTAATAGTGAGCAAGGCGAGCGCTAAGTCGGTAACCTAGGACTATTATGATACCCATAGGTATAAAGTATTGGCAAATTATGGAAAAGCTTAGGTAAAACCAATCAAAACTATCGTACTGAATTGCAAAATAATACGCCACCTGTGCGGATCGACGAGTTAAGCACGTTTCAATGGTGCGCCAGCGGGTTTTCCTAAACGCATTAACCACGAGAAATGTCCACATGAGGGCAAAAGGTGCGGTTTTGAACAAAACTAGAGCCTTTGATTGGATTGCTAGAGTATTATGGTAAAGGGTAGGTCGGTACAAGCAAAGGTATCTATCGATGATGACGAAGGCCATGAAGTAAATACAACCAAAGTACATGGGTCCCCTAAAAATATTCACGTATTGCAGGTACCGAATGTATCGGAGATTGGGGATGGGTTCGTTATTGTAATAAGGCGGTATGTGCGAACGGGATGATATCATGGAAGCTCCCAATGCTAACAACACGATATTTAGGTATGCCGTGATTTGAAGGAAGAAATTAGTAGGTACATCTATGTTATAACCCGACCCTGTGAGAGAATGATTTAGCAAAGTGCCGTGGGCCGAACTCGAGATGTGTAATCGTTTGATCGAATAAAAGACGTAAAGGAACGTAAGGTTACCCGCAATCCCCAGCAAGGAAAATGGGAATGATAACGGAATAAAATGTGACCAAATGCTTGGAAATCCTTATGTCGGCGGGCTCACAAGAATTAAGTTGCCCAAAATTTTTGTAGGGCTGCGATATCATTTGATAATTATACAGGCGCGAAATATAAAATAATCTTAGAGTAATTAATTATTGCCAACTCACCACGAGATTTTCATCCTTCATCGTCATGAGCTAAATGAGGATATTTTAATTAAATATTAGTTAACGATATAAAAAATTATTTAAAAAAAGTGATATATAAAAAGGTAAACGTACAGATCAGCACTAGCAATAGAAATTTTATACGTCAAAAAGGCAAATCGGACTTAGATTCCACCAGGCAGGAAAAATATGTTTTTAAATGTTTTTAACTCAAATTTGGGTTTACCTATTGCCTGATTCATTCAACTCTTTTTTATTATCCATGCTGTAGGTGTTTGTTGTAATGTTCATTAAACATCCCAAAGGAACTTTAATATCGTTTCACAGGTATAAGGGTGTCATAACATATTTTTCAATCTGTCTAGACAGGGAAGGTCTTAAAAAAAGTTGAGCGCTTTTATTTTCAGTGTCTGTCACTTCCAATTTACGAGGCTCAATATTACTTAAAAGTTTTTAAAACACAGAGAGTTAGACTACGTAATGGTCAAATGTATGCCTTAACTTATATCAAATGGGGTCATAACCGTTAAAAAATTTGACTCTTTTAACCCGAACAAACTAAATAATTGAATTATAAGCCGGCGACGTAGTTTTTTAGCTTGCATGTAAGACCGGGATGACTAGCTCAACCAGTAGTACCTAATTCGACTTTTTTATACATTTTTCGACAAAATCATTTAAATATAATTAGTTATTTCAAATTAAGCAATTATGTGTGGAATTTTATTTTTATTTTATCATTTTAAAAATTTTTGAAAATTGTACATATATGTGAATGTTGTAATAAATATTTAAATATATTTTTCAATTCCCATATGGTTGATTATGATGCAGAATTAAATACTTGCAATTTAGAGGTCATATAAACATATTTCTTTTTTTTTAATTTTTGTTGGATGCAGGGCTTGAAACTAGGATTAAACAAAAAGAAAGGAAATTAATTTAAAAATAAAGATATATTGAAAAAAAACCAGCTTTATAAACACACGGAACCTTGTATAAATTTTTCTGACCTATTATGATACGATATACAGGATAATTTAAAACAATAATAGCCACCCTTTCACCTATATCATAATAGTGCTTATTAGGGCACGTGCAAAGTGAGTTTTTATTTTCGTAAAATTTTGAAAATTCTGAAAATTTCAAAAATTTTATTTTTTTCAAAATTTTTTAAAAAATTTTTTATTTCAGAAAAAGCATTTTATGTGCATATACTAAATTTGGCAACATTTTAAAAATATGCGTTTTATTACAAAAATTTTTTTTTCAAAATTTTGAAAATTTTACGAAAATAAAAACTCACTTTGCACGTGCCCTTAAACAAGGATCTAACTCTTTATAAGGGCTCAATTGCAATTATCACCTGGTTTTACCTATTGGCTTGATTGAGTTAATTTCATAATGGGTCTATCCTTTATTTCTTATATCCTAGACAAAATTTTATTTAAATAACAAACTTAAGAGTAAAATAATAGCCTGACGACAATTTATTTATGTACGGGTTATTTTTCTTAAGACTCAACTAATTTAGCATTTGGATCATAATTTTTTTTAATATTTTAGACCTTGGCACCCCACAATTTTAGACATATATAAACTCATGTTTACACGACTGCTATAGCATTATGAAAATTCTTAAATCGGTTGATAAGTGTGGACTTGTAAATTATCTTAAAATAATATTACATCATGCTTGTACGTTTAAATAATAATACAGATAGTGAAAATATATAATGCCCTGAGTGATTTATATTGTAATTATTAAAGTTTAGTTATATATATTCATATAAAGAGTTATATATATCCGAATGCAAGCTTATTATATAAAATAATATTTAGACGAATTAGTTTTTAGATCACGTATAATTTTAAGTAGGTTTATATATCAGAATAAATATCAATTGTTTGTAAACTAAATTAATTATACTGGCATGCATTGACCTAAAGATAAACCCGCCCCCCCCCCCTCCCCGCTTTGCCTAATAATCAGTTAATTGTTTATTAATAGGGCTGGTAATGTTTGTTTGGTATCTTATCGTCCTTATCACTAGAGAATTTTTATTAAATAAAATTCTCAGAATATTTTATCGTTTTTATTACTAGAGGTTTTTTAACCAAATAAAATATTCTAAATTCTACAAAAAAAATACTAGAGAATTTTTAACCTTAAAATTCTGAGAATGTTTAATGTATACTACGAGAAGATTTTTTAATAATATACTTTAGAATAATAGTTTGCAGTTTTTTTCTCAAATAATTAATTTAATATAAATTTTTCATAGATTTTTTATTTTTTATAAGTTACAAATTATTCATTTTATAAAATAACTTATTATAGTCATTTTTTGTTTATTTTTAAATGTACCACTGATTACAAGTAAATAATTATAAGATGTGTCTAGCCGGCCGATCCGTCTAGGCAGCGCAAGCAAGGCTAGGCAATTAATACAAGCTGAAACTGCTGCAAACACCTAAAAATAAATTAAGGGCTGTGATATTTTGGCTGTGAACTTGCTAAGGCAATAACAACTTGTGCAAATACAATACAGTAAAACATGTAAAAATTTATTTAATTATATAAATTTGCACCAAAAAAATTTTATTTTATTAAAAAAAATTTAAGCAATTAGTTATTAGACATTTTTAGTTAGCATCATATAAACAACTATTGTACATATAGGCATGTGCAAAGTGAGTTTTTATTTTTGTAGTTTAAAAATTCTAAAAATTTTGAATTTTTTTTTAATATTTTATTTCAGAAAAAGCATTTTAAGTGGATACAAATATGGCAACTATATAAAAATTTGTGTTTTATTACAAAATACTTTTTTTAAAAATTTTACGATAATAAAAAACTAACTTTGCACTTCCTTTGGTAGTAATTAAGCTAAAGGTAATACACTACCCTTATCACACGTTCAATCAGATGATCAATTTGAATAATTATTATGAAATGATATTCTGAAATTCCATTCATAAAAATGTCCCATTTTATCTACCAGGAATATACACTGTAAATTTTACCTGTCCTTTTAGTTTTAGGTATATAACCAGTAAAGAATTTATAATTGATCCCTTGGAGAATGATTCCGAAATTTTAGTAATTGATCGGATATCAAATGAAATTATAATTAAGACAGGTAATTTGCCTTATACAATTAGGCATAAAAAGTTCCCAGCAGTTTAAAAAAATATTTTTGCAATTATATTTGTTTAATACAAGCAATTAAAAAAATAAATTAGTGAAAAATAAAAAACAATAAGTTAATCTTTTAAAATTTCTTTTTTATTAAATTGTTTTTGGGCTTATTCAGCAAAATATATTGCTAAAATATCGCATCTGCAAAATTAACTTTTATTTTGTGTTTTAAGATTGCATTACGTTTTAGGTCAAAAAATATTGCCTCCTACATATGAGAAATCTGTGAATATATATGGGATCCTTGGAACCATTCAGCTTTTGGCAGGTTTCCTCTAAAAAATAAACATTTTTTATGTAAAACATTGATTGTCATAAAATTATTTATTCTCAGGAAATTACCTAATAGTTATTACTTCAAGGAAGTACATTGGAGAAGTTTTTGGCCATATAATTTGGCAAGCTGAATCTTGTGATATTTTGCCATATTGCAAAAGCTATTTTCATCTTAATGAACAAAAGGTAAATCCTTTTACATTTATAAATGTTAAAGGTAAATTTATTTTAATAAATTTTTTGATTATATACAGGCACAGGATAACAAAATATATGTTGCTATGTTAAAACATATTATGACATTTAGCCGATTTTATTATTCTACTACTTATGATATAACTCATACATTTCAGTATTTGCACCAACATAAAACATCATCTGATTTTGTGAAAGCTTGTATGTTTGACAGGGTAAAATTATTTATAAGGACTTATATGAATAGGGATTAGTTCAGGTAAAAGGGTGGCACAAAATTTAATCATTTTTTAAACTTTTTCTCTATTAAACTTAAATACTAGTTTTAAGTGTTGTGTTTAGTAAAAAATTTATATTCCTCACCTTTATTTTTGATTGTGCCATTTATAGATTAAAACTGGTAAATAGTTTATTTATAATGATGTTTGAAATTTATAAATATTTTACTGCCAAAAACCAATACATGAAATTTATATTTGTCATTTTTTATTTTTTTGCAATATACAGCGTCAAAAAAGTGACCAAAATTATATGGAACTAACAACCCATATTCATTTTAATTATTGTTTCTGAGTATTACTATTTCAAAATCTTTTGACATTTTATTAAAAAAATTTTTTATTTTTTAATTTAAAATTAAATTTTTTAAATGTATTAAAAGTTGAATTATTCCAATTAAACCAGCCCATATTTTCAATGGTTTAGGCCTATATTAAGGCACATGCAAATTGAGTTTTTATTTCTGTAAAAATTTTTTTTTTAATTTTTAAAAAAATTTTTAATTTTAGAAAAAGCATTGTATGTACATAAACTATAATTGGCATTTAAGTTTGCGTTTTATATTAAAATAAAATTTTTAAAATTTTAAAAATTTTACAAAAATTAAAACTCACTTTGGGGCGCGTTCAGACTCGTTTCAAATTTTTAAAAAATTTTAAAAATTTTAATAATTTCGAATTTTTTGAAATTTTATTTTTTTTTTTTCAAAATTTTTTTAAAACTTTTTTTACAGAAAAACTATTTAAATGTTAATTACAAAAATTGGCAACTTTTTGTAAAAAAGCTTTCAATGTCAAAAGATAAAAATTTAAAAATTTTTAAAAATTTTAAAATTTTTTGGAAAAACCAACTGAGTCTGAACGCGACCTTATATAAGTGGGTCAAACCAATTTTTTCAATATATTTTGGGTTCAATTTTCTATTATAGCTTTGTTTTGCAGAATTAAGAACACAAATCTTACTATATAATGTAGAATCTCATATCTTTAGCGTAATTAATTAAATAGGACGCGTTCAGACTCGTTTTATTTTTTTGTAAAATTATAAAAATATTAAAATCGAATTTTTTAAAATTTTATTTTTTTTCAAAATTTATAAAAAACTTTTCTTTCAGATAAATTATAGAAATGCTAAAAACAATAATTGGTGAATTGTAAAACAGCGTTCCATGTCAAAAGGTAAAAATTTTAGAATTTTAAAAAATTTTAAAATTTTTATTAAAAAATGAAATGAGTCTGAACGCGCCCTAATAAAACAAATATTTTATTAATTTTTTTTTCAAAATTTGTAAAAACTAATAATCAAAATGAAATTATTTATATATATCTATATTTTTGGGTGCTAAAAATTGAAAAATTAATAAAATATTCCGAAGACATGTACAACTTGGAAGTTTACAAAGTTTTATGGTTCTCATCTCAACTCATAATAAATTTAAATTTTTTATATTTTTAACAAATTAAATATTCGAAACTAGGCTTATAAGCCCGACTAAATTCATATTTTTTTCAACATAACAGGCTGACTCCCGATTTATTTGGAATCATTACCTTATGCGTGAATTTGCGGATCGCCCTGAAGTATGTTCCTTTGATTTTTTCTTTCCTCCGTGTTCATTTTTAAGAACATTTTTAAATGCCAAAGCCCTAACGGGTCCTCAATAAAGAAGGGGCTGTGAGGAGGTGGTTTTTTAGCAGGTACTCCTAACCCTGCGTGCACCGGTAAATTTTTAGTGATATACGGACATCAGTGCGGTTAATTTAATTCACCATATCAAAGTACCTTTACTTCATTTACGCACTGAACAATCTGTTATTCATTAAAATTACTGGTGTATTTGATGATCCCACCCAATTTATTTACAAGCTAGCTTTGGGATCAAACGAGCAAATTTTTCCACCTCCTTACCAAAAAAAAAGAACATTTTTGCCCTTTTTTTGTTAAATTTGACATTTTGTGCTTACTCAAGACTCTTTTTGCAGTACTACAGTAAAGGCTAGGATATACAGTTGAAGTCTCGGAATCCGTGAGCCCCTGCCGGGCTATAATTTAGAATAGGCTTGATTAAAAAACAGGGTAGGCCGCGGGCCAAAGCATTTGCCTCTTTTATTTTAAAAATGCCAAAACTGAAGGTTAGTAGTAAACTATATATTGATTTTTTTTTAAACAAAAAATTTCTAGCTTTTAAAATAAAATTTTCGGGCCTTATATTTGAGCCAGGCATTATAACGCCAAATTCCGGGCCAGTTTCAGCTGGTTTAGCGGGCCGGCCCAAATTTTTACCCGTAATTGTATTTTAATGTAGGCACCTTTTTATACATGTATATAAAAACTAAATTATTTATAATCTTTGACAAACCTTGTTTTTTAAATTGAGTAAGAAATTATGTTTTCGATAGATAAAAAGAGTTATCAAATATTTTTATGTGGTAACGCTCTTCCATCGGCCGCTTTTTCTCACTTTACGACCGATAGATGGCATTATAAAAATACTCAAATTTAGGACGAGATTGTGTACATAAGGTGGCTTTGACAAAAGAAATTTAAAAAAAAACTTGAAAATAATTCAAAGACGGAATGAATTTTAAGCAACTTTGTCTCTCTCTCGTAGACATGTATTCACCGGGCCATTATATTTCTGTTCAACTCTCCCGTTATATATTTAAACTTAGGTCTGCGACGACCCACTCGATGTCTGCCTAAACCGTAATTTTGCTTTTTTTTTCATCTTTTCTAATTTTATTACATAAGCGAGCTAAATAAGTTACAGTTGAAAAATGGTTTTTGTACGAAATTTATTTTAAAATAGGCTCAGCCCATTTTATATATTGCCTTTTGCGTTCTTACTTTCATCTCTAACTTTAAATGCAATGAGACTTAAATGTTTAAAAAATTTTAGTTTAACTCTGGACGCGCCTTTAAAATGTAATTTTGCACAATTTAATATATACAGCTTAACCGTTACAAAACACCCATAATGTGCGGATTTATTTCGATAAGTCGCGTCTCCCTCCAAAAATTTGGTCATCCCCCACGGGTTACCGCCGAGACCGATGTGACGAGCAGCGATAGCGAAAAAACGCCCCTAATTTTTGATAGGGAGGCAAAGCACTTGGCTCAAGCTAACGCTCAAAATTACGTTACATTCGGTATTATTTCGAGACGCAGCACCCATAGGGCCGGTGTTAGGTAACTCTAAAATGCGAATATATCGTACAAACCGTGTCCTAATACCTTAAACATATAAGAAATTCAATGTAGTAATTTCTTTTTTTATTAAGCTTTTTTAATGGTTAAAACCCGTTTCAATAGTGTTATATTAAATTTTTTTTATAAAAGATTAAGATGATTTTTATTTTAACGCCATATTGTAAATAATATATTTGAAAAAAAGATTAACTTGGGATAAAATATGCCAAAAACAATTTTAGCTATTTACCTATACCTTACATACTCTATAAGGGAAATAGGGTTGAATTTTTTAGTCTTCCGTAGTTTTTTTTAATAGGTTTAAATTTACGTTAGAAGATTAAGGTTGATTTTTGCTATTAACTCAATCATAATTTGAATGAAAATAAATAAATTTAATTTTTGACAATTGCAGAATAAAATTATTTTAAAGGAGAATATTAAAAACAAAACTTCCCTTTTTGTAGTTAGCTTTAAAAAGTATTAAATTTCAAAAAATAAATGGACAATAGGTTTTCAAAATTGACTCAAAAGAATGTTTATATTACCGACTTACCTTAAATTATATATAAGCTTTATATTGAACTAATTTTTGTAACACAGGTCAACATATATTGATGTCAGAAAAAATAAGCTTATGAAAACATAAATACTTACATCTTCATGATGGCTTACCTCAAATATATTTTCCGTTTTTCTTAGTTTCTTTCGCCTTCGGCTCCTTAAATCGGTCCATATTTTGAAATAATGACCTTTTTTGACCAAAATATTAGATTTTGCAACCTCTGAATACTTTTAAAAAGGAATAACTTAGAGTTTTTCTCTTAAAAAATTCTTTGAAACTTAGTTTTGTTAATTCAAATAATGAGAAATAAATTCTTTAAGTATGTCAAGCTATTACATTAGCATAATACATATATCGCATCCAAACTACGACACGATATATATCGGTTTATAATAATAAAATTATTTAAAGTTTAAATTTATTTTCACTTTATCATATTTTTTTTGAATCTTGCTTATTTAAGAAATTTTATCAGAATTTTAAATATTTATATAGTTTACTTGCAAGTTGATTTTAATGGTTTCCTAGGATTGTTAGATGAAAATGTGGTTCGATATTTATTTTGAGTAATTTCAAAGATTCTTTAGTAACTTCCAAATTGGGCATCTCGCGATGGGGATAAATAGGAGTTGTTAACTGAGGGCGGTAAGGCCTCGACAAATGCATGTTCTGTATGGATAAAATTGAATACCTTGGTCATCAGATCAGCAAAGATGGTATCAAAACATTAGCAAGCAAAACCAACAAGATACTAGAGATGAGACCAGATAAAAAGGAATTGTTGTTTGTCCTAGGACTCTTTGGTTACTACAGAAAATTTGTAGCAAACTACAAAGATTTTGTAGCTCCATTGTATGAACTAAGTCGGAAGGACAACATCTTTAAATGGATGCCTATTCATAACGAAAGTTTTAATAAATTAAAGGAAGCACTAACACAAGCTCCTATCCTAGCATGTTTCGATCAAACCCGAACTAGTATACTCGCAGTGGACGCATCTGTGCGAGGTATTGGTGGTGTATTAATGCAAAAATATTCAGAGATCAACAAACCTCTTTTATATTTCTCGAGATTATTCCGGGAGGTAATCGAAAAAAAAATGTCTTGCAGTACAATATGGACTGGAAAGATGCCTAGAATACCTTGTAGGGCAACGGTTTGAGCTTTGGACAGACCACAAGCCTATAGTGGGTCTGGCTAGCAAAGAAAACAAAAACATGTTATTGTCACCAAAGTCACAGAGAATGCATTTTGTCATGGGAAACTTTGATATGGATGTTAAACACATACCAGGTAAGTGGAACAAACTACCAGACATTTTGTCTAGGTTAGTGGCACAACCTACAAATACAAAATTAATCGGTGCATTAACGACGGAAAGGTGTGTCAAATGGTCTAACATACAGTTGGCTATAGCACAGAATACTGTCCTAACAACATTACAAGATTATGTTTTAGGTAAAAATAAAAAATTGGAATCTACAAATCTATATTTCAAATTACGATATAAAGATTTACATCGAAGATGGTGTATTGAAATTTCAAGGACGTATAATTTTACCTACAAGTTTAATCGACCAAATATGCCATGAGGTTCACTTAGGACACTTAGGCAGAGATAAAACTTTAAGTTTGGCTTGAAAGATATATTGGTGGAATACAATGCAACGGGATATTACAAACACATGTAACACCTGCTGAAATTGTGCACTAATAGCCAATAAATCAAGACTCGATAGGACTAAAAAATGGCCAAAATGCGAAAGGCCATGGCAAAGGATCCATCTAGATTTTTTTAATTTCGACAAGCCAGATTATCTATCAATAGCTGATGCTTATTCAGGCTGGATCGACTTTGTGAAAACTACCAAAGTAAATAGCGCCGTGGTCATCAAATACGTATGAGAAGTGTGTAGTAATTTTGGAATGCCCGAAAAAATTGTCACTGACAATGGGACACCTTTTACCTCACTGGAGTTTCAGGATTTCTGCGATCGCTGGAACATTGGATTACAATTTACGCCACCTTATCACCCGAGCTCAAACGGATTCGCGGAAAGAGGGGTAGGCATTGCAAAAAGATGGCTAAAGCTACAAGCTCAGGAAAAAGAAGGTATATGGCTGCATTGCCTGTACCGTAACACGGCACCTCGAGCGGATGGAACAACCATTGCCGAGCAGTTCCTAAAAAGGAAATTGAGATTGCCAAGTTACATCCACCAAGATGAACCCGCTATATCTAGCGAGGTCATTAAAGCCGGAGGCCAAGTGAGGTACCTATCACATAATAAACGATTACCCAGGTGGTTATCGGGTAACGTGGTAGGAACTGAAGGTCATAGGATAAATAATATTCTAAATCGGCAAGGAGAGGTAGTTCGAAGGCACATCGAGCATGTCCGAACAACCAAGGCAGTTAAGAGTTTTGACATTATAGGTGTTAGCAACACGTTACGAACAAAAAAAAATTAAATATAAAAAAATAATTATTTTTTTTTTTTAATCCCAATACACCCAAATTCCCAGAAAAAGGAAAAAACAAAAACACGCTCAAAAAAAAAAAAAAAAAAAAAAAAAAACAATAAATAAAAAACCCAAAAATAAAAAAAAAAATAAAAAACCCAACAAAAAAAACCTTTTTAAAAAAATTAAATAAAAATAAAATAGATTTTATGGGTTTTTTTTTGAAGGATTTTTTTAGGGTTTGTTTTTTTTTGTTTTTTTCTTATTAAGGTATTTTTTTTTAATTAATTTTTTTTCCTTTTTTTTTTTCTCCCTTCTTTTTTTTTTTTTTTTAAGGGAAAAAGGAAAAAAAGTTTTGGCTAATTGTTTTCCCAGCCCTGTTATGAGCTCTAACCTTTCCTAAAAAATCATATACACACACCAATAATTTCTCTACTCAAACATCAAACGATATTTCTTTACTCACACACCCAACCAAATTTCTCATACATTTATAACAACCAAAAAAAACACTTTCTCAAACCGATCACACCTCAACAACGTAATCAAGGCTTTGCATACTGATTGAAAAGATGGTGGTCGCGCAATAGATACCGGTTCGTTTTTCCTTTTTATAAGGTTGTTCTATAACTCTCGAAAGTTTAAGACTTAGCATCACCCTAAATGGATTACGGCAAAAGTCCCGTCTAATCTAGGCACTTCGTAGAGGAGCGTAAAAAAATTAATAATAATAAATTTATTTATCTACAACGGATGGTAAACCACCTAAATACAGAAACCGACAAACGCAAGCCGCACACAATGAGAGGTGACAAAACTTTAAAATAAAACAAGGTTAAAGAAAACAGATCAGCAAAAAAAAGTGCTACACCAATCGATAAAATAATGGGATAATGAATATATGATTGTAGCTAATATAACACCCGCCAGTCAACGACATAATGTTCGATAGGCATACTCACCAAGTTAAAAATTACAATCGGGCTCAATTTACCTTACCCCTTTCAATACCCGCTTACCGCTTGACCAACACACAACTCATTTCTACCCCAAATAACAATAACCTGCCTGTTTCCCCTAATTTTGAACGCGTTCTGAAATAAATCCAAATATTTTAAAATTTTTCCTAATTGACCCCATTATTATTCCACCTCGAAAAATTATGAATGTAACTCCATTTATTAAGATGTTGGAACCTTTGGTTTTTTTGAGTATCTGGCTTATAGGGCTATTGAAACATTTGTGGATCAGCCCCCATATAATATTTATCTACCCATATTAATTGAAAAGGAGGACAACATTATCTCATCTCAATAATGTTGTTGCGTGTTTTCGGAACTTCTCTACTCCTTTGTTCTATATAGCAAGAAGATTTTTTAAGATGCAATGCTAAAATGAGTCACCTTGACGAAAAATAGATAGAGAATCTATAATTGTTTAAGAGTTTGCAATCAATTGTGCTTATAGCAAATAATTACCAAGCATTTGGCTCAATTTTTGAATCTGAGCTTTACAACAATTGTAAACATGACATATATATTATCAAAAAAAAATTCACTTAAGCATCATATACAAAAACCCATAATAATGAAGATATTCAATGCATACCAGGCAAGTCAAGGAAAAAAAAACTTTACTATTGACTGAACCAGCTGCAAATGTTCCAGACCCCCTGTCTCAACTGTCTCAAAAACCCTTATCACCTCTCCTCTCAAAGTGTCTGAAAAAAGTAGCCTCTTTAATCAAGATCGGCCTTTTTACATCAATTGCACCGTCGAGGGCCCTCAGTTAACAACTCCTATTTATCCCCATCGCGAGATGCCCAATTTGGAAGTTACAAAAGAATCTTTGAACAGTTTTAACAACAACAACAACCATTTTCACCTAGTATTCCTAGGAAAAATGGTAAACGAATATGGAAATTGCTAGGTGGCAAATTTGACTTTTGAATTCAGCTCATAACTCTAAAAATGTTTATTGTTTGAATATATAATTTTTATTTTTTTTTTTCAATCATGTAAATCTAATACATGCCATTATTTTTTTGGTATAGTTATTTCATCAAATGAGGTGCCAAAATCTTAATGGGTTGCGAAGGCCTCAAAAAAGAAAAGGCCGTGAGGATGTGGTTTTTAGCAGGTATTCCTGATTCTGCACGTAACAGTCAAATTTTGGAAAAATCGGACATCAGTGCAAACAATTTACTTTCTCATATTATTTTTTAATTATGCATTGATCCATCGATTCTTCTTAAAAATTAGTGTTGATTGATGATCTCACTCACTATCTTGGGCTGCTTTGGGATCAAACCAAGCCAATTTACCCATCTCCTCATCATAAATATATATACTATTTTGTTTTGATAGGTTTTTTTTTAAATGTATAAAAACATGCTCTATGTTTAGGTATTATACCAGGGGCCTAGATGAAGAAGGTCACCCGGCAAATTACATTGAAACCGAACAAATTTTGGTCGTTCCTGACGGTAGCCATTCCACTAATTCGCCCAAATCTTCCACTAATTCTGATTTTGATCAATTCAGTGGTGCTTCTTACGTTCAAGTAAGAATTACTATCTCTCATTGTAAAAAGGATAAAGAGGAGATCTTTAGAATTTATAATATACCAACTGTTTTTTTGTCAATCACTTTGAAATCTATCTAATTTTGGTCAAATATATATAATTTTTTATATAGAAGTATATATTTTAAAACTCTAAAAAATTGTTTTAGGCATATTAATTGCTACTCCTACTAACCTTTTGCTTTTAAATTTAATTATTTTTGCCCGCTTATATTTGAGGGTCTAGTTAATTCATCCGATTTTTTTCTTCGGCTAAGATCGAATTTTTATCTGTTTTTGATCTTCCGACCCGTTCTTCGCAATAATCGCTATAAGTGAAATTAAAAGTTATCACATACCTTTTAATATCGAATGAGGGAAGGAATCTCTACAAAAAAAATTTTAAAATATATTTAAGTTTAAATATTATTACCTATGTTTAGACGCGTGGATCAGTACCTTTGTTTTGGACGCAAGAGCCAAACTTGCGTTATAAACCCTTCCCCGTTATCAGTACGAGTCAAGATCAAGTTTTTTATTTATATGTTTTTCAAATTTGATACACAATTCAGGTTGGCAAATGATAATTAATTAATATCAAAAGGATATTTATTTTTAAATTTTTAATATAATTTTACGTTTCTATAAATCCTTAATATATTATTTAAGTTTTTAAGACATATTTGAATAGTTATATCTTGACCATTTTTGCTTACAATGAAGTTTGCAGAAAGCGTTTGTCATTTTTGCCGTTTTTAAATATCTTTCAGGCTTAAAAGTAAATTGGATCACAAGGAGGAGTTTTTAATTACCAATTTATAATAAATTTTTATCGAATTGTTTTTATAATTGCCTTTAATATTAAATAGGTCCTTTTAAATTTGCTTTATCTAACGTTTAGGCAACCGGATTTAGGAAGCATATGGAACGTCAAATTCAAATTTATGGGAAACAAGTCATAATCAATTTGGTATAAAAAAAATTTTGTATATCACAGTCCACAAATATTAATGTCAGATAAAATAATTTTATTAAAACCTAAAAGCATTTATCCTCATGATGGCCTTATCTCCTATATATTCTCCATTTTTAGGCTTTTCCGGTTTCGGCTTCTTAGAACCATCCGTATCGAAAAATAACTTTTTTTGACCGAATTGGCAAATTTTGCGACCTCGAAAATATCTTAAAATAACCCCAAAATATTTATAAAATACTCTTTTAGCTTATAATCATCTCAAATAATGAGAAATAAAATTTTATAGTAATCAAGCTATTACATCCAGAGCTGGGAAAATGCCCATTTTTGGGTCAAACTCATTTTTTTATTTTTAGAAATTTAGAAAAAATAAAGGGTTTTAGCTTTAATCAAGAAAATATTTATAAAATTTAAGATTTTCTGCTTATATTCTGTATTTATAAATAATTGATTTTTTTAATCTGTCATAAAATTTTTAAAAAACAAAAATTTGAGTTTAGTCAAAAAATGGGTTTTTTCCCAGCTCTGATTACATCAGCATATACAGAATATTCCGCGTCCCAACCTAACGACACGATATATCAGTTTTTAATAGAAATACTATTAAAAGTTAAATTTTAACAATTTAACTATTGTGAAAAAAAAATTAATTTTATTTTTGGATCTTATTCGTTTTTTTTGTATTTCTTTTTAAAATTTTCAATATTTATAGCAAACCTACTTAGTTTTATTAGAGAAGAAGGGTAAACAGATTTAGAAATCCTGGGCAGGTTTTCTCTGTACTTATCTCATAACCTCTCAAAAACTTTTTGACCTGTCTAATTAAACATTTTGCAATTTCACGTACCTACATAAACGAGTTTCGTTTAAATTGCTCTCTACCCCCCACGCTTTTTTGGGCTTTTTGACAGCGGCCTATTCTAACATTTCCAAACGAGAGAAATTTTGTTTTTAGGTTCTTTTATAGGCCACGTTTGGGCCCAAATTGACTCTCTTGACCTAGCCCCCTTGCTCTTATGGCCGGTCCTTTCGAATATTGGCCAAAAGGAGTAACTAAGAAAAACTTTTTCTAGGAGACTGGGTAATAAAGTTATTAAATAATTCTTTTTTTAAGGTTATATAGTTTTTGATCGGCATAAAAAGGACAAAAATATGTTTATTACATGTTTTTATCAAAAAAATTATTAAACTCTTATAGGTAATTTGGCATATATCATATATGAAAAGCTCCCAATGGCTATATACAAAAATGGCAAAAAAAGACTAAATATATCCGTCTGTTTTCAATATTCCTTGCACAAAACGTTTTAATATTTTGGGTTAATTTTTAATGTTTCGATTTATTTTATTGGCAATAACTAATTCATACCCTTTTTAAATAATCTATAACTCCAATTTAGTTGCTAGTGACACCATGGGACAACAGTAATTTGTAGTTAAAAACATTAAAACCTCAAATTTAACTGCCTTGTTCAAATTGTATCGAACAATGTTTCATATATATTTTGGTTATAATGTTTTTCAGTTAGATAACGCAGGGTCCGAAGGAGACCTTTCTCGCGCCTTTCAAAAAGCTGTCACAGATGATCCCGCTTCTGACATGATCAAGTAATTTATTTATTTCCCATTTATTTCGTAGGTAATTTTTTGAATTTTAAAACAAAAATTTATTGATGTAATTTTCGTTCTCTATTAATTTTTAAATATATTAAAAATACATCTTATTTATTTAGGCATATATTTAATTGTTTTTTTGATGAAATCCGGAATTTATCGTGATAATAGTATTGGGTGGCTTGTTTAAACAAACCTTAAGAAAAATAACAAAAGGATTTTCGAATTTTTTAATTTTACAGAAACCACAATTGGCATAGGCTTGTTACAAGACATACTTTCTGTAAGACATTGGTGTTAATAAATAACGATTTGGGTTTTGAGCAACAGAATCATCTTTAAAAACGCCGTTTTTATATATTTATTATAAATATTGCATTACAAACATGATTTTGCTTTCGTCCAGATACTTCCAATTTGACTTCCACAAAGAATGTAAAAATTTGCAATACCATCGCTTAGACCGGCTAGTTCATGCCATTGCTGACGAACAAGACGTTTTAGGGTATTTCTTTCGTATATTTCTTATTTCTCAGGCCCGCCCTATTTCGCTATAAGCCCACGGTTCCTTCAACGGGCTGGCTTGGGCTTTACAATATTTTGTGAAAAATTTGGGGGGTTACCACCCCTATTTGCCTACCGAATTAAATTCTAAAAAAACCACATATTCTTTTTTTTTAATTTTAATCTATGTCAAATACTAGACCGATTGTTAAAAGTTGCCCAAATTGAGATTTTGTTGTAGCCCCCTTTCCCCAACTCGCTACAAATATTATAGTTTGATATTGTAAATTTTAATTTTAAAAAAATGTATTACAATTTTCTTAATTTCCCAATGAAATTTATTTTTTAAACGAAAATTTTATTTTCATGCAATTTTTTTTATAAATAAAGGTATTTTCTGGAAAGCGCAGCTAAAAAAATCCACATGCTGCAATTAGGTGTTTTTAGGACAAACTGTGCCGATTCATTAGATCGAACTAACGTGGTCCAGACCATTTTGGCCAAACGCATACTTGAAAAACAATTGCAAGTTTTTTATTTTTTTTTCAAATATTTTTGAAATTTCTAATATTTGGTGTATGCATATATAAAAGTTTCTAGTTTCAGTTATTAGGTTTTGTGAGCTAATTAAAAAAAAATTAATTAATTTTGGAAGACTTTGTGTTACGACAATTTGAATTAAATATTTCATATTTTAGGTTCATTTCATCTACTTATGTTTAGTTTTCTGCTTCTTTTGATTTTTTTTGGCAAGTTTTTTTGCTTTTAAATTATAATACACGTTATAATAAGTAACATATTCATAAATATTTTTTAAACTTTAATATAATTCAACATAAAAAGTTTAATACAAGAAATAATTTGTTTTCTTTCTCCCTTACTTAGATTAGTTACGTGTGTAGTAATTTGATATATTTTGTTTTTATTTTTTTAACAAGCAGAATAGGTGAAAAAAATAATTTATTTTAGTGACTTATTACGTACAAAATATATATTTTTAAAATGAAATTGATTTTATATTGTTATATATATACAGGTTTTGGAAGTTATTGATATGGGGAAAGAACTCGATAAATATCCCGAATTCTTTGCAACCTTTAGGAATGGTATTTGACTTTGTTGTTGTTGTTGTTGTTGTTGTTGTTGTTGTTGTTGTTGTTGTTGTTGTTGTTGTTGTTGTTGTTGTTAATAACGCATTTATATCTAAATTTTATTATTTTACAATCATCTACATCTCTTTATCCATTTTTGACCGAACAATAACTCGTTATAGGTTCTTACTAAGCTTCCAATTTAAAAAAAGTAAAAGCTTCGTTTTGTTTCCAGCAATGCCTTGTTTTGTTATTTGGGTTAAACAAATGGATGACGACTCAAATAGTCGTATATAATGAGTTATATTGTTGTTTGGTCTTTTTAAAATTAACTATAAGTGCTGATATCCCATCATTACGAGAACATGCTAATAAACATTATTTTGGCAATCAAAAAAGGGTAACCTTTATATAAAAGGGTCTTCAAAAATATAGTTAATAATCGGATTTTTATGTTTATTGTATTTTTGTTATTGCATTACATATTGTGTAGAATGGACTGAAAACGCTAATGTCTGCGCATGGCAATATGCCGGCTCTGGTGCCCTAAAAACTGATTTCACCCGGTAATTAATTTATTATTGTCGAAAAATTTTTAATTTAGATCAGCACCGCTATCGTTTCAATTTTTTATACCTTTTTACGTTTCTGCAATAAATTTCTGATTATTTAACAGGTCAACAAATTTTGGAGAGTTATGAGCTAACTACGGAAATCAGATCTGCCATCTTAGGGGTCTAATCCGTTTACCTTTTTTCTAAACGAACTTAGTCAGCTATAAACATTGAAAATTCATTGTTTGAGATGATAAATATAAGTTACAAGAGATTTTTTTATAAAAAGGAGATTCTGAAATTTTTTCTTTTCAGGTATTCTCGATCAGTCAATTTGTTTGGTCAAAAATGCCATTCTATCGATGTGGACGGATGTAAGGAGCCAAGGCAGGAAGAAA
The DNA here is from genome assembly GCA_030555515.1 of Acutogordius australiensis. Classification (NCBI taxonomy): domain Eukaryota; kingdom Metazoa; phylum Nematomorpha; class Gordioida; order Gordea; family Gordiidae; genus Acutogordius; species Acutogordius australiensis. The sequence continues at coordinate 34,575,496 of CM060245.1, read as the reverse complement.
CTAAGAAAAACGAAATATATATTGAGATAAAGCCATCATGGAGATAAATTTTTTTTATAATTTTATATAATTCACGGTTGTGCCATTGATAGTTGTTGACCTGTATCTAAAATACTGGGTAGCTACATCAAACTTCGAAAATTAAATCTGGTTTAAAAATATTTTTATATGTTTTTTTTTGCTAAAAATTTTGCAATTTAAAGTTTGCAACGAGCATTAAGTTATGACCCCGTGTTCTTGACGTTTGAGATTGATTAAAACATAAATGTGTATAATTTTTATTTTTAATCTAGATTTTAATTTAATTTTTCTTGTAGTACAAAAATAAATCTCGTACTGTTTTATCCTTTTAATCACGCAAAATAACTTTTTAATTATCATATTTTCGACTCAATCATATTTCCAGGACGGACCTCAGATAAACATAAAAACGGGAATATTAGCTATGTTGAATAATTCCCTATGTTTAATCTTATTCCATTTTTTTTAAATTTAATTTCATTTTAGAACCAAAATTTTTTATGCCTTTGTATTTTTACGGTGTTTCACAGCTATTTGTGAAAAAAAACGATGCAAAACAAATTTGAAAATTAAAGCTTAATAAGCACCGGTTAAAATTTATTAAAAATTTATCGACTATGGCACGTTTAAAAATACAATTTCGTTTAAAAATTTTTAAAACTTTATCCTTTAATAAACGCATTTTTCGAAAAAATTTGGCAAATATTTTTTACTACTTTTTAAAATAAAATATTTGCAAACAAAAATTTTAAATAATTATATAAAAACAATATATATTTGCTTCAAAGTGAATTTTTGTAGGAATATATATATATATTTTTTTGTATAATTTTTGCAGGACTGGAAAACGAACTAAGATTGGCCTCATCCAAGACGGTCTAAATTCTGCCCTACGATATTACAAGAATAACTTTGTAGACGGTTTTTCACAGGTGATCAGATCTGTTTTTTAAATTTATTTTATGATGATACAACCAACCATGTTAATTGTTATTTTTACAATTAACAAAAGGTTTTTTTTTCAAATTTTGGTAAGGACACAATTTAAATAAATTTTTTTTTGTTTTTTTTTCAAAATTTTTGAATTTTCGCAAAAAAAAATTTCTAGAAACTCCCACTTTAAACGTGCATTAAAAAAAATAATAAATCATAACAGCACTTTCTTGCTTAAACAAAATCATTTTGTTGTAGTTTTTTGAATTAAAATTAAATTTTTTAATTATTTTTACATTAATTTACATGTATAAAGGATTCAATTTTCCTCTTTTTGGGCAAATTTATGGTTGATACATCGAACGAATATCCTTATATAAGCCCATTTAAAACGGACAGTAAACGTGATTGGAAATATTTAGGTTATAGCACAATTTGTTTCTCTTGCTCATTTAAAAGATATATATTTTATTAAGGTTTCTTGGAAAAACGTAAATTTATTAACAATTTACTCCATAATTTTTTTATTTAATTAATTCTCTAATTTAAAAATTTATAAAATTAATCTGATTTTTTTTTTCATTTAAATTTTTGTTGATGACAGGCTTAAATTTTCTATATCAAATTAACATTTTCATTGAATTTTAGGTATTCCTATAGTGTTCGTGATCTCTTTTTCTATGATGATAGTTACGTACCTTTTGCCCTCGCGTAAATATTTAGATTTTTTTTTTTGATTTCATGCTTAATTTAAGTTATTAAATTATTTTTAGGTTGTAGCTGATTTTTAAATTTCTCATTTTGTTCACAAATTTAAACGAACTTTTATAAGTGTAAATCTAAGAATACTAAAATGGGATATTGAATGAAGATCTTATTTAATCAATATCTATTTTACTTGGTTATTTTTTTTTAAAAACAAAAATTATAAAGTTTTATTAACTTTATTAAAATGTGATTTTTGAATTTTTATTTGGATTTTTTGAAAGACATTATATATTTTATTAGGATCATGTGAACCATTATATCTTTTTTCTAGCTAACTACACCGACCAGATGATCTATTATTCGTTTTGGGCGATGATCTGTTGCATTGCCCTATACTTTATATTTTCGAACGGGCCCATATTTGTCGATAGGCCGAGACTTTCAGCCCCCAAAGTCATAAAGAATGAATAAACATTCTTTAGGCAGCATATTCATGAAAACTAACTTTGTATGTTAGTTGCAACCATATATATTTATTATATAACATATATTTTTGGCTTTCATATATTTTTTTGCAAAACTTATACCTTGATTTTGTTATTAAAAGCATTCTTTTATCTTTTATTTCTGATTAACCTAAAAAGGTTAAAATTCCATTTTTAAAAATACTTAACTGCCTATATTAATGTGATCTTGTAGAAAAAAAATTTAAAAATGCATTACTTTTTTTTATGTTTTGATACAGTTTAATATAATTTATTTCAAATTTGTTAAAAATTATACAAATGCCCGATCCAAATTAGTTAATTTTATTTGATATTATATATGTATTTAACAGTTCGACAAATTATTCGCTTCGGATTAATTAAATTTCAATTTAAATTTACCTTTTATATTTTTTTTTCAGTCATTAATACTGCCATGAAAAAAGGTCAAATAGTATAAATTAGGTTTAAAAAATAAACAATGTTGAAAAAAATGATATTAAAAATGAATTTAAAATTTTAATGAAAACAACATTATATATTTATTTATCCTGGACAAATTTTAAAAAAATTTAATATTAAAATCTAAACGTCTAATACATTATTAAAACCAATCAATTAAAAATTAATTTAATTAATCATGGTCAGCTTAAGTGAATTAAGAAAACAGAAATGATTTGGGTATTTTTTGATATTTTGTTATATCAGACTTCATTGCTAGCTTTTGTCGACCTGTGTTATAGCCATAAAATAATTTCAAAATTCTTAAATTAAAATATAGTCCAAACTAAATAACCCTGTGAGCTTTATTTTTTCGTTTGCCTAGTTAAATTTTTTTCGTATTTTTAAAAAAAAACTTTTCGTTGAACGCATTTTTGCAAAAAAATTTGCCAAATTTAGTTTTAGCGTTTTTAAGTTATTTTGAACAAAAAAAATTTTTTGAAAATTTTCAGACAAAAAAAATGCCATCACAACATTTTTTTATTAACATTATTTTTACTGTATTTTGATTAATTTTGTATAAGGATGCATTATATTAAGAGAAAACTATATATTTGTGTTAAGAAATTCAATTAATAAAATTATTTATTTATATAACTCACATATTAAAATTGAATATTACAAAACTATGGGTTATATAATATTTATAGATCAAAAATATTTTAAAATGCCTTAACCGCATATTTTAAAGTGCTAATCAGCTGCAAAAAAATTTTGCATAGTTAAAAAAATTATGGCATAATTTAATGACCAGAATGAATGTTGCTAGATGCAACCCCGCGTTGTTTTCCGCCTCGGGCCCCACGTTTTGACGGGATGAAGGTTAAGCAAAGGCTTTTATACGCTTGATTTTTACAATTTTTGCGCCGAGCGGCCATTTTATCCATGTTGTAAGTAATTTTTCTCACCGGTGGCCCTCCCCGAACATTGTTCCTATTGCACGTGTTATAACGGGTTGCGTCCATGCTTGGGCTCCTTATTTTGTGTGGATTGGAATTTGAGTTTTTGTTGTAGGCATTATTATTCCTGTCTTCGCTGGCAAGTTGAGCTTCGTACAAAGCCCGATCTCTTTTAACTGAAGCCGTAATAGCTTGAGTTTCATTTATAAAGGTCAGGGGCATGGGTCCTGTAGTCCCTGGCATATCGAAATTATTTTTCCCGTAATAACTTGAGGTTGACTGTTTGACAAAATTATTATTATTATTATTATTATTATTATTTTGGGAAACCTTTGCGTAATTTAGTGGATTTGGTACGTGTGAGTTATTACTATGAGTGTATGGGCTACAAAGACGACCAGTTTTTAGGTCCGTTTTCGGCATTTAGCGGTGTGAAGAAGCGTTGCTCGATGCCCATGTTGGAAGAATCTGAATCGGTGGGCGGTAAGAGACTGGTTAATTTACGCAGGTAATCTTTGTAATTGTACAAGTCAGCGTGGTTTAGGGTATTGCTACTACTTGTAACATTACTTCTATGGTTTTGAAGTAACATGTTATGACTAGGAATATCGCTGCTGTGAGTTGTTTTCAGGCGAGGTGTGTTAATAGCCTTTGTTGCATCAATATTTTGGTGGATTGGTTCATCTCCTGAGGCTGGTCCCCTAGAGTTATTCACGTATGTCGATTGTTCTTCATCATTAAATTCCACCTTGACGCGCTTAGAATAGTTTACCTGACCAGTATCCTGATTACAATTATTATTGTATTGATGATTAAATGTTGAAGGCACCACCCCTTTCCTCCACGCCTGTGTCGAACTCACAGATAAACTCGGTATGCGACTACTTTTATCATTATTCCTCGAGTTGCGTGGTAGGCCCTTCTCCTCCAATTGACGATATTTCTCGATAAGATCCCTCAACGAATTTTCGCAAACGCTATTAAGATTATTAAAATTGTCGTATGGTGTATCTTTTTGTTGCCAATTTGAAGTATCGGATCCTGCTAACTCATACCGAGCATAATTTGATGAATGAGGGTCATCTTTAATCCCATCGTGACCATACGTTCGTTTTGAAGGTGTTTGGACATTATTGGAGGAGTCGTAATGATTAATATTGATAATTGGATGAGCCGCTCTCGAAGGGATCGTTTCATTATTCGACGACAGCAATGAACCTTCCCCACGCCCCCCTATATTACCATCAATCGACCCCTCCTCATCTTCGTTGTCTGGCCCTACCGCACTTTGATCCGATACTCTAAAAGAGTTTTAAAGCAATCAAACAACGGGTTAAAATATCTATATAAGAGAGTAAAAAAATTAGAAAAAAAGTTTCAAACAGTTTGGACAATATTGCTTTTCTAAAAAAGTTAAATTTTCCAATATACTTTTGTCGGTATCATGCCGGATATTACACCAAATTTTATTAACCATCGTTTTATAAATAACCTTCTTAGTCCTTGTCCCACTGCCCTGATATTTACAAATATCTAATTTATAGCTGATAACACTGGACAGCAAACAAAAACAACATCAACGATTTTTTGAGTGTTTTGTAAAAAAATTTCTTGCGATCGATCCCGGGCTTAGTTTTTTTCCAATGCCTCCAATTTTTTTTTAAACGGCGTCCAAAGTTAAAAAAAAATTCACAAAATTTCGACTATTAATTTTACAAAAGTTCTATTGGCATATTCAGATTCCTCATAAAAAACATATCTAAAAAAAGTTATTACCTAAAATTAATAGCAATTTACTTTCAAGTTGTTTAGGATCAAAAAACGGATTTTATGACAAAAACCACTAATTCTATAAAAATAAAAAAATAAAAAAAAATTAAATATTTTTAAAAAATTCAAACCCCATAAGTAAATAATGAATGTTTTCGTGATCTAAATGTATTTTTAAACTTTTGTTACTACCGATAGGTTTTAAGATATAGAAGCCCAAAATACCCCAAAAATTGATTGACACCGAATAACTAATAATCTGACGCATAAAATTCTAATTTCATATTCGAGCGCCAAAAACTTACCCCAAAAAATAATAGTTGCCATTTAATGATGCTTAGGATCGTCCAAATATTGTTATCCAGTTCAATGAATGTTTCCGTTATCTAAATATATTTTTAAACTTTTGTTACTAGCCATAGGTGATATGATATAGAAGCCCAAAATACCCCCAAAATTTAAAATTCTCAACTTTGACACCGAATAACTAAAAATCTCAGGCATTGGCTAAAATTTTAATTTCATATTTGTGATCAGCGCCAAAAACTTGTTTAAAAACCATAGTTGCCATAAATTATGTTTATGGTCGTCCAAATTTTGTTGTCCAGTGTAATCATTTCAACATGTTCTTTATAAAATTTTTACAAATTTGTTATAAAAAAGTGTTCCAGGTGCTAAAAGAATATTTTGTTAATATATTACAATAATATATTGATTTAAAATATGGTCCAGTTAAGGGTGTTTAAGCTAAAGTTTTGGAAACTACATCGATTGTCAAATGGAGCAACGAAAAAATGCAAAACTCTCAAATTATTCTGGCTAAAATCCTAACAAGTTATTCAAAGATTATATAAAGAAAAACAACGTATGTCAGAAAAATTTATAAAAAATTGTTTTGTCTTAATTGAACAAAACCCCTAGGGTCAATAGGATTAAGCGCGTATCTCCGCCGATTTCATAACATCCATCGAAATGACGCCCGCACTCTCCGGAATATTATAACATGCGGGCTTGATAACCGTGGCAAAAGTTGAAGGCCAGAGTCATTTACCTGCTAAAACAACGTCCCTTTTGCCCTACATCTCTTGAAAGAGACGGCATACCCGTCAGGGCATAGCCCCTATTAGCCCCGTATGGTACTAGCCAATCACATCACGAGCTAAAGAATTTTCGGCCAGCAAAATGAAAAAGTACGAAAACAACTCTATCTATTCATTAAGTTAAAAGAAAAAATATGTGCATTTAAACGAAAAATTTTTGTTATAAAGCCTTAAACTTTTGCCCACCTAACCTTGTTTCTCGAAACATTTTTAATAAATATAACCTAGTACGATGGTCTGTCGCATATGCGTTGGATACTCCTGTATTTTCATACGACCTTTCGTCCCAAACCCTTGTTTTTGGTGGTCTACCCCTTCTCCGTTTTTCGCTACCGTCCATATGGTCGTCATCTATCCCATAATCATCATAAGCTTCATTCGTCGGAGTATTCCTTTTTCCATAAACTAAATTTTGAGTAGCCATTTTATTAGACCAATCATTATTATTCTGATGTGATTTGCAATGCAACAGGCGATCGGTGTTAGTTGACTGGTCGGTAGAGAAGCTCTTGTGGCAATTCGGCTGGTGTCAAAAAAGAAAATAAATTTTTTTTGTAAATCTTGAAATAAAAAGATTATAAAAAAAACTTCCCAACTTTTATAAAAATTAAATATCCAATTTAAAACGTATAAACATAATGAAGGTTTTACTTAAAACCTTAGTTACCTACCCGTAATTCATTTAGAGTAAAATTTTACAATTAAATTAGAGTTGAAACCGGGCGTTGATATTTCGGCCAAGCGCCGCTTAAACTTTTTTAATTATTTTCAATCTACCCCCGACCTAGGCCAGAACTTACAAATACTGCTTAAGTGAGCTGAAACCTAAGAAATTAGCTAACAGGTAGGATTTTTTATCTATTAAATTAGCAATTTTGATTTTGGTTGCTCATATTTTTTTTACGTTTGGCAAAGACCGAATTATTCATTCATGATGGTAATTTGAACAATTGGTATCTAGAGCCATTAAATAGTAAATTAGGGATGTTTTAAATGGCGTTTTACATTTCTCCCTAAATTGCTGAGGGCCTCAAAACTTTGGTGGTACCTGTAATATATACACAAAAAAATTAAGGAATCGGCGAAATATAAGCACCGAGCGTTAAGGTCAAATCCAACGCCAGCGGAATATAGCTTTTGGACGGTGACAAGTATATCTAATATTTACCCATAAGCAATGGAAATGCGGGCAGTTCTTGTATTGACAATTGGGCATAGGACAACAGGTGTTATCGTATAACTTATATGAGCGTTTTTCGAGCTCCATCATCATTTCGATTGCATCTTGTTTCGCCCTATTATTATTTTGTTATATTAGTATTGTTTTAAATCACAAGACGTAATATTAGTCTAATAAGGGCACGAGCAAAGTGAGTTTTTATTTTCGTAAAATTTAAAAATTCTGAAAATTTCAAAGAAAAAATTTTCAAAATTTTTTGACATATATTTTATTTTAGAAAATGCATTTTATGTGCATATACTTTATTTGTCAACTTTTTAAAAATTTGCGTTTTATTACAAAAATTTTTTTTCTTCAAAATTTTAAAAATTTTACGAAAATAAAAACTCACTTTGCACGTGCCCTAACATAAAAAAATTTGCAGCGTGAAAGTGAATGCTTAAAAATAATGAAGGTTTGAGGAGGTTTTGCTTTACATTTTATATGGGTAGTAAATCTGTTTAATTTTCTAGCACTCCCAACGCTAAGATTAGAAAACAATTTTAAAATTTTTGAAAATATTTTATCATGGCTCACTCGTTATAGCATTGCCACTTTAAACGCTACAGCAGGCCTCGAACACTGGCGAAGGTTTAAAGGCCCTAGGGCGCGTTCAGACTCGTTTTATTTTTTTGAAAAATTTTAAAAATTTCGGATTTTTTAAAAAAATTTTAAAAACTATGCTTATAACCAATATTGGCGACTTTTTGTAAAAAAAAAAAGCGTTCAATGTAAAAAGGTAAACATTTTAAAATTTTTTATAAAAATAAAATGAGTCTGAACGCGCCCTTATAAGTGAAATTTATATAAGCTGTCACACATACAATAACTGACCAGGCTAAACGTTGCTTGTAGCGTAAAACCGGCGCTGGAAAAAAATGAGCTTTTTTTTTCTGTACTGTAGATTTGTTTTCTAAAGTTGAGGAAGCCCCTTGATTGTTTTAATTTAATAGATTTCATTGGTTTTTATACCATATTTTGCTCAAATATCAAAAATGATTTCCTTTTAGGTCGATAGAAAACTAAATTTAAATATCGATTTTTTTTTAGAAATCATTGACACCTAATTAGGCCCCAGTTTTTTTTAATGAATTATATATGTTAAATATTAGCTGATCAATTCGGTTCAGGTTTTGGGCTAAAATTTGTAAAAAAAATTCCATATTAGGGGTAGACAAGAGGTTGAAAAATATAATAAAAAAATTCACATTTACTAAAAAAAAATTACTGACCAGGTTAAAGGTACTTGAAATCAAAGTCAAGATCCAAAAACCACACCCGGCACGGTGATAGCTTGCCCAAAAAATTCCGGGCCTAGCCTGGCCTAATAAAACGGATAGGGTCAATTTTTATTTTGCCCTATTTTTTTTAATTATTTTTAACAAATAAAACTCATATATTCGGTATTTCATCGATAATTTTCCAAAAAAAAAACTATAATTTAAGTACGAACTATAGGATTTTATTAAAGACCTTTTGTTTCATTTTAGAATGCTTTAAATACCAAAACGTTTAGCTCACACCCCTTAGAAAATAATTTGCAACAGATGATTTTATCTTTCCAGACACTTTTATGTAAGCACTCTAAAATTGTAATTAACCTGTTTTGATTAAACGGCGGAGGTTTATAATCCTTTCCGGTTTGCAATGATTGCGACATGGTTAGATATTTTTGTAGCTGCCCGTACAGTATTTGTTGTTGGTATTCAGGTGACACACCTTTATGCGTGGATGTCAATGGAGAGTTGAGCAGACGACTCTTTTCACCTTCTCTAGCAGACGACGAAGACGCCTCAATTGACTTTGTGTAAGTGTGTGAATTCCTAACATTTTGTTGCTGAGAAGTTGACGAGGCCATTTGTGCCAGGTATTGTTTGTACTTCTCAAATAGGGAATTTGAAGTTGAATTTCCGCCAATAATGCCCCTCGTTTCAGACGAATATTTGCGAAGTTCGGCCGAGAGCAAGGAGTTGTAATAATCCAGTTGTTGTTTGGCTCTTGATAGCACTTCCGCGTGGTTTATAGGTTGGTTCAAACGGCGCGGAGAGTTTGTCGGTGGCGGACTGTAGTTTTGATGAGAATTAGAAGACTTATGTATTTCAACGTTTCTAATATAATTGGAATCTTGAAATCTTTTAAAATTATTAATTTCCGGAGTTTTATGATTAACAAGATCATTAGCTAAAGTGGTATCCGGGTTTGGTTCTTTTTTAATCTGGACATTCTCCAAGATGTTGGAACTCATAGGTTCCGCTAAATTTTTATGTGAATCATATGCATTTTGGGCCGAAACAAATGACTCGTCGGGCGAGTTAGCAGAGAGTGGACGAAGAACGGGTTTAGGGGTGAAATTCTTTCGCTTGTTTTTTCTTGTGGTCCCGAAAATTTCTGGGTTTGAATTCTGCCATTCTGTATCGTCCATTATTTGTGTTTATGTAATTTTTTGAAAAAAAAAATTATATCCCAGGGTTGTCAAAAAGCAAATTGAAGTTAGTATGATATATCCCAAATAACAATCTTTAATTTTGACGATCACCGGGCGCTAAATGTAAATTGATTGGTAATTATGACTCGACCTATAATCGCATCATTTTTAGGTTTGATGGAAGTAAGATTTTCTATAAAACTGACTGAGTAAGGTAATGATGCAAGTAAGAGTAGAAGATTTGATCCCTATTTCCAATAATTTTATTTTATTTTTTTTTCTTATCCATTTCTATTGCAAAATGTCGCCAAGGATTAGCTGATAAACTATATATTATTGAAGAATTGGGAGATTGACTCGAGATTCAACAAAAAATGTATAATATATAACTTAATAAGGGAAAATCAGCATGTGGGAGCGCAAAAGGGAAAAATGATCGGAAAAAAAATTGAATATTTATCCCGTTCGAATCTCAGTTAAATAAGAATATACAACGCTTTCATCTACCGACTCTTGTTTAAATATTTAATGCAAAAAGTCGATTAGATCATAAAAATTGAAATAATATCAATAATAATAAAACGTAGTAGGGAAAATAGGATGAATTTTTAGCAAATAATAAATTTGATGTTTTTGCAGTTGGGAGATGTTGGAAGCATAACTCCTTATATGGTTATAGCTGAACAAACGGTGATGTAGCCTAAATCTTGATTTTTCCAATCTAACAATTATGATAAATGCTTGATGTTATCCTACATCATTTTGTAAATATTCTAAAAAAATAAAACTTATTTTATATGCAAGTAGATAAATTTTTTAGATTAATTTTAAGACTGAATTGGGCACCCATTAAGGCTCGAATACTTTTTTTTTGCAAAATTTTTGTCACAAGTTTGAACACCAATTAGTTTGAAATCTTTAACTACTTAATCTTCGAAGCTGTTTTTATGGCATGTTCGATAACTTTTCTATGAAATATACGGGTATGTAATAACATATTGTTGAAATTTTTCGATGATTTATTGATTTGATTTCGGGCCTCATCAAAAATTTGGACTTTTATTTTAGCTCATTGGAAACTTTAATGTGTCCGATATTGGATTCAGTCAATTAAAAGGGGGGGGGGGGGGGGCCCACCACCCCCAAAAAATTATTTTTTAATACCCCCCCCCCCCCCCCCCAAAAAACAAAATAAAAAAAAAATTATTTTAAAAAATTAATTTTTAAAAAAAAAATTTTTAACCCCCCCCCCCCAAGCTTTAAATTTACGCCCTTAAAGATTATGGGATGGAGCCTTTATTTAAGGAGTAAGCCGCCTACTGGCATCTAATTTTAACATCTTCAGATTGATCGATAAATTTGTATTTCTTAAAAATTAAAACTTTTTTGGCTCAACTTGGACCGTCTGACCTCTGTTTAAAAGGGTCCAGTAACGTGTTACCATTTAGCTATACTAAGTTGACTTAGGGAATTATGCAAAATCAAAATTAATAGCTTTCTAGGTTTTTTTTTCAACAACTTTGCCATTTGATTATTTAATGGTGCCTTACTGTCCGGGTCAGTACTGGACACTTTAGCTCAGCTAATTTTCCCAAGAAAAGGGGCCCAAATATTTTTACAATAATGCTTGGAAAATTATAAGTTTAAGTTACAAGTGTGATAATAAAACATAAAACTGTTTGATATATGGCAAAAAATTAAATATATATATAAATATGAATAAGACAGTTTGTAATAAGGTCTTTTTAATTTAGTAATTCGTGAAAAACCATTTTAAATTTAAGTTTTTTAATTAAAAGTAACAATATTAAACACATGGTAACGAGTCACATGAATGCCTTCTCGATGCAAAATTATTCCGTGGAGTCTGAAATTTGAGCTCAAAAGAGAGATTGTAATCAAAATCGATTTTTGGCGAAGGCGCCTTTTTCTCAATCATTGAATATTATTTTTTTTTGTCTTATATTTTAATTTTATCTTATCTTACTTGTTACCATATATGGTAATTACAAAATAATAAATTGTTAGCAATTGGTTTTTTTATAAATAATATTATAATTATTTTTAGTACATGTCTTTAGAGATTCGAGCATAATTCATTCATTATTTCAGCACTAAATTTAGGGAATATATCCAGAGGTTACAAAACTCGAGGAACTCAGTGTTGTCGTGGGTGAAATGAAATGAGCTCACACCCCTACCCATTTATAAAATTAAGTTCTTCGCCTATTTTTGGCTTTAGTGGCACCTAATTATTTGATTTTTCTAGAATCAAATTAAAAAGTATTACAATATACAATTGAGAGAATCCAAAGTGATCATCACTCGTAGATAAGTTACAATATTATTTTTTTAGCTCAATAGAAATAAGCTCACCACTTTTAGCTCAAAAATGTAAACCTTCGAATTCTTCAGCCATGAAAAAGTTTTATTCGCGGGTTAGAATGCCGGTCCTTATTAAAGGGCAATTTTTGCAAAAAATTGTGCTATAGGACCGAAGACCATGCTTTGGTTGTCCAAGTGGTCCCTTTAAGGAAACTGATTTTGAGTGCCGAAAACAAACACACTTATTACGATATTGGGGTAAAAAAAAAGTCGTGGTTAAAAAGTCTCGTTTAAACCTATTTCCCTACAAAAGGAACAGACCTTACCCGCCAGGGCTTTGCTCTTTAATTCTGCATCAGGCCCCGCAAAGTTATGTGAGATTTAACACATGCCCCGGATACCTAGATCCCGTAAACATAGGCTCACAAAAATGGCAGAAGGTTTCGATTCAATGCGATAGGGGTATATCTCAATTTAACTCACGAAAATGCTCTCCTCAACTTCAGTGAAAAAACGTGCAAGCACTAAAGGTCTTAAGACCTCCGATAATTTGGTATAAAACCTTTAAAAATATATTGGCAAATCTTTCACCTTTTATGCCTAGCCCAAAACTCGTTTTAATTTCGCCTCACGACCGACGCAACTCGGATCCCGAATATTTTACATGGCTATGAATTTTTTTAAACAATTACTAATATATAAATTACAGTGAGCAAAGTTATTTCTTTTATCCTTGTATAGGGCGAACGGCTCTTTGATCACAATTTCAATATTAACTCCTCTCATTGATTCATTAAATTTTTACAAATTTGGGTTACCCGCATGAGGAGCCCGGTGGGAAATTATAACATTAATTAATAAATATAAGTGCAAGAAAATAATGGAAATAGTATATCAGAATAACATTTTGTATAAAAGAATTAATAAAGTTTTATAAAATGACTCTAAATGTATTTCGGCACAACTACAAAATAAACGATAATATTTTTTTACCCGGCCAAATTTTTTTCACCCGTCTATTTGTTCTAATGTTTAATTGGGGATCCATGTATCTATAAAAAACTTATTAAATTTACTAAGTGCCGTAAAAACCTATTTTTTCTCACACATAAAAAGTCTTTTGCAAATGACCAATACACGTTCCTTGTGGAATAATAATTTAGTCATGATTGCGTTTTTATAAAGTGATATGACAACTAAAAGGACCCCTAAAACAAAATAAAAAAATTGAGTTTTTAACATTTGTGCAAAATTGGTTTTGATACATAATATTATCTAAAACAAACAAATTTTCTTACCTGTCACAGGTGAAATGTGGGTATAATTTTTTGAGATTTTTTTTAGCCCCCAAGAAGGCTGCACTAAACGACCACTAAATGCAAAAATAATGAAGTACCCCACCTTCATAAAAGGTTTTTTTTCTTAAAATTTATATACCACTATAGTTCTATTCGTATGAATATTAATTTATAAATGCTATTTTCTCATATACATGCATTTCAGACCCATTGACTTTTAAAAGGGAGCCTTAGTTTACGTATACCAAAATTTTGCGCTAACCCATAAAAATTATAATATTTGACATTATGCCATCCTTTGGAGTAGGGGACCTATTCATGTACCTGTGGATTCTGTTAATCAATATTCTACCATCCTGTTTCATTTACCGCTCAAGTAGATTTACATTTAACACATAAGCACCAATGAATATTAATGTCCTGGGGCAGCGTTGATTTTGTACTCGTTCCGTAAGACCTTTTCCTCCAGATGATATACCCGTTCAAGACTATAAATCATTTACCCGAGCGGAGCGATCAATTTTCCCGATGGCAAAATTTGTTCTCACGGCCTGCGACTTAGGTCACCCTAGGCTCTCAATTTATATTGGGCCTACAGCAGGCCGTTTGCAAGTTTCTGCCGTTTAAAAAAATTAAATCAACACTACTGATAAACCAACTGAGTTCATTGGCGTAGGATAGGAAGGGGGGGGGGGGGAAGAGGGAGGGGTTTGGGAATAAACCCCCCCCCCCCCCCCCCAATATATTTTTGTTTATATAAATAAAAAATTTTTTTTGAAACCCCCCCCCCCCCCCCCCCCCCCCCCCCCCCAAGCTTTACAACTTGCTACGCCCTTGACTGAGCTATTCATCTATTTTTAAACTTTAATAACTTCATAAATTTTAAACGGATCTTGGTGCAACCATTTTTTTTATCTCGTCAATAATTTAAAAATTCCACTGTACGATGGTTTAATTTTAATGTAAAAAAAAGTTTTTCATAAAACTTTGCTAATCAAAATTACCGAAAAGTTTTTATTAGCGTTAAAACTTTTTGCCGAACATTTTGGTAAAACGAAAAAAAAAATTATATATATTTCTATTTCTAAAGAATTTGTTAGATCTGAATATTCTTTCTTCAACTAAACAAATTATAACATACTTATAAAAATTCAAATTAACTCTGTCAAAAAAAGGATTCGTCGTAAAACATTTTTAGCTAAATTATTAGCAAAAATGCGTTTTTGGGACTAATAAAATTTCGCTATTAAGCGTGGACTCTGCTTAAAATATCTTTGTTTGTCTACAATATATAAATAGCCAATTGTTATGATCCAAATTCATTTAAAAGGCCCGTTGGTAGGTACTGTTATATTTTATAAGATATAAAAAAAATATAGTTTATTTAAGTTTTATTAGAGCATTGGCATTTTCCCACTAGAAAACAAATTAATATTGAGAATTTTAAGTAAATTTGATTTTAAAAATTAAAGAAACACAGGCGACCATTCATATATAAAAAAACGAATATATTTTTTGATTATAATTATTTTTTTAAATTTTCTCAAATAATTATCTAGTATCCCTATTTTTTTACGCTTTAACTTTATTATTCATTTATACATACAGGATTATTACTTTTTTAACAATTTTAAATTGTAAATATATAAAAGAAAACTGTATATAGCTAAAAAATACAAGAAATTGAAGTTTAAAAAATAAATAGGATCGCTTTCTTTTTGCATACCCAAAGTAAATAAATTAATTCTATGGGACAACAAAAAAAGAAAACATAAATGATTTTTACGTAGTTTTGTAAAAAAAAATTCCATGCGATTTTGGGTTAGATTCTTATCCCAATGCCCCAAATTATTTTTATAATGCGTCCAATGTTCAGAAGAAAATCTATAAAATTCCCTAAAATCTGTTGAATAGATCCCATTTGAAAAACATATATGAAAAAGGTTAATACTTAAGTTATTAGGAATCTATTTTAAAGTTATTTAGGAATAAAAACGGATTTTTTGACAAAAACCAAAAATTAATTATAATATTCAAACATCTTTAATAAATGTCTACTTTTTAAATTAAATGTATTTCAAAACTTTGTTTCTATTCATAGGTTTGGTAATATATTCCAAAATAGTCTCAGCAGTAGAAAATTATATATTTTTAATCAGCACCAGAAATTTAACTAAAAACAATAGTTGCGATCTTCCATATTATATTGTTCGGTCTTCTTTTTTATACATGTATCTCTTGATACCAAAAACATTATAAGTTAAAAATGATATTAATATTAATTTAAAAAAAATAAATATGATACTCTCGTAAATATAATTAAACATTATAATAATTAAATTTAGTATATATAATAATAAAAAAAAATTCCCATTAATAATATCGGTTATTTTTGGAAAAATTAAAAACCATATAAGACATGGCCGAACACATAATTTTTATTTAGCCATCACATTAACCGTGGCTAATAGCCTAAAGACAACCATAACTTGCGAATGCACAACGAATGAATGCTTAAAACAACACGTCCGCATGTGCACTTCGAACCTCATTTGCTACACTCAATACATGGAGCGGCCAATGTTCCTTCCAACCCCAATCATTAAATTGTCGAAAACAAAGTTATCTGTACGGCAAAATTTCTCTACGCCTCAACAAAATTTGAAAAATCCTAGGAAACATTATTTAAACCCGGGCAATAAGAGGAATTTGCAGGAAACTCAGATTGGAATAGGGACAATTACTCGGGGTATTCATATATAATCGTATTTATTATTAATATAAATTTCGTTTCATGTCTCAGATTTTAGGCGAGCTTCGAAATTGGGAACGGCGGATAAATCTAGATGTGGGAAAAATTTTATGAAATGAGGTTCACTGTCAAATAAGCTCAATTTTTATTGCATTTTTGGACTCATAAGAAAGACCATTTAACTAAGTGGCTTAAGCTCAACGAATACTTTATACTCCCTTGTGGTACGCTAATAATTAACATGGAATTGTTTGTTTTATCAACCAGGCTGTTACAACGGAACAGATCTTCCTTTCATGTGTCACGGGCGGAGCCCGAGGAATAAGCTGTACACGCTAAGCTTGACTCGATTTTGGCCGAGAGTCAAATGCTGCTCTCAACCGATGTGTAATACCTACACCAATAACCTTCAATATGAAACTCAAAACGCTAATGGTATATTATTTATTTTAAGTTATGAAATATGGTTGATAAAAAAATTAGATAATTTAAAAATACAGAAAAAAAATGTTGAAAATATAATCGGGAAAATGATTTTCTTTATCAAACAATAAAGGAAAAATAAAATTAATTGTAAATGATTTGGAATGTTGTTTATAGCCAAGTAATTTTTTTTTAAATAGAGTTAATTAGTATTAGATTTATATGGTCCTTTACAAATATTTTATTTCAACCTTTGTATTATTATTATATTAAAATTATATTAGATTAGATTGACCATATTAAATTATTTAATCCAATTTTTTGCACGCCTGCATCGACGCACGGGGATAAAATGATACGGAGTTTTATTAGTATTTTTTTGGTCTCTAATAAATTAAGAAGATATATATTAAATAATATATTTTTTTGTAAGTTTAGAATAAAAACCCGAATATTTATTTTTTATTACTTGCAGAAGCAGATTTGTGAAGATAATTTTTGATTTCAATTAATTTCAAATTATATACAAAATAATATTATTTACGCTTAAGTAACTATAATATATATTTAGATTTAATAAATTCTAAAATATTAATCTGGAACGGCATCATTTTAAAATATTTATGCATAAAAAATAAAATGTTTCTTTTTTTTTATGTTGGCTAAACTTCGTTTGTTTGTTAATAAAAAAAATAGGATCTTTCAATTAAACAGCCTATGTCTTGAATTAAATTAATATTTATTAAACATCAATTTTTCCCTGAGCCTTATTAACGGCACTTTTTTAAACCTTTGCGTTAATCAGTAAATGTTGCGCTTAAATTATGCTTCTTTGGTTTGGCGCTATAAAATACTGATAATAATTTATGGCTATTATCAATCATATTGTCGTCAAAGAGCGAACAAGACTTTTGCGGTTTTTAAAGAGTTTTTGTGCAATTACAATTTTAGGTTTAGTTTATCTCCAAATGCCCTTATTATTTTGTATTGGGTTTAAAATTTAACAAGTACATAAAATTATTACAATTAATTAACTTTTATAATATATTATTAGAAAAAAAAACTGTCTATAAAAGTTATCTTAAAATAAGTGATATTTATTTCATGTGGTTTTGTGTTGTTCCATATCTATTAACTAATTTTAGTAATAAAATCGGATTAAAAATTATTTAATTTTTATAAGAGATTTAAACGCCCAACGCTAATCATGTAAGATTTTTCAATTATAACATTAAATATAACCTAAAATGGAAAAACCCTGATCATTACTTATAAATAAATCTGAGACATTGGTCAATTCTAATTTAATAATTGCAGCACCAAACTTGACCAAAAACGTGTTAAAATTTAAAATTACTTTGCGCTTTTTCCCCTTTTTTTGGGCACCAGAAAAAAAGCCCATTTTCTCCCCCCTTTGGCCCACACTTTTTTTATAGTCGAATCAGTTAAAACACACTTATATAACAGTTATTTAGTTTTCAATGGTTCAATATAATCTTCCACCCTCCCCCTTTAAAAGATTCTTGGGGAAGTTTAAAATATTAGAATTGACAAAATATCTACTATAAACTGCATATTAAAGTTATAATTTCGCAACGAAAAAGTAATTTATGATAAAGAAAAATTAAAAGTTAAATACAAATTAAGTAATTAAAAATTTTGTCCTTCTTTTATCATAAATAACTTATTTTTAGCCCCGGGGTAATTTTAATTTTCAATAAATATTTGGCTTATTGAGAGGCGAGGCAAAAGGTGTCGTACCGCTCTAAACAAGCCTTAAAAGGTATCTTGGCGAGAAATTAAATTTGACCTTGAAACTTTTAAAGCTTGTTGCCGCATAATATCTAAACTATATGTATTAATTATAAGAATTTATTATAATTTTTGTAATGGAACAAAATTTGATAAAATAAATATCTTTTCATAACGGACCTCACATAGAGCTTGTCACAGTTTCATATTATTTTTAGCGAATTTTTTATTGTATTCAAATATAAGGTTATTATGTAAGAATACTTGATATACTGATAAATGATAAAGTTTTGTCTCTGTCAAATATTTAAATAATTTAAAATAAAAAGTAGGTGTTAGATCATTAATTTTAGGTTTTAAAAATGTATTTGTGAATAACAAGAAAAACGCAAGTTTGAACAAAATATTGTCTGGGCTTCCTACATTCAAAATTCTTTGCATTTATAAAGGCAAGATTTAAAAGAAACACAAAACGATTTTGGGTTTATTTTGCTCGAAGTACAATCAGAAAATTAAAATATAACTTCTTTAATTTAAAATTTTGGGCTAATTTTTATAAATCCAGCAGATTAATTCTTACAATTAACAATGCAGGAGCTTTTAAAATCGCTAAAAAAATAAGCGCAAAATAATTTCCTTTGAAAATTAGTATTACGGGCCAGCCCGCTAAATTGAAATTTTGTTTTAAAACATTTTTTTATATATTTGTCAAAAAAATTAATGTTAAATAACAAAAACATTTAATTAAAATAAAGGCTACAATTTAAAAAACAAAACTAAGAATAAATTTCCACGTGCTCTCTAAGGTCATTTTTTAAGACATATTGAAAATTCAGTTTTGTCAGATTACAGTAAATTAATTAGCTTAAATTAGCCGAAATGTGGTGATATCCTACATAGATCTTTTGTACCGCTTAGTTTAAAAACAAACATACATTAGATATTTAAAAATTTAGTATGCCTTTATATAAATTGCAACATTAATTTCAGGGTGGTCTCAATAATAATATTTATTCAATGTAGTTTTCTTAAATAATATCAGGGGCGTATGCAGAAACTTTTCTAAAGGGGGGCAAGAATTTTTTTTGTAATAGAGAAATTTAATTTTAATGTTGATATTTTATTTGCAAAATTAATTTACAAGGCTGTATATTTTCCAAAAAATAGCAATTTTTTTAATTTTATTCTCTTTAATTTGTTTAATATTTAAATTCAACCGCTAATTACATCATAATAAAAAATTTTAAAGGGGGCAATTGCCCTTTTGACAACCCCTAAATATGCCCCTGAATAATATATTGTATTTCGTATTTCATTAAAAAAAGATGTGATAATTTTATTTGGTAAAATTGCTGACATGTTAAGAGGTTACAAAGTTTTAATTGAAAAATTTTAATTTTAGTATATGTTATAATTTATATTTAAACATCATCTATCCCTCTTTTTTATCAAAAAAAGAAATCTCCATTTTTTTGCGTTGAAAATAAATTGAAATCAATTTTGTTTATTTTTTTTTATCTTTTTTGATTATTTAATATTTTTTTCAAAAATATTTATTGTATAAACCCGGCTTTCAAAGCTTGATTCCAAAAAAACTGTAAACGGATTTGAAAGACCTAAGATGACAAATATGGCCTTTGTAATTAACTCATA
This sequence comes from Acutogordius australiensis, assembly GCA_030555515.1. NCBI lineage: Eukaryota > Metazoa > Nematomorpha > Gordioida > Gordea > Gordiidae > Acutogordius > Acutogordius australiensis. The sequence continues at coordinate 34,555,232 of CM060245.1, read as the reverse complement.
ACTTTCGATTTATTTTTGATCTTTGTTATTCGAAGAGATGGTAAAACAAATTTTTGACTTCAATTAGTTAATTTCAACTGTCCTAATTAAAATTTTGAAAAAATTCTTTATTAGTTTTTGCCATTAAATATACAAGCGTCGGAGTTCATACCAGGTCGGAATGATATCCCATACTCGCCCGTTCGACATATTTTTATAGGCCCACCGACGCCCCTACAAAGACGGCCAGGATATTAACTGTTAACTGTGAATTATATGTTCTAAAATTACACAGGTCGACAAAAAATGGCGACCAATTTTAAACATATATATTTTGAAAGGATTTTTTAAGCAAATTCCAAATATCTTTTCCGTTTTTTTTGAATAGGTCTAATTTTTTACCTAGATGGGTTTAAAAGTACCAAAAACCTCAATATGTCCTATATTTATAGGCACTTTTCGTGCCTTTAAAATAAAAATAACTAGAAAAATATACTTTACCATTGAAAAACGCTTATATTGTTATATAACTTTTTTAGAATTTATTTATCTCATTTACTTTTTTAAATATTTGATTTTAAAAAACTCAAAATTTCCAAAAAATACGCGTTTGAAAGTCTGTGCTTCAAAATCATAAAAAATTAAAAAATCATTCAGAAGAGTACAAATAACATTTGAGATATGTAATAAATAAATGCGATTTAAGCCAAATAAGTATTATATTTTTGATAAATGATAGAAGATAATGAAATATAAGCACATATAAAAAGTGAAAATACTACCCAAGCAACTTTTTTTGTTTATATTTAACATATCTTACTACACTACATCGAGATATGTAAGTAAGTGAAGGGTTGGCAGATAATGCCAGTATTAGTAGCAGCACGCACTACAATCTTTAAGAATTTAGTCGCCCCTTTTTTAATATATAAAATTTTGAAGCACAGACTTTCAGACGCGTATTTTTTGGGAATTTTGAGTTTTTTAAAATCAAATATTTAAAATAAATGAAATAAGTAAATTCTAAAAAAGTTTTATAACAATATAAGAGTTTTTCAATAGTAAAATATATTTTTCTATTATTCATTTTTATTTTAAAGGCACGAAAAGTGCCTATAAATATAGGACATATTGAGGTTTTTGGTACTTTTAAACCCATCTAGGTAAAAAATTAGACCTATTCAAAAAAAACGGAAAAGATATTGGGAATGTACTCAAAAAACACTATCAAAATATATATGTTTATAATTGGTCGCCGACATAAAGTTGTTATTTGTCGACCAGTGTTATCAATAAAATTTTGAAGTGCTAAAATAATACCCTTTGAACAATGATACATATATCATTTTTAGTTTTTGTAAATAAAAAAGGAAAATGAGATATAAAAAATTACTTAGTTGGATCCATAACTCTTTTTTTCTGATTCAAGCCAAGTCTGCCCGGCCCGCTTAAATTTGGGCGGGCGGCACCGAGTCGAATGGGCTTAGGGTGCCAATTTTTTTTTCTAATTTTAAGATGTTTTCACCTTATCATATTTATTTAACGGCCCCCCGCCCAATAATTATATATTTTATATAACGACCTATGATGTCAGCAGGTATTGATACTCAGGGTATGCCGAAAAGGTGAAATTAAAAAAATATGATATTGTTTTTTTCAATTCAGATAATATAAAACAAAAAACGGGTGTGAAATTTTTTTTAGATTCTAATTTTTAATTAAAAAAAAAAAAGTCCCCCCCCCTCCCGATTCAGCGTATCAAATTACTTCATTATTTTTTCCCAAAATTTAAGGAAGAGAGGAGTGGGCACAAATTTGTAGGGCTAGAAAGTTAATTCTTTGGGCACATGCAAAGTGAGTTTTTATTTTTGTAAAATTTTCGAAATTAAAATAAAAATTTGTAACACACGCAAATTTTCAAAAAAGTTACCAAATTCAGTATATGTATATACAAAATTCTGAAATAAAATATTTTTGAAATTTTCAAAATTTTTAAAATTTTATAAAAATTAAAATTCACTTTGCAGGTGGCTTTACATAAAAATTAACAATTGGTTTTATATAATAAATCACGTAACAATGACAAATCACTGATATTCAACTCAATTTTTTTAAAAAATTATTTAACTCTCGTGAGACAATTTAGTGACACAACGAAATCTGCTGAGAATTTGAAATTAGAAAATGAATTAGTAAATTTGAAAAGCAAACAAAATGTTACACCAAAGCATAATGATTTTAATAATGAAGATAATAATGACCTTGTAACTCCCGTTTGGCCTCTAAAATTTAATGTATCACAAAATAATAATACTACAACATATAAATATCCAAATCAAAATTTCAACAAAATTTTACGAGAATCATCAACAAAGACTAACGAATTACTTCGACACACTCCTCATAATTTTCTCGTGATAAGATCTCAATGGAATCTAAAGCATCAAAACCCTAAGAATTTTAGTAGTCTAACAGCCCCTACTAATTTTCCTACGGTGAATGTCACAAATTCCATTGAAATCTTATATGCCGGTGTCATTTTGGTTAGCGCGTTGGTCCTCTTCTCAGGCCTTTTCTGTTATTATCCCATCGATGTCTATTACCGGATATTACGGAAAGCCGAATTTTGTCATACCAAAACACACATTATTTCCCACGACGCTTTGTTGACAACGCTGACTCCGCCCCAAAAAATCCAATTACCTTCCGGAATTAGAGAACAATCACCTCTGTTGAGTACGGTATCCGACTCCAATTTACAAGCTGACCTATGTGCTGATTTGGAAATCTTCAATTCCATTGCACATTTGAATCCCACCAATTTCACGAAAGATGTAAAAATAAACAGAATTGTGTCAAATAAAGAAGCAATTTTACGCAATAAATATACTGTGTTACATATTTAGTCAAGGTTTAATATATTTCTTAAGTTTTTTATATCTATCAAACACACCTACAATTGAATGTTAGCAAATTTAAATTGAATAAATATAACACAGGAAAAAGTTTGAAATTTATAGAAATCAAACCTGTCATTTTTGGTATTTTGAAATTCGTATACCATTTTTTAATCAATAGAAATTCAGCTATAAACATTCAAAATTAAAATAGTCAAAAAAACCAAAAGAAACATAAACAGAAAAACATTTAAAAAATTATTATTGTATTTAAAACAGTTAAACTGTTAACCAAACCTTACGTAACACAGGTCAATTTCAAAGTTATAAGCTAACTATATACACATGCCAACTATAAAGATCTTCAAATACGTGTAAATAAAACTTAGTAAGTCTGCTATAAACATTAAAAATTTAGAGATGATGTTAAAAAAACAAAAAAAAATGCCAAAATAAAAATAAATTAATTCTTTTTTTTGCATATTGGCTAGCTATGTTTAATTTATATCAATAATGTATTCAAAATTATTAATATATCGTGTCGTAATTAAATTTAAGTTTGGTTATCTAAATGCAAAGAGTTTAATACTAAACTATTATATTTATCATTATTTGAGATTTAAATTTAACACGGGTTTTTCATATAATAAGAAGATTCTTAAATTTTTTAATTTCATATATACTCTAGGTCGCAAGATTTTTCAATTTGATCAAAAAATGTCATTTTTTATTATGGACGGATATTTGGAACGGATGGTGAAAGAAACTACGAAAAATGGGAAATTTATAGATAAGGTCATTATGGAGTTGTATGCTTTTATGTTTTTATAAACATATTTTTTCTGACATTGAAATTTGTTGATTTGTGTAATGGTAAAAATTAATAATAAACAAGGCCATATTTAGGTTGGGAACCCAAATGTATTGTATAATCTTAATAAAAAATTATTTTTAAATTTTTTCATTTTGTGATGTTCTCAAGGTCGCAAAATCTGTCAATTTTGTCAAAAAATACCATTTTTACGATATGAACGGATCATTGGAGCCAAAGGCAGAAAAAAAACTACAAACGGGAAATTATAAAGATAAGGCCATCATAGGGATGTATTTATTTCAATTTTCATATTTTATTGTCGACCTGTGTAATTGATCGTTTATTAGAGTTAATTATGATGATTTGTATTGAAACTATTGATTGTTTATTGTAGCATATAAATTCATATTTTGCAAACAGACTTCACAAAATATAAAAATTTAGATAATATACATAGTTTTATTGTTCAGTAATGAATAATTTTTATTTTACATACGTTTACCTTGAAAAATTAAATAAAATTCAATTTGACTTCAATTAATTCTTCAATTTTTTTTTTGTTTTTCTTAAATTTTTCGAAAAATTTTAAAGTTTATAGATAGACTAGTCAAATCCGTTACTTTTAAAAATCTCTAAAAATACAGATCTGCTCATAAAAGGTAGCGTACTCTCCTGGCTGTTTACATGAGTTTTTTTTAATTCAAGTAGAATACCTTATAGAATTATAACGCTTCAGTCTTATATTGGTATAATAAAAAAACAGATTTACATACATCATACACTAAAAAAATTGGTTTGAGGTTTCCCCTATACCTTTTCCCATTTAGGGGCGCCATACCCGTTAGATTTAAATTTTTCAACCCGATCAAAGCAATTAATATTGCCGACGGGTTAAATAGTAAGATATGCTCGCACGCCGGCGACCTAAATTTTTAGCCTAGGCTCTCACTTTAGGCACATCTTTAGGGGCCTACTGCCTAAGCAGGCCACTCAGAAGCTTCAAAGTGGTTGCATATGTATCCTATTTATCCGAAGAAAAACGTTGCTGTGAACGGATTCAAACTCGCAACCTTCTGTGTCTAAGGCAGAAGATTGTCAACTGAGCTATTTGAGCCGATTATATATCATAAAATAATAATGTGCTATTTTGAAATTATTTAAAATGAACAGAGGTTTAAATTAAGAAATTTATACGAGTACACAACTATGATCAATAGCACCGGGTAATCATTTATTAATCATTCAACCAACTCTTTATAAATCGATAAAAATCCTAGATTAAAAATATTATAATCCTGCGGGTTGAGCGTTTTAAAGGCAGGTTTTATTCATTTTTTCATAAAATGTTTAATTTTTAAAATTTATAAAAATTCATATTTCTCCCAAAATTGAAAAACACTTGTATTTTTGAAAAAAAAAATAATATCTTTAATGATTAATATTGTTAAAATGCGTTTTTTTATGTTAAAATGGAAAAAAAAATTTAAAAAAAAATAAAATTCTGAAACCTTTAGAAAAACGTTTTTGATTAATGTGAAAGGAAGCATAGAAAACTAAAAAATAAAAAAAGTAATAAGACACATGGTCCAATTGAGGCTAGGGCAGGTGCAAAGTAAGTTTTTATTTTCGTAAAATTTTGAAATTTTAAAAATTTAATTTTTTTTAAAATTTTTTGAAAATTTTTATTTTAGAAATAGATTTTAGGTGCATAATTCAATTTGGCAACTTTTAAAAAATTGGCGTTTTATATTAAAATAGAATTTCTCAAAATTTTGAAATTTCACAAAAATAAAAACTCACTTTGCACGTGTCCTTAAATAAGTTTTAAAACACACCTGTGAAAAATATATATTCATTTATATCCACGAAAAGAAATGTATCAAAGCAAAATATTTAATGTTGCTAAAAACACGTACACCGACCTTAAACTTTGGCCTGTTTTGCATGAATCAATGAAAAGAAATATGCTTTTAGTAGGTACATTAAGACAAGACAGGTAGGCAAAAAATTTATCGATTTTTGAGTCAGGTGGGGGCTGCAGAAAAAGGTCCGGTCTATACATACTAACAATCTTAAAAAACTGTAAAAATATTATAGCGGAAATAAAAAAAAATACAATATTTCGAAGAAAGAATGAATTTTATTATTTTTATCGAAAAAATCAATCTTATAAATTTTTCAATGTCACAATACAACAAGGATACCTAACATTTATGTATAAGACATGACAGGCGTCCTTTCCAACAACAAAATATCTATTTAACCTTTCCCAGGTTTAAAAAAAAACCTGGAAAAACGAATAAAGTTAGATTTTTGGAAGAGTTAAAAGAATATATACATATATATGTGTAGCATTTGTAATAGCAAAATCTATTTTGGCTCTTATACGTATAACAACGATAGAAAATATTTGACGCAAGTTGGATTTTTTTGCCTCCAGCCTATATATGTTTTATAATTATTAAACAAGCCAACAAATTTTTGAGAGTTATGAGCTAACTACAGAGATCCAACTTAGAAATTATCAAATTCATTGTACCATTATTTCTAATCAAATTTAATTAGTCAGCTATAAACATAAAAAAATTTTAGGGAAAAAGACAAAAATAAGGTTCAAAAACAAAAATAAATTGAATTTTTTTTGCGTATTCACGACAATTAAACTGTTAAAATCAAACTTCACATAATAAATCGTGTCGTATTTATGTTTGGACGCGAAATATTTGTACCATTTAGATAAACATAAAATTTTATTTTTCATTATTTGAGATAAATGTAAGTTACAATTTTTATATAAGGGCACGTGCAAAGTGAGTTATTATTTTCGTAAAATTTTGAAAATTCTGAAAATTTAAAAAAAAATATTTTTTCAAAATTTTTTCAAAAATTTTTTATTTTAGAAAAAGCATTTTATGTGCATATATTAAATTTGGCAACTTTTTAAAAATTTGCGTTTCATTTCAAAAAATTTTTTTTCAAAATTTTGAAAATTTTACAAAAATAAAAACTCACTTTGCACGTGCCCTAAAATAAAATTCTTAATTTTTTCTATTTAGGGTATTTCTGAGGTGGCAAAATCTGTTAAAAAGGCCATTTCCAATATGGATGGATCTAAGAGGCCAAAGGGGGAAGAAAGAAAAACGAGAAATATATATGAGATAAGGCTATCATGGGGGTGCATTCTTATATGTTTTCATTTGTTGAACTGTGTTATTTGAGAGATTATTACGAATAAAAAAATTTGATAGAAAAAAAAGCAATTGATTAACAGTAATGAAGCCAATTTTAACAAATTTTTTAAATTATAAGCATATTATATACGGGAAAATCACACAATACTTTTATTTCTTTTAAAAATGGCCAATTTTTTGGTCTTAAAAAAATTTACGTGCTTAAGGGCGCGTGCAGTAATTTTTTATTTTTGTGTAATTTTTTAAAATTTTGAAAAAATTTTATTTTGTAATAAAACGCAAGACTTCAAAATGTTGCCAAAATTAATATGTGCACATAAGCTTTTTCTTAAATAAAAAATTTTTTCAGAATTTTTAAAATTTTACGAAATTAAAAACTCACTTTGCACGTGCCCTAAAATAAAATTTTAGTCACGTTTAAAAATAAGTTACGTAATAAAATTAAATTTTTAACAAAAAAATAAGTTAATTTTGAACGCGGCGGATTGTGAGATAAAGCATAACAGGCATTTATTTGATATGACCTCCCGGCATAGGGGTCTTAATTTTTTTTTCACACCATATATGAACTTAATTATGGCGAATATATATTTGAAATATAATTGGTACAAGTCAATTAAAACATTTAAAATATGAACCTTATAATGTATAATGCGAAACAGACACGAATGCTTTTAATTTTTATTTTGATAATTTTTATAATTTTTTTACAATAAAAAATTTACAAGCTTGGCCACAGCCTAAATCTTCCTTTGTTTTTGGTAGTGTGTTGATCGATAAAATTATTTTCGTTATATGGCTTCTTTATCAACTTCACACATCGTGTCATTTTATTTTATATGGATTTTGTGCGACAAAGTTTTTAATATTTTCTCTCTGATATTTTTCAAACTTTACAAAAATCTTAAAATCGCGTAAATTTATGGCTAGTAATATATAAAAAATTCAATTTAAATAACTCTCCTATCTCTAAATATTAGAAATAAACCTTTTTTTTCACATGGGACAAGTCTGTAAATTTATAATTTTCTCCAACATTATCGTAAATCTTACTTCAGGGCGCGTCCAAAGATTCTTCAATTTTATAAACAACTTCAAAATATGTATATAACATTTTTGTTTAATTGAAAAAGTATGTTTGGATGCTAAGGTTGGCGAATGTTGGGTAAAAATGCGCTTATAACAAAAATGAAGAAATTTTTTTTTTTGAATTTAAACAAACCTCGAACGCCACTTTATATCCGCCTTAATAATCTAATGTGAGTTGATCTCGAAACTCATGGCAATTTGTGGACTCATTTGCTAAAACAACAGCCTGTTACATATATTATAATACATTCTTTATATGAATACTCATTTACAAAATTATTACAAATCAGAAAAAAAATTTCATTGAGTTAAATAATTTACATTATTTTTATTTTTGTAAGTTAAGAATTATTCAACAAATATATATTATATATATATGTCTAATTAGCAGCCTTCAAAGACCTAGTAGCTATTGCCTATAAAATGCCCAAATCCACGATTTTATTTCAAATAAATGTAAAGTTTGGACTGATTAATAAACTAGAATCAAGAAATAAACTGTTTCTCAATTTGTAAACACAAAATTAAAGTTCATGAGCGTCCGAAAGTCTGTAAAAATGTAAATAACCAATTATTTTTATAGTTTAATTCCAATGTTTAAATAAATAAAATACTTTTTTAATGTTTTTCCTTCTATTCTTTCTTTCTTTCTCGCTCTCTCTCTGCTATATTTGGACGAACATTATTATACATTTTCTTTTCTTTTTTCTTGTTTCTTTAACTGAGTGTGTTATTTTAATTTATTTACACAACTAATATTCGAAATAATTGTAGTTTTTAACCTTTTTTTTAAATATTTTACTTTTTTTTTAAAAATTCAACCTACCTTTTTATCCTTTTGAAGACACGAACAAAATATTTAGTGATTTGTATATTATTCTTCATTGGATCAGGTAATCAGTCTCTCATACCTATTTGCCCTTTTTAGTAATTCTCAAACCCATTTAGTTTTTTAAAATACCTAAAATTTCAATTCTACTAATTCTAAAATCGATAGTCCGCCAGAAAAAATAACAAAAAAACAACACCTAGTGAAATTATAAAAATTTTTAGGTCAAACATTGCTCCTGGAAAATCTAGCACCGTAGGTATGTTTACATATGCATATTATGACGGACCGTTGTTGTTGTTAGCCCCGGTTTTTTGGACGTGAGAAGTTGGATGTAAAGGTGAGCTTGAGTGCTGCAAGGGCTGGATTAAGCCAAAGATCTATGTAAAGGGCCTTTAGACTTGTGATTGCATTTTAATCAGGAGTTATCATAGAACATGGTAATAAAGGGTTAAGTCAATGCTTCTAAGTATGTTATTTGACCATTCAAACTTAGTAACAAAATTTTTTTTATGCGGGAGCCCAAGATTATTTCTAAAGGGTAGTGGAGTGAGAAGTGTGATAGACGTGAGAAAAACTGGTTCGGTTATATTATATCTATGATAGGCTTTATTTTTATTGCATTTTAAACGTTTTGAACGTGTGATATTAGAAAAACCCTTCTTTTCCAGTTTTAAAATTTTATGGAATTTTATTGACAAAAAATAATTTTGCAATAATTCTGCCAATTTAGATATATTTAAGTGTTTGATATAGCCTTTTTAATGAATCATTTTCAAAGTTATTAATATTTCGAGCGAATGTAATTTTGAAATATGTGTTGGAAAAGTCCATTGCCAAGATGTAAAATACGGATTAAAATTTTTAAAATTTGAATTTTAAATAATACTGTTATCTGGTACATATTCGAATTCAATTTGAAGGCAAATGTGTTTAACTTTATCACAATATTATAAAAAATTAGTTAATGAAAACATAAAAGCATGCATCTCCATGACAGCCTTATCTAGTAATATACATTTTCCGTTTCTCTTCTTCCTTCGGCTCCATAGATTCGTCCATATGCTTTTTTTATTTAGTTTTGGGATTTTCTGTATACCCTAAAATGAAAAATTGTAAGAAAGTTTATTTCATATAAAAATCCCTTGTAACTTATATTTATCATATCAAATAAATTGGTAAATAAAATCTTTTAGCCTCTTAAATCTGCATTTAGATAATACGCGTCAAAACTTAAATACGACGCGATGGTTTTTTATAAAAATATTGTTTGAAGTTATGATTTAACAGAATTAACTGTTGTGAATATGCAAAAATAATATTCAATTTATTTTTGTTCTTGGATCTTTTTTGTTTTTTCAATGTTTATTTAACTAGGTCTGATTAGAAAAAAACAGTAAAAGGATTTTATCAAATGGTTAATTTCTGTAATTAGCTCATAAATCTCGAAAATTTGTTGACCTGTGTTATATGATCAATTTAAAATGTTTCAATGCTAGACCAAACCTATAGATTAGGTGTATGCTTACAAATGTGTTGTTTATAAAAAAAATTTAATACCTTTTGGTAAAATTTCTTTTCGCCTTATAAGTTTTACTACAATTTAGGTCGTTAAAAATTAAACATCAAAACTTTTGATATTTAATTTATTCTCTCTCTTGTTAAGATATATGTGATAGTGTCCAAAATTCAAAAAAAAATTTTTATACTAAAATTTTCTATAAAAAAAAAGACGAATTTTAAAATCTGAAAAGCAAATCTCAGATACGTCTACTAACGAAATATCGTGAGAAAAAATAGGCTCGAGAGTGAAAAAAAAAGTTGCACATATAAATGACCTTGATATTGGAAGGCATTTAAATTTTCTCAATTATGTAAGTTGTATCGAACAATAGTGCCATTAAAAATAGAATTTTAGTCGAGTTTTCTTCCATTTATTAAAAATCTACCAACAAAATTTTCACAAACCTCTTTCATTCTTTTCGCCATTTAAAAACTCTCAAAAAACAGGGGAAATTTCTATGATATGAATATTTTTTGTCCCCCAATAGGACAGTCTAAATATTTATCGAACGGGTCCAAACTAAAATTCGTATATCGGTGGAAAAGTTAAGTTTTTGTTTTAAAATCGAGTTTGATTTTAAAAATATTCTAAGGAGATAGGAGGTTATCCCAAACCAGACTTTAACCATGCAAAATATCGTTCCGATAGGCCCTTTTAGGCATATTATTAACGGCCAACACCCTAAGTGACCAACCAATTTGCAGCGTTAAAATTATTGCATGTACTATTTTAAACGAGGAAGAAAAACTCTCTTACGCGTGGAATCGAACACCGGACCTCTCGCGCTAGGGCCAAAAACATGTTTATTGTTAAACGAGAAATCTATAATACATTCTATTATTATTTTATTTTGATTTACGTTCTATTATTATTATTTACATTAAATTAATTATTATCCTTTTTTTATAATTTCCCCTCCATTTATAATGAACTATAATTGAGCCGATTTCTGATTTTAAACCATTTTGTAGAGCTTTTGCATTTGAATTTTTTTTTAACAAAATATGGCATCAAATTAGGTAGGTGTCTATAAGATTCCTATTATCAAATGCGCCGGTCGTAAAATTACATAAAAATAATACAAGCAAATACCCAAAACAAATACACTGGATAAAAAATTTTAAGAAAAAGTTAGAAATTTTTGATTTGAACAAATATTTAAAAAAAGAGTTGAAAGCTAATTATTCTCAGCGAAACGAAAAAAAATTCATATGGAATTGTAATTTTTTTGCTACTTTCAGAGATATGTTTTTTATTGAACGATTCTTGATTGTGTAAAATGGTAAACCCAAACTAAGCAAGTTTTTATTATTGTTTCTAAGGCCAAGTGCAGAGTGAGAGTTTATTTTCGTAAAATTCTAAAAATTCTGTAAATTTTACAAATTTTATTTTTTTTTTCAAAAATTATTTTTTATTTAGAATAAGCATTTTTAGTGCATTTACTAAATTTGGCCACTTTTTTTAAAATTTGCGTTTTATTACACAGTTCAACTTTTAAGTTAACAACAGAGATCTAACCTGCCATCTTTGGGAATAATAAATCCGTTTATCGTTTTTCCTAATCGAACTTTGTTTATCAGTTATAAACATTGAAAATTATAGAAAAAAAGGTCAATAAATTAAAAAAGATTCAAAAACAAAAATAAATCAAAATTCTATTTTTGCATACTAACAATAGTTAAAATGTTAAATTTAGCCTCTAAATAATATTTTTATTCAAACCGATAGATAATATATCGTGTAGTATTTAGGTTTGGACGCCAACTATTTTGTATTATCTGAATGACGATAAAAGAGCTTGATAGATTAATAAAATTTATTTTTTATTATTTGTGATTAAAATTATAAGTTACAAGATATTTTTATATTCAAAAAATATTTTGAAATTTAGGTAATCACTTGTTACCGAATTCTTTGTAAAATTGTTTACTGACGAGTTGATGAATTGATAAATTCTAAAAACCTGGTAAATATTAACCGACCACCAAAATAATTCCTCAACTTTATTCGATGATTGGCCATATTCTATGTGTATTTAAATCTATAGGTCATACATAGTAACATTCATATAATATTTCGCCTAACCATTTTGCATTACACTCCCGTGAGAATTGGCACAACCTCCTTAAGCTAATGGCTCTATTGGCACTGCCAATAGAGTGGACCATTATTACATGTCCATTTTGTATTTTGATATAGAAATAGATGGTCTAATTTCAGTCAAAAATAAACGTTTGCTCGTCAGTTTTTAAAATTCTTCTTAATTTTCACAAAAAAAGGTGTTTTTTTTGGTTTTTAAGAGATATATTTATACCTGTGTCCTTTTAATAAATCACCACCTTACAAGCCTTAGCCATTTAGGTAATTGATGATGAACGTTGACCGAAACACGGGGTAAACAAGCTAGAAAAAAAAACATTTTAAATATTTTTTGAACAACATTTAGTCTCCCTTAAAATTTTCTCCTTAAAAAAGATGTGTAAAAGATCTAATTTTTTCTCCAAATTTTGCAAAATAAAAAAGAACGAGGAATGATTTATAATAGCAAGTTTGGACTTTTTCCAATTTTTTCACGTGAATATACATTTTTTTTGGTACCGTTATTATGGTCAATAGGACCAAAATCTAACCGATTTTAGAGGTATTGGTCTACGTAATTAGCTAATGGGATGTTTTGTTGTACAGCGTAAACAAAGTTATTATTATTATTAATAATATTATAATTTTCCTTAGTACCTTACAGGTTTCTAATGCATATTTAAAAATCATTTTTCTGTTTTCAATTTAACAAAAATTTTGTCGTTTTTGTCCAAGAAAAAAAGTTTTTTTTAATATTTTAAATTTATATAGATATTGAAGAGATTGAAATAATTTGGAAATATTTTGCAACATTAACTTAAGAGATTTCTTGAGTTTCGACAAAATATAATTCATTTCACATAAAAAGAAATAACAGGCATGGGATTAAGATTCTCCTCAACCTTTTCCTTGGCGCAAGGAGTATACTATTCCTCCATTCTGCTCCTCTCGCTCCAAATTTTGAGTAGTCTTACGTCCAGCTCATTGGCCCTCAAATGTTACGTGTGTAAATCGGCGACCGAACCGACAGAGTGCTCGGAGACGGCTATGGCTAATCGAACGGCTGATATGGATTTGAGATACATGAAACTTTGCCCTGATGGTACCCTATTTTGTGTGAAAACTCTAAAAATGACGTTTGATAGTAGCGGTAACTTGCATCAAACGCATTACATTCGGGGATGCGCGCCCCAAAATTGGAGCATGCCCCCCTACCAACCAGTCCCTAAAATGGCGAGCAACGTGGATTCGGCTAACATGTACTACGGCGACGATTTGATAGCGGCTTACAACCAGAGTCAACAGGCCATGATGTCAGGGAATTCAATGAATATGCCTACTTCGCTGGTACCGTCGCAAGCTAACGCAGGTATTAAAAATCCTTAAATTCTATGTTGTAAGAGGCGAACAGTTTAAAGTATTTTACGCTTTTTGCGACAATTATTTAGAAGTCGCAATAATGTAGAATGTTTTAAGAGTTTCCTCTCCGAACACTTCATAACATGTGGGTACGGCTTACCAATTAAGACTATGCCTCTTTTCAATTTACACCAGATCCAGCAGAGTTAAACGATTTTGCGCCTGTATCCAAGGTGTCTAAAAGCCTAGACTCTCGGCAGAATTGACGTCTTTGACGTTGTTATAAGGATCTAAGTTGGAAGTGGAAAGCCCGGCCCGAAAAAATACTGAGCATTGAATATTAGATATACGGACTAAGCTGAAGTTTTTAATCTTACATTGCGATATTTTTATTTTATTTACAAGAACACAACAATATGGATTTTTGGTCAGTCCGACAAGTTTATCCTTTTACATTCTGTGCTCGGTGTAATAATTTTTAGGACATATTTGTAATTTGATCCAGGCCTAAAATTGTAAAACCGAAGGCCGGGTTATGGTTAGGGCGAGGCCTAAATTACAATATGTCTGCGGGCCGGGTCTGACTGCCTAATTAAATCGTTGCTAATCAGACATTACCCCCCCCCCCCCTCTTAAACTAGCTCAATGGATATTAAACACAACAAAGTTTTTATGCACACCAGGTAATTCGACCTAAACGCCAAAAAGATGGCAAAAAATGACATTTGAGAATTAAAAACTAAAAACTAGAATGCTTTTAAGCTATTAAGTTTTGTATATCGTCCATAATGTATTACAAATATGGTTGGCGCTTTAAATGTTAAGATTCGTTTACCAAGTTAATGGGATGGAATAAAAATACTATTCTTATTAAATAATTCAAATGGCTGTAATTTGGTTTTTTTTTTCGAAATATTAAATCAATTTTGTGATTTTTGTTACATTTTATTGTTTAAACCAATGTTGTGTTAGAAAAAATAAGAGGGGGCAAAAATAAAGAAAATTAAATTCGTGAGGTTACATTTTTTTCCGTTTTATACTGCTTTACATACCTGGTAATACTAAGGTTGTTCTTTCGCGTGTATTAACTTAAGGTGAAATAGTTATTGTTAAATAAAAACAATTGACTCCCTTTGTGCATTACCCACAGTAATTATCATATCCCTCTAGCTTCATCAACTTCTGTCAGCAACGGAGACGAGAACGGGCTACCGACTGTAACTACGTCAAATAGCGTACTGGTGTTGCAAGTCAATAATTCGCCCATTCGGTACAGCTTCATGTGCGTTCAAATGCAAAACTCCACGGACCATATGACCCAAACCTGTTACTGCTCGGGTCCTGATGGTTGCAACGCCAACATTTCACTCATGTATTCGTCGCCTGATAATTCAAGTGTGTCCTAATGGAAATGGTAGTAGCTCAGGTAGTACCACTACCAATAATCCCGTATCAACTTCCACTACAGCTAGCGCAGCCATCGGAATATTTCTCAGTCATAAATCTTGGATCAAATCGGCATACCTTACGTATTTGGCCGTTTTCACTCTCTTTCCCTTCGTAGCTTTCTTTCCCCTCTAAGATATTAGGTATAGTATAGGTTCACTCAACGCACACATACACTCACACATATACACCATTATGGCCATGTCTTATTTCGTTTTGAATTTTTTTTTCGAAAAATGTTAATATACCTCTCGAGAAATGATATTGAGACAACGCATACGTTGATGGATAAAAATTTTCATAAAAATATATATTATAATATGGCACAGCCTATTTAAATTTGTCACCACCTTGATTTTAACATTCCCGGTTGGTTATGCTCCTCAATAGCAATCGCCCAAAAAAGCTGAGTGCTTTTTTAGGCGATTGCGAAAAGATTTCGCCAACTTTGTAAGCGAATACGTTTATCAAGTATGTTCTAGTTTAAGGCGTATTGTCCCGCAAATGAAATATTAAAAATGAATATAAACTACACGGAATATAAAAAGCTATCTTAGGGCACGTGCAAAGTGAGTTTTTATTTGCGTAAAATTTTGGAAATACTGAAAATTTTAAAAATTTTATTTTTTTTTTCAAATTTTTTTTAAAAAAATTTTTATTTCAGAAAAAGCATTTTATGTGCATATGCTAAATTTGGCAACTTTTTGAAAATTTGCGTTTTATTTCAAAATAAAATTTTTCAAAATTTTGATAATTTCACAAAAATATAAACTCACTTAGCACGTGCCCTTATAAAAAAATTTCGTGATCTTTATATACCGGTGATTAAGGCTATGTTTTATTGACTAAAAAAGCATATGGAGTTTGCAAATTATATTTAATTTTATAAAATAAAAAAAAATTGATTAAATTTTGAATGCCAAAAATCTAGTTTCTTTC
This sequence comes from Acutogordius australiensis, assembly GCA_030555515.1. Taxonomy (NCBI): domain Eukaryota; kingdom Metazoa; phylum Nematomorpha; class Gordioida; order Gordea; family Gordiidae; genus Acutogordius; species Acutogordius australiensis. The sequence continues at coordinate 34,539,046 of CM060245.1, read as the reverse complement.
AAAAAAGTTAATTTCAAAAATGTTGCCCCATTTGAATAAATTTTTAATTATTTTTTTTTATAAAATATTTTTGCTAAGGGCACGTGCAAAGTGAGTTTTTATTCTCTTAAAATTTTGAAAATTCTGAAAATTTTGGAAAATTTTATTTTTTTCAATTTTTTTAAAAAAATTTTAGTTCAGAAAAAGCATTTTAAGCGCATATACTAAATTTAGAAACTTTTTAAAATTTTTTTTTATTTCAAAATAAATTTTTTCGAAATTTTGAAAATTACGAAAACAAAAACTCACTTTGCACGTGCCCTAAATGACAAGCCATCCTAATATTTGGGATTATTGTAATATACGTATAATTATTGGTTTTTATTAACACCGCCGGCATTGATTTTTTAAATCATCTCGAAAAAATAAAAACAACGTACAAATAACTTTAACATATATTTGAAACAAAACAACAAATATACAGCTTTGATATATATTTTATATATAAATATGTTTTTGGGTCCTCTTTGAGTTTATTCGTTTTTTAATTTTTTTTTTCGTTATAAAATTGAAAATTTTTACAAAAAAAATGGCCAAGTTTTAAAATTAAACAATGGCTAAATTCTTTCGAAGTAAAAAAAAAATTTAGAATTTTTTTAATTTAAAATTCTCAACATTTTCCGAAAAAATTATTGAACTTTGAGCGGCCTTACATGAATAATATTTTTTTACATATTTTTTGTGGTGCTTTTTACACATTTTTTATCATGTACCTTTTTTGAGCCCCAAAATATTAAAATCTATAATTTTCAAATATCAGTCTGATCAACAAAAATTTGTTTATATCATTATTTTACATAAAAACATTTAAAAATTATTTCATAATAAATCGCACACTATATAATTTTTTTTTAAATTTTAATTTTTGTTTTATTTAAACCGTTTTTTTCTTTTATTCAACTCAAACCGCACATTTTACAATTATCTAAACTAAGTACATATAGGAACATTCAATTTAAATCTTATAAATGAGATATTTTATTGAATCAAGATCACTCCGAGATTGAATAATGTAAAAAACAAAAAAATATAAATTAAATAACATTACAATTTTGATAATTCATAATATTCAATATATATTATGTTTTATCAATAAAAAAATCTAGTATAGGTAAAAGCTAGAACCCCTTGATATGGATGTGGGGGGATTATTTAATAAACCATATATACATATGTTATTTAATATATTTTACAGGTTATTCGAAAAAGTTTTAGGGTTAATTATTACACCGCCTATTAGTTTTTATAATATTAAAAAAACGCTAAATGAGTTTCTTTTTTCATCATGTGTTTTGATAAATATCTGATAAATTGGTCTTGTTTTATAACGAATATTTTACTAATAATTTTTTTTTGGTCTTTGAGTTTCAGCCTCTTCCCTCTTATTCTCAACAGTAATACAAACATACGACCATATATTTTTAACAATTCAATAATATTTAATTTTTTTCATCTTATAAATTGCCCTTATATTTGTAATTCCACTAGGTGTTCTAATTTACATTCACTGACTTTTTTGTTTTGAAGGATTCTCCATATGTTTTATATTTTTAAATATTAATATATCAAGACATATTTGTCCAAATTGATTATTTTCACTATTACAACATATTACACATTATTGCATTCACAAACTCATACATAAAATTTAAAAAATAATGTTATTTAGTAGAAGGTGAAAATTTGTATAATTCTTAATTTATAAATTTGCCAATTTTTTTAATCAATATCGATAACGATAGGAGCAAAATGCCTTTTTAAACTTCAAAAAATTTAATCATTATGTAAGCAAAATTTTAAACATTCATGAAAAATTGTAATTTTTGTGATACTAATCAAATATAATTTGTTGCGACGATATATATTTCATATAAATTACTTAAAATTTAATATCTCAGATATTTTATTTAAAGGTGGAAAAGCACGGGCATGGGAAATAATGTAGGAATGGAAAACAGTTTGGGCAAATATTGGGCTGGGTATGTGGTCGTATAAGACTAATTTTCCCTGCTCAAAGTATATTAGGGGGAAGGGGGGGGGGGGGGGGGGGGTCGGGGAATTTAAATACTCTCCGGCCCCTTTACGTTATAGTAAGTTTGAAAATAATTAATTATTAACATTTTATTGGAGCTTGTTCAAAAGTTGATCAATCTTTTACAACAATTGAAAATAAAAATTTTATATCTATTTAATAAGGATATTGAACTTAGTGAGTTTAATAGAAAAAAAATTTTTTTTTTGCAAATTCTAAAATTTTTATTAAAAAAATTAATAAACTTTAAACGCACGCGATATGTAAAATTAAGAAACTATGGCAAAGTGGATTACATAATTCGTCTTAATTTGTTAACTAGGATGGATGTTTGTTGAATCTTAATATGACTGATAGGAATTATATGGTCTATAGAACCATGTGAGTTAGGCCGACCGGATTTTAGGGCATTTAGTGCAGTTATTTGAAATATATAAAGTAACCTGAGCTATAAACTTTTCATACCATGCCTTCACTTGCCTTGTTATATTAAGGGCACGTGCAAAGTGAGTTTTTATTTTTGTGAAAATTTCAAAATTTTGAGAAATTTTATTTTGAAATAAAACGAAAATTTATAAAAGTTGCCAAATTTAGTGTATGCATATAAAATGCTTTTTCTGAAACAAAAAATTTTTGAAAAAATTTTGAAAAAAAATAAAATTTTAAAAATTTCAGAATTTTCAAAATTTTACGAAAATAAAAACTCACTTTGCACGTGCCCTAATCAGAAAAAATATATATATACATATAAAAATGCATTATTTTTAAAAATAAAAAATTTCAAATAAATTATCACAGGTAGTCTAAAACATTTTTATCGGCATCACACACCTATAAATTTAAAAATATTTAACAGATTTGGCTCCCGGATCACAAAGTAGATGAGGGTCGGATTGGCTTATGTTAAAATGATAGTCTAGAACTTATTACAATAAACATTTCATAAAAATCTAACTGTTGATTTTTTTTTGCAATCTAAATGTTATTGACAAAAATGGAATGCTTCTAAAGTTTTAAATGAATACATAATCTTATCAATAGCAGTTAAATATATTACAAACATTTTTATAATAACATCATCGTCCGGCCCGTACATCCTATTGATTATACTAAATTTCAATTTCAATTCTGGCCTTGCTGGATCAGAAAATGTAAACGTACCCGGCACGTTCGAGCAAGTGGACATCATTAGAAATGTGTTAGACAAACGAGAAGGCAGGGCGGGCTTAGATACCAAGGGAATTCTTGACATATTGATGCCTCGCGATAAAGATTTGCAAACTATAAGCCAAAATGATAGTGAAAGAGATAATTTGCTTGAATTGTTTTTACAGCTTGGATCGCGTCGAGATACAAAGCCTCGAAGGGGAAAATCATCAAAGCAGGAGCTTAAAGCTAAATACGAGACTTTTATCTCAAACGCATCCAACCAATGGGGCAACCTTGGAAGAGCTGCAAATTTTGAGCAGTTAGGGTACAAAAATGCAGCGAAATCGATTCCTTTAAATATTGATAACCTAGCAAAGTATCAATTGGATCGTCTCATACCTGAAAGTTTGATCGATGCGATGATGTTGATGGAGCTTGGGGAAAATATAGGTCATTCTTATATTTGGCCCAAGATTTTTAGGTTAGACTAGTGGTTGATTGTTTTAAAACAATCAGTTAGCTAATTATTTATAGCTAGACATTTCAGCTGATTCCCATGTGATCGCCTAACCGATGATGTTTTGTAAATAAAAAGGGAAAAAAAATTTGCGGCATGTAAATTATGTATAAGGTCACTAGGTTATCATCATATTTTTTATTAACATACAACATAAATAGTTGACTGGCTCTGTACTAGAAGAAAAAAGATTAAAAGTATCATCTATCTAATTTCCAATATAATTTTTTCAATAAAAATTCGGCCCTCATTTTCGTGTGACCAACTTTTTTTTCTAATTTTTAAGACCCCAGATTGCTTGCTACAAGTATGGACAACTCTATGTCCCCTACATTCATTGCAACAAACTCACCTGATGACCATGTCACCGAATTGATAATACCTTTGGCAATGAGATTAGCTAATCGTGAAGCTGAGCTCAAACTCAAACGGAAGATTAAGGTGTTGGCCGAAAAGGTTAAGGAAACTATTCACAAATACCATCAACATCAAGGTTTTTTTAAATGGATAATTTTTTAACGACACAAAGCAGCGTTTTAGATTTTAAAGTAAATTGAAATTCCAAATTTAATATAGCCATAGAATATCGTTTTAAACAGTCGATATTGGGTTTGGGTCGTTGGCTCTGTAAATTTAAATGTATTTTGGTATGGGGGCGTCCATACTAATTTTTTTACCCTACAATCTTGGACAAAAAAAGTTTTATTGAAATTTCGTTTGATTATATCGACGTATTATGTAGATATGTTTTTTATATTGAATTCCATTTTTTTTTAATTTTTTTTTGAGTATAAACGCACTCTTTAAATATATGTTCAACGAGCAGATAAACACAAAAACTCTACCATAATATCCAAATTTGCTGAAATTTATGATCATTTGACGCCCCTGCCTATGAATTTAACATCCATTGGGACTACTGTGAAAACTATACCATCAACGCTCATTACAGTCACCAAATTTAGGCAACGATTATTAACATTTAATGAAAATACTTTTTCATCCCCAAAAGAGGTGCCAATCACTTCGGATATATCCATTTTCACCGATTACGGTGAGCAAAATGAGCAAATAGCTCGGCATATCCAACAACTACATAGTGTCCGGGCCAAATATGCCCAATTTTTACGGCGACTCCGTCAAGCTAGAGGAAGTCGAGGATATCAAAAATTTTTAACTACATCTACGGCTCTAATAAATCAAGGTGGTGGTTGCACCTTTTTCCAAGCTATCAAATGTAATTATTTACGTAAAACAGATTGGAACAGGAGATTAACAACGAGCCCCAGGGGTTTATTAACACGCCGGAGACTTAGCGGCAAGATATCGCAAAACGGACCGCTAATTTTCCAAATCTTCCAAAAATCGACGCCCATCGTTTTAGCCAACCTCTTGACCTCCACAAAGATTAATTCATCAAATTTTACAGTATTTTTTCATGAAAGTACCAGGATTGATATATTAAAAAATAATATCACCGATACGAAAACAACAGCTGATTCAATTTCTACCGAAAGCCATCAAACATCATCGACTCAAAATATGACAATGAATGATTTAACAACCATATCTGAGCCATCAACGCAGATTTTTACGAAAGTCCTCCGACATTCGACTGTATTCCCAACTAATAATTTGTCATTCGTGAAGACGACTTGCATAACGATATTACCAAATAATTTGGCGAATAGCAATTTAACGATTAATGTAGGATATTTAACAAAAACCGTTCATTCGAAATTCAAAAAATTGCCAAGTTTTACACAATTAGATGTTAAGTATAATGACACTACTTCGCCACCGCGAAATAAAAACCTTCTCGCGCCCTTTAAACTGACTACGAAATCACCCATCCTTTGTGACGGCAGTGAAAATGGATACAAAAAATCGCTGAAGCATCACAATACATCAAGACATGCCGAAAACCTTTTATTGTTCGGTGACCAAAAGTTACCATACGAAGTTTACATGGTCGATTTTAGTCACAGCCCCAAAATTTTGAAGTTTAAAAGGACGGCTAAATTTAGGGCAAGTCTGGCGTCATTCAAAAACAATTCCACTAATAGCTCACATAACAAGAATGTGAATGAAAATAAGAAATATATTAATACGTTTGAAAGCTCGCATATATCGTTCTATTCTAATCAAAGTATTAAAAAATCAAATTTGAGGACTCATCCCGATCCCGGATTGCATTTAATCGGTTGCACGCGATTCAATAAACGTCGCTCACTCGACTGTGCCCTAGAAATAGATTTTGGGCGACCGGTAACGGTTAAGGCTCTCGAAATAAAAGTATTCTGTTAATTTATTTCTTAATTAACTATCATGAAAGATAATAAATATTATAACACAGGTCAACATATCAATGTCAGAAACGAGATTTTCATGAAAACATAAAAGAATGTATCCCCGTGATAACCTAATCTCATATATATTTTTCGTTTTTCTTAGTTTCTTCCGCCTTTGGCTCCTTAGATCTGTCTATGACAAAAAATGGCCCTTTTAAACCAAATTTACAGATCCAATACCCTAAAATGAAATAATAAAAAAATCTTTCTGCATATAAATATTTCTTCTAACTTATATTTATAATCATAAATAATGAGAATTAAATTAGATTAATACATCAAGCTCTTACATCGGCATTTAAATAATACAAAATATTTCGCGTCCAAGTTTGAACACACGATATATTATCGGTTTTTAACGAAAATATTATTTGAAGTTTGAATTTCAGTTGTGAATATGCAAAAATATAATATCAATTTATTTTTGTTTTTGAATCTCTTTTGTTTTTTGACCTTTTTTCTAAAATATTCAATGTTTATAACTGACTAACTAAGTTTGATTAGGAAAAACGGTAAATGGATTTGATATTCCCTAAGATGGCAGGTTTGAACTCTGTAGTTAACTCATAACTCTCAAATAATTGTTGACCTGTGCAATTAAAATATATATACTTGTGCGTTTTTTGGAGGAAAGTTCGAATAAAGTGTAAAATTTTTTAGTTATCTATTAATTTTTTAACCTTTTTAATAATGGCCATAATTAATGTCAATTTATAAAAACGTAAGCGTTTTTTAATATTGATAAGGCTGTGGCTCGATCATTAACTTAAATATAACGGCCTAACTAATTTACGTTATTCCTAAAATTGTTATAAGGGCACAGTAAGTTTTTAAAACCGTGAAATTTTCAAAATTGTTAAAATTTATATTTTTTTATTAACGCAAATTTTTGAAATGTTGCCATATTAGGTTTATGTATAATTTTGTGTAAAGTTTTTCAGAATCTTACAAATTTTACGAAAATAAAAACTCACATTGCCCATGCTTTAATATATAAAATTTTTAAAAAACGGTTATAAAACGAGTCACTTTGCTTGTTTGCAATATTTTAATATAAGAAATCCAATTCAGTTATTTAATTAAATTGCATCTATCAATTTGATCATAAAACTAATCAGGGATGCCCGAATTGTTGGATAGGTACGAAAAATAGAGGCATTGTTGCTCCGATCGAATGGGTGTCTCATTTTGCCATATCCTTGCAGGACGAAAAATCGAAGGAATGGCAATTCATACAGGATTTTGATAAAAATATTAAAGTTTGTAATTTTTAGTAAAACATTTAGATTAAATTACACTGGACAACCAAAAAAAACAACATCCACGATTTTTTGAGGGTTTCGTAGAGAATTTTCTTGCGATAACAATTTTAGTTTTTTTTATAATGACTCCAATTTCTTTTGAGCCGCGTTCAAAGTTTAGAAAAAAATTCACAGAATTTCTTTAACTACTGATTTACAAAATCTATTGACATATTAAGATTCCAAAAAAAACATATTTAAAAAAGGTCATTACCTAATATTATTAGCAATTTACCTTCAAGTTATTTAGGATCAAAAACGAATTTTATGACAAAAACCACTTATATAAATAAAAAAATAAAAAAAATTAAATATTTCAAAAAAATTTAAACCCCTTACGTTAATAATGAAAGTTTTTATTATCTAAATATATTTATAAACTTTTGTTACTAGCCATAGGTTTTATGATAAAGCCTAAAAACCCAAAAAAATGAAAAATTTCAACTTTGACACCGAATGCATTGGCTAAAATTCTGATTTCATATTCGTGATCAGCGCCAAAAACATGACCAAAAACTATATTAAATGATGCTTAGGGTAGTCAAAATTTTGATGTCCAGTGTTATTGAAAATAGTTAAAATGTAATAACAAAATACACATTATCCATAAAATTTTATTTTATGGTGTGGACAAGCTCGTAAAAAAAAGAAAAAAATTTTAAAATTCTAAAATCTAGATAAATAAGTAGATAATTAGGCACACTTGTTGTTAATTCCATAACAATTTGACAAAAGGAATTATTGGATTTTATTTTTTGCAGCTAAGGAATATGATTAATTCAATATTAATTAGAACATAAGGAAAATGCATTTAAGTACATATATAATATATATATATATATATAGAATTAGTTATTTGGCAATTTTTTGCCAAAAAAATACAAACATACACTATTATTTAAATTGTCAAAAAGTATAATATAAACATGAAAGGTGCTCTGATAGAGCCCAAACGAAAGGAAACAACTCAGTATAAAAAATATTTAATTAAAAAGGATAAATTAACTCATCGTTTATATATCATGCTTTGTTTAATTTTTTGCGTGAATGCTGCAAAACACAGGTCACCAAATTTTTAAAATTATTAGCCCAACTAAATTAAACCGGCCACCTTAAGGATTTTCAAATCCGATTACCGTCTTTCTAATTAAACTTAGTAAACCAACTGTAAATTTTGAAAATTTAAAATAAAGAAATGTAAAAAAACGTAAAAAATATAAATTCAAAAAGATATGGAAATTTTATTGTACATTATAGCTAAACGCTTATATAACTTCAAATTATATTTTTTATTTGAAAATAGATATTATAACATGTATTTAAGATTGGGCGCAAGATATTACTATTGTCTAAATGCTGATGGAAGAGGATATATTGAAAATTTTATTTCTCAGATGTAAATTACAAAGGGTTTTTATATTTTTTGAGTATTCAAGAATTCACAAAATCTGTTATTGCCTGCCATATTTTCGATATTGAAGGATTTTCATTAATTTTTTCTGGCATTAATATTTATTCACAAGTATCATTTATCTGAATTTCTATGTTTACCTATATATTTCTTACATACGCTACTTTAGATTTTTACGAACATTGAAAAGCAGGCCATAACCATCCCAAAACCTAAAAACAAAATGCCTTCCAGCGGCATCCGAATATATCCTTGGGATTGGAATCTGGATTACCTTCCAAACGTCTACGTCTCATCTATTGTCGGATGCACTCTCACTAGATGATTTAAAACAAACGAAATAGACATTTTTGTAAATATCCTGTGCAAGAGCATATTATTGCATATCTACTGCGAACGATATAGGGTCAATTAGTCCATATTAAGATCACACTAAAAAAACCTTCTAAATTCATTTTATTCTTCGGGACCTAAAATTACAACTTTATATGATAATGTCAAAAAAAATTTGGATTTAAAAATCGTCAACCAGTCAATCTTAGGGTCTGCTATAGCTGATTTTAAACCAGGGGCTTATGCAGAAACTTTTTAGGGGGGCAAGAAATTTTTTTGTAGAAAAGGCTGCGGCTAATGGAAATGTCTTGACGAAAAAAAAATTGCACGCACTTAACATTGAGGCGACTAGTGTAAAAATTTTAAAAAAATTTAAAATTTTTTGAAACATTTTTTGTTATGCATATTCTAAAACGACCAAAAGTCTAAATTCTCATTTTTTGATATTAGCCGCTAAAAATTTTTTTTATTTTAGAAATTTTTTTTTTACAATTTTTGAAGGAGTATTAGCCGCAGCCAAAGCAACAATAAATTTAATTCTAATATTAATATATTATTTGCAAACTTATTTTAAAAGGTTGTATATTTTCCAAAAAATAGCAATTTTATTGATTTCTGATCCCTAAATTAAACCGCTGGTTACAACCTAAAAAATCAAAAAAAATTCTATTGACCACCCCTAAAACGCCCCTATTTTAAACTGTATAAAAAACTTAAAAATGTTTTTTATTCTCTGCTTTTAAATTTAAATCAGGCATTATTATAATTTTTGATATAAATGTAACTAAAAATCCTCGCAGAAGACCCCAGAAATTCTTTTTTTTACAAATTTTGTTATTTTAAATAGTTATATTTAATAAATATTTAAAAAAAAAAACACAAAAGTTTGTTTATTAAATCACATTTTTAAAGATATGCCGCATGGAGTCCACAATGTCGCTCTTTGGTTGATTTATAACTAAATAAATATGAAAGCTAAAAATTATGCCAACATATTTTTTTTGAATGACATAAAAAAAATTTAACACTCAACAATTTTTTTTAATAAAGACTTAGGAAGTCATAAATATTTGTTTTATGTTTGTGTAACTAGTTGGGAAAGGGAAGCGCATTTTACACCTTTTCTTTTAAAAACCCTTAGGTCAAATATAGGAGGTAGGTGCTTTCTGTAACTTTTATTCAGTTCAGTTATGCGTGTTAATTAGCAACAACTTTTGTTTGCTATTTTTAGCATTTTTTTTATAAGGGCACGTGCAGAGTGAGTTTTCATTTCTGTGAAAACTTCAAAGTTTTGTGAAATTTTATTTTGAAATAAAACGCAAATTTTTTAAAAGCCAAAATAAGTTTATGCACATAAAATGCTTTTTCTGACAGAATTTTTAAAATTTTACGAAAATAAAAACTCACTTTGCACGTGCCCTAAAACAAAAGTATAAATTTTCTAAAGTGGATTTACATTTAGGTTCTTAATGTTGTCATTAGATAATTATTTAGTTAGCATGTTGGTGGAACATTTTTTATCATATTAAATTTTTTTCTTAATTATAGCGCCTAAGAGATTAAAGGTGACACCAAACATGTACGAAAATAATATGATTAGTCAACCAATCAAAATTTAGCTTGGGTTAACCCTAAATTAGTCCAACGTTACCGTTATGCTAATTTCACTTTAACCTTAAGGTAGATACATTGTTATACTAATCTATTTTCAGCCTACTAAGCTAACCTCACCCTAACCTTAAGACTATTTTACCCTAAGGCTAACTAAACTTCACCAAAATTCTAAGCAAACTCATACTAAGCCTATTCTAATTAAAATTTTACCTCAACCAAAGTTAAACTAACCCTTATCCAACTTTGCCAATCTAACCCTAAACTATGCCACTGTTAGCATATTTAATGGATTTTCGTTTCGTGCAACTTTGGGTACACCACCCTAAACTAGCCTAAGGTTACCGTTATGTTTATTTCAATCTATGCCCAAGTCAACGTACATACACTTAAACTATCCTTACCCTACTAAGCCCTCACCCTTACCTTAAACTTATCTTAACAATGAGCAAACCTTTTCTTAATGCATACATCAACCTGAGTCAAATCTTATTTTAACCAAAATTATTTTAAACAGATTAAACTAACGCTAATCTTACACTGACCTTGCTAAAACATAAATTATATCACAATGTTGTGATACTCTATAGAATTTTGTTTCTTATTAAATCCACAATTCTTCAATATCAATTCAATTCTTTGTTTTAAAAGATCAGCTGTTGGCTGATCATCTATATATCACTAGACATCATCGGCCTTAACAAAATCTCCTTAATCTGCAATTTAATCAAAAAGGGCTATAAAAATAAATTACATTTTTTTAGCCTGTCGATAAAACTGATCTTCCGGGCGTGGATTTAGATCCCACTTCTGACACCAATATTAAATCCACAATTCTTGAATATCAATTACAATTCTAAAGGATTAGCTGTCGGCTGATTATCTATATATCACTAGACATTTCTTTACACGTTCTTGTTTTGTACAATTTGGATCCATTTTTCGTTACACGACCTTGCAAATTTCCAGTTTTCTTTAAAAATGCAATTACAAGAAATTTTCTAACAACCTGTTTTTTTAATTTTAAGCTTACATATAAACGGTTATATTTTGATTATAACTAATTTCTCTTCATGAAAAAATACACATGGGTTATTATTATCTAAATGCATTTACATAATAATTATTATTATTTAAACACGATAAATTTGTTAGATTAGTTAAGGCTTAATATTAAGGCATGGTTCTTTGCTCTCTTTATAAAATAGACAATATGTGCCATTTTTATAATTACCTTTTCTCTGCTTTTTCTTGGTTTAATAACCATTGACTTTTTATTTTTATATACAATCTATATTAATTAGGTGATTTGGTTAAAAAATTGTTGTATTTTTTTAAATTTATTTATTGCGCTATTTTGTCTTTTAGAGCTGAGATACTTTTAAATGTTAGGCACAATGTGATTATGAAATTTTTAAAATTAATTGTAAAAAAATTAGATAATCGTTTTATTCATCTATCTTACAAAAGAAATAATATTGAAAGTTTTGCACCAATAAAAGCTAGTGAACAATTTTTACTATGTACTCACGAAGTTTTAGGAGTGGAGTGGTATGCTAGCTTATTCATATCAACCTTTATTTTGAAGTAATTTTAAAAGTATTTATTTTCAGATCATTTGTATCTATACCTATAAATATTTTACAATTAAAAAATAACATAAAATTAGGCAAATTAAAAGTAGAGATTGAAGAAATAGTTCCTTACCTTAAGGGTGAAACCAAAAGTTATGTTGTGACAACTAAATGCTCTTTTGAAGATGCTAAAAGCTTTTACAATATTAAAGTATTATATATGTAACAATATTTTTAAGCTGAAAGAGGCTTTATCATTGTTATATGAAAGAGATAATTGCCATCCCATTAAAACTTACCTTTATCCTTTAATTCAGCTCCCTGTATGGATTTGTATGTCAATATCTATAAGATGTATGACATTAAAATATGGTAATAAATTTTTTTAAATCTTTAGATGAAACTTATAACCAGCTATTGCATGGTGGTCTATTTTCTTTTACAAATCTTTGCATACCAGATACAATGATTTTTATCCCTTTGTTGTTGTATTTGACTAACATGTTTGCTTTTGAAGTAAACATTGATTAATTTTTATAACTTAAGAGAATAAATTATTTAGCCAAAATGCAAACCACAAAATCATCTGATCTGTTGACAAATAAACTTAATATAATGGGTTACTCTATAGATAAGAACAAAATTCTTGTATGGCCACCAAGAATATCTATTTTGCTCATGTTGTACATAAGTTCAATAGCTCCATCAGTACAAAACTTAAATAACTTAAAATTTAGGCTTTATCATTGTATTGGTTATACTCAAGTCTAATAAGCCTTGCACAAAATTATGCCATTAAAAGGTATTTTAAAATGCATAGATGACATTGGTGATATATATCTAGAAATTAATTTATTGTATTTTCTATATTAAAAAAATATATAATCTACATAAATTCTGTCTGTTTTGCTTATATTAGTGTAACAAAGATATTAAGTAGTTAAAAATTTTATTTCATTAAATTTATTTCCTAACCTATAACACAGGTTAATAAATATAAAGAAAAATCAAATTTATAAAAACATAAAAGCATACTTAAATGGCCATATCTAACATATATATGCCGTATTTGTTGCTTCTTACACTTTCAGCTACTTAACTCTGTCCATTCAAAAAATAGGCTTTTGACAAAATTGGCAGATTTTGCGACTTGAGAATACCCTAAAAAAGAAAAAATTCAAGATTTTTTTAAAAAATCCTTGTTATCTTTAGTTATTTTAAAAACTGAGAAATTTTTCAGTATTTCGAGCTAATCCCTATATAATACAAAATATTTCACATCCAAACTTAAATACAACATAATACATTATTGGGATTTAATATAAATATTATCTGAAATTTATTTTAACAATAGGTGTTGTGAATATGCTGAAAAATTCAGTTTATGCTTTCGAATCTTTTTGGTTTTTTAGACTTTTCTAAAAATTTAATGTTTTTAGCTAAATTACTAAGTTTGAAAAAAAGGTACTTTTCCCTGAGATTGCAGATATAATATCTATAGTTAGCTCAGAATTTTGTAAATGTGTTGACGTGTATCATTATATGTTAGGTGTTATTATATATTGCCAAAATGTTTATAAACAAAATACAAAAATTTAAACCTATTCTCAGGTTCCAACATGTATATATTACGCTGATCTAACACAATATTAAAGGCAAGTTTATTTTTTTTAATTTAAAAAAACAGATATTGTAATTTTGAAAGCTCAACAAACATTTTTTGCCATTTTGGAGAGTATCAATCATTAATAAGCATAGATTTATATTAATAAAAAATATATTTATTAAAAATTATATTTTACATGAATACATAAAACTAATCTAAATACGTGAAAAACTGAAAATTATATAGGGCCAATTGAGCAAAAAAATAAAGTAAAAGTAAAAGATATGAATTTCTAATCAAATTAGTTTGATCAAAATTTGTTTTATTAAAATAAAAAACATTTGTATATGCCAATAATTATGATGGCCGATTATTTAAAAAAATGTTGGGCTAGGTTGAGAAATCTTTAATTAAAATATATCGTCTTAGCGAATTTTAGATAATTGGATCACAAAATCAAAAATGGGCCAAAGTTGTTTAAACAGGGACAATTAATTATGAGGGCTAACCACATTACCTAATATTTCGAGTCATAAAAATTCAAAATTTTATTACTTTTTGCCAAATTTAAAAATTGCTCACAGGGAATAAGGTTCCCTTGTTATTTAACAGAATAAAAAAAATTTAATAAGGGCACGTGTGCATGAGTTTTTATTGTCGTAAAATTTTCAACAAATTTATTTTAAAATAAAACAAAAATTTTTAAAAAGTTGCCAAATTTTGTATATGCGCACAAAATGCTTTTTTGAAATAAAAATTTTTTTAAAAAATTTTGAAAAAATTAAAATTCTAAAATTTCACGAAAATAGAAACTCACTTTGCACGTGCCGAAACCAAATTAAAAAAAAATTGCCGTTCTTATCAGGTAAGCATAAGGATATAAAACTCATAAAAGGTTAAAACTAAAAAAATTACCTCAAAAAATGTACATTAAAAAAATAAGCATATATTTTTATTTTTTAATAGGCGCAAAGTTTATTTTTTTAGAAAAATTAAATTTCTTTTTTATAAAATTTGTAAAAAAAATTTGTTTCAGTATTAACATTTTAAGGCAAATAATTGAGATTGACAATATAATGATTTTAATTTTAAAATTTATTTTTTATAATTTTGCAAAAAAAAATTAATCTATCTAAACGCGCCCATATATACAATGATTTTGCAAGTATCTCTCAAAATATGATGTATAGTAATATATATCAGGTTAAGAAGTAATACAAATATTAATGAATTAAAATAGATTTTTAGACTAACAATATAAATTATGTACTATAAAATTGAACAAAAGAAAAAAGATTTATGAGAAAAAATACACATATGTATTAAAATTGACGGCCGGTTTAGATTTTACAAAAAAAAAGTAAAGTTTTGACTTTCTAAAAGCTCTTAATTTAAAATGAATAATTTGCCCTAAAATTTTTTTAAATGAGATTTGTGGATTGTAAAATTAGAATTTTGTAAGTCTTATTTAAAAAAACAAATTTATTTCCCAATATCAAGTTTTCTTATATTTTTATCTTTAACATTTTCTTTTAAAATAAACATTTAAGTTATAAATAATATTATGACTAATTCAATATTCCAATAAGCAATTTTAAATAAATTGATGAATTTTAAGCTTTAAGGCCTCCCCTCTAATTAATTTAATTTTTGACTAATTTAATTTTATATATTTTTATAATTCTTGTGCAAAATAAAAATGAACAAATAATTTTTTAGGGCACGTTCAAAATTAGTTTATATTTTCTAAAAATTTAAACATATTTATTACCTTATTTTTTTTTAACGATGCCAGAATCGGATAAAAACTTGCCAAAAAAACGTATTTAAAAAAAATTATATAGATTTAAAATCTTAAAAGAAACGAGCAGTGTGTCTAGGTCTAAGGGGTGCATTAGCAGTGAGAGAATCTGGGAAACGTTCGATGTACCGTTCGGACCTAATGTATTTGACGGCAACTAGATTGCCCGAATACCACCAACCGTGAAGCGCTTTGTAAACTGCGCCGGCGTCCGATTCGGTGGCGCATTTGACGTAAACGCAACCTTCGGGCGATTGATGGTCGACGACCTGTAATGGGGGAAATTAAAAAAATTGAAATTAAATTTAATTATGAATTGTTACAAAACTAATAAAAAAATATAAAATAATTCAATGAAAAAAATTAAAAAGGCTAAACGTGCAAAGTAAGTTTTTATTTTCGTAAAATAAATGAATACAAATTTTTCAAAAGTTGTACAAAATTTAATATATGCACAATTAAAATACGTTTTAAACAAAAAATTTTACAAAAATATCAAAATTTTGCGAAAAACTCAGCACGCGGATTAAGTAATAATATAAGCGGTCAAAGTTTCAAAAAATATAATTTTTTTTTTAGAAACAAAAAAAAAGATCAAATTTGCTTTTTCATATTTAGTAAATTTATAAAAATTTCATATTTATTGTCAAACATTTTTTATTTTAGAAAATGTGGTGTATTTTAATTTGGCAAAAATGACTTTTTGCAAATTCAAAAATTTCGAACAGATAAAAATTCATTTTGGACGTGACCCTATTAGATATAAATTACATAATAGTTTACATTAAAAAACTAAATTTAATATATAGATTAACAACTTAATCCTTATTTAGCCTAACAAAAAAAAATAATGGTTCGTTTTCATAGTTAAATTGCTAAGTATATAATTTTTAATTTCGTTTCTTTTTTTATCGAGGTATATAAATAACCTTGTTGTTCAAAACAAATGTAATTTATTGAATTAACAAATCTAAACAAACAATAATTTTGGGTACGAATTTTTATTTAACGTTTTTTTTAATTTTTCAGTTTCAATAAAAGTCAAAACCAGCTGGCCGATTTTCTAAATAACTTCCTTAGGCAGTTTGGTTATGGCTGTATAACATTTATTGTCCCAAATTTGCAACTAATCTTCCCTCATTCATTGTTTCAGAATGATATATAAATAAAAATTATTAAATTTTTAAACAAAAAATTTTATTTGTCCTTCTAATTATTTTAATTTCATATTTGATTAAAATCAAATAACCATCTATCTCGGCGCCTATTTTTATCATTTTTAATCACATAAAATTAATATATAGAAATGTCTACCTGTTTGAGTATAAATAAATAAAACAAGTAAAATTTATTTTTAAGGCTTAAACTGATATAAAGAATAAAAAATATTGTATTTAAAAATTTAAATTGATATGAGAAAGTAATTTTAACTAATGACTTCCTTTAATATATTTGTTGTCTTAAATCTTAATAAGTAATACGATCGATATAGCACAAGATTGAATTATAAATAAAGGTGATATAAGGGCGTATACCATATGTACTATATTGACGTTGGGGCCACACTTCTCTAAAATTGTATCTTTAATATTATCGGTCCAATCAGGTGACGCTGAACCCTCCAAAGTTCGGTCAAACAAATTTCGTATCTTGAGGCAGGGCGTGAGACCCTTAGTTACGAGGGGATCAGTTATTTCAAAAGCTGGCCCTTGCCAATTTGAATTAGATGTTTTATAATTGGGTGTGGTACGAGGTGAATTCAGGTTGGGGTACAGGTAATTAGCAGATTGAAACCCAGCATCTGAAACATAAATTGCAAAACACAAATGTAAGTGACATATAAAAAATAATTCATACTTTGGTAGCTGCTAGGTGGCCCGTAAACGATGCCTGAAATAGAAACTTAACAAAATATTAAAGGTCAATCTATGTAAAAATTTCGTTAATTAAATCACAATTTTTTTTGCTTTCCTCGGGTATAAAAGTACATGGGTAAGGCGTTTTTTTTTGATTACAAAAGAAATATAATTACAAATAATTTTTTTAAAATTAATCAGTAAGTAATATGTATATAACTTAAATCAATATTAAACCTAATTAATAATAATGGCCAAACTTAATAAACGCTAAGAATCAAATTACTAGATAAAAGCATTAAAAATAATCAAAAATTTATAGTACCAATGTCGTCATTGGTGTCACCACCCCTATTATTCCTCGCATTACTTTTAGTATTGAGAAAAGTGAGTAAAGGTGTTTTAGTAGATGTTTGATTAGTAGAAATTACGCTGGAGGCTGGTAACCAACGCCAAACATCAAAAGGTTCCCCGTGTATCATTTGGGTTTCAAGTCTAACACGTGATTCGTGTGTGCTAACGTTATCTACAACTTTGTCCCATAACCATTTAAGTTCCAGTCTGTATTTGCAATTAAAAAATGCATCTACAAACATATTTAGGTGATAAAAACTAATACAATAATGAACAAAATTGATTTATAATAATTAAATAGCTAAAATTACATAATTGTTGCACAAAAAATAGAAATAATTTAAGCCAACACATAAATCTATATGAACATGGGAACCTTTTATTGGGTGGTATAAGCATATCCCTGACATGAGAAATTGCAATATATGGATAACCCTCACCATCTGATTGTCTTCGAGAGTTAGGAGATTGATTAAAGTTTTCATCATTAGCCTGAATAATGTCTAAAACTTTTTGCACCATTTGATAAACCCTATCACTTTCTCGTTTTTTATGTTTAAAAAAATTAAAACCACCGTATCCCAAGAGGCCAAGTATGCTTGTAAGCAAAGTCAGAGTGAAAAGTCTGTTAAGTAAAAATTTTAATCCTTTAAACAATTTGCACCAAGTCGGAATATAAGGTTTGTTAGAAGTTAACCAATATATTTCATAGGGGGTAGGTAACATTTTTGGACTTTCAATACCATCTGTGGTAGATTTAGTTGGTGAATTAGTACCATATATATTACCTGCCTTGTCTGCCATTTCAATGCCCCAATGTGGGTTAGCCATCATAAGATTAATAGCTGACATGAGATGATTGTTCAGATGAAATTTTGATAGAGCAGGGTATTTTGCTTGTAAAGCCAAAAGAATATCAGATGTTGTATAATTTTTAGGTGGCACTTCAAACAAACTGCATTCGTATTTACCAGCCCTAGTGGCTAACAGGTCATAAATCCATCTGGCAATTGTCATGGTCATTAAATGTTCTTGTTCATTAAGGCATTTATTATCACCATCTTTACAAACAAATTTATCAACTGAGGAAACCTTAACAGGCACAGATGGCTGACTATTAGGCACATCAAGTCCTTTTTTTATTATATTTGAAACAATAAGATAGCTGCCTATAAGAAATAGCAAGGTAAGGAATTTGAGAATATGAGAGGGCTTAGTTATATCAGCTAAATATAACCAAAGATTTTGTAATACATTTGTGGTAGTTTTAAAATATTTTAAAAATAAATTTTCATGATTCTGTTGATAGTAATGTCTATAATAATTAGTAGGCTGGGCAGTGTATTTAGCTCTAATTGAGGAATAAGGTGTTGAGGATTCAGGCATAGTTCTACTTTTGGCATTAGGTTTAGAAGGTGTGTCATATTTATAGCTATTGTAAAAACTACCACTTTTATTTGGATAGTCATCAAGATATATTGCACCAACAGTCTCTGGTTCTTTATGATAAATAGTGGGTATAGTGGTTTTTTTGCCAACCTGTTGCAAATTGCTTGTGAGATATTTTGACCTAGAAAAGGGAAAGGGATTTGATGAGTCATCTTTAGTTTGTTCCTTAGATATATTATGCGGCAATTCTTTTTCTCGCATGCTACTATTCATCTCTTTCATATGGAACTCTTTAGATTGTCTATTTGATAAATTTTTAGAAACTTGATTCGTTGGTGATACAAAAGAGCTAGTCAAACGCATTTTGCTTACATTGTTTGTAATTATTGTATTGCTTTGGTTTGGAGAAAATTTTGAACGAGGTGATGATCTAACAGGCGATATGTCGGGATTTTTGATAGGTTCAAAATCTTGAAGCTTTTCATCCATTAGTTTTGCCAACCTTTTTTTATAAACACCTCTTGTTGTATCAGTAATAGGTCCAACGGAAGCCGATCCATATTCTACAAGTAATTTCCTTAATTCTTCATCCGATATGGTCTCCAAATTAATTTTTTTCGATTTTGCCATCCTCAAAAGATATTTTTTCAAGCATTCATTGGTCGATGGCCTAATACGGACATTAAGTTTCCTCTCAAATTTTTTGTCAATGACAATGAGAGCGTGAACTAAAGTATATGCATAGGTTAATTTTTTATAAAAAAGCATATTTAATGTATTTAATTAAATTTAACCTACTCATTTATATTAAGGTAGAGCATTCAAATGTATTAACTTAAGAAAATTACGTTTATAGTAAAATAAAAAATTTTCTTCTTCTAAAAAAAATTATAAATTTAACGAAATTAAGTTTAATAATTTATTAAGTGTGGTTAAAGCAAATCAATTTGAAAAATTTTAGGTGTATCCTAAAATACTACATTAAAAAAAATAGCCTTATATAAATCATGCAAAATATAGCATTTATTAAGATTTTATAAAACCCAACCCATTTAAACATGTGTTATTTACTTTTAAAATTTTTGTAAGTATTTTATATATAAATTAACTTTATTCAAGCTAAGGTTATTAATTTTTTAGACATATATTAAAAGTTCTTTATTTTATATAAATATAACGTTTTAATTATACCTAAAAATATTTAAATTATATTATATCTTTAAATTGGTGTATATGTTGATCTAATATTGATTTTATTAATTATAAAGAAAAATGAAAAATCGAAATAATGAATTTTAAAATTCAACGTATATTTAATTAAAATGGACTCTAAACTCAATTATATAAGTGTAATGTTATAGATTCTTGGCAAGGAATATTTTTCTTAATGTAAACCTTTTGACATAAATTAAACTTATATTAAAGGAAAGTTTTAACGCCAACTTGTAAATTATAAAGTCGTAGAAGCGAACAAATTTTAACCATTTACTTAAATAATTAATCATAAACTTTATTAACTATAATTTATTACTAAATTTTAGCGCGGGGTAAATTTAGAACAAAATTAACTAAGACAATTTATTACTGTACATTTTAGCGCGGGGTAAAACTAGAACAAAATTAACTAAGACACCTTACCCACAAAAGTATAGCGTAAGCTATCTGTATCAATTATAAGTATTAATGTGTATGTGCGCCGTAGATTTTAACTATTCGTAACTAGTTGTTTTTATCGTAGCCGAGTATTCTCATAGTCGTTAGGTGTAGATTTGTGATTGTCGTTTTGGTTGAGTATCAAGTACTAACTATCCAGTACGTGGGCATTGTAAGGTTTGGTTTAGGTTTGAAATTTTTACATTAACATTAACTTTTAATTATCAAGAACTTTCTGATTCTAATCATACAAAGGTGGTTTTTGCTTTGCTTTCAGTTAAAACTTTTTAAATATTTTTATATTTTATGCTTCCAACGTAACCGTTTTATAATATGTGCGGCTAATTTAATTATATATACTTATTTAGTATGCCGACTTAATTCTTTCGTTATAGCGGGTATATCACCGTCAAGCGGGAAAAAACTTTGGGCATAATTACGTTGGTTTATATAAGCAACCTATAAAAGGAAAAATATCATACTAAACACTCTGGACTGTCCACCGGCCAACTTCGGACAAAATGTCACGGTTCTTTATGCTTGATAATTAAGAATAATTGAAAAATATTGATTTATGTTCAAACTACGTACAATTGGCGATATTCATATCTTTAATCCATAAGGATTTTATCTACTTTTTAGACATTTATGCTTCCCCACTCCTAAAAATTATTTTGATCTTATAAGGCATTTTATTAATATTGCAGTATTTGGATTGGGGTAGTTCATATTTATCATGCCATTATGTAATATATCTTATATATATTATATTGTACGTGATCATTTTAAAATTTAATGGTAAAAACTTGGGTTTTGATATTACTTCCAAAAATCTTAGCGTCCGACGCAACGCTTTAATAGCATGGCGAGCGTCATAGGCTGAAAAAAATTGGAAACTTGCCAAACTTAATTGTTTAACGAATTTAATTATCTATGAACAACTATTGTAAAAAAAATTTGCCCATGTGGTTAGTATATCTTTATTAAGAGTTTATACCATCACGAATACAAAATGGGTGTTCAAAAATTTCCAAAATAATATTGGAAACTTAATAGTGTAACTGAATAGTTATACTTACTGTAAACTTTTCCTAAAACTGACATCCTTTTTACAGAGATTGTAAAGCAGTGCCGAAATTTTTTTGTAATCTGGAATAAACCTGCGATGATAACCTATAGTACCGAGAATTGAGAGAAGTTCTGCTTTATTGTTAGGATCTCTCATTTTCATCAACTCTCCGGTCTTTTGGTTAAAGGTCTGATACCTTGTGCACTAATCTCATGTCCTAAATAACTTATTTTTTTCCAAAAAAAATGGGCATATGTTTTGACCTAATCTCATCCCCTTTTTCTTGATGCGACCTAATGCGATAAAAAGTCTTGCAATGTGTTCCTGCATCGTTCGGCCAATGATAAGTATGTTATCTAGATAGGCAAAACACCTTCTAGGTCTCCAAATATCAGCGACATTGACCTTTGGAATATTTGTGCCGATGCTGAGTGGTCAAAGGGTAATCGCAAATATTGAACTAAACCTATGTATGTATTTATGGTCAAAACATTGATACTTTCTTCCATTAATGCTATAATAAATACGCTTGCGAAAAATAAAGTTTGCTAAAAAATTTAGCACCTGAAAAACATGATATTATTTCATCAAACTTTTTTACCGCGCCAATGCGTATTTTTTATTTTCTTTGCATGAGTACTAAAAGAGGAGCACAACTATATATTCGACTGATTTAAGTATGCTTTAAAAATGACATTGAAAAATAACGTAAGAAAAGCAACGACTCTATAAACTAAAAAAAAGAATTTTCTACTGTTAATTAAGTTTAAGTTTAAAAAAATAATTTTACTAAATATGTAAAAAATAATAATTAAAAATGTTACCTGTAATGAATAATAATTTTTTAACCGTACCCAATACAAATTTCACCAGTCCAATATCTCAATAAAAGTTCCAACATCTTAATATCAAACACGCACTCCCACGATTTTTGGTTATGAGAACACCACTAAATTGGAATATATGTTGATCTGATATTGATTATTAATTATAAATATAATTGAAAAATCGAAATAATGAATTTTGAAATGAAATAATGAAATTATTATTAGGGAATTAGTTGATTATATAGTGTATATGTTTTAGTTCTTGGCAAGGGATATTTTTCTTAATGTAAACCTTTTGACATAAATCAAACTTATATTAAAGGAAAGTTTTAACGCCAAGTTGTAAATTATAAAGTCGTAGAAGCGAACAAATTTTAACCATTTACTTAAATAATTAATCATAAACTTTATTAACTATAATTTATTACTAGTATATTTTAGCGCGGGGTAAAATTAGAACAAAATTAACTAAGACAATCTTGTTTTTAAATGTAGCAGAAAGCTACGGCATTAGAAATTTTCTTATATTATAATATTTGTTGCTCTATAAATATAAATCTAAAAAATTATTTTAGATTAAAATTCACGTATATTTAATTACAATGCATTCTAAGCTCAATTATTATGGAATGTTAAAAAATGCTATGCCTATTTCCTACTCTACTATGCTCTTCTTGTAAATTTTAAATTTTTTAACTTACATTGTAGGATTGTATTAATTTATATTGAGTCTAATAGAAAAAACACAAGCTTAGAGTTTATCATAAAAGCAACAATCTACTAGGTTAAGAATAGTTATATATTAGTATAAAATTTAAAATTTAGTTTATTGCCAGGTTAAAATCCATGATAATATAAATACTAGTTGTACAAATCGTAATATAAAAATCACCACCAAAAACAAAAATTACCGAATTCTATATGGACATAAATTTAATTCTTTGATTAATTTATATCAATTCTCACAAAACTTTAAAAAAAATTAATAACATTATAAATGTGAGGAGATGTTTGCATAATCAGCTGTATTTGCATTTATTTACATCTTTAATTTTATACAAAATGAGTTTAGACAAAGAAAATACACAATTCCATAATTCTAATGGGCTAATGTTAGTTTTTAAACTCCAGGGAAAAAAATTGAGAATTTAAAAAACGAAACTCCGGGCGGTTTTTGCGAGTTTTTGATATGCCCTAATATGCCTGTAACATCAACCTGTTAATTATTGATACTTTTAATTCCTAACCATGCGGATTTGCAGAACAATATCAATACAGAAAATGAAATAAACCTTTAAATGATCATGGTTTAAACAAGTTTTCATAGTTCCTAGCGCGGAAAAATGAAGTCCCAGGGGCAAATATACACGAATTTTGTTAATAGGAAGCGTTGTTAACATTGAAAATTTCAAACCTTTCCTATGTCAAATAATCGTTTTTCAATCTTAAATGTACAAAAATTAGCCCCCTAGTAACATTTATAGTCAAAAATAACGATATTTTAATGTCAACTTAAACTCGTGGATGGAAAAGATTTTGAAAATTTAATAAAACTTGCAACTATAATCATTAATAAGATAATTACTTAAACTTATTATTTTATAGTTTTAGTATCAATTATTAAAATAAATCTTTATCATTCACTCACTAATTCATAAAATTCAAAAATATATGTATATTT
This sequence comes from Acutogordius australiensis, assembly GCA_030555515.1. Taxonomy (NCBI): domain Eukaryota; kingdom Metazoa; phylum Nematomorpha; class Gordioida; order Gordea; family Gordiidae; genus Acutogordius; species Acutogordius australiensis. The sequence goes on along the minus strand of CM060245.1, from coordinate 34,514,492 downwards.
CGAATGTCAATAACAGGTGACTTAGCTAAATGCAAAACAACCGTGACCTCTTTCACCATTTCCTAATTAAACACCTTCCCACGTTTTGGCGTCATGTTAGTATCTTTTTTTGCCCCTTTACTACCCCTATTAGCTAGCACCCACCCACGCCATATCCTGCCCGAGGGCGTTCCTCTCCCCCTCTAGTTGGCAATTCACGCCTTCTTTCATTATTTTATCATTTTCCACCCGCAAGGTTTGTTTGTTTTTACGTTATAATATTATTATTTATTTATTAAAATTTATCTACAAATTTATCGATCAAGAACTCATTTTAACACCGTTAATTCAGTTTTTTTTTCAATGTTAAAAAGTTTAAGATTTAATAAATAAAATAAAAATATATTAAATTTTTTTATTATTTACCTTGACGTTCGATCAAATATTTTATCCGGTCTGACACTACTCCTATCTTAAAGGTAAATGAAATTAAATTTTTTATATTGTTTAAACACCGCATTAAGCGATTCGTATAAGACAAAAAAAATCAAGATTTTTTAGGGACATTCACAAAATTATTTTCCAAGAAATCACACTATGTTTAAGATTTAGTTTTGGCTCCAAAAATCATTTTTTTATGCAATCAGGATTTTTAGGTTTAAATTTGGCACAATTTGATCTCATGAGCGTCACGACCTAAATAGGCTACGATAACGTGTTTCCCTTTAGTAAAACGAAAAGCTTACATATTACTATTCAAGGACGTTAAATCATCCTATACGTATTTTTTTCACTCTTAATACGGTTACAAATATTTGAGAGGAAAAAAAAATTTGTGTTAAACTATGTCAAAGGGATTGTCAACAAATTGGCCGAAACGGAAATATATGTATCTCATAGCATTGGTTATTTCCCGGTCCTTTTGTATACCTTTCTTTAATTACCAACAAAGTTTTCTCTTATTATATATACATAGATAACTTGAATTTTTTTAAGTTTCAAAAAAATTAATTTTTCATATGGTAGCATTTTATTTGCAAAACGATATTTTCATACCTAAGATTGCACCTGTATCTTATCTAACCTCATTCCAAATTTTTCCATAACCTTTACAATTAGATACTCACCTATCTAAATCTAAATAACCACCCAATGGCCACTTCAGCAATGATAATTCCTAACGCTGCTTCCACCGGCACCCATCCACCTATTTTATCTGGCTTGTCGCCTATAAGCCCCAAATCATCTGGTCCCAGATCAGCTGATATGTTGTTGAGCTCGAGTCCAGATTCATCTATCCATCAATTTTCACCGAACAACGGGTCAAACACTCCACTAGGAACGCATAACATCGTAGTTGATCAATATGCCGGAGGCGACATCGCCAAATTTTGGGAGCTCTACATTGGCTCCAAAGCTGAGCGAGTCAAGAATTATTCTGAAATATTGGTGAATGCATTAAAACAACGCGGTTATAGGCGGATTCTTGACGTGGCGTGCGGCACTGGGTTAGTATATCGATTGATTAATAATGATATGTTATTAATTTTACAATGCTCACTTCAATAAATTGGCACATGTTAGAAATAGAATGACACATAAAATGTGTCCATCATTTACTATATTTTAGACAATAATTAAATGATCACGATCACAATTAAATGATCGCGATCACAATTAAATGGCCAATATGATGTTTTCATGATAAATATCCCTATGTTGTGGCTAGATAGTTACACAACTTAGTGATGTTTACCATAAAATCATCATCTTGGCCAGTTAATTGTGATCGTGATCATTTTATTAATGACCGCGATTAAAAAAATAGTGGTACATGGCCACATTATATGTGACAATGATCATTTTTCTTCTGACAATGGCCAATTTATAGTGGCCAGCACTGTATTAAATATCTTTTTTCTTACAAATACAATCTTAATACGTTATGTATGAGTTTTTATTATTGTTTTGTTTACATGGCCACGTTTAAAATTAACTTTTCTTGATTTGATATTATTGAAAAAATTATATCGAAAGTTGCCAAATTTGATTATAATGCATTGCTAAAATTTATAAAAAAAAGGAATCTATTTGTGAATTTTAAAAATTTTAACGAAATCTAAAACTAATTATAAACGTAACAGATTTTTTACTTTTTTATGAAATATTTACACAATTCATTAAGACTAAATGCGATCAACATGACGATGAGAAATATATATGGGTTTCAAGGGCGTAGCAAGTTGTAAAGCTTGGGGGGGGGAGGGGGGTTTAAAAAAATTTTTTGTTTAAAAATATTTTAAATGTAATTTAATTTTATATTAAATTGGTATTTTAGTTTAGGTGGGGGGGGGGGGGGGGGGGGGTATGCACTAAAAATTATCAATTTGGGTGGGGATATGGCATGCTTGGGGAGGGTTTTATCCCCAAAACCTTCCCCTCTCCTACGCCAATGGTTTTACTTAATGTTTTTAAAACGAATTAACACATAGTAACAATTACATATCACATAACAACTGTTACGACCTTAATTAGCCCTGAGGTGTGATAGTTATAGCATTTGCAAAATATATTCATTAAAAATTATAAGATTTATTTGACACGTTGATATCGGCTCACTCGTTGTAAACATCCTAACCTTGGGAGATTTGATTCAAATTTCCGCCAAGACAGTTGGTCATTTTTTTGGAAAAGAACCATATACACGTACAACCATTTAAAAGATTATATTAATTATTATTAGAGATTTAGGCCCTATATTATGCTTTTCATCCATATCGAAAATTCGCAGTGGTTAAAAACAACAACAACAAACGTGAGGTGTAGCCCAAATACTTAGTTATTGGTGAATTAAACGTTTTAATTAAAAGCCCTGATATCCCATTTATATCGTATAAAACTTAAAATACATCGTTTTTTATTTTATTCCTTAAGGCAAGGGGGGGGGGGGGGGGGCAAATATTGCGTCGTTTAAAAAAAAAATAATGTTTTTTTACGCTCACGTATTTGCTACATACGAGCCTGCACTCTTGATTCCATCGTTGGTCTGTAAGGTCAAAACGTTGTTATTGACGGACGACCTTCTTGATGATGCAAGAGAAAATGTATAATATGAAAGTGTTATAAATAGGCGTTTAGGTTATACAATCATACAGGTATTTCTAATCTATACATCATATATATGAATATTGTGTCATTTGTTAAATATTTTATCTGCCGTTTCTTGTTTGAATGTAAGATGTGCTAATAACAGGTAAAAGACCTTGGTAGTTTACAATCAAACGATGTGGCCAACAAATTTTTGAGACTTATGAGCTAATCACCAGACCTGCCATCTTAGGGATTCCTTATTCCGTTTTTCGATTTGTTCGAATAAAGCTTAAAATATAAAAAAAAATGTAAAAAAAAAGAAAAAACAAAAAATTGGAAAGTAATAATTATAAACAGTTAAATTGTTAAATTCGAACTTTAAATTATTTTTTCAAAAACCGAGAATTAGCTGGGTTTAGGTTTAAGTTTTAATATTGTATAATATAAAGGTTGACATAAGAGCATGGTTTCTTATTATTTGAGATGAAAGATGTAAGTTACAAGGAATACATGGTTTAATAAGAAAAAAAAACTCTTAAGTTTTTTTAAACATATTTTAAAGGTCGCAATATTTATTAATTTGGCCAAAAAAGGTCATTATTTAATATAAAATGATTTTAGCGAAGGCGGAAAAAACTACGAAAAAAGCGAAGTATACATGAGATAAGACCATATTGGGGACGTGTTCATTTACATTTTTATGAGTTTTTCTTGACATTAATATTTGTCAACCTGTGTAGTAAGTGACCTGGTTGAACTTAAAAATCTACGAGGAGTAATCGAATTTAAGCTTTTTCTCATACCACCCCCCCCCCCTCCCAATTAGGAGAAGTTGTAATGCCCATTTGGACTTTCACTCTTTTGGACCGTTGGTTTAGAACTGTCATGATTGACTTTGGATTTAACTTAAACTCTAAATTTTAGACATTTTTTATACCGTTCAATGCTAGATAGGACGACCATATGTCGTACATTTAAATGATTCCGCCATATTTGACTGGGTTAATTAACTCGAAATACATATTTTATTATTTTTTCCTTCCTGTTTGATAAAGGATTGATTCTGTGATGTTGGTCGAGAACGGGTTTGATGTTACTAGTATAGACGCATCCGACAAAATGCTTAAACACGCGTACAAAACACGCTGGGAACGGAGGAAAGAACCAGCGTTCGATAATTGGAGTATAAAATTTTAAAAATTATTATATTTTGTTTTTTGAGGCCTAATCAACATAAATCCTTAAAATGTCATAAATCCATTTAACCTTATGCAAGCGATTAGGTCAGGTTTAGTTAGGGTTAGCTGTAAGTTATGCCAGGTCTTAGAATCGATTTGCTTCGGGCTAGGTTAAGGTTAACTTAGGGTTAGCCCAGGGTCGGGGCAACGATAGCTTAGGTTTTGGCTTACGTTATCGTTATGCATGATAAATTAGGTTAGAATTTAATTTGTTGTCCATTCAAACGTTTTTATATTTATTGGCATTTTATTTATTACATCCTAACCGCTGTAGTTTTTAAATATATTAAACATTTTTGTGGACCGTGTTTATGGTAGCGAACAATTATTATAACAATTGTTTTTGGCCGGAAAAAGCATCTAGGAAAAAACTTGCAACCCTAACAACGTAACTTTGCTTTTTTTACGCCCCGCACCGCTCTCGTACAATTTGGCAAATAGTTCATATCAAATAGGCCTATTTTCTTTTTTAATTTCTTTGAAAATCGGTTATTTTATTGACAATATTTTAATATTATAAAAATTCAAAAAAACACTTTCACATTTTTTCATATTTATGTAAGGGTACGTGCAAAGTGAGTTTTTATTTTCGTAAAATTTTGAAAATTTTAAAAATTTTATTTTTTACAAAATTTTTTAAAAAAAAATTTTTATTTTAGAAAGAGCATTTTATGTACATATACTAAATTTGGCAACTTTTTAAAAATTTGCGTTTTATTACAAAAATTTTTTTTCAAAATTTTGAAAATTTTACGAAAATAAAAACTCACTTTGCACGTGCCCTTAACCTAAAATAATTAAACGGCTAATTACTGAACAACAAGATTTTTATTAAGGGTTGTAAAAATTTGTTGCGATTATTACTCATTTTTTTTCTCTCAATATCTTTGTATTAGGTCCAAAGTTTAAAAAAAACTAAAGTTTTTTTTTTAAATTTGGCATATTGAATATATTGTAAAATATATCTAAACAAGTCAGTTACTAATTTTAAGTAATTTTAGATCAAACACGGATTTCATGAACGAAAAAATAAAAAAAATATTTATTATAAAAATTATAAACTTTTATAGCCTTTGTATTTATTGTTAGTTACTCCATCCATTACTAATTTGTTTTCACCTATAGATTTTTTAATTTAAAAGCTTAAAATAGTTACAAATTAGTAAAATAACATTTATCAATATAAATTAGAAAATTTTTGAGGCTTTGACTTTAATTTTCATTCCATATTCGAAATTAACACCAAAAACCATATTTGTGTAATAAATGATATTTGAGGTCGTCCATATTTTGTTGTCCTATGTTGCTCATAAATAAAATTATTTGATTTTTTTTAAGTAGTTTGTGGAAACACTCAAGTTTTAAACAAATAAATTGTTAATAATTTATAAATAATAAATCTTTTTAAACATTTAATTTTTTTATACTTACTTACATCATATTTTCACATCTCCTATAGAAATTGAACAAGCTAATTGGCTCACTCTTGTCGACGATCTCAAAGATTCGGGATACGAACTTAACTTCGATGCAGTCATATGCCTCGGAAATTCATTCGCTCACCTACCAGATTCCGGGAATCAGCAGGAAGAACAGGTTATTTGTAAAACTGAATATATCTTGTATTCTTACATAATATTTTCTGTTATGCTGCTTCAAAATGCAACTTTGGAAAAGAAAAAGAAAATAAAGAAAAAAAATTGTCATAAAGTATTTTATGTTTTAATCATGATTGTGAATATTTTAAAATATATAAAAATTCTAGAAAATTATTATATTTCAACTTTTCCGGTCCATTTTAAAGAAAAAATAAAAATACAATTGCGTGAGAAATGTTGTTTTAATATCAATAAATTTATACAGATATAAAAATACAATATTTGTTGTGGTTTTGGCCCTTAAATTAATTAATTTCTCTATTTCTCAAAGTATCTGAATATTTTTTACCATTTTTGTTGTTAGAAAATAGCTCTACAAAATTTCAAAGAAGTTCTCCGACCCGGTGGTTCACTAATAATCGATCACAGGAATTACGATTACATTATCAAAAACGGAAAATGTCCTAGTCGAAACATTTACTATAATGTAATATTAATATTATTATGTCTTTTTATTAAAATCGAAGTTAGGGTGCGTTCCAACTTGCAAAAAAAATTACCGCGGAAAATTTGATAATTTATAAAGTGTCAATATTATAATTAACTGAAAAAATTTGCTTTTTTTTTTGATTATAAGATTTGTTTTTTACACTTAAACCTCTTTTAAATAAACGTTTTATTGAGGAATTTGTTTTTTCAAATTAATTCACTTATTAAACAAAATTTATTAAAATTGTTAAGATAACAGTTTATAGGGCGGGCGCTTAACAATAAATCTTTGGTAGAGGGATTAAAATTTTATCAAATGTAAAAATATTTTATTTTTAAAAATCATTAAATTATACCGAAGATCATATTAAATTCTCATCTAACGAGAGAAAAAAATTGCGGATATAATTTTCTTTTGTGGCATTTGAAGCAATTCATCTTAAACATTTTAAGTGCCAAAGCCCTAACGGGTATGGCGGCCTCAAAAGACGAGAGGCCTTGAGGGGGTGGTTTTTTAGCAGGTACTTCAAACCCTGCATGCACCGGTGAATTTTTATTGAAATATGGACATCAGTGCGGACAGATTAATTTACCAATCTTAAGCATTTTGATATAAGAGGAAAAAATATATTTTGGTAAATTGCATTTATTAACTGATATTACAATAAAAAACGCATATATTTATATAATTTTAGATTTAGTTTTGTCATTTTATATGTAAAATCTTAGAGCCAAAATATTAAAGACATCACGACCTCGTTACTGTACGTTAATTTCATACCAAAGGTTATAGCGCTTGATTATGATTTGGAAATTCCTAGAGGAAAAACTGGACAAAATTTATTGTAAGTTTTAAATTAAATTATATTTATATTGCTACAAGTAATTTCATTTTTTAATTTTAGTATTAATTAAATTTTATATATTTATAGATATTTTAAAAAAATTTTATCTCTTTCTTAATTAGCGTTATGATATATATTTTTTTGCAAAAGAAGTTATAACGAATGATTCAACAAAATTTATTCAAAATTTTGATTTAGCTTCCTTACCATCTTTTTGGTTACATTTTTACTGTACTGTCGGGTTCCTTTGAATAAAACTATTTGTAACAAAACTTGACCTTGGTATCCTTTCAAATAAAAATATTCGATTTGTATTAAATTATATAAAATTGATCAATTTGTCTTCCTCATTTCGGCTGAAATTAATAATTTAAATACTTGATTTAATTGTCAATTTATTTTTATTTTAATTATTTTTTATTAATAGCTGTGGCCTAGTTTTTAAAACTTTTTCAGATAGTCAAACACAATGAATAACTTTAGAGTGGCTTGTTTTCAAATATTTTTTAAAAATTTAAAATTTTTTCACACAATCCTTTTACAATAATTAGAATAACACACGCCACTCTAACGTTAATCGATTGGGTTTTGCTCTTTTTTTTACACAAAATATTTTTAAACATCGGGTTATTTTAATATAATATTTAATTTTTCTTTTTTTAATTAACATTGAAATTTTGTTTTATAACGTAATGGGTTACAGCTATATGTAAATATTAAAATAATTCATCTTTTATGTGTTTTAGGTCCTTCCGTTTAACCTATTACCCACATCTGCTTAAATCTTTCACTGCCCTACTCAAAGGCGTTTTTGGGCCGACGGCCCAGCACGTTATTTATGGAGATTTTAAAAGCCAGACCCCAGAAGAACTAGCCCTCAGTCCAGATTTTCATGCAGACACTAATGATACGGCTTTTTACATACATTGGGTCACTAAGGATTAATATCTTCATCACAAATTGTTTAATGAATGAACGCATACTCGTGTACCTATGGATGCATTCAAACTTTAGATAATTTTTTTTTATAAAATAATTCGGTAAAATATATAGTTCTGTGTGTATTGCTATGCACAATCACTAATACTGACTAACATTAACATATTTTTTTTTTATATTCTAAATACCAAAGAAGTATTCTATTTGAACAAAAAAAAATTTAATTAAAAAAAAATATATAATTTTAAATGCTACAACCTAAAAAATATGTGTATTGTTTATAAATTAAAATACAAAAATATTAATTTATTAAATGATAATCGTTATTATTTATGTTTTGGTATTTTTAGGAAATGTCTTAGTTTGAATATTATATTAATTTTATTCTGAGACAAAAGGCTCAAAAACATACAAATCAAATAACGTGATCTAACAGTTGTTAACATCCAACCTTTAAATTATAAAAATATATGAATTATAAAATTATTGTAAAAATGATTATTATTTAAATCTGAATTAGCCTAAGGATAATCTTTTTTTTTTCTCAAGATATTTTAGTAATTTTTGTAAACATTTAATTGATTTGCTTTAACTAAGGTGTATTGTGGCGATTTTTCGAATCAAAATAATTATATATAAATGATATATCATATTATATATGAATAATAACTCCTTTTGATTCAATTATATTATAAACATCTAATGTTATTTTCGTTTGCCAAATATGCATTTTTTTTAAAGGTGATAGCTTAATCAATTATGAAAGTCGGGCTGATCAAAAATTACCTTAGGAAATTTTAAAATCCAAATTTAAAATAATTTCGTTTTTATTAAGATATTAATTAATATTAAATATGCTTAGCCGTATAATGTAATGTGTTCTGCATCATTGAATATAAACGATAATATATCAGAAATGTTTCATGTAAGGGCACGTGCAAAGTGATTTTTTATTTTCGCAAAATTTCTAAATTTTAAAATATTTTATTTTGTAAAATTTTTAAAAAGCTGACAAATTTAGTTTATGCAATTAAAATGCTTTTTTTTTTGAAATAAATTTTTTTTTATAAAATTTTGAAAAAAAAAATAAAATTTTTAATTATTTGTGAAAATAAAAAGTCATTTTGCTCGTGGCCTAATATAAATTAAAATTTTGTGTATTTTAATTTTCTTTTATGTTATTAAAGGCGCTGTTTTTTGTAAAAACATTGGCATTGTAGTTATATATTGTAACTATGGTACATCAAGCATTTTACAGTAATGTCGGTTTACGTTATTCTAAAAAACTTTAAAATTTTAATAATTTTTAGTATACCATTTTGGCAAGTTTTTTAATTTTTCGAATATACATATATTTTCATATCAAATAATTACTATCGCACCATATTGAACAACACTGAAGAGGCAAAAAACGATTGGTGGGCGTGCGAATTGCAGAAAATTAAAAAAAATGTCAGTTTTTATATTAATATACAAATAGCCTACTAATATTATTTAATGTAAGAAGATAAATTCTTAAATTTTGCATTTTGTCAATGATAGATATATCCTTAAATTAATTCGGTTCATAATAATAATGATAATATACGTTCAATGAATCGGACTAAAATATACAAAAATTGATCAAATTTGAATCATTCACTACACAAAATAGATATATTTTTATAATCACAGCATCATTTATGCTACTGGATAATGATCATCATTGCCGTCTTCGTTAGCATCATAATCGTCATCATTTTCATTCTCCTCTTCGTAATCAGACTTGTCGTCATTTTTATTTTCACTCTCAGAATATTCCTCTCTCAAATCACGTTTTAGGTCCTCCTGGTTATCCCCCCCATCTTTTTCTTCTCCCTCCGTTATGTACACGCTTGGGGCTGATATATTTTCCAACGCGATCGAACTGTTCATCAAGCCTCCCCGAAACCGGTCACGAATTGAGGGAAATTCAATTTCGTTACTGTGTATGGGCATTTCGTATTTCCGGTCTAGCAAATTACAAAAATAATTATCAATATATTTTTAATTAATAAATTACAATACTTCAAATATGCTCTACCCCCAAATAGAATTTTATAAAATTCAAAGCTTATTTATTTTTTAAGAAATTCATTTAAATTTTCACATTTCTCGGGAGAAAAAATGTTAAAAGACATTGGTCTGTTCTCGAATTTATTTTAAGCTTTAAAAGTTTTAAGGAAGTCATGTTGAAATGATAAACAGCGATGTTCATTTAAATTTAAACACCCTGGATGTATGGCGAATTTGTAGAAAACTGATTTAAAATTTTGTTTATGTCTAATAATAAAATTTGTTTTAGGAAATAGATTTCAAATTGTGGCCCGTAAAGACCCTACATGGTCAAATTCAATGTTGAATATTATGATATAGCCTCAAAATAATCTGATTTGAAATTGTATCCTTATTGTTCTATCTTAATTGTTTTGTTTAATCGATAACAAAGGTTTGGATTTTAATGTTGTAACAGGGGCGTATTTAGGGGTGGTCAAAAGGGGGCAATTGCCCCCCTTTAGAATTTTTTTTTGATTTTTATGATACAACCAGCGGTTGAATCTATATATCAAACATATAAAAGTGAATAAAATCAATAAAATTGATATTTTTTGGAAAATATATAACCTTTTAAAATAATTTTGCAGATAATTTATCAATATTAGAATTAGTTTGTTGTTCTTTCTCTCCAAAAAAATTTCTTGCACCCCTGTAGAAATGTTTCTGCATACGTTCCGTTGTAAATTACCTCTTTTTTTGAACCCGATTTGTGAGGTCATTAATAGCAAGATTAATTTCACATTATTTATTATAAATATTTATAGAAATGTACTAGACCTAATAATACAATTTAAGCAATAATATTTATATATTTTGATAAATAGAAAGAATTAAAAAATAAAAATTATCTATTTTATAAATTTTTTCTTACGTTTAATAATAAAATCTTAAATTAACATTAAATTATTTTATCAACTTTAAATTTAATTATCTCAAATATTTAAGCTAAAATCTCTTTTTTTGATCATACAAACCACAATTTCATTCCGAAAAATATTTGAAGTTATTTTATTAAAAAAAATAAAATTAGGCGGCATCTAAAAATTATTAAAAACAAAATTTAAAAAAATTATTTTTAAGTATTTATCATTGATGCAAAAAAACAATGCCAAATTATAGATCTTTAAAGAAAATGCAATTTATAAGAGCCAAGAACGGAAATTTTATGTTTCATTTTGGGCTATATTATGGGTTTTTTCAATCGTAAGACAAAATGCAAAAACCGACAAATAATTATGAAATTATTAAGGACATGGAGCCTTTTTAAGAATAAAAATAATAATTTAAATCGGAAATAGTCTAAATTTGCAATTTTTTAAATATATATAAAATTCTATTTATTAAACGATATTATAATTATTTTCAATACTTTATCGATACAATTATCCCATTTTCATATTTTTAATTTTGTTTTGTAAAACTAAATAATTCATAGGGTTTGGGAGGAAGAAATATTGGGCTTACAATGTATATTAAGGGCTGCAAGGATGCAGAATGCGATTATAATTGTATAAATAATCAATTCCATAGTTGTAAGAATACGCGGAATAAAATGGCTATTTTTTAAGATGATACCATATTTTGCGTTAACATATTTTACCATTATTTTATTTGCACATTACTAAGATATGAACAATATTTTCCTTATATACGAATAGTACATATTTTCATTTCAAATAACAAGTTACAATAAAATTGAGCCGCATTGAATATAAAAATTACTATATACTATTATGTAAACAACATGTATTTTTTATACTTGGAATTGATATGAATAAATACTTAAATCAAAACATAGAAGGCTTTATTTAAATGGCAAAATCAAATTATCAATTTGACTTTTTTGCCAATGTACTAAAAAAATTGGCTTTTAATAAGCTTGACAAAGTTCTGAGATTAGATAATTCTAGATAGGATGTTTAAAATAAGACAATTTCTAAAAATATATGAATTTTTAAATAATCTCTTTCACTTTAATCCAACAGGTCCGGTCAGGTAGCCACCTAATATGATAAAAAATTGCAGGAATGCAGTGTTGGGTATTTCTTAACTTGAAATTTATCTTTGAACGGATATGATTATTCGTTTAGTTTGGAGCAAAAGATTAAGAGAAGGGATTATTGTTGTATTTTTTGCAAATTTGATACGCATAGGCATAACCAGGATTTTTTTAAGGCTAAGGGGGTGGAGGATTAGGGGAGGGTATATAGGAAATGTTTTGGGTATGGATACATTTTATTATTATAGGCCTAACTTTTATTGCATTATTTAACGTTTCACAAATCAAAAAAATGTGCGAACCAGCGCCTTCCCCACCCTCCTCTCTACAACCAATAATTACCAGAAAAATCATTTTTTTATTTACAAAAATACGTGGTCCATCTTGGGTTTGAATATTTAAAAAATAACAGATATTTTAAATTTTTGCATTTTTTTACATTATTCAGTTTAGAATATATAAGGAATGGATTTCTGAATATTTTAAAAAGATACAAATATTAAGCCCTTAATATTTATTACAAATGTGCTAATTCAAAAGTCTGGTATCGATATGTTTTATTAAATAATACAATTAAAAATTAGAAAGCCTAAGGTGTCAAATTTAATTAGCGGTTTAGTTAGAGTATAACAGTTTTACCAAATTAATTAATATTATTGTTAATTTTAAAAAGAAAAAATGACCTTCGAAGCAAAAAAAATTGGTAATTTAGAATAACCCCTGCAATTATACCGATTTCATGGCATTTTACCAATTCATATTTGCATTTAATAGATAAAACATTGCTTGATTTCATTTATTAAGCTGATGTTTTAAAGTATCCAAGGCATTTTATATGAAGCAAACCGCTAAAAGATCATAATCAAAAAATACAAACGTAACTCGACTACATGTTAACAAACTATGAAATTATATATTTCTTATTAATTACCCACGTTGTATAATGTAGAAGGCAAGAGTAAGGAAATAATATTTATAAATGAAAAATTTTTTTGAATCTAATTTTTAAATTTTAAAAATCAGTCTTGAAATTTGCAATGGAGGATAAAATAACGGTTTTTTAGTACTTATAATTTTCGCCTTTACAAATTAAAAATACAACAGTAATATTAATTAATGATTAAAAAAAGTTTATATAATCAACCCAACTGATAAGGATTTAATAAACCCTTTCGCACATCGCAAATTTTGACAAAGATATTCAGAACATTATGGCAATTAATATAAATGGAAGGGGGGAGAGCGAGGGTGGAGGGGGGGGGCGGGTTGTTTTTATATTGATCTATTTTTTTTGCATAACGTTATAAAGAATTACATATTTAGCAAAAAAGGGCGCCAAGTCTAATTCACCCCCTCGGCATGCCTATAACAGCTATTCTATAGGTTAAGTACATTATATTTTGTTAATTAAAAACAGCAAGAAATCTAAAAAGTCATGGTACCTAGTGCCCACCAAGAAATTATCATGTAACATAAACTTAATTCATAAATTTTATTTTTGAACAACTAACCCAGAGCTTTTCAAAATAAGATAGATTGCTACCGCCACAATAAACAACATGAACTGAGGCAAAAACGTATAGATGGCCAATTAGCATTTAAAAAATAAAATTTGTTTTTAAATAATATTTTTATATCAATTGTTGCCACTAATTCTGGATATTTTGGTCCTGAAACCAGAAATAATTTTATTTCACCGAGATTCGGAAATTTCACAAGAAATTTTGAAAAATAATTATTTTCTTTTTGAAAATACATAGCCAGAAGATTCTAAAATTAGTATATAAAATATTTTTTTAATTAATTATTTCTATAATATATTGCATATAAAATATTTCCTGTTTATAATTTTTTGATTATATTTAATTGTTAATTTTTATTATAATATATTAATGCTGGTTTTCTTGAAATTTTTTTAAGTTTATTAAAAACAGCATTAATAATACTATTTAATACAGTTAAAGTTTTTTAAATTTTTATTGTTAAAAAAATGGGTTGCTAATAAAATATGGCGTATTTATAAAAGATTTCATGATTTTATTACCGAACATAAGGGGCGTATGCAGAAACTTTTCTAAGGGGGGAGGGGGGAGGGTTGGTGGGACCAGAAATTTTTGGAGAAGAGGGATTACTGAATATCTGTATCTTCATATAAAACGTTTAATGTAGTAAATGATTATATTGCGACTAGTAAGTTAGATATCTGAGAATGTTAAACCCTCACTAGTGCTATGCTTACCACCCCTGTAAAGAATACTCGTTTTCTTATTTAATATTATTATATTTTATTTTTTTTTTTTGAAAAAGTTAAAACCAGATATATCAGATAAAATCATTTATATCTAAAATTATTAATTACATTTAAACATATATAAATAATCTAATAAATTAATAATTTAAAGGTGTCCTTAATTTACGTTAAGAAATTATGGGGAAAAAATATGATCGCAAATTAGCTGATATATAATAGGAGAACAATTTAGAACACAAAAATTTTCCTCTTGCATAACATTTTAAAGTTTGATCTATTAATTGAGTGTAATCAATTATATCTTTATGTATAAACAAGCATAAGGATAATAATTGATAGTCATTCATTTGCGATCTAGGATAGGGTTTAATACGATTCATTGCTGAAGCTCCTTTCAATTATACACGTGGTAATGGGGAGTGAAAGGGTGATTAGTAAAACCTTTTTTATACTATTGAGAATGGTTGTGTGAATTTAATTAGGATATAGTGAGATTCTTAAAAATAGATTTGGATTTCCAATAAGTCCAATGTTATTTTTGATTCTAAATTTGCAAAATTATAAAATTTAACAATAGAAGATGTTAAATTATTTATTTCGGTTGAATTTAGTTATAAAAGGTATTTTGGGTGTAATTTAAAAAGTAATAAGCCTGAATTACTATCAAAATCTTTGAAACGCAAGATTGGATTAATGAATCAAGATATGGGGTAACTAAAGAGCAACACCTAAAAAAATCAACAGCAGGTTGAGTATCATATCGATGCTTTTTTTTGCAATTCTGGGTATTGTAAAGTCAAAAAACCTAAATTTTTGCTCTCTTCAAAAATCTCATTAAAAATTTCTACGTTTTTCCCTTTTAAATAATCTTCGCTAAAGCGCTAATTACTTAATGGAATCCTGACAAATCGAACGATTTTTTTTGGCGACCAATTTCATAAAGGGGCATAGTATCAAAGAATATTTAAATATGATGCATAAAGAAATTTTATATTCCGTTTCTCGAATAAGTATAATATTTACCTAGATGAGATGATTTAACTGTTACCAAAAACAAATGATTTGCAATGTTTGTAAATTTCCGACTTTAAAAGGTGTAAATTATGTTTTAGTATTGTAAAGCCAACGAGTTTCACATACCTATGGAAATTAAATACATTACTAATTTTTTAGTTTTTTAAATATTTGATTTTAAAAAGCTGAAATTGAATTCGAAAAAGGTACTCGTCTGAAGAGAAATCTTCAAATTTATATATTAAAAGAGGGGCTACTAATTACAATACATTACATCAAGAAGATATTTATCTCTAATTAATATCTGAACGCCACACGAACTGCTGGCCATACTAGCGCATCTATCATTCATAATAGATTCCTTTTTTTGAAGCATGTCAAGAGTAGATCAAATATTTAAGTATTTGGTACATTCTATGCTAAATAATGCCATTATTAGTAGAAGTAAACACTACAATATTTTAAGACGGTTACACTAGTTAAACTCTTTTTTAATAGATAGAATTTTAAAGCACAGACTTTTAGATTCGTATTTTTTGGAATTCAAATCGTAAAGATTTTTAATGTTTTAATTTTGAAGGTAAATCCATAGTTAAATTTGCCTAAAAAAGTTAGAGTAGCAAAATAAAATTTTTCAGATAGTAAATTATATATTAACATTCTTTAATTAATTTGAGTGTAGAAATCAATAACTTTTACATAGGACATTTAGATTTTTGCTACTGTTTAACATCTTTTATTAGTCTATAAATAAAATAATCATATTCGCGATAAAACAAAAGCACAATATACTTTGATTGATTTAAAAACTTTTAATCTATATGTTTAAAATGAAGTCATAATTCATATCACTTTCAATCTGTTTTAGTGCAACTACCTAAAATAGTTGATATTTTATGCCAAATTTTTTCCGTAACGAGGTCTGCCAAGTAACAAAAAATATTTAAAGATATGTTATTCGTAACAAATTTTATATTCGCTTTCGACATATTATATATATTAGCTAATGTAAATTAGTTATTTTGATTACTATGTATAAAAATGATTTGCAAAGTTTGTAAATTCAAAATGTAACAACAGTGTATTGGTTTGAAGAACCATAAATGCCAGCGAGTTGTAACATACTCCTGGAAATTAAATCTTACATTTGGATTTTGAGCTTTCTCTAGGGGTACCATAATTTATGGTAGTTGATATTGAATCGCTAAAGGTACTACTTTTCAAAGTAGTAAATTTAAATTATATTTAAGCGATTAGCACAATTAGAATAGATTACTCGAGGTTATACAAATATCACTAATTTCACTTTTAACCCACCCAAATTGCTGGCCAATTTGTAACGCGATCTATCATTCAGTACATAAGAAACCTTATTTTAAAGCGTTATAAGTTAGATATATTTAAATTTGAAATATTCATTATTTTAAAAATATTATTAGTGAAATAAAAAATAAAATATTTTAAGATGGTTACACTAATTAAAATCTTGTTAATAGATAGATTTTGAAAACGTTTGATATTTGCTTCTTTTTTTAGAATTACAAATCGTAAAGATTTTTTGTTATAAAAAAATTCGAGTCGCAAAATAAAATATCAGATAGAAATTATATATTAACATCCTTTAATTCATTTGAGTGTAGATATCAATAACTTTCACATAGGAATTTAGATTCAATTGCCTGTTTAACATCTTTTGATTAGTCTATAAATAAAATAATCATATTCGCGATATAACAAAAGCACATATATACTTTGATTGATTTAAATATTTTATACACTATTGTTTATAATAAAGTCATAATTCATATCAATTTTAATCTGTTTAAGTGCAACTACCAAAATAGTCGATATTAAATGCCAAATTTTATCCGAACGAGTTTTTTGTCCTTATGCAAATAACATTTTAAAGAACTGTTATTGTCTCGTTTTATGCTTTCGTCATATTATTTATATTCTCTTTGTTAATTAATTGTTTTGATATACTCGTATAAAAATATAATTGCATAAAATTTTTTATCAAAATGTTACAATAATATATTGATTTGAAATAATATGCCAGATCGGTGCACATTATTTCATGCAACTTAAATCTTACACGTTTCAAAACTTTTCTGGGGGTAACAGGTATAGTTCAAATGGGGCGATGATATCCCTGCTCGGCTCCCCAAATTTTTAAACAAGTAAATTTAAAGGTCTTTTTTGGGCCCGGTTAGCTTGGAATGGTTTAATTATACAAATATGACTGATTTCACTTTAACCCACAAATAGTTGGGAAATTTGTAACGCGATTGCTACAGCGCTTTACATAGGAACCCTAATTTTAAACCGTTATAATTTCAAGAATTTTAAAGCTATGAATTTGACTTTTTCATTATTTTAAAGAATAATAAGCGCCATTTAATCTCAAACTAATATAAGTTGTTATGAATGATATATATACTTTGTTTAACACAATGTAGAAAATTTATTGAATTATAGAAGTTTTTTGTTTTTATATAATACATCAAATAAATCTTGTCAATTGATTAAATATATCAATATTATTAAATCGTTTAAGGTCTCACATTATTTAAAGGATATATGAAAAAAGGGTATTGTTTATGAATAGAATGTTCTATTCTATTTTTTGACGAAGTTTTATTAATTAATATATTATTATTATTGTATTTTAAAATTTCTTTACATTAAATTAATTATCTTTATCTTTTTTTATAATTTCACCATTTTTGGTCCTTTTAAGGCCGAATATATTCTCTTTATACATCGGATTTGTGCTCCTCTTACAAGGGACCAAATCAAATGCGTGCGGCACTTTTTCGATTCGGAAATTTCGTGACGGTATGTCAAAACGACGCTAACGATACTAATCTGAAAAACCTAAAGCTACGTCGAGCACGGATCGAATATTTGTTCACCGAATTCGAAGAATTACAAGCCAAATTAGATTCGGAAGGTAAGGAGAATAACGATAAGGTAATAGAGGAGGTCGAGAATCAATACTTTGAGTTAATGGTTCAGACCGATGAATTATTACAACAGCAATCTGAGGTAGCATATTCCGAACAGCGAATATGTCTTCCTAAGATTCATCTTCCAACATTCTCTGGGTCGTATGATGACTGGTATAACTTCCACGATATCTTCAACTCATTAATTCATTCACAAAATATTACAGGTATTGAAAAGTTCAATTACCTCAAAGCATCTGTCAAGGGAAGTGCATCGGAGGTTCTTCAATCGCTCGAAATCTCGGAGGCAAACTACCAAATAGCGTGGGATGCCCTTAAAGAGAGATACGACAACAAACGACTAATATTGAAAAAACGCCTGGATGCAATTTTCGAACTTCCCGTGATGCATAAAGAAAATTATCTGCTATTACGACAAATCGTAGATGGACTACACAAACATATAAGGGCGATTGAAGCCATGAAGCGATTAGTAGAATACTGGGACGACCTCTTGATACATGTAACTTCCAAGAAACTAGATTCAGTTACGATCAAGGCGTGGGAAACATCGTTAGCGAAAGATGAAATTCCCACCAAAACGCAATTTGTTGAATTTCTCAAACGCCGTTGCCAAATTCTTAAAGCCACTTATATGGCAGAGATAGACAATCGCAAGAATACAGTCCACAGCTCAACGTCTGAACCAACATCGATGCAGTACATTCAAAACATAAACAGATGCAATTCACGGAAATCACCGGGGGATCGCGAACAAGCCGTCATTGATGAACGGCCAAGCGCAAAGGTTGCGATCGTTACCGACTTGAAGCAGATGTGTAGGCTAATTTTGCACCAATCGGATTGTTGGAGAGAAATTCCATCAGAAAAAGTAGTTTCTGTTGATTTGAAGACAATCACGTCCGGTACTTCTCTAACGCCCTATTTAACGATCAAAACTCTGAAACAGCTTGCTCATGAAAAAGTCAAAGAATTTCCTATCAGCTCAAAAATCGCTCTGAGAGATTTATACGTTGATGGTCTCTCGACAGGGGACGATAGGGAATCTGAATGTTTTGAAGCCATACGGCAGATTAAAACTATGCCAAACCATGAGGGTTTGACTTTACACAAATGGATGTCGAACGATCTTGGGTTACTTCTCGATAATGTAGTAAATCTGACGAAACAAAGCCATATCTTCATGAGCGACGATCAGAACGATACCTGCGTATTCAATATTAGTTCTAACACAATCTTTCTAGCAACGAAACGTAAAATATCTTCCACCATTGCCCGAGTTTTCGACTCACTTGGATTGGTAGGACCTATCACGGTCCAAACTAAAATGATGCCAAAATTATGGGTCTTGAAATGGGATTGGGGTGATCCCATACACAATATCACTGCTAAGGATTGGTTCCAACTTACGAGTCAACTGTTGCATTCTAATGCGACCACAAATCCTCGACTCACAACCAATCATCTTAGCCCACCATGCATGGAAATTCACGGAATTTCGGATGCCAGTGAGAAGGCATATGGAGCTGCAATTTATATGGTCATTATCGAAGTGTCTAGTCGCAACGTTCAAATTTGTTCTTCTTGTGCGCCACATTGCGGATTATGGGAAGCTGCTGTCAAGTCAACCAAACCATCTAAAAAGAATAATCAGTGCGACCCCCTTAACATTAGAAGAAGCAATTACATTGTTAACCCAAATCGAAGCAATTCTTAATTCTCGGCCCTTGACTCCGATGTCAAATGACCCTAACGATTTGAGCATGCTGACACCGGGTCATTTTTTGATCGAACGTCCAATAACATCCTCACTGGAGCCAAATCTGACGGAGATCTTCATCTCTCACTTGACGCGATGGCAGCATATCGAAATGATGCGTTGCCACTTTGGGTCTCGATGGTCGCGCAAATATTTAACGCATCTACAACGTAGAAACAAATGGAAAGGGGCATCTACCAATTTAAAACTAGGTCAATTTGTACTAGTTGCCGAAGAAAACTTAATCCCTTTGATGTGGAAAACCGGTCGAGTAATTAACTTACACCCAGGCAAGGATTCGATAATTCGCGTTGCCACAATAACTTGCGCTAACGGTACCTACAAGAGGCCCGTGATCAAATATGTCCCTTCCTAATTTCAGCTGAACGTGATTTATTGGAAGATTAGTTCTTCCAATCCCGGGGAGTATGTTTATGAATAGAATGTTCTATTCTATTTTTTGACGAAGTTTTATTAATTAATATATTATTATTATTGTATTTTAAAATTTCTTTACATTAAATTAATTATCTTTATCTTTATTTTATAATTTCCCCTCCAGGTATCATAAAATACATTATTTTTGGCTATTACTAAAAAAAACTTGATATTTAAAAAAAAAATTTTTTTTAGTTTTTTTATAATATATTTCAAACATTTTGTACACTTGATATGTAAAAGTAATACAGAGAATATTATAAAATAAGGCTGCAATTATTTTAGTTAATTATATTAAAGCAATATTATACTTCTTTGAAATTGACCATATAGGGTATACGGACCCCAATAGAATCAAATCTTAAAACGTATTTTTTTTAGAATTAGACCAAATTTTATTTACTGGCCTTGTTTATAAGGGCACGTGCATATTGAATTTTTATTTTTGTAAAATTTAAATTTTGAAAAAAATTATTTTGTATTAAAACGCAAATTTTTAAAAGGTCGCCAAGTTTTATATGTGTATATAATGCTTTTTCTGAAATAAAATATTTTTGAAAATATTTAAAAAAAAGGTAAAATTTTAAAATAGAATTATCAAAATTTAACGAAAATAAGAACTCACTTTGGCACGTGCCCTTATATATAGAAAAAATTCACAAATATAGGAGCAATAATATATGTTTTTTTTGAGTTATTTAAAATTAAAAATATGCTAGGGTCTTAATGGAATCCACACTGCCTATCAATGTAATTATCATAGCCACTACTTAACAATAGATATCAATTTATATTCTTGTTAAAAATATTTTAAAAAAATTTAATTTTAAAAAAAACCCGTCTTGTCCCAATTAGGCTGACCGGCACGCGAGCTTTCAGGTCCTGACTTAGATTCCAGCTCAAATTCATATTACAATTAAGTGTAATAATATTTAATATTCATTTTTTTCTAATTTTGGCCTATGGTATTCATCAAGTTAAATTGTTCGCCAAAAAGGCCATATCTTTTTATTTGTTTTTTTATAAATTTGGCGAATCTCTAAAATTTGTTTTATTTGCTTTACTAATCAGATCCGCCCCCTTACTACAATATCTAATATTAATGCCTATGTTAATTATAGTCAAAGGAAAACTAAATTATTCATGTATTTAAATTATCAAATTATTTTTGTAAAAATTAATTAAATCATTTTTAATAGCATTTAAAATATTTTATGATATGTAAAAATAGTTGAGTTTTGATTTACATTTAGATATAGCAAGTTTTTAAAGGTAAAAATTGGAATGGAGTTTTTACGAACTTCATTTGAGTTTCTAATTTCTTAATATTTGTGATAAAGCTTAGACCAAATTTTGTTTTGTTTATTTAAGTCACAAAAATTTGACGCTAAATATATTATTTTATAATTTACGATGCGTTCGAGTCTATATGAAACCCATTGTCCTAACCGCTAGTATGAATAAAACAAAAGTTTCCTGTAATTTAAATATGCTTAAAAAAACACTTAACTAAAAGCATTGAATGTCTTTTCATGTTAAAAAATAAAATAATTTTAATGGAAATTGATGATAATAATGGTTAAATTCAAATCCTATGTTAAAACATAAACAAACAGATGATTAGATGAACGAAAGAAAAACCAATAAAAATTATTTATTATATAATTTAAGTAGTTATATATGGCAATCACCTAAGTGTAAACATTAAAGCATTAGCAAAGAGGAATTTAATGATGCTGCATGACAAAAAGTTATATTCTAAACGTTTTTGGAAAATATCTAATTTGTTGCATTCTAAGAGAATATTTTATAAATTCAAACATCTTTTTAATTTGACACTTCTTAGAAAGCTCAAAATTTATCAGACAACTAAATGTACTTTTATGTCATTAACCCTCTTGGGTTTGTTAATATTTTTTTTATTTTACCCTTATGTAAAATTATATGAAAATAACCCAAAGTCAAATATTAAAAATTTTGCAAATGGATTTAAAGATTATTCTAAAAATTACCAATCTCAGCTTTATAAAATTCCTTTCAAATCAAAACTTAATGAGTATACAACTGCTGATATAAATAATTTATACTCCTATGAAGAAACAAGTCATATAAAAGGGTTTCCAATTCTGAATATTGTATCAAAAATAAAAAATTCCATATCTTCTTTATTTCAGCATTCATCACATAATTTGTTAAATTTTGAAAAAAACCTTAATATATTGCCTAAAGCAAGATTAAGTGATGCTGTCTTATTAAATTTTGTAAAATCTCGTAAGCTTAATATGTATGGTACCGAAAATAAGCAATTAAAAGATTATTCTTCAATAAAAAAATATATTTTGATGCAATTTAATTCACTCAATGACAGCTTTTTAGCTCAACTTAAAACATGTCGTAATACTATTCAAGGCTCCCATATAGTTACAGATGAAAAGGGATTTGTTTGCCTTAAAACCTCATTACAACCAAATGGCTGCTGTTATCAAGATCCTATCAAATTAATTAATACACATATTTTTTCACATAATTACAGTTTAAAACCCATCTCATGGACAGCTAACAAAAGCTTGTTTTATTCTAATAGCATGGCATCAAATAACCAGCTATCAAATGACACAGATTTAAGAACAGTTTTATCTATGAATTTAATTACTAATCCCATAACCCAACAAACTTCCATTACTTTGAACTCTTCCAGATTTATTTGCACAACTTGTAGCAACCTTTTTTGTTGTCGCATTTATGAGCATTGTGTTTCGTGTTGTCTATCACCTACTCACAAACACGTGATTCATGCCGTGCTCCTAAAATGGTGGAATTCGCCACATTTTTCAAAAGATTTGGCCCTTAGCCAGTCACGTGACATTTACGAAGCGTGCCTCGCTAAGTGTCGAACATCCTCGCGAAGTGTCATGCACGAAAACGCTTACAGGGATGCTGAATATAAGCATTGCTTTGGCATCAACATGCCTGATATACGTATTGGCCAAGCCATTATACCCAATCGTGTTTAGATAGACCAAATATATAAAAAACTCACAATTTCCCTACCATTTCCTTCACGTTGAGAGTGATGGTAGTAGTACTCGATCATCAAACCTTTATGGCATTTTATCATAATATTATTATTGTAATATAAATATCAAAATCTCAATAAATTAAGTATTTTTAAATTGTCAAAGAATTAGTCTGAAAAACATATGCTTTTTGGAGTGTGTTTAATAATTGTATCTAAGACTCTCATTCTGCATTTTTTTCACACATTAAGAGACAACTTGTTAAATAATTTAGTTACTCCTTAAGGTAATCTTTGCATTTTTAAATATTGAGATGTAAATAACTGCTTTATTGATACCATATCTTAATAAATATTTTTTTTATTTTGGGATATAATATGATTAAGACTCTATGACTCGAGGAAACAAAAATTTTAGCACTTGCTTGTTATTGGCAAATGTTAACTTAATCTGTATTATATGGCATTATTATACACAAGCATTTTGAATTGGTTTTTACTGAGAGAAACAAATTAGTTTTTTTATCATCTTGTAAAAAAATATGAAAGCAAACGTTTAGTGAAATCACACATATGATTTCCCATTTCTAAAGATTTGGCCCTGCAAAATGTTGAGCCTAGCAAATAAGTGTTGAAATTCGGGCCAATCTGAATATGCGGTCGCTCTTGATAAAAAAAACTATTTTTTTGAATTTCTCAAAAAATATAAGTCTGGTTTTTGTAGCCCACATGTTTTGATGTTTCTTTAAATATCTCAATCTTCGATGGCTATTACGGGCGACATTAGGGGTATTTCTTAAAAATTTGTCGAACACTTTGTTTCTGCATTAAAGGATATATCTAGGCTGACGAAAAAAAGGTGCCACACCCCTCAAATATGGTAATAATCGAACACAAAGTGTTTATTAGAATTTTGCTGGCCATAAATTCTTTAAATGTTTAAAGAATTGCCCAGTCAACGACAGGGTTAATGACGGGTATGACGCCTTTAAGTGATGTAAGGTAAAACATTGTTTTGCCAGTTGAATGATTCTGGCCTTTAACTTTCGCCAGAGTTCTAAAGCCTGTATAAGATTCCGAGGTACGCGAAAATTTATTAGATATTATGGTATTAACAGAGAGACACGTTTAATCCCACTATCCTTAGGTAGGGGTTTGAACGCCGCATATCAATTTTAATGCTCTTTACCCAAAAAGTTTTTTAGCATAAGAGAGGCATTTAAAATATTATAGTCAACAGGGTAAATAACGGTGATTTAAATTCATTTTTTATCATCAGGTCCGTATCCTAACTGATTGAATGCCTAAAAATCCAAGAAAGTGGGTTTCAACGTTTAAATGTTTAAGAGTCATTGATATCAGCTTAAATGACAACCAGGGTTCCTCGTTAACAAATTTTTTTTAAGCATAATCTGTTTTTAGCCCATTTTATACACCTAACTGAATATACAATTTACTTGGTCAAAAAATGTACATTGGGCTCTTAATATTCCATAAATGAATATTAGCTACCCGTTTAATCCCACTAAATTTAAGGGTTATAAACGTCGCCGCATAGCAATTTGTATGCTCTTCGTTCAAAAAACAGACCCCTAAACAAGAGATAATATAGATAATCTCCTTATTTTTCATTTATGATAATTTATTTATAAGCGGTCAATGTAATAAATACATAATAACAAAAAATTTATTATTACCTTCCAGCACCATGTACAAAAATCTAATAAAAAATAAATGTGCATTGATATACATATAAAATAAAATTTGAAATTATGTATTATTTTCTAGAAAAATATTATATCTATATTGAAATCAATCAATACATGTGTGGATTATTATTTATAATGTAGACTATGGAAGAACCTTAAATAAAAACAAAATGTTATTTAGCCGTTTTTTTTTCTTTAAAAAAAAATAAAATATTTAATTTAAATATTTTAAAAAAAGTATATATTTACATATCTTCCTTCCATTAGCCTAGTAAAATATGTTTTTCAAATTTTTAAAAATAAAACATTAATAAAAAGATGGAGCAAAGGCTGCGGCTAGTGGAAAAAAAAGTTTTAACGAAAAAAAATCGCACGCATTTGAATAACATTGGGGCGGCTAGTTTAAAAAATTTTTAAAAAATATTTTGTTAGGCATATCCTTAAGCGACCAAAAAACCTAAATCATTTTTTGATTTTAGCCGCTAAAAGTTTTTACTCTAGAAATAATTTCTTTACAATTTTTAAAAGAATATTAGCCGCAGCCAAAGCTAAAGTATGATTAAATGCTATATAAATGTGATCCTTTTTATATATTTTATGTTATAATAATTTTGCATGAATTATAGGTACAAAAATATATCAATAAAATGGTTTTAATATATTTTGCTAGTGCATTATGAAAATCTATGATTGCTAAAAAATTATAAATGAGGGCCCCGTTATAAAAAAAAATAATAGGCAAAAATATAATACATTTAATGTAGCTTTATAAAAAAACATATTTCATGACATGGTTGTCTATTAAATGAAACAATTATATAGGCAATGCCTTCAAATTACACACAACATACAAAGTTCAAATTTGGTAAATGCAAATTTAAAAGTTCAATCAAAATATGAGGTGAAAAATTATATTTTAAATAATTAAAATGTAAATTTGTATAGGAAATATAAAAAAAATTATGTCCCATTAGTTAGAACTTTTGTGTCCAACTCAGATTTATCCTTAACATTACAAGAATTTGATTCTTGGCTTTTTTCCAAGTTTAATATATCTTTGGCAGGTGATATAATTTTAGTTATGGACAAAGTCTCAGCATTGCTATCTTTTTTATCAGCGTTGTTGTTATCAAGGGATAAGCTTTCCAGTAATTCTGAAAGTTTTTTGGCCTTGCGTAACTATAAAAAGCATTAATATTACATCTTATATATTAATTTAACTAAACAATCAATACTTTGCATAAAAAAAATTTTAAAAAGTGTTAATAAAAATTCATTAAAGAATATTGAATTATATAAACCTCAGTTTGCTGTATTGTGTAAAATAATTTTTCCGTCAGTGATTCCTTAATTTCAGCTAATTTATGAAATTCAGACTTGGCCTGTACATAATCTTTTTCCGCTTTTTGATATTTCTGCCTAAAATAGGAAAGTACAATATCAATTAAAACACATTTTATAATTTGTATTAAAATAAGTAAAATACTGACTGAGCTTTCATATATGATATACTGTGCTCATCAATTTCATTTCGGAGGGCAGAAACATCTACATGTAAACTTCTATCAATTTCATTTAGCTGTTTACTAAGCTCATTCAATAACAGCTGCTCTTCCTTAGTTTTTTTGGACCTAAGTAAAAATATTTATTTACAACCCATTATCAATACACTACTTTCAATTTTTTACCTTGCAGAAATAGCATCAAGTAGCAATTTCTTTTTTTTTTCTCTTAAGCTCCTGCCTCTCAATTTTCCCTATTCTGCCTTTCAAAATCTTCAAGAGTGGCGTCAAAATGATTGTCACTGAATATCATAATACAAATATTAAACAATATATATCGTCAATATATATTCACAATATATTTAACATTATTAAAACCATGAGGTGTTAGATGGTCCACCATTTTCAATAGGTGATGAATTGATCTTATCTTCCTTTATGTCCTTGACATCGTCTAATAATTTTATAATAAAAAGGAATAACTTTTAAAAGAAGGAGGTAATAAAATCTTGGATTCTTGCTTACACTCATTCAATTTGGTTTTGGCCTTTACAACTTTAAACAGGAAAGTTTTGGAGTTGTTCTCTTTAACAATTTGTTTCTATATTAAAAGGTCAATATGACTTGTCATACGCAAAAATTAATTCATGTACAAAGTATATTGACCTTTTGTATGAAAAATAAATGTTAGAAGCAACTCAAGCACTAACTACCAAAAGCTAAAAAGCCAAAATAAAATTAGTGAGTGTAGCTTTATTACCTCTTTCCCTTCCTTAAAAGTTCCTTTATTATAATAATTTATTAGACGGTAGGACATAAAAGAAGATAGATAATTTCATCACCCACGAAGGGAAATGAGTTTACCACTCATGGTTTTGCATCATTAATAATTAATGAATTTATATATTGACGATATATGTGTTTAATATTTAATTATATTCGAGTGACAATCATTTTGACACTCTGAAATTTTAAATAGCCCCCCCCTTCTAAAGAGAGAGGAGGCAAAATAGAAAAAAAAGAAAATTACCTTACCCAATCTTCCTTCTGCCCAGTGTTTTTGTCAAGTGTCTTTATTAATGGGTTAATAAATTTTTAAATATTTTTTATAGATCCCTAATTACTTTAAGCCGAAGAAACGTGTTGTGAATGAATGAGTAAACAATATAATGAATTAATATAAGTTCTTATTATAGATATTTCTGCCCTCGAAACCAGTGACAATATAATATATTTATACAAATTATAAAATGTGTTTTAATTGAATGTACTTTCTATTTTTAGTACAGAGAAGAAAGCCGGAAAAAAAGATATAACGCTGAAAATATATTTTTGGAAAAATCCATTTGCACAATACAGCAAACTGGGTTTATATAATTCAGTATTCTTTTAATGAATTTTTTATTAACACTTTTTAAAAATTTTTTTATCTAAATATATGATTGTTTAGTTAAATTAATATATAAATATAATCATCTTTTATCACGCAAGGCAAAAAAGCTTCGGGAGAATTTACTATCACTTGACTAACAATGCTTGCTGATAAAAAGATAACAATGCTGAATCCGTAACTAAAATTATATCACCTATCGCAAAAGATATATATTAAACGACAAGAATCAAGTCCTAATGTTAAAGATAATCTAGTGGTACAAAAGTTCACAACTAATGGGACAATTTTTATATTTCCTATACAAACATTTATTATTTAAAATATAATTTATATATATTTTGTTAGACTTTAAATTTTGCATTTACCAAATTTAACTTTCTATATAACATAGTGTATTTGAAGAGCATTGACCTATAATTGTTTTTCATTTAACACAACCATAAAATCATGAAGCACTACTTTTTTTACTAAACTATATATTAAATATATTTATAATTTTTACTAATAATTTTTTTTACCAGCAGGAGCCCTCTTTATAAAATTTTTGTAATCATAGATTTTCAATAATCAAAAATATTAAAAAAATTATTTATTGATATATATTTTTGTATATAATTCATGCAAATTAATATAACATAAAATATAAAAAGTCACATATATATAAGCATTTAAAACTAGCTTTTGGCTCCGATAATAATTCTTTTTTAAAAAAAAATTGTAAAAAATTATTTCTACAAGAAATTAAAAAATTAGCGAATAAAATCAAAAAAATGAAATTTAAATTTTTAAGATATACTAACAAAAATATTTTTTAAAATTTTTTAAATATACCATATTCAAATGCGTGCAATTTTTTCGTTAAAACTTTTTTTTCAATACAGTATAACTTTGCTCCATCTTTTTATTAATGTTTAATTTTTAAAAAAATTTGAAAAATTTATATATTTACACCTTTATATAATGTGGAAGATTTGATATGTAAATACTTTTTAAAAATATTTTTAAATTAAATTCTTTTTTATTTTTTTTTAAAGAAAAAAAACGGCTTTAAATAATTTTTTTTGTTTTATTTAGGTTCTTCCATAGTCTATTATATAAATAATAATCCACACATGTATTGATTGATTTTCAATATAGATTAATAATATTTTTCTAGAAAATAATAAATATTCGGGAATTTTATTTTATTAATAATATATCAATCTTTATTTATTCCCTATTGTTTATTACATGATATAGAAAATAATAATAATTTTGTTATTATGTATTTATTACGTGATAACTTTTATAAATTTATCGTAAATGAAATAAGGAGATTATCTATATTATCTCTTGTTTTAGAGGTCTGTTTTTTGAACGAAGAAACATACTAGTACTATGCGCTTTGACATTATGTATAGAATTTAGTGGGATTAAATAGTATGCATATTCATTTATGGAATATTAGAGCCCAATATTTTGACCAAGTAAATTGTATTCAGTTGATGAAAACAAAATGGGCTAAAAGCAGATTATGCTTAAAAAAAACTGTTAACGAAGGAGCGGTGTCATTTAAACGTGTGTGACTATAACCAATACATTTGAAGCATTAGTACACTTCTTTGGATTTTAGGCAATTCAATCAGTTAGAATAGGACTACAATGATAAAATGAATTTAAATCACCGTTATTTACCCACTGTTATTTAAAATATTTATTTTTAAATGCCTCTCTTATGCTAAAAAACTTTTGGAGGTAAACATTAAAATTGATATGCGGCGTTCAAACCCTACCTAGGATAGTGGGATTATAGTCTCTGTTAATGCATAATATCTAATAAATTTTCGCGATATAGTTTATACGGAAACTTTAAAAATCTGGCAGGTTAAATTTAGAATCAACTGGCAAAACAATGATTTTACTTTAAAAACCGCATCATAAAAACGTCATATCCCGTCATTAACCCTGTGTCGTTGACAAAGGCAATTCTTCTATTGCAACAAAATTCTAATAAATACTGTGTTCATTATTACCATACTTTTGAGAATTAATGTTTTCTTTTTCGTCTGGCCCTAGATATATCCTTTATCTAGAAACTATAAAGTGATTTATTTAAATTTTAGAAATACTATGTCATACATGTATAAGATGGATATTTAAAAGGCAATCAAAACTAATGAACTAACCTATTTTTTGAGAAATTCAAAAAAATAGTTTTTTATCAAAACGACCATATATTCAGATTGGCCCAATTCAACACTATTTGCTTGGAAACTCCACCCATAAGAACTAAATCACTAGAAAATGGAAATTCTTATATTGTGATTTTCACTAAACGATTTGCTTTCATATTTTTATTTTTACAGAGATGATAAAACTATTTGTTTCTCTCAATAAAACAATTCAAAAATGCTGTATTCTATAATTTAATAATGCTATATAATAATACAGATTAAAAGTAACATTCTTTGCTAGGGAACAAACTACTTTTAAATTCGAGTGTCCTTATAAATCTCTATCCTCATTATATCCCAAAATAAAAAATGACTATTAAAATATGGTATCAATAAAAACATTTACATCTCAATATTTAAAAATGCAAGTCCACATTTAGGGAGTGGCTAATTATTTAATGAAGTTGTCTCTTAATATGTGTGAAAAAATGCGGAAATTCTAATTATTAAACACACTCAGACAATTCTTTGACAATTTAAAAATACTGAATTTATTGAGATTTTTGATATTTTTCATTACAATAATAATATTATGACAAATACCATAAGATTTTGATGATCATTTACTACCACCATCATATAACGTGAAATGGCCAGGAAAATTGTGAGTTTATTTGATATCTAAGCTACGATTAGTATATAATAACCAAGCAGCCATATATCAGAACGTGTTATTCTCCAAAGCAATCTTATATTCAGCATCCCCTATAAGCGATTTTCGTATGAAACACTAAAAAAGTCGCAAACAACATGAAGGCACACTAAAGCAAATGTCGTGACTGGCAAAAAACAAATCTTTGAAAAATCAAAGCGAAATTTTTAGGAAACACGGCATGAAATCACGTCTGATGATAGAGTGATAGATACAAGTGTGCAAATAAATCTGGAAGAAATTCAAAGCAATGGAATTTTTGTGGAATTATATAAAATTAATAATTAAATTCATAGATAAAACTGTTCTTAAATCTGGCTGTCATTTGATAGCTGAGTTATTTGTCTGCCATGCTAATTAGAATTAAACTTTTTTTCATGAAGATGGGTTTTAAACTGTATTTATAAATGAAAAAATATATTATATTAAATGACGATAGGATCTTGATAACAGCAACCATTGGAGTTTTTAAGACAAACAAGATCCTTTCATCACTAGTAACTACTAATAAAGAGCCTTAGTCTGTACGACATGTTTTAAGTTGAGCTAAAAAACTGATATTGAGTGAATTATTGCATCAAATATTTTTTTTATTGAAAATAATCTTTTAGTGCTTATTTTCGGTACCATACATATTAAACTTCGCAATTTTAAAAATTTAATAAAAGATTAGCATCCTTAATCTTGCTGCTTTTAAGTGAATATATAATAAGGTTTTTTTCAAATTTAAACTTTTAATTTATATTTTGTTGAATGCGAAATAAAATATAAATTTTTTATTTTTTGATACAATATTCAGAATTGGAAAACCTTTATATGACTTGTTTCTTTCATGAAATTATAAATTATTTATCGGCAGTTGTATACTCATTAAATTTTGATTTGAAATTTTATAGAAACAAGTGGTAATTTTAGGTATATCTCTTAATCCATTTGCAAAAATTTTTAATATTTGACTTTGGAGTTATTTTCATATGAGTGGAATAAAATAAAAGAAAAATGATAACTAAACCCAAAAGTTAATGATATAAAAGTATTTAGTTGTCTGATTCATTTTGAGCTCTAAGAAGTGTCAAATTAAAAGATGTTTAATTATAAAATATTCTCTTAAATCTGGCTAAATTCGATATTTTTCAAAAAACGATTTAATAACTTTGTCATGCAGCAATCATTCCCTCTTTTTCTTTAATGCTAATATTTACATAGGTGTTTACATACCTAACTACTTCAAACATATAAGTAAATAATTTTGTGGTTTTTCTTTCGTTCATCCTAATCATCTGTTTATTTATCTTTTTAACTTGCTTAAGTTTGAATTTAACCATTATTATCATCAATTTTATTAAATGACACATTGCAACATGAAAAAGACATTCAACAAAGCATATTGAAATATGAAACTTTTGATGTGATTGTGAGTTATAGCATCGTAAAAAAAAAAATAAATCTAAATAATATGGAAATTTAGCGTCAGAATTTGGCGACTACGTCAAGCAGAAAGCGTACCATTTTTTTATCTGTAAACAAAAAATTGAAACTAGTGAAGTTCATCAAAAACTCCATTTAATTTTTACCTTTAAAAGCGCTTTATAATCTAAATGCCAAATCAAAACTCAACTATTTTTACATATCATAAAAGTATTTTAAAACACTTGTAAATGATTTAATGGTTTACAAAAATATTTGATAATTTAAAATACATGAATAATTATCCCTTTGATATAGATATGTGTGAGCGAGATCCTGATGAAATAAAAGAATACAAAAATAAAACAAAATTTTAAAAATTTAAAAATCTAAAAAAAAACAAATAAAATATAATACACACAGCAGAACAACTTTTGAGTAGTACATATAAGAATAGAAAAAATAATTAAAAATAATAAATACACTTAATTAAAATGAAAACAAGATAAAAATCGGAGACTTTTCCTGAAAGAAATTGATGAGCACAGTATATCATATATGAAAGCTCAGTCAGTATTTTACTTATTTTAAAACAAATTTTTAAATGTGCCTTAATTGATATTGTACTTTCCTATTTTAGGCAGAAATATCAAAAAGCGGAAAAAAGATTATGTACAGGCCAAGTCTGAATTTCATAAATTAGCTGAAAATTAAGGAATCACTGGACAGAAAACTATTTTACACAATACAGCAAACTGAGGTTTATATAATTCAATATTTTGGTGAAATTTATTTAAACACTTAACTGATATTAAAATTAAAAGTATTGATTGTTAAGTTAAATAATTTTAGATTTAGTTTTGTCATTTTATATGTAAAATCTTCAGAATTACTTGAAAATATTAAAACATCAACGACCTCGTTACAAAAGATAGCAATAATTTGTCCATAACTAAAATTTATAGCGCCATTATATATTAAATTCCTAGAGGAAAAACCAAGAATCAAATTTTGTAATGTTTTAAATTTAATTATATTTAAATTAACTACAAGTAATTTAATTTTTTTTATATTTCTTATACAAATTTACATTTTAATTATTTAAAATATAAATATTTTAAAATTTGATTTATCTCTTTTAAATTAGCGTTATACCCAACTTGAACTTTGTATGTTGTGTATAACGTAAGGCATTGCCAAAATTTGTTTCATTTTGATTTAACTTCATTAAATATCTTTTTTTTACATTTTTACATTAAATGTGTCGGGTTACTTTGAACAATTACTATTTTTAAAACGGGGGCCCTTGGTATAATTTTTTAATAAAATAGATATTAATGATTTGTATTAAATAATATAAAATTGATTGATATATTGTTTGTCATTTCGGCTGAAAATTAAACATAAAATATTGATTTAATTTTCAATTTATTTTATTTTAATTAATTTTTTATTAATAGCTGTGGCTAATACTCTTTTCAAAACTAAAGATGGTCCTAGAGTAAATAACTTTAGAGTGGCTTGTTTTCAAATCAATAAAATTTATTTATTTCATTGGTATTTAAGGATATTTTAATAAAAAAATATAATATTAAAATTTTTCAAACTAGCCGCAATAATGTTATTCAAATGACTGCACGTTAATCGTCAAAACTTTTTTTTCAAAATATTTTCGCAGACATTGGGGGCCAGTAAATTAATGTTTTATTTTAATTTGAAAAACATATTTTATTTTCTTTTTTTAAGATATGTAAATATGGGTTACAGCTATAAATTTTAAATCAAAATAATTCATCCTTTATGTGTTTTAACATCCTTCCGTTTAACCTACTACCCCATAGTCTAAATCTTTAAATAATAATACTCAAACATGTCTTGGGCCGATTTCAATTATCTATGGAATTTTTCTAGTGAAAATAATACCCCAGAAATTTTATTTTATATGTATATCAATGCACATTTATTTTTTATTAGATTGGGTCATATGGATGCTGGAAGGTCATCACAAATTGTTTATTATGTATTTAACATTGTACCTATGGATGCATATTAACTTTAAATAAAAATTATAAAATTATCTAGGTAAAATATATAGTTCTGTGTGTTTGAACTATGCATACAAATCACTAATACAACTAACATTAATATACCCTTGAATTTAGTGGGATTAAACGGGTAACTAATATTCTATTTAACAAATAAAAGAGCCCAATTAAAAAAAATTGACCAAGTAAATTTTATATTCAGTTGGTTGTATAAAACTGGGCTAAAAACAGATTATACGTAAAACAATTTGTTAACGATACAAAAATATTCATTTAAGCTGATAATCAATGACTTAACATTTAAACGTTGAAACCATTTTAGAAATGTCCATTTTCGGGTTTCAAACTAATTTTTTTATTTTTCAAAATTTGGGAAAAATAAACGGTTTTAGCTTTGTTAAATCAAACCTTATAAATTATAAAAATTTATGAATTATATTGTGTATTTATTAAAATTGATTATTTTTAAATCTGTCAAAAAATTTTTTTTAAAACAAAATTTTGAGTAATTAGTTTGTAAAAATGGGTTATTGATTTAACTAGGGTGTATTCTTGGTGATTTTTTCAGTCATCATGATAATCTGATGATTAAATATAAATGATATCATTTACATATTATAATAACTCCTTTTGCTATTCAATTGGGTAAAGAGCATAAAATTAATGTTATTTTTCCCTTGGATAAATATGCATTTTTTTTAATACCATTATCTAATAAATTATCGCGTACCTCGAATATTATAGTATACAGGCTTTAGAACTTTAAAATTAAAATTTTAAAATAATTCCGTTTTTACTATGATATCGATTAATATTAAATCATTAACTTAGCCGTAAAATGTAATGTTTTAACATCATTGAATATAAAGATAATATATTAAAATGTTTCATTAACCATACGTTAAAAAGTGACACCTTTTTATTTTCAGCAAAATATCCTTTACTACAATTTTTAAAAATTTTTAAGATTTTGTAAACTGCCCAAATTTTTAAAAATTGAGAAATTTAGATGCAATTAAAATGCTTTTTTTTTTGAAAACAAATTTTTTTTTATAAAATTTTTGGAAAATTAAATAAAATTTTTAATTTTTTGTGAAAATAAAAAGATTGGAGGCCCAGATCTTTAGATATGGGAAAATTATGTGATTTTACTAAACGTTTGCTTTCAATATACGAAAAAAAAACTACTTGTTTCTCTCAGTAAAAACAATTCAAGATGCTGGTGTATAATAATGCCATATATTACAGATTAAGTCAACATTTAAAAAACTTTAAAATTTTAAAATTTTTGTATACCATTTTTGAGTTTTTAGCAATTAGTCTTAATCATATACATATAAAATAAAAATATTTATCTAAAATATAGTATCAATGAAGAAGCAAAAAATATTGGTGGGCGTGCGAATGGAAAATTAAAAAAATTTTGGTAAAAGTATAATTTAATTAACAAGGTGTATTTAAAAATAACAGATATTTTAAAATTTTTGCATTTTTTTACATTATTCAGTTTAGAATATATAAGGAATGGATTTCGGAATATTTTAAAAGAACAAACATAATTAATCGCCCTTAATATTTATTACAAATGTGCTAATTCAAAAGTCGGTCCAGATGAAGGGTTTTATTAAATAATACAATTAAAAATTAGAAAAGCCTAAGGTGTCAAATTTAATTAGCGGTTTAGTTAGAGTATAACAGTTTTTACCAAATTAATTAATATTATTGCTAATTTTAAAAAGAAAAAATGACCTCGAAGCAAAAATTGGTAATTTAGAATAACCCCTGCAATTATACCGATTTCTATGGCATTTTACCAATTCATATTTACATGTAAATAGATAAAACATTGCTTGATTTCATTTATTAAGCTAATGGTTTTAAAGTATCCAAGGTATTTTATATGAAGCAAACCGCTAAAAGATCATAATCAAAAAATACAAACGTACTCGACTACAACGTAACCGACTACAGGTTAACAAACTATGAAATTATTATATTTCTTATTAATTACGGGGGGGGGGGGAAAACCACGTTGTATAATGTAGAAGGCAAGAGTAAGGAAATAATATTTATAAAATGAAAAAAATTTTTTTTTTTTGAAATCTAATTTTTAAATAAATTTAAAAATCAGTCTTGAAAATTTGCAATGGAGGATAAAATAACGGTTTTTTAGTACTCTATAATTTTCGCCTTTACAAAATAAAAATACAACAATAATATTAATTAATGATTAAAAAAAGTTTAGATAATCAACCCAACTGATAAGCGATTTAATAAACCCTTTCGCACATCGCAAATTTTGACAAAGATATTCAGAACATTATGGCAATTAATATAAATGGGAAGGGGGAGAGCGAGGGGTGGAGGGGGGGGCGGTTGTTTTTATATTGGATTCATATTTTTTTTAGCATAACGTTATAAAGAATTACATCATTTAGCAAAAAAGGGCGCCAAGTCTAATTCACCCCCTCGGCATGCCTATAACAGCTATTCTATAGGTTAAGTACATTATATTTTGTTAATTAAAAACAGCAAGAAATCTAAAATTCATGAAAGTACCATGGGGGTGCCCAGTTGCCCACCAAGAAATTATCATGTAACATAAACTTAATTCATAAATTTTATTTTTAAACAACTAACCCTAGAGCTTTTCAAAATAAGATAGATTGCTACCGCCACAATAAACAACATGAACTGAGGCAAAAACGTATAGATGGCCAATTACAGCATTTTAAAAATAAAATTTGTTTTTAAAATAATATTTTTATATCAATTGTTGCCACTAATTCTGGATATTTTGGTCCTGGAAACCAGAAATAATTTTATTTCACCCACTGAGATTCGGAAATTTCACAAAGAAATTTTGAAAAATAATTATTTTCTTTTTGGAAAATACATAGCCAGAAGATTCTAAAATTAGTATATAAAATATTTTTTTAATTAATTATTTCTATAATATATTGCATATAAAATATTTCCTGTTTATAATTTTTTGATTATATTTAATTGTTAATTTTTATTATAATATATTAATGCTGGTTTTCTTGAAATTTTTTTAAGGTTTATTAAAACAGACATTAATAATACTATTTAATACAGTTAAAGTTTTTTAAATTTTTATTATTAAAAATGGGTTTGGGTATCTAATTTAAAATATTTTACGAAAAAGGGGGAGAGAATTTAAGGGGGGAGGGGGAGGGGGGGGGACCAAGGTGGGGGGGGGGGGGCCAAAATTTTTATAATTTTATTAAAAATAAGGGGCGAGAGAAACTTAAGGGGGGAGGGGAGGGGGGAAAAAGAAAGAGGGGAAAAGAGGATTACTGAATATCTATGTACCCTCATATAAAACGTTTAATGTAGTAAATGATTATATTGCGACTAGTAAGTTAGATATCTGAGAATGTTAAACCCTCACTAGTGCTATGCTTACCACCCCTCTAAAAGATACTCGTTTTCTTATTTAATATTATTATATTTTATTTTTTTTTTGAAAAAGTTAAAACCAGATATATCAGATAAAATCATTTATATCTAAAATTATTAATTACATTTAAACATATATAAATAATCTAATAAATTAATAATTTAAAGGTGTCCTTAATTTACGTTAAGAAATTATGGGGAAAAAATATGATCGCAAATTAGCTGATATATAATAGGAGAACAATTTAGAACACAAAAGTTTTCCTCTTGCATAACATTTTAAAGTTTGATCTATTAATTGAGTGTAATCAATTATATCTTTATGTATAAACAAGCATAAGGATAATAATTGATAGTCATTCATTTGGATCTAGGATAGGGCAAGTTTAATACGATTCATTGCTGAAGCTCCTTTCAATTATACACGTGGTAATGGGGAGTGAAAGGGTGATTAGTAAAACCTTTTTTATACTATTGAGAATGGTTGTGTGAATTTAATTAGGATATAGTGAGATTCTTAAAAATAGATTTGGATTTCCAATAAGTCCAATGTTATTTTTGATTCTAAATTTGCAAAATTATAAAATTTAACAATAGAAGATGTTAAATTATTTATTTCGGTTGAATTTAGTTATAAAAGGTATTTTGGGTGTAATTTAAAAAGTAATAAGCCTGAATTACTATCAAAATCTTTGAAACGCAAGATTGGATTAATGAATCAAGATATGGGGTAACTAAAGAGCAACACCTAAAAAAATCAACAGCAGGTTGAGTATCATATCGATGCTTTTTTTTGCAATTCTGGGTATTGTAAAGTCAAAAAACCTAAATTTTTGCTCTCTTCAAAAATCTCATTAAAAATTTCTACGTTATTTCCTTTTAAATAATCTTCACTAAAGCGCTAATTATTTAAAAGAAATCCTGAAAATCGATCGATTTTTTTTTGCAAATTTGCAGTAAGTGGGGCAAGTAACAAAGAATATTTAAATATGATGCATAAACAAATTTTATATTCAGCATCTCGAATAAATAAATATTAGCTAGATGAGATGATTTATCTGTTACCATGAATACAAATGATTTGCAATGTTTGTAAATTCCGACTTTAAACGGTGTATTTGTTTTAGTTTGTAAAGCCAGCGAGTTTCACATACCTATGGAAATTAAATACATTCGAATTTTGAGTTTTCTCTATATATGATAATTTTGGTAGTTGATATTGAATCGATAAAGGTACTACTTCTAAGAGAAATTTAAATTATATTTAAGCGATGCACAATTAAAATATATTGCTCGAGGTTATTTATCTCTAATTAATATCTGAACGCCACACGAACTGCTGGCCATGGCTGCGCATCTATCATTCAGTAATAGATTCCTTTTTTGTAGCATGTCAAGAGTAGATATATTTATATTTGGTACATTCTATGCTAAAAATATTATTAGTGAAATAAAAAAATAAAATATTTTAAGACGGTTACACTAATTAAAATCTTGTTAATAGATAGATTTTTAAAACATTTGATATTTGCTTCTTTTTTTAGAATTACAAATCGTAAAGATTTTTTGTTTTAATTGAAGGTTTTCCATAGTTAAATTTGCCTAAAAAAGTTCGAGTCGCAAAATAAAATATCAGATAGAATTATATATTAACATCCTTTAATTAATTTGAGTGTAGATATCAATAA
Source organism: Acutogordius australiensis (assembly GCA_030555515.1). Lineage (NCBI taxonomy): Eukaryota > Metazoa > Nematomorpha > Gordioida > Gordea > Gordiidae > Acutogordius > Acutogordius australiensis. The sequence continues at coordinate 34,474,760 of CM060245.1, read as the reverse complement.
CTTTTACATAGGAATTTAGATTCAATTGCCTGTTTAACATCTTTTGATTAGTCTATAAATAAAATAATCATATTCGCGATAAAACAAAAGCACATATATACTTTGATTGATTTAAATATTTTATCTATTGTTTATAATGAAGTCATAATTCATATCACTTTCAATCTGTTTTAGTGCAACTACCAAAATAGTTGATATTAAATGCCAAATTTTTTCCGAACGAGTTCTTTGTCCTTCATGCAAAAAACATTTTAAAGAACTGTTATTGTCTCGTTTTATGCTTTCGTCATATTATTTATATTTTCTTTGTAAATTAATTGTTTTGATATACTTGTATAAAAATATAATTGCATAAAATTTTTTATCAAAATGTTACAATAATATATTGATTTGAAAGAACCATAATATGCCAGATTGGTGCATATTATTTCATGCAACTTAAATCTTACATGTTTCGACACTTTTCTGGGGGTACCAGTAGTTCAAATGGGGCGATAATATCCCTGCTGGCTCCCCAAATTTTCAAACTAGTAAATTTAAAGGCCTTTTTTGGGCCCGGTTAGCTTGGAATGGTTTAATTATACAAATATGACTGATTTCACTTTAACCCACAAATAGTTGGGAAATTTGTAACGCGATTGCTACAGCGCGGTACATAAGAAACCCTAATTTTAAACCGTTATAATTTCAAGAATTTTAGCTATGAATTTTTTTTCATTATTTTGAAGAATAATAACCGCCATTTAATCACAAACTAATATAAGTTGTTATGAATGATATCAATATTTTGTTTAACACAATGTAAAAAATTTATTGAATTTAGAAGTTTTTTGTTTTTATATAATACATCGAATAAATCTTGTCAATTAATTAAATATATCAATATTATTAAATCGTTTAAGGTCTCACATTTTTTAAAGGATATACAAAAATAGGGTATCATAAAATGTATTATTTTTGGCTATTACTAAAAAAAACTTTAATATTTTTTTTAGTTTTTATATAATATATTTCAAACATTTTGTTCACTTGATATGTAAAAGTAATACAAGAGAATATTATAAAATAAGGCAGCAATTATTTTAGTTAATTATATTAAAGCAATATCACACTCCTTTGAAATTGACCATATAAGGTATACGGACCCCATTAGAATCAAATCTTAAAACGTATTTTGTTATTAGACTTAGACCAAATTTTATTTACTGCCTTGTTTATAAGGGCACTTGCATAGTGAATTTTTATTTTTGTAAAATTTTTAAATTTTGAAAAAAATTATTTTGTATTAAAACGCAAATTTTTAAAAGGTCGCCAAATTTTTTATGTGTATAAAATGCTTTTTCTGAAATAAAATATTTTTGAAAATATTAAAAAAAAAAGTAAAATTTTAAAATTTTTAGAATTATCAAAATTTAACGAAAATAAAACTCACTTTGCACGTGCCCTTATATAGAAAAAATTCACAAACATAGGAGCAATAATTTATGTTTTTTTTTGAGTTATTTAAAATTAAAAATGTGCTAGGGTCTCAATGGACTCCACACTGCCTTATAATTATCATAGCCACTACTTAACAATAGATATCAATTTATATTCTTGTTAAAAATATTAAAAAAATTTAATTGTAAAAAAAATCCGACTTGTCCCAATTAGGCTGACCGGCACGCGAGCTTTCGGGTTTTGACTTAAATTCCAGCTTAAATTTATATTATAATATTTAAAATTAATTTTTTTTTTAATTTTGGCCTATGGTATTTTTCATTAGGGCACGTGCAAAGTGACTTTATGAATTTTCTTAAAAAAATGAAAAAAATAAAAATCTTACGTTATTCAATTGGGATGTAAAAAAAGCGTTCAAAGTTGGAAAAAAGAAATATTTTTTTTTTAAATTTTATAAATTTCAAAAAAAATTTTTTTATTATAATTAAATAATATAATTTTTTAAGATAAATCTTGAGCAATTCAATTAAAAACATGAATATGCTTGGTATATATTAAATTAAATATATAATAATTTTAGATAAATTTAATTGTATTGCTGGAAATCCATATATTTTGAAGGAATTAATAATTGATTGATGCTATACAAATCAGATATTGATGATTGTATATTACCCATTCTCTTATATATTCTCTCTAAAGAAATCAAAGGGTAAAAAAACATGCAATAATTAGGCTTTAATTTTATTTTAAGTTCAATGCAACAAATATGTTATTTAATTGTGATTCAGCCTATGTATGATTTTTATTCCAATTGGGGGATAAATTTTTCAAATTTATGTATTGCCTTTAGGTAGGATTGTAGATGTAAATATAATATATCCAAATTTTTAAAAACTTGAAAAATAATAAAACTCACTTTCAACATGGTCTAATGATGGTTTTTAATAATTATTTTTTAATTATATTTTTTTATGTCTTACAGAGAGAACAGTCTATTTTTATTGTACAAAGAGTAGATGCAATTCCAGATAAGTTTAAAGTAATGTTTCATCTAAAATATGAAACTTATCAATATATATTGAATCATCTGCCTGACAGAATACAACGGAAAATTAAAAATTATGTACCTTTGAATCGGAAACTACTAATAACAATCATGTATAATTTTTTTTAAAATTTATATTTAAATAGTTATTAAATATATATAAAACAGTTGACCTAATTTTTAAATATCAATTAATTACAGACATCAACCTTTTTCTGAACCTTTTGCCATCTTTTTATTTAATCTTTGAGCTTACTATTAATATTTTTTTAGAAAAATGTTGAAATTGAAAAGAAAAAAAACCAAAAAAATTAATTTCATAATTATGACACTTAAAATCTAACCTCAAATATTATTTTAATTGAAAATCGTATTATATAAATTAATATATTATCATATACATTTTATAATTTTCATATTATAGTTATATGGTGACAGGCACAAGCTACTCAAAACTGGGGATAATGTGTAAATTAGGCAAATCAAAGATAGCTTATATTATATCACAAATTACTATTGATATGTTTGAAGCATTTCATGAAAAACATATATTTAATAAATATTATATATATATTAAAATGTCAAGAAATGTATTTATGTATTTTTTGGTTTTTAAAATGATATGTGTTGCATACTTTTTTTTTACCAATGCTATACTTTTATAAATAGATTAATTTAATGTGAAATAAATATTATTTAATTATAAATGAGACATGATATTTATAAAGACTAGCAGTTTAATTATGACTAGATTGTGCACTTTAAGAATGTAAAATTAAATTTTTACCATCGATAAACAAAAACGCATAGGTGATGATGTGTGATAAATGCTTGAACAACTTTTCAAAAAATTAATTAAATGCTTCAAAAATATTAAAAACATATATTGTAAAAAAAGGTTGAGCACATAGAAGGTATGCTAACATGTTATATAAGAAATAAATTATAAATTTATAAAAAATATAGATAAAATAGAAATATAAGTACGTTTAAATAATGATGGCAAATTTTTAAAAAACTAATCATAACAATATATTATAAAAGATAAAATATGCTGACTCAAAAAAAAATAATTACAATAGAAAGCACATTTAAAGTATGCTAAAAAAAATAAATACATGACCATATTTAAAGTAAAAAGTAAAGTATTTCAATTATAAAAGAAGAAACAAATTAAATATTCCATATAACAGTTAATGTAAGTTAAATGCATAATTATTTTGCAATTATGTTCAAAATTAATTTATACATGTAAAAAGACTTAAATGTGTATTGACATTAGCCTTTGTAACTCCTCAAAAAAATATTTTTTTAAAAGATTGGCTCCATCTGAAGGAAGGCTATTTATGTCAGCTTTTAAACATAAGACAAGGTCAGATATACCATATTTATCACCATTTTTAATGAGTATTTCATCTTTTTTCATTTCACGATAAGCTATAAGAATAAAAAAATATATATTTTTGAAAAGTTTTAATAATTAATTTTAAATTAAAAATAATTTTATGAGTTTGAGTTATTTCTGCCAGAAAATTCTTTTTTACTAATTCCTCTATAGGGTTTATATTTATGTTTGATCCTTGGCTGTCCTCTATCTCTTTATCAATCATTGAATGTTTATGTTCAAAATCAACCTTTTAAGAGTTAGTGATTAAATAAATACTTTTTTTTAATTTAATACTAAGGTTGAACTTACATTAGAATAAATTTTTTTAAAATTTAATTACAATATTATAGATTTTCATTTCTTCAGTGGTGAGTGTATTTGGTCTTCTTTTTCAAGTATATACTCTTTGCTATATCACCACTTACTTGATACTTTGCGCCAATTTCATTCCATAATTTTAGTTTTAATTGCCTATTTGAATAGGCTACGCAGCCTTTGTCCCACAAGGCTTCATGTTCCATGGCTTCGGCAAATAAAGAAATTTGATCCATATTTCGTCTTTCAATTGAGTCGATACGCTTCGTACGTATAACTAAGTCCGAAACTCAAATCAAAATGTAATGGTAAATTCAAACCAAATAGGCAACTTTTTCGCTTTCGTATATTCGAAAAACGCACTTTGAACTCAAAAAATAAAAAAAAAAAAAATTTCAAAAAAATTAAAAAAAAACCAAAAAAAGAAAACCTACTTTGCACGTGCCCTTAAGTAAAATTGTTCGCCAAAAAGGCCTTTTCTTTATATTTGTTTATTAAAAACTTAGCGAATCTCTAAAATTTGTTTTATTTGCTTTAATAATCAGATCCGCCTCCTTACTACAATATTTAATATTAATGCCTATGTTAATTATAGTCAAAGGAAAACTAAATTTTGTATTTAGGAAAATTTAAATCATCAAATTATTTTTGCAAAAATTAATTTTTAAATATTTTATGATATGTAAAACTAGTTGAGTTTTAATTTACATTTAGATATATCATGTTTTTAAAGGTAAAAATTGGGAGTTTTTACGAACTTCATTTAAATTTCTAATTTCTTAATGTTTGTGAGAAAATTTAGACTAAATTTGATTTTGTTTATTTAAGTCACAAGAATTTGACGCTAAATATATAATATTTTTTTTTTACGATGCGTTTGAGTCCATATAAAACCCATAGTCCTAACCGCTAGTATGAATTAAACAAAAATTTTCTGTAATTTAAATATGCTTAGAAAAAACACTTAACCAACAGCATTAATTGCCTTTTTATGTTAATAAATAAAATAATTTTAATGGAAATTGATAATAATAATAATAATAATGGTTAAATTCAAATCCTATGTTAAAACATAAACAAACAGATGATTAGATGAACGAAAGAGAAACCTATAAAAATTATTAACATTGAAAATTTATTATATAATTTAAGTAGTTATATATGGCAATCACCTAAGTGTAAACATTAAAGCATTGGCAAAGAAGAATTTAATGATGCTGCATGACAGAAAGTTAAATTCTAAACGTTTTTGGAAAATATCTAATTTGTTTTATTCTAAGAGAATATTTTATAAATTCAAACATCTTTTTAATTTGACACTTCTTAAAAAGCTCAAAATTTATCAGACAATTAGATGTACTTTTATGTCATTAACCCTCTTGGGTTTGTTAATATTTTTTTTTTTTTACCCTTATGTGAAAGAAAATAAATTAAGGTCAAATATTAAAAATTTTGCAAATGGATTTAAAGATTATTCCAAAAATTACCAATCTCAGCTTTATAAAATTCCTTTCAAATCAAAACTTAATGAATATACAACTGCTGATTTAAATAATTTATATCCCTATGAAGAAACAAGTCATTTAAAAAGGTTTCCAATTCTGAATATTGTATCAAAAATAAAAAATTCCATATCTTCTTTATTTCAGCATTCATCACATAATTTGTTAAATTTTGAAAAAAACCTTAATATTTTGCCCAAAGCAAGATTAAGTGATGCTGTCTTATTAAATTTTGTAAAATCTCGTAAGCTTAATATGTATGGTACGGAAAATAAGGAGTTAAAAGATTATTCTTCAATAAAAGAATATATTTTGATGCAATTTAATTCACTTAATGACAGCTTTTTGGCTCAACTTAAAACATGTCGTAATACTATTCAAGGCTCCTATATAGTTACAGATGAAAAGGGATTTGTTTGCCTTAAAACCTCATTACAACCAAATGGCTGCTGTTATCGAGATCCTATCAAATTAATTAATACACATATTTTTTCACTCAATTACAGTTTAAAACCCATCTCATGGACAGCTAACAAAAGGTTGTTTTATTCTAATAGCACGGCATCAAATAACCAGCTATCAAATGACACAGATTTGAGAACAGTTTTATCTATGAATTTAGTTACTAACCCAATAACCCAACGAACTTCCATTACTTTGAATTCTTCCAGGTTTATTTGTACAACTTGTAGCAACCTTTTTTGTTGTCGCATTTATGAGCATTGTGTTTCGTGTTGTCTTTCACCTATTCATAAACACGTGATTCATGCCGTGCTCCTAAAATGGTGGAATTCGCCACATTTTTCAAAAGATTTGGCCCTTAGCCAGTCACGTGACATTTACGAAGCGTGCCTCGCTAAGTGTCGAACATCCTCGCGAAGTGTCATGCACGAAAACGCTTACAGGGATGCTGATTATAAGCATTGCTTTGGCATCGACATGCCTGATATACGTATTGGTCAAGCCATTATACCCAATCGTGTTTAGATAGACCAAATGTACAAAAAACTCACAATATTCCTACCATTTCCTTTACGTTGAGAGTGGTGGTAATAGTACTCGATCATCAAACTTTTATGGCATTTTATCATAATATTATTATTGTAATATAAATCTCAAAATCAATAAATTAAGTATTTTTTAATTGTCAAAGAATTAGTCTGAAAAACATATGCTTTTTGGAGTGTGTTTAATAATTATATCTAAGACTCTCATTCTGCATTTTTTTCCACCTTTTAAGAGACACCTTGTTAAATAAATTAGTTACTCCTTAAGGTAATCTTTCCATTTTTGAGATGTAAATATCCACTGATCTATTGATACTATATTTTAGTAAATATTTTTATTTTGGGATATATAATGATTAAGACTAATTGCTATGACTCGAGGAAACAAAAATTTTAGCACATGCTTGTTATTGGCAAATGTTGACTTAATCTGTAATATATGGCATTATTATACACCAGCATCTTGAATTGGTTTTTACTGAGAGAAACAAATTAGTTTTTTTTTTCATCTTGTAAAAAAAAACATGAAAGCAAACGTTTAGTAAAATCACATATGATTTCCCATATCTAAAGATCTGGGCCTCCAATCTGAATATGCAGTCGCTCTAAATAAAAAAAAACTTTTTTTGAATTTTCCAAAAAATATAAGTATGTGTAAATTTGTTTTTGTAGCCCACATGTTTTGATGTTCCTCCAAATGTCTCAATCTTCGATGGCTATTACGGGCTACATTAGGGGTATATCTTAAAAATTTGTTAGACTTTGTTTTTGCATTAAAGGATATATCTAGGCTGACGAAAAAAAGGTGTCACACCCCTTAAATATGGTGATAATCGAACACAAAGTGTTTAATAGAATTTTGCTGGCCATAAATTCTTTAAATGTTTAAAAAATTGCCCAGTCAACGACAGGGTTAATGACGTGTGACGCCTTTTTCAAGTGATGTAAGGTAAAACATTGTTTTACCAGTTGAATGATTCTGGCCTTTAACTTTCGCCAGAGTTCTAAAGCCTGTATACTATAATATTCCGAGGTACGCGAAAATTTATTAGATAATGGTATTAACAGAGAGACACGTTTAATCCCACTATCCTTAGGGGTTTGAACGCCACACATCAATTTTAATGCTCTTTACCCAAAAAGTTTTTTAGCATAATTAGAGAGGCATTTAAAATATAGTCAACGGGGTAAATGACCGTGATTTTCATTTTTTATCATCAGATCCGTATCATGACTGACTGAATGCCTAAAAATCCAAGAAAGTGGGTTTCAACCAAAGCTGGGAAAAAACCCATTTTTCGACTAAACTCAAATTTTTGTTTTTTAAAATTTTTTGACAGATTAAAAAATCAATTATTAATAAATACACAATATAAGGAGAAAATCTTAAATTTTATAAATATTTTTTTGATTAAAGCTAAAACCGTTTATTTTTCCCAAATTTTGAAAAATAAAAAAATGAGTTTGACCCGAAAATGGGCATTTTCTCAGCTCTGGTTTCAACGTTTAAATGTTAAGTCATTGATATCAGCTTAAATGACAACCAGGGTTCCTCGTTAACAAATTGTTTTTCAAGCATAATCTGTTTTTAGCCCAGTTTTATACAACCAACTGAATATACAATTTACTTGGTCAAAAAATGTACATTGGGCTCTTAATATTCCATAAATAAATATTAGTTACCCGTTTAATCCCACTAAATTCAAGGGTTATAAACGTCGTTGCATAGCAATTTGTATGCTCTTCGTTCAAAAAATAGACCCCTAAACAAGAGATAATATAGATAATCTCCTTATTTTTCATTTATGATAATTTATTTATAAGCGGTCAATGTAATAAATACATAATAACAAAAAATATACTATTACCTTCCAGCACCATATACAAAAATCTAATAAAAAATAAATGTGCATTGATATACATATAAAATAAAATTTAAAATCATGTATTATTTTCACTAGAAAAATATTATATCTATATTGAAATCAATCAAGACATGTTTGGATTATTATTTATAATGTAGACTATGGAAGAACCTTAAATAAAAACAAAATGTTATTTAGCCCTTTTTTTTCTTTTAAAAAAATAAAATATTTAATTTAAATATTTTTAAAAAAATTTATATATTTACATATCTTCCATTAGCCTACTAAAATATGTTTTTCAAACTTTTAAAAATAAAACATTAATAAAAAGATGGAGCAAAGGCTGCGGCTAGTGGAAAAAAAAAGTTTTGACGAAAAAAATTGCACTCATTTGAATAACATTGGGGCGGCTAGTTTGAAAAATTTTAAAAAAATATTTTGGTAGGCATATCCTTAAACGACCAAAAAACCTAAATCATTTTTTGATTTTAGCCGCTAAAATTTTTTACTCTAGAAATACTTTCTTTACAATTTTGAAAAGAGTATTAGCCGCAGCCAAAGCTAAAGTATGATTAAATGCTATATAAATGTGATCCTTTTTATATATTTTATGTTATAATAATTTTGCATGAATTATAAATACAAAAAATATATCAATAAAATGGTTTTAATATATTTTGCTAGTGCATTATGAAAATCTATGATTGCTAAAAAATTATAAAAGAGGGCCCCCGTTTTAAAAAAAATAATAGGCAAAAATATATTACATTTAATGTAGCTTTATAAAAAAACATATTTCATGACATGGTTGTCTATTAAATGAAACAATCATATAGGCAATGCCTTCAAATTATACACAACATACAAAGTTCAAGTTGGGTAAATGCAAATTTAAAAGGTCAATCAAATTATGAGCAGAAAAATTATATTTTAAATAATTAAAATGTAAATTTGTATAAGAAATATAAAAAAAATTATGTCCCATTAGTTAGAACTTTTGTGTCCAACTCAGATTTATCCTTAACATTACAAGAATTTGATTCTTGGCTTTTTTCCAAGTTTAATATATCTTTGGCAGGTGATATAATTTTAGTTATGGACAAAGTCTCAGCATTGCTATCTTTTGTATCAGCGTTGTTGTTATCAAGGGATAAGCTTTCAAGTAATTCTGAAAGTTTTTTGGCCTTGCGTAACTATAAAAAGCATTAATATTACATTTTATATATTAATTTAACTTAACAATCAATACTTTGCATAAAAAAATTTTAAAAAGTGTTTAAATAAATTTCATTAACGAATATTGAATTATATAAACCTCAGTTTGCTGTATTGTGTAAAATAATTTTTCTGTCAGTGATTCCTTAATTTCAGCTAATTTATGAAATTCAGACTTGGCCTGTACATAATCTTTTTCCGCTTTTTGATATTTCTGCCTAAAATAGGAAAGTACAATATCAATTAAGGCACATTTAAAAATTTGTTTTAAAATAAGTAAAATACTGACTGAGCTTTCATATATGATATACTGTGCTCATCAATTTCATTTCTGAGGGCAGAAACATCTACATGTAAACTTCTATCAATTTCATTTAGCTGTTTACTAAGCTCATTCAATAACAGCTGCTCTTCCTTAGTTTTTTTGGACCTAAGTAAAAATATTATGTGCAACTCATTATCAATACACTACTTTCAATTTTTTACCTTGCAGAAATAGCATCAAGTAGCAATTTCTTTTTTTTCTTATTCTGCCTCTCAATTTCCCTATTCTGCCTTTCAAAATCTTCAAGAGTGTCAAAATGATTGTCACTGAATATTATAATACAAATATTAAACAATATATATCAACAATATATATCCATAATATATTTAACATTATTACCATGAGGTGTTAGATGGTCCACCATTTTCAATAGGTGATAGATTGATCTTATCTTCCTTTATGTCCTTGACATTGTCTAATAATTTTATAATAAAAAGGAATAACTTTTAAGAGAAGGAGGAGGTAATAAAATCTTGGATTCTTGCTTACACTCATTCAATTTTGGTTTTGGCTTTAAAACTTTAGAACAAGTTTTTGGAGTTGTTTCTTTAACATTTGTTTCTATATTAAAAGGTCAAATATACTTGTCTCACGCAAAAATTAATTCATGTACAAAGTAACATACTTTTTATAGTCCTAATTTCGGTTTCTGTAAATCCCGTAAACTCTGCAGGCATTCAGCTGATGTCAAAAAAATATAATCGTTCATAAAATTTCGACGCTTGGTAATTTGTGTCATGACATCAAAAGAGTACATAATGAAACGTATTAAAAATGCGTATTCTGGTCATAATCATAACTATAAATTATCTAACATTATTTTGCAAACCTTGCTATTTATCCAATTACAATCTTATACTTAGCTCCTTCCCCAAATACTTAGCTAACCAAATCCTACCCTTTGCCCTGATTTGCCCTAACCTTAATTACCCTTCAAAATCTTAAATAAACTTTTCCTAAGCTTATCTTAACCGCAATTTAATTTCAACCTAACGCTAAATTAAACCTATGGAAGTCATCTAACCCTAAAACTATATCACAATGTTAAAATATTTTATAAATTTTTATTAATCTATAAATATTTCAATTTTGGTGCACCATTTGTGTCTAATACAACTTTAAAATGTAAAAATAATTATTTTTTTTATTTGAGGGCAGTATAACTGGCAGGACAAAAATACAAAACATTTTAATGCCCTCAAAAAAATAATAATTATTTTTACATTTTAAGGTATTAGACACAAATGATGCACCATAATTGGCAAAATATTTACAGATTAATAAAAATTTATAAAATATTTTAACTTGTGATATAATTTTAGGGTTTGGTGACGTCAATAGGTTTGATTTAGCGTTTGGTTGAAATGAAATAACGGTTAAGATGAGCTTAGGAAAAGTTTATTTAAGATTTTGAAGGGTATTTAAGGCTGCAGGACAAAAACACAAAACATTTATAAATGTTTCGAATCTTTGATTTTTTAAAAACGAATGAATTCCTGCGTCCATAATAAAAAAATATTTAAAATTTGAATGAAGTCTGAACGCGTATACACCTGCATATAATTTTATTTTAACTTTTTTTGTAACAATATATAGTAATAATTGGATTTTTAACAAAATTAAAATTTGGAAGTTTATTGCATATGTCGACAAATTTTTGAGCAATAAGGAATTAACTGGGGAAGAAAAATCAGAATAATAGTTTTATCTCACATATTAATTGGATGATTAGAAATTAAATAAACAAGAAAACCTAAAAATATTATCTTTGCCTATTAGAACCACTTATTAATTTTATTTTAACTGTAATAACAAATTAATGATTTAAGTACATAAAGCTATTCCATCTACATTTTTATTAGTTCGCGAATGGTAGGGTAATTTATAACGCAAGTGCCATGGTGGGTTTTAAAACCCTATAACTTCAAAAGTTTTTAAGCTATGATCTTATTCTGAAGAATACGTGCTCTTTATTTATAAACTAACATAAGTTATCATTAATAAATATTGCAAATTTTATTTGACACAAAATAGAAAAAATTTAAAAAAATTGAGACTTATTTTTCCATATAACATTAAACAAATCATCAATAAATTAAATGTGCCAATATTGTCAATTTGTGTTTTTAGTTCTAGTATTTTTAGAGAGCTCCATAAAAAGATATAAAATTATTTTTGGCTATTATTTACCATAAGAAACTAGATATTTTAATAAGAAAAAATATTTATATTATTATTTTACAATGCAAACATTTTGTATAATGAATAATTAAAATTATTTAAAATAAGTAGCCAGAATATTATTTAAGTTATTTAAATTGAGGCAAAAACATGGTTTTCAACATCAAAATTGATAAGGTGGGGTCTATATGGACCCTTCAACTTTTAAAATTTAAACAAATTTTTTGATTAGGTTTAGACCAAATTTTATACTAGTTTCGTCTACCATACATTTAAAAAAAAGTCACAAATTAGTCCATATATAAATTCGAAAATATTTATAGTTTATTATGTGCTGGGATCTATATGGACCCCACAGGGCTAATCGCGGTTAAGAGCACGTGAGTTTTTATTTTTGTGAAATTTTTAAAAATTTGAAAAATTTATTTTGTTAATAAGGGCAGCAAAGTGAATACGCAAAATTTTGAAAATTTTAAAAATTTCTTCAAATTTTAAATCGCATTTTACTTGTATTATCTAGGTTATGCAACTTTTCAACTTTATTACAAAATAAGATTTTTAAAAGATTTGAAAATTTTATGAAAAGCAAAACTCACTTTGCAGGGCCCCAAAACACAATTCTAGTTTCCAAATTCAGTTTATGCACATAAAATGCTGTTTCTGAAATTAACAATTTTCTAAAAAATTTTGGAAAAAATGAATTTTTTGAAATTTTAGAATTTTAACATTTTCTGAAAATAAAAACTCACTTGGCACGTGCCCTTATACAAATATCTGACATCCATGTCTAAATAGAAAGCACTTTTATATCGGATTAAAGCATGTTTATAGAATTGTATATAGTAAGGATTTAAACGTAAAAATAATTTTATTTTATGTTTTTTGTTAAATATTTTTTGTTTTTTTTAACAATTTTACAGAAATTTTTCATGTTAGCTGAATTACAAAGTTTTATTCACTACGGAGATTTGAACATCTTTAAAATGTCGAATTTAGTTTTTGAGGTTAGCTATTATATTTTAAAAATTTCTATGACCCTGGATATATAAGGAAAAATTATATATAAGCCCTACAAATAAACATTGTTTAATTAATTATTTAATAAAAATATTTATTTTAAAATAACTTTTTTGTTTACTTGTTCAAAACATGGTTCCATATAAACAACTGCCATGGTGCCCAAATTTTCCATTAATAATGCAGATTAGAGTTATGCAATTGAGTTCAAATTTTTTTTAATAAAATTTTTTTTTCGAGATTTACAACCGTTTGCAGGATGAATTCATTGAATTGTAAACGAGTTTCTATTACATATTTTCTGTTATTTATCGCTGTAAGTTTTGGAATTTGATTGAATTATTACCTCCGCGAATAGTACGTGTTTTAATAAAAATTCGATTTTTAGTGAACAAAAAAATCAAATAAAGATGGTTTAAAGGTTTTTTATGTTTAGGCAATATTTTCTGCAACTATATAAAGACAAAACACAGGAAAGGGACAAAGTCTATTTTAACCTGCGATTAAAATTGTGGGGGTCCATACGGATCCCAACATTATTTTAATTTTAAATATTTTAAATATTGGCCAAATTTTTGCGACTTTTTTTTTAATATATAAAATTAACAAAACTAGTAATAGAATCTGGTCTAAATCTAATAACAAAATTCTTTTGAGCCTTAAATTGAATTGGAGTTCATATGGATTAAATTCTCTCAATTTCAATTGAAAACCATGTTAATATGGACCAAATTCTCTCAATTTTAATTGAAAACCATGTTAATATGGACCAAATTCTCTCAATTTCAATTGAAAACCATGTTATCCTCGATTTATATTTAAACTTAAATCATTGCAACCTTATATTCTGGTAATTTTTTTTAATTTTTTAATTATTTAGTAGAAAAATGTTTGTATTGTATAATAATGAATTGAATTACATATTTCCTTTAAAAATAAGTTTTTTGTGTTAAAATATAGCCAAAATATTTTTTCAAAAAAAATATTTTTTTTCTTGAAGCTATCTAAATATGTTCTACTAGACGTAAAAACACGATTTGATCAATAATATAGATACATTTGATTTATTGACTCGATTTATTTATGGTGGAAAATTTTAGATTTTTCTACTTTATGTCAAATAAATTTGCAATATTCATTAATAATAACTTGTATTAGTCTATAGTTAAAGAGCACGAATATCTCAAAACAATAAATTAAAATTCGTAGCTTTAAAACTCTTGAAGTTATGGTTTTAAATTGGGGTCCGTTTACCCACCATAGCATTCGCGTTATAATTAAATTTTTTAATATTTTTTTTTAATTCGCGATCGTCTAAGTATAAACTAAATACCTCATCATCTTTTTTGAATTAAAAATTTTTAAACAGGCAAAAAAACAGTTTTTAAAAATTTATAACTGTGTAATTTTTAACTTGTATTAATCACATGTTAAAATAATATAAAATATTAGTAATTTCAAATATGTTTTTGAAGTATTTTGATTCCTAGGTGTCCTTTTATAAATATACTTAAGCTTTTATCAAGATGCATAATATTTTTTGCTAAAAAAATGGTTAATTTAAAATGACCCTTTATGATGAATGCTCGAGTGAAAAGTAAAATATATAAATTCCAAAAATAACTAAAAAAAACAATTGGATTTGAGGTTTCCCTCATACCTTTTCCCACATAGGGGGCGCCATACCCGTTAGGGCTTTGACACTTTAGACCCGAGGAAAGCAATTAATATTGCCCACGGGTTAAATAGTAAGATTTGCTCGCACGCCGGCGACCTAGGTTTTTAGCCTAGGCTCTTACTTTAGGCATATAGTTTAAGGCCTACTGCCTAAGCAGGCCACTCAGCAGCTTAAAGTGGTTACGCATGTATACTATTTTTCCGAAGAAAAAAGCTCCTGTGCACGGATTCGAACTCGCAACTCCTGCTTGTAAGACATGAAGTTTTGCCACTGAGCTTTTGAGCCGACTCCGAAAATCACTGGTGAAACATTCTAGCCACAATGGGAAGTTTTAACGTAATCCTTGTTTATTAGCTCAAAAGGTTTAGAAAGTTCCATTGGGCATATTAAAATTATACATTTAAAATGATTCGTGATTATTTAACTTTGTTCGCCCCGACACCTTCTCAACTTGTGGCGGCTTCATTAACCACTATTTTCGCCCTACAAACACTGCCCAAAAATTTGCCTTGCTGGCTTGTAATTTTTCTTTATTATGTAATATTTCAAATAATTCTTATCCTACCAGACCCTTAATCCCTGCTCACAATTCGCAATTAGCCAATAATAAGCCGGGATCAAAATATCATATAAAATTATAGATAAATCCAATTTTTTTTACTGTTTGACCTTGTATTTTAAAATTCAACTATTTTGTTATGAGAAATTTTTTTTAAAACATTATAGAGACACGAAAAATGTCGATAAATAATAAAAACAAAAATAGCATATGTTTGAATCGCAAAATACCATAACGCAAATATGTGGGGTGGTATTTTTTTAAAAAATTAAAAAGTTAAATATTGTTCAAAATTGAAAAAATAACATTTTTTCTAAAGTAATTGGAGAACGATTTCTTGAACATCATAAAGACACATAAAATGTCGGTAAAAATCAAATAAAAAAACGTTTTAAAGGCAAACGCCCATAATGCAAAGACCTGGTGGGGACAAAGATCTTATAAAAAACATTAAAAATAACAAAAAAAGTTCAAAAAATTTTGTCTAAAAGGCAAACATTCTTAAAAGAAAGGCCTAAGGTTGAAATATATTTTACATCCAAGGGTGACCGATTTTATAGATTTTAATCAAAAAATGAAAAAGGAAATTTTGTCTGAAACGCAAACGCCTGAAAATTAATAATAATTTTTTTTCAATTTTTAAAATAACAAAAATGTCATTCATATTCAAAAAAAATTTTGTCCTAACGCAAATTTCACAAAATTATTAAAAGAAATAAGTTTTTGGTACTAAAACACGTGGCTCCCCATGATGGCCTCCTCATCTCATGTTAATTATCCTTTTGCAATTTCTTTTGCCTTCAGAAGCTTTGCACCGTCCGGATTTAAAAATGGCCATAATATGTGACCAAAATTGACATAATATTTAAGATTTTTAATGAGTATCAAATCAATTAAAGATATAATTTTTTCTTAATTACATCAACATTTAAATAGTAGGCAGCTTTTAACACTCCAGCCTAAATATAAAACGAATTATTATTGGTTTTTACTATATTACTTAAAGTTTGATTAAATTTAGCAGTTGTGAATTTAAAATAAAAAATTTACTTTTGTTTTTTTTAGGTTTTTTAAATATTTAATTTTTTTTAAATATTTGTCTAACATGACTACAAAGTAAAAATGGTAAAATAAGTTTTAAAATCTCTTGGCCAGTATGATCTCTGGTTCAGTTTTTAAAAATTTGAGGACCTGCACGATGCCAAAACCCTATTGTAACAAAAGTTTCTCAAACAAAGGAGACACGAAAAACGTTTATTGAAACTTAAAAAAAAATTTTTTACCTCTAAGCTATAATAAATAAAGGTCTTTGCATTTTTTATCAAAAGTAAAAATTATTAAAACGTCAAGATTCTATAATAAAATTGTAAAACGCAAAAATCTTATGATACCCTAAAACTCTATTTCTTAACACAGGTCAACAATTATCAATTAATAAGTTAATGAAAACAAGAATTCATCCTCATGATATACTTATCAAATATATATTTTTTTTAGTTTCTTTCGCCTTCGCCTCCTTAAATCGGCTTATAACGAAAAATGGCCTTTATTGACCAAAGAATTTTTTTTTATAAAATCTCTTGAAACTTACATTTATCATCAAATAATGAGAAATAAATTTTATTAATTTATCAAGCTCTTTCATACCCATTTAGATAAGACATATTTTCCGTCCAAATTTAAATACGACAAGATGTATCATCAGTTTTAATTAAAAAATTATTTGAAGTTTAACTTTTTTTATATTTTTTTTTCTAAAATTTTTAATGTTTATAGCTGACTAACAGTTGATTAGAAAAAACGGTAAACGGGTTTTAAAATACCTAGGGTGGCAGGTTTGATCACTGTAGTTAACTCAAATATATCTCAAACAATTTTGTTGACCTGTGTATTTAAACACTCAAAATATGATAAATGACTTTGGATTTGATTTTTACGAGTTTGCGTTTAGCACCCATCTCAATAAATGCGTCTACACCATATCATATTCCGAAAGATATTGAGATGTAACAAACTTGGTACTACAAAATATTTTTCTACACCCATGCATATTTAATTTCCCAAATTATTCCATTTTTTTACTAGTCGTTCCTCGCAAGAATTTCCAATTCAAAAAACAAGTATTAATTTTTATATCTTTGTTATCCATAAATTGGTACTAATAAATGTCATAATTTATGAATAATTTATATAATAAAAGAACAAAATAAAAATCTTTGATGCATGAATTTAAGTTATCAATATTGCTGTTATGGCGCAGATTTTAACGTATTAAAGCCATACAGAATAAATGGTTTGTATATGGTTAATGGGTGACGAGATTAACCTTCGATGTGAATACGTTAGACGGATTATGTTATATTTTTATGATTTTTTATTAGTTGGGCTGATTAGGATGCGATTCTAACATTACACAGGTCAACAAATATCAAAATGTAATAAACGTAAATTTTATGCAAACATAAAAGAATGCATCCACATGATGACCTAATTGACAGATGTAAATATACCCTAAAAAAAATTTTAAAAAAATTTTTTTTGCATATGAAAATCTATTGTAACTTATATTTTTAATCATATATAATTAAAAATAAATTTAAATTATATATAAAGCTCTTACATCGGAATTTAAATAATACTTCGCGTCCAAACTTAAATACGACACCATATATTATCGGTTTTTAATAAAAATATTATTTGAAGTTTGAATTTTACAGTTTAACTATTGTGAATATGCAAAAATAAATTTTTTTTTTGTTTTTGAATCTTTTTTGGTTTTTTAACCTTTTTTTAAAAAATATTTAATGTTTATAACTGACTAACTAGGTTTAATTAGGAAAAACGGTAAACGTATTTGATATTCCCTAAGATGGCAGGTTTGATCTCTGTAGTTAACTCATAACTCTCAAAAAAGTTGACCTGTGTTATATAGACAGCACTTGTAACGCAACAAATCGGTTTTTTTTGGTAAATACGAAAATGTGGTGGCCAATATTAGTTTAGCTGAAAGAAAATTATTTTTTCACCCTATTATATTTATGTATTTCTAATCACTAATTATGGCGATTGTCATCTTTGTTATGGTAAAAATCTTATTAAAGGACACGTGCAAAGTGAGTTTTTATTTTCGTGAAATAAAAAATTAAATTTTTTTTTGACTAAGGGCAAGTGAAAAATGAGTTTTTATTTTCGTAAAATTTTTAAAAATTTGAAAAAAAATATTTTGTAATAAAACGCAAATTTTTAAAAAGTTGCCAAATTTAATATATGCACATAAAATGCTTTTTCTGAAATAAAAAATTTTTGTAAAAAAATCTTATTAAAGGACACGTGCAAAGTGAGTTTTTATTTTCGTGAAATAAAAAATTAAAAAAAAATTTTTTTTTGAATAAGGGCATGCAAAGTGAGTTTTTATTTTCGTAAAATTTTCAAGATTTTGAAACATTTTGTAATAAAACGCAAATTTTTAAAAAGTTGCCAAATTTAATATATGCACATAAAATGCTTTTTCTGAAATAAAAAATTTTTGAAAATATTTTGAAAAAAAATTAATTTTTAAAATTTTTAGAATTTTTAAAATTTTACGAAAATAAAAACTCACTTTGCACGTGCCCTAAAACGCAAATTATTTTAAAAGTTGTCAAATTTCGTTTATGCAAATAAAATGCATTTTCTGAAATAAAAAATTATTATATTAAAGTATGAAAAAAATAAAATTATTAAAATGTTTAGAATTTTTTAAAATTTTACGAAAATAAAAACTCACTTTGCACGTGCCCTTATATAAGATTTTTTTGATAACAATGATGATTGCCAGGGTTAATTAGTGATTAAAAATATATGCATAGAGTTAAAAAAATTTTTTTCTTTCAGCTAAACTAATATTGGCCACGACATCCTTTATTAATGTTTTGTATTATACCGAAAAAGTCCGATTTGCTGCGTTACAATCTGTGGTGTTTATATAATACAGGTCAACAAGTTTTCTGCGGGCTTTGAGCTAACTACAATTGTCAACCTTACATTTAAAAAATTTTAAAATTCGTTTGCAATTTTTTTCTCAATTTAGTAAGTCACACAATTAATTAAAAATATGTTATAAAAAAAAAAAAAGATTTTAAAATACAATGACAATTGATTATTCAGAGTTTTAGAAAAATTCTTTACACATTTGAAACAGCCAAACTGTTAAATTATAACTTAATATTATTTTACAATATAAATGATATGTCGTGTCGTATTTAAGTTGGATGCAAAATTTTCTGAATCGTCTAAAAGCTGTAAGTTGATCTACTTGAAAAATTTATTTCTCCTTATTTGAGATGAGAGATAAATTTATGGCATTTTTATTCAGGGTTGTCTTGAGGTCGCAAAATTCGTCACTATAATTAAAAATGACCATTATAGATATGGAAGGGGAGCCTAAGGTGGTCGTAACTAGGAAAAACGAAAATAATTATGAGATAAGGCCATCATGAGAATTTAAGCTTTTATGTTTTCATAAACTTATGATTTTTTTATATTTGTTGACAATTCGAAAGGTGGTGATATGAAATTTGTTATCTCTATTCTCGTCAATTAAGAAAAAATGAGATTTAAAAAATTTGCTTGGCTGCCTTGCCTGTATTTTTTTAATTCAGGCTTGACCCATTCTAAATTTAAACTCGTCTTGGCCTACTAATTTTTTAAAAATATGTTAAAAAAAACAAAAAAGATTTTAAAATTGTATATTATAATTTTTTATTTGATTTGCAATTTCTGATTAATTCAAATTTTCAAAACCATTATTCATAAAAAATTTTGATGTACTAGCTACGGGCCACAATTAATGTTTGTTTTGTAATAATCTAATTGCCAAATCAAAATATTTTAATATATGTTTCAAAAAATATCTTAAAAACTGTGTGCTTCGTTTAAAATTTAAATAAAACACAACAACAAAACATTAAAAATTTAATGATCTTATCATATTTATATCGTTATATCTGCACTTGCATCTACCTATAAGGTCATGTGGTTAAGTTTATTTTTGTAAGGGCACGTGCAAAGTGATTTTTTTATTTCGCGTGAAATTTTGAAAAAATTTATTTTGTAATAAAACGCAAATTTTTTAAAAAGTTGCCAAACTGAATTTATGCACATTAAATGCTATTTCTGAAATAAAAATTTTTCAAAATTTTTAAAGAAAATAAAATTATTTTAATTTCCAGACATCCCAAAATTTTACGAAAATAAAAACTCACTTTGGACGTGCCCTAAGACATTTAAATTTTATTATTTTATTTTGTGAATAAAACCCTTTTTCTTCAAAAAATTTGTCAAATTTTAATTTACGCACTAAAATACATTTTATGAAATGAATTAATAAAATTTAAAATTTCGTAAATATTTTACAAAAATAAAAACTTAATTTGCACGTGGTCTATAATTTTCCTATATTTTGATTTTTACCAATAACTTTTTTATAAACCTTGCATTATACTTTTTTATAACAAATTATAATTAATTATTGCAAGGTGATGGAAATGAATTTTAACCAAATTAAATATTATTGTTAAATTGTAAGAAAATCCAAAAACAATTTTTTAACTGTTATTTGTCTAATAAATTATTTAATAAAAGTGCAGGGTTAGTTTTTACATCCTTTCATAGACAGTAATATACTTAGTTTTCTTCTATAACAAATAAAAGAATTTATAAATATTAGTGGTGGTGTGTTAATATGTGGCCTAGCCCGTGGTAAATTGGAGTTGGTCGTTTATTGATGTTGATCTTTCTTGGTAGATTAATGGCTGGTAGATTTATACTTGTCCTATATAAATATTTACAAAAATTCTCTTTATATATAAATACAATCGATTAATATTAAGGTCAGAAAAAGGTCTGTGAAAACATAAATGATTACAACCCTATGGCCATACCTCATATATATTTTTTGTTTTTGGAAGTTTTCCGCCTTTGGTTCCTTCCGTCAATATATGCCTTATTTGGCTAATTTGACAGATTTTGCGACCTCAAAAACACCCTAAAATAAATCCAGCAATTCCTTTTTTGTAAAAAATTTGCAACATTTATCACCTCAAATAATGAAATAACCAGTTTTTAAGTAAATGAATGAATTCTTAGACATATTAAATTATACAATATATGGTTCAATTTGTCATCGGGTTTTCTTATTTAAGGCTTGTTTAACAGTTTAACTGTTTTAAATAATAATGTTTTGTATTTGTTTTTTTTTATTAATTTTTTTATTTAATGTTTTAAATTGGGTGAATGATAAACAAATTAATTCCCTATGGTAGATTATACGTCTCATTAGTTAGCTCATAAACTTTAAAAATTTGTTGACCTGTGTGATAATGTTTCACGAAGGCATTTAATACGACATTTTATTGAAAATTGTTTTATTTCAGCTATTACCCGGCCTCGTGATCGCGCACGCCTTTTACGCTCGCACTTGCCGCACACAAAGCCCGAGTTAAAAAATAAAATACTTTAACTTAGTTTTTGTGGTGATAATCGAGTTATTATTTTGTTATGTGCAAAAGAAAAACTATAGCATAATGAAAGAAAAGAATTTTTTTTTAGAGCCTGCTGGTAGATGGAAATTTGATATGACAATATATTAATCGTGTTGGAAACGATAATTCTGAATATTTTAAGCACGCAATTTATTAGTTTATAAAAACTAATACTTACAATCATGTGAGAAGGTATGTAAGTCACTACTTGCCTTATCTTATTCTTCTTGCCCCATTCAACAACGAATGTCCCCAAATAATCCCAATCAATAACAACGCCCGAATGACAAAATTACCTTTTTTTTCCCCGAATTATGACACAAGGATTCAAGATCAAACTATCTTAGACAATTAAAACAATGTTTACGATCGATTTTTGAGATTATTTTGGTATGAAACGTTGTGCTTACACAATTTTTCTGATTTCCCTTTGAATTTTAGAGCTTGTTTATTTTTTAGGGCACTGGGACAACATATCATTATTTAGAAAGACGCATTAAAGTTTAACTAATTAATCTAAATGACATGTCTAAAACTTTGGCAAAGGTATATTGAAACCATTTACATCATAATAAATTACATTGGACAGCAAAAAAACAACTTAAACAATTTTTTGAAGGTTTTGGAGAGAATTTTCTTGCGATAACGTTGCCGGGTTTAGTTTTTATTCAAAGCCTTCAATTTTTTTAACGCGTCTCAAGTTCAAAAAAAAATTCATTAAATTTCTTTAACTATAAACAAAAAATCTATTAGCCTATTCAGATTACTAAAGATATCTAAAAAAAATATTTTTGTTAATACCCATATGTTTTATGATATAGAAGCCCAAAATACCCCCAAAAAAGAAGAATTCCAATTTTGGCATCGAATAGCTAAAAATCTGAGATATTGATCAAATTATGATTCCATATTCGTAATTTACATCCAAAACTTGACCAAAAACGATAGTTGCCATAAATGATGCTTAAAATCGTCTAAGTTTTGTTTTTGTGTTTATAATAATGACGCGGTTAAAAGTTAATTCATTTTTTAAAACATCTTAAAAAATCTAAATGTTAAGGTTTTGAAATGGAAAATAAAATGTATTTTTTATAATGTTTTCTTACACCCAGTGCAATTGTTCTATATTAAAAGATTTTATGTTGATAACTAATTCAGCATATTCTTAAAAACTATAAGGCCTAAGAAATTTTGAAACATTAGTATATTATTTTTAAAAAAATCGTTAAACTATCGAAGCGCCTATATGTAATTATATGATATAGCCCAATGTAATTTAGAAAGGTAAATTTGTCTAACACTGCTTGGTTTTTAACACAGCTTGGTTTTAAACGAATCCGAGTATCTGCGATGACTGTAAATCATCCGCTGAGAGTATCGAACATTGGCTCATCTGCCCAAACCGGGGGCCTCCTATCTCCCCGATAGATCTTTGGCTTAACCCAGCCCTCGCAGCACTCAAACTCACTTCTACATCCAACTTTTTAGGTCCAACGAACAGGGGCTACTAACAACAACAACAAACGAATCCGAGGACTCTAAAACTAATCTTTGTTTTGTATATTCTGGAATTTTCCCATATTTTCATGCATTTTCTTTCCCCAAATAGTTTTATTAATTCCGCGTCATTCCTCCCACAAATGTACGCAAATGAATCCTAAGCAAAAAGTTATTGAACATGAATTCACGCATAAAAGATTTTTATGTATTATTATTATTATTATAATGAAAAATCAGTACCACATTTATTATAAGCAATTTTTTAGCTCATTTTCGGATGATTTCAAGGGAATATCATTGTGATGAAACTATTTGTATATTGTAAATGGTTCCTAAAATTCGCTATTTGTCTTTTTCTTCTCACCCTACCACAACTCTTTAAGGATGCGGAGAAACAGGCCGAGCAAAAGACTTAAATTTTAATAGTCAATGATGTCTAAAATAACTTATCCAACATCTATAGAATTTTGTGCTATCGAAAATGGTTAGGGTAAAATGCAACAGACTTTGATCAAATCAATTCTCTCCGTATATTCTTTTTAGAGTTGCATAGATGACTGTGATAAATGGGAAAAGCAAATGAGGTCTGGGTCAACCCTACTAAAGTAGCATTCACTGTTTTTCCTAGCAATCAATTTTTGATATTATATGCTCGATTACTCCAATTTTTTTTTATGTAAAAATTAGTTCTCTATTCAAAATTTTTTAAACTGGTGTTAAAAAATTAAAGATTAGCTCACATTTTTAAAAATTTCGGAAAATTTTTTTGAATATTTAAAAAAATTAAAATAATTTTTATTTTATTTTTTAAATGATTTAGAAAAAATTAATTTCGCAATTTGTGAAAATACTGGTAACTATTTGGCTTATTTTTTTAGCAGCAAATCACTAATTTAATAAATTTTGTAATAGAAGATTTATGATCTTAAACAAATTTTTTTTTTCATTTTGTATTTTACTCTTTTCCCAAATATGATTTCTATCATGGTACCGATTTATATTAATCACAATGTTGGCTTTTGATATCTTACCCAATTAAATAAATTGAGATTTTGTAAATGATGTCCTGAAACTAATAAATGGTATATAACAGACCGGTCGGGATATAGAATAAGTTGGTTTTAAGGCAAAACACGTGTTTAGTAGAATATTTTTAGATGCCTGTAAAATAGTAGGAGTATTTAAAAATTATCACAAATATTTTAAACCTAAAAGTCTTAAATATATTCATGTTCCTTAAGATTAAGGTCAATATGGTTGTACAGTTTTGGATCCTGGGCAAAATCAAATCTGTACTAATCTAAAAATCCAAATTAATAGAAATATAACCCTAAACTAATAATCTCCCCTAAATTAATTTTATCTTAAAATAACAAATTTATGGATTAAAAAATATTATGTATGATATTTGTGGCAAAAATTATATTTATTACCCAAAAATTTGCAATTTTACTTAAAAACATTCTCAAAAACAGGAAAATATTGTTTTTGACTTACGGAGCTTTTAAGATTCTCAAGATAAATTTTTGTTCTTTAAATGTGTAGTAATTTTCAAGGGATATGAAAATGAGATAAAATATATTTTAAGATACTTTTATCCAATATAATTTTATGAAATAAATACCTGCTAAAAACCCACTTTATTCACGCCTGTTCTTCTTTGCTGCCACTGCCCGTTAGGGCTTTAATGCGATCGTTAGCGGGTATTACCTATTCGATATAAATATAGCTCACCTAAAATGGAAAGATTATATAAATAACTATATTTTTATGTAGGCCCGATTCTAGCTTTTTTGATTTAGGAACGCAAAAAACTGTTGTGGACACGAAAAGGGAGGGGGGGGGAAGCAGAAAAAAAAATTTTGCCGCCTTCGGCTGCAGAATAAACCGTGACCCTCGGTCACGGCAAAAAATATATATAAACACCAATTGAATCCATGTTGAAATTATTTATTATTAAAAATGTGGCCTCCCAACTCGACGTAGAAGCCAAGTAATAAACTAATAGAAAAAATGTTAAATAAATTAGGAAATGCATCTTATCTAAAAAATCAACATAATTATTCGTAACACATTTTTGTAATTAAGTTTTATTATTAAAAAAATTTGCTAGGTTAATTTCTTTAGATAATGAATTTTTATCAATAATATTTATTTGTAATAGAGGCTCTAATTTGTTTATATTTATAAAAAAGAAGAATCAAATTTATAAAAAGGAACCTAAAAACTCTAAATAAATATCATCGGTATAATATTAAAAAAAATTCTTTTTAATTTATTTTTAATTTTTAAAATGTTCTCAAACTTATGAGTAAAAAGTTAATAAAAAACAGAATCTTTAGGTTTAGTTTTTCTTTTATCAAAAAATAAATCCTTGTGATTTATAAAAATATTATATATATATATATATATATTAAAACAATTTTTAAATAAATCTGTAAATGTATAATTATTAATTGTTTAATTTCTAACAAACAATGGTGTATTAAATTGAAACTTAAATCGTTTTGCATTTAAATTGATCATTAATTATTTTTGATCAATAATAAATTTTTCAAATGCTAAATACAATAAAATAAATTGATAATCTTATATGGTCATAACCCTGACGCTTCGGCCCTGTGACCTGAAGATATAAAAATTTTTTTATTTTGAATTTTTAAAGAGTATTTAATATTTTTATGTAATTTGAAAAAAAATGGCGTCGCACTGACCACACCACTTAAGGGGCAATAGACGGGGTTTACTTCCTTGATTGCAATATGTTGAAAAGATTTATGAAGGGCAAAAAAATATTAAAAGAAATTTTTTCCTTCACTTAAAATTTCAAGAAAATCTTTTACAAAGATGCAAATGATGGTAAAAGCAGTGAATATTCAGGATATGATGTCCAGCCATTTTGCTTTGAAATACTTTAACACCCCCTTTTTTCCCGGGCATTACGTTTTTCCCATCGTAGCTGAAATCAGGTTGTTTGGTTCTATTTTAAATTCTAATAAAGGATTGTTGACAAGTGAGTAAAATTTTTTGGTAATTTATGAATTGCTTCCACAAATATACAGATTTCTGTAATATCATATTTTTCTTTATATCTAATAACAACAGAAATAATTTTTGTGTTAGTTAAATATCTTTAGCGGAAGAGAAGTGTCGATATAAATAAAAACACATTTTTTAAAAAATAAATATTTCTTAATAATTTTTAGGTATTTTTGGGGGAACTATTTTTTTATGGGGTGGAAGGGCAGGGGCAAACATAAAATTACTATGTATTTTTTGGAAGGGGGGGGGGGCAAATTTAATTTGGGGGGGTCTATAATCGTGCCTGTTTTTGTATCAGAAAAAAAAGTCATTATTTACTTTTTTGGGATTCTTTGGAAATACAAAAAATATATTATAATAGTTATGTATTTCGCCCTAATCTTGTTGTACGTAATAAAAATGATGAATTAAGCTAATGACTCATGACAGCGGGGGCAATTTGACAGTTATATGCATACCACATACCTGGCTAGTTTAGCTTTTATTAGATTCCACCAATGTACTCACTTGTAAAATAAATTTTATTTATGATACATTTTCAACATTGTATTCATTGCATATGTTGTTGTTGTTTTAAACCACTGCGAATTTTCAATATGGATGAAGGTGGCTCGGAGGTGTGAGCGAGCTTAGAGGCGGCTAGAATAGGATTTGTCCATAGGTCTAATGTATTAATCGGGGTGCCACGTGATGGGCATGAGAGCCAGTGGTGTAGGCTGTCTGCGGATTTTTTGCAGTCGTAACACATGTCGTCAGATACGCGGTTACGAAAATCGGCTAGTAGGTAACAAAAGCCAGATCTTAGTTGTGAAAGACCTCTCTCGTCTAGAGAGTGGTTTCGGAGGGTGAAATGGGAGGGGGCATTTATTGCATATATTAAAATGTTAAAAAAAGAGTAATTTGCTAGTTGATTTAAGAATAATGTTTATTTTTTATATTAAATTCAATTAACTACTATTTTAATTAAGCTGTGCATATTTGTTTTAATTTTTTTTTGTTTTCTTGCGGATTTCGTAATTTTTTAGTTATTGAAAGTAATACTTTTGATAAAAGATTGAATGGAAGTATGTAAATTTAAAAGGGGGTAAAAAATGCAAATTCTTGTTGATAAGCCTAATTGCATTTTTATAATAATTTTATATACAAAGAAAAAAGTTATAATACATATGTTGTTCGACAACAACGGCTACCATCGAATGTTATATTAAAGGGGAGGAGAGGAGACATAATTGTATGGGAGAACTTAGGGAAGATATAATTGATTTACCATTTGTGTTCTCTATAGAGAACATTAGCTCCACGGCGTAAACGTGGTATCATTATAGCCAACACAATTGTATAAAATTCATTATCGTCGTAACTAAATTTTCAAACTTTGTAGATTTGTAATTATTTTTTTGATTAGTCGTAAACAAACTTATTCTGTTGTAGCATTGAGCATTGATCAAATTATAGAAATATTTTATTCAATTGTGACTTTGTGTTAAACACCAAATTGCAAAATTAAATATGATGAACTCACCAGTAGTCATATAAATCAATACATATATACAAGCTTTTGACTTGAGCTTTGAATAATTATTTTTGAGATTGAATGGTAACCATGCAAATATTAAGAAAATTTAGAGTGTTTGTTGGAGTCGAGAAATGTTAATTTATTGTTTTGACATGTGCTTTTTCTACTTCTTCAAAAATCTAAAAATACGTTAGTTAAGGACATATTTAAAACTTAAACATGGATATGGATGGCTGAGAAAGGCTGAATCATATGTTTAAATTATAATCTGGACCTAATTTTTTGAGTCGGACTGGATGTAGGCCCGGCATTGCACTAAATAACGAAAACGACGACTTGGAAGTGTTGTAGCCATACAGTTTTTGTTATAAAATTATATTAAATACGACAAAATTACAATCCTTTATCGCATGATATTAATTGCATGATAGGCACCAGGCCTAGCGGGTTTTTAGGTTCTTACTTTAAAGTTGAATTAGACTTCGTTTGAGCGGTGAATACTTAAGTAACGGTTTTAGATTTAAAATGTCCTATTCCTAAGAAAGGAGGAAATTTTTTGGCCTTATTTATTTTACATATTTTGACTACACAGGTCAACAAATATTTATGTCAGAAACAGATTTTTATGAAAACATTAAAGAATGCATCCCCGATGGCCTAATTTTATATATGTTTTTTGTTTCTCTTAGATTCTTCCGTCTTTGGCTCCTTAGATTAGTCTATAACGAAAAATGGCTTTTTTTGGACCAAATTGACAGTTCTAAATATACCCTAAAAAGAAAAAATTTATAAATCTTTTTTGCATATTCAAATTCCTGTAACTTATATTTTTAATCTTTGATAATGGAAAAAGAATTTTATCAATATATCAAGCTCTTACATCGGCATATTTGATAATACAAAAAATTTCGCGTCCAAACTTAATTACGATGCGATATATTATCGGTTTTTTCTGAAAATACTATTTGAAGTTTGAGTTTTACAGTTTAATTTGTGAATATGCAAAAATAAGATTTTAATTTAATTTTGTTTTTATATCTTTTTTGGTTACCTTTGTTTCAAAAATTTTAAATGTTTATAACCGATTAACCAAGCTTGATTAGGAAAACGGTACACGGATTTGATATTCCCTAATATGGCAGGTTTAATCTCCTTAGTTAGCTAATAACTCTAAAAAAATTGTTGACCTGGGCTATGTAGCAATTTATTAAACGTTATCTAAACTTAGTTTTAATAAAACACTGTCATCTAACATTCTCCCGTCTAGTTCATTTATCAAAAATAAATATTTGAACTTTACACTGGTCATAAAAACATATTATAGAAATAAAAAAAAAATTACATTTTAAATTAAGGATTTGACAAAATGTATGATAGGTTAATAACTACAGATGATCTCCAGGGAAATCATCAGGTGCTCTATGTTTATTAGGTTGTCATTATCTGAAACACAAAAAAAAGGCAAACTTCTGTTTTGATCACTTTTTTTGGTTCCAATTTAAAATTACGAATAAAAAAAACTTTCTTTTTGGCTCTAAATCATGATCTAGCATCGCGCAATTTGTTGAGAGTGTTTAAATTGGAGAATTTTTTTATTCCTAAAAATATGAGCAAAATCCATTCGTTCATGGACACACTGATAAACTGATATATAATTACATTGTTTTTTTTTCAGCAGAAAATAATGGCTTTCAAAATTGATTCTCAGTTTAATATAAATGACATTAGTTGGTGACAAATTTTTATAGGTAATTTATAGTTACAATTTCTAAATTAAACCATTTTTTTTGTAAATACAATCACACAGGGAATTAAATGCAATTTAGCTAATTGATTTATTTTTGATAAAAAAAAAGAAGGTCATAACTTTATTCCGATCTCCGAACATATATTAATGATAGCATTGAAAAATAAACTTAATCAATTAAATGGACGTTTAGAGTTATGCTGTAATTAATATAATTGAAAAGAATCCGGCGCTCAAGAGGACGCGTTTAAAGCTTGTTTGATTTAAAATTTTAATGTTTCACCTTGACCTACAGCAATTTTCTACAAAATTAAATATTGTCCTCAGAAATATTTTTTTTTAAATAATATTTTTAAAAAAAAATTTGCAGAATAATTTTTTTTAATTTTTAGAAATTTTTATACTTAAAATTTGTTGTAATAATAAATAAATTCCGAAAGCGCTTAAAAGCAGAAATGTTATCAAGCCAAAACATTGAATTAGAATTTAAAATCTTACTTATTTTACGATTTAACTATGAAAGTAAAGAAAAAGTTTTAAAGCCTACCTTTGGTATAATTTTAATAAAAAATTTTCAAATACAAATTTTATACTAATCTAATCAGGAAATGGAATTAATTCATTTTAGGTAACTCAATAACACAAATATAAAAAGTATTGGTGCCTCGTCGGCAAAAAAAATGAGGCAATAATGGAGGATTGTGGTCTTAACATTAGCTTAAATGGGATAAAAAAATTTATTTTAATTTGTAGTAAGAGAAAGCCATTTATTAGATCAATATTGTTATCATGGTAGTTATCTTGATAACTATGATAAAACATACGTTTATAACTTTAATTTGCGAGTACAAGGTCTCAAAAAGTGTAACTTGGCATTTCTGCTATGAAGGTTTTTGATGACAAGCGATTAGTCATAACGAATACAAAATATCGAAAGAATAAAGCTGTGAAACCAAATTTTATTTTCTTATACTTTTAGACCTGTGTAATTGGGTTGTTAAAATTAGAGTTGGGAAAAACCCATTTTTCGACTAAACTTAAATTTTTGTTTTTTATAAATTTTATGACAGATTAAAAAAATCAATTATTAATAAATACAGAATATAAGCAGAAAATCTTAAATTTTATAAATATTTTCTTGATTAAAGCTAAAACCCTTAATTTTTTTTAAATTTCAAATAAAAAAATGAGTTTGACCCAAAAATGGGCATTTTCCCAGCTCTGGTTAAAATATGGCTTAATATAGGCCTTTCAAATGATTGATAGTTGTTCTTTATATTATATAAAAGTTTTTAAATGTTTCAAACAATTAATATTTAGAGATAATCTAAAGATTTTGTTTTAAACACAAAAATTTTGTTGTAATCTTACAAGTATATGTGTCTTTTTTATCACGGACAAAATAAAACTTCCAAATGGCATATAAAATAAATATGTCAAAGTATTTAAATCTATGCGAATTTAAGTTTTTGTGATAGATTACGTTATTACGATAATTTTGCTTAAATGAAATTTAGGGTATAAAAAGTGAAAAAATTTATAATTAGTTTGGCCACTTTTATCAAATTTTATTTGTGATACCTTAAATTACTCGCACCTCCGAATCACACTAGCAGAATTATTTTGAATGCCAATATTTTTAGCTAGGTCGCGTTTAAACTTGTTTTATTTTTTGGCATATTTGATTTGCGCATTTTTACAAAAATTGCAAAATTCTTGTTATTAGCGTTTACCCTTTCATTATCCGCACCTTTTCAGTTAACAATACCATAGCTAACTAGTTCAACATATTTACTCTCCGTTCCCCTTTTAGAACTTTACCCCAATAATATACGTTCTCACTTGGTTCAACTCCTCTCTGGACACTGCCATCTACTTGCAAACTTCAGAGCAAGTCTCGAGCCATCTTTATATAATATCTGCTTCGACTGCAAATCAGCATCTGACGATATACAACACTGCATATATGCCCCAACCGCGGGCCTCCTATGGGTCTTTGGATCAATCCATCCCTAGCGGCCCTCAAGCTCAATCTTACTACCGACTTTCAACGAATGGGGCAATTAAACAATAAAAATTTATGAATAACTTTAAACTTATATATCAATTTTTTTAAAAATGTTAATAAATCACGTTGGGAAGCCCCCTTCAAGGATATCATTCTACCGAAAAAAGTCAAAATTCTTGCCTCTTGGTGTTAAAAAATATTTTAGGTAAAGCTACGCATACAATTATGGGACCTTTATTCATTAGCATGACAGAATATTTGTCTAAATATGGAAAATTACATTTATTACAGATTTTATAAGGCACGGTCGACTAACAGCTATTAGGTAACTGTCAACTTTTCAAGAAGATAGCCAAGAATCTTAAATTGAATGAAAAGAATAACAAAAAAAAGTGTAATCTTCCAAAGATGTCTACCGTCTTTCCTGAATGTTGACTTTCCCCTAAAAAAAATTGTAATCCGGGCACCTTAATTTATGCAAAAAAAATGTAATAAGGAGGCCAATCAAACTTTCAAATTTTTTTTCTGGCCATCTCAACAAGCTAAAAAATATTTTCGAGAGGACGTTTTTTTCCTAATGAAACAATCAATATTAATTAGGAAAAAGTAGCACAGCAGGGAAAGTTAATTTAGCTGTCTTCAATCACAGCGACATATATTCCCATTCCATTTAACAGTGTGTGCATCGTAATGACCTGTTCTGTCAATGTTCCATTCGAATCGTTCACTTTCCTTCATACCTTTCGGCATGTCAAAACGTTTGTCATATCATAGTGGATTAACTTTGGAGTGGTGATGACCTGTTTGGCAAATTTTTGAAAAATTAATTTTTTCTACAGATATAACTGCAAAAATTATTCGCTAGATCTATTTCAAACGCGCCAATTATATTAATATTTCTCATATTTTATGGATTATTAATTTTTGCAAAATGGGAAAGGAAAAAATTTAGCCCTCGCTCTGTTGAATGAGCGGAAAAAGATTATCAAAGAACAACACAATTTTTTCTTTACTTGCACCATACGGTGTTTCAAATTTTTTGTAGGTAAAAATAAGAATGTATTTTTATTACAAAACTTAGGCAAACTACTCCACCTAGACAAATATAAAATTTTTAATTCTTAAAAATATATATGTTTAAGATAAATTTTTGTTAAATATGAAACGATTGTATATTTTATTCCACTCGGTCTAATTTACATGTAGAAAAACAAAATTCTTATAAAAAAATTTTATTTGAGGCGCGTTACTAAGAGAGCATTTCCGCTATTTCATTTGAAAAAAAATATTTGCTTGCTTTCTATTTTAATATTCTTGTTTCTTATTTAAATTTTTATTACGCCGCACGATCAGATATAGATAAAAAATCTAAATAATTATATACTGACTTACTTTCCCATATATATATAAATTCATGCAGCCTTATTTTTAAAATTTTTCCGGTTTGAATAATATTTTTCTCGTTCAAATACGCTTGATTGAAAACGAAAGTAAAATCATATTAAAAAAATTGCTACAGGATTATATTCTAACCATCTTTCATTATTAAATTGTTTTTATATTTTAATTTGCAGCAAAACAGTAATCTTCTTTTTTCGTGAATTTTTTTGATTTTGTTTCTGATTATTTTGTATCTGAATCATGCCGCCCATAGATATATGAATAAATTACCTACTTATCTTTCGACGCGAATAGCTAATAAACCCGGAAAAGTTTTTTCCTTTTTCGTTCAGTTTTTTTTTGGTCTAGGAAGTAAGATTGAGGGTGGCAATGTAAAGATAATCTTGATTAGTTATACATTTATTTGCTTAGATAGTAGAATTAATTAAAAGAAAAAATCAGAATTTTTGTTTGATAAGAAAGTATAATATATATTTGTAGCATCAAAAATCACAATTTACTATAGCAAATAAACTTATTGATTTTTACTGGATAATCAAAATCAGCGTTCGCTGCCAGCCTTATCGCACTTTCGAATGATTGCGTAAAATAAAATATTTTTTTAACCCTCTACAAAATTTTAAAATACGAATAGAATCAATTACTTAAACCCACAAAAATTATTTGGAATTAGAAATTATTCGGATATTTAATTAGGGCGCAAGAGTTTGCTAATGTCTATGTATAATTTAATAATTTTAGTCCAAAAAAAATTATGGTGATTTTTTAAATCGCTAACTATAAATTATATTTGAATGGATTTATACATATATAAATTTAATATTTAGATTCCATTTTTGCACGTTTTAAAAAAAAATAATACAAATAAGGTTGAAAAAATTATAATGTTTAATCGCTTAAGTATCTTGTATTTTTTGCCTTATTTTCGACATCTATCTATCTTAAGTTTAGAATTTTTTAACTATATTTTCGAATAGTTTAATAAAAGGTGGCAAAGTTGACGAATAATGTGAATTGGATATGGGGTAATCATATTCACAGGTCAACAATTATCAATGTCGAAAACGAGAACTTTATGAAAACATAAAAGAATGCATTCCCATGATGGCCTAATCCCATATATATTTTTTGTTTCTTCCGTCTTTGGTCCTTATATCCGTCTATAACGAAAAATGGCCTTTTTTGACCAAATTGGCAGGTCTAAATATTTCCTAAAAACAATTTAGAAATCTATTTTGCATATAAAAATTCCTTGTAACTTATATTTTTAATCACAAATAATGAAAAATAAATTTTATTAATATATAAAGCTCTTACATCGGCATTTAGACAATACAAAATGTTTTTTGCCCAAACTTACATACGACGCGATATATTATCGGTTTTTATTAAAAATATTATTTGAAGTTTGAATTCAACAGTTTACCTTGTGTGAACATGCAAAAACAAAATTTCAATCTATTTTTGTTTTTGTCTTTTTTGGTTTTTTAACCCTTTATCTATAATTTTCAATGTTTATAACTGACTATATTAGATGAAACGGTAAACGGATTTGATATTCCCTAAGATGGCAGGTTTGATCTCTGTAGTTAACTCATAACTCTCAAAAAATTGTTGACCTGTGTTATCAAACATTAGTGAAATAAAAAGTGAACTAAATAATAATCCAGAACTAACAGTACGAAAATCTAAAAAAATTTAACATTTTTAAATAAACTTATATAATAAATTCGCCTCAAAATAATTTGCAAAATGTGCTTAAATTTTTAATTTTTGTCCAAATTAATATTTTCTTATTTTTGTTGAGTTTGTATTTATTAAACTAATTATTTTAAAACAAAAATTAGTTACCTTACGAATGTAAGCCTTAATATTCTATTTTACGAAATTTTAGCGTGTCAACTATCCTAATTGACCATTTTTTAGAAAAAAAACCTTTCATTAGATCAACTTTTTTTAGGGGGTAAGGGGCTAAAAATTGCTATGCGACAATATGTTCATAACCCTTGGGGTCCTCGACCACGTTTAGCTCGTGGTTAAGAATGTTTCTCTATAAAAATGGCGCATTATATATGGATTCGACAAAGAGTGCCTAAAGGGGTACGTTAAAATCTGTACAAACCTTCCAAACAACCTTTGTGGAATTTTTTTTTCACACATAATTAGATCCAATTATATTAAATTAGGTCTATGTCGAGAGTGTCAGAATAGCGAACAAGGCAGGCACATTATATATTTTTCTAAATATATATAAAAAAAATGGAATAAAGGTAATATGGTTGCAAGTAAATTAGGTTTATAACAACAATATTGTGAATGACATATCATATACATGTGATCGCGGCTACATTTAGTTATAAAAATGGGTTTACGGGTCAAAAAATATTTATAGGAATAAATTTTTTTAGCTTAACTGAGAACGCAACCGAAAGCGCGATTTATTTTGCAAGAAAAATTGTTTGAAATTAATGGTTTAGGAGTTTACAAATGCATTATAGGCCTCCGGCGTTATTATGAAAGTTTGACTTAATTTTAAGGGCACCTACAAAGTGAGTTTTTTTCTCGTAAAATTTTAAAAATTCTAAAAAAAAATTAAAATTTTATTTTTTTTTAAATTTTTCGCATTTTATGTGCATAAACTAAATTTGGCAACTTTCTGTTAAAAGTTTGCGTTTTAATACAAAATTTTTAGAAATTTTACAATAATAAAAGCTCACTTTGCACGTGGTGCCCTAAACAATAATCTTAAAAATTGTTGCATACACCTCAACACCTCATTATCGAATTATAAGCAAACCCACGACGATAAACGGTGTTAAAAATTTAATTATAATCGTGATAACGTATATATCATCATCGATATTTTGTGGAATTTAGTTAATCCCAGCCCTACCCACCCTGTTTAAAAACATATGTTTTTTGAAAATGAGGGGGTGTGTGGAAGAGGGGGGTGGGGGTATTGGGAGAGACACCATATTTAAACAAATTCTTAACGTCTTTGGTGATTATATTTATTGTAATATAAGGTACCCCGCAATTTTCAGTTTCCCGGGACAAACTCAAATTTAAATAATTTTTAAAAATTTTGTTTAAACGCGCGCTCAAGCCTGTTCGGTTCAATCATTAAGATTCTAAATTTTAATCTAAGCTGTGGGCCAGGCCTCAGTGAAAGATTTCTTAATCCGAATAATGGGGGGTAAAAATAATCTTTCCACATTGCTGCAACGTTCATTCGCTAATCTCAAATGTGGGGAAGAGAACCCGGCAAAAAAAAACTAATAAGTTTGTCACCAAAGTAACACTATCTATTTTATGTTTTATACTTTTATTTTTCAAAAACTGTGGTTATTTTCTCAAAAATTTTTGCTGACCAATTTATCACATATTAATCACTTATTGAATTTTTCATTTTTTTTGAAACCAATTTTTTATCTAGTGGCCATTAAAGTTTTATATTTTTCAAGACTTGGCCTAAATAGAAACGTTTGCAACTGTTTTTCCTAATTTTTAATATTGGAAGTAAATTAAAGCCTTTAAATAACTGTGAAATATTTTTTTTTTAATTTAATAAAAAAGGCACAAAAAACGAAAAAAAAATCAAATATTTTGTTACAAAATGGCCTTTAATTATTCAAAATTAAAGTACCACAATCATCATCGAAATTCGCAAAAATTCTACGTTACACGTCGCCCCTTACTTGACTTTGGAACTTCCTTAGCCATTTTTGCCCTCATTTTTACGGGAGGATGCCAGCTGAGCACCGCTCATTTTTATGGAAAATTTCGGGAAAATCCTAGTTCAAGCCTGGCCAAATATCCCGTTTCGGGGAGCAGTAGTTCACTTGACGTAATCATTTGTTGATATTTTTATGAAAAAAATATAAGGGCACCTTTAAAAATTCTATATATGTTTTAAATCTATTGCTCGGAGATCACCGTCGAGATCCAAAACCTTGTATTTAGAACGGGCCTGGAGAGAAGGGGTGGGGGTAGATCTCAGTTAGAAAAAACGGGCCGAACCGGGTTGACTTTTTAAATTTGATCTATCTTGCCTAATTAGTATTCAACAAATATTTAGGAGTTATGAGCTAACTACAGATATCAAATATGCCATTTTGGAATTTTTAAATCCATTTACCGTTTTTTCTAATCTAGTAAATCAGCTAAAAACATTAAAAATTTTGGAAAAATGTTAAAAAAAATCTAAAAAATAAATTAAACAAATTATATCATAACATTTTGTATTATCTTGATGCTGATGCTAAAGCTTAATTTACTAAAAAATAATTTTTCATTTCTTGAGATGATAAATATAAATTACAAGGGATTTTTATTTGAAAATAATATTCATAAAATTTTTTTCTGAGGGTATAAAGGTCGCAAAATCTGTTAAAAAATCCCATTTTTCCGGTATGGACGGATCTAATGAGCCAAAGGTGGTAAAAACTAAGAAACCTGAAAAACGTATATGAGATTAGGCCATCATGGAGATGCATTCTTTTATATTTTCATATTCATTTTCAGACATTGATATTTGTTGACCTATCTTATTAACAAAAGCTAAAAGTAATAAATTAAATATCAAGTCTACACTATGTATTTTATTAATACTTTTAAAGGAAAAACAGATAGCGTGTATGTAATTTTCGGGCCGTGTGTTACAAATTATGGCCGGTATGGGAAGGGGGGGGGAGGGGGAGGGGGGGGGGCTAAACTAAAATTAAATTTCGAAATTTAAAAATGATCTTGTCGGACGGCCGGATCATTCCGGTGCGATTTGTCTTCTTTACCTGAATGTTTTGTGCTGACCCTGTTCGGGCAGGGAAAATTTTGTAAAATAGGTTAGGCCAGCACGGGACAACCACGAGTAAATTTATATCGATAGAAAATCACATTTAATATAGTATGTGTTTAATTCGAATTAGCCCATTTTTGTACTTACTTGTCACGCAAGAATCTGTAAAATAGAGATTAAAATCTAAACCCGATCTTTTAATGCCGATAAATATTATAAGGGCCGTAGAAGTCGAAACTAATAAAAAATAAATATAAGATGGGTCCAATTCATTATTGCATGATACCATTAAGTTATTACAGTCAATAAATATATGGCTGAATGCCTCTAATGCTGCCGCGTATTCGTTCGTGCAGGTATTATCACCATATTGGTGATACAAATGGCAACACTACTTACTCCCCTTCTTTAGACTTACACACCACTTCAACATATGGCTGAATATCAAAACATAAAATATGCATCCCCATCATGGCCTTAACTCATATGTATTTTCCGTTTTCCATAGTTTCCTCCGCCTTCGGCTCCTTAGATTCGTCCACATTAAAATATGGCCTTTTTTGACCAAATTGTCA
Source organism: Acutogordius australiensis (assembly GCA_030555515.1). Classification (NCBI taxonomy): domain Eukaryota; kingdom Metazoa; phylum Nematomorpha; class Gordioida; order Gordea; family Gordiidae; genus Acutogordius; species Acutogordius australiensis. The sequence continues at coordinate 34,436,116 of CM060245.1, read as the reverse complement.
GATTTTGCGACCTCACAACTACTTTGAAAAAGAAAAATTGAAGACTCTTTTTTTTCATAAAATCTTTGTAATCATTTCAAAATATAAATAAACTTTTTGTACTAAGCTTTTGCATAAGCATAATAGAGTATTTTGTGTCCAAACTTAAATACGACATGATATATTATCAAAATAAAAATATTATTTGAAGATTAAATTTAACAATTTAGCTGTTGTGAAAATGCAAAAATATATTCAATATATTTTTGTTTTCAAATCTTTTTTTGACATTATATCAATAATTTTGAATATAGCTGACTTAATAGGTTTAAAAAAACGTAAGAATTTGAGAATTTCATAATCTCTTTTAGCTCTCAACTCTCAAAAATTTGTTGAACTGTGTTATTAAAAATGAAAAGCAGAAATGTTTAGTTCGCTCAACAAATTTTTGAGAGTTGTGAGCTAACTATAGAGATCAAACCTGCCTTCTTAGGGATTTTAAAATCCGTTTCCCGATTTTTTATTAGTACAGTTAAAACTGTAATTTTATAAAAACGTCAAAAAAAACAATAATATAAAAGATTCATAAATTGTTCAAAAAATTATTGTTGAATTTAAAACATTGATGTGCTAAATTCTAACTAAAATAACATTTTTATTTGATTAATAACGACGGTTCGTATTTAGGTTTAGTGGCAAATATGTTGTAAATTTTACATGTTGTTATATATTTGTTATTATTTAAGATGATAAATACAAGTTACAAGCAGGGCTGGGAAAAAAAACTAAATGGGCTTTTTTTTAACAAGTTTTTGGGTTTTTTTTTCCATATGCCCACAAACTCGTGGGCATGGCAAAAGAAAAGCCCCTTTTCTTGCTTAAAGAAAAGGGGCATGTTTAAAAAAAGCCCCTTTTCTTAAAAAAAACTCCTAGGAGCTTTAAGAAAAAATAACCCACCCATCAAAATTTTTTGAAATTATTATAGAAAACATAAAATGGGTTTTTTGGGGCTCTTTTTAAGAGCCACTTTTTGTGGGTTTTTTTTTGCCCCTTTTCTTAGTAAGGGCTTATTTTGAATTCTTATTTTGGCCCTTTATATTTGCCCCCCTTTCTTTTTTTATGTTTTAGGGGAAAAAATGAGCCAAAGTTTTTTGGCTCATTGTTTTCCCAGGCCTGGTTACAAGGTTATTTAAAAAAAATATTAGAGTATTATCGTCGCAGAATCTGTCATTTTGCTCAAAAAAAAAGCCATTTTTTGATATGAACGAATCTAAGGAAACTATAAAAAAACTAAGAAAAACGGAATTATTTAAGATAAGGCCTTCATGAACATGTATGATTTTACGATTAAATAAACTTATTATTTCTGACATTTTGATATTTGTTGTCCTGTATTATAACGTGATAATGGGATTTACATCGATACCACACTCTTAATTCTATAGCAAAGAAAATTTTATATAGCTTACAATGTCAAAATTTGTACGTTGGGTCTGATCAAATCAAGATGGGCCGAAATTTATAAACAAGGCTGGCCGCGAAGGCAAATCGGGCCGGGGCTAAATGGCGGGCGAGCCGGACCATTATATTGGTTCGATTTTTTAATTGAGCCCAGCGATGAGGCATAGATAACCAATGTCAATATTATAACATTTTACTTTTTCATTCAAATCCTGGATATCAATTGACAGTTTTATATCAAATCAACATCTAAATTTAATTTTTCAAATCAAGATACGATAAAAAAAATATTTGAAAAAATTACAGTTAAATCCAATCATGATATGTTTCGTATCCAGTATAAATTCTGTCAATGCGTGCAATAGATTAAACAAGCGCAAGAAAATTACTTTCACAAATTTCTTCTCTGCCTGTTCTATTCCACCATATCTAAAATCTAACTTTTTTGGGGTGCTCCCATCAATAGTCACTGTCATACTTTTCGACACATACTTCCATGTGAAATATCACATTTTTAAAAATATATATATTTATGTTGCTAAAATTGTCAATATGACCTTATTTTTCGAACCACACCAAAACAAAACTTGTGCAGACTATCTAGAATGAGGCCAAAAAAATACGAGAGGGAAGATACGAAAAAATTTTCAAAAATATCTTCTTTATTTATTGGCTGCGTAGTTAGTGTGGCGAAAAATAAAAGTCAAAAAGTGAGGTCAAAATTGCGAAAAATATTAATCAACGACGATCCCAAACACATTGATAATATTTTCTCTCATGATTTGTAGCTGCGCCTGATTGCTTATATTACTTTTCTATGGGAAAAAATTGGAAGATTCTAATTACTACTCCGTAAATATTGTAAGTCATATTAACAGAAATAGAAATATGCAGGTAACATAAAACGTTTTATGTTGTTGTTGTTAGCCCCGGTTCTTTGGACGTGAGAAGTTGAATGTAAAGTTGAGAAACGTTTTAAGTCCAACATCATTGCGTAAGTTTATAACGGGCCGTATTTTGGTTGACCATTATGACTCGACTTGAGCTGATCAACAACTTATTAATGTAAATGGTTATATGCGCTCTTTAAACTTCTTATTCGAATTGATTAGCGAAACTTTTTATACGAATTGGTTAAAGAGAAGACCTAATGTTCGGAATCAAACTAATTGTAACAAGTTTCTATATATATATTTCAAACGCCGGCGAGCTATGCACTCGTGGTGTTTGAGATTTCTAGGTATATTATTCAATACCTGCTATCGTTGTAGTGGGTGCCATGTCCCAAAGTTAATAACTCCGCCTAATGGTGGCAGCAAACATCAGAACTCCTGTGGGTGGGCTGGCAATATTGAACTAATTGACAAATTTTAATCTATATTTTGTTTTTGTTTATTGCCCCAATACTATTGTATCCAACTAAAGTAGGGGAGAAACCATTTGTATTCCATACAGAATATTAACTCCACGACGTAAACGCGGTATCATAAGAATCATATATACATATTATTTGACATGTATTTCAGCAACACATAATATAATATTTACATGACTTTGATTAATTTAACACTGATTTGCTCTTAATTATAAATTTTTTAGTCAAACGACTTTAAGCACATGTATCAGTGGTGTTTTTTTCAATTTAACTAGCGTTGAGCCAGATTAGTAGTTTTATGGGTAACCGCCAGCGATTCCTAAAGCCGCCCATTTGAGAGCTTAGTATTGAAATCCTACTACCAGTAGGTGTTAAATTTTAATTTACTCTGCAGGCACTCTGTAGAGCTGAAAGAGACAAAGCCCGGGCCGTTCCTTATTAGAAAAAAAGGTCCGGTAAAAACTCCTTTACCGAAGGTTTTTTAAATAAATGAATAAATTTATATGTTCATTTTAAAATAAAAAATTTAGATTTTTTTTATTACCGTAATTAATAAAAAACAGCGAGGCTATTTCGACGCCGAAATCGACGGGAAGGAAAGCTGCAACCGGAAGTGCATGAGCTCCAAACAATGTTGCGACGGTTACTCTTGTGCCAAATCTATGCGGAATGCCTTTGCTCACAGTATATTTTATATTTTAAGGATTAAATTATAAAAAAAATTAGAAATTTATAACTTTGAGCTTGATTTTGTAAATGATGCCTCGGTTCGGTGACTTGCGATAACGATTTGGGTTTCAATTACCCAATGCCTCCAATATTTTTGACATTGCGTCCTAAGTTTAAAAAATAATCCACATTTTTAAAATATTGCTTTTCCAAAAAATTTATTGGCATATTTAGATTCCTTGTGAACATATCAAGATCCTAAACTTATCAGAAAATTCCGTTCAAGTTATTTAGAATCAAAAAAAAATTTCATGAAGACAACTAATTTTACCAAAACTAAAAATAAAAATTAAATATTAATAATTAAAACGCCTGTTAAAACTGAATGTTCCCATAATCAAAACATAATAAAATTTCGTGTTCACCGATATGGTTTATGCTAAGCCCATAACACCCTAAAAATAGTAGATTCTCGTTTTTAATCGAATAGCTAAAAATTAGAGGCATTGGCTAAAATTCTGATTTCATATACGTTGTTAACACCAAAAATTTGACAGCGATAGTTGCCATAATGATGCTTAAGGTTCGTCCAAATTTTGTTATCTATCACTGGGGTCATTGAATATAAGCGCGTATTTCGGTCAATACTCTAATAACCATTTGAAGATGCATTTTCCGAAGCAGGCTTTATAACCCAGGTGGCAAAAATAAGCTTAAGTCCTTCACCTGCCATAACAATGCCTCCTATTACCTATATCTCTTGAATTGAACGCACCGGTCAGGACCATTAGCCTCCTGTAGGCAACATATCTATTGTAGTTTTTTATTGAAGAGATCACAGAACTTATCTGATAACTTGAGAGGAATGAAGTTTAAACAAAAATAATTCTTTCATTTGTTACCGGGAGAACAACTTCCTTCTTTTCTCCTAATTTTTTTTTTTTTTATTTTAAAATTTTTAAAAAAAAAAAAAAATAAATAAAAAAAAAAAAATATAAAAAAAAAAAATAAAATTTTATATATATATTTTTTTTTTAAAAAAAAAAACCCCTTTTTTTTTTAAAAAATAAAAAAAAAAAAAATGAGTTTGACCCAAAAATGGGCATTTTCCCAGCTCACCGCATGAATAATTTCACTTAAATTTGGTAGTAAAAAATGTATCATAAATTTATTAGCTCTAAATTTTCATATTATGCCATTTTTTCGACTTTTTTTAACCGAAATACTAAGGATTATATATATTTAACATTCAATAAACATATAAAAATAAAAAATATCTAAAATATTGTTAGCCTATATATTTGTTACAAAATGAAAAATATTAAAGCTCAGGGAATATTAATTCCCATAGTTCCAATTTATTGTGTGCTAAAAGTTTGCCATTTTATTTAAATTTCATAAAAAAAGGCCTATGTTATTACTAGCCTAACAAAAAAAATAAAATGAGTTTGGATTAAAAACTTTGCATCTTTCCAATTTAGCTAAACCGTGTTTTTTTTAAATATAATTTTGGCATAAGACTAAATTATTATCATCAATTTTTTTTCGGTATTGTTAAGCTTAGGAGTGCGCGTTTAAAGTTCCTTCATTTTTAAAAAAAAATTGTAAAAAAAAATATATTACAGTCATGTTTCAGTATTTATTTTTTAATCGGCAAAGTTAGTTTATAAATAATAATGAAAAAAAATTAGCTACGTTTATACGGACTTAGATATTAAATTAAAAACATAATTGGCCAATGATAATATATCTTTCTAAAAAAAAACTATATGTATTGATTTTAATTTGTAGGTATGGGCACGTGCAAAGTGAGTTTTTATTTTCGTGAAATTTTTAAAATTTTAAAAAATTTTATTTTGAAATGAAACGCAAATTCTAAAAAAGTTGCCAAATTTAATATATGCACATAAAATGCTTTTTCTAAAATAAATAATTTTTGAAAAAAGTTTGAAAAAAAATAAATTCTCAAAATTTTCAGAATTTTTAAAATTTCACGATAATAAAAACTCTCTTTGCACGTGCCCTAATATGCTTTTTTTTGAGGTGGTGTGGAAAAAAATAGAAATATTCAATTAAAATGTTTATGCAGGACAATGGCGTTGCCCTTTAAGGATTTTTTATTTAAATTGGTAATTTTCCTATGAGCACGTTTAGAGTTCAATCATTTCTTGGTAAAATGTAAAAAACATTTTGCTTTTTATACAGAAATTTTGAAAAATTTTATTTTAGTATTTTCAATGCAAATAACACAGGTCAACAAATATTAATGGGACATATATGAAAAAAAGAATATATCCTAATGATATCCTTATCTCATATATATATTTTGTATTTTAGTTTCTTCCGGCCATGGCTCTTTAAAATCCGTCCATATCAAAAAAAAACTTTTTTGACCAAATTGACAGACTGAGAGTAAAAAAAATTTATGAATCTTGTCGTGCCCCGAGTATACAACTAAACTAAACGGACAATTTATTTTGAAAAATTACACTATTTATTTAATATCAAATCTAAATATTAAAATTCACATCAAAATATTAAAAAATTAAAATTATTGTTCTTTCTTCTTCTCTAAGGCTTTCTTCTAGTGCGGTTTCTCCCTCTCAACTATCTTTGCCGCATCTATAATATAAAATAAATAAACACTTGCCATCCGGCACGATAAAATAAATATGTAGGTGCCATCCGGCACGACAAATCTTTTCTTCATATGAAAATTCTTTGTAACTTGCATTTATCATATCAAATAATGAGAAATTTAATTTTCTATTAAATCATGCTCTTACATCAGCATTTAGATAATGCAAAATATTTCGTGTCCAAACTTAAATACGACACGGTGTATTATCGGTTTAATAAAAGTTTTATATAAAGTTTGAACGTAACAGGTAAGATGTTAAATATGCATAAAATTTTAATTTATTTTTGTTTAAATCTTTTTTGTTTTTTTTGTGCATTTTTCCCAAAATTTTCAATTTTCATAGCTGACTAATTTAGCTTGAGAAAAAACGGTGAACGGATTTGAAAATCCCTAAGATGGCAGGTTTGATATCCGTAGTTAGCTCTAACTCTTAAAAATTTGTGTAATAATAAGGATTAACATTGCGTTTTATATGTAAAAAAAGCCTTCATTCTTTAAAATATTTTATGAAAAATGAATGAACTTTGCCAAACTCCTTAAGTTAAAAAAGGGGTATTTTCATAAATTTGCCCTTAACCAGTTAAACCTAACAATTATTTTTAATAGCTAAATTTCTCTAATCGGGGCAAAATATAACATATTGCCAAATAAGGCAAAGAATTTTTTTTAAATAGTTGCTCCCCCTCCCCCTATTTTCATAAATCCTGTTTTACGGCAATGGGGTCGACTTACAACAAATGTATTTCAGCCATAAATAGTATGACAATTTTTAGTTTTGACAATCCTTTTACCTTGTTATATCGAGCCTCCAAAGACATATATAGAAACACGTTAAAATTTAATCATTCAAAAAAGCAACGCTCTTTTGTTGAAAACAACTTTAAAATGATATACGAGCTAAGCTGATATGCCTTATATTTTCGCCTATACTTTTTAACTTATATTTTCTGATACAAAAAAAAAATACAAAATTTGAATAAAATTTTTTTAGATTTTATTAAAAGTACATACAAAATAAAAGGGGTTCAACTATATGGGGTAATGGTTATATTATGATAATATCCTCAAAAAATAAAAAAATTTTGACTTATTAAAAATAAATGCTAAAAGTACGGGGGAAAAACCCCCTCAAATGTTTCTAGAAAATTGAGAATGTGTTGCATATATAGGAATAGAAAAAATTCATGCATATTCATGCTATTTTGAACAATCCTTGGGGAAATATATAAAAAAAACCAAGGGTTCTAGCTAAAAAATTCAGATTTGTTTATGTTAAGCAGAATTATACATACGAATGGAGTATACAATATCTTTTTACCACCCACAAATCACAATTATCTTACGGCGACCTTAGGACATTTAATAAATATGCCACGATGAAATATCAGATTAGATTTAAAACTACAGGGCTTAATTATCGCTTTATTTTTGCATTTTTTTACTATCCAAATTTTAATTCACTCATTGGAATATGTTATAAATTGTCCAGACGCTTTTACGACTTTGCAAGGGCGTAGCAAGTTGGTAAGCTTGGGGGGGGGGGGGGGGGGGGGGGCGGGGGGGGGGGGGGGGGGGGTGTGGGGGGGTGGTTTGCCAAATATTAATGGAATTTTAAATGTAATTTAATTTTATATTTAATTGGTATTTAGTTTGGGGGGGGGGGGGGGGATATGCACTAAAAATTTTTAATTTGGGTGGGGATATGGCATGCTAAGAGGGGGTTTCATCCCAACCCCCCCGCCCTCTCCTACGCCAATGCGACTTTAAGACTCAAATGTAAAAAAAATGTATTTTGCGTGTTAACTAATTAATATAAACTATAAAATCAAATAAATCTATTTTATTCGAGATTGGTAAGAAATATTGGAAAGCGTGGAGCAATTTTTTTTAGTAATTATAAAAGAAAATTAAAACTACTATGTCTTAAAAAAGTTTTAAGAACTGCTGATTTGGACCCTCAAGATTGTAAATTTGTGTCGAGGTCAAGATCACTTTGGCATTTTTATGATTTCTCGATGTTTGCAAGGAGGCAAAAAACGGAATTAGATAGTGTTAGACAGGCTTTAGACTGGTAATCTAATCTAATCATCTAAAAATTTCATTGAGTTAAATACAAAATCTGAAATTTATAATTTTCACAACCAATTTCGATTCTAATTACAGCAAAAAAAAAGATTGTTTTTAAAACATAAAGTTTTATTTAAATTATATAATACCGGACAACAAAAAAAACAACATAAATGATTTTCTGAGAGTTTTGTAGAAAATTTTCTTGCGATAACGATCTTGGGTATAGTTTTTTCCAATGCCTTTAATTTTTTTTAAACCGCGTCTAAAGCAGAAAAAATTTACAAAATTTCTTTAACTATTAATTTTCCAAAAAATTCATTGGCATATTCAGATTCTTTATAAAAAATATATCTAAAAAAGGTTATGGCTTACATTTATTTGCAATTTACTCATTTCACGAAAACCACCGATTTTATAAAAATAAAAAAATAAAAAATTAATTGTTATAAAAAATTTAAATGCCTTACGTTAATAATAAATGTTTTCCCAATCTAAATATGTTTTTATACTTTTGTTACTACCCATAAGTTTTATATGGCCCAAAATAACCCAAGAGTAGAAAAATCCCAACTTTAAATAACTAAATATCGGAATTGGCTAAAATTCTAAATTCATTTTCGTAATTGGCACCAAAAACTTGACCAAAAAATGATGCTTGAGGGTCGTCCAAATTTTGTTGTCCAGTGTAATAAACATTTATAGTATGTTTTTAAATTTCGAATCGTAGTCGCTTTTGGCATATTTGCTTATTCATACTTTTTGCCAGGAAAAACTATTTAGAAGAATTTGGGGCGAAATGGTCCCGATTTTTGTATTTTGGCCATATTATTATTATTATTATTCCAATTTATACAAATAATGTATAATTATTTTTTATATTTCAATATCTTTATGAAATTCAATTTTTGACATTGCAACAAAACATCTCCAATTTTTATTATTGGCTTTATAATAATTTTTCTGAAAAATATTTATGAAAACTTAAAAAAAAAACAAGGTATCAGGTAATCCTAAATTTATTAAAAAATGAAAGAAGAACGGGCAACAAAGTTATTTTCTGGGAATTTCACGATTACCTATGCAAAGCAAAATATGTAAAAAAGGCAATGCGGCCTCTAGGTACAAAAATAAAAAGATAATTAATATTTTTATATGAGTAACTAATTTTTACTTAAACTATTTAAAAATCAATATATTTTTAGCCCATTTTAATTAAATCGGTAAGAAAGGACAGGATATTCTAGATTGGGGAACGGGTTTTAACTTTGGCATAAACCTTTTTTGATTTAAATCTACCTCTATACTTTCAATTAATTGCAAAAATTTCATTTGGATTGCTCTTTTTTTTGATGTAATATAAATATCTCGCTTCAGCCAAATCTTACAATAATGTCCCAAAACCACTGCCTTATTATTTGTAATAATCTGAGTATGTTTGAAACACAAATTATAAAATTTACAAATATTTCTTCAATTTTACGTTCGCCAGGGTGAATGATCAAATAACTTTTGAGATTTTATATTGATTTAAAATATTTACGTTATTTACCACAAACTAAATATAAAAATACTATAAATTATTAAAAATTTCTTTTACATTTTACACCATTAAAAACATTAATTCAAACTAATTCATAATTTATATTATAGTTATAATGTTTCACAAAAAGGTAATAATTTTTTAAGAGGCTTTTTTTTGTTTTTGCTTAGGTGCTTTTGTTTCTCCGTAGGTAGTTAATGACTAAAAGTTTTTGTTTTTGGAACCTGTTTTTATATTGTCTTAGATATTAAAATTTTATTTGCCATTACATCCCTAAAAACAAAAAATATAAGCTTTTCCCGTTATAAAAAAAATTTGTAGGCCCTTTCACCTATTGGAGGCAAAAATTATAAAAAAATAATAATAATAATTTAATGTAAAAAATAGAATATATAAAAATAGAACCCTCTATCTTAAAGGTTTTTTAAATAAGTGTTTGTTTCATAAACAACCTACAATTTAAAACTATTGTTCGCTGTTATATATTCGTGTTTGATAAACGTGACATATACAAATTGAAGGTTAGGACCCTGGCATTCTAACTTGACACGACATATTTACACATAAACTTCCAGCCGAAAATTTATATTTTCGGCAAAATTGATATTATATTGGAACCCATAAAATTTTATGCTAAAATTTATCATTAATTAAACACCACGTTCCAGCCCTTTTGTTGTAAGCAAATAACTATAAATTTCATCGTTACCGCAATAGCTGTAAATAATAATAAGGCGGCAATTATAAGATACTAGAGATCGGAAGGCCAAAAATTATTATTCCTTCCATAGTCCAAGATGGTAATAAACATACCTTTATTTGTCTTATATAGTTCAAAAGTTTGAAAAATTACAGGCAATGATTTGGAATATTGCCGGTGTTTACACATTCATTGGTGACCCCAACGTGATAAGATATTTTGTTATTTGTGGTGAAAGATTTTGCAACTATAATTTTGGGTACACATAAGTTTGTGTAAAGGAGAAGCAAGTTGTCTTCTTGACTTGCCTTCTCAAAATGCTATGCTCTATCAAAGTAATAATGAACATTAGGTCTCAATTCAAATAATTATTTAAGGATTAATATGCCATCTAGTATGCTTTTTTGATTGACAACATGGCACTTGTAAGAGATTTGATAATTTATAGGTTTTTACTTACGTACCTCTTGTGAACCAATTTAATAAATGTACTGAGCAATTTTCTTAATAAATATGTTTAAAGAATGTTACAAATATGAGTACAATAAAGCACTTGTTTTTAGAAAATTGTTTTGATGAATAAAAACTCCACCATCACCATCAAAATGAAATAAAATTTTAATTAAATAGACATTTCCATCTTGCATTAAGCTCAGGAAAGTTCAGAGTTCCTAGTTCATGCACGATTTTAGACCCCTTTTGGCCCGCCAAAAAATTAAATCCCCCCCCCCCCCCCCCCCCAAAAAAAAAACAAAATATGTATAAATTTTACTTTTGACCTTTAACCCCAAATTAAATTTACTTCCCCAAAAATATTAAAATTATTTTAAAAATATTTACTTTTTTTAAATAGTGTACAACACTTCTTATCCGCTTAAGAGATCTAACTGACAAAGAAATTATTTCTGTTGTTATTAGATATATAGATAAATATGATGTTACAGAAAGCTGTATATTTGTGAAAGCAATTCATATGATGCTAAAGAAATTTTCTCACTTGTCAACAATCTTTTGTTAGAATATAATCTAGAAACAAAGAACCTGATCGTACAATTAATGCTACGATGGGGGACCGTAATGTCAGTGAAAAAAGGTGGTGTTCAATTATTTCTAAGCGAAATGGCTGGACACCATGTCCCGTTAATTCACTGCTTTCATTGGCGTAGGGGGGAGGGGGTTTGGGGATGAAATCCACCCCAAGCATGCCATATCCCCACCCAAATTGAAAATTTTTAGTGCATATCCCCCCCCCCCAAACTACCAATTAAATATAAAATTAAATAACATTTAAAATATTTTTAAATATTTTGTTTTAGAATCTCCCTTCCCCTAAAATTAAAATACTAGTTAAATATTTTTATTATATAAATTCATTACATAATTGTATCATTAACCCGACAGGTACCACTAATGTTTCGGCCGAGCGAAATTTTACTAAAAAAGAAATTCGGGGCCTTCTTATAGTCCAAATAAACCTAATCCGTTGAAAAAACTCAAAAAAGTTTACAACTTCCGGAAATAATGGGGGGTCACCTAGAGGTTACATTGGGTGAATAGAAATCATATATGCTTTTAAATTTTATTGTATATAAAATTCGTAAAAAATATTAATCATATATTATGAAAATTGGACCAACAATGAATATGTAGGGCCACTTGGCAGTAGGCACACAGTTTTCTAGTCGCTTTGCCGCATACGACACATCTTATTAGAGTGCATTCTTCACTAGTGTGAACAACCGGGCTATTAAATTTTCGCCCAATTCTGGGGTTTATACCCAACCCCCCACCCCCCCCCCAAGGGCCCCCCGGGGGGGGGGAAAAAAACCCAAAAAAACCCCCTTCCCCCCCCGGTTTACCTCTTTTTGGAGGTATTCCGTGTTTTCTAAAATAATTTTGGACTATATTTCTTTTAAAGTTGCAAAAAGTTATTTTTTCTTTGTTTTTTGTATATATTTGCCAAGAATTTTGGTATGCTGCATCAATGCCAAAAGCGAATAACGGAAAATACCATTTTCTTCCGCGTAATGATATCCTTGTCGCATTTACATTTTGATCAAATCTATCAATGCCGCCCATATATTTGTTGTACATTTGAATGAGGTTAGGGCAAGGAACTCGAATTTTTTTCCTTGATTTATCGACCTGGGCAATTCGATATATGTTGGTAATTGGGTTTACACCATGAGAGTTGGACAATATTGTAACGATGCTGTTATCGTTCCAACGGACCGCCATCATATTTGAGGTATTTTTTTCGAAATGAATCCTCTAGGTTTCTTTTTCATTAGTTTTAAATCTGTTAATGGAGCTTTCAATCGGTTAGTACGTATTGTACCTGTACCTCCAACATTCATATCGGATAAAAATTGCAACAATTTAGGAGTTAAGTAATTGTCTAAAGGTATTATATGGTTTATATTCTTCAGGTAATTTTTCAACTAAGTCTATAATAACAGAACCTCCCAAGCCAAATTCCTTGTGGCTGTTCATTTGCTTTGTTGAACCTTGATATGGTTTGAAGGTTATCAGGTATCCACTTGCAGTGGCCGCACACCACATTTTATAACCAAATCTAATAGGTTTGCCCTTTATAAATTGTTTGGCTGTGTGATGTCCATAATACGGAACCATTGATTCGTCCATAGAAATGTGGGACAAGTTATTGTATTTAAAATTTTAAATCATTCTATCATTGATCACTTCGAAATAAGGTCTGATTTTGATAAAGTTGTCCATATTATTTAAATTACAATTATCTGCTAAATGTAGAAATCGGGGAATTTCTTGAAATTTATTTCGTCGTATGCCATTTGAAACCATTCTGTTAAAAGCATCGGCTTGTAGTTCCCTTGGGTTTAAATATCCCGTCAAAATAAGGGTCGCAATATATATTTTGCATTCTGGGATTGTGAAATTCAGGTCGTGATTATGTTGCTTAGCGTATAAATTACTCATATTTACGATTAAAGAAAAAACATCGTTTGTGAAAAATTGTTTAAAGTAATCCTCGGGTTGTTCTAGGACAATTGGGTTGTCAACAATCCTTTCGTTTAAATCATCACCACAGCCATGTGATTTAAATATTTTATCGTCATCATACCATCTCTGATTATTTATCTCAATAGGAAAATCATCGCATAATCCTGTTTTTTTGATTTCGACTGAAGAATTTAACATAGAACGTGGAAGGTGTTGAAGATCGACGATTGTTTCTTCTCCACTTTCCATATCCGTATCGACTTCATTGGATGGTGGAAGAAAAATAATTTTATCCATATCTCGATTAGGTTGGGCATCAAGTCTTCAATAATATCATTAATAGACCTAAAAATCATAAATTATTAAAGATAACCGGTTAAAAGTTCCGAATCTAGGCAAAAAATTTAAAAATAAGTCAATTTTTTAAATACAAATTACAATGAATAGGTCCTTCCAGACCAATGTAACTTGTAGGTTGTACTCATATTCAAATGTAAATAAAAAATATAAATAATTATTTTTGAAAAAATAATTTAACAAATTTAATCTTTAAAATGTGTAGCTTTTAAATATGCTAATTAATAAAATTAAATATACTTGTAAATATCCATAAATTTTGAATATAAAGAATATTTAAGGTGAAATTTTTTGGATTTTTAGAATGTGATAAATAAAGATTGGATAAAGAGGAAAAGGAAAGAGCTGAATCAGATGTTTAGCTGAATGAGGGCTTTAAAATAAAGTATAAAAATTTAGTTGGTTGAATACTATTTAAGATATAGGCCTTCAAAGTAGGCCTAACCTGTAGGTTACGTTGGTACCTGTCGGGTTTAATATAAAAATTTATTGCATATATATCAATAATATAATTTTCTTAATAACATATAAGTTTGCTTATATAAACATTATTTAAGAACTTGATTACTCAAATTTTAAAAAGCGAAATTAAATAACAATCATAAGAATCAGTAGATTTCAAACTAATACATGCCCGCACTATGCCGCCGAAGGCGGCAAATTTTTTTTTTTTTGAACCCCCCCCCCCCCCCCCCCCAAGCTTTACAACTTTCTACGCCCTTGACTGCTTTAACCACCATGTGCATCTTGTTGTAAAAGATTGTCTTAAAATAATAAGAGAAGGTAAAGATTCTTTGGATATTTTTTCTTCTCTATAAAGATTTTTTTAACATGATGCAATCAAGGAAGTAAGTTGATGCGGAACCATACCCCGGCTATTGACCCAACTGTGGTGGGGTTAATACGACGCCAATGTTTTAATTACATAAAAATATTAAATACTCTTTTGAAAATTAAAAATAAAATTTTTTTATATTTTTAGGTCACAGGGCCCAAGCGTCGGGGTTATTTGACCATGTTTATAATCATCAATTTATTTTTTATTTATCATATGAAAAATTATTTTATTTATCAAAAATAATTAATGATCAATTTTAATGCAAAACGATTTACACTTCAACTTTTGATTTAATACACCATTATTTGTTAGAAATTAAACAATTAAGAAATACAAATACATTTACAGATTTATATATAAACTGTTTCGTTAGGGCACGTGCAAAGTGAGTTTTTATTTTTGTGAAATTTTCAAAATTTGGAAAAAAAAAATTTTTGAAATAAAACGCAAATTTTTAAAAAGTTGCCAAATTTAATATATGCACATAAAATGCTTTTTCTGAAATAAAAAATTTTTGAAAAAATTTTGAAAAAAAATAAATTTTCAAAATTTTCAGAAATTTTAAAATTTTACGAAAATAAAAACTCACTTTGCACGTGCCCTTATGTAAAATACTTTTTTATGACAATAATTTAATTATAGATAAAAGAGAAATAAAACACTAAGATTTTTTTGATTTTATTTATTTTACTCATAAGTTTGAGAATAATATAAATATTAATGGTAAATAAATATATTTTAATTTATTGATTTATTTATTGATTCTTTTAATAAATTTTTTACGATAACACTGAAAAACAAAATTTGGACGACCCTGGGCATCATTTAGGGCAACTATGGTTTTTGATCAAGTTTTTGGCGCTGATCACGAATATGAAATCAAAATTTTAGCCAATGCCTCAGATTTTTAGTTAATCGGTGTCAAAGTTGAGATTTTACAATTTTTGGGGTATTTTGGGCTTTTATATCATAAAACCTATGGGTAGTAACAAAATTTTAGAAATATATTTAGATAACGGAAACCTCTTTTATTACGTAAGGTGTTTTATTTTTTTATAATATTTAATTATTTTTTTTTTATTTTTATAAAATTAGTGGTTTTCGTCATATCGTTTTGATCCAATAACTTGAAAGCAAATTGCTAATAATTTTACGGAATATTAGATATGTTTTTTATAAGGAATCTGAATACAATAAATTTTTTGGAAAATTAATAGTTTAAAAAATTTTATGAATTTTTTTCCGAGCTTTGGACTAGGTAAAAAAAATTGGGAGGCATTGGAAAAAACTAAACCCGGGATCGTTATCGCAAGAAAATTCTCTACAAATTGCTTGAAAAATCGTTTAATGTTTTTTTTGTTGTCCAGTGTAATATATATTTAGTTTCCCTTTATAAATTTGATTATCCTTTTTTTTGGATATACATAAATTAGAGCCTCTTTTAAAAAAGTAATATTGATAAAAATTTATTAAAGAAAATAAGGTAGCAAAAATTTTTAATAAAAAAACTTAATAATTACAAAGAATGTGTTACTAATAATTTTGTTAAATATTTATATAATTACAAAGATGCGTTTCCTAATCTATTTAACATTTTTTCTATAAGTTTGTTATTTGGCTCTTCAACATCGAGTTGTGAGGCCACATTTTTAATAATATTTTGAACATGCAATTGTTGTACGTATATTTATTGCCGTGACTATTTCTGTCCCCCACGAGTTTTTTTGTCCCCCCTTGAAAAACTGGAAAAGCTAGACTCTGGCATGCCCTAGTTGCCTAAATATACCACGACTATTAATATCAAAAGTCGTTCTCAACTAGCCAGTTTCTATGAAAAAATAAATAATTTAAAAAATTTTTCTTTAATGTTTATCTCTTTGAAGGCGAATATGATATACGATAAAAATTTTAAGACCGTTTCTTTGGGTAGATTTTAAGCTAAAATGGCTACTAGCCTGAATTTATGCGGCATTCAATATGGAAGATTTTTGTGGGAATTTTACAGGTGGGAAAATTTTTATGAATTTTGGGCTTACTACATAGATCATATTTTTTAGATTATGCGCACTACAGAGATTGAACCAGCCATTTTAGAGATTTTCATATCCGTTTACCGTATTTTCTTATCAAAATAAAAAAATAGAAAAACATTTAAAAAGCTGTCAAAAAACGAAATTTATTGGAAAAAAATAATTATTTAAAACATTTAAGCCTTTAAATTTAAACAATGTTTTTATTAAAACCCGATTATATAAAAAGTCATATTTAGGTGACAAAAATAATATATAATTCAAATGTTGATGTACGATCTAGACACTCTTATTTTATTTTTCATTATTTAAGTGTCACAAGGAGTTTTTTAAAATTCTAGATTTTATTTTTATTTGGTCAAAAAAGGCCATTGTATTGGACGGATCTGATTAGTCGAAGGCGGAAGAAACTACGAAAAACGAAAAATGTATATGAGGGAAGGCCATCATGGGGATGTATTTTTTATATAAATTTTATTTTCTGACATTGATATTTGTCGACCTGTGCTATTAGCAATTTGATAAGAAAGTATTTATTCATCTTTAATATTTTTTAATAAAAAACAAAAAAATATTTTTGAAATTTCAAAAGGCCATTTTTTAGTAATGCAAAATATTTGCTTATATATGTTGTTTAGGCTATTTTTATATAAGTATAATTTTAAATAACACTGGACAACAAAAAAAAACAACATCAACGATTTTTTGAGGGTTTTGTAGAAAATTTTCTTGCGATAAAGATCCCGGGTTTAGTTTTTTTTTCAATGCCTCCAATTTTTTTTAACCGCGTCCAAAGTTCAGAAAAAATTCACAAAATTCCTTTAACTATTAAATTTCCAAAAAATCTATTGGCATATTCAGATTCCTTATAAAAAACATATCTTAAAAAAGACTTTTAACTAAAATTATTATAATTTACTCTCAAGTTATTTTGGATCAAAAAAGTGATTTTATGACGAAAATCACTAATTTTATGAAAATAAAAAAATTAAAAAAAATTAAATATTTTTTAAAAATGTAAACCCCTTAAATTAATAATGAATGTTTTCGTTATCTAAATATATTTTTAAAATTTTGTCATTACTCATTAGTTTTATGATATGGAAGCCCAAAATATATTAAAAATTGAAAAATCTCAACTTTGACACCGAATAACTAATAATCTGAGGCATTAGCTAAAATTCTAATTTACTATTCCTGATCAGCGGCAAAAACTTGACCAAAAACCATAGTTGCCATAATAAATGATGCTTAGGGTCATCCAAATTTTGTTGTCCAGTGTATTATAGTAAGTTCGAAAATTAAATTTTTTTTGCAACTGCCCACCCGCTGACTTTTCGTAGTGTTATGGCGGTAGCAATCTATGTTCTGGACAAACCAGAAAATGTATAACCTTAAATGCTTTTATAAACTTTTAAAATAAAGTTATGAAAGTTTTTGACAAAATAGAATGTGTGAACCATTTGACGGTAGTTTATTTATGCATTTACAAAATACTTTGCTATAAATACAGATAATGGGTTTTGTGTTGTGAATCCGGGCGACAAGGAGAACATGCCTTGCGCCGCTGACTCCGAGTGCTTCCCCTACGAGTGTAAGAAACTTAAAGCCATTTACCCAGCCTTGGGGTTCTGTCAAAAACCTGACAACAGCTTGTTCGTTAGCGAAAACGCAATTAACCCTTACAACGGCATTGGGATAGAGAAAAAACATTTTAGTAAGCCTGGCATTTAACATGTTAAACAAATTAGGGTTATCTTCTAAGTTTTATTATAAATTAGGACCATTATTTTAGTAACTCACACCTTCGATGAATTTTTCAAATTATTCATTCTCTCAAAATTTGAACAGTTTTTAAATTTTCTTGTCACTAAAAAAAATTACTCCAACTTAAACATAATACAATGAATATGACACCATTACATATAAATTAAACAAATCTCCCAATAATTTTTTTCTCGAACTAGATGACGATTGCACGCAGAGTAGCGATTGCGACGAGAGCAAGGGACTCTGTTGCTCACGGGTTAGGTATCATCGTCAACAATCGAGTCTCAAGTGCTGGTACAGGGAACAAACAAACGAAAAGGTGAATTGCATCGATAAGGCACCCCTTTCGCCCACCGACGATGGCGAGAGTTCGTCTGAAGCCGTCGTCGAAAATGCCATATTTCAGCACGAACTAGGTGATCAGGATTCAAATGATGATACGGGTGATGCACCGATTAGTAATCATATAGGAGTAGGCTATCATTCCCATAGAAAGCACGGAGGAGGTGGAATGAGCCGATTTTTCCCTAAAAATTTCAAACCTTATTTTAAATAATAATTAAATTATATAAACATTTAACCATTTAAGATCTGTAACTAAGACAACTGCATAACTATCAAAATGATTTGATAATACCAATATTTCAATAAAATACTCGTAGATGGCCTGAGTAAAATACTCTTATTTATTGCTATATTATATTATTATAATGTATTAATATAAGAGGTGCCTTTGAAAACCCCTTATAAACTAATATTGGCGAAATTCCAAAATTGTGATCTAACATAATAATAATAATAATGATTTATTAAAATAATATTATTAATATCTAATAGACGCTAAGATATTTATATGCTACATATTTATAATTTGTGATAATGTGCTTACAAATATTTAATAAAATACGAATAAAATTGCGTACATTATAAAATACGAGAGACAAAAACTAAATAAAAGATAAAATACAATTTCCAGAATAATAGAAGATTGCTTTTGTTTGGAGTTGTGTTGAAAATCTTTATATGTAGAGAATTTAAATAGAATTTTAATTTATTCAACCTTAAATATAAAAAAAAATTATTTTTACTTTTAGAAAGAGACCTTTTTAATAAGATGAATATAATTAAGATGAAAAAATCAGATAAAAAAGATTTGATAAATTAAAACTACTAATTAACAAATTTCGCGCCACTTTGTATGTTAGATAACGTAGCTTTAATTTGCATTTTTTTTATCTTCACTTGCTGAAGAAACTCAACAATAGCAATTAAGTTAGTTAAGGGAGATAGTATGACAGACAATGTGAATCACATTACTAAAGTTACAAAATATGGGTAGTAAAAATTCGTATTTTAATATTACAATTCAAAAATATACATCGATTGTCATTGTAAAACACGAGGGTTATAAAAATGATTAATTTACCCGAGTTATATTTTTATTTAATTTTTACACATGATTAGTGTCAAAAAAAGAGAAAAATGAGAATTATTATTTTGTTTTGTAATACCTCAAAACTTTAACAGCTAATTAAAAGGGCGATTTTAAATTTACAATAAAAACCCAAGCAAATCTATAAGTATATTCATTGTCAACAAAAGACATGCAATAAAATTTTTAAGACTTCAAAAACATTTACAAGATCCAACATAATAATTGAGATCACACGGCTATAAGATGTGGCTAGGATATGGAGTTAATTGAAACACCAATTAAATGACATTTTTAACAAAATATAAAAAACAAATAAACATTTAGGCATAAATAAATGATATGATCAGTACTGGTAAAGTAAAAAAATTGTAGCTAACATTAGGGCTGGGAAAAAAAATAAATGGGCCTTTTTTTAACAAGTTTTTGGGTTTTTTTCCAAATGCCCACAAACTCGTGGGCATGGCAAAAGAAAATCCCCTTTTCTTGCTTAAAGAAAAGGGGCATGTTCAAAAAAAGCCCCTTTTCTTAAAAAAAAAACTCCTAGGAGCTTTAAGAAAAAATAACCCATCCATCAAAATTTTTTGAAATTATTATAGAAAACATAAAATGGGTTTTTTGGGGCTCTTTTTAAGAGCCACTTTTTGTGGGTTTTTTTTTGCCCCTTTTCTTAGTAAGGGCTTTTTTTGAATTCTTATTTTGGCCCTTTATTTTTGCCCCCCCTTTCTTTTTTTATGTTTTAGGGGAAAAAATGAGCCAAAGTTTTTTGGCTCATTGTTTTCCCAGCCCTGGCTAACATACTAAATAAGCCAAAGGCTAAGTTTATAATGGCTTTAATCAAAGAGGATGGTTAACAAAACTTCATATAAATAAATATATTAATATCAATTAATTAAGTAATTTTTGTCAAAGTTAAACAATCTTGATGCAAAATTGAGACTTACATACTATAATAACTTTAATTTTTACTGCTGGATTTGCCATAGGGATTGGGGCCAATACAAAACCAAAAAAAAATTTGTGTCACTACTTAAAATTGGGGCTGGGTGACTAGTGTTAGAGAGTAAAAATATTATCATGCCTTTCCCATTTCAAATCATTTTACACTGTAAACATATAAGAATCATTATTGTAAGTAGATTATATGATTTAACTTGACATCAATTACAAAATCAGCGTATAAGGCATATGAGTATGGGGTAAAACCAGAAACATGGTGTATGTTTTATTTTGTATCCTCAAAATCTGTGGTATCTTTGTCCGAGCATTTTCCTTCTCCTTCAATATTTGCACTCCGAAAGTCCAAACAGCTCTTTATGTGCGATAGACTGGCCGAACTGGCTCTCCTCACGGCCTCGGGGGCGGAAGCGTACTCGGACGAAGTTAGAGTTTGAAGAGATTCACGGAGAAGCCTATCACTTTCACCCAGCTAATATATATTTACAAATATAAATAGATATTATATGGGTATCGAATGTATATAAACCATATTATCGGTCTCAAATTTTAATATAAATGCTGAAAAAAATTTTGTCCAAAAAAGTATACACGCTTGCTTATTAGAGAATAATATAAGGGCACCTGCAAATAGAGTTTTTATTTTCGTAAAATTTTAAATATTGAAAAATTTCATTAAAACGCAAATTTGTAAAAAGTTTCCAAATTTAATAAATACCTAACGAAATGAAAATTTATTGCGACCATTTTTTGAACAAAGTTACATAGCCTTTTATGGCCATAGTTAATAATTTTATAAAGGGGATAAATTTTTTGTGGTACATTCATTAATGAAATATTTAATAATATTAATATAATTGTGTTATAATTAAGGGAGCGGGTTCAATATATTAAAGAAAATTGATATAAGCAGAAACAATTTAAAGATCTTAAAAGTTTATATATCAAATAGTATTAAAAAACTTCTTTTATATATGCAGTTCGTCATATTAAATTTTTTGGCAAAAAACTTAGTCCAAAATACGTATGGGCGAATTCAAAAAAAAAATTTACTAAGTTTGGATCTTGATAGGTCTCACTGCCGAAAAACCCTTTAAAGCTATGACTTCGAACAGTTCGGGGTGTAGTTGGAGTAACTATCATGTGGGGTAATTCAAGGGGTTCAAAATTTCTTAAATTTTGTTGAGAACTCATGGTGGTTGGTACTGTATTAAGGTCGCTAAAATATTCGGTATCCGTGGTTGTAGATGTGCTGGCTGGACTTTTAGATGCCTTTGCAAACTTGGATTTGGGTTTTGATGTCAACGGGCTGTATGAAATGTGACGAGTAGTGTAACGTGGACTATCCAAATCACCGGTTATAATGATCTGAATAAAACAAAAAACAAAAATAATTTTGAAAGCGCCGTTAAAGTTGAATCATTAAAGAATTTTAAAAACTTTTACTTTTATTTTCATAATTAACTTTTTTAAAAAAAAATTATTATTAATGTATAATGATTAAGATTTACGCTTTTGTAAAAATGAATTTTATAATTTAAATTTATAATTTTTCAAAAAAATATGCTTTGGACGTGCCTAAATTTAAAAATTATGAATATTACGAATGAACATATTTACAAATGCTAAATTGATAATTTTACGACAATGTCTTAATGCAAAAAAGCCCTCAAAATAAGTAAAATAAAAATTTAAACCTTTGGTTGCACAGGACTCACGCTCCAGTATTTGCGCCTCAATTTTTGTTGAAACCATTTCTTTTTATCAGGCTCATCTAAATAGCGAAATCATGAAATTAATTCCATTTGCAATAATTTTTTCTACATTTCATTTATTTGGCAAGATTGTGGAAAAAATTTTTACTCGCCCATTAAGGTTTTTTTAATAAAAAATTTAAAAAAACATAGAAACCGATTTAAAATTTTATTTAAAAAAAAAACAATTTTCTAAACAATGAAAACTAGGCAAGAACAAGTAAAACATCATTTTATACAATTAATTTCATAAAGTGAATATACAAACAAATTATTAATTATCGTTAAATAAACAAGAGATATCTGTCCAAATAAAAAGTAACCCTATATATTAAATATATACATATTTTGCGGAAATGCATGGTCAAACAATTAACCTAAACCTATTTTCTCTATCGGACTATACAGTGAGGCATGAATAGTCCTTTTAGCTCGGGACTTCCAACCTTTAGTGTGAGTAGAATGGATAATTGGTTTACGTGCGGATGATGCTTCAAGCTCCGGAGGTCCTCTTTCCAAATATCCCGGAGTTAGGTAAGAGGTCCTAGGGCTTTGTTCCTGTTGTTTCACATCCGAACTCGTAGGCTTATGTACATCGATTGGATACATTTCATATTTGTAGTGTTGTGATAATGCTTTTTCTCCGCTCTTTATGCTCGAGCTTTTTCGGCTTGCAATTTGATCCTGTTAGCAATAACAGATCCACCGAATTACAAATGAATAACGTTATAAAGGAGTACTATCATACAGGAAATGTATGAACTCCATAAAATTTACATTCATGACCGTATTTTTGAATAAAGGTGGGAAAAACACGCCTTCAAAAAAACAATATTTCAAAAAAATTCATGGCGAAAAATTGTAAGACAAAGATATACAGGTCAACAACAAATATCGATGTCAGAATAAATAGGTTTATAAAAACATAAAAGCACATTTCCCATGATGGCCTTACCTAACATGTAAAGATCATACTTCTTTAGGATTATTTCTAAAGTGTGATCTGTGCGAAAAATTGCCTAAACTTAGCCTCAAATCCTAACATGTATTTTTAGTTTTTCGTAATTTCTTCCGCCTTCGGTTCCTTAAATCTGTCCATATCCAAAAAATAGCTTTTTTGATCATATTGACAGATTTTGCGACCTCATGAAAATGAAATCTTTTTTTTTCATAAAAATTTCTTGTAACTTGTATTTATCATCTCAAATAACGGGAAAATTTTTTTTAGTATATCAAGCTATTACATTAGCATTTAGATTAAACAGTGTTTTCCGCGTCTAAACTTAAATACGTCATTTTTAATAAAAATTATTTGAAGTTTGATTTCAACAGTTTAGCTATTGTAAATATGTAAAAAAAATTAATTTTTTTTTTCAAATCTTTTTTGCATTTTGACATTTTTTTATAAATTTTGAATTTTTTTTTTTTTTTAAAAAAAAAAAAACTAAAACGGATTTAAATATCAATAAAATGGCAGGTTACTCCCTGTAGTAAGCTTATTAACTCTCAAAAATTTGTACCAGTGTAGTTATAATCAAAACGGGGCATAAAAGTAATAATTCAATGTAAAGATTTTAAATTGTGAAATAATAAAACACTTAAATATCAAAAAAATATTGCAAAAAATTTAATTGTCCTCCCTTTTAATGTATGTGTCCAATATTATAATCATATAAAGGAGAAAAATATAGGAACCATATCATTCGGTTCCACAAACGAGGTCCTTTTAGGCACAGAGTGCAAAGTTGAGGGTGTTTGTCGAAAAGAGGATTTGGTCGAAGATGAGGGAGCACCGCCACTTAGGATTGAGGAGGGGGCAGGTGAATTGAGGACGGAACTCATTTGATGGTGAGAGGCGTTGGAGGATTCCCTCATCGTGTAAATGGAGGAAGATAGGTCTTGCGAACTACCCTCACCTCCCACGGCAGTAGTTGATGAGTGAGTCGTCATCAGAGAATTCTCTTCATTACTTGATTTAGGGGCTTTCTAAAAATGTTTTAATATATTGTTATTTTTTTGGAGCTTATGGCCTCAACCGGGCAACTTACTGGGCTTTGCAGAGACCGGATCAGCTTTTTTGACTTTAAAGATATGTGAGAAAATAAATATATCAAAAGAAAATAATTAGAGGTTGAAACGTGTCCTAATTCAAAACTTACAAAAATTTTAATTGTGGGTCGATTCCCGTAATAATCCTTCGAAGTTGTTGGCATATCATTGTCGCTGAAAGTTAATTGGCTATCTTTATCAGTTTCATCCTTATACTCCCCGATGCGTTTGCCTTTTAGTATGTTTTTAGCTTTAGTAAATCTCAAGGTGTCTTGTTGGGCTTTTTTAACCGTAGCAGGCGGATGTTCAACAATGAAATGTTCACCCTTTGTAAGTTTTTGGACAGTTTTTGATGCTGGATTCATAATCTATTAAATGTATTAAAACGTTAATGGTATTTGTGTATACAAATATATAATATATACAATAAAATATTTGGGTAGAAGATGTCTATTTCGAAATTGAATTTATGCTTGTAAAAATATAAATAAAAAATAGCATTTATATGTAAGATAAGGTTGAGATGATTTTAAAGGGAAATCTATTAAAAAATAACAATATAAAACAAATTAAAGGATCTCAACAAAAATAAATTTTAAAGGAGGTTAGAGAAACGTTTAAAATGGAAAAAATTTCATTCTCCGCAGGGGTCATCCAATAGAGTTAAAATTGGCGATAGGTGTAGTATAAATGTCTAGCAGCGCAAATAAGGTAATTTAAGCTACATTATAAATGACCAGTACATTTTTTTATCTGAAAAAATTCTCAAAAAATTTTAGAAACAATTTCAAGGAATATTGAAGTGATGACATGTAGAGTCGAGAGTTGACACTATTGATTAGACGAATCTATTATTAGTTCATATTTCATGAATTTTTGCTTCAGCAACTTAATAGATTAAACAAAAAGGACATTAAAAAGTGAGCAAGAAATTCAAAAGAAGTAAAGTTAGGTCGCGTTCAGACTTCATTCGTATTAAAAAAAAATCATTTTAGAAATTTGTTCCTACAAATTTGATTTTTACACCGAAAATTATATATAATTGTTTCTCGAATAATTTCTAACATTCAGAGCAGTTGCCTTTATATTGCAACCCTTAAAATATTTAACGAAATTAAACATATATTTTCTTTTAAAAAACTATTAGAACAATTATAAATCTTTAATAAAGTCTGGGCGAGCAGTTATAAATGTTGTCGTCCAAAATAGAACCGAGAAGTTTTTGAGATCAAATATCCGAAACTTGTTGAGCTTATAACGAAACGAAATGAGTCGAAAGTGTTTAAGTCGAGTCGATAAGCAACCATAGTGATAAACCTGCTCCTCAATCAATTCTTAGGACGCTAAACTTGGGGCTATCGGTAATTAATCGAACTTAAATAAAGCCTAAGTAATAACTAAAGGCGATCTGTTGAGTAAAGACCCTAAGCTGGCCATACGTGAAAGATAATCGAGCAAATCATACCCGTCATATTCTGGTGTGATGTTCCGTAAAAGCTGGACAGTGACAGGAGATGGGTTAGCTAATAATATATTATCTTTTTGTTAGTTAGTAAGTAAGGTAGTACAATCTATAAAAAATGGGTTTGGCAATGAAACGAATTTAGTTACCGCAAAATGTTAAATTCCTTGGGCGGCAAGAGCGTTGTGTTGCAGACTAATAAAACTGGATATAATGCTGATGAGATGTAAGAATGACATCAACTAAAAAGGTAAACAGTTAAATGTTCTTACCTAAATTTAAATGCGCCGATGCCTGATAATAAATAAAGTTAAATTAACTAAGTTCTTTAATAAGGTCGGGGATAAAAGAATATGGAAAATTAGCAAACATTTTGAAAAAAAAACATGCCGAGTAATTAATCGAAAAAAAAACAATAATTATCATTATACTCCTTTATTAATGTAGTAAGAAGATATGATTTCAGGTCACAAATGTCTATGTGAAATAGGCGCTGAATTTAAATCTACCCAAACGGAGACACATATGTTTTAGCGCAAATGCGACTTTATCGAGATAACCACGTATGTTAGAGGTATAAAAGACTGGATAAGCCAAAAAGTTCCTTAAGATTTCAGGTATATGTGACAATTTCTACACGAAATTAAATCCAGGAAAATCACCTTATTGGATGCACTCATAAGTGCTAATAAAATTATTGTTTCGACTTAAAATTTAAGCTATCCCGTAAAATTGTTTCAAAAAATATAATAAAACAAATAAACAATTGGTTTGTGGTTTCCCCTTACCTTTCTTAGGGGTGCCATACCCGTTAGGGCTTTGACTCTTTTAATCCGAGCCAAACAATTAATATTGCCGACGGGTTAAATAGTAAGATTTGCACGCACGCCGACGACTTAGGTTTTTAGCCTAAGCTCTTACTTTTAGACATATCGTTTAAGACCTACTGCCTAAGCAGGCCCCGCTCAGAAGCTTTAAAGTGGTTGCACATGTATCTATTTTTTCGAAGAAAAAAGGTGCTGTGCACGGATTCGAACTCGCATCCTGCGTCTAAGGCAAAAGGTTTGCCAGTGAGCTATATAAGCCGATTAGAATATAAAGATTCGACCCCAACCTGCCTCTCACATACATTATATCATATTGTTAATCATATTACTAATAATTACATTTCAAACATGCTAAATGATTACAAAAATATATCAAAAAGTTACTTTAAGTACTGTTTCCACCATTTTAGGTTCGGTCAAGGCAACAACTTTAACCTCGTCTTCGCTCATTTCAGGTAATTGTTCTGTCACCTGTTCTTCATGTGTATGATGTATTTTCTTCTCTGCCATAACTTTCGCCTTTTTAAGTGCGGCGTCAGCTGCTTGCTTACGCTTTTGGGCGCTTAGGATTTTTCTTATCGAATTCGCAATCAAAAAATAATAATTTATTAAAGCACTATATTTTTAAATTTATGAACAAGAGTAATGTGTATAATGAGGACCCAACAAATATTTTATACATCAAAGCAATTTGATTTTTGCTAAATAAAACTAAGTATTAACTAAGTTGGAGTTAAAAAAAGTTAAAGAGATTAATTTTATTCCTTCCTATAGCTAA
This sequence comes from Acutogordius australiensis, assembly GCA_030555515.1. Taxonomy (NCBI): domain Eukaryota; kingdom Metazoa; phylum Nematomorpha; class Gordioida; order Gordea; family Gordiidae; genus Acutogordius; species Acutogordius australiensis. Next base: position 34,408,445 of record CM060245.1, on the reverse strand, counting down.
TTAGGTAAAAAAATTTATTTATGGGCATAAAAATTTAATACATTTTTTATTAATTTCACTTTTTAACACAAAAATTAGATTTTTTATGTTAATAAAAATATTCTCAGGGGAAAAATTTAGGTCTTTAGCAAAAAGACGGATAATTGCGACATACATACTTTGCTTTCCTTTCAAGCAGAGTTTTGGCTTCAGGGTATTCTTTTAGTGTTTCTTCGAGATTTTCCTTGCTAAGGACAAATATATTGGAAAATCCTTTGCTCCTAACATTAGCAGTTCTTCTATTTTCACCCGTTATAGCAAGAAGTCTTTAATAATTTTAAAATGTTTTAAAATAATTGTTTAACCATGAAAATAACAAAAAAAAACAATCATAAAATTAATGGTGATAGCAATAATATTTTTTCTTAAACATCTTGTTTTTTAATTCAGATAAAGAAAAGTTATTATTTATAATTATATGTATGATAAATTATGGTTATAAATAGATTAATTTCCAACTCTCATAATCCTAAATATATATATATACCCAATTTCTCCAAAAACAGAGCCTTCCCTCAGCGTGGCAAGGACAGTTAAATCAGGTTCTTTCCCTATAGTAACTTCGACTATCCCGTAATCAATAATGTACATTTCTTTACCAATTTCGCCCTATCATATTAACAAATATCTTTTATTAAAAAAATAATTTAACGGTTTTGCTTGATGTATAAAATAGAAGGTGTATATATATAACAAGATTTTTAAAAATAATTTTAAATTTATACAAAATCAAAACGATGCAATTAAAAATTAAAAACTATTTTATATTTTATTTAAGCTAAATATGTTAACAATTAAAACATACTTTTTTGCAAATATAATCGCCAGGGAGGTATATTACAGGTCTTAATTTAAGCACAAGATCTCTTAAAAGGTTTCGTTCACAATCCTAAATTTAAATATGTAATAAATTGTATGAAAGCAATGTTGGCTGACTATTAATATAACACCTAAAATATGAAAACTATTACCTGTAATCACAATAATAAGTTATTAAAGTACAAAGTTTTTGGGTAAATGAAATTGGTTTAGCATTCAATTTTGGAAGCAAAAATAAAGCAATTTATTCACCTGATTTATTTATCAAAATAATACTAAAAATAATCAATACATACGAATGTATGCGTGTGTGTCTTCTATTTTGATAGAAAGAATATATATAGAGTAAAATTGAATAGCAAAAAAACAAAATAATATTAAAATCAAAAACAATTAACTTTTTTTATTTTTATGGATAAGACATAAGATTACCATAGAAATGTTAAAAAAACCCATAACTTATAAAAAAATGTGAAAGCAAATCATTAATTTTTCTTTTATTAATTTGTTTTAATTTTTAGCTTGGAATATTTTTAATTTTTAATACTGTCAAGATATAAATATAACGATTCGTTAATCAAACTATTTTCAATCACGATAGGGACAGTAAATGTTAAATTCATCATTAAGGTGATTCTTACAAGAGGCATGATGAAAAAATTTATTTTGAATTGTTTTAATAAAATAAATTTAAATTATATTAATAATTTAAATTTACTTGAAACAATTTGACTTTTGAGAGCGTATCGTAGTGCACGCTAATAGCAATGTCCGTTTGCATTTTTAAGGATAAGAAATCCAAAAATTCATTTTCATCTAAATTAAATATTTAGTTTAAAAAATCGTAAATGAAAAGTATGAATGTTGAATGTTTATTCACCAAGCGTTATTTGTAACGTAATTATATATTAATATATTACACTGGACAACTAAATTTGGACGACCTTAAGCATCATTCATGGCAACTCTCGTTTTTGGTCAAGTTTTTGGTGCTAATTACGAATATGAAGTCAGAATTTTAGCCAATTACTCAGAATTTTTGTTATTCAGTGTCAAAATTAAGATTTTTTGATTTTTGGGATATTTTGGGCTTCTATATCATAAAACTTAAGGGTAGTAATAAAAGTTTGAATATATATTTAGATTACGGAAACATTCATATTTAACGTAAGACGTTTAAATTTTTTTATAATATTCAATTTCTTTTTATTTTTTTTATTTTTATAAAGTTAGTGCTTTTCCTCATAAACTTCGTTTATTGGTCCTTAAATATTTTGTAAGTAATAATAATTTTGGGTTATAACTTTTTTCAGATATGTTTTTTATAAGGAATCTGAATATGACAACCATTTGGAAAATTGAAAGTTAAAGTAAATTTGTGAATTTTTTTTTAACTTTGGACGCGGTTTAAACAAAATTGGAGACATTGAAAAAAAAAACTAAACCTGGGATCGGTATCGCAAGAAAATTCTCTACAAATGGTAATATTGTTTTTTTTGTTGTCCAGTGATTTGAGTTTTTTTAGATTAACTACAAAAATTTTATAAAATCCTTCTAAACGCGTTATTAATATATTTGTAAAAATAAAAGTTTTTTTATATATCAAATATAAAAATAATTAAAACATTTTGGCTACGAATTAATTCAAAAAAATAACCTAGACTCTTTTGAGCTTTCCAGGTGTAAAGTAACCAAAGTCTCACACGATTAACTAGCAGTGGATTTATGTTTGAATTTATCAGGAAAGTCATCGTTTTATCCATAAAATTACGAAATTCACTGATATTTCTCCTGCTATCTTCTACAATCGCCCGAACCTATAGAAAATGATATAGAAGTTGAGTTTTAAAAAATGGTCTAAATATATATGTAAAAGGTGAGGAAAAGGCAAAATTTAAAGCGCCACATTAAAAGTTTAAGAAAAATATTGAATGATTATGATTGATAAAATGTGTATTACATACAATAACATAGAGAACATACTTACAAATATCGAAAAAATGTTTAATAAAACATATAGCTCCTATTATAGCATCAATACCCTCTTTTCAAATTATGCCATCTTTAATATAATACGAATAATTTTTTTAAAACGTATTTTTTTAAATAAAAAATAGAAAGATACTTAAGGGCACCTGCAAAGTGAGGTTTATTTTTGTATAATTGTAAAAATTCTAAAATTTTAAAAATTTATTTTTTTTTTCAAAATTTTTTTAAAAAATTTTTTATTTCTGTGCATATATTATATTTGGCGACTTTTTGAAAATTTGCGTTTCATTACAAAATAATATTTTAAAAATTGTGAAAATTTTACGAAAATAAAAACTCACTTTGCACGTGCCCTAATTAAAAAAAAAGTTAAAAGTTGGAACAACTTTTTAAAATATTTAAAGACTTAAATTTAAAAAAATTAAGATAACAAGATAATATTCTATTTAAAAAAAAACAAATAACGGATTTGAAAAAAAACAGGCACAAATTTTAAAAAATCTACATTAAGTGACTTGGCACTACGTTAAAACCGGTGGGCCGGCTACTTCAAATGGACCGAGAATAGGACTTTCAGGCCTGCATAATTCCTTTTTATTTTATAAGACTAGGCTCTCTAATTGGATGACTTTGAGATTCGTTGCCGGTCACCCATCCAGCTGTTGACCAGGCTACAACGCTGCTGAGTCTACTAAAAATAGTTGGGCATAAGGTAGTCAGACCTTTGTTCTTTATAAACTTTATCTAAACACGTCAGAAAACTTTAACAGACCCTACAACCGAAATCATTTGTTTTACAAATGTCCTTCGGTTGCTACATGCAATCGGGTGCTGGTCGAGGATACGAGGAAGAAAGTTAGTTTGCTAATTGCCAGTTAGCGGCACTGTCAAAAATGATCACAAAATGAATTTCTGTTTGGGCTAACTTTAGAAACAAGATTTCCTGAGACATGTACCGATTTTTTCTAATCAAACTGTGTGAGCCAGCTATAAACAGATTTTTGAGACATTAAATTTTCAACAAAACCTCGTAAAAATTAATTTATGTTTTATTGTTAAGTGTTATTTAACAAATATTGATATTAATAATAGATTTACAAAGGTTACTCACACAAGAAATACACGTAAAAAGCCATTTTGATGATAGAACAACAAAATAGGACACACGGACGTTTGAAGATTTAACTTGGGCAATAAAAAGAGCTATGGAGAAAGTCCCAATGAGCCAAATGACGGTCATATAAATTCGCTCAAGATTATTGTTAGCTCCTTCATTATTCCCTATACCCGTTGAAGTTTTAAGGCCAAAATAAAAGCACCGCAAGTAACTAAAAAAACATGGATAAATATTAAATACATTAAACTATATATACAAAATTAAAACTACAATAAAATCAGTTATATTTTTGGTTAAACTCAAAAACACAAAAAATTTATGATAATCGTCATGAGTAATAAAAAAAATCAATTTAAATTTATAAATCCTTTTTATATTGATAGATTATTAAATTAAAATACTAAAAAAAAATTTCAAAAAATATATATCCATCAACTCAAAATTAATTTAATATAAATAAAACCTATTTTTTTGTTACATAAAGTGAATCTTTAAAAAAGTTTAAAAAATAATGATTTGAAAGAAAAAAAAATAAATATATATTACGCATTGCCCCTTCCATCGTAAACCCAATCATTAATCCCAAATCCCTCGTATTTGGAGACGGCGTAAAAGGCACACGCCTTTAGGTTTATCAATAGCAGCAAGTACAATACGATTCGAGTAATTCGGACTACGTAAGACGATACCAATATTATATCGAGCAAATCAAACAGCTGAGGCAGCACTGGATACTATTAATTTATATTTGGCTTCACATTTCATTCAGATATTCACAAAATTTCAAAATTTATCTTTTTTGGCATAAAAACGCATTTGTACAAAAAGTCGCCAAACTGGATTGTTAGTATAAAAAAAATATTTTTTCTAAAGTTAAAAATTTCATAAATAAATTTTTTAAAATATTTTTAAAATTTCTTGAATACTAAATAAACTTTAAATGCACCCATAAGTTTAGATTATAGATATAGATTAGATTTAATTACAAGACGCTATCGATTTAGAAATTAATGCATAAAAAATTTGTTGGAAAAAATAAATTAAAAAAAAATATATGTAAAAATTGTAAAAAAATTTAACATATTTTCTTAAAAAAAAACTTTGAATATTTCATATTTTTAATAAGGTAAAATTAATTTTTGGCATAGAGGATACAAAAAATATATAAAGAATGAAAAACCTTGTCAAATGTTTAGATAAAAATTACAGATACTCTTTATAGAACACTTTGTATTAAGATAAAATGAGAAAACTTGATATTTGTGTATTTTGCTAAAAAACTCCCAATAGCGACTTTTAAAGTATAAATATAAAAGTAAGGTATAAGTTTAGTAATATCAAATTTTTGTATAATTGATTATATACATATGTATCGCAAAAAAACAAGGTATATAACGCATATTATTCTTTCTAAAAAAATGATTAAAATAAAATTTTATATATATCGTATTTAAATTCAAAATAATTTACCTTGAAAATGCGATTGATTCGAAAAATTGGCCAAACACCGTACCTTAGGTAAAGTAGGTCTAGTGGGATTAGAGCAATCAAATCGTACTAAATTAAGATATTAAAGGAATTATGCAAAGAAATTTTAATCAACATAAAATCATTTAGCAGGCTAAGTAAATCATGCAGAGCTCTTATTAGTATGATTATTAATATCTAATCATTTTGTTACAACGGTTATTCTAAATTTAACATTACTGAATTTAATATTCCAAACACCTTGCCCGTGATAAAGTCTTAAATATTATAATGTCTTCAATACCAAAATAAAAATTGATTAAAATTTTTAATCGAGGTTTTAATAGATAATAAAATATTATAAAAATATCGAGGGTTACAAAATATATATAAAAAAAATCCTTAATAGAAAAACCTCTACAAAATTCTAATCAAAATGTTGCAAAAAATTTAAATGCATAAAAAACTGCATTAATATACCTTAAACTTTGGCGTATGAACGTAATTTTGACGCATAAGCGTTGGGTCAGTCTGTATTAAGCAAAAATAAATAGTAAATAATTTCAAAAATACAAGAAACATTATCAATAAACATTTGGATATAATAAACGTTCACATACACTAATAGGTTTAAAAATAAAATTAATAATGAAAATAAGTACTATATATTTTTAAATACATTAATATTTTAAGATCACATACACGAGGCTCAAGCAACAATACATTGGAGCTAGAAAATTCCATTTTTTTAATATTTTTTTTAATTAAATTATTAAAAAATTAGAAAGGTCATTAATAAAGAAATGCAAAATTTAAGCTAAAAATCTGATATTACATATTTTAGCTCAAGCTATTACACATTTATTTTACAAATAATGCTTTCAGCCCCATCTATTTTCCTTCAGCCTATACAGATAAACATTTCAAAACGCATATCCTCAACTTAACTAAACGCAAACTACAGGCAAAATTAATCTCAAAAAAAAGAACAAAAAAAATAAAAATCAAATATTTCAATATAATAAAATTTACGGAACATACTATATAAAGTCCATTATGCAAGAATCGGCATTTAAAATGCATGAGTATGTCAATGAAAAATATGAAGTCGGTAAAGTAATCGAAAAAGAGCCAACCCCTCATGGCCGAACTAGTGGATTGGACTTCGCGGAAAGAGCTTCGGACAAATATGGTGAACATGTTGTAGAGGAAGCATACATTGACCAAAACCAACCATAGTATGAACCTAGGTTCTAAAAATTATCATAAACAAATTATATATTAAAAATATTAAAATAAAACCTGTATATATAGCTCCATTCAGGTTAGGCTGGGAAAACAATGAGCCAAAAAACTTTGGCTCATTTTTTCCCCTAAAACATTAAAAAGAATGAAGGGGGACAAAAGATAAAGGGCCAATATAAGAATTCAAAAAAAGCCCTTACTAAGAAAAGGGGCAAAAAAAACCCACAAAAAGTGGCTCTTAAAAAGAGCCCCAATATACCCATTTTATGTTTTCTATAATAATTTCAAAAAATTTTGATGGGTGGGTTATTTTTTCTTAAAGCTCCTAGGAGTTTTTTTTAAGAAAAGGGGCTTTTTTTAAACATGCCCCTTTTCTTTAAGCAAGAAAAGTGGCTTTTCTTTTGCCATGCCCACGAGTTTGTGGGCATTTGGAAAAAAAAACCCAAAAACTTGTTAAAAAAAGCCCATTTAGTTTTTTTTCCCAGCCCTGGCTCCATTATCAAATTGTGTATAGGCGGAAAACACTATTGCTTCTGAAATAATATATATATGAAGAAGGCAAAAGGATTATAGTGGGCAAAAGTGTTACGAATGAAAAATTTATGTTTTAAAAGAATGGTTGCAATGACAACAAAAAATTAACGTCTGCGAAAGCAGACGGAATGATAAGTTAAAATATCAGCCATTTTTTACAACCATCAGGGTAATTTGGAATTTTTTGGCGTACGGAGAATTAAAAAACAGGAAGATATGTTAGAAGGTAGTATATTATAATGGAATTCAAAAATTACGCAGGCCAACAAATTTTTGGGAGCTATGAGCTAACTAATAAGATCCAACCTGCCACTTTAGGGATTTTCAAATCCGTTTAACATTTGTTTAAATTGAACTTAGTTAGTCAGCTATAAATTAAAATTTTTGGAAAAAATATAGTAAAAAAAAACAAGAAGATTCAAAAACAATTGAAGTCTATTCTTTGCATATTCATCACAAAAGCTAATTTAAATTCTAACTTAAGAAATATTTTTATTAAACGATAATATATCGTGTGGTAGTTAAGTTTGGACGCGAAAGATTTTGTATTAACTAAATGCTAAGGTAAGAGTTTAATATATAAATAAAAAAGTTTCATTATTTAAATACAAAAAATTTTTTTATGAACTAAAAATTCTTAACTTAGGGTATTATCGAGATTCCAACAAAAAAGGATATTTTTTTATGAACGGGAAGGAGCCAAGGCCGAAGAAACAACGAAAAACGGAGAATATCGATAAGAATAAGGATATGCTTTTATATTTTCATATTTCTGACATTGATATTTGTTGACTTATGTTATATAAATCAGCAGTGAGAGATTACAATCTGCAAGCCATCAGGCATTGAAGGTCGAGACATAGCCTACAGGTAAAAAAAAATCTATTTGATCAAACTTAAAATAAAGTTACCATTTCCCAAATATTCATTAAGGTCCGTTACAAACAAAATGAACACAAAAAAATCAGGAACTATTGTAATAAGTGGTTTTATTTTAAATATCGCTAAAATAACGATCGTCCTATATAAAACATTTTGCAGTTTGTTTTTGTTAAGTTCTAAATGTCTACTAAAAATAATTTTACGTTTGTATTTTAAACTAAAATAAGATTTTATGAAATGCAATTCATTTTGCAAAAGTTTGCAAAAAATACTTATAATTATTCCTTGCTAAAAGTAAAATTACCAAGACCAATCTTTCCTATAGAAAAAATTATTTTTTTTACACTTTTTATGTTTATTAGGTAAGGCTTTAAGTGATAAACCCATCAATATAAATATTTATGAGTTTGCATATATTAAAAAGTAAAAAAAAACTCTGGGCCTACCGTCGATCTTGTAATATGGTGGGCAAAGGTAATCGAAGCCTGAACATATACACCGGGCAACTTTGAAGATAAATTGACATGGCCAATGATTAGACTTTTTGAATTTAACAAAAAAATCATCTAGACCCCGTTTGACGCCTCCTCTCTTTTCGGTGTGGTGATATCTAAATAAAATAAATGAATAATTAAACAAATAAATAAAAATAAATAAATAGAAAAAAAATAAGTTAATAAATAAATAATTTAATAAAAAAAATAAACAAATGAATGACAAAATAAACTTAATCAATTCTGTATATTGCACTCAAGGTGCGTTCAGAGTTCATTCATTTTTACAACAATTTTAAAATTTGGGTTTTTATAACATCATAAATTGTTAACCATTGTTTTTTTACCATTATTTTTTATGCTTGAAGCGATTGTTTTGATGAACATATCTGCTATCATTTCAAAATTGCTCAAAAAAAATTTATTGCATAAATAATTTTTTAACATTCCGGTCTAAAAAAAATTAGTTTTATAAATTTTTAAATAAAAAAAATGAATAAACTCAAGGCCCTAAAGTAGAATTTTTTTTGAAAGACCACAACCCTTTGTCACACGTATAAATATTACAAACCTTGCAAGGAACAATTTATCACTGGCATTAAAAGATGCTGTGCTTGATTGACGCGATGATATATTTTCAGGAAGGAAAGAAAAGAGTCTATTTCTGAAATTACCAGTAGGCCCAGGAGGCTTTGTACCTCCTTCAGACACTAAATTTATTTTTCATGTTCATAATAATAATATAATTATCAACATAACCTGATGTCAAAATTTAAAATATTATTACAGTAAAAATGCATGCCATTGATATTTCTTAATTTATGTAATTTTATTTATTATAACATAAAAGAACAAAATAAGAAATATAAAACTTAATTAAAAAAATTCACAAATATTAACATTTTTGTATTGATCAATTACAAAATTTAAAAATAGTGCATTTTTAACATATCTAAAACGGTAATAAAATATAATAAATGTTTAATGAAAATTCAAAAGTTGCAAGTAAAATATAATGTGTTATAATAATTGTAAGAATTAAGTCAATCAAATTTTTGTCAATGTGCAATAAATCAATCAAAATAATGGCTTATAATATTGTGCTTTAAAAAATGTGACTTTATTAATTTTAATTTTTTTATGTACTGTGATTACAAGACAATTATTTTAATTTTCTGAGTTAAAAAATCCACCATATAATTTTTAGCAAATTTATACAAGATAAATAAAATTACAAATTTAATGTTCCTTTCTCTTCCAAGATGATCTTAAACTTGGTTAAATTAAATATTTAATGTCATTTTGATTTATTAAACTAAAAATATATATTAAGGAAGTCAAAATTAAAAATTTATAGCATAAAACAAAAGCTGTTTGGAGTTTCAAAAATAATGCAGATTTATTACAATCAAGAGGTTTAAACGTTTTTTAACATTGTTTTCAGATTTAAAATTAAGCTTTTTTATCTAATTGAAAAAAACTAAATTAATATATATATTTTCACTGTATTAATTATAATATATTACCACTAGAGTCGCTACTTCCATGAGATAAGGAAATTTCTTCAATCAATTTTTCTTTAATTTTTGCTCCTCTTGTTGTCAATGAATGCCTTATGTTCCTCAATCTGTTAGACACAAATTTTTCTGCTTCCTCACTCAATCTATAAAAGTTTACACATTATGTCAATTTTGTTTATAAAATCTGTGACAAAGAATCATACCCTAAAGAAGACATTTCATTTGTCTGTTCTGGAGATGTGAGGCTTTTCATTAAGCCAAAATTTGAAAATCGATTTTTACCTGCTCAAAAAAAAAATCAACTGTTTTTTAAAAATTTTAACAAAATAGATAAAATTATTAAATTTAAGAATTCATATGTTCCAATATGACTTTATTGTGGAATGCATAAATTTTTAACTAATTTTCAAAATGATTTGTTCTATTGCTCAAAATATATATTTGATAATCATTTGAAAGGAAGCATGTACAGCCCAGCAATTCACCTATATAATCAGCAATTTTATATGATGCAACAGGCTTATTTAAGTCAATCTTCTGGTAAGGTTTATATTTATTAAATGTTCTATTAAAAATATCTGCTTTATCTTTGGTTTAGTAATATATAATCAATTTAAAAATCCAAGAAAATGGGAATATACCAAATATGGGAAAAATCTTAGCCAAATAAAGTCTTTTTTAAATGATTACACTGAGATAACTATCCTGTCATATAATGTTCTTGCACAATATCTTATTGAAGCCAATATGTATTTATACACACCCTGCGATCCTAGATTTTTACAATGGGATTACAGAAAACAAAATTTATTAGCTGAGATAAAGCAAATGAAGGCTGATGTTTTTAATAATTTAATATAATTTTAGATACTTTGTTTGCAAGAAATTCAAGCTGATCATTATGTCAATTTCTTTTATCCTGAACTATCTAAACTTGGTATGTTATTTGCCTTTTTACAAGTATAAAATATGGTGGACTTAAATTTGTGCAAAACATGAATTTATAAAATATGAAAAAAATATTTTAATATTGCAATATTGTTTAGGGATCATAATCATATAAAATTTAACTTAATGTCTGGTTTAGGTAAAAGTTTTCTAGGATTAGATTTGGTTTAAATTTGTTGAATTTTGGAGAGGATTGCTTGGGATTAAGGCATGGTTAAGTGTTAGGGTGGGGTGTCTTGGCAGGTTGATACAATGTAAAAATGCACTTAGTTAGATTGTAGTCTGCTAGTTAAATTGATATTAGCATAGCAATAACTAGTTTATGGTAAGGTTCATAATCACTATAACCAAGCTAATTTTTTTGGATGACCAAATTTTTTTGGATCTAAAATGTTTCTCATAATTTCTGATATAAAAGTTTAATTAATAATTTTTTTCTGCTATTATCAACCAATGTACAAAAAATTCTTATATTTTTAGATATCATATTTTTATTTTTAGATTGCATCAATATAACATTTATTATAAAAATAACAATAATTAATTATATTGTATTTTGCTTTTATATTTTCTTGTATATCTATACACAGGTATATAAATTTTAATATGAGTTAAGAAATTAAATTTGCCTTAGGGATTTTCAAAGTTTACATTTCCTACTAACCAAACTTACTTAATCAGCTATAAACATTGAAAATATCAGAAAAATGTAAAAAAAAACTAAAAAATTGAAAAACAAAAAATAAATGAAACTAATTGCCAAAGATAAACTTTTATATTTTTTCTAAAAAAGAGGATATATTTTGTAGTGTTTACGTTTAAACGCTATCTGAATGCCTATTTAAAAGCTTGGTACTAATAAAATTTAATTCTCTTTATTTGTGAATGTTTAGAAGCGATATAAGTTACAAGGAATTTATGAGTGATAAAAAGATTTTTAAATTTTGAAATAATAAGATATGTCATTTTGGTCAAAAAAGCCATTTTTTGATATGAAAGGATCCAAGGAGTTTAAGGTGGGAGAAATTAAAAATTGAAATATCTATGAGATGAGGTTATAATGGAATGCATGCTTTTTTGCACGCCTATTTTTTGTGACATTGATAGTTGTTGATCTGTGTAGTAATATAAATAGGTTTACAAAAATATACATGTTTTACATTTTAAGAATTTCCAATAAACAACAAAATCATTTTATGGCGTTATCTTTTATGTTTTGGTTTTTTTTTGAAATGTTGTTTGGACAGGTTGGATCACTTTGAGAGGTAATATAATTTTTTAACTTAACTACTACTTCATTTTTAATCCCATAGGGGATGATCTTAAACTATATAAGCTCCGACATCCACAATAGGTTGATTAAAATATTACAACTTCTATTGATACATTTTTTACCAGGTTTAATTATATTTTAGTGATTAAATTAACAATTTTTTTGTATTAAATATATTTAGAGATAAATTTTTAAATTTATGTTGCTTATAGCTGGCTTACAAAATTTGTCAATTGATGTAAACGACAGACCCTTGCAGTTCGGTATCATAAATTAAATTAAATATCTTTAAAATTTGTCAAATTGTTTAATATATCTTATGTCAAAGGCTACGAAGGTGTTTATAAAAAACGAACTCGCACCAAGCTTGATGGTTGTGCAACCTTCTTTCTAAAACACCTGTTTGAATTGGAATACGCCAAAGCCGTGGAATATTTGCGGCCTCAAAACGTATGTCAAATCCTAGATCGAGATAACGTAGCCCTCATTCTCATCCTTAAAATACGAAACTCTTCGCCCACTCCCGTTACCTTTGATACCGTAAATGACTCAAAAAAAACTGCAAATAATCAATCTAACAAAAAATTCCAACATTCAAACAATACCCCTAAAAAGTCGTCTGCAGAGTTAGCACAAGATGCCACTAAATTTGTAGCAGACGACGCTCATTTGAGATTTTGCGTGGCGAACACGCATCTACTTTTCAACCCGAAACGGGACGATATCAAGCTCGTCCAAAGCCATATTCTTATGGCCGAAATTGATAGGCTTGCCTCACAAAAGCACCTTGATAATAATTCAAACAATAATAATGGTAATAATCATAATGAGAAAAGTAAATATTACAAAACTCGCCCTAAACTTCCCGTAATTTTGTGCGGCGATTTTAACCTCACCCCAAACAACGCAATATACCGTCAATTTTTTAACCCACGTGAATCCAAAATATATGAGAATGATGCCATATTTAACATCAGCAACGGCGCCTTTTCAGAATTTAATAATGAAGATGTGTCCATAATAAACACATTCAATATACCTCCACCCCTACCTGGTTAATTACAATTTACAAATTTCCTTCGTTTGAAAACATTTAGGGGCTGTGCGGACAATTTTATTAAAAAAAATTTTGTATAACTAAAAAGCATTGTTTTTACTCATAACACAGGTCAACAATTTCTTGAGAGTTATGAGTTAACCACAGAGATCAAACCTACCCTCTTAGGGAATCACGTTTACCGTTCTAATCAAACTTAGATAGTCAGTTTTGAACATATAAAAAAAGAAAAAAAAGGTCAAAAAACCAAAAAAGATTCAAAAAAAAATAAATTGAAATTTTATTTTGCATATTCACACAAGATAAATTGTTAAAGTCAGACTTCAAATAATATTTTTATTAAAAACCGATGATATAGTGTGTCGTATTTAAGTTTAGACCCGAAATATTTGTATTATCTAAATGCCGATGTAAAGAGCTTAATATATTATAAAATTTATTTTCCATTATTTGTGATTAAAAATATAGGTTACAAAAAATTTTTATATTTAAAGTAGATTTTTATATTTTTTCCTCTTATGGTATATTTAGATCTATCAATTTGGTCAAAAAAGGCCATTTTTCGTTATATACGGATCTTAGGAGCCAAAGACGGAAGAAACTAAGAAAAATGAAAAGTATATATGAGATTAGGCCATCATGGGGTTACATTCTTTTATGTTCTTATAACAATCTCGTTTCTGACATTGATATTTGCTGACCTGTGTAATATATGTTGAAATAACCAATGGGTTTGGGATTTCTTCCATATCTTATCCCGCATACGACTGTCACACCGGTTAGGAGCCATGACTTTTTTAACTCGATCAGAACAATAAATATTAAAGACGGGTCAAAATGTGAGGTTTGGGCGCGAAGGTGACCTGAAATTTTTGCCTAGAATCTCTCGTAAGGTAGATCGTTTGACACCTTGTAAGTTGAACACCCACTAAAGGTGATTGCTCATGCTCACTACATTCCATAAAAAAAACTATCTCTGCGCGGAATCGAACCCAAACTTACTGGTTGTTAGACGGAGGTCTTTGCCACTGCGCTTTTTACAGTTATAAGTTTATATTTTAAAAATAGTTTTTAAATTCAAAATTAGCCACATTCGTAGGCCCTTTATGAACAATTCATACTTTTAATGTAGCCATTAATTACAATAATATCAATTTTTTTAAATTATTTTTTAATAGATACTTTTGTATTTTTGAAATTTTTCTCTTTAGCATTAAACGCATATAACAAAAAGCTGCAAATCTTTATTATTAGCATTAAAAATATGTTTTAGGGCACGTGCAAAGTGAGTTTTTATTTTCGTAAAATTTTCAAAATTTTGAAAAAAAAAAATTTTTGTAATAAAACGCAAATTTTTATAAAGGTGCCAAATTTTGTTAATGCACATAAAATGCAATTTCTGAAATAAAAAGTTTCAAAAAAAAATTGAAAAAAAATAAAATTTATAAAATTTTTAGAATTTTTAAAATTTTACCAAAATAGAAACTCACTTTGCACACGTGCCCTTAGGAAAAAGAGTTTTAAAAAAAAAGTTTTATAATTTTTCGTAAAAATGTTAAAGTTACGCCCTATAAAACTTATTTTTTTATTATTGTAAACTTATTTATATTTTGACATATATAACACTGGACAACAAAAAAAACAACATAAACGATTTTTGAGGGTTTTGTAGAGAACCTTCTTGCGATAACGATCCTGGGTTTAGTTTTTTTTTCCAATGCCTCCAATTTTTTTTAAACCGCGTCCAAAGTTCAGAAAAAAATTTACAAAATTTCTAACTATTAATTTTCCAAAAAATCTATTGGCATATTCAGATTCCTTATAAAACATATCTAAAAAAAGTTATACCTAAAATTATCAACAATTTGCTTTTTAGTTAGGATCAAAAAACGGATTTTATGACAATAACCACTAATTTTATAAAAATGAAAAAATAAAAAAAATTAAATATAACACAAGAATTTAAACGCCTTACGTTATTAATGAATGTTTCCGTTATCTAAATATATTTTTAAACTTTTGTTACAACCTATAGGTTTTATGATATAGAAGCCCAAAATACCCCAAAAATCCAAAAATCTCTACTTTGACAACGAATAACTAAAAATCTGAGGCACTGGCTAAAATTCTGATTTCGTATTTGTGATCAGCGCCAAAAACTTGTACCATAGTTGTCATAAATGATGCTTAGGGTCGTCCAAATTTTGTTGTCCGGTGTAATCAAATAAATTTTTTTTTAATTCTAGTATAAAGCACATATTGATTTTTGTATTTGTTCCCAATATCGTTAAAGACCGAAACCTTTCGAACTCACGTGTCCTCAGTCATTGGGATGCGGAAAATATAATGAAAAATTTACGAACAGACCAATTTTCTTGTTATGTGAATCAAATGGTCAAACGATTATCACCAAGAAATTCTCAGAGCTCTGACCATAATAACGACGATGAATATTGTGATGGAAATGATAGCAGAAATTTAAAAAATTGCCCTTCTAACCCCTTATCTCATCGGTTTATATACTACTTTTTTTTGATATTCTCATTTTTTTAGGTCGGTAAATTAATAGAGCAAGAGCAATTTCCTTGCCAAGTCAAAACTTGTTTTTTTTCTGATTTTGAGTATTATATTCCGTTACTTATAATTTTAAGCCTCCTTTAAAACATTAAAGACATTATTACAAAAGTATGTATTTTTATAACAAAATAATATTTTGTTTTGGGTAATAAAAAATTTATCTTTACCAGCTACAACACAAATACTTTTTATATATCACATATTAAGATTCTAAAAAAAATTTGAAAAAAATTATATTTTTTATTATTGTTTTATTTATATAAAGTAAAAAAATTTAATAAAACTAACAGAAATAAATCTAAAATATGGGGGAGAAAAGGCATCTAGACGATTTATTAAAATTCTTTTTTTAAAAGATTCTGATAACTTTTATTAATATTTGTTGACGATATATAAGGGCAGCTTAAGTGATATAAAACCCTATTTGTTTTACTATGTCGGAAAATATTTATCATTAGGGTGGTTTTTAAAGGAAAATTAAGGCAGATATTTATTTTAATCCAGTTATAGTGTATTTTCAAAATAATTTTGTGAAGTTTTTAACGAAGGATGGAAATATCGTTGTGCTTATTAGACAGATCAACAATTTTTTAAAAGTTTTGAGTTAACTACAAAGATCAAACCTGCCATCTTAGGGAGTATTAAATCCGTTTACCGTTTTTCCTAATCAAAATTAGTCAGGTATAAACATTGAAATTTTTTTAAAAAAAAAAAAGTTCAAAAATACAAAAAAGATTCAAAAACAAAAATTAAGAAATTTTATTTTTGCATATTCATACAATGTAAACTGTTAAATTCAAACTGCAAATAATATTTTTATTAAAAACCGATAATATATTGTGTTGTATTTAAGTTTGGACGCGAAAAATTTTGTATTATTTAAATGCCGATGTAAGAGCTTGATATATTAATAAAATTTATTTTCCATTATTTGTGATTGAAAATACAAGTTACAAGGAACTTTTATATTTTTTCTTTTAAGAATATAATTAGATCTGTCATTTTGGTCAAAAGAAGGCCATTTTTTTGTTATAGATGGATCCAAGGAGCAAAAGACGGAAGAAGCTAAGAAAAACGAAAAATTTATATGTGATTAGGCTATCATAGGGTTGCATTTCTTTTATGTTCTCATAATAATCTCGTTTCTTACATTGATATTTGTTGACCTGTGTTATAAGGGCATACGCAGATTATTTGACAGTTTATAATTGATAATTCACAAATGTTTTGAAGGATTACAAATTAAGCAAGTTAAACAAATATTAAGTCTTCGTTTTTAATAACAGATTTCCACTTTATTCTGTTTACGGACATTATACGCCACTGCAAAGCAATAGCAATGATTCTAGTTGTACAAAACCATCAAACGACCACGCAACTTCTCCCCTCAAAAGATGTAATTCAAATACAAAAAATTCAAAAACACCCAACATTAATGCCTTGTCTAATCCTATTTACGTGCCCGAAATTACTACTAAAAATGCCATGTCAGGTTTTCTACAATAGAGTTTTTAGGAAATTTTATTTTTTTTCTCGATGCTGATTCAATTTATTTTTTTTTTATAATTTAAGCATTTAAATAAACTTGTGTTGTTCTTATAAATATAATAATGTGACAGAAATTTTAATTTTTTCATATAACAACTTGAAAAATAGCTCAATTTATAAAATTGCTTTTAAAATACCTTTTTTTTGCTTTTTAATATTTTTTTACATTGAGAGAATAGTTACATTTTCCATAGCATGCAAACGTTTCATATATATTTTGTTTGAAAACATTGAGTTTAGCTTTATATTTAACTCTATTTTAAATAATATAATAACTTATCCTTTTTAATATAAGCTTTAAATTTAATATCCTTATAGGATTTACCGTGGATTACATATTTTACACATCCAATTGCGACGAAATTGATACGTATCCTATAACACCCATACCTACAACTTCAAATATTCCTATGAATTCTAAAAAAGCCCGTACATTGCCAAATGACACAATTCATGGGCCAAATAACTTTAAAAACGCTGATAATACTGCAAAGATTAATGCCAAACCTTCAAACAAAAACGAAAATGATACGACAAAACCATATAAAATGTCAGCCAACCTTAAACTAATTGCCCGATACAATCTTTTGTCGGAGACGGATGTGATTAATAAACTAGGTGGGTGCTTACCCAGTCAACACATATCTTCCGACCATCTGTGCCTCGCTGCAAAATTTATTTTACATAAATAAACGCGCTTATCTTATTTTTTTTCTTTAATGAATACGCGATATAACCTGCCTTTTTTAGTATTATACGAGCTAATTTTTCGTGTTTGTTTTCGTATATATCCGTTCTTTAAGCTTCTAATTTTAACTTTACACGAATTAATTTTTATTTTGGGCGCATTTAAGCATATGTAAAATTAGGTTAAAAGAAATATGATATTTAATGTTTTTAAATCAAATTTATTGGGGAAATTACTTTTGCCAGTTTAGCTCAGGAACAAGGCAAATATTGAAATATCCTGAATTTAATTGCAGTTTTATTAATCCTTCCTTGCTCACCGAGAATTTACAAATCTACAATATATACAAATATTTTAATAACTTTAATTGATTTTTAGATTTGATATTTCCAAATCCCGCCTTCGTATTTATCTTTACTCTAAGCGCTTATTTATTTCCTTGTCCTGTAGGAGTCGAATATATTTTTTTAGTTTATTGGTGTTAAATTCAAAATTGTATTTATCAAGCAACAAGTTAAAACATTCACAAACGATTATTTTTTTCTATAAATGATCTTATTAAACGTATTCTCAAAGTATTAATATGCTTAAACCAATTTTGTCATTTATTTATTTTCTTATGTCTTTTTACGTTTAACTTGCAATTTTTCCTTGTAAAGTTTTTTTGCAGCTAAAATATTTAAACTAATTTCTTGTAATAACTATAAATTTAACTGCATGATGCATATCAAGATTTGCCTTATATGGTACCTTACAAGCTAAGTATAAATTTTCAAAATTGTATTTAATCAATTTTGATTTTGAACCCTTTTAAACTATATGAGATATCGTTATACAGTTGTGACTTTGTGCTATTATCGTTTATATTAAATAGAATTTTTATTAAATCTGATATGTAAATTCACTTTTGCTATAAAGTATGATTAAATAAAATATTCTTGTAAAGTAATTTAACATATGTATCAAAAATTTTTGTTTGGCAAGGTTTATTAAATTGCAGTAAAAAAGTTACAAGATAATTTAGTTATATTTTTTCCGTTTATCGAATAACCAATCGAGACAATATATAACAATCTTAAAAATGGGCAAATTTAGAAAAATTGACTCATTTTGTGACATCAAGATATATAGAAATCAACTTTAACTTTAATTTTTTTATCTTAAATATCAAAGTATTAAATTGTAAATATATCTAGCTCCACAAATTTTTTTTTGTACCCCAATCTATGTAGGACACAAAATTTTTATGTTTATAATAAAACAGTTTTCAAAGATATTTAATATATGATTTTTTTAAATTTATTCTTGTTTAAACTGTTTGTTATTTAATTTTTAATATATGCATAGCTAGCATTACAAAATTCACCAAAAAAAGGATAACGGATATAAAAATTACTAAGACAGTAGGTTTGATCTTATAAATTAGTACATATGTATTCTAAACAGGGCTGGGAAAAAACTAAATGGACTTTTTTCAACAAGTTTTTGAGTTTTTTTTCCAAATGCCCACAAACTCGTGGGCATGGCAAAAGAAAAGGGGAATGTTTAAAAAAACCCCTTTTCTTAAAAAAAAACGCCTAGGAGCTTTAAGAAAAAATAACCCACCCATCAAAATTTTTTGAAATTATTATAAAGAAAACATAAAATGGTTTGTGGGTTTTTTTTGCCCCTTTTCTTAGTAAGGGCTTTTTGAATTCTTATTTTGGCCCTTTATTTTTGCCCCCCTTTCTTTTTTTATGTTTTAGGGGAAAAAATGAGCCATCAGCCCTGATTCTAAAGCATATTGCCAAATTCAGTTCTACCATTATTTAGATGTAAAAGTTGGCACACAAAATTTTTTACAAGTCTTAGATCGTCCTCCTCTATTTAAGAAATTTATTAAATACTAAACACTTTTTTAGCAATTTAGACTAAGGATATTTTTTTGATTGGACCAAATACTGTTAATTATATCACTAGGGAGATTTTTGTTAATGATTACAACCTTATCACTTATATATGATCATAAAATTTTTGTTTTTCCTCTTAAAAATATTGCACTATCATCACAAATAAAAAATGGCTTATAAAGGTGGATTTGGTGTACAAATGTTTTAAAAAAAATTTTAATTATTTGAAATAAGTATCAACAATAGTTTTCCCATTTATATCGATATACATTTAAATATAGCTGATTTCATTTCAATGTCATAAAATATTAAATTCTTAACATTAAACCAATTTTATTTTAGAAAATTAATGAATGTGTGGTACTAATTGTTTTAACACATTAGAGACATAACATAAAATTAATGTTTACATTTATTTTGCTAAACAGAATTTTTGTTTAATTTTTAATTTGCAAAAACCTCTTGTAAAAAAACTTTATCTTATAAAATATAATTCTTAAATTAAATTTTGGCTTAATTTATGCTCATGTACATTTAGATTTATGAAAATATAATAAACAATTATGTGCTTTTAACCATATTTTAATTTCAAAAAAATATGCCAAAGGATTCTAAATTATTTATTAAAAGGCAAAATCTTAACATTTTTTTAATTAGAGTCAAGGAAATAATATAAATAAAAAAATTAAAGCATTTTGTCAAAAAATTAAACCTGTACACTTATATAAAACTAAATATCCCAGAGGAATTTTAATTGATAGCTGTGATAAAGTTTATTTTTAAAAACCTATATTTTCTTATTGTGTTGCAATCAGAAAAACAACTATTTTAAAATGCATTATCAAAAAATTCAATTTTAATTAAATATATTTAGTTAGAGCCTCCATACATATAACAATTTTGGGCAAGTTTTATTGATCACTTGTTAAATATGAAATTATATTTATAATCATTTTTCCTCTTGCTCGTACATAAGGGTAAGGTGGCATTTTCCACAATATTGACGATTAAAATGGTTAGCCATAAATATGCCACTCCCACATGTTTTGTTTGGGCATTCTCTTCTTAGTCTAGTAATTTTTCCCTTGTCATCAACCTATTACATATACAATTTTTAAAAATTAAAATGGGTGGTGAAAATGTCCAAAAAAAGTCTAGCTAATTCAATAATTTTAATATGATAAACTGAAAATTATAGGATTAAAAAGTCTTAAAATTCAATTATTAATAAAATATTGATATTAAAATAAACAGATTTTTTTATTTTTTTTCTTTCCCACACCTTTAAAAATGATTGTTTGAATGGTTTTGACAATAATTTAATATGCAAAATAAAATGAGATTTTTCTTCAAACTATGTTACAAAACACGTTTGTTAATTTTTTACTCACTTAATATCTGTACAAAAAGCTTACTAAAATACTAAAAACCTAAATATGGATATAATATTTTGAAAAATATTACAAAAGATGCACAAGTAATTATTAAATTACCTTGTAGAACTTTAGTACTGCAAGCTTGACCTTCTTCTTTTTATGCTTGTTCTTTTTAGGAGTTGTATAATTTTTCTTCTTGCGTTTCTTACCACCACCTCTCAATCTCAATACTAATAAAAAACAGAGTTATTATTAACAAAACAATATAGTATATAAAAAAATTATAATAAACCCAAGTGCAGAGTTGATTCCTTTTGGATGTTATAATCAGACAGGGTACGACCATCTTCTAATTGTTTACCAGCAAAAATCAATCTTTGTTGATCAGGAGGAATTCCTTCTTTGTCTTGAATCTTAGCCTTAATATTCTCAATGCTATCATTTGGTTCAACCTAGAAATTTTATTTATCAGATTTTTTGTTTATGAAATGAAAGAATTTAAGTAAATAGACACCTCTAAAGTAATAGTCTTGCCCGTCAAAGTTTTGACAAATATCTGCATGGTTTAGTAGGAAATCATATGATAAAAAAATTACAACGAGGTAATTAACTTGGGTTAAAAAACGCCTAAAATTATTCCAAGCCTTTTATCCCATATAATAATTAAAACGCCAAAGCTTCTTATTTTAATAAGTAAATTAATAGGTATATTTGGATTTAACGGAGTTGCCGATGATTATGGTGATTAAATTTTAATCTTAAAAAACTGTGTATTGGGATAGGTGGCGTCCATCAATCCATTTTTTAGCTTTAATAGAAAAAACTTAAATTTAAAAAAAAATTTCAAAATTGCATGCAATTAAATATAATTTTGAAATAATTTTTTTAAGGGCACGTGCAAATTGAATTTTTATTTTTGTAAAAATTCCAAAATTTTAAGAAGTTTTCTTTGAAATAAAACGCAAGTTTTTGAAAGTTGCTAAATTTTGTTTATGCAAATAAAATGCTTTTTCTAAATAAAAAATTTTTTAGAAAATTTTGTGCCTTTCAATCCTCAAACGGGGTGAGATTTTTGTGGCGCGAATAGTACAGTTTGGTACAAGAGGGTGGGGTCAGGGGCGTATGCAAAAACTTTTCTAAAGGAGGGGCAAGAAATTTATTTGGAGGAAAGCAACTGATTTAATTTTAATATAGCTATCTCATTTGCAAAATTATTTTATAAGGTTGTATATTTTCCAAAAAATAGCAATTTTATTGATTTCTATTCCCTTTATAGTTGATATATAAATTCGCTGGTTAGATCATAAAACTTTATAAAATTTTTAAAGGGGGCAATTGCCCCGTTTTGAACCTTAACGCCCCTGGGTGTCCAAATTGGATTAAAATTTAATATTCAAATTCTAAAAATTTATTACTAGACTTAGCATATTTTAATTACTAGTTTTATTTATTAGGGCATGCAAAGTGAGTTTTTATTTTCGTGAAATTTTTTAAATTAGGGCACGTGCAAAGTGAACTTTTATTTTCGTAAAATTTTCAAAATTTTGAAAATTTTAAAAATTTATTTTCTTTTAAAATTTTTCAAAAATTTTTTATTTTAGAAAAAGCATTTTATGCGCATAAACTAAATTTGGCAACTTTTCAAAAATTTGTGTTTTATTTCAAAATAAAATTTTTCAAAATTTTGAAAATTTCAAGAAAATAAAAACTTTTGCACGTGCCGTTAGGAATATTTTATTTTGTAGCGCAAATTTATAACAAGTTGCCAATTTTAGTATATGCACATAATATACTTTTTCTGAAATAAAAATATCTTTGTAAATGTTATGAAATAAAATAATTTCCAAAATTTTAGGAATTTTCAAAATTTTATGAAAATAAAAACTCACATTGCACGTGCCCTAAGTCACAAAAATTTAGCCCATAATATATATCATTTTTCAAGAAAATCAAAAATCAAAATGTGCTGGGGTCTAAGTAGACCCCAGAATGTTTATCGCGGGTTTGGATATTTTATAAAAAAAAACAATAATTCTTGTTATTATTATACAATAAAAACATTATCTTGATATGTAAAACTATTTTTAGACTACCTAGTAAATAAAGTTGCTATGAGAGCGTGGGGTCCATACGTACCATAATAGAATTTCTAACTTTAAATGCAAATATTTAAGCTTGAATTTACATTGAGGCATAGTTTTCAACATTAAAATTTTCCATGTGGTGTTCATATAGATCCAATTAAATAACAAACAAATTTTGTTAGACGCTGAGATAGCTCAGTGGAAAACCTTCTGCAATAGACGCAATAGGTTGCGAGTTCAAATCTGCACAGTTTCTTTGGAAAAATAGCATACATAAGCAACCAATTTAAAGCTTTTGAGTGGCATGCTTAGGCAGTGGGTCTTAAACGATATGTCTAAAGGTAAGAGCATAAGCTGAAAACCTAGGTCGCCGGCGTGCGTGCAAATCTTACTAAATAGCCCGTTGGCTTAATTAATCCGCTCGGGTTAAAGAGTCAAAGCACCAACGGGTATGGCACCAAGTGGGGAAAGGTATGGGGGATAGGATACCTCAAACGAATTGTTTGTTCTTTTTAAAATTGGAAAAAATTTTAATTCCTAATTTTGTTTATTAAATGTTTAAGAAATGTCACAAAATTTTGGCCAGTAAAGACGACATTTAAAATATAAAAAGTTCCGGGGTTAGTATGGACCCCACATTAACAATCGCGGGTTAACGCTGTTCTTAGCATACCTTTCAGGGCGTCTGACCTGTGCATAAGTGAAAAGTAAATAAGTCAAATAATGAATGAGGTATCGGTAAAACTTAAAATTCCATACAGTTTAATAGTCGTCTACCTTTAAAAGGCACAAATATATTTTTAACCTAAAAAATTAATTTGAACTAAAAAATTACACATTTAAACATGAGCGGTTATCAAATTATAACACTTTATTATAATAATTAACAGAAAAATTATATATATGATGGTAAAAATATTATTATATATGTTAATATAAAATTTCAGTTAAGCTAAATACTTCATGTAATCGTCTCATGAGATGTTGTGCCGACCATTGGCGTAGGAGAGGGGGGGGGCGGGTTTGGGGGATGAAACCCCCTCCAAGCATGCCATATCCCCACCCAAATCAAAAATTTTTACTGCATACCCCCCCCCCCCCAAACACCAATTAAATATAAAATTTAATTACATTTAAAATTCCATTAAAAATTGGCAAAAATTTTTTTTTGAAACCCCCCCCCCCCTCTCAAGCTTTCTTGCTACGTCCTTGGTGCCGACTTAGGTCCTCAAATTTTAATTTCTTAAAGGTCTATAAACTTTAGTTTTCGTAGGACCAAATGTTAAAACACTTTGGATAACACTGGACAACATAAAAAACAACATAAACGATTTTTTGAGGGTTTTGTAGAGAATTTTCTTGCGATAACGATCCCGGGTTAAGTTTTTCCAACGCCTCATTTTTTTAAACCGCGTACCAAGTTCAGAAAAGATTCACAAAATTTTTTTTTACAAATCTTGGCATATTCAGATTTCTTATAAAAAACATATCTAAAAAAGGTTATTACATAAAATTTTAGCCATTTACTTTCAAGTTATTTAGGATCAAAAAACGGAGTTTGTGACGAAAGGCACTAATTTTACATAAATTAAATAAAAAAAAAATAAATGTTTAAAAAATTAAAATCCCTTACGTTAATAATGCTTGTTTTTTGTTATAATATATTTTTAAACCTTTGTCACTACTCATAGGTTTTATGATATAAAAGCTTAAAAAAAACCCAAAAATTGAACTTAATTTGACACCGAATAACTAAAAATCTGAGGCATTGGCTACAATTCTGATTTCATATTCGTGATCAGCAAAACTTGACCAAAAACCATAGTTGCCATAAATGATGCTTAGGGTCTTTAAAATTTTGTTGTCCAGTGTAATTTAACTGCAAATTTTTTGGGCTTTGATAGAACTATTATATAAAGACAGTACCGTGTGCCTGAAATTATTTTTTAAATTAATATTAACATTTTGTTGCCCATTCCCCCTACCCCATCCCCTCATTTCGCAGGGTAGTAATAATAAGAAAAAATGATATGCCAAATAAAAGGCTAAAATTGTTTGAATTATCAGCCACCGGAGACTTAAGAAAACAGTCGGGTACTCAGCAACGGTTTTTAGAAAATTTGTTGCTGCAAGCGCTTTTCCTCTTTTAACTTCGGCTGAAACTTTTAGCTGTACGTGGTGTTGAACGCGTCGTCTTCGCCATGGGCCTCTATGCGTTTCAACTGAGACTTTAACATTGCCCTCTAAACGTTGGGCAAACTATTTTTTGAGTTTGAAATTTAAATTAAGCAACGCAAAAGAAATATGCCTCATTACGAATAACAACACAATAAGGGCCAAACGAAGATTTAATATAGAAAGAACATTTAAAGGTCTACTCATAAAGATTAGGAGAAAAGACCATAGAAACATTTCTCTTCTAAGAATTCACATTAAAATATTCTTCGCGAGATGTAGGAATTTCAATACCTCTGCTTAAAAATGGAATTTTATCTATTCTTGTGTTTTGTCAATTTGTAATTTTACTTAGTGATTATTTGATAAAAAGGGCTTTCACTTTTAAAAAAATACTTTCCATTTTTTTTTCTTTTGTGTTAATTATAAGTTATTAAACTTTTTATATTTAAGTTAAAAGGTTCACAACTATTGGCTTGACTCTATATTAAAACTTACAAATTCTGAATTGAGCTTCTTAGAACCAAATTATGCCCGCATGTTCTATATCTAACAAAATTCGGCTTTTGCGAATTTTCACTTACGATTAAATAGGCATAATACCAGTGCTGGAAAAACAATGTGCGATAAAACTATGACCCATTTTTTCCACAAAACTTGAAGACAGAAAGAGAGATACAAGTAAGGTGTAAAACAAAGAATATAAGAATGCTTCCACAAAAAAAAGGGCGGAAACTTCTGATACAAGTAGCTCTTAAAAAACGCCCTAAAAAGCTTATTTTTATTTAAATTATTAATTATCAACATCAAAACTCTATACTAGGGAAATACTTCCACTGCAATAAAGGATATTATATATTCGTAAGAATATATAAATAATATTTTGAAAAATTTCTTGATTATAAATTTTTCTGTATTTATTAAATATGCCTGGCGACAGCCGAGCATATTTATAATAGATTGATTGGGTTGTAATTTAAACTACTTACAGGTCACACAAGGCCTTAAAGGGTTATAGTCGCAAGGCTCGACCTTTGGTGGTCTATAATATACGCTGCCTTTTAAATTTTATGTCAGGCTCCTTCTGGAGTTTATATCGAGCTATGATGATAGGCCTGAAATCTCGGATCGTATTTTTTAATTTGTATTTTTTTGGTGGCTTCAATATAAAATTAGGACCCCATAATTTTATATCGCAGGCTATAAACTTTTTTAATTTTCATTTAGAAAATTATTAATAAATAAAACACAATGATAATATACCCGACCAGTTTAAAATTACGGGGAGGCAGGGCGACTTGTTTTGAGCATGCTGTCACCGGCTCAGGTGGGCCTTGGGGTCTCTACTTAAATTTTAGTCCTTTCAGTATTGTCAGAGATTTCTTTCAGAAAATCTTGATTTTTCAATTACATTATAATTTCCTTAACAATCTTGTTTAGAGTTTATAAACTAGACCGATCGGTTAATATTTTGTGATTATAATATTAATTTCTTTGAGGTTTAAAAATAGAAATATAGGTGTCAATATTTAATTTTTTAAAGAGAGAGGCTTGTAATTTAATCATTAGATATCGTAAAATTTATGCAACATTCAACCGACGTCAATTATTTTATTAATTTAAGCATTTGTGCAAAATATGAACCAATTATGTCTCTTCAATCATTGATAACGGAATAATAAAGGCATTAACATGGGAGATTACATCTAAGAAGGCATAATAAATGGCAATTAAAATACAAAACTTAAATGGAAAAAATAAAGCCAGATAAGCTTTTTTTTTCAAAATCAGAAATTTCTTTTTAAGAAACGGGGCTTTTATTAAATCTTTTCTTAAATATGCTCTTGAAGGAAGTTTTCTTTTGTGATGCCCACAAACTTGTGGACAATTTGGGAAAAACTCAACAAGTAATTAAAAAACCTATTTTTTTACTTGATTGCTTACGACAGATTATGCCATAACCCTTCTCTCACCGGCATTGTTCATTATGCAATTTATAAAAGTTTTCCGGTGAATGTTAATTGAGATAAGTAGGCAGCAGTAGGTACCATGAAAAGTACACTCTCACTCACTATTTGTGATATCAAATAATCAATCTTATAAAGATTATATTCACGATACATTATTTGTGGTTCATAAGTAAAGATTGTCTTTTCTGTGAGAGAACTATAAAGTAAATTCTCATGTTTATTAAATAAGGTCAAAAAACACAAGCCGTAAAATAGATGTAAAATTAAAGTTATGCCATTGACTGCGGCTAGTGAAAAAAAGACAAAAAAAAATTGCACGCAAATAACATTGAGGCGACTAGTGTGAAAAAAATTAGAAAGTTATGAAATATTTAAAAAAAAAATTTTTTCAAAATATTTTGTTATTCATATCATAAAACGACCAAAAAACCTAAATTCTCATTTATTGATATTAGCTGCTATAATTTTTTTTATTTTAAAAGTATATTTTTTACAATTTTGAGAAAAGAATTAGCCGCAGCCATTTAAACAAAAACCCAATTACTTAGCTTGTTTGTATTGTTTGTTTTTGCAAGTTATATTTGGCATATTACGTTAATTGAGGCATTATTAATTTTTTTACCTATGGGCACGTGCAAAGTGAGTTTTTATTTTCGTGAAATTTTTAAAATTTTGAAAAAAAAATTTTTGTAATAAAACGCAAATTTTTAAAAAGTTGCCAAATTTAGTATATGCACATAAAATGCTTTTTCTGAAATAAAAAATTTTTGAAAAAATTTTGAAAAAAATAAAATTTTTAAAATTTTCAGAATTTTCAAAATTTTACGAAAATAAAAACTCACTTTGCACGTGACCTATAGCACTTACTCAGAAATTTTTTCTTTATATTAGATTCTAATAACTTGGCATTTACAATTAATATTAAATTTTTAATGGTTTTAGTACTTATAAGCATATATGGCTTAGCAGCATACTAATAAAAGACATGATTTTGAACTAATCAATTAACAAAAATCAATAGTACATTTTTAGAAAAAAGTATTTAAATTTTAAACTGTTTTAATGACAAGAATTATTTTTTGGTAATCTTTTGATTTAAAAAAATTCGATTATTTTGACCTTGACGAAACAGGTGCATATTTATATGGGTTACCTGTATTTTGGTCATTTATTTAAAATGACTTAGAATATGTTTAGCCTACTAATTTGTGGAATCCTAATTATTGTTAATCCCCTAAGTTCTCAAATTGGTAAATTTTTACGGCACATTATAATATAGTTGTTGACGAGTTCTCTACAGTGGGAGAATCAACTGTTCTAAGTTGTGCTATTGCTGAGGAGAAAGAAAATGTTTCAAATGTAAATTTTTTTTTAATTAACAATATTAGACTTATTGGACAATTGGAACTAAAAATATTACCCTTCAAAGTGACCCAGATTCAAAATTCCGCATTAGTTTGCACCCAAGTATAAAAATTTATTTTTAGTTTTTATATATATAAAAAAAAATTGATTTCACAAAATATATAAATTTTTTTATTTGGAACATTGCAATATCTGGTTCTATATACTAAGCATTTATTTATTTATAAAATTAATTAGTGGAAACTATTTAGGCAATTTTGTTGTAGTTTATGCTTTGTTAATATTAATATTTGAGTTGAAATTGGTATCAGCGGAGTAGAATATTTTAGAAAACATTTTACAATTTATAATAGGTTGGCTTAGACCTATGGCTTAAATTAAATATGCAAATATTAATATTTTCTCTTCATGTTTGGCAATATTTGTTGACCAAATATATTTTCTTGATTATGTGTGCCTTTGGAAAAATTATTTATTTATGTAAAATTATAGTAGCCATTTGGTTCCCATTTTTTCCCCTTATTTTAGCAAATATTAGGTCTAGGTGCCTTATTTCATAAATTTTGAGGAGATTTTTCTAACTTGGTTTCATTTAACCCCATTTCTATTATCCATCTAATTTTAAAAACCATTCACAGATTAAACTTACATTAGCAAATAAATTAATTTTTGTAAAGTTTTATTACATCTTTTTACAGATTTTTACTACATCTTTTTGCATATTATTCATTATACTTATAAAATGTTTATTTATGCTATAAGGTAATGCCTAAATATGTATATTTTTTGATTCTACTTAGTATCCTAAGATATACCACATATTTTGTAATAAAATTGACATTAGTCACCCCCTCCTCCTCTTCTTCTTCTTCTTTGCGTTTTAATAACAAAAAAAAGCTTTAGTTTGGAATATGCTCAAAATATTTTTCTATATTTATGACAGGGCAAATAATTTCGCACATAATTAACAAAATTTGTTTGTCTATTAAAAATTTTTAAATATTTTTTATATTGAAAATATGGCTCATAATACCTGTATCTGCCGATTTTTTATGAATGGTTGTATTGTTAGAACAAGAATGTTTTAGTAATGTTGATTTATTATAATTATTATTGGAAATTGAATAATTAAAAACTTTGGAGCATTAATTTTAAATTTTGCAATATGGGGGCCCTTTTACATTAGTGCTCAAAACGGGCCGAAATAATTTGACCCGGCCTACCCGATACATTTTTTAAACTAGGCACGGAACCAGTCTCGCTCAATTCTGCCGGACAACCGTGTCCCGGTCTGACCCGATATTTTGTTTTTCCGAAAATTATGTATTTCAAACCATAAATTGTTTGCCACCATGATATTACATGTCAAACTAATACCCTTTGTGACAGTACGAATTTGATCTTTTTAATAACAACTAAGCTAAAGAGCACTTAAAATATAAAAAACCTTGGCCCTGGGCCACTCAGCTCGTTTTTAGACGGGCTTTGAGTGTCCTGACATTCAATTTACCTTTACATTTTTTTTATATTTTTGATTTCGAAATATTTTATATTTCAAAATATGTCTTAAGTTTTTAAATAAAATCAGACCCTACGTTTTGTCCTATAAGTATTTAGTGAAATATTATTAAGCAAAAATCAAATTTTGCAAAAAATTTAATGGCATATAATAATCAAAATTATTTTTGTTTTTTTTTCATTAAAGGTGTGAGTTTTTATTTTCGTGAAATATTCAAAATTATGAAAAATTTTATTTTGAAATAAAACGCAAATTTTCAAAATGTTGGCAATTGAAATATATGTATGTAAAATGCTTTTTTATGAAATAAACAATTTGAAAAAAATTTGAAAAAATTTTAAATTTTACGAAAATTAATTTAAAATTATACGAAAATTAAAACTCACTTGGCACGTGCCCTAAAATATGCTCGCACCAGTTCTAGACTATAATAATTAATATTATCAAATATTCCGGATAATGGATAGCTTAAATATTATTTTTTTGAGGAAGACCGAAATGGTTGGAATTAATTTGCATTCTTTAATATTTTGTAATTATTTATTTTAATAACTTCTAGATATGGCTATATTTTGGACTTAAGCTATTGGTAAAAATTAATCTAATACCTTAACAGTCCTTAGATGAACGCATGCAAACTTTGTTGTGTTTTACATTCAGTTATGCAGCGTTGAACTTGAATGGGTAGATCGGTGACCTCCAACAAATCTCAAAGCCGTCCATTTTTAATGAAAGCGGTTTAGATATTAGATCATCCGAGTCTAGTATTTCCATTTCTGCGGAGCCTGCTAAAGTTAACGGAGGCAAAGCTTTAATGATTAAGCTAATTGAAGTGAAATAGGCCCGGAGAAAACTTCATTACCTCAAATATTTTCGAAATCTTATATATTTTGAGAATTCGGTTTTTCACCTTTTTATCCATTTTAAATGTTTTTCCCCAGCACATTAGGTCTGATGAATATGTCGTCCTTGAATTGCATTAATGCTCTATACACACCTTTTAGTTATTTTATTATTAATATATATAATAACCATGTATAAACGTTCTCTGCTAACAACCCTTATTGAGGTACGTAAGTCAATGCTAATATATATCGATTTTTAAACATGGCTACCTGCTCAAAAATGTAACTGAATATTTTCTCAAATTCACCTGTAATTGTTCGGTTCTTTAAAGTTTTAATACGTTTTAGGGAAGCTCATAAAACTTAAGTATTGAAAAAAAAATTTTACAGTAAGTTTGCAATACTGTTGATAATTATTTTAAAAATTTTTTAAATTTTGTTCGTGTTTTTCTCCACATTTTTTTTGAAAGGAGATGTTTTTACGCCCTTACCATCTGTTAAATGTCAAGATTTTGTGAGAATATAAATTTGGCGTTTCACATATGTCTAGATCTTGCTAATCCCTAAATTCTGTTCCTTTTTTCCGAAATTTTTATTGTTTTTTGAATGTTTTTTCGCAGATAAACTGTATAAAATTTTAATCTCTAATTTGATGAATATTTCCCCAGATTTCTATAAAGTTTTTATCGTTTTATTTTTTTATGGTAATTGTTAAGTCCTCATTTTGGTTTGCAATGGCCTAATTCTATAAAAGTGGTATACTGAGTCATTCACGATTAGCGTTATGCGCACTTATTTAAATTTTTTCTTTTCAAAACTCAGTGTGACCGCAGCATCAAAGCTAGTTGGATTAATTTTAAAATTGATCTTTTGTCTCCTTTGAGACACATATTCACCTGACACACCTATCTTATTTTTTGTCGTATGAAATAAATTGTTTCAAATTTATTGATTTTTTGATCTTAATTTTGGGCGATTTCTTCCCTATATGTTTTATTTAATTCGTTTTGACAATATATTTTCGAAATTAAGTAAGGGAGAGGATTAGATAATTTATGCCAAATCATTCAAGTATCGGACCGGTTTTCCAGGCTGTTTAAATCCCTTAATGGGATCATATAAGGCTGATAATTTGAAAGCTTGAAAAGTTAATTTTTTATAAATTTAAAATAAAAATAAGCAAAATATCTTCGTTTTTATTTATATAGCAATCAATATAGCATTATCTTAATGGTCTCAAAACTTAAGTTTTTGATATAGTTTACATTTTCGTTAAATTTAATTGAGTTTAGAAACAGTAGTATAATGTTGTTGTTTCTAACCCGTGCGCTTGACCAATGATGAGGGAGGCTCTGAGGTGTGAGCGAGTTTGGAGGCGGCTAAGATGGGGTTTGCCCATAGTTCTAAGGGAGTTATGGAGGTCCCACGTGAGGGGCACGATAGCCAATGTAGAAGATTGTCAGTTGTTGCTTTGCAGTCCTACTTTTTGTATATGTTGGATCAGCCTAAAATAACTAGACCTAACTAATCATTGTCAAAAAGATCAAGCTAAGAGACTATGTATCCTAGCTCTCTCTCACCAGCAAATAAATAACTCTACTCTATGACACTATTTATTGCCCGGATGGTTTAAATTAATCGAACATATTCGGAGCCCAAGCATTGACTCATAAGGTCTTTAAGGCTCCGCCGAGTGTTGATTTATAACGTTTATGCCAAACATCGAAAGCGTTATGAGTTTTTTTTTGTAAAAAATAACTTTAAATTACCTATAGGCGCCTATGTACCGGGTCTGTGTTTATCTCCTAAAATTAAGGTACACTGGACAACAAAAAAAACAACATAAACGATTTTTTGAGGGGTTTGTAGACAATTTTCTTGCAATAACGATCCCGGGTTTTGTTTTTCTTCCAATGCCTCCAATTTTTTCTTAAACCGCGTCCAAAGTTCAGAAAAAAATTCACAAAATTTTTTTTTTGCTATTAATATTACAAAAAATCTGTTGCCCTATTCAGATTCCTTATATAAAACATATTTAAAAAAGATTATTACATAAAATTTTTAGCAATTTGCTTTCAAGTTATTTAGGATCACAAAATGGAGTTTATGACGAAAACCATTAATTTTACAAAAATAAAAAAAAATTTATAGATTTAAAAAAAAATTTATATATTTAAAAAAAATTTAAACCCCTTACGTTAATAATGAATGTTTTCGTTATCTAAATATATAATTAAACTTTTATTTCTACCCATGGTTTTATGATATAGAAGCCCAAAATACCCCAAAAATTGAAAAATCTCAACCTTGACACCGAATAACTAAAAATTTGAGGCATTGGCTAGAATTCTGATTTCATATCCGTGATCAGCGCCAAAAATTTGACCAAAAACCATAGTTGCTATAAATGATGCTTAGGGTCGTCCAAATTTTGTTGTCCAGTGTTATAGGAAATTTGATAATCCTGACTAGTTTATTTTTATAGTATCCCTAATTTATTCACTGTCGTAGGGCCATCTTTCACGAGCGAGCTCAAGATATTCAATGTCATGCTTGAGGTCCGGAACGTCACCAAAAACGACACGGGTGAGTATATTTGCATCTACAACGGGACCAAAGCCTCTGTGATCAACCTCATCATATTAGGTAACTATTTAATTTTTATAGCTTTTTTTGTTTGGGGTAATAGGACAGGTACGGGTTAGTTAACCAAAATTAACTTTTGATTTTTATTATCGAGGGTATACAGTTGATAGATAATTTCTTTAAAAAAATTCGTCTGTAATCGTAGCTTAATTTTGTAGTATCGTAATTTTTTGTTGTCCATATCTTGTAAGAAGAACAAAGTTTAGCAGTAAGTTGTAAACAATTTACCTTAAGTGAAAGTTTTAGCCAAAAACCTAGATCTCCGGGAGCAAATTTCACAGTCACCACGGTTTATTATCAATCACATTGATCGTATGGCCCTTGTTGGGTGAACCGTAATCTATATTTTTTCATTAGTACGCTTGGTTTTAACATAAATTATGTCTAGTTTGAACACATGCAATCTGAAACGGACATTTGCTTTTAATTTTGCTGACTTGCTTAAATAATTTGCAAAATACGGGCAAGAGTTTTTGCACGAACCAGGTAAATAATTTATGGTTTTTTTTATCTGGGTAACCGTTTCTATAACGTATATTTGTCATGTTTCCTCCGCCCCTTCGTTTAGTACAATATATCCGATATATTTTAAAATGAGATATTATTTTATATTTATATATGTATCTAGTGTTTTTTATCTATTCCGCCATCTCGTGTTATTTGTTAATTTGATTATATGCAGTAGATATAATAACATTTTGGTGTTTATAATAGTGCCCTAATTTTCATTTTGAGTGTATCATCGTTTTTGGGCCCCATATTCACCAAACTTTTCGACAATTTCATCCTTCTCCATTATTATTTTGTTTATTTATCATGAATTTTCCAATTTGATATATGGCACAATTAATATAAAAAATTTCTTTGTATAAGATTTTATTTTTTACATTACGATTGCTATGTGACCTCTAAAAACATTTCTCCAAATTAGCGTTTTTTATAAAACATTTTTATTAAAATTGAATAGTTTGTCTAGTTCTTATTTAATATGCGAACGCATTCCCATATCAATTAAATATTTATTTAAACCCTAAAAATTTTGGA
The DNA here is from genome assembly GCA_030555515.1 of Acutogordius australiensis. Classification (NCBI taxonomy): domain Eukaryota; kingdom Metazoa; phylum Nematomorpha; class Gordioida; order Gordea; family Gordiidae; genus Acutogordius; species Acutogordius australiensis. Next base: position 34,373,335 of record CM060245.1, on the reverse strand, counting down.
TATTGTATCGAATTTGATTGGTAAAAATTATAGGATTCAAATACGGCTAAATCCATTTCTAACAAGAAAACCTGCAACTTAATCAGTATTAAATAACTTATAAGCTTTCCATAGGGGAATGAATTCTACACATTTTTATGAATGCATTTTTTACAAGAATATACAGATAAAACTAAGGTGGCGATTTCTTGTTAGAATGTCTTCGTATTCCGTTAGCGGACAAATCTGTGGATCGGCCTAATTAAATTAATTTATATACCTGACTCTTATCAAATATAATTTTAAATTTAAGAAGAACATTGCCACATCCTCCATATGGATTGTTTTGTTTTTGCCCCTACGAAAAAATTTGCTTGGGCGCCTCAATATTTGAGCATCCAACAACTGCTAAAAATTTTGATTCTTTGCACAGTTCCCTTCTTTTAAAATTGAAAGACAAATTTGTTTTATTTTAAATTATAATTTGTCTCTTTTTTTTAAACAAAATCTGGCGCCGAAAGCTTAGAGTGTTTAAAAGATTCTCTTCTAAGTTTATCTTCCCCGAAAATTTTTACAAACTATAACAGGCAGCTTTGATAACTATTTTGTCATGTCTTCTCACGTGTGCCAAACATATGATCATTAAATGTAAAAACTTGCACAGTTATAATTTTTGAGAAATATTTAATTTTTATTTCATTCCAATCAAATTTTAAAGTATTTTTCCCCTCAATTGACAACAAATTTCCTGTTAAATAACCTTTAGTATACATACATATAAAACGCATCCTTTTTTTTGACATCCTCGTCCGTGGTTTTTTTTGAGAGCAGGTCTGAACTTTTCATGACTTTCGTCTAAAGGTTTCCTGTCTATGCTCTTTTCCTATGCTAAATCTAATAATCATTATAATGATGATAATAATAATTTAATAAGTAAATAGCTCAAAAAATAAAAATGAAATTCCTCGTTTTATTTAGTAGCAAAAGCCATTTTCTACCTGTTGTTTATTACATCTTTGCATACTTACTTACTTACCTTAAGTATGTTTTAACATTGCATCTCACCTTTGCAACTTCAACACCTTGCAGGTGTGTCTTTAACCTTTTTTTTAATGGTGATAATTTTTTTTTTCGTTCATTAGTTCCTCTACGGACGAATAAATCCCTTAAAAATATGTTTAAATTTGTAAAATACGTATACTAAAACAAAATATTTATATGGTTCTTATAAATTTTAATACAAAATAAATTGTGTAATTTTAATAAAAAAAATTTTGTAAGTTTGTCCGCAACCTTAGATTAGTTCCCACCATTTTTGCAAACATTTTTTGAATAGCATGGTTATTATTCTCATCTACATTTTGTTAGAATATGTTGCCTCTACCTTTTTTTTACAAAAATATATGTTGGCCATAATTTTAAAGCATATTTTGTCTGAATGCTCTTACGCACGAGTTTTATATCGAGTCCCATGATTAAAGAGATTAATAAAAACAGCTGACACATCGGTCATAGCACAGTTCTGTATCAGCTGACAAAGTATAAATCGACCCTATATGGCTGGAATTTATTTAATGTTTGATGATTCGATTTTTTTTCTAAAATAACTTTAAAACATCATCATCATTTTTGACCTTATAAAATATTCATGCCCGTGGGGTTAGGATTTAAGGGCTTATAGAGGTTGTTTTTTTAAATTTTAACTGTTTTATGAGAACCTCCTGATTTGCTCAAAGTATGAAAATTTTTTCTTGTTTTTTAATCGTTTCGCCTTTTATTATTATTGTAAATAGATAAGCCAAATGACACGGCATCCTATCCCGAAAGCGTCACCGAAGATAGTTTGTACGACGTTATGAAGCATAATATAACGATTAATGTGACATGTAATTTTTACTACCATATGTTTTTGTTATCATCTATTTTTTTTATAGAATTAATATTTTTTTATATAATTTAGTAAACTTTTTTTTCGTAAAATTTTAATTTTCTTTTTTTTGTAAGGACACGTGCAAAGTGAGTTTTTTATTTTCGTGAAATTTTCAATATTTTGAAAAATAAAATTTTGTAATAAAACGAAAATTTTTAAAAAGTTGTCAAATTTATAGTATATGCACATGAAATGCTGTTTCTAATATAAAATATTTTTCAAAAAATTTTGAAATCTTTTTTTTTAAATTTTCAGAATTTTCAAAATTTTACGAAAATAAAAACTCACCTTGAACGTGCCCTAAATAAGATATAAACTTAAGTTATCTTAAATTTTGTTAACATTTAATATTTTTGGGGCATTAACTGACCAGTTGTGTTTTTTTTTAAATTAAATTAGGGTTTATTAATAAATTGCCTGAAACTTAACGTTAATGTACTATTTGTACACAGGTCGACTTAAATTGATAAGTCAAAAAAATAAAATTATAACATGGGGGAAAAATAATCTTCTAAATGGTCTTATCTCTTAAATATAGGAAGTTTCTTCAGACTTGGCCTATTTTCTTAGGTTTATATCGAAAAAGTAACCAAATTTTTACCAATTAACAAATTTTGCAACCTTGCGACCTATGAAAATTTTAGATTTTTTTATTTTGAAATAATTTGATTTTTTATGAAATAGTGAAAAATAAATTTTCTAAGTAAGTCAAACATCAATATTTTTATTTTACAAGATATTTAGCACCTTAGTCGAAATCAACTTTGAATCTAAAATATTGTAGCATTTTAACACTATTTACAAATATTATTTTTTTTTCAATTTTTGTTTGAATGTTTTTTTTAACAAATTTTTATAACTTTCAATGTTTATAGCTGTACAAAGTTTAACTAAAAACAACGGAATTGAAAATTCCTATGATAGCGTTTCTGGTCTCTGAAATTAGTCTATAATTCTCAAAAAATTGTTGACCTATGTCATCTTTCATGATAGATTTTAAATATTCAGATTCAATTAAAAATGTGTATTTTATATTGTATATATATTAAATTTTGATCAAAATTTTTAAGTATATCATTTCCAATCAACAAAATTTATTTTCAAAAATAGCATGTTGCGCTGAACAAGGCATCCCAGCTGACTGTATGGACCCTTGTTTGGGACGACTGGGACATAAGGACGAATGTAGGGAATACAGAGAAAAAGTCGATAATTGCATCATTAGTAAACCCCTTTATTTAATTTAAAAAATATTTTTATATAAAATAGGTGTTATAAGTTTGTTAATTAAACTTAAATCATTAGTTTTATTTCTCCGTCCACTTTCTAGCTACTTCTTTAATAGTTTCTTTTTTCACCTTTTCAAATTCATTTGCTTTAAATGCTATTTGAACCAAAACTTTTTGCTATCAAGACAATTCAGATATAATGTTAAAAACTTAAAAATTTATTTATTTTTTATGTAAGATCCTTCAAATAATTTGTTGCATTTAAAAATGATAATTTTTCAATAATTTTATTTTCTCGGTTTATTTTGTTATATTTCATTTTTTAATGATGGATAAATTGACACCTACATATTTTTTTGTTTCAATATTAAAATTTCCCTAATTTTCAAACAAATAAGGTGGGAAAGATCACAGACCTTGTTGCGAAGAAAGACGGATATCTGAATATTGCATGGATTTGTGCGTTCACACTTCCAGCGAAGACTTGTACAGACATTGCCGGACCTTTTTGCCCGACATATATTATTGTATCGAACATGGTCATGGTAATATTTTATTATGCCGTAGAGTTATTAGGCAATTTAACTGAGTTTTTTTGCTTTGGGGCTGCTTATTAAACGACTCGTGCCTATGAAAACTTATTATGAATGTATAATATAATTAGGAATCATCAGATTAAATTTAAGGTCTTTTTGAATTTTTTTTACTCAATTTAACTTAATGTAATTATCACGTTAACTCAAATAACTTGCCCTCAAGTTCGAGCAAAATCATGGTTGTTTCCCATTAAAAATGTCTTTGGATGTTACAATAATAATGTTGGCACCCATAATTAGAGCCAGGCAAGAGGTATGTGATGTCTTTAGTTTTGTAGCAGTATATAAAGTTTGATTAATAAACAAAGCCGAAATGTATATAGAGTAGTAGTTTTTCATTGACTAACAATTATTTTATTTTACATAAATGTTAAAAATTTGATTTTTAGAACGACTCCCTAGTCCACCTACATTCGTTGTAGCTCGGGCCGTAAATTCCACGGCCATTAGCGTCCAATGGTTACCACCACACCACAATCCCCAACTAGTGGAATCATTTAATCTCGTTTACAGCAAAATAACACTACCTACTGATGCTGGTATTTTAGTGTTTTTTTAATATTTGTCTTTTTATTTGCCTAATATAAGGCGTTTGAACTTAGTATTTAGCATGAAGATTGTAATAGTAATTGATATAAGAGGTGTCGATTTTAATTCCAATTTTGAAAAAAATATATATTAATTTAGATAGCTTGTTTAAATAAAGCTGCTTTCGTGTTTAAACTAAATTTATTTATTTTTTACTTGATCAGCAGATGACACTGTTCAATCTTACAATCGTGAATTTACTACAACGATCAATACAAACTTAGATAGTTCGAAGTAAAACCTTTTTTGTACTTATATATTTTTCACCATACTCTTTCAAAAATTATATTAATTCACTGTGTTTAAACGTTTTTTTTGTTTTTTAATGTTTTTCAATCTATTTCTAGATTTAACAAATTTTTTTTTATTTTACAGGATCTCATTCGCTCTCATTTTGATATCAGGACTATTTGAAAATTTAATTTTTTTTTGCCAAATATAATATTTTGTCTCTTCTAAAGATATACAAAAGAAAATATATTTTAAAATACTTTCTCATTTGATTTTTGTTGTTTATTTTACAAAATAGGAAAAAAAAAATGCAAAATATATTTAAAAGCTTGAGTTTAGATGTGCGCGTATCCCAATCGCTCAGTTTTAATGTGTTTTTTCTAAAAAATCACGACATATAAAAAATTTAAAAAGAATTTTGAGAGATTAAAAAAATTGTTTTTAAAATGTTATATATGTTACAATTTTAGATCTACTCCTCTTTCTGCCTCAGTTGTCACCTTTGACCCAAATCAAGACAATCAACCCCTTAATTCGACTTTTGTTTCTTCTTCGCAAGAACCCTTAGTCGTTGAGGTTGCGCATGATGGTATTTTCATTTTTTTTGAAAATTTAAATTTCTGTTTTTTGTTACCGCCTATAATATATTTAAGCAATTTTTTTTAACTTTTATTGGGCTTTTAAGTTTATAGGCCTATCCATATACTTTTTTTTCTTCAGAAAATTTGGTTTTAAATTGCTTTTTGATTTTTCTATAACGTTTTTTTTGCGAATTTTGAAATAATCAAATTTATTTTTTTTTTATTTATGCATTTTTAAATATATTTTTAATTCGCTATCCAGATTCAATCCTTTCTGACCCGTTAAATGGCGGTGAAACTTCGTCCAAAATGATTATGCCTATTAAAGATGCTAGAACCGTAAGTTATTTGTTATATTTTATTGACACCATTCATCTGATTTGTATTTATAAAACTTGTCATTCAAAAATAATTTTTCTTATAAATCATAAACATTAGACATGTGTTATTTATGATGGAGACCAAATAAACATTTAAAGTTCTCAGTGATTTAATGTTCAAATCTATTGTTTAATTGATTTAGGATATAAAGCCACGTATAAAATTTTCAGAAAATTTATTAAAAAATATATTCTATTAAAAAATATATTTTATCAAAGAATGTATTTTTTTCCAAAGAGTTGTTAGAGTTAATATAAAAAATGTTTTTTTTTGTAGAAAAAAATTAAAATTAAAATTTTTAGAATTAATTAAATATCTATAAAAAATACTATAAACTCATTATAAATTGTGGTGACTTCTATTATTCACATATGCATTTTGGTTTTTTTTCCAATAGGTTCGTTTACCATCAACCACTTTCAGTCACATTTTAACCGGTTTAGAGGCTGGCTCAGCCTACGAAATTTACCTTATCGCCCAAACTGCCGACAATGGATCCAGCTTGCCCTCTGATTTAATCGAAGTTTTTACACCCAATATTTTGCCACCTATTACAACTGACAATAACAATAATAATAATCAAAACAATCCAAGCACAAAAGAAGGAATTATAATTTTGCCCGGAGGACGGCCTGGAAACATTGACACGACCCATAGAACTGCAGAAGAGATCGCTAATTCACTTGAACGTGTTACGAGTAAGCCTTTATAATTTGAATTTGCGTTAGCCTCAATCACAATTTTACAGTAAAATATAAAGTCCACTAAGAAGAATTGACTATTAATAAATGGATTTTGCTACGTTATATTGTATTTTTGTAAATGATTATCATTTTAATATATTTTAAATTATTAGCAATATTTTGTAAGGACCTTAATTTTTTCTTATAAAAATTATTGACTCCCTTAAAGAGTTTGAAAGTATATGTAAGTAAGTTTTGGTTTAACAAAGAATTTTTTATTCACTTAAATTAGCTCTGTACAATTTTATAAACACGAAATTATATCTAGTTTTTTAAAATAGCAAACTTAATTATATAAATTTGCCAAATATCGAACTTACATATAATTCTAAATTATTATTTTATTATTTATTTATCCTACTTATTTAATTTTTTTTAACGTCGCATTCTATTCTAAGAAAATATCTCTAAATTTTTGATATTTGTAAGAGACTCTCATCTATATTTATTTTAATTTTTTTCTATAGCATGTTGCAGAAGTCGAGGCTTACCATTTGAATGCGCGCAATCCCTCTGCACGATCGGCGGAGGATATAGTCCAACTAACGATAGCTCGCTCAGCACGCCTGATACATTGTATACTCAATTCACATCGGGCCTTGGCAATTGTGCTCCGTATTTTCAGGATTCCATGAAATGTATCATAGGTAATTCATAAATTTAATATAATTTCATTTTTTTGCTTTGTAAACAAATATTTGGTCCAAAATTTGTTATTTTTATAAAAAGACTACTTTTTTTTGTAAATAAATTTGATTCAAATTATTGCCTCCTTTGGTTAACTTATCGTCTGCTCTTATTAACTTATCGTCTGCTCCTATGTTGTTTGTTGTTTTTAACCCATGCGCTTGAAAAGGGATGGAGCTTCCGAGGTGTGAGTGAGTTTGGAGGCGGCTAAGATGGAGTTTGTTCATAGAACCAGGGGATTTATGGAGGTCCCACGTGAGGGATACGATAGCCAATGTAGAAGATTGTCAGTCGTTTCTTTGCAGTCGATGCACTTGTCGTCTGAATAGACGCGACTACGGAAGTCTGCTAGTAAATAACAGAAGCCTGATCATAGCCAAGATAATAATGATCTTTTCGCCTGGAAGAGTTTTTTCGGATTGTGATATGGGAGGAGGCCAACCATTTAAAGAATGAGAGGAGGTTTATAAGATTTTATTGCATACAACTTGGGTATGAATTTGTTTAAGCAACTGTTTTGTTAGGTTGAAGTCGAGTAAATGACTGATGCGTGGAAAACTGATTGAGGGCAAAGTATTTTTCATCGATCGAGCAGGGGCATCAAGATGAAAGAGTTCGTGTCATGGGTGATCGGAAGACACAAGACGCCAAACTGATTGCATAGTAGTTGCGGGTGGTTTGATTGGAAGAATCTGTGTTTCTTGGAAAGAGTGATCTGCCGGGGTAATTTTAAGGCAGCCCGTGATGGTGCGCAGGGCGCCGTTTTGTGCCGATTGAAGTTTGCCGAGGTTAGACTGAGAAGCTGTTAGAAACCAAACCGGGGCGGCATAGTTGATTATAAATCAATCACCTTGTAGCTAATGGATAATGTTTCTTTGTTTTGGCCCCAGAAAGTGCCCGCCAAAGCTTTTAGAAAGTCATTTCGTCTATTAACTTTTGCTGTAGTGTTTTTTATATGCTGATTGAAGTTAGGCATAGGGTCGAACGTGAGACCCAGTATTTTAGGGTTGCGAGCAAGGGGGAGTAATGAGGCCATATAAAACACAGGATCTTTGATCTGGCGTGTGAGGGGAGTGAAAAGAGTAACTGAAGATTTTGCCGGGGAACGACTAAGTTGGGGTTGGCGAAAAATTCGGATAATGAGGTATGGTAGTTGTTTAGTGAGGTCGATAGAAAATTAACATTTGAGCCTGAAGTGTAGATGGTTATGTCGTCAGCGTATGAGACGATATATATATTGGTGGGGGCGGGGGGTAGGAAGGTATCGTCTGCTCTTATTAACTTATCGTCTGCATTTAACTTACCGTCTGCTTATAAAAATTTACCGTCTGCTTTTATATATATCGTCTGCTTTTTCTGTATCCTAAAATTTGGAAATTGAGCTTGGAGATGGATTTGTACAAGTTGTTTTTAAATTACATTTATATTTTTGTTTAGATGGAAGAAATCACACATCTTGCTGTGCTGATGCTAAGATTCCTTCTCTTTGTTACAAATTTTGTGACGGAACTCACGACGAACTGAGTGATCTATTACAAACAACCTGTCTGTTCGATATAAAACCTGTTTTATCTTGTATTCGACAAGGATATGGTTTAATACAAAATTTTTCCTTTATTTTTTATTAAGTAAAATAAAACATATATTTTTGTATTAATGATATCTCATCTTATCTGGAATAAGGCTAATCAAACCCAAAAAGTGTTTAACTTTTTTTAATTTGCAGAATTATTACCAAGTCCTCCCACCCAATTGCATTCGATATTTAAGGGTTCTTACCTCCTAACGCTAGATTGGAGCCCTCCTCTCCTAAATGCTAAATTAGTTCAAAGTTACACACTCATGTATAGGCCTATAGATAAACCAAGCGTAAATGTCCCATTAATTGAAGAAACCATTGGGCAGCCTCTAACAAAAGATTTCACGTACTTTACAATTGTAAGATGATTTAAGTCTTTACATATATGATTGTTAAACAAATACATTTGATTATATATAATAAGTAAAATAATTCGTTTAATTTAATTTTTCCGTAGAAACGTTATTAAAGTATTTATGATATATTAATATTTCACAATATAAGGCAAGAATAAAATAACATAAATTAATATTTTGGGAAATTGAATTAAGATGTTTATACAGATCTTTAAATTCTAATTTTCTGAATATTTTAGAATTTAATCTAAAGAGATTAATAATTGCTTTAAATGTATATATTAGATAAGAAATATTAGTGCCATCACTAACCCTCCGTACACTCTCGAAGGTTTAAGTCCCAATACATGGTATGAAATTTTTATCGTCTCACAAGCGCTCAATGGAACTTCGCTACCTTCGAATGGGTTACGTGTTCTTACAGCAAGCATAGGTAACATCGCTGAGATAAGATTAAGTTTTAAATTTGAGACCTATACACTTTCATTTTCTGTTTCCTATTGCATTCATGTTTCAAGAAATTTCACACATTTTGGTCTGCTGTTTTTCATATATTATTTGATATATAAAAGTTTAAATTTTTTATAAGTTAAATAAACATTAAATATATTTAATTGCGGAAAGACTCTTTATTTTCATAAAAAATCGACTTTTTTATGTTGTTTTTTCATGTTTTGTTATTTGATAATTTCTATTATTCTATGTAAAATCTTTTTGTAAATCTCTATAATAATATTGCGTATATTAAAATGTTTATTATGGTTGTGTATGGAAAACGTAACGAGCGATTATTATTTTGTTTCTCTTAAATTTAATTTTGTTCACCTTTATAAATAATTCTATTATTCTAAATTATATTTTAATTTTTTTTGTTTTAAAACCATTATTATTATTTTTTGTTGGATAAAAAAAATTTTGTCCGCCATCTTTTATTTAACTTTAATTATTATTTAATCTCACTTAATAACAAGAATAATAATATAAATACATTATCATATTAGTAATAATATATAAAATATTGCTGTCTTAATATCTATCATGGCTGCCACATAAAAATGTAAAATGAGGTACACTCAAATATATAGCAATGTTTTAACCTAAGCCAATTAACAATTGTTTTGTCATTTATTTTTTAAATATTTTTTAAACATTTGTTAAATTTATATACACTATTTTTAGCATCACTTGACGATAGCGATGAAATTGAGGCTTACAAATCAGACCTCTCGCGCATAAGGATAGACGAAAAGACCATAAATTTGACCAATACCTCTAGGTCAATCGGTGGTGGCCTTAGTTATGATTTTGATACGGATTCGATAGACAAAAATGAAACGGAGATTAGGAAGGCTACAGTTGATGCTACTGAAAGGTCTCTTTATGTTTGGTTCAAAAATATAGTTGTCTTTTTTACAATTGTTTAAAATATTAAACACCTACTGTAATTATATCATTAATGAGTAAACTATGCGTGTCATTTAAATATATATTTACATGAGTCCCTTTATTATATTTGTTCATACTAATTCAACTGGAAATATTCCAGTAATCTTTTAAAGTTTAATTTGAAGTTTCATAAATTTTTTACATACCTTTTTTGTAAATTCTGTATAGCCAATTAACCGACCGAGCTCGTAACTGTTGCAAATCATATGGTATTATTGAGGGCTGCCTTAAAATGTGCAGCTACGACTTTAACACCGCGGATTGGCCCATATTCCCGACTTCCATTTGTGCTAAAAACTTTACGCAGGCCTTGATTTGCTTAGCAGGTTTTTAAATTTACTATCCCAATAACTCTATTTCGTTTAAATAAAATTTATTTTAATGATCAAAATTTAAAAAAGCAAACTTTATAGTTTATTAATTTTTATTATAATTTTATTATTATCATATTTAATATAAACTTATATTTTTTTACGAATTTGTTAATAAAATTATTGTTGAAAAATTTGATCTGCCATATATATTGACAAATTACATTCAAGTTAGCGTAATGATGGTGTTATATGATACTAGAATATTTATGCCCCATATTTCAATTCGTGTACCGTTTCAATCTTTTTCAACAAAATTATTCAATATTTAAAATATGTTAAAAAATTTGTGTTATTTTTTATACTTTCTTTCAAAAAGTTTGATTTTAAAAAATTATAATTAGCCTATATGGCGATTTATTAATAATGATAACTATTAAAATATTTTTGCTATTTTATTTTAATTTACAGCATATTTATTAAGCATTTTCATCATAGTTATTTTGATACATTAATCTATTCTAAAATGAACCATCTAAAGAGTTTCTTATAATTATTACCTGTTACCTTTTTTCGGCATCAATGCTATAACCTACTAATATAAACGCTAAACGCATTTGAGAACGCAAAATAATATTATTTGATTTTAGTTTTTCCGTTTTTAAATATTTTTATATTTTTAGCCGGTCCTAAAATTTATAACTAAGTAGTTAATTATATAAACAACTAATTTTGATTTATTTCATGAAACATTCATTCATTATATGCTAAATATTTGTTATGTTTTCATTAAAGATCAAAGAGACCATTATGATTGTTGTGCCCATCGTGAAAACGTACCAACCGAATGTGCCTCGTATTGTAGATCTCAATCTAATCTCCTTGTTAAACCTGACAGTCCCACCTGTTTCCCACATGTGAATGGCATGATTGAATGTTTTCGTGATAACATAAGTGAGTTATCAAATTTACTCAATAAAAAATTATTGAAAATGGATTGTTACCACATACTTTTATTACATTGGGGTGGCAAACCTGGGTGCTTTATAAACCGTAACATCAATATTTTGTCGTCCCTTAATTATATTTTTGCTCGCACCGGCTTCGGTAACTTAGTTTTTTGGCATAAGCTCTTATGTAAGAAAGTTAACTGACTAAGTAGGTCCCGTTCAAGAGCCAATTGTGATTTTATATGTGCAAAATTTCTTGAGAAGAAAAGCCGCGTAAGCACGGAGTTGAATGCCAGACCTCTTGCATGTAAGACGGGGACACTGAGCTATATGACCCCAGAGTCCGCAAATTTTATTTAAAATTACGATGTCTAAATATACAAAATTCATTAAACGTAAAAGTTTTAGGGCAATTAATGAGTAACAACACATTTGATATGTGTAACATATAATAAATACTTCCTTAAGTTTTGTATTTTACTGATCTGTTTAATTACATCAGCAATATATAGCATTAATTAATAATTGTTTAAAGATAAAATACTTAAGTAAACTTTATCTGTTATACTTTAATAAATTCAAAAAGAAATTTTATAGATTTTAATTTTTTTAGATTGTATTTTTATCTTTCTAGTTTCTTCGATTTAAAAAGATTAAAGATATACTATTTTGAATTCGGTCCATAATAAAAATGGATATATATATAACTTATATTTATGTAAATTTAATTTTAACTAAAATTTTTGAAACTTTACAATCAACTTGAGTTTAGTGTCTTATTTAATAAAATTTTAAATTGTAATTTTATTTTCTTGTCTCACAGGAAAATTACCTCGACCCCCAAAGCATCTTAGGCTTGTTCAAACTGGGAAAACATTTGTTAAATTTCGCTGGGACGCTCCTGATCAGACCTTTTTGGACTTGGATGATACTGATGATAATGCTACCTACTTAAACTACAAAGTGGTATACGCCCAAATCAGTTTTTCCTTCCACTTTCCACCACCTGAAACAGTACTAAATATTAAGTTTGTATGTATATGTGAATAAAATTAACAATAAGACAACTATTATTAATTGGGATGAGTATTGAGATTGAGGTTTTTTAGCTTATGCAGTCCTTCAATTTTTTATAAGAAATACAAGTATTTGAATTTTTTAGATATTCATAAATAACTAATTTAATACCGAAATTCGATTATTTAAATTTTCGGAATCGAGCTTTTTCGATAAAAAATTACAAACATTTTTATCTTGATAACTAACAAAAAATTAGTTCAATAAACAAAAAATTTACGATTTCAATAATCTATTCAACAATTTATATATGCGAAAATTAATGTAACACATTTATATTTTTTTATGCAATTTTAGATTACGGTCAACACAACATTCGTTGAAATACCTAATCTTAAGCCCAACGCCACATACCGAATACATTTGGTCACAACAAATAGACATGGAAATAGCCTACCCTCTTACGCTATCTTAGCAACTACTTTACCCTCTAATTTTGGTACATTTTCATATACATATCTATATATAAAAATGTTTAATACTTTTGGATAGGGCGCGTTCAGACGTTATTCGTTGTCACAAAAAATTTCGAATATTTAAATTTTTTGTAAAATTTGATGAGTTTATGGATTAAAAGTTTTAAATCATTTTAACATTATTATATAACAAAGGCAGTTGCTTTAAGCATTTTTTGAAATAAGAAATTATCATCTATATAAATATAGCTAATTATCGTTTCAAAATTTTTTTCTTAGTAAATTATGACCCTTAAATTTTGTAACATTAAACCAATGTTTATTTTTCATATAAATTTTGAAATTTTACAAAATATGAATGAAGTCTGAATGCAACATTGTTTTTAAAAATATGTTTTCGACAAATTTTTCAGCCACATTTTCAAGACAGCTCTATGTTTTTTTATGCTTCCATTGTATGATTGTCGAATTATACAATATCTATCGTTTGCAAAAGCGGTTTTTTAATATTTTATACATAAAACAACTCGACAATTTCTTCACTAATTAAGCAGATCAATTTTTTATGTGTACCATTTTTTATAGTTTAGCCTGCTATAAACTAATATTTAAAAAAATGTTAAACAACTAAATGAGAAGAAACCTGATGTTGTAAAAAATTATTTTATGTATTTAACTGTTAAAATTTTAATAATTAAACAATTTTATTAAATATTTAAATTCTATCCGGACTGTAGGGTTAAAATTAAGTTTAACAGTGTACCTGGTTTTTATATAATTTTTTTTTAATATAAATTTTTATCTAAATTTTATTTGTTTTTTTAACATTTTCCATTAATTTTTATTATTTATATGGTTTGCAAAGTTTGGGCAGAAATAGGTTGAACTGTTGTATAAACACATAGATATTTCACAAATAAAATAATTTTGCATTTTAATAATTACTAACACTTACATATCACATTTTTTTAGTACCTCCAAGCCAGAATGCCCCACCCAAACCCCGTGAAATACTGATACACGACGTGGGTGTTACTACCATACGTATCAGCTGGAAGGATAGCATCCCATCTTCTTTTTTCCCCTTGTCTAGTGCATCAGCTAACTCAGAGAATAACAATAGGGATGGTAGCAAAGGAATTCCTTCGATTCCCCTCATTCCAAATCTCATTTACAGGGTCCGTTATCACGAGGGCAGGGAGTATGAACCGAGTTGGCCACCCTTGGATCAATATCACACGGTAACAATTTTTTGCTATATCATATTAAATTTGTTGTAAAATTTTGCAAGTCTTGGGAAATCATGATTTGTGTTAGTTGTTAAATCTTTAAATTAAATCTTATATTGCCTTAATTAATATTCTGTAGTATTGGTTATTACACAGGTCAACAAATTATTGATTATGAGCTCATTACAGAAATCACGTCTCATCTTAGGGATTTTCAATCCGTTTACCGTTTTTCTAAGTCATTTAGCCATATTGGGAGAGAAATAAGATTAGAACTACAAAATATTTTTACAATTTTAATAATTTTTGTTTTCACCCACACTATTATAGATTAATGTTACTCAGCGGGAGCATAATTTTACGGGACTCAAACCAAATACGCTCTATAGGTTTTTTATTACCTCTGACAATAATTTCACTGAAAGCCAGCGTTCCGAAATTATAAGCGTTAAAACGAGGCATCAAGGTATATTTAAATTTCAAAAAATTGTAGGAATTTTTTTAAATACCTCTTATAATAAAATAAATTTCTTTTTCAAATATTCTTTTGCAAATATATATGCAAAACAACACTTATTCATTTTTTCATATTCTCCATTTATGATTCTACCCTTTTATTTTTATAAGCTATTTTTTTGAAATATTTAACAATTCGTAACTTTCGAAATTACCGAAAAACATTTTTTATTGTATCGGACGCCTTATTTGAACACATTAAAATAACTGAAACACATGTTTTTACGGTGGAAAAAAAGAGATTAACATATTAATAAGCTAAAAAGTCCATGTTAAAAAATAAGCGAAATTTGCCCTCAAAACTTAAACCAATTAATTGAAATTTTTCGACGATTTTGTAATTATCAACTTAATTTAAATTCTGTTTAGCCGCACCTCGAGCCTTCATAAGTATAAGCCCGGGTGAATTTAACATAACCGAAGGCACGTCGGTCTATATGAAATGCGAGACTGAAGGGTATCCACCCCCCACCGTTACCTGGTATAGCGAGTAAGTATTGTATTTTCATTTATACCTTTTTAATCTTTTGCAATATGGGTTATAATTTTTTTAATGTTATAATATACTATTTTTTAAATGAGAAAATTTTTAAATTATTAAAATTTATTGACCTAATATATAATGTTTTTCATTTTGAGACAATTGATGAATGAATGTTAATCTAAGCTATTAACTTTTGATTTTTTAATAATCCTTAATCATAACATGAAGAAACAATATCTAATCTATAATATATTTAACACTTATATAGGAAGGATAAATTTCGATCAATTATAGCCCAGGGGGAATATCTGAATCTCACGCAAGTTCACAGACTTGCATCTGGCCAATATAAATGTGTTGCTAGAAACGGGTTATTACCCAAAGGAAAAGACTATGCCCATATCAAAATTGCTTGTAAACATTATATTTACTTAAACGTTTTTTATGTGCAGTAAAAGCTAATTTGATATATCATGAATTATAATACATAAAGGTGTAACTGTATATATAATTTTTGTTATTTATATCAATTACTGTATATAATAATTTTGTATTTAATATTTAATATTAAAAATAAGTTGCTCCACTTGCTATGGCCAAAGTTAAGGAGGTTCTGGCGATGCCAAACGGCTCTGCTCAGTTGCGATGCATCATAGAGGCTTACCCCCTAAATTCGAAAGATGTTTTTTGGTATCGAAACGGTACCTTACTGCCTAAAGGTGTTTTTATTTTAATTTTAACAACTTTAGAATAATTTTGAATAAGTTAGCTTCATTTAAATATTGAATGATTAAATACTTTTATATTTAACATATCGAATTGAGATAATAACATCAACAATCTTGCATTTCCTAAATCAAGCCATTAATAACATTGAAGATGCAAAAAATGTTAAAAAACGTATGAGCTAAAATTCTAAAAAAAGAATCAAAATTTGTTAGTTAAAATGTTAAGCTTAAACTTGAAATAATATCATAATGTTAATGCGGTCAAAAATATCTTGTAATGCAAAATTTTGAGCAATTCATAGATGTGGGGAGCTTATTAACTAAAAATTTAAATGTTTTTCAAATAATTTAAAGGATTTAAATATAGAAAAAATATTTATTTATGGATTCTAATATAATTAGTCAAGTTTGCTAAATTTAACATCCATTTGTTTGATATTATGAGGCTGTAAGGTCCTCTCCCAAATAATTAAAAACGGCAAAATCAGAAAAGAGATCCATATTACTGAAATTTGTCTTATCTATGATCAATTAAGAAATTATATTAATTTATAAATTTTTTATTGTCTTTATTTGATAGAAGACGGAGGTGATAATTACCGATACGAACTTATACGCACCGACCAGATCAAATTTTATGCTTCTACCACAAAAATTAATCAAGGAAGTTCATTTGCAAATCTGCCAAATTTTCAAAATCCAGACTCTGATATCATTTCGAATGGCAATTTAGACGCTCCTAATTTGGTCAATCGCAACGTTTACCGAGACGAAGAGACACAAGCCAATAGTTATACCTACATTCTTAGGCTGATACTTAAAAATTTAAACGTAAACGCTGATTTCGGAGACTACATGTGTCAAGTTCAAAACAGGCTCGGAACCGACCGAGATGTTGTTCGCCTCAAAATTGCCCCGGGTTATTTAAATACGAACGCTGATTTGCCAAGCGGCCGGCAGGTTCCACCCTTTTACCCTGGACCTGCTCCAGATAATTCCGAAGGAGGAGGAATCACCCAGAGCATCGATTACTATATGCCAAACTTTACAAGTATGATTTATTTTACTGCCTATTGTTTTTTTATCTTTAACAAGTAAAAATTATATTATACCAAAATTAAATTAATTAAATTATTTTTATATTTTAATTTAATGACAGACATTTAAACATCAATTTCTTGTGTTAAATCTAGATTAGCAAATCTAGATTAGCATGCTCAAATTTAGGTTTTGATATAATGTAACTTTTTTGATGTCAAGAAATCGACTTTGTTTCGCTAATTATATAAAATATGCTGAATTTCGTATTAAATATATATATTTATACAAAAATTATTTAACAATCATAAATAAATATTTTCTTTGCTGCATTGTATTTATAAAAAAATACAAATTTATTTTAATGTATTTGACGTTCAAATACGCCTTGATTATGCCTCCCCTTCCCCCTTTTTTACCGTAAACCCGAGTTTGTATTCTTAAGGTTACAAATTATCCACCAACCTTTTGAGGCAATATAGGGTTAGACTAAGTCAAATGATCATTGGCTTAACGTTCGATCTAGAAGTTTAGCCTAGGGTTAACAACGATGGTAGCTTAGGGTTCGGGTAGCTTAAAATGTTATATCTACATGTTGATTTAGAGTACAAGGCGTAAGTGGATTAGATTAGAACTATTTTAATTTTCTGACAAACGAGCTTATTTATGGTTGACCAACAGATCCTATTTATTTCGCACTTACCTTTATTAATTCCTTTTTACACTATGATTAAATAGGTTGTTGCAGCACCCTAAACGTCAAACCGATATGTCGACCGGCCTGTTACTACAACATAGATCTCAATGCCCTCATTTTCGGCAATACCAATGTTTCCCAAAGCAACGATTTATCGCCCAGTGAAAAGGCTGACACCATGTTACGGGCCATGTCTACAACCTATATGCTTACTTGCATTTCCGAGCTCGCCAAAATTGTGCATTGCGCGGCAGGTCATCTTATTTTTAATTTTTAAAATTTCTGAATTTGAGAGCTTATTATTTTTTTACTATTTTTCACGCCGCGTGCAAAAATTTATGAAAAAAATCAATTTTTTTTGATTTTTTTTCTATTTGTCAAATTACATGAGAAACCATCGTTAGAAATTTAAAATAATATTTTTTTTTCTATAAACTTCACTGAAATTTTTGTTACTATAAAATTTATTGTTTAACGGAGAGATCTGTAAAAATATAAAATGACTTGGAACAATTTTTTCCGCGCAATTACAACATAAAAGATTTTTATATTTCGTATTTTTTGCGAAAAAAAAGCAAAAACTCATTTTACACGTGGCCGAAATATTATGGGCATAATTAAAATATGTAATAGTTTACATTACAAATTAATATTCAATGCTTTTCTTTCATTACTTGTTTGCTATCGTTAAATTATTATAGAATTATATGGCAATCTCAATCATAAATAACTATTAAATTTTGCATTTTAGGACTGCTTAAAACAAATAAATATTTAAACTCAATTTAATATATTCAAATAGATGGTCGCAACCATAATCAATGCTGCAAAACCCGAAATGTCCCCGGGCATTGCATACGTTTCTGCGAAGGGACGGTCCCGCCCTATGCTACGTCAAATCTACAAACTTGTATGGGATACGCACAGACCATATTTGATTGTTACTATAACGGAACAAGTATAATATTATTTGTTAAAATTTGTTTGGATGAAGTGTTTTTGATATAAACACATTTATATTGCTTAGTGTCCCACGGCATACTTAAGCCATAACTCCAAAGCCCTATATTAGGTAATCCTTTAACTTAGATCAAAACTTAAGAATTTTTAGCAAGAAATTGACAATATTTAAATATGTTTAGATGAGACTGATCAGTAAGCCTTAAAATTTTACTATAATTTTTACAGCTTTTTGCTCTAAAGTAATTTAAATTAGGCATAAAGCTTCTAAATTAATGCAAAGCCTATAACAAATATTTTTTCGGTAATTTGCCCAAAATTTTAAATTTATAATCTTATACAAAATATATATAGCGTGCATCGATAAACATTGTTAGTTAAAAACTTTTTTGTTAATTTTTTTAGATCGACGCGATTTAAATAACATTTTAAATATATAATAAATTATGTTTAAAAACCCTTCCTAATGACATTGTAGTAACAATCCCCTCTTCTCCTCACAACGTTCGTGCACGTTTAGTCCATGGCACCGAAGTTTTGCTCCAATGGTCACCCCCAGAAAGTAATCGCCTCCTTGTAAAGTACTACCTTACATCCCATCGACCTGCTAATCAAATCAAATGGAATCAGGTTATAAGGGCATGGTTTAATTTCATTTTTTTGAAAAAGTATTTATTTTTGGCGATTAACTTGTTCCTGCAATCAATACTTTAATTTATACTTTGCAGAAAAAGTTAACTTACGCAGTATGCGGCAACCCTTTTTGAATTAATAACGATTTGTTCGCTTGGTTTACATTAATTACTTTCTTGCAGTAGGTTTTTTGTTCTATATCCCATCAAGGCAGTCCTTTTGTATTTTAAAGAAATAACGCAGCTAAACGATTTAACCCACAGGAACTCCCTACTTTAGACCTACGTTACTGTCAATTTTAGTTTTAAGTTTGTTTTCCCCTATATTTCAAAGATTTTTTGTGACTACATAAAATGAGCCAACAGTTATGAGGGTAGGAGGAGTGAGAAGATTGTCGACGGCTATGCCTTAAACGGTTATTATGATTAAGTGCTTTTCTTTAGTGCTATAACATCCCTCACAGGTCAACAAATATGTCGCAGAATATAAGTTTATGATAACTTCCATGATAGCCCGATCTCTTACATATTTTCCGTATTCCTAAATTACCTCGGCCTTCGGCTCCTTAGATCCGTTCATAGCGAAAAATGGCCAAAAATTTAGTTTTTTTATCTAATTTATTATATATTATATTTGTTATCTCAAAATAATGAGAAATATATTGTATTGATACATAAAGCTTTTACATTTGCATTTAAATAATACAAATTATTTCGCGTCCAGACTTAAATACGACACGATAGATTATCCCTTTTTAATAAAAATATTATTTAAAGTTTGATAACAGTTTAGATGTTGTGAATATGCAAAAAATTTTAATTTATTTTAGTTTTGAATTTTATTTTGTTTTTTTTTACTCTTTTTTTCTAACATTTTTAATGTTTTAGCTGACTAACAGATTAGAAAAATGGATTTAAAAATTACTAAGATGGCTTTGATCTCTGTAATTAACTCATAACTCTCAAAGATTTGTTGACCTGTAAAATGATACATTTTCCGAAATACTATTGCAACCGAGCTTTACTATTGTTTCAGAGAAGGGCGTTATTTTTATTTGCTAAAACATTTTGCCATCTCTTTATAGACATGACATATCCATCAGCCCATGCAACCATCTAACCTAGACCACTAGCTAAAAAAAATTCTGCCAGCTAAATGACAATATTAAATATATCTAATACTTAAGAGACTGGTCTGCTCTGCCCTACAATTTCATTTGATACATTAAAAAATTTATGGAGATCTTGGTATAAAAAATTCATGCAAATCAGAGCAGTTAAAAAAAGAGCAAATGAGCCATTGAATTATGGACAATTCCTTTTTCTAATTTTAAGCTCTTTGCATTTTTTAATTTTATTATTTGCCTATTTTTTTTAATTAAAAGTTAGCCAATAGATTTAAATGCTTGACCTGTTTAAATTTTTATACCTTACATTTTGATTAGATACGTTCGGAAGCTAACGTTATACGTCTTAAGGACTTAAAGCCCAACACCGAATACATTATCCAAGTCGAGGCTCACAGTGCTCACGGGTCGTCTCACCGATCTCCTGAAATTTCCATCACTACTCGGGATGCCGAGGGTAAAAAAAATTTCTTAGCCGTTAATTCTGAAGAATTCAAATTCGTTTATAGTTATATCGAAACAAACTTAGCTTTTTAAAAATAATCCAAAAATTGTTTCTAAAAATAAAAATTGATTCGAAAACATAAATAATTTGAAAGTTATTCATGTTAAAAAGCCATCTAAACTGACAAATTTAAACTTCAAATAATATTTTTTTTCTCATATTTAAAAATCATGTCACGTTTTTGTTGGGGTGCAAAATATTAATACAATTTGAATGCTAGTGGCTTAATATACTAAATTTTATTTCATAAGGTTCCAAAAAATAGAAGTTGATTTTCGTATAAACTTTTTTTTTATTCTAATGTTTGAGGTAAAACTATCAAAATTGCTTGATGTGGCAATTATTGATACGATCAGATTTAGTGGCTTTGGCTAAAAAAAAATTAGATATAGGAAAAAACTATTTGAGATAGGCTGTTATGTTGATTGTATTTTATTAAATTGATAAATCTCTAACATTTGACTACTGTTGTTTTATATAACATTAAGAGTCAAAAATTATTTTTTAACCAAGAGCGTAGGTTGTTATAAGTTGTCCCACTATAAGCAATTTTATCAATCTATATTACCATATTTTTTAGGTTGTATTAAATAAATTTTAATGGCAAGCCGTTTAAAAATTATTTTTGATCAGGATTATGTATATTATATAAAAATCTTGATATTAAAAATTTAAGTTAAAATTTTGTATGAAATTTGTGTAAAATTTGATAAATTATACCTCAAAGTTATGACTTATTTACAGAACATTTTTATATACGTTTTTTAATATTTGAATTATAGGTCAAAAAGTATCATTTTTAATAAACTTTAAGTTGGCGGCAGATTGTTTATTAGAACTAAATATGAATATAAATGTTATAAATCTATAGTCCATTTAAAGGTCTAATTTAAAATATTTCTTTGTGTCTTGTTATTGATTTTTTTTATTTCTATAATCAAGCATATAGGGCTCATAAAATTTTGCATAAACCACGGTTTATTGTTATTTAAAGTTATATACATTTTTTAAAATAATTGTTCGAATTTTTATTTTGTTTTGTTGGTTGACGAGCTCGTGGCCGCTGAAAATAACTAGGACATTGACGAATACTGGGGTCCAAAGGGCAAAGTTATTAATATTATCCAGGGGCCAAAGGTAGGTATTAATATTGCCGTGCTCCGCGGGGAAAAAGACGGGGATTATTAGGGGGAGGGGCATTAGGATAAAGAATAATTACTTGTAGACCTTTATATTTTTTTCAAACATTCACTTATTCAGACTTTTTTTATTTATTTCAAACAATTTATTGCCTCATTCCATCAAAACATCGAATTCCTCATAGTTACTCCCGGCACTTAGCCAACAAAACAAATTTCTTTTTTTTTATCACCAAAAAACTACAACTAAAAAAACTAACTAAAATGATTATATTTTCCTTATCCTCTTAGGCTTCTCGTGCGCGTGGCTTCTCGTGCGCGTGATTTCTCGTGTGCTTTGGCACGCGCACGACATTAGTATGTTTATAATTAGTTTACATATATTTTAACAATGCTGTAGATCAAGTCAACGTAGAAAATTCTATAAATTTTCGCCACGAAAATACTTTAGGGGGTCAAAGTTTGACAAATTCCGGTAACCATAATAGCAACAACCATAGACCAGCTACGATTGCCCTTGCCTTTGTAGGCATAGTACTACTCTTATCCGTTATTGGCTTTGCCATCTTCGTCCTCTACAAGTGAGATTTTTTTGTATTAAGATTTGTCACTATTTTGAAATTTAAAAAAATTTATAGATTCTTTAGCCAATGTTAAGCTTGAGGAATTGGAGCGCACAAAACATAGATACATATGTTGAGTGCTGAAATATATAATGTTTTGTCTTTAATTATTGTTAACTCACCTTAAATCTACTTGGTTTTAAAGTAATTTTTTGCCAACTTAAATAATAAAATTTGAGATCTTTAAAGTAAGATGGCCTTATAGATGATTTTTTGCGTTTTTTTCTCAAGTTTTGGTGCATTTTACTTAATAAACTTTTAATACTTTCTTAACGTATAACATTGTAAAATATTTAAAATGAATTTACCGTATATATTTATGGCTACAGGGGTTTAAATTAATATTTTTTCATTTTATATAACTTTTAGGAAGCACATGGTGGCCTTTAGTCACCCCGTGTCATTTGACAATCCTGGATACGATAAAGAACACGCATTGGAGGATATTCATGTAACGCTATCCATTCTTTTTATGATCATTTTTTTAAGGGGCTTACCCTGACGGGTATGCCGTCTCTTTCAAGAGATGTAGGGCAAGGGAGGGCGGCATTGTTTTAGCAGGTGAATGATTCTGGTCTTCGATTTTGCCAGAGTTGTAAAGCCTGCATGCTATAATATTCCGGAGAGTGCGGCGTCATTTCGATGGATATTGTGGTATTGGCGGAGAGACGCGCTTAATCCTATTGACCCTAGGGGTTATGAACGCCGCCGCATAGCAATTTTAATGCTCCTCACCCCAAAAAAATGATCATTTTTACAATTGTAGATTATATATAAATTTCAATTTAAAATTTATATATTTATGTTTCAATAAATAAAATTTTTATTTAGCCCGCAAACAAAAATGGTCTTGGCGTATTACCTCTCAAAAACCATCCCACGTCCCAATACGATAATAACGAAGATTATTATAAAGAAAATATTAACAATAATAATAACAATAATCATAAGATCATAAATAATAATACTCAAAATGGTAATAGCGTGAAAGGCACAAGCTATTCGTCCCCGTTCAAAAGTTCCGTTAAATATAACCTCAAGCCACCGAGCTTCAATTCCCTACTAAACGGGGGTAGTTTTAAAAGTATCTTGAGTAGTTCAAATATTGCAAATAATTCAAATACCAATTCACCCGGCTCTCAGGATTCGATTCCGCATACGACGACAACACATAACAATACTAGAGGTCCAGACTCATCTACCTTTAATGGGATTAGCGGATGGCATTTGCCATCCCTACATGCCCTATCCTCTGAAGGAAGCAGTAATGCCACACTCATGAGACAATTAGAGGAACCTCTCACAAATTTCTCTAATCCTAACTCCAATCCGGAATTATCCAAAAATAATTCGAATTTTAAAACTAATAACAAAATTAATAATAATAATAATAATGAAATAATATTACTCCCACCCCCAGCCAAACCTAAAAGTAATCGACAAAACATTGCATCGGCAAATATAAACCTATTGGGAGATGAACCTCCCGTTCCATATAACAGGAATAATCTCATTTTGCCCGATATTTCTACGAATAGTCCGGATATAACAGAACGGATAATCATTTAGAACTTTTACTTTAATCGTATAATGCACGAGATGAGATATCCTAAATTAGCAAAATTCTTAAGGTTCCCAGATTCTTGCAAATTTCTTCTAAACATAATTTGATAGGCACAACATGATTGTAATATAATTGTGACAAGGAATAACTTGAAACATATACTCAAACTTACAAAATATTCACCTTTACTTTTGTCCAAGCCTTTTAAAATATATTGTAATAATTATCGACATTCGGTTATACTTATAATTTCGTGGATCTACGAGACGACCCATTTAGAATGATTGTTGATAATGGTACTTGGCGGTAGATATAACACGCCTTTGGAATAGTGCCTTCACATATACCGGTAATTTATGCTAATGCTTACACTGTCCAGGACATCAAATTTGTAAATGATATTTTTCGCTGCACAGACTCTATTATTGATAAGGTCTTTTCAGTTTAATACCTGATATTGTCTTAAATCAAGTAAACTATTTGTCAATGTATCAGGGAGCTGGCCTATTTGCCTAGCCTATATCTGTTGATTAATGCATCAACTTATCGTAAGTTCTATGCTAAGTTACGGATGATAGGTGGACATCCCGACCCGATTCGGTTTTTTTTAATACAACTATAAAATTTTAGTACGTAAAATTATCAACTTTTTGGACCCCTGTAAGAATTTGTTAGATTTTGATTTTATAACCATATGTTTCACTATTATGCGCCTACTTGTACGTATGTCAACAATCTTAATGCACCATTCCATCCACATTCTTATTTGTATAGTTTTTTACCATTTTTTTTAGTTATCCTTTTAAATTTTTTTGTATATACATGTAACAATAGTTTTGTTACGCTTAAAGCGATCTGTAAAATCAACGTTTCATAATTTTATTTCTTAACCTATATAAATATTAATAGATTTTTAAGTAAATAGTTCTCCAAATGTATAAACCAATTTGATCTACCATACATCAACATCCAAATTTTTGTTAATATGTAAGGTTAGCAATCTCATTACTCTTTTTATAAGTTGTATGTTATTTTTTGACCGTCAAATAGATATAAATTTAGATTTTTATCACTATACATTATTTTTTAAATGTATTTTATCGTCTCTACTAATTAACGATTTTTAATTTTTAATAATTACATGGTGCACAACATTATTCAATAAGTAGTTTAAACGATTAAAATTATTATTTGTTGTCTCATATATATATATCCTCTTATATTTTTAATTGCAACGTAAAATTTATCCGCATAATATGGTAAAATATATATAACCACAATGTATTATGCCCGCTCTATTACATTATTAATATTTTCAAATTTATTTGTCTAGCTAAGTCTTGAATTTCAAAAATATTTTTACATGGTACGTTAATTAGATGGCTTTTTGATTTAGCATGTGCCTGACCGCTTAATCAAAATGCCATTTGATTAGCCTACAATTATATGTTGCGTATTTTTGGAGTAGTAGGAGATTAATTAGACCCGAATTACTGCAAAAATTAGTTAGCTAAAAAAACTATAATCAACACATTAGACACTTTTAAATTGACAATATATATATTTTTAGTGTTTTTAGTTATGCTCCTTAATTACAACTTTTTTTCACAAAGGCCTTTACAAGACACATTTTATCACAAGACATTTTAAATCTGTTTTAGTTTAAAAATTTACATTTTTTTTTATTATAAATAATATATATAATAATAAAATATTATATCATATTATTGTATTTAAAAATCGTTATATAGTGTCTTAGAAATTAACTCTAACTAAATTTTTTGTATTTCTTAATTGTGTAAAATACAATAATATCAAGGTATATAATCAATCTAATAATAAAATCATTTTTTTTGCCTTCAAATCCTTAATAAGGCTAAAAATTGGTACACTAATAGTATCCTTAGGTGTTTATAAAAACTTAGTTATAGTTGTCCTACAATTTCAATTTTGTAATCAATTTTGCATTATTCTAATTAAAATGTTTATGCAATTAATGAAGCAGAATTTTTTTCGATTTTTTTAAATGTAGTTTGGTGGGAGATAAATAATTATTTGAATCAATAAAAAACAATTATATAATTTAATGTTAGCTATCAAAAATTTTTTTTACATAATTAGTTTTATTAAAATTTCTAAAACAATTTTTGGAAATCCGAAAATTACTATTTTATGGTTATTTAAATTTAAAATAACAAACTGCTGAAAGTTGAATTTTACACCTAATTAAATGCTACAAAATATCATTAATTATTCATACTTTTTGCCATAATTGTTTGAAATTGAGGTCCATACTGAAACCTGGTGTAACTTTTTTTAACACGTGTAACGGCGGGGTAAAATCGCAAATAATAAATTAAAGTTTTTACAAAATGGTTTCATGTCAAAGTCAAATTACTTGTGCGATATTTAAAAGGAAGTATATTAAACCCCGTTTTTTTCCTAGAATCGTAGGGCCTACGTGCCCAAGTCCAAAATGCGGCGCCATCTTTTAAGTGTTTTGGGTTACGCACTTATTTCTATTGGTCAAAGAGCTAATGAAGGTCGTCTCTCAAAGCAATGCCTTAGTTAACAAAAAAAAATAAACTAGTTTTGTGCTTTTTTTGCATATAAAAGTTAAAAAATTAAAATTAATCTAAAATCCTTTATTGTCAGACAACAATTGAAAAACAAATAAAAATTTAATTTAAAATGTGACAAAAATACACTTGTATAATGATGATTGTTAATAGTCAATAAACTTGTGATTGTTAAAAATATTTAAAAAAAAAATGATTTAAATTACATACTGAAATTCTGCTAGGGTAAATAGGCTACTTTAATTTGTGGAATTAGATTAAACCCTAGTAACGACTTAACTTAAATTGTCCTCTAAAAAGATAATGCATGAAAAGTGAAGCAAAATGAATCGTTTAATATTCCAGTAAATATAGAATTTTAAGATTTAAGGTAAAAAGCAATTACGAAAGTCCCAAATATTTTAAATTATGGATCAGAAGCCTTTAAAAATTGAAAATGCTGCTTTTAAAGACAACAATAACACGCACAAAGACAAAATGGATAAGGGTCCTAAATGTCTCATTAATGAAAACGAAAATCTCATAGTTGGCGAGGGTGAATCCATAGCCGATCCGCTGATTGCGCCCATTTTTAAGCTCGGTCGAGTTATTGGAAGTGGAGCATTTGGTCAACTTAGATTATGTACCGATGTTTCGACTGATAAAGTAGTTTATAAATATATTGCTTACGTTAATTATAAAGTAAGTGTTTTATTTACCTGAAAATTTTCAAATTTCTTATTCAATAGCCGCGATGAGCCTGTTTTGTAGTTCGATGGGAGGCAGCGAATGAATCCTGCTGCCTACTTCAAAAGATTGAGCCTTAAAAATTAGGTTCTAACAGGTGTTAAAACTTATTTCATTTTAACACGCCACCCGCTGGAGTTATAAGAGGCTTTAGACGAGTAAATAGTTTCCTAATGGGGAAAAGGATGTCGGCTCAGATAGCTTAGTGGCAAATCTCCTGTCCTAGACGCAGGAGGTTGCGAGTTCGAATTCGTGCACAGTAGTTTTTTTTCCTCGGATAAATAGTGTACATGCGCAACCACTTTGAAGCTTCTGAGTGACCTGATTAGGCTCTAAACGATAAGTCTTAAAGTAAGAGCCTAGGCTAAAAACCTAGGTAACCGGCGTATGCGAGCAAATCTTAATATTTAACCCGTCGGCAATACATTAATCGCTTTGACCGGGTTAAAAGAGTTAAATTAGCCGGCGCCCCTAAATGGGGAAAGGCCTTTGAGAAAATTCCAAACTAAGTGTTATTTTTAATGGGGAAAAGGGCTTAGAAGAAACTCCAATCACCAATCCAAGTTGTTTTAATCATTTAAATAAGTTTAAATTCACAATTAAAATAATAATATATTTGTTCGTGATACATTACACTGGACAAAAAACAACAAAAACGATTTTTAGAGGATTTTTTAGAAAATTTTCTTGCAACATAACGATCCCAGAAGTTTTCCCCAATGCCTCCATATTTTTAACTGTGTCCAAATTTCAAAAAAAATTTAAAAATTTTTTAATGAATTTTATAAAAAATCTATTGGCATGCTCAGAATCCAAAGAACTTGTCTAAAAAAAGTTATAGCTTAAAATTTTTCATTTTAATATCAAGTTATTTAGGATCAAAAAACGATTTCTACGACATATACCACTAAATGCAAATTAATTAAAAAAATTACAAAAATAAAAAAATAATTGAATAATATAAAAAAATTTATAGCCTTACGTTTATAATTAATGTTTCCGTAGTCTAAATATAATTTTATACTTTTGTTACCTAAATTTTATGAGACGCCCATATTACCCCATATATCTCAACTTTAACACCAAATAACTTAATATCTGAGGTGTTGGGTAAAATTCTAATTTCATATTCGTCATAAACACGAAAAACTTGACCAATAACGATAGTTGCCATAAATGATGCTTTGGGTCGTCCGAAATTTGTTATCTCCAGTGTTATATATCTTTAATAAAAAAAAAACATCAACCAAAATAATTTCTATAATTATTCTTTAGCCCATTTAGGGTAATACAAAAAATTTAGGCACCAAGTATGGCCATAAGGCAGTGTAAAAAACTTACAAATTTATAATTTTAAAAAACCCGAACATAATTTTCAAATAAAAACAAATGGAAGGTGTATGCCGTAAAACTTGAGAGTGTCGATGCCAAGCAACTACAATTGCATAAAGAATACCACGTTTACTGGATGATTCACAAGGAAAACGGCGTGCAAGATCACAAGGAAAATGCTGGGTTCACGAACTCTCTACTTGGAAAATTAAGCCCGTCTAAGCCAGTTGATGGAACAGGTAAATGCTTTATTATATTCACTCTTAGTATCTTAATTTCTTGGATGCTTAGTTAATATATTGCATATATAATAAAATGAGTATCCATACATGTATAACGTATTTTAAAAATTTAGACAAAATAATAAACAACAATTGTGGCCTAATCATCAACATCTCACCAATTTACATATTTTCCCTTTGAATTCTTAGTAGCGTCTGGCCGAGCATTTAACTGGAAACAATAAATTTTTGTAATATAAATAAATTATTTTTTCAGACGAAATCATTTTGAAATTAACATTAATTCCTGCTAACCTGCTTTGCTTTCAAATTGTTATATAGTCTTGATTGACAAAAATTTTAAATATCGCAAAAAATGTCAACTTTGTCATTTTATCACCTTTATAATGTTAAGATTAATCAATTGCAACCATTTTGATTTAATTTTATCAGCCCTGGCTAAGACAAAAACTGAAAAGTGCGAAAAATTTTAATTGTGCCCAATTTTTTAATTATTTTTTGCCTCCAATTTTTTTACTGGACCAAAAGTAGATAAAGCTATCAGCTTGTTAATTCCGTTGGGCCAGTTTGCTAAATCCAAACTATTTTGAACTTCAGTTTTGAACAAAATGTATTTGACAGCCCAAAAATGAGTGAATTGAAAATAAAATTAAACATTATAAAAAAAAATAAAAGCCTTACCTTTTTTTACAATTTAATTAACCCAAAAAATATATTTTCAAATTTTTATTATTCCAACTATTAAACTTATTACAAGAAAACAACTCTACAAAAATAGCTCCTAAGTACTAATGGCTTTACTACATTAAAGTTTTTTTCATAAACTCGCATAGTTATGGTTTGTTAGGCTTGAATTCATTACGAAAGAGTTAGGTAAATTTTAATATTAAAAAACCCTTATTTTGAAATCTTGTGTGAAATTATTTAAAAAAAAACTAGGATCGAAAAAGCGAAGCTTACTGGCCGGCATCTTGAGAAAAACTAGTGGATTCGTAGGTACGGGGGTAGTCAGCAGTAGCGGACTAAAACGTTCCACTAGAAAAAATAGTCGATTTTATCAAGAAGGCACTCACATCCCGATGGGATTCACTCAAATCTACTATTACGGTGAATGTACGAATCGTTTTAATGCGCTCGTCATGGACTTATTGGGTATCAAACCCTCTGTTAATAGAGAAATTTTAAACTAAATAATTTCGAAATCTTAACCTAAGGGAGGGTCCAACTTTTAAAGTTTATTTAATAATAACTAAAATTAAAAGCTCATGGTTGATATAAATGAGGCTTAATCTCTCTGTTAGTAATTGTACGTTTATTAAATAATCCAAATCAAAACATATGTTATTATCATACGCACATGAACATGTCTTATTATATATGATGTCTTATTATGTACGACAGGCTGAACACCTCCCCCCTTTTGAATATCCTTGTGGTTGACCAACGTATAGTTTTATTTTTTATTAATTTTACATTGCCGTGCAACCCAAAATTTTCATATCAATGTCAACCCTTCCTACACTTTCAGGAATAGTCAAGGTCTTCACTCTCCTTTTTTAGAAAATTTTTAGCTGCACCAGCCAAAAAAAAAATTTTATTTAATTATATAAAAAAAAACATTTAGATCCACAAATTCAACAAAATATACTTGGTTCCACTTTTATAAAAAATAGGGTTTATAAGGAGTCGGTTCCAGCCATCTTTCATTACAATTATATCATTATGACAACATTACAAAACTATCAGATTAGTGCAAAATTATTTGAGATCTTTTTTGAGCGACACGAACTGGATATTACAGAGGACGGGAAAAATGGAATCCATCCATATAATGTTCACCGACATGTTGCAACGAAAATCACCGCAAACAGCTCGTTTGGCCATTGCACTTATGAGAGTTTTGAATCCCGTACCGGCCCCAGCGACCGAGATTCACAGGCAGGCTGATCGGCAAGCATACAAATGTGCGCCATCTATTTTGACGGGGTTATTACCGTTGAAGGTTTGTTGGGCTGAATCTAGGGCATTGTTCGATAGACCGGACTAAATAGTTCCACCATTTTTTTTTTAATATCGGGCTTCAACCCCCATTTTTGGTATATTTATGTGTAATTATATCAATTAAAAAAAATTATATCATAAACAAATTATAAATTAATAACTCGTATCTTAAAAAATTATTACACATTATTTTATAAGTAGGGCAAAGATAAATTAATAAAATTTTTTTTTTAAATATTATAAAGTTTGTGAAGTATAATTATGTATAGTGCCAATATAAATTAATAAAACTTATTTAAATATTCTAAAGTTTGTATAATTATGTATCATAATGGCATAGGTATATAAAATAATTTAAAAATTATTATTTAAATAATACTAAATTTGTTTAAATTATATTGGGCATTTTCCAATTTTAACAACTTTATATACGATTAAAAACAAGGCTAAACTTGTGTGTTTTCTTTAAAGACCAAAAACTGTTCATATTTACGGCCACCCGTTTATTGAGCAACAATACCCCTTAATTTACCGTCTTTTAATGATCCCCGTATTGCCATTCCTCTCATCTTATATTTTTTTTTTCACAAACATTTAATTAAACTTTATTACAACATCTAATTACTTTCTCATGCATTTTTACCAAAAAAATTCACCCGAAAAATTTAATCCTGGTTCAGGATTTGGCCCCGAAAAAACCCTTTTTAGACGTCGCCCTCTAAAAAGTAATAAACCCACATTCAAGGTTAGATTTATAAGCATTGGCCTACTAACCTTGTGTGTAAAACCGGGATCCCCCAGGATATCCTAAATTTAATCATCATGAATAACTAACCTAATTACTCTTAATTTACTTAAGATCATCCAATTAATCAATTTAATTCGCCCTAATTTTATCAAAATTTTCATATCAACTTTTCCATTAACCTAAATTCTCACTCTTCTATATACAGGGATCATTGACATCAAGAATTACTTACTTTTTAAATAAATAATTTTATCAAAAAGCTTTTATCTTTAATCCATTATCATAAATCTTGTTAAATTAACTAAAAAAATCACACGAGTTAAACGCGTCGGCTACCTTTTTACTTTAACTACATGTAAAATCTTTTATCTTAATAAATTTGTTTGATCCCAGTTGCCTATATTAACTTAAAACAAAAATATATAAAAATTATAAAATCTAACTTTTCTAAACAAAAACCAATCATTAACTTTTAGCTTTGATCTGCTCTATATGTTTAATTACCTTTTCCGCAGTCACGTTTATTGGCTTAACTTCGTAAAATTTTTTTCCCATATACTTTTATCACTTCCCCTTCTTGCCATTCCGCCGCCTTTCTTTAAACCACACGTTTTGGCCTATTTTGAATTTCGATGTAATTTTTATTGCCTTTTTTTTTCCTCAGCAACTCTTCCAAGCCTATCGGCGAAACTAGGCCACGTCAGTTCCCTTCCCAAAAATTGATACGCTATGGCTTGTTTTCCCATGGATTAAAATTAAAATAAAAATGGCCTTTCCTATTAAATTAACCATGCCATTGCTAGCCGGATGAAACGGGGTTGAAAAATAATTTTTCTTAAGCTTTTCACAAAATATATCAAACTCTTGATGAAAAAACTGGCTGTAGTTTTTAGTGTTAACCACTCTTCAATATTAATTAAAGGAAAAAATACTTCACTCACCGCAGGATTTACCGTCCGTCTGTAGTCCGAGCATGTAAATCAATGTTTTCTTTAGGTACAACCAACTAGCAGGGTCGCCCATTCGTTCATTTCACAGGCTGATAATCTTTTCCTTTGGCACCCTTGCTGTAAAAAATTTTGGGACCACATTTTCTATTAATTTTATTTTCACAAAAAAAAAAATTTTTTAAACATCCTAATTCATTCTTACAAATGCCAGGAAACATGTTGACCAAAACTTTAACTTCATAATCTCACATAATCTCACCCTTTAATAATTGAATTTTTAAATAAACAATGTTAATAAATTATTAATATGCCCTTGAGTGATGTGCTTTACCCAATCATACCATAAAATTTGGAATTTTTTTAATAGTTCCTTAAAACTTGCTAACCAATCCCATCCTATTATAGCTACACCAGGTTGATTGGTGATCCAGAGTTTTATATTCCCCTCCCTATTTTTATACAAAATTGTTAAGTTCAAAACACGTAATAATTCAACTTTTGATTGTCAAATTGTCTTAAATTAAAATTTTTTTTTTTTATTAATTTCAAAACCAAATAATTTATCAAAAATGTTTTTACTTATATCACTCTAGGGTTAAAAAAAAATTGATATTGAAAACACTCATATATAAATATATAATTAAAAATTTGTAACTGCCTTGTTTTAGTTTGACATTAATCATTTTACTATGTCTGGCCCTTTTTTTTCAAAGTTCCCCCTTGGCCCTGACCAGTTGTAATCAGGGCTGTTAATCTG
This sequence comes from Acutogordius australiensis, assembly GCA_030555515.1. NCBI lineage: Eukaryota > Metazoa > Nematomorpha > Gordioida > Gordea > Gordiidae > Acutogordius > Acutogordius australiensis. The sequence goes on along the minus strand of CM060245.1, from coordinate 34,339,678 downwards.
ACCCAGGGCGGGTCGCTGACCGCAACCCACCGGCGACCCAAAACCGGGTTAGCGCCCAAAAACGACCGGGTCAAACGCCGGGTTGTTTTGTAGAAAAATAATAATAAAATAAGGAATATTATTTTTTACCCTTTTATGTGTGTAGAGGGGGAAAGAAAGAGGGATTTATTATGTGTTGTGGTGAACATACCGATTTTTTTTTCAGATACACATTTAAAAATAATCCTTTTAACAATATAAAATTTTCAGGTTTTTACTACGATAGACGATAGTTTTTTAGGTAAAGAAAATAATTGTGGGAGAAAATTAGTATTTTGTATTTTGTTAAATATTAAATATAACTTTGTCCAGTGTCTCCTACTCCGGGGGGGGTAGGAACCAAGCGGTTCCAAAAAATCGGCCGAGGGGGGTAGGTATTCGAGGGGGGTAGGTATAGTTATGGGGGGAATATGAATAAATTACGAAGTTTGTTACCCCCGAGATTTTGCCGAGGGGGGTAGCTCTTCCATGAAATTTGGGGAGTAGGAGACGCTGACTTTGTCAATATTAAGCCATGTAAAATTTTTGTTTGCACTATTTATTAATAAATTTTTCAATGTCAAGTCTGCTGAAATTGTGTCATTAGATTCTCCTAAATGCAAATAAATTGAATTTGTTTTATTTTTTTGGTTGGGACGGTCGTGTGTTAGTAATCTTTATATAAAGTTTTTCAATTAGGCTTTATTAATAAATTTTGATTTCGTCATTATTAAGCCTGCTGGATGTCACCTATCTGTCGCAAATGTCTATAATTTGACTTATGTAAAATTTTTCAAGTTTTTTTTTTTTAACCTATTTATTAATAAATTTGCAAATTTGTTAATATGAAGCCTGCTGGTTAATGTCACCTGAATGTCGCAAATTTTTATAATTTAACATTGAATAAATATATTCGATTTTTTTCGGGCTGCCATATATGAGTAATTTTGTGGAAATTTATTAGTTTTAGGCAACTAGTGACATTTCAGAATTGTCGCACCTGCCATTATTTAAATTTTGAAAAAACTTTTTCGATTTTTTTTTGTTTTTAAACTTATTTATTAATAAATTTTGGCGAATTTTGTTATGAAGCCTGCTGAGTTAATGTTACCTGAATGTCGCAAATTTTTATAATTTAACAGTGAATAAATATATTCGATTTTTTTTGTTCGGGCTGCCATATATGAGTAATTTTTGTGGAAATTTATTAGTTTTAGGCAACTAATGACATTTCAGAATTGTCGCAACTGCCATTATTTAAATTTTGAAAAAACTTTTTCGAGTTTTTTTTTTTTTTTAAACTTATTTATTAATAAATTTTGGCGAATTTTGTTAATATGAAGCCTGCTGAGTTAATGTCACCTGAGTGTCGCAAATTTTTATAATTTAACATTGAATAAATATATTCGATTTTTTTTTCGGGCTGCCATATATGAGTAATTTTTGTGGAAATTTATTAGTTTTAGGCAACTAATGACATTTCAGAATTGTCGCAACTGCCATTATTTAAATTTTGAAAAAACTTTTCGAGTTTTTTTTTTAAACTTATTTATTAATAAATTTTGGCGAATTTTGTTAATATGAAGCCTGCTGAGTTAATGTCACCTGAATGTCGCAAATTTTTATAATTTAACAGTGAATAAATATATTCGATTTTTTTTGTTCGGGCTGCCATATATGAGTAATTTTTGTGGAAATTTATTAGTTTTAGGCAACTAGTGACATTTCAGAATTGTCGCAACTGCCATTATTTAAATTTTGAAAAAACTTTTTCGAGTTTTTTTTGTTTTAATTCCGGGCAGTTTTTGGGAGTGTTTTTCAAATGGAGTTCCCCTGGAACTCCCGGTGAATCGGAGTCCTTCCCGAATTCCGGAGTTTCGACATGCCCTATTAGTCATAGAGAAGACCCTTTGCTCTGATCCCAGAACAAAAACCTTTACCCTAAAATCTCAAGATTGCTAAATCATTTTTGACCCTTCAAGCCACCTCAGCTGAAAGCAAGCGGGTTTTTAGTAGCAGTGGAAGATTTTGATAACAATAGACCGAAACAGTCTCGGAGTAGACACGGTGTCTGAACTGACGAAGTGTATGGGTTGTAACAAAAGTTTAAAAACATATTAAGATAACGGAAACATTCATTAATAATAAGGCGTTTAAAATTTTCTGTAATATTTAATTTTTATTTATTTTTTTCATTTTTATAAAATTAGTGGTTTTTGTCATAAACTTCTTTTATTGATCCTAAATAATTTGAAAGGAAATTGCTAAAAATTTTATGTAATAACCTTTTTTAGATATGTTTTTTATAAGGAATCTGAATATGCCAATAGATTTTTTGTAGAATTAATAATAATAAAAATTTTGCGAATTTTTTTTTTGAACTTTGGACGCGGTTTAAAAAAAATTGGAGGCATTGGAAAAAAATTAAGTCCAGGATCGTTATCGCAAGAAAATTCTCTACAAAACCCTCAAAATCGTTTATGTTGTTTTTTTTGTTGTCCAGTGTAATATATTGTTGTTTCAAAAAATGAATAACAAAATTATAAAGTAGCACAAGAATAATAAATTTTTGTTCAGTATTTTTTTAAAATCCCGAAAAAGGGAGGTATCAAGGTTAGATGTGGACAAGGGGTCACTTTTCAAATCACATTGTAGAATTTTAATATAAAAAATTGAATATTTCTAAATTATATCTCTAAAAAAGACCAAAGTGTTGTTAAATCGATCTTCTCAAAATGGAAGGGGGAGGAAGTTGAGCTAAATTTTTACTGTACTTATGTAAATTCTAATTAGAATAATATAAAATAGCTTCCTATAATTAGATATTTTCAGTTAATATCTGAAAAAACAAGATTAAAATGGTATATTATGCATATAAATGCCTATAACAGCTGATAGAGTAACGGAAGTGAAAATTAATTTTTATGTTTAGATCTGGCTTTATATAAGACCCAATATTTGACTCCTTTTTAGCTTTTAAAGCTTAAGGTATTTTAATTATGATCAAACGACCCAAACACGCCGGTTTTTGATTCCATTTTCGACCCGGGCATGTGCCGGTGGGTCGCCGACCGGTCGCCATGGGTCACCGGGTCGTATTAACAGCCCTGGTTGTAATCCATTTCAATAATAGGCCCTTCCCACCCATTGAGTCTAATTGGCCCCGCCCAATTATGATAAGCCTTATAAGAACCTAAATTCTTGTCATGTCCTAACCTACCGTTATTAAAACACGTTGGTTGTGGTCTAAGGACCAACACTTTGTGGTTATAGTGTTTTCTATAGATTATATATAAAATCAATAAAATTACTCTAAAAATTATTAAATTTTGTCGTAATTCAAAAGAAATGTTAATAGTTTTCTTAAACATTATTAATTAAAATCATTACTAAAATTATTCTCAATTCACTATGTGATAAAATTAAAATCCATGTCAAAAAAATAAGAAAACATTTTTGGTATTAATTTTTGTTTATATATTGGTCAATATAAATTTTAATTATTTACTTTTTACCTGATCTGAATATGAATTTTCCAACAAACCGTTTTTCACCGCTGCCACCACTTATAAATGAGGCTTATTTCTGTTAGTAATTGTACGTTTATTAAATAATCCAAATCAAAACATATGTTATTATCATACGCACATGAACATGTCTTATTATATATGATGTCTTATTATATACGACAGGCTGAACAGTTGAATTTAAAAGCGTTGAAATTTTTTGAAGAAATCATGTAGATCAAAAATCATCGATGTTTATACAGAGATTAAGATCTAAATAATAAAATATCTCTAATTGTGTTTAGAGCAACTGCCCCGAAGTTCAAAAAATAATATATTTTTAAAAAATTTATAATTTTCGATGTAACGACTCAGAATTTAACATTTTTAAGAAATTAAATCAACTTTAAACGCGTTTTATTTCTTCTAAATATGCAAAAAAATCCTCTTTTTTTATTATTGAAGCCGTTCATTTAAAAGGGGCGAAATAATAGAGGGAACACTTCGGACCTTCAGACCTTGTCTATACATGTTACAAAGCGAATTAAAGTTATGTGTTAACCTTATGCTGCGAAGCTATAATTATCAGAAACATTTTCTCACTTAAATGAAATACATATTTTTTTTTATTCGGATAGGGGAGAGCGGGGGACAAGATGATTGTTTTTTCAATATCATTTGATCATAACTTTTTTTTTTAAATGATCGATTCAATCGTTTTATATTTCAAAAGATTTTAAATCATATGCAACTTCGCCACCTGGCCACTCTGCCCTACTATATTTTTTTATGATATTCCAATACCGAGCAAAATTTGAGTAAGGGGCGACTACGGCAGTGATTTGTCATTTTCATTTTGTAAAATATTTAAAAACTCGTAAGTTTTAAAAAAAGGGGGCTGGGGGCAGCGGGGTTTTATTTAAGCAATCCATCATTTTCCACAGGATAAACAGCTGTATTGTAAATTTACAAAAAACGCTAGGTCAGCTCGACCCATTTTAACTACGGCCCTGTTTATAGCTTCTCAAATATGTAGGACCAAGTCTCCAAGAACTGTTTATCATGTTACACAAACGACTCTCACTAAAAACCGTCCTCATGTTGGGCATGCAAACGCTCGATCGAATTGAGTTCCTGCACCGCAAGGGTATCATTTACCGTGATATAAAGCCCCAAAATTTCTTGATCGGTCGAAAAAGTTTGAACCTCGACAACATTGTGTACCTGGTGGATTTCGGACTTTCCAAAGAGTACACTACACCTGAGGGTATTTTACACTCGATATATATGTTGTAGGGCACAATAAGCGATCGCAGACAATTTGTAATGTCTCAAAGATTAGGCTTTACTTTTTCTTTAATTTATTTGCATCCGGTAAAAAATAATAATTTCATTTTTAGTTAACAAAATAAGTAAGCATAAGAGGATTAATACGAAGAATTTAAATGGCAGTTAAAATGAATTTTTCCTAGAGAATGAACAATTGAATTGATTGAATCCTTTACTTCAAAAATTACTTTTCTAACAAAAAGGTTTGCTTTAAAATTAGTTTATACTTGAAATCCGTGTATCTATGAAAAACTACCTTTTTCATTTTTTAACCTTGCACAAATCAATTTAGAACATAAATTGGCTTTGGGATCGTCGTAAGCCAGCCATATTTAAAAATATATTACCAACTACCAAACACTTAAGGTCATCACATCCCTTTTAAAGTGAAGCGTTCATTGACGGGAACGGCTCGTTACATGTCGATAAACACTCACGAGGGCGCAGAACAAAGCCGGAGAGATGACATCGAAAGCTTAGCCTATCTTTACCTGTATTTCCTTAAGGGCTCTTTGCCTTGGCAGAATCTCGATCCCGAAAAGGTCTACACTAACAAGGAGAGGTTTGTTTTATTATTTCGAGACGGAAAATTCTGCTTGAATATTAGACTAGTGTTGGCAATAAAATTATGACAATATATTATCAGAGTAGTGAGACAAAACCGTTGGGAGTGAAGAGGGTCCAGAAAAATGCCTTAATAATAAATAACTTAATATTATCTGATCTAATATGCGACACCATACTCATATTCTCTTAAATTAGCTTTGGCTCGTTTAACAATTAAGCCATGAAATAAGAAAAAGAATAACACTGGACAAAAAAATTTGGACGACCCTAAGCATTATGGCAACTATGGTTTTTGGTCAAGTTTTTGGCGCTGATCACAAATATGAAATCAGAATTTTAGCCAATGCCTCCTATTTTTAGTTATTCGGTGTCAAATTCGAGATTTTTTATTTTTTGGGGTATTTTGGGCTTCAATATCATAAAACCTACGGGTAGTAACAAAAGTTTAAAAATATGTTTAGTTAACGAAAACATTCATTATTAACGTAAGACTTTTAAATTTTTTTTTAATATTTAGATTCTTTTAATTTTTTTGATATTTTATAAAATTAGTGGTTTTCGTCATGAAATCCGTTTTTTGATCCTAAGTAACTTGAAAGTAAATTGCTAGTAATTTTAGGTAATAACCTTTTTTAGATATAGTTTTTATAAGGAATCTAAATATGCCAAAGAATTTTTGGAAAATTTATGATTATAGAAATTTTTTGAATTTTTTTTGAACTTTGGACGCGTTTAAAAAAAATTGAAGGCAATGGAAAAAAAATTAAGCCCGGGATCGTTTTCGCAAGAAAATTCTCTACAAAACCCTTAAAAAATTGTTTATGTTGTTTATTTGTTGTTAAGTGTAATTTTTTTATATTTTTTTTTCAATTTGTCGAACTACTTATAAAATAATACATTGTAAAGCAAATTTAATGCTTTATTTCTAACAGACTTAAATAAATAATTTTTGAATATTTATTTTTTTAAGAAACTATAATTTTTATAATTGATCACACATTTGAAGTTTTATCTAAAAATTAAATTTATTATTTTGAATTATATTTCTGTCAATTTATACAAAAAAATAAATAGATGTTATGTTTCGCATCTAAAGATTTAAACCAGTGAAAAAAGTAGGCCAAAATAGGAAAAATTGGTTATTCTCCTCGGGTCAAAAAAACGAATGTCTTTCCCAAAAAATGGGGAAACGGCCCATTTTAGAAGCCCATAATTTTTTTCTATAGTTCAAAAAAACCAAAAAACCCCCCACCCCCCCTTTCTACAAGGAAACTAGACTTCTTAAAAAAAGCTCCCTTTTTATATTAGAAAAACACCTGTTAAGTCCCCATTAGGGCTGGCCTTTTTTCCTGGCCTAAAGCGATAAATATTTTATTTTACTATTTAGACCTCTAAATTATTTGTTTTTTTATACAATTAAACAACGCTCCTCGCATTCGTGAAAAAAAATTTTTATAACACGAGGGCAATAATTTTATATCTTGGTTAAAAAAAAGTTAATGCCTTAATGGTGTGGCAGTTCAGATTGGGAAAGGGATGGGGGGTTGAATAACATAGGAAAACACAATTTAAAACCTTCTTTGCCACAAACGCAAAAATTCATTTTGAATGCGCCGTAAAACAAAAACAGCTACCCTGTGCTGGTTACCATTTTAATATAACCTTATTTAAATGGCCTAATTTGCACACAAATAACACTGGACAACAAAAAGAAACAACATCAACGATTTTTTGAGGGTTTTGTAGAGAATTTTTTTGCGATAACGATCCTGGGTTTAGTTTTTTTTCCAATGCCTCCAATTTTTTTTTTTAAACCGCGTCCAAAGTTCAGAAAAAAATTCACAAAATTTCTTTAACTATTAATTTTCAAAAAAATCTAATGGCATATTCAGATTCCTTATAAAAAACATATCTAAAAAGAGTTATTACCTAAAATTATTAGCAATTTACTTTCAAGTTATTTAAGATCAAAAAACGGATTTTATGACAAAAACCACTAATTTTATGAAAATGAAAAAATAAAAAGAAATTAAATATTGTAAAAAAATTTAAACCCCTTACGTTAATAATGAATGTTTCTGTTATCTAAATATATTTTTAAACTTTTGTTACTAGCCATAGGTTTTATGATATAGAAGCCCAAAATATCCCAAAAATTGAAAAATCTCAACTTTGATATTGAATAACTAAAAATCTGAGGCATTGTCTAAAATTCTGATTTCATACTCGTGATCAGCGCCAATACTTGACCAAAAACCATAGTTGCCATAAATGATGCTTAGGGTCGTCCAAATTTTGTTGTCCAGTGTAATTTATGCACATCATCATCGAATTTGTAAGGTATAGAATGATCGGACTTAAGAAACGTGATAGCGTCAAAACAGCTGTGGGCAATGCCGTAGTCGACGAACTGTACGTTGATGTGCCAGTTCAATTCCAAAAGTTCTTGGCTTATGCCAGAGCCTTAAGCTTCGAAGCCGAGCCGGATTACGCTTACTTGAGGGGCTTGCTCGAGGATTTGTTTGAGAGCTCAAACTTCGTAAATGACGGTCGTTTTGATTGGAACACGAGGAAATTTTCAGCTGATGCCTTGAGTAGTAAATTTACATCCTCCAACGTGGTGGCCACCGATATTGCTCCAATTATAGAAGAAGGGCCGGGAGCTCAACCGGATGCTAATAAGAGGGATGCGGGCGTTAAGGATGAAACGGGAAAGGATGCAAGGCAACAAGATAACGTCGGTCAGCAACAAGAATCAAAAGAAGACAAGAAAGGTGAATTTTGAATATTGAGTTCAAGTTTTTCCGCTAAAAGTATAAAAGCTAACCCATGGTAGTAAAATACAAAGTTGAAAAAAGGATCAAGTCATTAGATTATAAATATAAGTGAAAAAATAAATTAAAGTTTTCATTTGATAGATATATTCAAAAAAAGGGTATTTGATCTATCTGAGGCTATGAAAGAGGGTTGGAGAATAGTGATTCAAATGTAGCCAATAAGAATATAATTTATAACCATGCGGCTTTTATTTTGCTATAAATGCCTTTACCTGTTTTTGACATAATTCTAAAAATTTGAAAAAAACTAAATTAATTTAAAAAAATTGTCCGTAAGTATTAAATATTAATATGGAGAAAATAATTGTTTTCGTTTTTATTTAAATTTTTATTTATTTAACTTTCTTGTATCAAGCGGGGGCAGTTATTGTAAAATAAGTGTCTAAGATAGTCAGTAGGGGAAGGCTAACTTTGGTTAATTTGCAGTTGCGGTATAGCTTCGTTATTTTATAATTCGCGAAAATCAAAAGTGTTTTATAGAGATGCCAAAGAAACAAATTTTTAATGTTTTTCTTTGGTAACATAAGTATAAGACATTAAAGAGTGCGATATATGGCTTTGTATCAGAGATCCGCAAAAACCAAAATTTGGGAGCCCTGCCCGGGTTTATTTTTTTTCCTTTACGCCGGCCCGGCCCGGGTTCAATTTTTTTGCCTTTACGCCGGCCCGGCCCAACCCGGTTTTTTTTTTAAATTTTTGAGCCCGGCCCGGAAGAAAAATTTTAAGCCCGGCTAAAACTCGGGTTTAATTATTTTTATAATTTTCAATATTTATCTTGAATTTTGTTGAATGAAAATTATAGTGAGAAAAAAATAGGCCATTTAATCTATATTAAAAGAAAAACTTATTTACAGAGAAGTTATGCTGTAATGAAGTTTAATAAAAAATAATTTAATAAATAATTTTTGATATATATTAATTTATTTAACCAACCCGGGCTTAATTTTTGCGCCGGCCCGGCCCGGACCCGGGCCGGGTCCGGATTTCCGGGCCGGCTGCGGATCCCTGCCTTGTATTCATTATTTAATTCAATCCTATAATTCTCAATATTTTTCCGAAAAAATAAAAATTATTTTGAACGTACTCCTTGATATAATTTTATAGAAAATAATAAAGTCAGTAAGACAATAAAAATAAAAAGAACGATAAAAATAAGTTTTTGTTAGGGCACGTCAGCGTCTCCTACTCCCCAAATTTCATAAAAAAGCTACCCCCCTTGGCAAAATCTCGGGGATTACTTTATTCCCCCGCCCCTCCCACCCAATTTTTTGTCTGATTATAAGCAGCCACTTCAAATTAATTCAATTTTATTTATTATAATAAATTTTTATAATGATATAAATGTTTAAAATTATTGATAATTAAGTCATTATATAATTGCAATGAATTGTCCTCCTCAGAATTTAACAAAAAGAGATTTTGTAAAAACATATCTCCCATTTTGTTACGAAGAGAAGTTTTATTTAATTTTATCTTGCTAATGGATCTCTCAGCGCTACAGCTGGAGATCGTTATTGTGAGCATGGTTAACAAGGAGTACCAAAAAACGGGTAAACAAAATTTGAAAACTTGGTAATTTTAAATAATTAAAATTAATTGTAACATTTTACATATATTTAATATTTTTTTTTATTATACAAATAAAAATATAGCTTAAGATTATATTGTTACACTTTCTTTTATTTATTTAATTTCGATCTAGCAACATAATTTATTATAATTTTAATATTTTAAAATACTGTGAAAAATTTTTTAATAATTATTAAAAAAATTTTATAGGTGGGTTTAAAATTTTTTTCTAATCTTAAAAATATATAAAATGAAAAAGCTATAACTAAAAAAATAGTATTATTTAAAATCACTTTTTAACCTACATTAACATATAAAAATTTTTATTTTAAATAATTTTTTGATATAGTAAATTTAGGTGAAAATATGCCAAACAGATACTTTTTGACAACTTTAATAGCAAATAAAATGAAAATTAGATCAGTAAAAACGGAAAGCACCATGATGTTTAAATAAAATGAAAACTAGATCAGATAGGAAAACACGGAAAGCACGATGTTTAGCAGAAAAAACTGCGCTAGAAAAATGTTCAAGGTTTTTGGTCTAAAATATGAAGTCATTTTTTGTCGACCAGTGTTATATATGTTTTGTGTGTAGACGTGTAAAAAATTGAGAAAAATATTATATATTCTTGTTAAATAAATTACCCACTTTGACTGCTATAAATACCCTCCTTTCCAAAATACCCCCCATAACTATACCTACCCCCTCGAATACCTACCCCCTCGGACAATTTTTCGGAACCGCTTGGTTTCTACCCCCCCCCCCCCCCCCCCTCTTTGGAGTAGATTGGGGCACGTGCAGAGTGAGTTTTTATTATCGTAAAATTTTGAAAAAAAATTTTTTTTCAAAGATTTTTTATTTCAGAAAAGGCATTTTTTATGTACATATTAAATTTGGCAACTTTTAAAAAAAATTTGCGTTTTATTTCAAAATAAAATTTTTTAAATTTAAAATTCCACGAAAATAAAAACTCACTTTGCACGTGCCCTTAGATGAAAATAATAACATTTTGGTTAGCATATTTTATAATATTCTTGGATAAATTGTAGGATTAAATTTAATGTATATATCATCAGAGCCAATTAACATATAGTAGGATCAATCATTTAATTAAGCAACTAAGACACCAATCAGCTAATTTTATCTAGTTAATTAAAATTCCTAAATCTATCAATTGTAACTCCAATTTATCATGTAAGATTAGATGAAGTTATAAAAGTTATTTGACTAGTTTAATTTTTATCATGTAGGTAAGATTAGGAAAAGTTATAAAAGTTATTTGACTAGCTTAGGCTAAGACACAAAAGAATGTCTCCTGACCTGAACGCTTCACCCTTTAAATACAATTGACTGTGTGAATGCTGGTCAAACAACAGTTATTATTTTTAAAGGGTGAAAATTTTATTTTGGGGGAATTTATAGAATTTTTGGACTTTGTTTTTAAAGAATGTGCAAAATATTTTTGAGCATTTTACGTTTCCGGTTTCGATAAGTAACATAAAGCAGGATTAATTTATTATATTTAAATATAGAAATGGGCAAAATAACTAATATTACGCATGCTAAGTGATGATTAAATCAATTTTATTAAGAGAACACAAAGTTGAAATAAAATACATATAATTTTATTAAATATTTTCTGATACTCTGTAGAAAAACTTCGTTGTGGCTAAAAAAAACATGGTTTCAAGCTTTCATTAATATATTTAACTATATTATTGTATCTTACTCGAAGGGCAGCATAATCAAGGTAAGGAGAAGGAGGCTCCGCCGAAATTACTCAATCAAGATTCTCTCTATCAGCAAGTTTCACCAAAGGGAGAATCAAAACTAGGCCCGGTCAATATCACAGCATTAATGAATGCCAAAGATTTGACACCAAATAAAGCGACAGTGGCAAGCACGAGCCCCAAAGTAAAAGCGATGTGGAAAGACGGCTTGCTTGACCAAGACGATGAAAAAATAATGTCGGGAATTGATACAGCCTCCAAACCAACAGATAAAAACGATGACAACGAGTTTATGGAGTTTGTGAAGAAAAATAAAGAGGTTGTTAAACATTAATATATTTTGCTTAATTGCGATTGATCTTAAATAACATAATTAATATTAAGCACGTTATTGTTATTTTATTCTACATATTAATTTAAGGCCCGTAGCCTATCCAAGTTAAAAGAAAAAATTGCGATGTCGAAGGATATTCAAGAACCATTTGATGCTGACTCAAATCTTATGAATGAAGGAGGCATGGCTGAAGAAACGGGGAAAGCTAAAACCTTAGAGGGCGGAATACATCATGAGAAGAAACAACATAACCATGCAGTAGATAAGAAGCTTAATGATGATAAACAAGTTACTTCCCATCAAATAAAAATAGGCGAACAAAATCAAAAGAAAGCCGAAAGTAAAAATTGCAACCCCAAAATGGCGCAGAATGAACTTAAAGTAACCGTTTTTTAGCGCGTTGTTATAACCTGAAGGTTATTTTTGTTAATTTAATAAAATATACATATTTATAAATAAGCTTAAGGGATTCCCTTATTTTAAAATTTGTTTATTCTTAACATTAGTTATAAATCACACATATATATTATTATTTTTTATTAATATATATAATAAATCTTTGTGTTTTGAATTAAAATAAATTAATTTAACTTAATTTGGTGTAATTAAGATTAAACAATTCCCCGGCCTAACCACCGTCCACACACCATAATTTAGGGCTATGGGGCAAATTAGAAAAAAAAATTTTGAAGAAAAAAAAATTGAAACGTATTTGGTTAACTCATAAGGTGGCTAATGTAAAGAAAAATTGAGAAATCAATTTTTGTTGAAAATGTTTTATTTAATAAAAAAAAATTTTTAGGCATATACCATAAAAAATTACATTAAATTTCATTTTTTTGATTTTTTTTTTCATTTGTGGTTAGCCAAAAACTCATTAGCTCGTAGTTTAATTCAGTGGTAAACAGAGCTTTATGGGGCATTGTCTTGACGGGTATCCGGAGATGCAAACGCCGAGCAAGGCGTTGTTCAAGAAATGAATCTGCATTTAACTTTTACCAAGGCCAGCAGTAATCCAGAGATTGCAAGGTTATATCATAATATTGACTAAGAGACGCACTTTCTTCCACGGGGAAAGTCGTTGCATAGTAATTCTAATGCTACTCAAAAAAAGTAATCATACACCGTCCTATACGCAAGAGGTTGCGAGTTCGAATCCGTGCACAGGAGGCTACTTTCTTCAGAAAAAAAGTATACATGTGCAACCACTCTGAAGCTTCTGAGTGGCCTGTTATAGCAGTATGCCCTAAACGATGGGCCTAAAGCCTAGGCTAAAACTTGCATCGCCGGCTTGCAAGCAATTCTTACTATTTAACCCATCGACAATTTTAATTGCTAGGCTTGGGTTAAGAGCAAAAGCCCTAATGGGTATGGCGCCCCTCTATAGTGAAAGGTACGAGAGAAACCATACAACAATTAATTTTTATCTAAATTCGTAGTCGCAAGAAATTGCTATTGACAAAGAAATACCGATTGGTAAAGGGAATGGGCGAGATACGACGAACATGGCAGCCTCGATGACCAAAGAAGAAACGGTTTATCTGTATCCGTTGGGGAAAGGGACTTTGCTCGACCCAAAAGCTAAAGATTTTTTCGTTCGCCGTATGGAAATGTAAATTAAATTTGTTTTCATAATCTTAGCAGGGTAGTGGTTTCAATTTGGACTTGAGGAATCAAGCTCTGATGTATAACTATATTAAAGGCGCGTGGCATTAAATGGGTGCACTGCACTGGCGCGCCAATACGCCATTGAAAGATTTGGGCGTATATTTTTGAGCTTACAGATTTTGAGGGAAAAAAATTTGGAATAAATGTTTGAGATTTAAGTTCACCCCTCAAACTTTCTCAATGTAGGGAGATCATACCTGTTTGAGTAAAGCAAAAAAAATTGCCCTCGAGGTATATGTGAGGTTTAGTCGCACGCTAATAGAATATACAAATATATACTTTGGCGGAAGGATTTTTTTATTAAGGGCACGTGCAAAGTGAGTTATTTTTGTAAAAATTTCAAAATTTTGAAAAATTTTATGTTGTAATAAAACGCAAATTTAAAAAAAGTCGCCAAATTTAATATATGCACATAAAATGCTTTTTCTGAAATAAAATTTTTTTAAAAATTTTTAAAAAAATTAAATATTTTAAAATTTGTCAAAATTTTCAAAATTTTACGAAAATAAAAACTCACTTTGCACGTGCCCTAAATAAAAAAACAACTCTTATATTATCAACTTCTTAACATTAAATAATTTTAGTTCAGCTGAAAGTATCCCTTAAACTTTTGAAAGCTAATTTTTTCATTACACTCTCAATTTATCTTTAGCACATGTGTCGGCTCAAAAGCTTCGTGGCAAACCTTCCTGACACGCAGGAGGTTGCCAGTTCGAATCCATAGATAGGAGGCTTTTTTATTAGGAAAGTTAGTATACATATGCATCTACTTTAAAGCTTTTGAGTGGCCTAGGTAGGAGGCCTAAACGATATGCCTAAAGTAAGAGCCCAGGCTAAAACAGGTCGACGGCGTGCGAGCAAATCTTCTTATTTAATAAATAGGGCAATATTAATTGCTTTTCTCAGAGGTTAAAAGAGTCAAACAAAGCCTTAACGGGTATGACGCCCTAGATGGGGAAAGGTATTGAGGGAGTCCTCGTAAATTATTTTTTACACATGTAAAAACTTTGTTGTGCTCTACACTCAGGTGATATGAGTCTAGTTTGTAGTTAAATGGGTTGCAATAAACAAATTTCCAATCCGTCTGTTTTTCCAAGAACGTTTAGGCCTATTACCTTAGAAGGTCACAAGCCCATGTATAAAATTACTTAACTGGGCGGGAGCCTACGGTAGTGTTAAAAAGAGCCCGACGAGTCAGTTATCTTGTAATGGGAGAAAAATATATACATAGAAACTTTTTTAACATATGTCATAGGGCCTTGCTATTGTCTACTTGTATAATATCAAAATTTCTAGAGCGAGGAAAGAGCAACAAATGAAAGAACCGGACAAACTTTGGGAAAAGGTGTGCCCATGCCTCAAACCCGGACCACCAACTCCAAAATATTATTATTGTTAGAAAAATGCAGGTTGAAAAAGATATTGTTTGATTAATGGTAGGATATAGGGAGTAAATTTAAAATTTTTATTATATTTTTGATATGCTTCAACAGATGTATGAGAAATGCGTTAATAAATATATTTGATCGGAGTTAAATGTTTCTAGATAATTGATTTTCATTACTGACAATCTTATGGCAGTTCGAAATTTATATAAAATTATTACTTTGTTGCATTTGTAAATTCAAAATATTTTATACACCAAAGGTATCTGTTACAAAATTAAATAGTAAATTAAATACTTCTCTTAACTTTTAAAATTTTGGTATCACATTTCCCCTGCCATGGGATAACTTTTGGCCGCTTAGTCGGATAAAAAAATTATTTAGTTTTAAACTAACAAATTATATGCCATAACACATGTCAACAATTTTGAGAGTTATGAGCTAACTACGCTCTAACCGGCCTTCGTAATTTTCAAATCCCGTTTACCGTTTTTTCTAATGAAACTAAATTAGTCGGCTATAAATAAACATTAAAAATTTTGGAAAAAATTGCTAACTAAAACAACAAATAAGATTTGAAAACAAAAATAAACTAAAATTTTGCATATTTATATCACAACAGCTAACGTGTTAAATTCAAACTTTAAAAACTTTTATTAAAAACGGATAATATATCGTGTCGAATTTTAGTAGACGCGAAATATTTTGTATTATTTAAATGCTAGTGTAAGAGCTTGTTATACTTAAAAATTTATATCTCATGATTTGATATGATAAATATATGTAACAGGGGATTTTTATATGAAAAAAAAATTTTTTTACAATTTTTATCTTTAGGGTATATTAAGATTTGTCAATATGGTAGTCATAAAAAGCCTTTTTTTAATATGGGATGTAAGGAGCCATGGCCGGATAAAAAAAACAAAGTATATATTTAAGATAACACCATCATGTGGAATTCACGGTTGTGCCCATGATATTAGAACTGTGAAATACTATAAAAACGAGTTATGACATGTATAATCTCATTATTAACGTATACAAATAAATTTATTGCGGAAAATGAAAGATTTGATAAAAATAGTAGTAATAGTCTTTGGTTATTTATATCCTTGCCTAGCTGATATTAAAAAGAATTATCTGTAAATTTTTAGACTATAACTTAAAGCTCGCAAGATAAGACCGTTCTTTTTAAAAAAATTATCGTAATAAAATTAATAAAAATAGCTCAACTTTTTATTATTATTTAAAATAAAAAGCTTTTTTTTTTGGGGGGGGGGGGGGCAATTTAATTAAATTGTTATACATGGCCTAGACATAGTGTTGTTGTTGTTAGCCCCGGCTTAGACATCACAAACATTGTGGTGAATAGAAGCAAAACCCAAAATAAATATTTAGGAGAATCAGCTATATATAAAAAATGATTAAAATTAAAAGGGTCAAAAGTCGAAAATTATATTTAAAAAAAATATCATTAGTTTGGACAATCTGGAATATAAATGGGTCATATGATAGAAAATAATGTCTCATTCATAACAGCAAAATATCAAAATAGTTACTGGTTCTATAGTCAATAACAGTTCTTAATGCTAAAAATTCCAATTATATTTTTGTTTCACATTACTAGCTGTAGGGTGCTGTGTGAATCTTCTATTTTGCTTTATAAATAAACAACTTAATACTGTAATTAGGTCCAAAAATTTCATTTTTTTATTTAAAAATTAAATGTAAAATATATATTACAGGCCAACAAAATTTTGAAAGATATGAGTTAAGTAAGGAGATTGATTAAACCTGCCATTTAAAAATTTTTAAATCCCTTTACCGTTTTTCTAAGCCATAAATATTAAAGATTTTTGACAAAATGTAAAAAAAAAACAAAAAAGATTTGTGCACAAAAAAATGAATTTTTTTGCATAATTACAACAGTCAAACTGTTAAATTTAAATTTCAATAAATATTCTTATTAAGAACCAATAAAACGGTGCGTCGTATTTAGGTTTAAACACGAAATATTTTGCATCAATGCTGATGTAAAAGCTCGATATACAATTTTATTTCCCACGATAAATATAACTTACAAGGAATTACATGAAACAATTCTTAAATTTTATCTTTTTAGGGTGTTCTAAAGGCCGAAAAATTAAAAAAGCCATTTTTTCGATATGGAGAGATCAAAGGAGCCGAAGGCGGAAGAAACTAAGAAAAACGGAAATTATATATGAGATAAGGCCATAAAGGGGATGTATTCTGTTTTATATTCATCTTATTGTCATTGATATTGGCTTGTGTTATCAATAAAACAAAGAATGTAGAAGGACGTAGTTTTTATTGATAACATTTTTAAAAAATAGAGCATTCAATATGAGATTTTAATTTTACAAATCCGCGTTTTTAGCTTCAACCCGGATAGGTCAGCTATTTGGGCCAATCGGCATCGGGCCGGGTGGGCTTTCTGGTCCTAATTTTGATTTGTTATCTATTTTTTATTTTTTACAAAGAAAAAGAGATTGTAGTTTAAATTTAGTAATGGGATTTGAGTCTTGTGATTGATTAAATTTTAGCAAAGACTTAAAGGTAAAGGGTAAGAACACTATTACTCAAGGTCACATGTAGCTTCTCTAATATAGTCTTGTTATACGCCCGTAAATATTCTAAGACTATCGCATTCACTTCTCTCGTTCACCATCAAACTCCACCGCCTTAAAATACTTACTTAGTTTAAGATATCTGCCCTAACACTTGGGTAGGGGCAAAAAATCAGCATATTCGTCAAAACGTTATAGTGACATGTTAGACTAAATTACATGCTTGCATTTACAATAATTGGGGGAGGGAAGCATATGTTAAACAAAACTAAGTAGATAAATGTATTTAGTATCATCCAACAAAATAAAAGTGATGATTTAAATGGTTGCACTACAATTTTTTAAATATCTTTGGTAATTACTTATTCGAAGAAGGCTATTTTTTTTTATTTAACTCCATCGAGAAATAAGCAATTCTATTAAAGCAGGGAGGAATGAACCTTGATTTTCGATAATAAATCAATATTAGACCATCTGTAGCTTGTCCCGAATTATTCATTGTTAATGCATTCTTTAGATTCCGTTTGGGTAAAAACCGCCTAAATACAACTTACATAAAAAAAAATATCAGAAAAATGATTTTAATAAAATTATAATTTTGTTTTTTTCCTATTTTAATCTATTGTGAGGAGTTTAAAGTGTTTTAAGCCATTTTCTATTTTCATATATGGTTGTTTAGAAATTATAACTATGATGTTGTTTGCTTATATCAATTAAAATATGATCCTACCTAGGTTATATTTCATATTATTAATTAGGGAAAATTACAAATTTTTATTGTTATTACAGAGGTCAACAATTGAGAGTTATGAGTTAACTACAAAGATCAAACCAGCTGTCTTAGGGAATGAAATTTCGTCTACTATTAGTTGGTCTGTTTTAAACATAGAAAATTTAATAAAGATTAAAAAACCAAAAAAAAATCAAAAACAAAAATAAGTTAAAATTTTATTTTTGTGTATTATAATAGTTAAACTGTTAAATTAAAACTTTAAATAATATATGTATTCCGATAATACATCGTGTCGTATTTAAGTTTGGACGCGATTATGCATTATCTAAATGCCGATGTTAGACCTTGATATATAATTAATAAAATTTATTCATTATTTGTGATTAAAGTTTCAAGAAAATTTTATATGCAAAAAAGATTTCTAAATTTTTTCTTTTTAGGGTATATTTGGTTTCGTCAATTTGGTCAAAAATGGCCATTTTTCGTTATTGACGGATCTAAGGAGCCAAAGACACAAAAATTTAAGAATAACGAATAAAGATAAATAAGGGCATCATGGAAATGCATTCTTTATGTTTTTATATTCACGTTTTTGAAATTGATATTTGTTGACCTGTGTTATTAAATCACTCTCAAAAACAAAAGCGTAATTTTTTGGGGGGCCAAATTTTGCAAGTTTACAATTTCAAAAAATTTTAAGTAATGGGTTTTTTTAAAATACCCGGATAATTGGTTTAGGATGGAAAGTAAAGATGGAACGGGAGCTAAGTTATCTTATGGGCAAAAATTTTAAGGTATTTTATAAGTATTTCATAAAGACTAAATCTAGCGTGTATGACAGGCAGAACTTAGACAAATGTTTGGCTAGAACCGGAGCAATTGTCACTAACAATGCCCTTTAGCGGGAAATATTTATCTTGTAACTCGCACAAATCAATTCCGAGATGGTTGCCTTAAAGTGTTTTTACTATTAGGACAGACTCGACAATGTATACCGTAGACTCTAATGATACCACGTTTATGTCGTTGGATCAATATTCCGGATGTTAAATGACTGGTATCATTTTCTAATTCCCTTAATTTTGTTCACAAATCCCTTGTTTTATGTCCTTAAGTTCAATCTTACAAAACGAATGGAGCAATAAACAACAACAACAACATGTAGTAAGAAACTTTAAGCGGATAAATTGTTTATTAAAATTGATGAAATTTTCGTAATAGGATTGGATATATGGTAAAACAATTCAAGCTAAGTATGCGGCATACGAACGGCACTTTATTTTTCGATAGCGCTATTGTTAAATTTTGTTCGAAGCGTTCCGGTTATTTTAGTTTTCCCGTCAATAACATTCATGCAAAACACGTAAACTGAATACCGACCTTGTTTCAAATCATGCATTTCGTGTCTTCTGGACGTACCCTCCAGCTAAGTTTGAAAGAAAGGTTAAATATATTATAGCCAGTATAAAAAAATTTTGTTTTTTCTCGTCCAGAAATAGGCATGGGTCAGCAAAAACGGTTTTTGTCTGTATGGTTAACAATAGTTATAGGTGCCAGGAAAATTTTTATTACATAATGGTAGAGTTTTAAACTGAATAAAAAATTGTAAAATTAATTTTGGGTGCTTGAACAGCCTGTTGCACAGGCAGGTGAATGGGCCAAGAAGCGAGAGTTTTGAGTAAATATTTGTATTGGTACATTAAATTTACGGTACTGCTTATTAGATGATTTTTGTACTTATTTTCAAAACCATTTAGGTGTATCATTAAGATTAGTTTTACATGTCCTAGCTTGATACATAAAAAAATAATAAATAAAATTTTTAATTTTTTTTAAATTTAACTTAATAATTTTACGATATTTTTTTAGTAGCCCACTTGCTCAATTTTTATAAGGGCACGTGCAAAGTGAGTTTTTATTTTCGTAAAATTTTCAAATTTTTGAAAAAAAAATATTTTATAATAAAAAATTTTAAAAAAGTTGCCAAATTTATTATATGTAAAATGCTTTTTCTAAAATGAAAAATTTTTTGAAATTGAAATTTTAATAAAACATATCTTCAAAATTTTTATAAATTTTATAAAATTTTTAGCAGCATAGTTTATTTATATGAAAACTATCCACTGCCATACAACAATGTGAGATGGTTTGCTACATTGTGTCAGGCTTACTTAATTTTATTAAATATTGCTATTTTTTATCTTAGGGCACGTGTAAAGTGAGTTTTTATTTTTAAATTATCAAAATTTTGAAAATTTATGCACAAACTAAATTGCTTTTTAAATTGTGTTACATAATAAAATTTTTAAAAATTAAACGAAAATTAAAACTCACTTTGTACTTGCCTCAAATATTCTCGCGAATGATGACATTAGTTTCAAGGAAACAAAAATTTCAGAGGCAGAGGTCATAAGATTCAAGCAATGCTTGGGAGTGTCGGGTAATTATTTTACCCATTTAGGCCACGTGCAGTGATTTTTATTTTTGTAAAATTTTTAATTTTTTTTGCAAATAAACGCTCTTGTTTCTTAATTGCTAAATTTATTTTTTGCACATAATATTTGAATTATAAAACAATTTAATAAAAAATTTGAAATTAAAATAAAATTTTAAAATTTTTTGAAAAAAATGAAACCTTTTTATACATGTGGCTATATAAAAATTAACAAGATATTCTTTAGGCCAAGTGCAAATTGAGTTATTATTTTCGTAAAATTTAAAAAATTTAATTTTTTTTAAAATTCGTTAAAAAATTTTTGTTTCTTAAGCATTTTATATTCATACACTAAAATTGACAACTTTTTAAAATGCGCGTTTATAAACAAAATAAAATTTTTCCAAATTATAAAAATTTTACAAAAACTAAAATTTACTTGGCACATGCCTTTATGTAAACACAAGCATTTTCGGTAGTTGATGAGTACAAGACGTCTTTTTTAAATTTACCCTGATAGATGAAAATTTGATAGTCACTTTGTAAAAACTTGATGTAATAACTATTCTACCATTTAAATCATATTTTAAATTTTTAAATAAAAAATAAATTTTTTTGGGTATTCATTTACAAGTTTGAAGGAGAAGTATTTCCTGAACAGATGCTGTAGGCTATAATCAATGCCCCAACACGTTCCAATATTTTAGTCTAACGTATAAGAGAATATATTAGTTGGGTTTTAGACTTAGTATTACAATGTGCCTAGAAGCTTGGTAAAAGAGTTTGTTTAGGGACGCCCAATAGACCAATAACGAACAATCTTGTTCATTAGCTACCTCCTTACCAAATAAAAAGCGTTTTTTGTTAAATAAGGTATACCAGAATAGCGTTTGTTTAGTAGGTTAAATGCAATGCAATAATTCTCAGATTTAAATAAATGTATAATTTTGACCCTAGCAGATCCAAGAATATTTAATTTAAAACTATAAAGCTACACAGTTAGTTATGGGTAATACATTGAAAATAACATAAAACACATATAACCAAAACATTCCTGATCGTTCTTTTAAATTGCCAATTACCTTCGTTGAATAAAGTAGGAGAGGTTGCTCACGATCGTAGGAATGATGAACGTAGACGCTGATGGCATCGCAGGGCTCAACAAACGTGTAATTTAGCACATAACCATTTAGCGTTTTCGAATTGCAAATCTCTCCTGCTCCTTTCCGAACTATAAATAACAAAAAATGAATTTGGGCCCCGTACCTTTCCCCGTTTAGGGCGCCATGCCCGTTAGGGCTTTGACTCTTTTAACCCGAGCAAAGCAATTTATGTTGTCGACGGGTTAAATTGTAAGATTAAGTGTACATGAATACTATTTTCCGAAGATGGCAATAAACCCCAAAAAACATTCAACCATGCTAAATTTCATTTTGATTGTCTGGGTAAAAATATCTTTTTTTGGCTATTAGAAAGTCACGACTGAATCACCTCTGGAACAAATATATAGAAATAATTAATTTGATCTTAATTAATTTTGTTTTTTAAAATAATACTAGTATATAAATATAACACAGTTCAACAAATTTTTAAGAGTCTTGAGCTAATTACAAAGATCAAACTTGCATCTGTTCACCATTTTTTGTAATCAAACTCCCACTTAGCTAAAATATTAAAAATTTTAGAAAAAATGTCAAGAAAAAAAACAAAAATGATTCAAAAACAAAAACAAATTTTTTTGCATATGCACAACAGCCAACCTTATAAATTTCTAACAAAAAATAACTTTTTTTTTAAAAACCAATATTATTTTGTGCCTTATTTAAGATGAAATTTTCTGTAGCCTTTAGATATTGATGTAGGCGCTTGATATACTAAAAAGAATTATCATAGTCTTAGATAATAAATAAGTTTTGAGGATCTTATGGGGAAAAAATGTTATTCTTTTTAGAGTATTCTCAAGGTCGCGAAATTTATTAAAAAGGACATTTTAATTGTTGAGGGATCTAAGGAACCGAGGGTAGAAGGAATTACGAAAAACGGAACATATAGATGGGATAAGGCCAATAGGTTTTCATAAAATTATTTTTTCTAACATTTTGTTTTGACCTGCGGGCAAAATATTTTTGATAATCCTTATTTGAAAATAATTAATTTTTTCGTTGCGAGTTATTTAAAAAGACGGAAACAATTCCCCCCCCCCCCCCTAATAAGTAATATCATACCACAATCCGTTTCTGGAAGGATTTCTAGGGTAGCAACAATTGCCAGTAGGCACACGGTAGCTATCAAGAATTTTTTAATCATTTTGCCGTTAAGTTTTTCAAACAAGTTGTACGAAAATAGGTTTTTAGTTTCGCAATGGGGTTAACCCTAAAGTTTTCAAAGGGTCAGAGATGACGCAATTTTGCATTTACTTACATAAGACTAAGAATAATTGGCAACACTATGTCCGGGGACCCCACCATCTTTTGGACCCTTAAACAAATGTTTAATTTGTTAATTGGAAAGAAATTAAGAATTACTGGCCCAGTGCATTTAAAAGGTTGACATAACTTGCAATTAAACTTAAATATTTGAACAAAATGTAATGTAACCCTTTTTGAATCGTACGAAAGAAGAGAGGGTAAAACCTGCAACCTTGAAAAGCGCACGTAAACTTATGATGTATAATTTCAACAAGTTGAGCAACGTTGGGCCTGGTTAGTAGTTGGATGGGTGAACGCCAAGAATTTTTTACCGCCGATACGGAAATACACCGGGGCGTGTTAAGGCCTGTTGTTGAGTTAAAGAGGCACGGAGAAGCCGTTCGGTAAAAACGGTCCGGAGGAAATACGTACGCCAGTTTAGATAACCCAAGTCAAAAATTTTTGAGAGTTATGAGTTAACTACAGAGATTAAACCTGCCATCTTTGGTACGTTTACCGTTTTTCCTAATCAAACTTAGATAGTCATTTATAAACATTGTAAATTTTAGAAAAAAAAGGTTAAAAAACCAAAAAAAGATTTAAAACAAAAATAAACTGAAATTTTATTTTTACATATTTACAATATTTAAATGATGGTCATTCAAACTTCAGATAATACTTTTATTGAAAACGGATAATTTATCCGTGTCGTATTTAAGTTTGGACGCCAAATAATTTGTATTATCTAAATGCCGATGTAAGAGCTTGATGTATTGATAAAATTTATTTTCCATCATTTGTGATTAAATATAAGGTACAAGGGATTTTTGTATGCAAAAAAGATTTTTAAATTTATTCTTTATAGAGTATATTTAGATCTGTCAATTCGGTCAAAAAATGCCATTTTTCGTTAGACACAAGAAACTAAGAAAAACGATAAATATATATGAGATTAGGCCATCATGAGGATGCATTCTTTTATGTATCCATATAATTCACGTTTCTGACATTAATATTTGTTGGCCCGTGTAATAACACTGGGTGACAGGCGAGGTACGTAGTAACCTATTCTATTTGTAATTTTAATAAAAAAATAACTTGAACAACGAAAACTATCAAAAAAATCTGTTTTGTGAAAGAAATGAAGGTGGGTCCTTTTTATCGCCCTCAATTTTAATGAATGTTAGACAAATCTAATAAACTTTACAAGGGTACGCTTATTAATGTCGAGTAATTTGTGGATCGGCCTTTATTTATAAATCAATTTGTTTCGGTTCAACAAGTTCAGTATTGCCTCTTTCCAATCGCCTAGTATAAGCTAACAAAATCTGCCATTTAAAACCATTCGAGGTTAAATTTTTAGGCATCTAAAAACTAAACCTAATAATTTTTGACCTTTTTTAGGAATAAATATTATTGACAGTGGCCCTTTAATTTCGTATTATAATTAGACGCATCCTTTTTATTGCTTGGGTGGCTAACCCTTATTTGCAACTTTACCCTTTAGCTATTCAAAAACAAGTGATGTATGTAATTATAAACAGCTGTTTTACCTTTAAATTGATGCCCCGGCAGCAAATTTTTAGTTATCTCAACCACATTTATTATATTGAATGTCAAATTGTTGCGATAACGAGCAAAGGCCACATTCCTAGGCTCGTCGTATACAAACTTTTATGTTATCAATAAAAGTAATCATAACTAATTGATTTTTTCGCTCTGATAATGGGAGCAATTATAAACATGAACCAAATTATAAAAACATTTTCGAACTCATTCATAAGGTAGGGAATAACTTTGTCACTTTATTTTTATGAATTTTACATAGTTCGATATTGTCTATTCGTGTCTGTCAACTTACCATGTTTACATAACATTGTACCGTTATTTTTAGGATACAATCGAAATATTTGTCAGCCAATTGGTAAAACTACATAGTCCTAATTTAAGTTCGTCAAAAACAGAGTTATTTTTAGCGGAATTTTAATATTTTCATTTTAAGGGGAGCGAAGGGGGGGGGGTCGAGTTGAAAATGGAATAGAAGAAGGAGACGTGACCCGGTCTGACCCCAATTTGACCTATTTTTTTCATGCACGACCTTATATCTGATTAAATTATGTATACATATATAAGCCGTACTATGTCCAAAAGTATTTTATTCGTACCCTTATGTTACTTTTTTGGGAACGATTTTTAGTATGTCGTTATGAGGAGTCCTTCACAAACCTTTTACCTCAAGAGATGGCGTTTTTAACAACGTAATTAAAACAATAAAAGTGCAATTAGTGTCACTCTGAAAATAAGAGAAAAATTGATATACATTTTCACATATTTTTGATTTTTCAGTCGAAATTTAACCTTTCCGCCCGAGTGCAACAAATTATATCGCGAAATTTCAATAGGTAACCGCAGTTTTCTTCAAAAAAAAATTTTTTTTTTTGGCATCCATGTGCACATTTTAAATGATTTTGGCGGATTGACATTGTTTAAATTTCAAATTAAATTTTACAAAATAAATATTTGTTTTTATAATTAAATTTAATTTTAATTTAGTCAAATTCACCTGACGCGTACAAATGCAGTTTATCCCAAATTTTTTAAGCTTCTATACGTTGTGTGTATTGGTAAGACTCTTAACAAATATTTTTCTGTTAGAACAAAGCCTTCCTTAACCAAAGGTCTTTTTCTACCCCGCCCCGCTCCCCCCTTTTGTCACAAACAATTTTTCCAATCAGGTCTTAATTCCACAAGGTATTTTGTAATTGGGCTTAATAATTTTCTATACCCAGCCTTCTCGCAGTGAGATCTGTCTACTCTAGTTTTATCCGCTAAAGAAATCTATTCATTATCATTCCATTATTTTTATATATAAGTATTATATCTTTTATTAGCTAGGTCGAACGAATTTGAGTGCACTTTGTCGTGTTGTATAAATACAAATTAAGCAACGTTGAGTCTGGTTTCTAATTGAATGGGTTACCGAATCCCAAAGCCGTCCGTATTTGTGAGAGCTTAGGTCTAAATAACGTGGTCACCGATGTTAAATCTCTCTTTTAATTTCCCGGGGCCTGCTTTAGAATTAAAAGAGGCAAATCTTTAACGGGTAAGCCGTCTCCAAACGGGAAAAGAGATCTAAAGGAAACTCCTGAACCATAGATTTTGTTTAAACCAATGGCCTACAAACACGATTTCAAAAATCGTAAAATAAAAGGTTCTGTTAAAAAATAGTGCCGGCGAAATCGGTTTGAGCTCTATATTAGTGAACAAACTCGGGTTTTTCATTTTTTAAACGTTTGTGCGCCTCAGTTAGCTCCAGTTAGATGTCTGATGTTCAAATATCGCTGTGTAGGCGGAATTGTAGAATGGCACACATATATGACCACTTTAAAAGTGCTGGCCTGTAAGCAGTAGACCATTAGCGATATGCCTAAAGAGCTTGAATATTCAAGTGACCGGCGAGTGCAAGCAAATCTCACTATTGAACCTAACTGCAATCTTAATTGCTTTTTGCTGAGTTAATAGATAAAGCCCTACTCGGGTATGATTTGTTTAAATGAAATGTATTGTGGGAAACTCCATATTTAATCAAGTGTAAAGGTGCAAGGCTTAAAATATACAGTAATTCCCTAACCTCTTTTTCAAATATATTCTCCCTTTTAACTTGTTGATTGTGCGAATTTAAATAACCATAAACACCCGTAAATTATCCTCCGCTAAATTAGCCTCGTTCTTTATAACCCATACAGTTGTTTCTTCCTTACTTAGAATAAGGCCATTTCTCGAATTTTATATAGGACCATTTATCTCAACAATTAGACATATTTCAGTTTTCTAAAGGGTATTCCTAACTAAGGGTTAACTATGACTTGACAGAAAAGTTGTAGATAGTTTGTTACTGTAGATAGTTTGTTACAATGGTGACAAGCAGACAAATTTGTTACAAGGGATTAGAATTTTTTTTGGACACAACAATAAAAATTGTTTTCACCAAAAGCTAAATTTTTTTGATTGGATTTTAAATCAATAAATACATAAATAAAAACTATAAAACTTTAAAATTATGGGGATACCTAACTCGTAAAAATCTTTTCTAAGTTTAAGCGTTTAAATTATACGCGATTAACTTGTTAGTTATAATAGTAAAAAAGAATAAAATAGCAAAGTACAATTAATTTAGAAATACAAAAAGTAGGTAGTAAACTTTACAAAATATATCCAGTCTTATGCCATCCAAAATATTTTTTTCTTTTTCTCTCAATTTTAACAACCCAAAAATTAAATAATCTCGTTTTAATCAATTAATCCCAAAGTCTAGGGTAAAGAGTGTTCCTAGTTAGCATCTAAAAATTAACCAAAAAAGGGTTTCCAACCTTTAATGCGAATTGTTTCCCCGGTGCTATCACAATTTTAAGTTTTTAACATTATATATATACTTTTACATAACATTATATTCCACATTTATTTTCTATTACAGCTCGCAACTGATTGGACGCGTCATTACTTCATGGGGCAACGATACTCCCAAGTCGATGCCTTCGGAGGCTCCAAAGGATTAGGAGGGGGTGGATGGGGAGGAGGCTGGGGTGGCGGAAATTTATGGGGTGGAGGAGGAGGTTGGGGTGGTGGAGGAGGGTGGGGTGGTGGAGGCGGGTGGGGTGGGAAGGGCGGAAACCAATGGGGTGGCCAGAATTTTATCGGGAAAGGCGGTAACCAATGGGGTGGAGGTGGTGGTGGCTGGGGTGGTAAAGGAGGCGGGGGTGGAAACTTATGGGGTGGAGGAGGGGGAGGATGGGGCGGAAAAGGAGGAGGGGGCGGAAATCTTTGGGGTGGTGGAGGAGGGTGGGGTGGAAAAGGCGGGGGCGGAGGTAACTTGTGGGGTGGACGATTTCTCAACTCGGTTTACGGGAGCCCTACTGGCGTACCGAATTATTCGCTCGGCAAGCGACGTCGAAGAAGACGAACTGCAAGAAAACATTGAAAATTGTCATCATTTCAGATACGAACATCTCAAATGTCAAAAACAAAAATAGTTGTCCATTTATATTCCAGGCATAAAATTGATCCTTTATTCGACGCTGGATTAATTGACAAAATTTAGCAATTAACGAGCATATATGGCAATTAATTGCCTCATTTTTGCATAAATTAATTTTGTACCTTTTATATTTTTAAATATGTAGATGATAGATTATAATAAAATTAAATGTATTTTTTATGTAAGATCGATACATGCATGCCGCCCCTTATCCCGAGCCAAATCTATCTGGCAAGGTTGATAAATTAACTCCAAAACTCCCTCCACGTTGCTTTGTTATAAAATAATTATTATTACTATCCGCCGAACCTTGAGCCCTCTCAAAACTAAAATTCTGATGAGTTTCGGTCAAATCCGCAAAATTAGAAATTCTGCTTGGGTCAGTTCAGGGCTGGGAAAACAATGAGCCAAAAAACTTTGGGCTGGGAAAACAATGAGCCAAAAAACTTTGGCTCATTTTTTCCCCTAAAACAAAAAAAAAGAAAGGGGGCCACAAATAAAGGGAAAAAATAAAAATTCAAAAAAAGCCCTTACTAAGAAAAAGGGCAAAAAAAACCCACAAAAAGTGGCTCTTAAAAAGAGCCCCAAAAAACCCATTTTATGTTTTCTCTATAGTAATTTCTAAAAATGATTTTTCCTTTATAATAAGAATGGGTGGATTATTTTTTCTTAAAGCTCCTAGAAGTTTTTTAAAGAAAAGGGGCTTTTCTTTTGCCATGCCCACGAGTTTTTGGGCATTTGGAAAAAAAAACTTAAAAACTTGTTAAAAAAAAACCCATTTAGTTTTTTTTCCCAGCCCTGGGTCAGTTTTACTTGAGTTTTCGTTTGTTTTATTTATGTGATAGGCCGATTTATCGACACCTCTTACACAATTTTTGGCATACACTTATTTATTTGAAAATTATACTTGTTTGGCCAAAAAAATTAGTCTTGCCGGACTCCAGATTAAGACGTGCACAGCTTGAGCATCTTGTTTTGTTAATACCGGCCTACTGGGCCTCATGCATATTTATATTAAGATCATATATTTGGGTAAAATCAATTTATTTAGGACACATTATCCATCTATTTAAACCTATGTCAATGATAAAAATTTTAATCACATATTTTTGAGTATGTAAATATTATAAATATATTTGTTATAAGATACTATACAATTATACAATAAAGGACTGAAATATTATTGTAAGTATGAAAATTTGTTAAAAATCGCTGTGTCAATCGGTAATTTTTGTTTATTTATATTAATTTTCCGTTCTATTCTGTAATAAACGTTGAGGATTTTGTTATGGGGCTTACTAAAACTTTCTTTTCGCAAATATAAATTTATAATTAACTAAAATTAAAAAAGATATTCTACTGTTCAAAAACATTTATTTGGCTATGTACAGGACGCGTTCAGAGTTTATTCGTTTTTGCAAAAAATTTTTATAATTTTGGGTTTTTTTACATCTAAAATTGCCCACCACATTTGTGTACTATCGTTTCTTACACCAGAACCAATTGCATTATTGATATTTAGAAAATTTATTGAATTTTTATCTAATAAACATAGCTGATACACTAGATTCCTTTAAAATTTCTGGCGTGGCGTTTAAAAAATACACATTGAACCATTCATTATTTTTTAGTTTTTAAAATTTACAAAAAAAAAAATAACAATTGCAAACTCAGAACGCCGACATTTTAATAATTTTTTGAAATTACCATGTTGGAATTTTTAATTGGGAAGGTCTGAAAGACTAATTGCGTAAAATAGTCCTAGATTGAAAAAAAAACCTCGTAAAACATTTAACCCTAAATTTATATTAAATTTATTAATTAATTGTCGATCATAAATCGTGGGCTCTATCGTGATAAACAATTTCGTCACGCTGGCTCTTTCAGACGGCAGGTTCGGATTTAACACCAGGAATTTAAAGGTGGCATATTGTTCTTTTATACATAGTTTTATGGCATTTTGAAAGAACGCCAAATAATCTCATACATCTTATAGTTTAAAGGAGTAGGCTGCGGGTTAGAAACATTGTGTTACTTAGATATCGTAGCAAAGTTCCTGTTTATATCTCGAAAAGTGAGCCGGCAACCTATACATGCCAGGTGAATATGGGCCCGTCATACAGCTTTGCTGCCGAGTAGCGTGCTGATCCAAGTAGCAATGTCGGAAGGGGTGATACCTGTGGTACCCCAATCGAGCTAACTCTTTCAAATATGCTTCCCTTTCGGCCTCTAGCCTCTCAGTCGTTGCATTGTGAGCCAAGTAGGCGTACGAGAAATGAGTATAATCTCCGACCGAGGATCCTTTTAAAGTGTTAAGGTTATTATACCATCGTTGGTGATATTCGTTCGCTGATACATCGTTGTAGCTCGTAAAAGGTGGTTGATAGGCGGCATACTGTCCACTAGGTAGTCCTGAATATTGATCAAAGGTTTGATAAAAGGAATAGGCAGTACCCGTCGTTTTTGGGCTCTGAGCCATTGGTGAAGTGGCCTGGGCGTAATGCTCGGAATCGAACGAAGGCAAGGGTATACTCAAAATGCGTTTAATCTCTCCCGCTTGAGCTGGCTGTCGCAAAAAATTGCCGACTTTAGAAGAATCTAACATGGATTTTGCCGACCCCGGTGAGTTTATAATGAGGGGGGCGAGGTATATACTATGCGGGGGATACGTCCTTATTTTAGTCTTGACAGGGGGACCTTCTACCCTTGTATGTCGACAAGTGCAAGAACAACGTTTGGTTTTGCTCGATGGAATGCTAGAGATATAAGATGGTGAGTATTGGGGTAAATTGGTCAAGCTATGTCTCGTATATTGCGACAATGGCGACTGCAACAACGCGGAGTTGACAAATGGAGTCATCATATCGACACCATTGGGCAAACGAGCCGGTGACAGAGGTTTGTAGGGGTTATATACCAAGTCAGCATTACCACCGGAATATTCCGAAGTTGTGTGTAGACTATTTCTATCGTCGAGTGCTAACAGTGAAGTTGTATGTAGGTGGCAGCCTGGATTTTTATTTAAAAGTGGCCCCTCTGGGTTAGTTAACCATGGAAGTGATGCCAAAAAGGCTCGATTGTTTGGATTATAGCGTGTGGCGATAAGCGAGGTCGTTCTTTGCCTATTTGCTATGTTATTATTAGTCGTCAAGATATTACTGAAATTGAATTTATCTTCGGCCAACGATCTGTCTAGGCCGTTTTTATGCCAATGCGATCCATGTGATTGTTTGTTTATCAGCTGTGAATCACTCGCTCGTTTATGTGTGGTTTCGTTTCCGCCTTCCTCCTCAGGTATGGTGGGTTGGACGCTCAGCGATTTCCTCGTGGACTGGTGACTTATAATTTGTGGGTTTTCCAAATAATTTGCGCGTGTAATGTGGTGAGTGTCAAAATGGTCCCTAGGTCCAGTTTCACGCGGCGATGATTTTATGGGAATGTGAGCTTCACTTAGGGTAAAAGAATTTCTTTTGCCAGGAAAAAGGGAACCGGATGGATTAGAGATGGCATTGTTGATGAAGTTATCCTTGTACTCCTCTATTTGGGTGTAAATAAACAAGGTTGCCGGTGGGATGCCGAGAGATTTTTTGTTTTTGAGGTGGGCATGATGATAACCTAATTTGTTTGCCATCGTTTTTTTAATCTTAAACTTATCTTCAATTTAAAAAATCATGCAACATGCATAGTAAATTAAACGTTACTAGAGTTTAAAACAATTACAGACATTCAGCTTGCTTGCAAATCAACTTTGAAGTATTAAACTTGACATGCAACTTTCATTTTTTTCAAAAAACCTTCTTTAAAGTATGGTACTTAAATATTTTTTTAAATAAAGTCTTCTTTTTTTATGAGGAAGTGCTAGTTTAAATTATTTTAATTGAATTAGCATAATATAATCGTGGGCCTATAGGAACGACGGTCCTAGCTTATATGCCAACATTTTAATTTAAAAAGAAGTTCATACATGCCAAAAATTTAAAATCAGCAATTTGGATAAGTAAAAGTACATTTAACTATTTCAATCTATTTGTCAAATTGTAATAGAACACGTGCTCAAATTTAATCAACTTTTTTAACCAAAGTTATATTTTCTAATTAACCGGCGAATGCTAGGGTGAGTAATTTGTAACGCAAATGCCACAGTGGGATCCATAAGGACTCCAATTTTAAACCTCTCTAACTTCAAGAGTTTATTAGCTATGAACTTTATTTTTCTATTATTTAGAAGATAAATACGTGCTCTTTAATTTATAAGATAAGGTTGTCCCGAATATTTTTTATTTTTTTAACACAAAGTAAAAAATCGGAATTTTTTTTTGATTTATCTATATTACATTGAATAACTCTTGTGAGAAAACTAAATCTATCGACATTATTTAGTAAATTGTGTTTTTTTGTCTAATAAAACATTTTTAGAAAACATGGAAAAAAATATTTTGGAATGAATGGCTAATATATACCATAAAAACTAGATAATTTAATGAAAAAAATAATTCATATCATTATTACACATTACAAACATTTTATATGCTTAATATGTAAAACCAAAAAAAAAGAATATCTAGAAAACAAGTTGCAATTATTTTAGTTTAAATTTACAATAAGAAAATATGGTTTTTAATATAGAAATTGAGAGTGTGGGGTCCATACGGAGTTGAATATAAATTTTATTACACTTAAGACGAAATTTACTAGTTTTGTTTATTATGTATTTAAGAAATGAATTTTGACCCAGAGACAGGGAGGTTTGCCACTGAGCTTTTGAGCCGGAATTTCTTTATAAATATATATCATAATGAATTAAAGTTGTAGGACTAAGAAAATGTTTTCATCTGCCATTCTCATTTAATTCAATGTAACATACTTTTTTTGCAGTTAATGGGTTGGCACCTGTTTAAAGCATAATGTTTGATATTCTACAATTTATCAAATAATTTTATTGCATTTAATTGATGAGCCAAATGATATAGGTGGAAGAACATTTGTATCTAAATAAATATCTATTCTATTACTTTATAACAATATATAAATATATCACATTATTAGGCAATGTCTATCGAAAATATAAAATGATTTTCTCACTTCTAAATTTTATAAATTGAACCTTTTAAAATCCAAAATGAGGCAATGAGTTTAATAGTTCATCGTTGCCCTTTCCCTAAAAACCTTTAAATTTTAAGATGGCTAATTTTTCGAAACCTTAATTGTTTAAAAATAGGAACAAAAGAAAAGTTAAATAATTAAATAGGGCACTTATACCCCCCTGCTTTTTATATTAATTAACAAATCTCTTAAATTTTTCGGATATAAATTTTGTTTTTTAGTGGTGTACTTTTATTGTCCCGCCTATTATATTAATCATGAATCAAAAAATAAATAAATTTAAATGACATTAGAGGAAAAAGCATCCTCTGAGAAATAGAAAAAGTGACATACAAACTTACTCATATATTTTTTGTTTGCTCCAATTTGTAATTTTATATTTTAAATGAGATTAATTTTTACATATGTGCATTTTGAAAGCTATGTCGATTAATAGGGTAAGAATATTATTTTTTTTAAGATTTGATATTAATTGTTCAAAATATTTGCCTCTGGGAGTATAATACGTTTTTGGATTTAACATAAAAAGCTTTCTGAAACACATAAAACTTGATTGATTCTCATTAAAAAAAATAAGATTGCATTAAATAAGTCACAAAAATAACAATGAATACTGGGATAACAATGTTTAAGAAAGAAAAATGCATGCTATAATATAACATAAAATGTTGGAGTTGTAATGCTGGAAAAAACGAATTGGTAAGGTGCATCGAAACCTTAAAAGGCCCGTGTCTCAATGCAAATGCGTAAAAGATTTAGGGCGCTTAAACTACCGGTGAGCAAATATCAAATTGTAAAGTCATTTTTTTTGACGTTAGGCCATATGCTATTTATGTTTTGTTTTTTTAAATAAGCTCATCTTTGAACTCATGATATAGTTTTTTTTTTTTTATTTAATTTTTATAAAAATTTTTTATTTTATAATTTTTTTTTTAAAAACCCTTTATTTTTTTTAATTAAAAATTAAAAAATTTTCCCAAAAGGGTTTTCCCACTCTTTTACATAAAGTATTCGGATTCGTTCTGCCTGGCTCTAGGCAGCCTGACTAGGACTCATAGTGGCCTTAACGGGTCATGGAAATCAGGAAAAATTGAAGCAATAATTACCCTACAAAAAAAATGTAAAAATGTTTAAAATTAAATTCTTGACGACCGGCCTTATAAGGGGTATAATTTTAGGTCAGATTGGTAAGGGGTTATGCGAACACGTACGAAGAGGCATGAACCAGCTGATGCATATCGTGCACATTCATTCAACAGTTTAAAAGTTTTGTGACCTAGAAAATTTATAGAAAAAAAAACAAGAGCAATAATGGCTTTTAGCCAAACACAAATATTCTAAATTAAAAAAAAATAGTTATTTATATATAAAAAAAGGTGCAAAATGTGGAAAAGTGAAATTAACATGAAACTGTATGGAACAATGGTAAAAATAGTTTTAATACATTCAAATATATTTTTGGCGAAGAAAATTTTTTGAACATCTGATCTAGCCCTAAATTTGAGGGGCACTGTTAGTATTGGTAGATATGAGATTAGCTTAATATGCCCGGTCATTTTATCCCATTAGCGTTAGATTTTTGAAAAAAAATTTTTAAAGGAAAACAGAAATACTAAAACACACGCACATATACAAACATTCCATGCATAAATTTATTCACAACGCTAGATATAATACACAAATCATGCAATAATTAAATATATGGTTTTTACCTTCCATCAACGAGTTAAACGGAATAGTGTATTGCCCAATAAATTCGGCTTTAGATGAGGAATTGAAGTCCTTAACAACAAACCTTAAGATGGCGGATTGGGGGTCATCGATAACAAAATCAAAGGATTCGTTCCATACAGGGTTAAAACCTAACCGTAATAACAGTTTATACAAGTATTTCTCACGCTAAGCGAAACATTTTTAAAGTTTAAATACCGAGGGTCCGTATACCAATATTAGGCATGCTCTATTTGGAATTCTTATAACCACCTTAATGTTTCGGTCCAACCAGCCCGATATATTTTCTAACTTATGGCCCAAGGTTCTGCTGTTAATTTCAAACCCGGCTGACTCAAATTTACCAAAGAGCCGTTTGTTTTGCAAGCTCAAATTTTCCCGTTAAACAGGTAAAAGTAATATCCTTTTTTCTAGTGATTGTAAATATATCAATTTTATTTCTGCTAAAAATATATAAAAAAAAGACGATATGAGATATATTTTTTTTTGGAAGGAGGTGGAAAAATTTGCTCGTTTGATCCCAAAGCTAGCCTATAAATAAACTGGGATTGGGATCATCAAATACACCAGTAATTTTTAAGAATAACAGATTGATCAGTGTGTAAATGAAGTAAAGGTATTTTGATATGGTGAATTATATTAACCGCACTGATGTCCGTATTTCACTAAAAACACCGGTGCATGCAGGGTTAGGAGTACCTGCTAAAAAACCACCCCCTCACAGCCTCTTCTTTATTGAGGCCGCCGTACCCGTTAGGGCTTTGGCACTTAGATGAGATATAAAATATCAGTTCTGTCCTAATTCTTTTTTCATTAGGCCCACTCAAATTTAAACCTAACCCAGCTCGGCCTTTTTTTCGGGCGAGCTGCCATTGGACTAGTCTTAAATAACGACCATCCAATAATTTAACTTTCCCTGGGTTTAAAACGCTAACATACGTTTATTTATATTTTAAATTTTATATTTGTAGAAAATAACGATTTTTGCTCAGAAATACCCGGTTGCTGACCAAGGTCAAGACTGCCTGTAAATCGAGTATGTAACCATAGTTTACAGCAACACATTAATGGGTTAGGTCTGCTTTTATCACTTAATCTATATGTTGTATTGTATTTCGAAGAAATGAAAGAATTTTGCATGATGCCAGGAAGGAATTTTGCATGATGCCAGGATGAGAGTGCCAAAATAATTTTAGATAACCATGATTCATGTGTTTTTCATCTCATATTTTTACAAAATAAGATAGTAAAAGGCGTTTTGTATAGCATTTTTATAGCTCTAAAACAGTACATACCATTATTTTCTATGATTCGCGTTTTAGCATTTTGAGTGTGTTCAAAACCTATAATCTCAATTTTAACGTAGGGATCAACTACGTCTTTGTCGTTAGCGTTTGAACTTGGTTTGGGGAGCTGTTGGGCACTGATGATCTAAAAAAATTCATGTAAAGTCAATATATAAACAATAAAAAAATCATAATTTAGCTTAGTTTCATGTATTATTTCTTAAGAGAAGGAATACTGTTTTAACGGGTTTGGGAAAAGAATTAAAAGCGTAATTCTCATATTAAATTATTTTCTTCCTTATAAATTCACCAAAATGTGAATTAAATGGTGTCATGTTTAGTTAACCATAAAAAAAAACAAAATCAAATTTAACCTTAATCTTTAACAATTTTGGTCTTAATTCCATGGGTTGAGCGGTGTTCTCATCATAATCTGTGGAATATTTATTTAAAATACATTTGTGCTACTAAAACAAGGAATAAAAACATTATTTTGGTCGCGTTCATTGTTGATTCATATTTTCAAAAAGATTATATATCTAATCATCGAATTACGCACAAAATCCTGACAAAAGCATATTTTAAAAATTATATCAAATGTTTCTATATCCATATTAACAATCTATATCATTCAAACATAAGCCCTTAATTCTACTGCTGAAATTTTATTTTGAAAGTTGATGTCAAAGTTTTTCAAAGTTTATGAAAGAAATATATAACCTCCGAAAGTTCCCTTGAGGAAAAATATAAAATATAAACCTGATAACAAATAATCTGGCTTAAGGACGTATCCAGCGCCTCCGTTATCTCGAAACTTGGCCTGGTAGATTTGCATTTTCTTGCCGTCATTTTGAAAGTTCATGGCAACTAATAAAATTAATAAATAAATTTAAAGGGGATTTAAAATAAACTATATTGTAGAAAAGGACCACAAGTTTAAATGAAATATCTATATCTTTCATAAGATGTAACAAAAAATTAAATTTAAAAAGAGCAGAAAAAAATACAAGGGAACTTTTAAAATAAAATCTTTTTCTTAAATTAAAAATTACTGCCTTATAAAACATAATAATTGCAACCAAATATTAAATTATTGAATTATTGTTAAATTTTAACTTATTTGTACCAAAATTCATTATAAAAACTTCTCAAAAACCTATCTGGCAGCCCGCTTTCCAATATGACATAGGATCATAGTTGCTAGAATCGGTTCTCATTCCACCGGGATAGATTCGACTTAGGTGAGTTTTATGATATGCCGATACCTCTTTCCTTCTTTCGTTGATAAGGGTCAAGGCTTTGGCCTCGGCAAACGAGCAGATAAAATTGGATTTACCTGAAAAATAATCAATTGTATATGCTTTTTCGTGTGAGGCGCTTAAATTTTATGGAAAAAAAATTAAACCTCATATAAATTTAAACGAGCGTAAGAGACTGTTCAAAACTGTTTTTTTATTTTGCAAAATTTTATTTTTTAATTTTTCAACTTTTAGAAGAAGTATTATTGATTAAGGAATAAAACACTAATTAAAATAACAAAAATACATAAAAAAAAGAAATAAAATGCGCAAAGATAAATTTAAAAAAACGAAAAAACGCTTTATAAATAGTTTCAAAAGAGATGTTCCATGTCTTTAATTTTAAAGCCTATAAACTTTATTAAAAGGACAAAAATCGATCAAGATTCGATGTAATGGGTAAAATATATTAACTTTAAAATTAAAATTGAACTATAGGTCGGTTCGAGCCGATATTTTTGTTCGAATTTTGCCTTATTTAATATAGTGTTTAAAGTGGCGAAACTAGTCAAACTCTTCATCCCATAGTAACGTTTAACAAAGAGAAAAATTTATAGATTCGATTATATAGTTTCGGGGCCGCATTTGTAATTTGGAGCCAGATAAAAAATTTGGGGCAGACTAGGGTTCAAGCCCAAAAATGTGTTTTCTAAATAAAATCAAAGTACCAGGATTATTTAGGCCTTTGAAATGCGTAGAACGAAGGTATATAAGATCAGAAAGTTCTTTAGCAAGTTTGAGTGCTGTGGTGGGAGGCTAGAAAATGTTAATGTAAAATTTCAAAATAAATATTGATAGTTTTTGCCGCATACATTTGTTGAATTAAATATATTTACATGCTTTTCCATATCATTCTTTACGAGCTGATCGTCCATATCGGCGGCCTCGTCTTCTTCACTAACAATTTCAACCAATTGGTCCGGTTGTTCCATTTTCTTTCCCTAAGTAATTTTTATATAAATTTATTTAAAACTACATTTTTATTTAGGACCACGTTTAAACTGTAATTTTTTTATTCAAAATGTATAAAATTTAAATATTTTGGGTTGCGATATAAGAATTAGTTGCCAACTTTATTTCTTTTTATAATCAAAATTCACTTTGAACGTGTCCTAGGAAATTTTACAATACAATTTACAAAGATATTGAGAACAGATTTTTTTTTACAAAAGTACATAATTTTTTTTTAAATACAGTAATACATGTAACTAAACCTTAATAATAATTTTTTCCTTCAGATAGTTGGGTGATGGTAAAAGGTCACCGGCTTTGAGTCTCGCGATATACAATTTATCTAAAAAGTTGCAAATACAATCAATATGGATATCGAATGTGCATCATAAAATTTCAATTAACCCACATGTCGAAAATATTATTTTTATTATTTATATATATGGTCAATTCCACTTCAATCCAACAAATCCGGGAAGGGTACCCCTTTTGATTTGGCTGAAATTTTGAATGGAGGTAGTATCTAAGGGTATCTCATAATCTGGAAATTTTTTTTGACCGAAAGTGATTTTTGACGGAGATAGGAGCAAAAGAAAAAAAAATTGCAAGGTAAATTTTCACATTTGATGCAACTTTGGGAGGTTATAAGTCATGAAGTATTATAGCTAGAGACCTAATTTTTTTTTATTTTGAAGAGGACGATAATGGCTATTTTGCAAGTGTTTATTATTTTAAAAATTTATTTTAAAATTGTACAATTTTATAAAGAACATTCAGCTTAAAATAACTAAAAAAGCATTTTTTTAAATTTGTTGAAAAATTGCTAAAATATACTCCTTAAAATTCTTCATAAATATTCGAGTTCAAAAGTCTGGGACCGACATGACTTTTTTAAAAAAATTAAAAAAAATAATTTTTTTTGATTTTCAGACAAAAATTTGCACCCTGCACTATATTAATGTTTAAGTTGAAAAAATAAGATGATATATTGGTTGGGATTTAGTTGATTAAGATAAGAAATTTATCTCCTGGTGGCTAGGCCATCAGGATTTTACTAATAGATTTTAAAGATAACTGTTTAAATTTATAATTTCTTATTTAAGACAATGTTAAAAATAGTTAGGTAAAAATAATATTATCTATTCTGTATTTATAAACTAATTTATTATGAAAAACTATGCAAGTTGTGATGACAAAGCTGAACTTAGCCTATCAATCAATCAATTTCTAGTAGGATGATCCATTAGTAATACGGGCTAAGACAATTAAAATATTTAAAAGTGCCAAATTTGATTATATATAAGATGTTAAACATAGGGGCAATTACGTTAGGCTATAACAGTTTTATTTATATGATTCATACTATTGTCAATTTTGGAAAGAAAAAGGGAACTTCAGATCTAAAAAATTGGTAATTTTTAGTATTTTACTCCTATCCTCAAAGCCGACTTTCTGGGTCATTACCAAACCAATTTGAAAATTTAAAATTGCATTTTATACATAAAACATCGATATATAACATAAATTTCCCCCAACATTTTACAACGTGCCCATAGCTTTTTATGAAATAAAAACAAAAGTTTGCCAAGTTTTTTAAAATTTTAAGGTGTAAAAAATAAAAACTTAAAATTTTTATGCTTATATTAGTTAACTTTTACTAGTCGTTTTTAGTTTGATGAACAATATTAGAAATTGTACATAATATTCAATAATTATCCTCGGCAAAATTCAAAAAATTTGTTAAATTTATTGTATAAAATAAATTTTGGGAGGATTTTAGAAAAAATAATAAGGTTAAAAAATTTAAAAATTTATTTTTTTCCTTTATTCAATAGTTTTTCAATAAAAGAGCCTCAACAACGTTATCACTGATAAAAAAAAGTAAAATAGATTATATTTGGCCTATTCAGAATATTATGATTCAACAGATGTTCTTTTTTTATGATTATCAACAAACTTAAAATAAACGTAAAAAGTCAGTTATTTTATGAAACATAGTGATATGGTTTTTTGATATTATAAATACATATTAGAAGTTAGTTTTACGGTTAAACAACTTTAAATGATTATAACGGGCAGAATTAGCTTCAATGATGAATTTTAAGGGTAAATATTAGGCCCAATTTAATATAAATATAATATAGACATTCAGTCTTTTTAACTAATTTTTACAAATGCCAAATATGTTTTTGAAAGGCTATTTAGTACAAGGCATACAATATATATCTAACCGACCTTAATAAAGTTTAAAAACCATCAATTTTATTCTCAATTACATTTTAGTTTTATAATATAGACGCACTAAACCTATTAAAGAAAGAGGAAACATCACTGTTACTTGATTCTATAGGCATATGGATTTGGGCATTAACCTAAAGCTTTTTATAATTAAATGCGTTCCTAACGAACTTTAACACACGAATATGTTTTTATAAATATCATAAATTACAAATTTAATTAAAATAATGGAATGATTTCATAATCTCCTTTTTTTGTAATTTACCTATCTCGTTCTTTTAAGATTTTCTATAGATAACATATATACTATTTTTTTAACAAACAGGCAAATTATGACTGATTATATAGGTTCTAGATATTATTAGATAATTATGCAAAAATAATAAAAAAATAAGCTTGCACAGATGAATACAATCTGCGTTAGTTTTTTGACACCTGAAAATTTGCTGATTTTTGCAAATTTAGGTATTATTATTGTAGAAGCGTCAAAATCGAATGAAAAAAGGTGGGGCTATTATATGTTATTAAGCGATATTTTATCTATAAAATAAATGTTAAATATTAAAAAAATGTTGGCTGGTTAACCAAAAAGTCGATTTTGAAAACAGGCGAAATTTTTACTTTTTTCGGTTTTGAGGTTCGCTTTTTCGTTGTAAATTTAATAATAGAAGTAATCAATTAAACCATTATGGTCTATCATAATTGCCCATATGTTCTGCTTTTAGAATACTGACAAATTTGGCACATTGGCATATTCTAATATAGTGCAAAGGGCATAAATATGTCCCAAAATAAGGGCAAAAAACTAATTTTTTCAAATTTTGTAAAAAGTCATGCCGGTCCCAAACTTTTGAAATAATATATTTATTAACATTATTAAGGGTCATATTATATAAATTTTTCAGAAAATTCAAAGATACGTTTTTTGAGTTATTTGTGTCTAAACTTAACTTAAATTTTTTGGAAACTTAAAAAAAAAATTTTAAATATTTTTTGCATCTAAGGTAGTTCTTATTACGATCTTCAAAATAAAAAAAAATTATGACTCTAGCTACAATACTTTTGATGATACATACGCGCAAAGTTACCTCAAATTTTTGTTTTGCAAAAGAATAAAAAATATTTTTGCTCATATCTCGGTCAAAAATCACTTCCGGTCAAAAAAAATTTAGGTTTTTGTCAGCACTCAAGGACCCTACAAGTGTGCCAATTTTCAGCCAAAACTGAGACTTCAAGGGAAAAAGTTTGTCGATTTGAGGTGGAATTGACCATATATATAAATTATTTTTTTAATTTATTTTATAATTCAATAGACCTATTTACAATAATTAATGATTATAGCTGGCTTAAAAAGTTTAAACACAAAAGCTGTGGATGTATTAAAATCCCCTGTGATAATTGTTTTGATCTCGTGTTAGCTTATAGATTTCAAAATTATATTAAATTTTGAAATCAATGAACCTAATAGAATGGATTTAAAGTAATGAGCCATGAGTTTTTGTTGGTCGATTGAGCAATGATTTTCTAACGAAATTATCACGGGAAACCTATCCAATATAGTAATATAAAACAGAAAAAAGGTTTTAAGCTTAAAGTGGCGAGCTCACTTTTTTGGAGATTAAAAAGATACTGATTGCACTTGTTTATTTTTCTAATTAGTTAAGAAACATATTAGTAAATTGGAATAAAATCGAATAATATTTAAAAATTTGAATCAAATTAGTAAATACAATTAATTTGATTTACATAAAAAGGATTGTGAGCTCAGCTCGAATTTAAATAAAAAAAATAATATTTTTAAGATTTTAAAATATTTTAACCCAATATGGCATTTGTTTTTGTCTATATCCTCACAATTAATAGAATATGAATAAATTTAAAATTTTTCCATATTTCATTCATAACAATAAACACAAACCTTATGCCCTACGCACGTGTGAAAACTGAATATGAGATTTTGCATAAATAAAAAGTCGTCTCTTTTATATTACAATATATATTAAAAAGACTTTTTTAAGTTATAGTAAAAAAAAATAAGCTCAAATAATCTATATGTATACGGCGTCGTTTCGAATGCATAACTAGCTATGGCGGTTATAACGTCGGAAAATTTAATCTTCGGTGTAAGGGTATGTCCGTGATATACGACAGGGTCTCCATCTACCCCGTCCCACGCGTCAACTAAAATTTAAGAAACAATTTACCATCAAATCAAGCATATTTAAGTTTATTCATCATATTTTTATAATATAAATTATTAAAATTTAAGGTATTTTAGCCCTTTAGAGACTTAAGTTGATAAAAATTTAAAAGGCACACGCCTCTAAATAATTCATAATTCCTTATTTTTGATAAAACACGATATAAAGGGCATGTATATATTTTAAACATACCTTCAATACAACGACAACCTTCACGCAGCACTTTGATGTAGTTTTCGACGCTACATGGACCGATAATTTGGTCAGCGCATAAATACCTAAAGTTGTTAATAATCAAACAACGTACAAGTAAAAAAATTTGAGAATTATATATTTTGAGTTTTAAAAGTATATTTAATGTTTTTTTCTATTCCATTTTTCATTATTTGCTATCAGTTCACGGCCCACTAAGTCAAAACTATAATTAAACTATAGTTCCAATTTTAAACGAGTTATAATAATTCAATCATTTTAAAATGTAAATCTATGTATGTTTTGTTAAATTGTAGGAAAAACAGAATTTATATATTTTTAAGCTGTAAAAAAACATTTTATTTTTAGTTTCATGTATTCAACCAGCTAAAATTTTAAAACTAACTGTATTTAAATATATATAATGACGTTATATTTGCATAAAAATACAAGTCTAAAAAGATTTAAAGAAACGAGGTATATTAGCAAATAAATTGTATATATTTTTAGTTTTTTTATAGTGTTTTAAGTAAAGATTAAAATATGCTAGGTCCATATATTGCAAATTTAGTTTCAAATGCAATTTCAAGGTACTTTAATATAAATGGTATGTTTAACCTCATAGTTTAAAGTTAAGCATTTTGATACGCTCCAAATTTTATTAAATTAATTGTATAAAAAAATTTTAAAAATTAGAATAATAAAATTCGCGTAAAATATCTTCTTCAAAATTGTTAGAAAGAAAAATCATCATATATTACGTGTTGTGAGAAGAGTTAATAAAATAGTCGGAGAGCGGTTTAGACATATCCTGATACACTTCCAAGTGATTTTTATTGAACAAAGCTTGGTCACGCGACGCCAGCATACATCTCATGCCTATCAATACATTTGAATATACACAACGATATGGTTATGTC
This sequence comes from Acutogordius australiensis, assembly GCA_030555515.1. Lineage (NCBI taxonomy): Eukaryota > Metazoa > Nematomorpha > Gordioida > Gordea > Gordiidae > Acutogordius > Acutogordius australiensis. The sequence continues at coordinate 34,295,614 of CM060245.1, read as the reverse complement.
AACGGATGGGAAAACTAAGTATTCAAGTTTGAGGATTTCAATGATCAATTATTTAATATTAAATAAAATGTAATAGGTTATTATAAAAAATTTGTTAAAAATCACTAATAAGTGAACACTAAATAAAAAAATTTTGAGAGTTAAAGCGTAAAATATTATTTTAAAATAAATTTTTAAGAGGTTACCCTCAACTCCCATAGTTCCTTCTTTGGTTGTCTTTTCGTATGTTTCTATGAGATGGACACAATTGTCGATCGTCATATCGGGTTGCTATCAAAAAATATATATATCACACATCTCTTTTAAGAGAGATAAATAATTCAAGCAATATCTTAATCGGGTTTTCCTTTCAATAAAAATTTAACTGTTTTTTTAATTTGCTCCATGTAAAATAAACGCATATATTAAATTTTTAGGTTTTGTTCAATGCTTTTGTGCATAATTATTTCAAGTTTGGACGCACTTATTCTAGGCATTTATTTTTATTACTTGACTAATAAAATATGAGAATATCATCAAAATACTTTCTGTTCCTTATGCATGAATTCCAAGAGCTCGTTCGGTTCGAGGTAGGAACTACCCGTTTTAGAATACCTTTTTTAAATTGAAATTATATTAAAAATCTAGTAGTATACATTTGCAATTCACAGAGGTTGCTTCAAACGTTAAAAAAAATTTTTTTGCCGCCATTTGTTATATTGCCAAGCTAAGTTTTAATTACCATCATAAGAATATAAAATTAAAGTCAGGTGCATAAAAAAAACAGTTCAACTAAGTGATAGGCGCCTGGGACATGCCATCAATTAAAATAATTCGGACGGGATATATCTTGATTAATTAAATAGCTACAATTCGGGCCGGACAGTAGAGCTTCTTCCCATATCATAAATGCCCTAAAAGTGTTAATAGCCTTATAACACATGTCAACAAAAATCAATGGCACAACCGTGAATTTTATGAAAACATAAAAGAAATTTATCCTTATGATGGCCTATTTTCATAAATATATTTTTTTTTAGTTTCTTCCGGCCTTAACTCCTTACATTCATCCTTATCGAAAAAATGGCCTTTATTGACCAAATGGACAAATTAAGAATACCCTAAAAAGAAAAATTTAAGAAACTTTTTATCATATAAAAATTCCTTGTAACTTATATTTATAATATTATATAATGTGAATTATTTAGTATATCAAGCTCTTAAATTAGCATTAAGATAATACAAAATATTTCGCGTCTAACTTAAATACGACACAATATATTATCGTTTTTTAATAAAAGTTGTATTTGAAGTTTGAATTTAACGGTTTAGCTGTTGTAAATATGCATTAAATAAATTTCAATTTATTTCTATTTTTGAATCTTTTTTGTTTTTTTAGCATTTTTTTAGAATTTTCAATGTTTATAGCTGACTAACTAAGTTTGATAAGAAAAAACGGCGACGGATTTGAAAATCACTAAGATGTCAGGTCTAATCTCCGTAGTTAGCTCATAACTCTCAAAATTTTGTTAACCTGTGTAATGTAAACTAAAATATGTGTTTTTTGCAAAAAATAAGGACCTTTTAAAAAATGCCCAACTTTTTTTGGAACAGATAGAGCGAGGTCTTATTTTGCGGGCTTCATATAATAGGCCAAGCACATTTTTTTGGTAATAAGTAAATAATAAAGGTTCGTAATTTAAATCAAGAATATATTCTTTTAACATAAAATATTTTGATTAAGTTATGTAGCTTTATATTGTAAATTTTTTCAATCTTTCATAAAATTATTAAATAAGTAGAGGGTTCGAAAATAATCTTGACCCTTTGTTTAGGAAGCCCCGTTTTTTTAGAATAAGCTTTTCCCTCATTTTTTCAAAAATTGCTATAAGCTATTTCCCTTTTTTGGCTCAAAAAAAACATTTTTATTCCCTTTGGCCTACACTTTTTCAAGTTAACAGCTTTTTAGCAAAAATTGTGTTTTAATTGTTAGTAATATAATAACGTTCTATAAAGAAAACAAAATAAATTTCGTACTGTCTGATAATTTCGACAATTTCAGGTCTCCGTATGAGCAATTTGTAAAAGTTTAGAAATTCTTTTTGGTCTAAGACGTCTTCACCACCTTTCGTCTTTTTCGTATCTATATCGGATGCCTATAATAAAATTATCAAAATAAATTTTTTTTTTTAAATACCATAACTTTGAAAAAAAAATAGATTAATTTAAAAATAACTTCAAACGAATAATGCTTTAATTCAATTTGTTTTTTTTTAAATAACAATTTAAAAAACAGACCCAATTTTTACGAACTTAATATGACAATAATATTTTAAAACTAATTTAGTTAAAAATAGCCAATTTTATAATCTTAGAACCAAACATGAGGACAATAAATGAAAAGATTGTTTTATCCAAAATTCTGTAAAAACTATGTTAAAAGTTTTTGTTTCCTTTTCATATATTATAATATCAAAACCTATTGATAAAAAAGAAATTAATGAAAACTTCTTACATCGAACAGTTTCTTTGCATACCGCTTGTCCATATTGATGTTCATATGGTTGAGTAATTGGAGGGTCTCTTCGAAACTTAATCCACCATCTTTATTGACATCGGCTTTGTTAAAATGATCAATGGCCCATCTATAATTTAAAATAACATTGTAATATAACGGAAAATAAGAAAATTTTGAATTATACTTTTTTTAGTTATTTAATAAACTTATAAAATTAATTTTTAATATAAAATTCTTTTAATTTTTATAAAATAACAGTTTATTCATATCATATTATACTAATTCTCAAAGTACCATATATTGTAGTGGTACTGTTTAAATTTTTGCAAAAATGTCATGTGTAGTTGGTAATAAAATCGAAAAGAATCCAAATTAATCTAAAGTAATCAGGCCGGAATGTCTTATCAAGCTTGACATAATTGTACCGGCCCACCTAACCTTTCGTATTGACACAGGCATCACCCGGTTCGATACAAAATGCCCATATTTATCTTGGATGCCATATTTTTTTTGCTAATAAATTTGTAAATTAAACACAGTGTCTAGAAATATACAATTTTTTGATATTAGTTTTAACAAATACAAAGTAATGAGATTGAATGAATCGACTTGCCCAAAACCATTATAGTCTAATTTAAACTCTGTCTAAAGCCAGACCCGGATCTGTCAAATTTTAGGGGCGCAGGATTGGCTTTTGAATCCCGACTTTGAACTAATAGGATTATGAATTCAAAACTATAGAGCAAAACTACATAAAAAACATCCCACCGTCAAAAAAGCTGCGGCTAATATGGATTTTTAAATTGTAAACAAAAATATATTTTTATAAAAAAAAATTTTAACGCTTACTATCAAGAAATGAGAATTAATGTTTTTGGTTCTTTTATAATATACCTAAAAAAAATTTTTTGAAAAAATTTTTTAATTAGCCACCTTGATGTTAATCAAATGCGCTCAATTTTTGTAAACTTTTTTTTTCACGGGCCGCAGTTAAACATACATTTTTGATTGCATTGTGCAAATAGCACATAGAATTTGTTCCTAACAAGTTGTTATATTTAAGATTATTTACATTGCGGTTATTATTTTTAAGCGTTATCTAAGCTAATTGCTAACAAGTATAATGATGAAACGGGTGGCAAGTGTAAATGTACAAATAAAACCCAAATAAGATGGCCTTCAAAAAGTTAAAAATTGATATTCAATTTGTTACAGAGGAATCAAGGATCATAAGGAGACCTGAATTTTTTTAAACCACAGACCATCATCTTTTTTTGCAATCAATTGTGAAAATTTTTTTTATAGCTATTTCACCTCTGTTTGATCTTGCCAACTTACTAGACCGAACAAATCGCCTAATTAAGATATTTTAAAAATGGGTGCTCAAGCCAAAAACATAGAAGGGTTAAAGGTGAAAACTATCCATATTGCAGATAGTTTTTAAACAGTCGCTTTAAAATTTGCTGAACATTTTCAATTTTTGCTTAATGTCAGTTTTAAATAAGGGCACGGACGTGAGTTTATATTTTCATAAATTTCTCAAAATTTTATTTTGTAAACGCAAATTTTAAAAAGTGGTCAAATTTAGGTTATGCACATAAAGTGTTTTTTCTGAAATAAAAATTTTTTTAAATAATTTTGAAAAAAATAAATTTTTAAAATTTTATAGAATTTTCAATATTTTACGAAAATTAAAACTCACTTTGCACGTGCCCTAACATAAATTTAATTGTAAATAATAATGGCTTTTGATAGAATTATTTAAAAATTGCGGTAAATAATTTTAACAAAAACAAATAATGATGTACTTTTCATGTTCCTTCTCTTGCTCCATATTCTTATATAGCGAAATAACGTGTTTAAGTGCCGTAATCCATTGTTCTTTGATTTCCGGGGACTTGGCGACCAGGTCAAGGGTGTCGTGCTTATTCCCGAACACAAGGGAAAAGGCCAGGCTATCCTTCACTCGGTCAGCGAGTTCGCGAAAAGTGGCCGTGTTTGGACCGGTGCGTATCTCCCGAATTTCTGGAATTTCAACTTTTGAAATTGCAAAACAAATATGTTAAATTAAAAACCTAACTTTTGTAAATAAATACCTCGGCACGGTTTATAACACAGATCAACCATTTTTTTGAGAGTTATGAGTTAAATACAGAGATCAAACATGCAATCTTAGTGAATATCAAATTCGCTTACCGTTTTTGTTAATCAACTTAGTTAGTCAGCATTGAACATTATAGAGAAAAAAGTCAGAAAAACAAAAAAGAATCAAAAGCAAAAATAAATTGAAACTTTTATTTTGCATATTCACGATAGTTAAACTCTTAAATTCAAACTTCGAATAATATTTTTATTAAAAACCGATAATATATTGTGTATTTAAGTTTGGACGCGAAATATTTTGTATTCTCTAAATGGCGATATTAGAGCTTAATATATTAATATAATTTATTATTTGTGATTAAAAAGATACGTTAGATGGGTTTTTTTTATGCAAAAAACAGATTTTTAAGTTTTTTTTAGGGTATATTTAGATCTGTCAATTTGGTCAAAAAAGGCCATTTTTTGTTATAGACTGATCTAAGGAGCCAAAGACGGAAGAAACTAAGAAAAACGAAAAACATATATGAGATAAGGCTATCATGGGTATGCATCCTTTTATGTTTTCCTAAAATTCATGTTTGTGACATTAATAATTGTTGACCTGTGTAAGCAAAGAATTTAAACTTCAGGAGCCTATAAATTAATTTGACCTGGATTTTTACATAAAATATAAAAATCTTTGATTTAAATTAAAATCTATGACATTAAAAATGCAGTAAATTTAGCTAAAAGTGGAACCGTCCTAAAAATTAAAAAAAAACTTTCTCTGCGATATATTTCTTTTTATATATTAAATGATTGGAATTGCCTTATGAATAAACATTTTGTATCTTGTTAAAGGCAAGAAATCACTTGAAAAAGTGTGGCATTAGACAAAATTTATATTTATATTGCTTGTAGTGTAGGCTTATTGAAACATTAAGGATTCAAGAATGTATTAACTACTTTTTTTTAGGTAGAAAATGATCACAAATTTTTTTTTCTCCTTCTCTCCCAAATGGAATTCCTTATTATTCCAAATATAGAAATTTAGGGAAAAGCAGAGCGAATTGATCAACGGTTAGTTTATGTTAATTTTTTTGGTTTGCCATTTCCCAGTCAATTTAGGAATGTTATGATGAGTTTCGGACCCCTGAATCAATATAGAATCTTTCGTAGGCATTTAATAAATGGAGGACCGGTTTGCTGTTTGTCCAAGCTCATAAAAATAGTTTCTAAGCCGATGCCAGTCAAGACCGGCGTACCTTAGGAGCGCCTTGTGACGCCAAGCCCTCGAGCGACTTTATATAGGGCCCCGCATCATATTTTCTATTTGTCCCTTTAACTAATACATTTGGTTTTGGCGGAGAGACGCGCTTAATCCTATTGACCCTAGGGGTTATGAACGCCGCCGAATAGCAATTTTAATGCTCCTCACCCAAAAAAAACTAATCTTAATAAAATTATCAAAAATAATTATGGAGGTCACCTTATAAATTTTTGTCTCTTGCCGAAATGACAGTACCTTTTGTAAATAAAATTAAGGTCCTTCCTTGATTGCATTTTTTTTTAAATTATTTTCTGATAAAATTTGAAGAAAAAAACAACGAAAAGGGAAGAAACAATTTAGATTTATTTAAAAAAAAAATTAAATTCTTGGCTTTTGGAGCAGTCGGTGCCGTCTTTTACATAGATAAGCGGTAATATTTATGTTTAGATGTTTAAATCCCTTTCCTATCTATATCTCGGATCTAAAAAGACGTATCAAATATTTTAATTAAATTTCATTCAACTAAAACTAAATTTGTAAAAAATTAAAATTTAGTCTTAAAAGAGCCCTGATATTTGATATATTTTTTTCTTCACTTTTTAAGGAATGGGGCAAATTTGTAAATTCCAAGCGAGCGGAAGGGTCTGTAACAATTTCCTATAGGATGTTAGTTTAATTGAGAAGTCGTTTTTAATAGATAATTTTTTTTAAGTTTAACCGCGGGTCTTCAAAAAATATATCATTTAATCCTGTCAATCCTTTTAAGCCGGCCTACAACTCGCCACAAAATAAAAAATCAAAATTGCATCACAGCAGGACATTTTTAATCAGCCGAAATATTTGGTGACTTGAAAAATAGTTTATGACATTTCTTTTGAGCCCATGTATTTTATCTATTTTCTACTTTTATAAATCACGGGGAAAAAATATTTGTTTTTAGACAAGTGATTTATTTCCAAAAAGTGTTTTTCACGTTTTTTTGAGAGTTCAATTTCCATTTATTTACTATTTGAAAACAAAATTGATGAAATTTTTATACATTTTGATTGAGAAGTTAAGACTATATCAAAAGATCAATAGCACAATTCCCAAAAGTTGACATTGCCTAGAACCTATTTGAAACTTTTTGGTAAGGTTGAATCAGTGTAAAATAATTGGTTTTTTCATCAAATTTGAAGCAAGCAGAAATATGCTGAAAATTATAACTGTAACGTTTATTTAAAAATTTTAGGGACAATCTATTATACCTAGTCAACTATTTAACATATTGTTTAAAAAATTTATTTTAACATTAAGTTATTTGTAATTTATAAATATATACATCAATGATATCCTGATTTCTTTAAAAGTAATGTTTTTTAAAACGGCACTCCCTGTGGACAGATTTATCAGGCGTTGGTAAAAAATAGTCAATCCTTTTAGGGCATTTTTATTGAAAAAGCCTAAATATAAGGGACCAAAAGAGTTTAAACATATGACCAACGGCACTTGCAAATTGAGTTTTTATTTTCGTAAAATTTTGAAATTTTTGAAAATTTTAAAAAATTATTTTTAAAAATTTTTATTATAGAAAAAGCATTCTATGAACATATATAAAATTTGGCAACTTTTTAAATTTGCGTTTTATTACAAAATAAAATTTTTCATAATTTTGAAAATTTCACGAAATTGAAAATTCACTTTTTGCACGTGCCCTAAAAAGACTATCTGAAAAAGACTCATTTTTTATAACAAATTTTTTAATAGGGCTTTTTAAAAATTCTGTGGGCATTAAATTATTGACCAAACTCATTTTTAAGCTTTTAAAATTTAAAAAAAAAACATCAATAAAATTGTTGGCTTAAATTTATAATCTCGGTAGATTTTCCTTATGTTTTTATAAAATTTTGAAAAACCAAAATTTAATTCTAGCTAAAAAAAAGGGCTTTTTCTCAGCTCTGTTAAAAAAATGAAGCTTTTCCCTGTCTTTTGGAGGTTTTATCTGATTGGTGAGAAGGAGGGAAAAGGGGAAGGGGGTTTTTAAGAATACTCAGAACTTTCCCCTTTTTTCGTGGCCTGAGAAAAGAGAGCCCATATTTCCGAGTGACCCTCCTCCTAGCACTACCAACCAAAATGCTTAAACTTATATTATCAGACAATTATTAAAAAAATGTAAAATATTATTAGGTTTAGAAACCAAATTAAAAATACAAAAAAAAATCTTTAAACGAAATATTACCACCTATAATTGAATTTATTTATTGTTGACAAATCAAATTACATAGGTATTTTAGAACAATTTATAGATCATTTGCGTTAGGGTAAGGCCACGTGCAAAGCTTTTATTTTAGTAGATAAATATTTAATCTTTTTGCATATTTTTTTTTCTTAAATTTTTGTTTCAAATAAAGTATTTTATGTTGAGCCTATACTAAATTGGCACCTTTTAAAAATTTGCATTGATTTATTTATATAATAAAATTTTGAAGAACTTCTAAAATTTTATAAAAATAGAAAATCACAATGCACGTTGCCTAAGTAAATTAATATAAATAAAGCGTATTGTCCAAGTTTTTTTATAATATATATGTTCATTTAAGTTTAAATTCAATTAGTTTATATGTAAAAAGTATGTTTTTAGATATTAAGCCTTGAGGTCGCAAAAAGTGTTAATTTTATTAGTAGTAAAATGCATTAAACACAAGAAAATAAATGATAGATTTGACAAGCGTTTATATCATGCTTGGTTAATATCTAGGTCGATTCTAAACTAAGCTGCCCCGGTCTGGTCTTCTAATATATCTAGCACAAACTTTGCAAAACTGCAACATTCCTAAAATTCCGCTCTTCGCACCATTACAGGTTGCCACAAACTTTATCCGGTTGAACATCTACACAAAGTAACCAAAATTCTACCTGCACATGTCCATTGTCAGATGATAGCAGACCAATCAAAATGCGCGTTGGTCATCTCCTGACCATCCTAGTACTAGCTCACGAACCATCCTACCCCGGCTAGAAAAATAAAAGGGACCCTTTTCTCTCAATGCTTTACACAAATCCAACCTTCTATTGACAGAAATATTCCCATTACAATGATAATCAAACGTATTCACACCCAGTTAATAATTTCATATCTAATTATCCGTTCAGCATAGTTTCAAACAGCCGACCCCCCCCCCCCCCCCGTATCCCTTTTAAAAAACACTTTACCACGGAACATCCGTTCCCACCTGGCTCAACTCCGGTCTGGACACTGCTATCTACTTGCAAACTTCAGAGCAAATCTGGAGCCATCTTTAAATAATATCTGCTACGATTGCAAATCAGCATCTGACGATATACAACACTGACTCACATGTCCCAAACGCGGGCCTACTATCTCTCCTATAGATTTTTTAATCAATCCATTAGCTGCCCTCAAGCTCAATTTTACTATCAACTTTTAACGAATGGGGCAATTAACACAACAACAACATCCTGCTTGGTTTCATTGACTCGATTGTTCGACCTCTTTTTTAAACTTTTAAATTCTCTTAAAAAACCACTTCTTGAATAAGCTAAGTTGAAAAATTCTAACCAAGCCTTATCTAATTTATACATATCCCTAAGGTAAACCTAGTAACCCAAAAATATCTAAAGTGTTTTTTTAAGTGAAAAACTACATTTAAATTACTACCAGTTTGTATACTTTATTGAAAATCAATTTCCATCTATTAATATTACTTAGAATCATTATACTCAAGTAAAAATGTGCCTAATCCTAAATTAAATTATTATTATTTATATTAGTTAATTAAGTCTCAATTCAAGTAAAGATATAAATAAGATAAAATTGGAAATTGGAAGGATAGTAAGAACAGGAACCGATTGTCCGATCGGTCGTAAAAAAATTTTCTTTTTATTAAAAAACTATGGTGCGAGTCTAAACTTCGGTCATCTTAATTTTCTGATTTTAAAATAAGAAGGTAAAATTCAAAAGTTCTTCATCCATATATATATCATAGGTTAGAGATTAAGCAAGAAATAGCAAATTTTTTTTCTTACAAAATTTTGCCATTTTTAGGCGTTAAGATTATTAAAAGTTTGAACGCGTGCTCCAAATTAAGATTATTATTTGTTTTTTCAAGGATGTGGGAAATTTATTAGCTAAATGTGTGGATTCTAGGTTCGGGATAAATAATGTTATCGACACTAACTAAAGTAATAATAAAGGATGGAAGAAAAAATTGTCTTTTTTTTTAGGACTATATTATAGTTTTGTAGCCATATAGGTCGGTTTTTTAGGAAAAAGTTTATGAAATAGGCTCATTCCTCTTTGCGAAATGGTTATTTTAATTTAATTGATAAAAATTATCGCGAAATAATATGCAGCTTTGTTTTAAGGTTAAAAAACTTAACGAAATTAATGCTAAATACACATTATAACCAGTCAAACAACCCAAATAATATTAGGATTTATATATATCCAAATATTAAGCCTTTTGATTTTATGTAATAGAAAATTAAAATAAGGCGCGTTCAGACTCATTTTATTTTTTTAAAAAATTTTAAATTTTTACCTTTTGACAATTAACGGTTTTTTTTACAAAAAGTCGTCAATTTTGGTTATTAGCATTTAAATAGTTTTTCTGAGAGGTAATTTTATAAAAAAAAATAAACAAAAAAAAAATTTCAACAAATTCAAAATTTTTAAAATTTTTCAAAAAAAATGAAACGAGTTCGAACGCGCCCATAAAAGAGTAATTTGTTTTTAGTTGATCACATCATAATATTAAAATATGTCCACAAACTTATTGTTGTTAATCAAAATGATTTGTGTGTTTAGGTAGGCGTTAAAAACTCCCGGAACAGCCTTGATTTGGAAAATGCAAAATTATAAAAAGGCGGGCATGATTCTCCTTTACATGTAAAATTTATTACTTAAAACCTCATCTACATAATATTAACATATATTAAATTCCTAGAAAAAAAAGTAAGTGTTACTTCAAATACATTTTTTTTCTAGTTACGATTGAAATGCCAAAAAATGAGCCCAACAGAATTTATTTAGATCTATGACTCTCAAATTATTCCAAATGGTTGTAAAATTATGCCCCCCAAAAAATTGTCCTATCCAAAATTCGTATATGAGGGGCCGTGTTCAATCTTGAAATAAATTTCGCGAAAAAAAAATTAAAAATTTTTTTAAATGAAGTTTTTATGTTAATTTTTTTTTGCCACGCGATTAGGATATAGAAAAACATAATTTTCGAACAAAATATGATAAATGATTTTTGTCACGGTTATATACTGGTAGCTCAATCTATCTCCAAATTTATATTAACAAATATATTTACGACTTATATGAATTTCGTGTTATAAAAAACCCATCCTATATACTTGATACATACGGTACTTTATATGTAAATTAAAAAAAGATATACTACATGCCGGTAAAAACTGTTTTTCTGTCTTTCAATGAAAGATTCATTTCACACTGATTTAATTTTGAAAAACGACATTTTTTTGTGCTTGGTATACCTTGATAAATTAGGGGAAAAAAAATAAAAATGTCATCAATTGGATTGATCAAAATTTTTTGATAAAATATAAATTCATGCAATTTAACAAAAATTTGTTGTTATGGAAATGTCAAGATAAGACATGTTTAATGAGTGTAATGATTATTATTATATAACATCTGATCTTTTGTTACAAATAAACTCAACTATAGATTAACCAATATCTTCAGTGGTATGGCCTAGGGTTAGGCATTCCCTAACCCTAGCCACATCTAATAACACCACAACCATCTATATCTTATGACATAGCCTAGGATACTTATGATGATTTAGCCCTCCAGCAGATAAGCATTATTTTGTAAGGAAAATACGTAAAAAGAAAATAACTTTTGGTATTTGGGAAAAGTAGCAATGTCACAATTAGTTCTTGGCCCTGTTTGTTTGGACATTAAACAAATTTGTATTATACATTAATATAAAACAACAGGTCGAAAAAAACCAATGAGGGAAAAAAACAAAATCAGGAATGTGGGTAAATCAATCTTCATACTCATTTTATATATCTTGTACGTTTTTTGGAGTTTCTTTAGACTTTGGCTATGGCACGTGCAAAGCGAGTTTTTATTTTCGTGTGAAATTTTTAAAATTTTGGAAAATTATATTTTGTAATAAAAAGCAAATTTTTAAAAAATTGCTAAATTTAGTTTATGTATATGAAATTTTTTTAAAAAATTTTAATAATTTTTGAGAATAAAACCTCACTTTGCACGTGGCCTATAAAGCATATATCAAAAAGGTGGCCATCTAAATGATATGACATATTTTGCGACCTTGAGGTTAACCTAAAGGACAAAAATTAAAAAAAAAATCATATAAATATCACTTGTAACTTATATTTTTATTTCAAATGATAAGAAACATCCTGTTTGGGCATTGAAATAATAGTTAGTTTTTGCTGTAAGTAGGAAAAAAATTGTAATCAGATTCACGGATTGATGGGTTGGATGAAGGGTCCAATATTACGGGTGGAATATTATTTTATAATATAATGCAACCTTTCATTCATTACCCATTGTCCTGTTTATAAACTTGACTATTTATGACTCATTATACTTCATACTTATTTTCTGCGGTCTCCAAAATTTTTTTGATCCCGAATATCGTAGGGTTAGTTCGTCAGGGTCGAGGAAGAAATGCCTCTTGTACTTTTTGCCGTTCTTCTTGTACTTGAGCATGTCGCAACCCATTTTGAGGATTTTGATCATGTCATCATTGTACCTTTCTTTTTCTATATAAAAAAGTGTATGTAGTATATATATAAGAGTTTACAATTGTGAAATAAATTGGCCAAAGAAGGGTTACCGTAAATAAGCTTCTTAAGTATATAATATAGGTTGTCCCACCCTCCCCCCTCTTCACCCTGACGGTCATTTATGTGCAATTAGTATATGTGAATGAGTATGGATATTTGAGGGTCTGTGGCATTTTAACGATACATTTACATAGTATTTAGTTGCCTATAAATGCGAAAATTTGAAAAGTTTTAAACGTTAAGTAAGCCTTGTTTCATTTTAGTAATAAGTGTGAAACGCAAAAATTCGTCTAAAAATAAGGAAGCTGGTCCATAGTTTTTTTTTAAGTTAATATTTTAGAAAATTATAAAAATTAATGGAGGTAGAACTCAAAATTTACCGTAAAAATAGGAAAAAAACTTAATTACCCTTTTTTTTGGTAATTTCCTGTGCCAACTTTTATTTATACATTGATAGCAGCAAGTTTTATTATGCATATTTTTAAATATGTGGAAAACGGCTTTTCATTCTCATAAATAAAAAACGTACGGTACCCTTGTGTTTTTTCGGCATTATAAACATTTAGAAAGGGTCGGAGAAACAGAAAACCACAAAGAGAGCGAGCGCATATAGATTAGGCTCATTAACAAACTTGTAAAAATTAATGGCGGGTGATGGCTATTTACAATGTCTTAAGGCGGTAATTACGTATAACAATTTGCCAATATTTGCTATTTAAGCTTGGACGCGGCCTATATTTTCATTAGTCACAGTTTTCTGAAAAATTAGCTAAGAAGACCCATTGGACTGTTCTATTAACAAGTAGTGTAATTACCATTAGTTAGCTTAGAGCTCTTTCACATAGCGGACAATACATAATTTCCATTTAAAAGACCGGTAATTGTTTTTAGATTAGCGTTGTCTTCTTTGTCACATAGCCACGAACAAAAACACATAGATTAAGGTGGTGTAGAGCTAATATATTTGGTTTAATTCAGAGCACAATACTGAAAATTTGTTTCTAAATACTGGACTTATCGGATTTTTTTAGTGGGAAAAAATGTACCGAACTTTGTTTCACATATAAGTTTCGCTCCGTAATTTTGAAAGCTTAGGTAACAGTAAAAATGTTAATTGCAATTTTCTTTTATATTTATAAAATCATTGATTAAATATAGTAATGGGAGCCATTAAACTGTAAAACAAAACTAATACGTTTGTCGAAGCCCGTAGATTTTAAAGGGTCCTCCGCATACTAATTATTTTTATAAAAAAAATTTCCAATATTGAATCGGAAACGGGAAAAGGGGCACTTATAATATGGTAGGGCGGTTGATTATTCTAAATTGCGAGGATTTTCTTTTTAAATCATGATTTTTATGCATTTATATTAAGTCTGTATCGCGATTGCGACGTTGTACAGAAACCCATTTTAAAAGTATGTGGAACAGCCCTAAATACATAATATGAATTGTTAAGCACTCTAATTAATATATGCAGGTATGATGTGGTGAGTGAGACAATTTTAAGAAAAAAATGGAATAATAGGAGCTCCTAAAACTAAAATTTGAGTGGCAAAATATTATTCGTATACCTAGTGCGAGACTTGAGCCACTAACATTCTATAGATGTCATTTTTGCCAAAAGAAATTTAATTTCAACCTCCACTAAGGCATTTCATTTAAGCTTCATTCAGTGCCATATTGGCGCCTACAAAATCTAAAAATTTATTAAAATTTGAATCGGACGTTTGAGCCTAGGGCATGTCAAAACTCCGTAATCGAGAAGGCACCGATAAATGTCTGAGTTTTTTTTTTGAATTTTCTAGTTTATACATGTAAATATTACATGAGCTGCTCTTTCATTTATTTGAAACTTTAATTACACAAAGTTTGGACTACGAAAAAAACAAATTCCAATATTTTCAATAAGCTAATGCTAACTAACAAATTCCAAAAATAAAACCCTGGACCTCAGGAGTTTATGTGACCCCCCAACGGATCCCAAGGCCGTCTCCCATTTTCCTAAGGAGAGTGTCCTACGGCTTTAAAACCGATGCCACCGGCGCCTCGTGTATAATATTCTTGACTCCGCGGAGCCTGCTGTAGAATTGAATGAGGAAAAAGCTCTCATTTATCAACCATTTTCTGACAGCGGAAGAGGGCTGGAGGAAATTACAATAGGCTTTTTTTTATAATATAGTTGTCAAATAACTATTTGTCTTTGTCGCCCCTTAAGCATCACTAATGTTTGACTAATGGAGCTAATCTTGATTCTTACATTATTAAGAAAACTGAATACCAGCCGTCATATAATAACAAAGTGAATTCAAACCAAATATACTAGTTTCCTGCGTGAAAGTCAATCTCACGATTACGATATCAATGGTTTTGTAACTGAAAGGACCAAATATACACCAATTTTGGATCGAAGAAAAGAGGTTTGATAAAAACCCGAATTCGACTATTTTTTTTTATCTTCAAGATGGGTTAACTTTTTACATCACCATCTTTTGATTAGGGTACCATAGGACAAATATGGGACAAAAAACAATCTGGCCCATTTGACGAGCAAACTAATTTAAGTGTAGAGTGAAAAGCAATATAAGGCAATATTTTATTGTATTTGATGAATATTACCTGATAACCGTTTAATTACACTAAATATATATATGGTCAATTTCACCTTATATCGACAAACTTTTTCCCTTCAAGTCTCAGTTTTGGCTGTTAAAAAATCATGCCGGTCCCAAACTTTTGAAATCATACATATATTAACATTATTAACGGCCAGATCTTATAAAATTTTTAGAAAATTTAAAGATACATTTTTTGAGCCATTTGTATCTAAAATTGACTTTAATTTTTGGGCAATTAAAAAATTTTTTTTTCTCATTCTTAGCGTCTAAGGTAGCCCTTATTACCATCTTTAAAATAAACAAAAATTATGACTCTAGCTACAATACTTATGATGGTACATGCGCAAAAAGTTGCCTCAATTTTTTTGCAAAAAAATGAAAAATATTTTTGCTCATATCCGGAAAAAAAACACTTCCGGCCAAAAAAGTTTAGGTTTTTATCAGCACCCAAAAGCCCTACCAGTAGTACCAATTTTCAGCCAAAATTGAGCAGTTTTTAATAAAAAAGAATTCAGCCGCAGTGAGTTCCTCAATTCTAGTGAATGGTGAGGAAAGAAATTAGTGAATATGAGGAAATTCACTTTTCATGGGGGTGAAAAATATTCAAATGAAAAATTTTCATTTACAAAAAAATGAATATTCCTCATTTTAATAAAAAAGAACTCAATTTTTTATTTTTTGGTAAAACGGAGTTATGATGGTATTAATGAACCTCTTTTCTTTTTTTTCCAATAGGGAATTTTTTCAAATGAGTCGGAGTGAGGTACTCTGGGCAATTTTTGGAAAACTTAGTTTTTTATATGGCCAAACTCATGTATGTTATTTTTAAATTTTATTAAAATAATTAAAATTTTCATAAGTTTTTAAAAAGAACCAAGCTTAAACTTCTTAACTTATTAATAATATTTCCTTAATTTGGTATTCTTGGGTACTAAATGCCGTTTTTAATTAATTCACACTTAAAAGCATTTATACCTAATGGCAGCATTTCCCTGTGATAGTCCTAAAATTTAAACTGAGAATTCAGCTTGTTTGGAGAAGCCATTTGAGCTCATATGAGGAGAAAAGAAACAAAATGCATTTTTTTGAGAATTATTCATATTTACAATTAGGAATTTTTTTAGGTGAGTTGCAAGAGAAAGGAATTTTTTTTTCATTTAAATTTTTTCAAATAGGGGGGGGGGGGGGGTAAAAAAATGGTAAAGAGTTGAGTTCAAAATATGGCTATGCCAAATATTTTGAACTCCAACTCTTACAAATAATAAAACACTGAAACTGAGACTTGAAGGAAAAAAGTCTGTCGATTTGAGGTGGAACTGAATATATATATGATATTGGATTTTTAAAAGAAGTTTTTTAAAATTTTTTGAAAAATTTTTAAAAGGATAGTTGTATTAAGATAAGGCATAATTTTTTTTTAAATATTTTAAGGCGCGTTCAGACTCATTTAATTTATTTTAAAATTTTTTTATAAAATTTTTCTTCTCTAACAAAAAGTCATCACTTAGCATTTAACATTATTTGTAGGGTATGCGGGCAATTACCTTAATTGATTGGTGTTTCTTTGACTAGGATAACTATACATGTAACCAGGGACGTATGCAGAAAAGTATCCTTTCTAAATACAAGGTTATAATATATTACCCAGAGAGTATTATAACGCCCGAATTAATTTTTTTAATATTCAAAAATTTATTTTTAAATACACTATGAGAGAAAAGATTTTTAAAAATTTAAAAGAAAAAAAAATTATCAAAAAAATAATCAAATTTGTAAAATTTTTCAAACAAATAAAATGAATCTGAAAGCGTCCGTGCATACGAGAAAAATTTCAGGCAAAATTACCAAACACTATAAAAAAATGATTAAAAAACAACTTTTAAGTCTTGAGACATTTTTACTGTAGTAATATATAACACTAGACAACAAAAAAAAACAACATCAACGATTTTTTGAGGGTTTTGTATAGAATTTTCTTGCGATAACGATCCCGTGTTTAGTTTTTTTTCCTATGCCTCCATTTTTTTTTAAACCGCGTCCAAAGTTCAAAAAAAAATTCACAAAATTTTTTTAACTATTATTTTTCCAAAAAATCTATTGGCATATTTCAGATTCCCTATAAAAAATAGATCTTAAAAGGGTTATTACCTATATTTAATAGTAATTTACTTTCAAGTTATTTTGGATCAAAAAACGGATTTTATGACGAAAACCACTTTTATGAAAATGAAAAATTAAAAATAAATTAAATATTTTAAAAAAATTCAAACCCCTTACGTTAATAATGAATGTTTTCGTTATCCAAATACATTTTTAAACATTTGTTACTGGCCATAGGTTTTATGATATAGAAGCCCAAAACCCCAAAAATTGAAAAATCTCGACTTTGACACCGAATAACTAAAAATCTGAGACATTGGCTAAAATACTAATTTCATATTCGTGATCAGCGCTATAAACTTGACCAAATACCATAGTTATCATAAATGATGCTTAGGGTCGTCCAAATTTTGTTGTTGCAATGGACCCCTAGGTCACTCACCAATTAAATTCATTTACTTAATTATTGTGATAGATGATTATAACAGTTTTAATGTTACCCCATCCAATTAACAGTCCATATTTTCCGAGGAAGAAAAAAATTCTTAGAATCTGGGAAGTTTCAACAATTGTTCTATCGGCTCCTCTTTGACACTAACCACACTATTCAGATTGGCACAAACATTTTGTTTGCCTAAAGTGCATTCGAACTTGAAATAAATTTTCCTGAAAAAAAATTTAAAACAATCCATAATAATTGCTATTGTCTCGCATTTTATAAATTTAAAAATTTATTCAATAAAAAAAAATAACATGAGTTTAAATGCACCCTACTACCTAATCATTAAAAAACTAGTTAATAAGTTAACGAGGTTTTCATCCCCAGATGGAGGAATCTAAAAAACGTGATTGCTTGAAGTTGCAATTGGTTATTATACCTCGACAATCCGTAACTATAGTAAGAACATTGAAAATTATTAATGGCGCGTGTTTCGACTATGATTTTGAAAACTATTTTTTTTCCTTGCATTGAAAATGGATCATTTTATAGGGACAACAAATTAATCTTAAAAAAACAATTTTTTCATCTTCTAACTGCTTTTAGATTGAAAAATCATACATAAAAATTGGAAACAGACTAACAGACAGTATAAGACCAAAAATTATTTTCGAATACCAAGGTCTAACTATCTAGAATCCATCGGTTATATCCTAGGGGGAAGTTTAAACATATATTTTTTTTTGATTTTTCAAAAATTAATTTGTATAAAATTTTGTGCTTTTAAAAAAATAAAAATGTTACTTGATCAAAATTTTATTCAAGTATAAACGCAGCACCCTAACATAAAAATTAAATGATATATAGAAGGATTTTGATTTATAAGAAAAAAAGTATTAATGTTATATAAGGTCATACCGAATGTGATTGCGTCGCAAGAAATTGTAACAAAAAAAAATTGAATTTTATCCAAACTTAACTTTTGTTATGGGATTAATGGGGAGCGAAAAACAAATTTTTAAGACGCTAATAGGATTTTTTTTCCCGGACAAAATCACCATTTTTTTTGGAGTTTTAATTTATTTTGTGTCTCATTTTAGGAGTAGTCGTTTTACACTGCACACCAGTTGTTAACTATGCTTTAATTTCGATACTTTGTTTAGTAATGTATTTTACCAAATCCTACATGCCGGTCCATCTAGGTGTGAGTAATGGGCTTAATATGAAAAATCGGCCGAGAACCAAATTTGATTTTTACTCTTTGGGGTTTGGGATACCACACTTGAGACGTCGAAATTCAACAAATCATGACAAATCACAATTTTATTTAATTTTAACTTCCTTATTTCATAAAAAATCTAAGGATGGGAAGCAAATGGATGGCTAAAATATATAGGAAGCCCGAAAACAGATTTTATGACGAAAACCACTAATTTTATAAAAATAAATAAATTAAAATATAATAAAAATTAAACATTTTAAAGTAAATTTAAAATCCTAAACTCACTTTGCACGTGCCCTTAACAAAAAATATTTCAGCAATCTATCTAATTTAAAACATCTACCCATATGTTTGATAATACAGAAGCCAAAAATAGAAAAATGTCAACACACCGAAAAGCTAAAAATCTGAGCACCAATTGACCAAAAACGATAGCAAAGATAATTGATGCTTAGGTCCAAATTTTGTTGTCCAGCGTAATCTATTGCAACATTCTAAATCAAATATAATGTATTTACTGTGTCAAAATTATGATCAAATTTTGTTTAATCCCTAAGTCTTTTTTCGAAATTTAACAGCTGAACCGAATCGAGGTCAAGTTTTTTCGGATTAAAATTTGCCACCAAAAGCTTTCATTTCATTTTCTCTATTACTTTGCTGTATATATATATATAACAATTTACAAAAATAAACTAATAAAAAAGTTGCATGAGCGGGCGGGTCATAAAAATCCGACTACATTGTATTTTTATTGCCACCAATTTATATAAATAAATATGTAATACATCGTGAATGTTTCCATAGTCTCAAAAAGGCCATAAACTGGTGCAAGAGAAAATAAACACATTCGTAGATATATCCCAAAAGGACGGAAAGCCTGTAAATTACAAATTTGTTTTGGAAATTAGTTTGGTGGCCCCAATTGTAGGAACCACAAATTTTTAAAATTACATGAATTCATAATAATACATCGTTATATTTTGAGACCATTTAGAGTTAAATAAGAGTTTTATCAGGGTTAGAGCATTAAGTTGTTTAGAGCTGGGCTAGTTTTGAATTAGGGTTAGGATAAAGGTCTTAAAAATTAACATTAACATACCGATGGGGGGGGGGGGGGTGTGAATTAATCTGGCTAGCATCTTTTAATGCTTTTGCTATATTAATTTTTGGGTCTCATGATATAAGTCAACAAACTTTTGAAAGTTTTGAGCTAAATATGGATATCAAACCTGCCATCTTGGGGATTTTTAAATCCGCTTATCGTTTTTTTTGAATCAAACTTAGTTAGTCAGCTATTTATTGAAAATTTGTACCCAAGATTTTTAAAAGGGGAGGGGGGTAATGAATTTTAGACTAAAAAGGGGTGTACATTTTTTGACATGTAGGGTAAGCGTTATTAAGGCGGCACAAAAAATACAGTTAAAAATTAGGATTAGATAAAAATCATAACCATCGAATCTTTTTTTAAAATACCACTATGCACCTTGACATTTTTTTAGGGGCGGACATTAGCAACCGGTAAATTTTCTGCCACCGGTAAAACTTGACAAATACGGCTGCCCCTTTTACATAATAACAATAATGGTATAGATCATCTATCATGTTAGGCTAATTATTGTTGCTATTTTACACGTTTTAAACCAGGGATGGGCACAATTACTTTATAAAAGTAATCATTATCATTACAACTACTTTAGAAAAAAATGTAATTAATTACTAATTACCATTACTGTTTTTAAAAAAGTACTTAATTACAATCAATTACAATTACATAAATTTTCAAGTAATTAATTACTAATTACAAGTACAATTACAATTACTTTTTCAAAAATTTTTATATATAAAATTAGAAAACACGAAAATATCATTAAAATTGAAGTCGATTTCACCATTTGAGCATATTGATAAAATTTCGTCATTTAATTCACAGATGTTCATGGTAGTGTGAATGCGTGTATATTTAGTGAAGTTATTTAAACTGTTTAAAGAGTAGATTGTATTAGGCCGCGGAAAAACTAATTTTAAAAGCGTCTTGATATAATTTGAGAATGTAAAATATATGTAAAAATATAAGGGTGAAAAAGCATAAAAAATTAGAAAAAATTTTGACAAAATGTTTTAACATGGGAAACTTCTTAAGAAAAAAGAGGATTAGGGACCTCTTTGGGTCTATATGACCCATTCAAAAAAGAGATATATAATTTAAAAGATAGTAAAATTGGCAAAATCTTAAATTTGGTAAGATTTATAAACATTAGAGTAAATATTGTTTTTAACTACAAAAGGTAAAATATTTAATTATTACCTGCTTTTAAATAATTATACACTTTTATAAACAATTTAAAAAATTATATTCTCAAAAAATTTAAACTGCTACTTTTTCCATAATGAGCTCCTATCTCTCTAGATTTGCCAAAATATCAGTATAAATTGCATAAATAATTTACCTTTTCTTTGTTCTTTAATAGGTTGGATGAAAAAGAATGTTTGAAAGCATTTTAATTTTTATCACATAAATTTTATTAAGGAAAAATTTGTGTGCTTATTTTAGCTGTTTGGGTCAATATATCCCAAAAAGTCAATATCTTTAATTTGAGCTCATATTTTAAAATACTTTTAGATGCAAATTGTTGACTTGATGAATGAATTTAATAAATATAAATATCAGTTTAGGATATTGCTTCTTTAAAAAGTTATTAAAAATATAAAATTTCTTTGGGTTAAATAAACCCAAAGAAGTGTTAAACGTGTCGATACAATTTAAAAAATATAACTTTTAAAACAAACTAATGCAAGAAAAAACAAAAACAGGTTTCTCTTAATATCTATATACAATCTTTAAGCATATTAATAAATTCAAATGGAATGATTACTTCAATATAATGATTACTTTGAAAAAGTAATCATTATCATTACAACTACTTTACTAAAAAATGTAATTAATTACCATTACAATTACTTTATAAAAAATGTAATTGATTACTAATTACTAATTACTATGAGAGTAATTAGTAATTGTAATTTAATTACAAGTAATCATTACTTGCCCATCCCTGTTTTAAACATTATCCCATGAAGAAATTTATATTCTCGAAAAAATGATTAATTTTTATATATAATTTTCATTTGTTTATCACCGAAAAATACCATTCTTATATAAACAATGAAATAGCTGTGTGTGACACAAACTAAATTCAATGGCGCACTCCATGTTTCTGCATTAGGGCACGTGCAAAGTGAGTTTTTATTTTCGTGAAATTTTCAAAACTTAGAAAAATTTAATTTTGTAAGAAAACGCAAATTTTTTATAAAGTTGCCAAATTTAATGTATGCACATAAAATGCTATTTCTGAAACGAAAAAAAAAACTTTGAAAAATTTTGAAATACAATAAATTTCCAGAATTATCAAAATTTTACGAAAATAAAAACTCACTTTACACGTGAATAAACATTTGATAGGTGTTAGTTTATATGTTACTAACATTTTTTAACAAAAAATCTTTAAAGGGCATTAATGACCTACTGCTGAGCAAATTTCTTTATTCATTTTCTTATATATTTTACTGTTTTAAAACTTTAAGGCGAAGGCGAAACAAAATCTTCAACGTGGTTCATTTCGTCTTCACAGTGCCCTTGTTTAAAACATTTTCGATTAACTTTTCGATTAGCAACATTTTATTGTGGCTGCTCTCTTAACCAACACGTCTAATTCCTTATTCTTTCGGCGTGTGTTTTAGAAAATATGTCTATAATTGCCAGGTAAAGAAAACATAGTTGCACAAACGTGATCACACAAAGATGATTAAAAATAATACATTAAATTATTGAATGGGTAATTGCACGTCGCTTTTGCCTTTTTTTAATTAAGGTCACAAATGTAAGATATGTGAGACAATGACGGAAGAAAGGGTTAATTTGATCTGGCTTGAGAGATAAGAATGCTTGTGGGATAACAAAAAAATAAGATTACATTTTCTATGGCAAACCTGAGTTTCTTAAGAGTTCAATTTTAGTGTCTTTAGTTTTAGATTTTCCTTATTTTTTTAATTGATAAATGGTGTATCTTAATGATACACACATAACCGAACTGTTTCCAATTTTAGAGAAATAAATCTAATCGCCAGAGTCGAATTCTAGCAGAATTGAATGGGAATTGTGCGAATTGAAAAATGGATATTAATATGCGCACTTTTTTATTGGTGTTTTTTTTAAATTTTCAGCCTTTATTTAAGATATAAAGTATCATTAATTAAAACTCCATTTTTTGGGTTGCTCAGGAGCTCCGTAAGGACCTTAGTCGCTACAGGCAGGTTGTTTCTCGACAAGCAGGCCGCCGTTTAAATTATTTGTGGAATTCAAAATAATTTAATTTCTTAAATTCACCTAACCCTGTTTGAAACAGCTTTAGACATCAAACCTGCCATTGTAGCGATTAATACATTTACCATTTTTTATAATCAAACTTAGTAAGTCAGCTATAAACATTAAAAACAAAAAAAATGTCAAAAAAACCATAATAAATTTTTTTTTGCATGTTCACAACAAAACTGTTAAATTCAAACTTCCAAATATTTTTATAGAAAACTGATAACACTGGACAACAAAAAAAAAACATTAACGATTTTTTATGGGATTTGTAGAGAATTTTCTTGCGATAACGATCCCGGGCTTAGTATTTTTCCCAATGCCTCCAATTTTTTTTAAACCGCGTGGAAAGTTCAGAAAAAAATTCAAAAAATTTTTTAAACTATAATTTTTCCAAAAACTCTATTGGCATATTCATCCTCATAAAAAACATATCTAAATAAGGTTATTACCTAAAATTATAAGCAATTTACTTTTAAGCTATGTATGATCAAAAAACGGATTTTATGACAAAAACCACTAATTTTATAAAAATAAAAAAATAAAAAAATAAAAAAATAAAAAAATTTAAATATTATAAAAAAATATAAACGCCTTAGGTTAATAATAAATGTTTCCGTTATCTAAATAGATTTTTAAATTTTTGCTACGACCCATAGGTTTTATGATATAGAAGCCCAAAATACCCCAAAATAAAAAATCTTGTCTTTGACACCAAATAACTAAAAATCTAAGGCATTGGCTAAAATTCTGATTTCACGTGATTAGTGCCAAAAACTTGACCAAAAACTATAGTTGCCATAAATGATGCTTGAGGTCGTCCAAATTTTGTTGTCCAGTGAATATATCGTGTGGTTATTTAAGTTTGGTCGCGAAATATTATGAATTATGTAAATGCTGGTCCTTATACACCTAATATCTCATTTATTTAAGAATGTATATACCTTTAATACGAAAAAAAAAATTTTGATTTTTTTTCTGTTTGGTATTTGAGGTCGCAAATCTGTCAATTTGGTCAAAAAAGGCCATTAGAACGGATATAAGGAGCCGAAGGCGGAAAAAACTATGAACAACATATATATTGGAATAGGGCCAACGAAGGAATGTATGCTTTTATATTTTCATAAACTTATTTATCCCGACATTAATATTTGCTGACCTGTAAAACGCCACAAAGCAGCTTTCACCCAAAAAATTAAACAAGCAAAATCCAAAGATTTCAAAATCTTTTTCAAATATGCTGCCAAATATTTTTTCTGAAAATAAGATTTTGAAAATATTTTGCGAAAAAAAATTTAAAATTTTTCGATAAAATTGATGGACTTTGAACGCGCCCTGAATTTTGAATTTCCAAATATAATATATACCGGAAGAGTGTATCAATTTTTATTTTAAGACGCTAGCCCGTAGGTACGCGCTTATAACATTATTAATTTTATTCTGGCCTACTTCACTCCTTATTCCACTAATGGCAATATGACACTTGATTAAGGTCATCGCAGGAAGGAGTATAAAAAAAACTTTTTATGCTGAAGATGTAAGTCAACATTTAATGCTACCGAGTCCAAAGTGTAAAAAAAATTGACAAAATCTTAAGATAAAGAAAATTTAGAGGTTTCATAAATTTTTTTATAGTAAATCAATAACCTAAAATACGTTGAAAAAGTTATAAAATACAGCATTTTTGAACTTAAGGGTGTGTTTAACATCTTATTATAATTATAGTAAGAATAATAATATTTTTATATTTAATTACATTAATAATGTCAACCGGCCATCGTGTGCGTGCACAAACAAAAACTAACATAGCATAAATACGGTCCACGAGGATCCGTTATTTGGCTTTCATTAAAAATGATAGTAGAATTTTTGTTTTATGATTTAATATTATTTCCAAACAAGGACTTTGAAAATGTTCAATATAAATTTGGCGTGCAATGTGCTAATTACATTTATTTACTTGTTCAACAACATTGAGCTAAATAAATTGAGGGAAATCCATAAAACTTTATGCTAAGCCATGTCCTATTATATATTTTTTTTTCATTTTTTTTCGAAAAAAAATTTTTAAAGTTTTTTCTATTTACCAAGCCATCCGCTCCTAATTCAGAGGAACATCCTCTTAGAAACAAGGTGATTGTAAAAGTTGAGGAAAAAAGAACATAGTCTCAAAAACAAGGTGATAATAATATTTTATACATATAAAAAATAAAATTATGAGTTTAATATATTAAGCAAATATCAAATATTGTTGACTTTATTTTTTAAATAATTTTAAATTTATTTTGTGATATATTGGTAAATTAGCTTTTTAAATAAATGTTACGACAAAATTCCAAATTTTGTGCATAGTAAAAATTATTTACAATTTGTTAAAATTTTCTAGTAATTTGAACTTCTCTCAAGATGATCAATAACAAAAATTTACAAATAGAAAATATTGGAAGCGGTCAAATTTGATTGATTCAGTAAATTTAATTTGGGTTGAGGAGCATTATGTTCACGACCCCCGGGATCAGTAGGATTAAGTGCGTTTCTCTGCCAACACCATAATATTTGTTGAACTGAGACGCCGCATTCTCCGAAATCTTATAACATGCTGGCTTTACAACCCTGACTAAAATCGAAGGCCAGAGTCAATTACCATTCAAAACAATGCCCCCCCCCACACATCTTTTAAAAGAGACGGCATACCCGTGCATAAAGCCTCTCTCAGCCCTTTCGGGTAATAGGCTATCACTCTAAACTACGAGCTAAAGAACTTCGGGCCAGCAAAATAGCGATTTTTTTTTTCAAATTTCAAGATTGATCAGAAAGCAACCATAAAGTTTTAGCTCATGAGCTTTTTGGTGAAAACACGGAGAAAAAAATAATAGGTGACAAATAAACTGAAGCAATCGAGTGGATAAAAGCTGTTATATTATGGACAAATGAATTATTTAATGAATTTTAATAGCCCACAAAGGTTGCCAATTCAATTAAAAATTTAAACCTTCCTTATTCTTAAATTTTAATTTACAAAAACATGCTAAACGTCCTTTAAACATCTATTTCGTGTATATGAATTAGTATAAGTATTAATTTCAATAATTTGATTTTTACGCTCGAGAATATCAAATAATAATTGGCTTTCTTTCGATACTTAAATCTGATTCAACGTGAAAATGTGTCTGGAGTGCCATGAATTTTTTTTTCAAAATTGAATTGTTACTGTAATTATTTTTAATAAAAAAAAATTATCAAATTTCAATTTGTTTGCACGCGTAATACGGGGAATGGCCCGTAATCGAGTTAATAGAATTTGAGGAAAAAAAATTGTTTCATATTTTGCGGTTTTTTACAACACATTTGCTTTGTAAATAGATTTATGGGATTGGGTTGGTAACAACAAATTAAGAACATAATAGGTTTTGAATGGAATTTCAAATTGTTATTAAATTTAATAAGTTTTTTCCCCCGTTACGATTTGCAGGCAGAGAGAGAGTTCAAACACAAAATAAATGACCGTTACTGTTGTTTTATGAAGTGGAAAAGAATTGAGGTTAGTGAATGCGTTTAAAAAAAACTGTCGCTGAAGGGATTAGAACTTGCAAATACGAAAACTTTGAGGCTAAAAGACGTAGCTCTATTATCTCAAACATGGCAGGTTTCGAAACAAAGTGCTTTGGTAGTGGTAATCCGATCTCCATCAAGGTCAGTTCTATCCACGGCTGGGAAAAAACTAAATGGGCGTTTTTTTAACAAGTTTTTGAGTTTTTCCCCCAAATGCCCACAAACTCGTGGGCATGGCAAAAGAAAAGCCCCTTTTCTTGCTTAAAGAAAAAGGGCATGTTAAAAAAAAAAATCCTTTTCTTCAAAAAAAAACTCCTAGGAGCTTTAAAAAATAACCCACCCACCATTATTACAAAGAAAAATCAAAATTTTTCGAAATTATAATAAAAACATTAAATGGGTTTTTTGGGGCTTTTTTTAAGAGCCTTTTGTGGGTTTTTTTGCCCCTTTTCTTAGTAAGGGCTTTTTTGGAATTCTTATTTTTGCCCTTTATTTTTGCCTCCCTTTCTTTTTTTATGTTTTAGGGGAAAACAAAATTTTTTATGTTTTAGGGGAAAACAATGAGCCAAAGTTTTTTGGCTCATTGTTTTCCCAGCCCTGGTTCTAACAATATCAAGAGCTTAAGCGTATTTACCTAGTCGTCAAAACATATACATATCTAACTTTTCTACCTTTAGGGCGGAGGGGTGTGGAAACAAGTTTTAAACTAATTTCCTGCGGATAAACAAAAAATATTGTCTGGTGGCATAAACATCCGGGCTATAAAAATAGAGTTTTCGATTTACATCCATGTATCTCTTATACATCCCCCTCCCCCTACTGATCAACCCATCCTCTTTTGGATGTCAACTATTAGGGTAGTTTTTAATAATTTTGAAAATTCTGGATGGGATATGTCTTTAATTCCACTAACTCTCCCTTGGAAGTATTAAACAAATTGTAATGCAGGGATTTAGATATTACATTTACAAAACAACGCGACATGAATCACAAATAAATAGATAAACGGATTTGTCCTTGAACGAAATAATATCGTTAAAATAGATTTAATTAATTACCTTGCAATTTAGGAATGATTCCGTTGCTAGTAGTAGCTACGCCATTGGTATGCGTTAATTTGGTCATATTTCCCCGCTTTTCGGTGTCAAGTTGAATATTGAGCTCGAAGTGGAAGTAAAATAATCGTCTGCTTTAAACTTATCGCCTGCTTGTAAGAATTTATCGTTTGATTTTTATGCGCCGCATGACAAAAATATTGAAGTGAGGAAGAAATATGCTATATTTTGCAGGTTATAAAATCCATATTCTGATTTATAAATTTAGTTTAATTTAATAGAAATCAAAAGAATCTCAACATTTTTATAAACTTTTCAGGGCCAGATATACATCTAAAGTTTAATTTATCGACAAATAAAGTTAATTATGTTACATTCTAATTTGTTATTTAAAGTTTGTTTCAAGAGATGTATCCAAAATTATTTGTTTACGCAACATTTTAGATAGATTCCTCAGTGTGTGACATTATTTATCGACCTAATTTTTCATTCATTGCATGATTTTTTTTCTCACAGATATAAAGAATAAGTGGTGTATTTTCTTTAAATATAATCCTTTTCGAAAAACACCATAAAATATTGATACGAGTGTGCGAATATATTAGGTTCTGTTAAATTAAATAATAAATTAGAAAAGTGCTCTAATAAATTAAAAAAGGAAGAGCTTTTAAGCCGAAAACTAATTCAAAATTCACTGTTGTGTGTTTAACTAATTGGTAACAGATATTTTTTTTAACTCCTAAATATATTATATTTATAAATGACAAAGAATTAGAAGTTTTTTTAAAGGTCTACTAAATTAAGAAAAATGGCCTTTAAATGATGTCCGAGTTAAAAGAAAATTTATTTAATTTCGTTTGTCAAGTAGAAAAAGAGTAAATGAATTTCTCATTATATTCGTTTTCTTGCCTTAGACGCATTTTAAACTTGTTTGTTTTTTCACACGCTTATATTAATCGAAGAAATGCGGTATAGTTAGTAACTTAGATAACGTATAATAAACCAAACAAATTAAATGTCGCCTCTTATTATACACATTATTTTTTACACAATTAATAAGTATTTTATTTTTAATTTTTCAAAATTCTAACCAAAACATTAATTTTGATTTGAGAAAAAACAATTTTTAGTGCAAAGGAATTGGCAACTTAAAAGTTCATCCATTCACAAAAGTAAACATTTTAAAAATGCGCCCTTAGAAAATCATGCAAATAAATTTTCCTAGGTAGAATTTAACAAACAGATTAAGTTAAACAATGATTTTAGAAATTCAATACGTTTAATAACACAAGTCAACAAATATTAACGGCAGAAAAAGAAATTTAATGAAAACGTAAAAGAATACATCCCTGGGATGGCCTTATCTCATATATTTTTTTGGTTTTCTAAAATCCTTCCGCCCTATATCCGTCCATATTAAATAAATGGCCTTTTAACTGATTTTGCGACCTCGAGATTTCCTTAAAATAAAAAAATTTATGAATCTTTTTTTTATATATAATTTCCTTGTAGCTTTATTCATCTCAAATATAAATGAATAAATTAATATATCAAGCTCTCCCATCATCTTTTAGATGCGGAATATTTCGCGTCAACTTAAATATGACACGATATATTATCGATTTATAAGAAAACATTAATTCACGTTTAAACTTATATTAATTATTATAAATAAAAAAATCAATTTATTTTTATTTTTAAATTTTTTTTCAAAATATTTTTCAAATTAATGTTTATAATGTTTGTTCAAAAAGTAAATTGAAAGTCCATGAGATGGCATGTTTAATCGCCGTAAATAGCCCACAAAATGCCTGTACTAAAACCGCGCCCGAATAATATTAATTTTTTAATTTATTAAATAAACATGTGTCTTGAATTTTGAATTATAGACAACATTCAGATTTAAAATATTTTTTACACCAGGTTTAGCAATCTTAAAGGCATACCTAAATTACAGAAGCAATTGAAGCCGAATAGAGACTTAAAAAATGAAGGCTTATTACAATAACTATCACTTAGTTCCAGTCGCATCGATTAACAAACCATCTTGAAAATAAACATTGAGCAAGTTAAATAAATTGGAATTAATATGTTTATTAAGCGTTGAATATTAAAAGGCTACCGTTTAGCTACGGGCCCACCTGTAAAAGAGTACAGGCCAACATTGTCCAATCATTATTATCTTTCAAGCTAATGTTCAGGGCGCGTTTAGACTTCAATTATTTTTGTAAAAAATAATTTGGAAAAAATTCAAAAATTCCAATAATTATATAAAATGTTAAATAATTTTGTAGAAAACCTTTTTTCAGAAAAATTATATTAATGGCTAATAATATAAAATTAGAAACTTTTTGTTTAAACGCGCTCAGCCAAAAAACAATTTATAATTTTTTTTTGGAAAACTTAATGAAGTCTCAATGCTCCCTTAGATATAACACAGGTCAACAAATATCAATCTCAGAAACGAGATTGTCATGAGAACATAAAAGAATGCAACCCCATAATGGCCCTCATATATACTTTTCGTTTTTCTTAGTTTCTTCCTTCTTTGGCTCCTTAGATCCGTCTATAACGAAAAATCGCCTTTTTCGACCAAATTGACAGATCTAAATATACCCTAAGAGGAAAAAATATAAAAATTTACATTGCATACATAAATTCCTTGTCACTTATATTTTTAATCACAACTAATGGAAAATAAATTTTATTAATATATCAAGCTTTTATACGGCATTTATACAAAATATTTCGCGTCCAAAAACGACACAATATATTATCGGTTTTTAATGAAAATATTATTTGAAGTTTGAATGTAACAGTTAACTTTGTGTGAATATGCAAAAATAGAATTCCGATTTATTTTTGTTTTTGAATCTTTTTTGTTTTTTTTTGACATTTTTTTCTAAAATTCACAATGTTTACCTGACTAAATAAGTTTGGTTAGGAAAAACGGTAAACGGATTTAATATTCCCTAAGATGGCAGATTTGATTTCTGTAGTTAATTCATAACTCTCAAAAAATTGTTGACGTGATAATAAAAAGATTATACATCGGTACACTGATAGATAATTTTTTTAGTAAAAAATTTCTAACTTTCTTTATAAAAATTTTTGAATCGTGATTTATAATTGCCTACCGAAAAAAAAAGCTTCGGGCCCAACAAATTCCTGCCGGCCAAAATAAATTATCAAGGCCTAGATTGAAATCTATTTTGATTTAAGAGCAAATTAATATTTAAATTTTTAATTCGGATCCTATTTTTTCAAAATGAAATGAAATTAAATATATTTTTAAAATTTAGCCCAATAGATACTAATAAATATATACAGACAACTTCCAATATGTGACTTAAATGACCCAACTGGGATAAGAAGATGTATTCTATATATAGTGCAACAATTTTTAAAAGTACTATAATTAAATAGAATTTTCGAGATATGACAGAAGATTTAAAAATTATAAATTTTGACCGGGTTTGGAAGATTACTGAAAATGTTTAAATATAAACGTTTATTCAACTGGGAAAAATTTTGGATCTAGAAATTTATTAACAGTATTGTTATTTGGCTTTATTGCTAGTTAGATTCAAAATTGCTTTTAATTAACAAATAAAAATTAGGGGCAATCGGTTTTTTTTGACATTTTAAATTCAAATTTAAACGCGCCCTAATTACCATAATTTGCTTATTAAGCGAAATAATCGGGATGTCTTATAAAGTTTTTTACTCTTTTGTTATAAAAGAGTTTAATTTTACAAACTAGTTAAACCCTTAAATTTTTTTACTTCAAAACATTAATTTCCCATAATTTGTTAAAATTTGGTTATTTAAGGCTTTCTTTACATGTTAAAAAAATTTTAGCGCTAAAAAATGTCGTTTGATGCCAACAAAACAACGTTATTTCAAACTCTTATTTTTGCGAGTAAAATTTTAAAATTTAAATTAGGTCTGACGGCCTTGATTTGAGTTTAATTCTTTTTTTTTGTCTTTAATTTAAATAGTACAATTATTTGCCACAACTTTAATAAAAAAACTTAAGTTTGTCTCTAAATTTGTGGAGATTTATGGATAAACTATAAAAATTTTATTATAAATTTTGTTAAACATCAAGATCAAAAGAATTTGCGATAAAACATCTTTTCATATGGACGTTATCTGGTTAGTTAGTGTCATTACAGATATATTGCCGTTTCCTGATCTTTTTAAATCCTATAAAAAAAACACGAATTTAAATTAGAGTTTTTTTTGCATATTTTTAAGCATATTTAAAACATCTAATTTTATGTATTACATAAATGAAATTTTAATTTACCGTTATGGCCCTATAATGCATCTATTTCTATGTCGGCCGGATAGTGATACAGGCACTTTACAATGATATTCTGGGTAGTAATAGGTATAAGCGCACGTCGGCTGCCAAAGTTGGCAACTATATGTTTTACAGTATATGAAACTTTTTTAAATCCGACCTTTCCTTAAAAATCAATCTGGTGTAGGTTCCATCTTAGCCCGTCAGCTGATTTTTCAATTTAATTCCGGCTTCGTCATTTATATCTAATCCATTCAACCTGCTTAGACCGTTTCTTAACGGATGTTAGCTTGTGCGAACTAAGATCAAATTTTGCAGTTTGAGTCGTCACCCATTAAGATAACCAAGATGTTTTTGTTTGACTTGGGTGTAAAGTTTGAGAAAGTCATTTGGCCTTTAACACACACTTTCTAAATTTATAAATTCAAATTATAGAATGATTTAGCTAAAATGGCATTTTCAGATATTTATCCACCATTCATACTCCAATGTGACAAATAAAATTTGAGTTTTATCGCGAATGTCCAACAAATGTTTAATTTCTTGTGGACCAAAATGTTTAAAGACTGGGTAAACTAATCATATTAAGTTATTAAGTTAGCTATAGGGCCAAACGGGTTAGGCTCCATTTCTATTTTTTATCGCAATATTTTGTTTAAATTTAAAACTATGCATAATTTATTTTAGGCCATGTCTTTTTTCGTTAACGTTTTTTTCCGAAAATTGTGGATAAAAACACATGAATCATGGTTATATAAAGGCTTTTTTCCTTATTGCCTAAGCGCCATTGATAAAAAGCTCTAAAGGCGTTTTAATCAGTGCTGGGAAAACAATGAGCCAAAAAACGTTGGCTCATTTTTTCCCCTAAAACATAAAAAAAGAAAGGGGCTACAAATAAAGGGCCAATATAAAAATTCAAAAAAAGCCCTTATTAAGAAAAGGGGCAAAAAAAAACCCGCAAAAAGTGGCTCTTAATAAAAGCCCCAAAAACCCCATTCTATGTTTTCCTTATAATAATTTCAAAAAATTTTGATTTTTTCTTTAAAATAATGATGGGTGGGTTGTTTTATCTTAAAACTCCTAGGAGTTTTTTTTTTGAAGGAAAGGGGCTTTCTTTAAACATGCCCCTTTTCTTTAAGCAAGAAAATGGGCTTTTCTTTTGCCATGCCCACGAGTTTGTGGGCATTTGGGGAAAAAAACTCAAAAACTTGTTAAAAAAAAAGCCCATTAAGTTTTTTGTCCCAGCCCTGGTTTTAATAGATAGAAAATCCCATTGTTTTATATTTTGGGGCACGTGCAAAGTAAGTTTTTATTTTTGTGAAATATATATAACTTTAAATTGTAAAAAAACGCAAATTTTTAAGAGTTGCCGAATTTGGTGCTTATGAACATAAGCTTTTTCAGAATAAAATATTTTTTTAAAAATTAAAAAAAAAAAAATAAATTTATTTTTTAGAAATTTTAAAGTTTTGTGAAAATAAAAACACACTTTGCACGCGGCCTTAAGAAAAAAATTATCCATTTTTCGCCACATTGTCTAACAAAAACCTAATAGCGTTTTAGGACCGAGAATTAAAATTAGTATAGAGAGGCGTAGAGCGGCTATGTAATTAGCCATAGAATAAAAAGTAAAAAAAATGTATTATAATCAGTTTTCAAAAACTTCTGTAGAACAATACTATCACAAGGAATCTAATTTATGGCCATACTATATAAAAAATACTCTCTTTTTCTACCAAAAAGAAACAATAATTTATCTTTTTTGACAATTTTCCCTTTTATCCGCCTTTTACAAAAAAAAATGTCTAAAACACCAAATTTATGAAATTTTTTGGTTTTGGGACAATGAACAGTGAACAATATTTGACCAAAAGTGTAGGAAACAAAAAATTTTCCCATAAATTTTGTCAATGAAAACTATATGGCTCTTTGTTAGTTATTTTGTCCAAATTCTCGAGGTCCGTCCGAATATTAGTAGAGCGGCAAATATATCTCTTTCTTACTTTTTTTTCGATGGAAAAGATTTTTTTTATTACGTTTGGGAAAAAAACTGACAAACCATGAGAAAGAAGTTTTTTCCCCGTACAAATTAGCTATAAAACAAATATTCATACAAAATAACAAGAAAAGACCGCCGCCTCTATGAACATCAATATAGACCAATCATGGTATTGGAGTTTTTTTAGGTTATTTACGGGCAACGGCATATATGTCAAATTTTATTTCTTCACTTGAAGACTTGAAAAAGACCTTACGATTCTAAACAAGGCTCAAATAGGACAACATATTGGTATTCTTGCCGGCCACAGGCTCAGCCAAACTTATCTTGATAACCTAAATGCTATTCAAGTCCGGCCCGTCGCCTAAAAGAGCTACTGCCAAGATCAAATATTTTTTTGTTAATAATATTTTTAGTATAAACCCCATATATTGACCGATGCCCACAAGCATTAATTTTGTACCCGTTTAGGATTAACTGTCCACATGATGTTATCCAATTTTACGGAACTTTTTTTTTGACCTAGTTACTTTACTACCTATAGGATATTTGCGTCCATTAAAAGCATTTCCAATTTTGATTGATTATGCTGACGAACACGGCAACATATTTAATTGCCGTAATCTTGAACATTTGTTAACATCGACAATGTTTGTTTTATTTTAAAAAATGAAGTTTTTAAAATTTTCTAAAAAAGAATGAGTTCTGAACGGGCCCTTCAAAGTTATTTATCTGGGGCATCTGATGCAGTTTTAACAACAAATTAGGTGAAAAAATGTTCATTTTTGACTTAAATTTCTTCTTTGATCATTAAATTTAAATCGTACCGTTTTTTTAGTATATTATGATTTGATTCATTGTGATTATAATAGCTACCACAAGCACTCTCCAACCAATCTTTAAAAATAACTCCTCTTACTCAAAAAAAACTCTGGTTTTTCGGCTTTGCTCGGTCATGGGAGGGGCCATGGTTTTAAACCCGATTTTGCCCATAAAAAAGGTTGTGTAAAAATTATCGAAATGTTATATTAAATATCAGAAAATTATTAAAACATTACATATGATGCCATATATTTTCCTTAAAACTAAAGTATTTTGCTCTGAAATTTAATCTAAAATTGACAATTTAATTATTTAGTCTTACTCCGCATATAAGGTTATGTTACCTTTGTTAAATGAAAATTTCATATTTTTGAGATTCACGAAAGGATGAGCTAGCGCAACGCATTTTTTATTCGTATTAATTACTCCTACCCTATTATTTCCGTATTCAAATCTATGATCGAAGGAATATTATAAAGTGCTTGTGGGGTTAAGAAAAAATATAAATGTCTCATGTATGTAATTAATTTTGTTTTCTTCATATATGGCCTCATATCTATAGGCATTCCAAATTCCTAATTAATTGGGGCTATTATTCTCCTCACTGTTCGACAAGAATAATCATTTTAACATCTATTCAGCAGCGACCACGCAAGAATTGTAATTTGAAATGAGATCCACTTGGGAACAATATGAGCCAATTGGCAATATTTTTGAGAATTTGGTTTTCGTTTATTTTTATTTAAATAAATCAAATGAAGTGCCATATTTTGATAACAATACAAACCTTAATTATGGGTGGCTAATTTTAAGGTCCTGTCCCGAGTTCAAATTCATTTTTATTTATCTAAAATTGCAAATAAATATTTTGAGTCATTGGGGTTTTTAATGACTGGGGGCAGGGGAGGGGGACGGCGAGAAAGAGTTCTTTTTTGGCTAAGTTAATTCTATTTTTAATATTACATATTAATTAAATACAAAATTTCATAATGTTCTTCAAGGCTAATATTCGTTATTCTTTTTCATGATTTTTGAAAGCGAAAATCATAGCCTAAATGAGCTTAAATTCAGCTGTTGTCTGCTCGGTGAAGAGCATAAAATTATGACGGTCAAGCCCTATACCAATTTTGGATCACTTAGTTCAGCGGATGATTAAAAAGAACTAGCTGTATAGGAGTTTCCTTCAAATTTGAATCCTAGTTGAACCCGTAATTTACCCATTAGTTCTTTGACTCTTTTATTCCAGTTATTGTCCGCATAATTAAATAAAATTTAACACATGCCGGTGACCTAGATTTTTAGGCTTAGGCTCTCAAATCATAAATGACGGCCGATTTATTGGCAGTAAATTTTACTCATTAGGTTAGAGGCTTGAAAAAACACACATTATGATCAAACCTGCCATCATAGGGAATGTCAAATCCATTTACCGTTATTCCTTATCAAACCTAGTTAGACAGTTATAAACATTAAAAATTTTAGAAAAAAAGGTCGAAAAACCAAAAAAGATTCAAAAACAAAAATAATGAAATTAGCTTTTTAACAATAGTTAAACTGTTAAATTTAAACTTTAAATAATATTTTTATTAAAAACCGATAATATATCGTGTCGTATTTAAATTTGGACGCGAAATATTTTGTATTATCTAAATGCCGATTTAAGAGCTTGATATATTAATTTAATTTTTTATTATTTGTGATTAAAAATATAAGTTACAAGGGATTTTAAAATGCAAAAAAAGATTTTTGAATAATTTCTTTTTAGGGTGTATTTAGATCTGTCATGGTCAAAAAAGGCCATTTTTCGTTAGGAGCCAAAGACGGAAGAAAAAAAGAAAAACGGAAAACATATTAGGCCATTATGGAGATGCATTCTTTTATGTTTTCATAATAATCTCCTTTTTGACATAAATATTTGTTGACTTGTGTTATAAATGATAAATAACGCTAATTTGACCCCAAGTGCATTTCTGGTTGTGTAATATTTAGATAAAAACTGCAAATTTAGATAATATGATTCAAATTAAATTGTCAAAAAGGAAGCGTTAAAGTGATTGTTGGTAAAAATAGTATTTTAAAATAAATTAAAATTTATAGTTTTTTTACTAGTTTAGACCGAGACATCTTTATTAGAGGTTAGATTTTAGATACATCTAAGTTAATTAATTAATATACTCAAGATGACCAAATGAGTTAGGCATATCTATTTTTAGCAAAAAAACTCTAAAATCTATATATTTAAAAAAAATAGAATTTTAAAAATTTTAAATTTGAAAAGATACGATAATAAAAATACCTATATATCATTTTTAATAAAAAAAATTAGGTTTATTACATAAATGGACAAACAAACAATTGCAGCTCAATATTGGTATAAATTCCATTGGGAATTTTATTTCTCCAACAATGATTTACCGTGTGCGCTGTTGTTAAAATGTCTTTTGGAATTACAAATCTTTTAAAATTTCATTTTTAATTGATAATTATTTTAAAAATTTCTAGGTATATCTGATTTTATTTTTGCTAGAAATCTTATAAAATAACACGAAGTTTAATAATTTAATCATCAAAAAATTTTAAATTTTAACTTTGTTATATGTACAAAACATCTAAAAACACTACATTACATTCTAAGATAAGGTCAGTGATTAGGGGCACGTTTAAAATGTACTAAGGTTCTTTTTGTTTTTTGAATTTTTTTTTGTTCATCGTCAAAAAAGGATGAATTATAAAATAATTTAAATTAAATTGCCCAAGAAAAAAGCGTTAAAGTGTGTGATTATTGGTTACAAATAGTATTTTAAAATAAATTCAAATTTATAGTTTTTTTACTAGTTTAGCCCAGGACATTTTTACAAGATTAGAGGTTAGACTTTAGATACATCCAAGTTAATTAATTAACATACTCAAGATGACCAAATGAGTTAGGCACATCTATTTTTAGCAAATAACTCTAATTAAAAAAAAAATAGAATTTTACAAATTTTAAATTGAAAAAATAACAGTAATAAAAATACCTATATATCATTTTAAATTAAAAAAATTAAGTCTATCACATAAATGGACAAACAAACAATTGCAGCTCAATATCGTACTGGTATAAATTCCATTGGGAATTTTATTTCTCCAACAATGATTTACCGTGTGCGCTGTTGTTAAAATGTCTTTCGGAATTACAAATCATTTAAAATCTTATTTAATTGATGATTATGTTTTAAAAATTTTTAGGTATATCTGATTTTATTTTTGCTAGAAATCTTACAAAATAACACGAAGTTTAATATTTTAATCAATAACAAATTTAACTTTGTTATATGTACAAAACATCTAAAAACACTACTTTACATTCTAAGATAAGGTCAGTGATTAGGGGCACGTTTAAAATGTATTAAGGTTCTTTTTGTTTTTTGAATTTTTTTTTGTTCATCGTCCAAAAAGGATGAATCAAAGTAAAATAGCAGGCCCAGATAGCTTTTTAACTACTAACAACTTATTGGGTGATTTGTTTACTTGTGAACTTTGATCGACATTTTTTTTATATTAGCAGGCCTGGGAAAAAAAGAGCCACATAAAGGAGAGGCTTATTAAAAAAAAAGTAAAAAAGGGGCTTTTTAGAAAAGTCTTATTTTATTAGTAATAAATGGCTTTTTATTAACTATAAGCTTTAATCCCTCTTTAGTCTGAGAAAAAGCCCTTTCCTCCCTTGGCCCAACCTATTTTAGGAGAGATGCCACATTATTTTAATTTTTTAAACTTTTTTGACTTCCATTTTTTTGAACTCATATTCGATTAACCTGAGAATTCAAATTTAGACATTTTTGCGAAAAATTAAAAGTACCTTCAAAGTACGTGCTTTTTAGATAGTTTAAATATAGTTGTGTTATGTCATGAATGAGATAAATTTCTAGAGATTTCAATTTATATTTTATTTGTCATCTGGTTTGTTGCTAGAATAGCCTTAGTATCAATTTAGGATTCTGAAATATTAATGCTTTTATTTTATAAATTTTTGTCGTTTGAACCTTGAAAATATATATCAATGAATGTAATACTATTATTATGTAAGAAATGAAATTGGGTTATTTTTCGTAGAACATTGATCGTTGGACCCTAGGGAATTGATTAAATCAGAGCATACACTATGGTGATAGAATATTAGAGCGAGAAAGATCATGGTTAACCTTGACAATCGTGAAAGGATAATAATTCTGAGATTTTGCTTGTCCTTATTATTATTATTACTACATATCCAATTTTTCCTCTCTTGGGATCACATTCTATATTTTTTTACATAAATATGATCCATCTCCAGCTTAATTTAATATTAATTATATCATTATTTTATATAAACACAACAATATTTTATATAAACACAACAAAGCCTATATATAGTTTTGTGGGAATATTTATGATACAGTAAAGCATGGCTTATTAAAGATAAAATCCCAGGTTACCAGTCGGGCTGTAGCCTTTAAATAAAAACAAATCAACAAATCTAACAACTAATTGGAATATCGACTCAGTCTGAACTGTATGCAAAAAATAGTTTTTCGGTGTGGAATACAGCAAGCGATTTAGATAGTAAACTGATTAATTTTTTTTATCTTCTTTTTCTTTTAAACCTTGGGAATTCTAAATTCTCTATTTCTTTTACGAATGAGTGGTTTAGTCAGGAACCAAGCTTTGATTGAAAATGTCTATAGAATTTATCGTGCATCTTTAACGGGTGTTAAGCACCTAAGAAATAAAATGCTGATAAGTTTTTTAAGGAAACCTCCATTTCGGACGATAAACTCAGGCAAAATCTATTATGTAGCAAAGCAAAGGTCGGGGATTGAGATTTAGCCAAGCACTAGTAAAGTAATACCTGCTATTAATATTAAAAATTTACGAATATAGTGAATACTTAAGAAAGTCCTATAACTATAGTTTAAATTCGGCCATTTTGGCTTTCTCATCCATAACTATTTAGTACGACGGCAGGTAAAGTGCTTCATCCGTATTTATTTATTAGAGTGCAAGGGGCTTGAGTGAGAGCTCAGTATATGAAACGTCAAATAAAAGCGACCGCTAAGGGATTTCAAGAAAGAATAATATCGGCTAAGCTATCGTTAATTTAAATGTTGGCATAGAGCTGAAACTAAATTTTACTCAAACCCTTCTGTGAACAACGAACGGACAGTGACCTGTTAATATTATTGACTTATTAACAAATAATTTTTCAGGTTATATGAATGTCATTAGCAAATGTTACAGGTAGCCCAAACACTTTGATTTTTTTTATAAGTTTGGATTGCTCAAATTACCTAGTATCCGCCCTCTTAATTATGTGGGTATTGAGACCTAAATATGTTGAAATATTCAAATTAATGAATCTTCAAATCAAAAAAAGAGCCCGAAGTTTGTTGCGTCTATATTTCTATCATCGTAAAAAACATTATTTAAAAAGTGTAAAAAAAACTCTAAAATTGAATTTGAACCTCATGATGACTTTCGCAAATTAAAGTAAAACGGTCCGTTAATAAATGTGCGTCAGATGAAGATAACTTTATCTAGTAAAAACTCATAAACCATTATCCACCTCCTACCCGCCTATGTTGTATGGCTTGGCTAAGCAAGCTTGGATCATTTATAGATAAGGCCATATTTTTGTAATTAATACGAAATGCAATGCCGAAAATCCATTTTTTGTTACCTGCCGGTGTATACCTTAATAATATTTATATTTTTGGTAAACCATTTTGACATATAGGTGCGATGATGGGAGAGGGGGCATGATTGATTATTACCAGGATCGCAAACTGAAAAGAGAATCGATTGGCGATTAAGCCTTACAAGAAAATGTAAAAAGCCTATATCTAGATGTAGGCGGCTCCTCAGTCAACTAAATAAATATAATGTAACGGGATTAGTAATAAGCTTGTTTTTAAAAATTATTAAAATCCAAAAAATATTTTGCCGGGAGACATATCTGCTGAAGTAAATGCTAATATCTAGATTTTTAAAACCCCTTTCCTTGTTTGATGAAAAAATATGTAAATGTGCATGTTAATATTTCCTGATATCGTCATATAAACAGTTGGTAACAATAAAAAATACATTGTTCGACTACCAGTTTGCGAGAAGAGGAATATTAATTTGACATTCAACTACAACCAGCTTGCACTTGACCTCTAAAAATCAAGAGAAAAGGGAATAAAATATAGATTTTTACCCTTGATTCCTAGGTTATTCCCCGCCATATTAGATGTTATCAACATAGTCTCATTATTATCTTATCTCTTGATGGGCTAATGGGATAGAGAGCATAAACAAATGTTTCAAAATGTCCCATGCATATTTACTTTCTTACTAAAATCTTTTTTTTCATTCATTCTTATCTTTTATTCATAATCTGTTTTTCTTTCTTTTTAGTTTTGTGTTTGTAATTTCCCTATTCTTTTTATTCATTTGTATATTTTATTTACAGTTTTACATATTCTTACATATTTTCAATATTTAGATTATATATTTCTACTTGTTCCTATTTTTGTCTTATGGAGGAGAGCCAGGAACTTTTAAGAGACATTTTGCAGGGGACGCTTCCTAGCTTTGTAGGGCTTGTTTTTAACATTTTATGGACATATAACAATGAAAAAACACCTTTATCCAATATATAAAAAAATTTGAAGTGTATTTTAATTATAAAACTTGTGGAAAGGTAGCCTGAAATAGTGTTAAAGTAGAAAAGTTGATTAGGGAAACTATTGCTCCATTTAGCTGAGTAGTAGCATATTTACCTGCTTAAGGATAGGAAAATTATGTATGCCTATGCATCCCAAATGGTAGGTTTCTTAGCAAATCTACTTGAAGCCATGAGTGAGACTCTATACACTAATGAAACTCATTAATTAACCGGCCCATAGTAGTTGTTTAGAACGACGATCAGGCTCAAATTAGTATAACCGGCGTATGCAGAAATTTTTCTAAAGTGGGGCAAGAGATTATTTTGGGAGAATACAGATTTAATTTTAATATTGATATTTTATTTGCCAAATTTTACTATAAGGTTGTATATTTAAAAAAAAATAGCGATTTTATTGATTTCTATTCACTTTTATATGTTTGATATATAAATTCAACCGCTGGTTGCATTATAAAAATCAAAAAAAAAATTTTTTTTTTAATGAGTCTACAATAGTGCCGCTAAAACTCGGTGTTTTTAGTCAAAAAACCCGAATTCAGGGATATTGGCTATGGCTTGGTCCATTCAATAAATATAAATGGCTTAAGCATAAAAAAAAATTATAATCAATATATATTTGCCTTACAATTAAAATTAAAAAAAAATTACAATTTTTATATATTTTAAAACGGTCACAAACTAACATGACCTCTACCGAAAATTCAAATTTTATGGTTTTTATATAAAAAAATTTTTTAAATAACAAGGCAGCAGCCAAAGAAAAATAATAAATGCAAATAATACAATCTCGTATATTCACTTGTGATTATTTTTTGCCGTAATCTTTTTTAGAGGCATGTCCAAACATTTTTCATTTTTTTAAAAAAATCTAAAATTTTAAAATTTTTACAATCTTGTTTATTTGTTTCGGATCTTTTATAAACTTTCAATAAGAGATTATATTTTGTGATTATATTGTTAATTTTTTATATGTGGGTTTTATGTCATAAAAATAAAATCAAAAATGTTAAACATAAAAAATTTTGAGTTAATTCTAAACGCGCCTCCCCCCCCCCCTCAATTTAAACATTTGAAAAATAAACGAGACGCTCTAAAACACAAAGTCCTAAAAAAACTTATTAGTTAGGGAGTTGTAGATGATTAAGGCGTTATTTACTTTTCAATTAAGTTACTTTTGGACATAATGTGTAATTATAGTTAATATATTTTCATATGGTTTTTCTCATTTCAAGGTTAGAAGAAAAAAAATTGTCTCATATTTTCGTTAATTTTCAGTAAACAGATGAATGTCTCCTACCTACGCGACGGTAATATTAATAATAATTATAAAATATTTTCAGCTTAACCAGACGTAATAGCTGTGAAAATGATAAATATATGCAAGCAAGCTTCATTAATATAGGAGGTATCATATTGCCTATACGGTTATTCCCTGAAGACACATTTTTTTTTGTTTCAGCAAAAAAATTTTCTCCTTAAAGAACATTTCGTAGTTTTGAATTAAATTTTCAAAGTTGTGCGAGAGATATTTAAACATCATTATGGGCGCGTTCCAAGTGAAATTGTTTTTATTAAAATTTTATGCA
The DNA here is from genome assembly GCA_030555515.1 of Acutogordius australiensis. Classification (NCBI taxonomy): domain Eukaryota; kingdom Metazoa; phylum Nematomorpha; class Gordioida; order Gordea; family Gordiidae; genus Acutogordius; species Acutogordius australiensis. Next base: position 34,252,217 of record CM060245.1, on the reverse strand, counting down.
AAAAAAATGAGCGGAAGATTTTAAAAGGACTTAAAAATATTAGCTATGCAATGGTTATTTAAACATAGATATCAATATAGTAAAATCCCAATAATATATTAAAAATACAACATGTGTAAAAATATATTATAAAAAGCTTATTAAGATTCACCTTATACGGCTTGAAAAACTTTTGAGAAATTTGGGTTAACATTAGAGGTCAGACCTGCCCTTTTAAGAATTTTAAAATCCGTTTACCGTTTGTTACAATTAACCTTTGCAAGCCAGCCTAAAACAATTAAAATTTGTATGTCAAATCAATAAAAATGTTTAAACAAAAAATTTTATAGGAATATTTATCCAGCCAGACTGTTGTATTCATTCTTATAATGATGTTAAACTCATATCGTACCCTAATTTGGCTGGATGAATATTTTATAAACTTAATGTTGATTTAAAAATCTGATAAAATTCAAAATTTTTCTCATTATTTTAGTGTAAAATAGAAGTTACGATTGATTTTAATATAATTATTTTTGTTTATAGGTATACTCGAGGTCGTAAAAAGTCATATTGACCAAATTTTAACATTTTTTTTAGATTTTTCTCAAAAAACTAGCCGACCTCGTAGGTTGGGAAAACGGAAAAAAATATATGAGATAAGGTCAATTGTAGCTTATTTCCCTGAGTGTTATAATTTGATCACAGAAGATTTTTGTAAACCTGTGTCATGTTAGTACCTAATGTATATTTTTTTACGTTAATCTAGTCAAGCGTTATATTCTGGATGTAAGTTAAGGTTAAAGATGTGCCGTGCCCTGTTCAAAACTTTAAAACATTTCAATGTTAATATAAAAAATGCACTAATTTCCATATTAAAGTATGCGTTTTTCATCATGTAACAACAACTTACAAAAACGCACAGATAAAAAAAAACAAAAAAAACTATACTTTTAAACAATTTTAATTGATTTAAACCATTTAAAAAAATTGAATCGGATATAAACCTACAGGGATATAATTATTAAAAATATTTATAAAATACAAAACAGTTCTTGTAAGTTTTTGGTCGATCATTAAAATGTTGAAAAATTGCAAATTTTATAAAAAAAAAAAGATGTATAAAAAAAATGCACATTTGAAGGGAGAGCAGATGTCTATATTTCCAAATCGTATCCCGACCCAAAGTTTAAATATGTCTAGATGACTCACACAAGTCATCAAATTTGAATATTTAAAAATCGAAGTTTAGTAAAAGCATACATCCCCATTTCGGCTCAATCTCATTTTTTTTTATTCGTAGTTTTTTCCGCTTTCGCCTCCTCAGTTCAGTGCATATCAAAAAAATGTTTATTTGACACAATTCCTATATTTTACGAATTCAAGAATGTTCTAAAAAAAGAGTCTTTTTCATATAAAAATCTTGTATATTATATTTATCATCTTATCATAATAAAATTTTTAAGTTTTAAAGCTCTCAGATCATCATTTAGATAATACGGAACACGCGTCTAGATTTAATTACCACACGATATATTGTCGGTTTTTAATGAAAATATAATTTGAAGTTTGAATTTAACAGTTTAGCAATTGTGAATTTGCGGAAAAAGTTTCAATTCTCTATCGTTTTTAATTTATTTTTGTTTTTTTTGTATTTTAATTTTTATAGTTAACTCACTAAGTTTGATTAAAAAAACGGTTAAAATTCTTAGGATAGTTTGATTTCTGTAGCTGGCTTATCTTAAAAATTTACTGACCTGTGTTATAAACAAAACATTTAATTATTTTGTTTTGGTAAATAGTTTTTCATAAATTAAAGGTTTTTGAAAAAATACAATTTTGAACGCTTCCAAATGATAAAAGAAAGGTCAATTAGAGTGTATATCAGAATGGGTAAGATCAACAAATTTGAACTTTAATGTTGAATAATATTGAATTGTATTGACATTTTATAGTTTACGTTTATAAAAATTAAATTTGGTTAGAGCTAATATCATAAAAACTTAACTATTTTATTTTAATTAGATCATAGCTATTTAACTCTTAGGGGCTTAGATTAACTTATTTGGCCCCCAATATAAAATCGTATGGTTTGATAAAAGTTTTGTTATTTTTGATGATTTCTTTTTGTTTAATTATAAAAATGCGATTTTACAAAAATTTGGCAAATATTTATACTAAAGCAACAATCTGCAAAATTCTTTCAAAAATTAAAAAAAAATAATGTAATTTTTCAAAAAACAAATATATTTTTGGATGCATTTTTACGTAAAATAAAACGGAACTATAAAAATTAAGATTTTTTTAAGTTTAACCTAATTACCATCTCAAAACACACTTGTGTTCCAATCTTTTTTGTAAAACTTCTTTTTTTGAGAAACAGCATGTTTTGATATATATTAATCTTGTCAGTCACATTTAATTAGGGAGGCTCGTTTGCTGGCCGAGACATTAATTTTTTAATACTATTAATAATGATAATAATAATATTATTTTATATGAAAGAAAATTCCTCATTCCTGAAATGATGTGTTAGAACTGCATTCTAATAGATCTAATAAGATTTCTATGAGAACCAGTCAGGTGCCTAGTGAAGAAGACCTTATTTGCATATTCTTTAACATAAAATTAATAACGGTCCTTATCCCCAACTAGGTGGGAAAATTAATTTTGTGAATGCATATGTAGATGTCATGTTTATGGTGATTTGTAAAAAATAGTTATAAATAACATTTTCAAACGTAAAATTAATCTTTAAAATAAGGTAAAGAAAAACAATATTTCGACAAATTCTGCTTAGATCTATGTAAAAAAAAAGATGCAATATTATTTTGTATTTTTTATAATTTATATTTTAATAAAATATTACGAAAATAAAATGAATTTTATTGCGTCTTGTGTTACGTTAATAAAATTGCTGAAAGTATTTCGCCAATATTAACTCATAATAGGGTTGGGTCAACCTTATAAAGTAGTTTAAAGAAAAATGGACATTAATTTTCGCCAAATTTATTTCACTCCTGCCAGCACTTTATATTTGTAAAAGCCATATAAATAGCATTTAATCATATATTTTATATTTTGTTTGGATGTAACATTTACTGGCAATACAGCTTTCAGCCACTATAACATGCATATTCTTTTAAATATAATTTTTTTGTAAAGAAAGAATATTTTATTTTTATATAGATATTGATTTATACGCACAAACAAATATTTTTTATTTTTTTGCAAATTTTACATAAGTTTCTACTCTCAAAATGTTTAGAAAAATCATTTATTTACTTCTATAAAAAATAAATTTCTATATCAGAACGCGTTTAAAGTTTATTCATTAAAAAATAAAAATTATGAATATTTAAAATTTAGTTTTTAGAAATCAATGCTCTCTACAAAATTTTTCTTATATCCTAGTCAATTCCAAGTTAATAAAATAAACTTTAAAAAGTATATAGTTAAATTCATACATAGATATAGCCAATACTTATTTTCATGATCACTTTTCAAAATTCTAACGCCTAAAAATACTTTAATAAACATTAAACCAATACATTTTTTTAAAGCAATTTTTAAATTTTTTTTTTCAAAAACAAATTGACTTTGCACGCGTTCTCCTCATATACATATTTCTATATTATGGTAAAACATTTTTTATTATAGATATTATGATCCTGCTTGGTCTCGGCCACGTGTCAGCATTCGGTTCATTCGCAAACATAGGTTTACTAATCACATCGTCTATTCATAAGAAAACATAAAGAGTGTTTATGTCACACGGATGATCAATACATATAACATCTCTTTGGACATCACAAACCTATCCCTTATCCATCCATACCCTCCCTGTGTTAAATAAGCTGTGGAAAATTAGCCCCAGGCAAAAAACGCCTTTATTTCAAACGGTAGCTTTAATGTATATTAATTGACAGTGTGCACCGCCAATAACACAGGTCAACAAATAATTGTCAGAAACGTTAATTTTATGAAAACATAAAAAAAATGCACCTCCCTGATGGCCTTATTTTATATACATTTTTTCATTTTTCTTAATTTCTTTCTTTGGCTCCTTAGATGCGTCTATAACGAAAAATGGCTTTTTTTAAACAAATTAGATAATAGATTATACCCTAGAAATAAAAAATTTGAAAATTCTTTTTGCACACATAAACCCCTTGTAACTAATGTTTTTCACAAATAATAAAAAATAAATTTTATTAATATATTACAAGCTCTTACATCGGCTTAGATAATACAAATATTTTGCCTCCAAGTTTAAATACGACACGATATATTATTGGTTTTTAATGAAAATATTATTTAAAGTTTGAATTTAACAGTTTGAATATTGTGAATATGCAAAAAAAATTTCAATTTGTTTTTAAATTAAATCTTTTTTTGGATTTTTGACCTTTTTTCTAAAATGTTCAATGTTTATAACTCACTAACTAAGATTGTAGGAAAAACAGTAAAAGAATTTGATATTCCCTAAGATGGGAAGTTTAATCTCTGTAGTTAACTCATAACTTTAAAAAAATTGTTGACCCGTATAACACCAAAAGAGTATGATAAAAATTGGAATGTCAAACGGATCAAAAATAAAATTAGTTACTTATTTAACAGATCAACAAATTTCTGAGAGTTATAAGCTAACCACAAAGATCAAACCTGCCATCTTAGTGATTTTCAAATCCGTTTGCCGTCTAATCATAGTAGGGCAGCTATAAACATTAAAAATTTTGAAATAAATGTCAAAAAAACTAATAAATTCAAAAAATAAATAAATTGAATTTTTACTGTATATTAACAACAGCTAAACTACTCAAAATTCAGCTAATATTTTTAAAAGTCAATAATAATATATCGCCTCGTGTTTTAGTTTGGAAGCGAAGTATTTTGCATTAGGGCAGCAAAGTGATTTTTTGTTTTTGTGAAATTTTCGAAATTTTGAAATATATTTTTCAATAAAACGCAAATTTTTAAAAAGTTGCCAAACTTATAGCACTTACAATGCTTTTTTGATCTTAACATCCTAATAAATTTTGTTTCTCCTTATTTGTAATGATAAAAATACATGTTGGGAATGCATGTCTTTATGTTTTCATAAAACCTGTTTCTTGTGACATTAATATTTGTTAACCTGTGTTAAATGATTAAAACCCTAACCCGCCTAATGTTGCCTCTATTTCTAACCTCACTCTAACCCTACTGATAACTCTCTTATAATAAGCTATCCTCCGTCTACAATTAACCTAATTTAACCCTATATTTGCCACAATCCTTGGAAAACCTAACCATATACTAATATTTTTACCTCAATCAATTTTTAAACTAATCCTACAATATGGCTTAACCCAACCCATATCTACCTCAAAATGTAGAAATACTTTTGGGATTTTCGTTGGGTTATAGATCGGTGCACACTGCCGATAAAAACAAATTTTATTTGTTAAAATTAATAGAATAGAATAAAATATTGTATGATTTTAATTTGACTAAACCGTTCTTTCGAAAGTATTTGATAGAGTTTGACCACAATTTTTATTTCTCATTTGGGTAACATAGGAAAAACTATTGTCTTTCATTGCGGAAAAAGATTATATAAGGGCACGTGCAAAGTGAGTTTTTATTTTCGTAAAATTAAAAATTTTGAAAAAAATTTTTTTTGATAAAACGCACATTTTTAAAAAATTGCCAAATTTAATATATATGCATAAAATGCTTTTTCTGACATTAAAAATTTTTGAAAAAATTTTGAAAAATAAATAATTTTCAAAATTTTCAGAATTTTTTTTAAAATTTTACGAAAATAAAAACACACTTTGCACGTGCAGTAACGTGGCGTAAATTAAAAAAATATGCTTGGGTAGGCCGTGCCTTGTTACTATGTTTTTTTTGTAGTTAAAAACGTCGAGATTTAAAATTGATCGCGCACTTTATCAATATCGTCGCAATAGAAATGCCATCGTATAATCATAATTTATGTATTTTTATAACCATTCAATGTGGAAAAATGAAAACGAAAATAAATATAGCCAGAGCTGGGAAAAAACCCTTTTTGACTAAACTCAAATTTTTGTTTTTCAAAAATTTTATGACAAATTAAAAAAATTAATTATTAATAAATACAGAATTTAAGCAGAAAATCTTAAATATTATAAATATTTTCTTGATTAAAGCTAAAACCCTTTATTTTTTCTAAATTTCGGAAAATAAAAAAATGAGTTTGACCCAAAAATGGGCATTTTCCTAGCTCTGCATATAGCCTTACAACACTAATTTGTTTATTAATATTGCCCATAAGTATTTTTTATTATTAAAAAAATGTAAATTAGATACCGACTTCCCTAAACACGGTACTTTAGTTGATAATTTTAATTACTTTCCTCCGGTGGCGTAGTTTGCAATGTGTCTTTTTCTTGCTTCTCATCCGCATAATAACAGTCCGCTATTTATAAATTTACGAAAATGTATAATTTGTATAAGACCAAAATGCCTTTTTAAAAAGTTTTTGACAAGCGGCCTTTTAACAAAAAATTGCCCTAATATAAAGAAATAACTTTTCCTAAAATCAGTTTTTTAATCTAAAATAATTTGATTTAATTTAGGTCTTATAATTTTTGAAAATATATGGAAAAATGTAAGGACTTAAATTGTATTATGCTAAATTTATCTCAGTCGCAGTAGGAAAGAAAATTTAAATTTTAGCAAGTTTTTATTAGTTATACTTACCTTTATTTAACTTTCTTATTGGGTCTTTAAGTATAAACCCGTCAAAATAATTTTAAATTAAGCTTTTTAAGTGCGAAATTTAATTGGTAGGGTTATTCAGTGGGCAAAAATAATATTTTTTTTCACATATTGTCAATAAAATCAGAAAAATGAATTATGAACAAATAAATTATCATTGAAAAATAACTTAGGTAGAACAGCTAAAATTATCTCTAAAGTGGAAACTTTTATTAAGCATATTAAATTCTATATGAGTCTGCGGTATTTAGTTTTTACGAAAATTTTTAAATGTATCTTTTTACAAAAAAGAAATAGGAAAAAAATTATACCTCTTTTAATCGCATATAGTCCAATCAAGCTTAATAATATTAAACTTACAATCCATCTCATGTTTTTTTTCAAAGGGGCAAGATTTTGTTTAATAAAAAAAATTTTAGTTGATATATATTATGTAAATTCTTTGCTTAATATTAATTAAAAAATTGCAAAATTGATTAAATTGTAAACAGCCTCTTTTTGGTTATCTAATCTAAGCATAATATAGTTGTTTATTTGTTATTCACTTAATAGGTAAATCTTATCTCAAAAACAATAACAAGTTGTTTCTTTTAATTATTCTAAATACACCGATTAATCTTATAAAAATATTTTTTAGCATTGATTGATGCTCTCATTTTATACATATTAACATTTTTTTCCCCTGAATAAATTTGTTTAATATTTTACTTAAATTATTAAAATCTAGGAATCATTAGGTCAAACTTACATAATTTAAAAGGAAATATAGAATTGATTTAGCGAATCTGCAAAATCATATGAGGAATAATTAGCCATGATAGTAAATGATAGGAAGACGTCTAAAATCTTTACATTTAGGTGAATTTTAGTTACCCAATTAAATGCTCGTTTGACAATTTACAAATATACACATTTATTAAGCTAAAAAGATTTACTGCTATTGTTTAAAATATTTCCTCCTAGATTAGAAAATTTATAACTCAAAGGATATATTTGCTGATCACCATCAAATTTGTTTCAGACGTGCCGAATCGATTTATTAAGGATTGTTTTTTTATTCAAACAAATAAAAATTTAATATGCAAACGGGCTGCCAAATTTATGCTTGTGTTTAAAAGGTGCCCTCAATATTTTTTTTTCGTTTTGGCGTGCTCAGAATTAAATATGTAAATATAGGAAAATATATTATTTTTAATTTTTTTTTAAATTGAAAACAATGGGAATTTCTATTTATCAAAACGCGTTCGCTTTAAAGGCGCTGAAACAGTTACAACCAGGGCTGAGAAAAAAAAACTAGATGGGCTTTTTTAACAAGTTTTTGAGTTTTTTCTCCAAATGCCCACAAACTCGTGGGCATGGCAAAAGAAAAGCCCCTTTTCTTGCTTAGAGAAAAGGGGCATGTTTAAAAAAAGCCCCTTTTCTTAAAAAAAAACTCCTAGGAGCTTTAAGAAAAAATAACCCACCCATCAAAATTTTTTGAAATTATTATAAAGAAAACATAAAATGGGTTTTTTGGGGCTCCTTTTAAGAGCCACTTTTTGTGGGTTTTTTTCCCCTTTTCCTAGTAAGGGCTTTTTTGGAATTCTTATTTTGGCCCTTTTTTTGCCCCCCTTTCTTGTTTTATGTTTTAGGGGAAAAAATGAGCTAATGTTTTTTGGCTCATTGTTTTCCAAGCCCTGGTTACAACATCTTACCATAAACCATTTTTTTTATTCATTTTTCAGAAAAATGATAACGAAATAGGGCATGGCTTAATCGATTAGCGATACAAAAAAATAAAATTTGAAATAAATTAATTTAATTTTTTGCTCATCGTCCCAATTGAAAAAATAATTTTAGGTTGAACCCCGGTACAAATTTCTATACTCAAAAATGTATAAGAGCTCTTTTTTTACAAACAATTTAACTTTAAATTAAGGTAGTAATAATAATAGTTAGAATAATTTATTAGGCTTATAATTTTAAGAAACAGACAATATCAACGCACTTTTTTACTAGTGCAAAATTAATTTGATTATATCTATTTCATTTTTTGCCCAAAGATTCGCTTCAATAATTAATACAGAAAATTCTACTTCAGCAATAAATTGTAAAAAAGAGATTAAAAAATTCAAATTATACGACTAACGTTTCAATTAGATATTATAAAATGTAAGCCCAGGAAAATGTAAAAAACCATCCAATACACAAAAAATAGAGCAAAAATATAAAGCTAAAACTAAAATGCCCAAATTCACTACAGCACAAAGTAGAGGAGAACATTTGTTTAAATATTATGACAGTATTTCGGGTGGATTTCATCAACACAATTTATAACGAGTTAATTTTTTGTATTCCTTTACCCAATAATTTCGACCTATTAACACCTATTCACATCATTTAATACTTAAACCTAACGAAAAATTGGAAAACTCCGACAGAGCTTAGCCTAACGAGGCAAAAGCTTTTAAATTAAAAATTCTGGAATAACATGTGTTGGGTTATGTACATATCTAACTTATGGGCAAGTTATTCATACAATTTTAGTTATGCCTTTATTAAAAAATTCAGTGAATATTCAAATACTTTTATAAAATAACAAATATACATCTACTAAATATTTTTTATTTACCATTAAAATAAAAAAAAGAGGCTTGATTGCCATCGCATAAATAAATAAATAAATAAATGAAGCGAAAAGTATCAAAAATTGTAAAAATGTGATGCGTTATAATTGAGCATTTGTAAACAATTTCGCCATTACAGCTTTCCCATCAACTAATGATTATTGGCCTTCAAAACTCTTGGCAATTCAACCATGCCAGCACGTTTAACGGGTTCTTCCAAATCGTGCAATCCTGGAAGAGAGGAGATAGATCCAGACCCAGAACCTGAAGAAGAACCTATGTATTGATATGTTAAAAATATAATTTTTTATAAATAATGATGTGGAATTCAGACTAATCACAAAAATCATACAATAAGAATGACACCACTGCAAAAGCCTAAATAAACAATATTTCCATTAAATTTCGTACAAATTGTCAGGCTTTCCCAAGAATTGCGTGGATTGTTATTTATGAATAGAACTAGATTATAAACTATATACCAGCGCCATGCTACAGGATTTGTCACATACAAATGCTTAATTATCTTGTCCATATAAAATTTATTGGTAATTTTTTTAAATTGCGTAATTGAATTAATTACCTTTACCTCTAAATTTAGTGGAATTTTAGGAATGATTAAAATCAACTTACATAGCCCTAAACACGTACCACAAGTATAAGCACTGGAGCTGAACATATTCTCGTACCAAAAATAAAAGTTACCGGTGAGTAATAATACAAATTGTAGAAAAATATTTGAGCTTCCTTCTAAAGGGCGGCCTTCTCGTCGGGTGTTGGACTATTTTATAACTCTAATCGAACTTTAGGTATGGATGGCGCCCTACAGGCTTGACACTAACGCACATTCCATGCCTTTAATCTATTTTGAGCCTAAGTCAAAAAGGAGTGACGGCTTTTGGATTATTTGTAAACAGTTAACTATTTGAATACAAACCAGGTTCAGCGTCGCTTAACTTGAGTGCTCTAAATCCGACATAATACTAAATAGCAAAAAGGGGCAGTTACCAATATACTGCATATCATGCATGCCTAAAGAACACCCATATTTGAAAACTATGCTATGAAAATGCTATTTAAATGTGAAGGATCACCCCATGTAAAACCCTTGAATAAGTCCACTAAGATATGTTAAATTTGTTAAAGGCGCTGTTACCAGTAGTACAATCGACAACAGGTGGCTTGGTAGGGTGATAATGGCGGGAAAGAACGCCGTCGACGACTGGTCTTAATCGGCTTCGAGCTGCGTGAGAGTCCCCTTCGCTCACCACTGACAATAATACCTGCAAAATATGTCGAGTTTAAACTTTAGTAAAAGGTATGAAAGGAAAAATATACAAGTTAACATTGGAGCTTCCCCAAACCTATTTTCTATCATGGCCGATATTAGGGCTCGTTCCAAAAAGAGGCAGCTTTGGTTTCTTGCTTGTTATATAAAGTACAAACCAGACTCAGCTTTGCTAATAAAATTAGAATCACAAGCTTACAGCACCTCAAAATGGTCCGACACTATGCAAGGAAAAGTATGGGCCGAGACACTTTTGGCGGAAAAAGGTGCATAACGTAACATTTTAGTCAAAAACCGACGATTTGTTAAATATCTAAGGTTATAATCTAATAGTAATACATAGGAATATAATTTTTATTTGGATTGAATCGAATAACATAATTTTTAGGCCGAAAAGTTGGACCGGACTTATAAAAATCAAAGAGGGTTAAGATTAACGTTTACGTCCAAAAAAAAATACTTCAAAACTAAGGAAATATCATACTAGTAATCCCAATGCAGGTACAAGGAGCTTGATCATTTTATCTAAAGTTCAAATCAAACTAAAAAAAATTAAAATATTTAATGTTTTCCAGATGGGGCACTGATTTATATAGTGTGATGAGGGGGGGGGGGGGGGGGGGTTGAAGATGCTTTAGTGATGTAAGAATCTATATACTGTTTTTATAACTTTTACAGGTGCGAGGTCACAAAAATATTGACACAAAACCTTTTTCCCCATCCTTTGGGGCAGGTGAGAATAATACCTAGGAATGAGCTTTCTAGCTTGACTTAGAGTTGCTTTAAAAGCTAATACTGGACAAATAAACATGCTGTAAATGATACTAGGAGTGTGAATATATTACCATAACGATTTGCGAATTTACAGTCGGACCCTGCCTAAATAAACAAATAATTTGCAATATTACGTTTGTCCCTTTAGGTCCCAAGGATACAAAACTTTTATTTTTTTTATTATCAAGCTTCAAGATAAAAATAATTTATTATATATAGTTTGATCGAAATCGTTTTTATTTTACGACAGGCTTATATTATTAACTTGTATTAGTTAACTTAATATAGGATAGGTGACCCAATTTATTGTATGTTTTTGGTATAGGTTTAAAAATATAGACACCTCCCCCCCCCCCCCCCCCCCCCCCATTTCTACAAAAACTTGGCTAATTATTTAACTCAGCATAATGAAGGTCAGGAATAATTTGTAGCACGAAGGGTGGTATAATGAAGTCCGAGTGGATTTCAAACCACCATAATATGATGATGAGTTTTTAAGCTTTCTTTTTTTTCATTTTAGCTTTTTGCCTTTTTGGAGGCAGTGAGCTCCTTCAGTTTGATTCTCCATTTTAATCTATTCAGGCACTCTTCCTTATTCAAATTATAGCTTTTCATGTTGGCGGTTATCTTTTGGGACCAGGTGAGTTTAGGTCTACCTCTTGTGCCCTTGCCTGGAACGTTAACTTCATTTATCAGATTGCAAAGATGAAGTTCACCCTTTCGTCTTTCGATGTGGCCAAACCAGCGAAGCCGATTAACTTCGATTTTTGTATTGATGGGAGTAATGTTTTGGCTGCAGAGAATGGAATCATTTCGGATTTTGTTTTTGCGTGTCACTCCTAGAAACATTCGTAACATTCGCGTTTCTGTTGTTTGAAGGATTCTTTCGTCACTTTTTTGAAGGGCCGTAGTTTCTAGGCTATATATTATTGCAGGTTGTATTATTGTTGCATAAGCTTTACCCATTATTTTGATAGGGATGTTTTTATCGGATAAAACACCGGTCAACGATCTCTATTTTAACCATCCGATTTTAAGTTTGTTCCTTACTTCTTGCTAAACGTCTTCGTCATGTTTGAAGGTAGGCTCCCAAGTAAGTTGCCGAAGGTTTGGACCTGAATTCACTCTGTGTCTATCACGACCTAACAATCCTGTCGACTGCACCATTATAATATATTTATTATTTGCATTATATGAATGAATGAAAGATAAAAGCTTCCTTTATATGTATTATGAAAAAAATAATACTTGCTCTTTTAAAATTTTAACTTGCATTCTTACAATGTAATTTCCTTTTGTCACAGGAAGAAAAAAATTTAAAAAGCCTTCCTCATGTTTGTATTTCTACATTAAACAGATTCTCCTTATATAACACAGGTCAACAGATATCAATGTCAAAAAAAAATATGCTAAAAACATAAAAGCACACATCCCCATGATGACCTTATCCCATTTTTCCAATTTTCGTAATTTTTTCCGCTTTCGGCTCCTTGATATCTGTCCATATTAAAAAAATAACTTTTTTTTGACCAATATTTACAGATGCGACCTCAAAAATTCACTATAACAAATTTAAAAATTTTTTTTTTCCATATAAAATCCCTACTTATATTTAAATTCAAAAAAATTATTTTTCAATATATTAAGCTCTTACCTCAGCATTATAATCCTGAATGTTTCGCGTCTAAATTTAAATACGACAATATATCTTCGGTACGAAAATTATCATTTGAAATTTTATTTCAGCAGTTTTGTTATAAATATGCAATAAAATAAATTTATTTTTTTCTTAAACCTAATTGTTTTTGATATTTTCTAAAATTGTATTAAGAATGACCTATTAAGTTTGATTAAACGGTAAAAGATTTAAATTTCTGCGTTTAACCCGCGATTAGTGCTGTGGGATCCATATAGAACCCAGCACTTTTTTATTTTAAATATTTACAGAAATATTATAAATTAATGGCCAATTTGTGACTATTAAATATATTATAATATACTTGTAAAATAAATTTAGTCTGCCTAATAACAAAATTCCTTTAAAAATTACAAATTCTATTGGGGTCCGTAAAGACCACACTAACTCAATTTCAATGGAAAAGCACAGGAATTATACGCACAGGAATTGTACAAAATGACATCATTTTTATAAGAGAGTCCTGAGTACCTAAATTTTTAAATCTTAAGTATTATTTATGGCAACAATTTCATTTGGTCAAGTTTTTAGCGCAGATTATGGATATGAAAATAGAATTTTAGCTAATGCCTGTAATTTTGAGTTATTTAGTGTCAAAGTCAAGATTTTTCTATTTTTAGCCTTTATATCATAAAACTCTTGGGTATAAATTCCTTATACGAACATAATTATATTTTTATATTTTAATTAAACTTTCCGCCATACAATTGGTTTTTTATCCTAAATAACTTAAGAGCAAATAATTTAAGGTTATAAACTTTTTATGTTTTTAATAAAAGATCTAAAAATGCTAATAAATTTTGTGTATTTTTTTCTAAACTTTTGAACTAGTTAAAAAAAAGGAGGCCAACTTTCTGCAACACCATGTTTTGCGGTTTTTTGTCCAGTGTTATTAAAGAACGCGTATTTTTTTTCTAGCTTTACGACTTTTGAAGTTATAGAGGTTTGAAATTGGGGTTCGTACGGACCCCACTGTAATCCGCGATACAAATCTCTCACCCTAGCATTCGCGAGTTAATAGAACATTATAAGAAACTTCTTAAAGATAATTTTTAGTACCCGCCAGGCCCGATTCTAGCTTTTCCATTTTAGGGGGGCAAAAAAAACTCGTGGGGGGAGGAAAAAAAATTTTTGCCGCCACATGTACAACATTAGAATCCATGTTCAAAATTTTTTAACAAATTAATTGTAATTTATTATATTCTTAATAAAAAAAATGAGTTTATAAATTAAATATGTGAATTAAAATTAATTGTTTTCACTAAAATCAATTGCTTAAAAATATGAGATTTGAATTAATTGTAAGTATAATTTTATCATTTGGCATCATTGCGCATGAAAATTAAAAATATGATATATATGAATAATAAAAATGAATTATATTAAACTTTGGATTTTAGAAAATGAAAAGTGAAATAAGATTGATTATCATGAAAACAAAATGTATAAGTATGCTAATTTGGAAGAATATATATGAAAAAACACTGGTTATATATAACTAGTTATTAATATTAGGGTAAAAAATTAAATAAAACATAGACATAAACGTTAAATGCACATAAAAAAAGTTTGCAACCATGTTAAATTAGTAAGCAAAAATTAGCTGATTATAAGCAGTGTATTGTATTGATCAAACTATTTTATCTTAGAGGATTTTAATTAAATTACAATATTCTTCAAAATTCAACGCCCCTAGTTAATGATTTTTCGTGTTCTAAAAGAACCAAATCACCTTTAAGCAGATCACTACTTGTCAGCCGTTATTATCCTTCTTAAAGAAGAAAATGTGGCCTCACAACTCGACGTTGAAGAGCCAATTAACAAACTTATAGGAAAAATATTAAATAGATTAGAAAACGCATCATTGTAATCATATAAAAATTTAACAAAATCAATAGTAACACATCTTTGTAATTATTAAGTTTCTTATTAAAAAAATTTTTTGGCTACGTCAATTTCTTTAGATAATGAATTTTTATCAATATTACTTATTTTTAAAAGAGGCTCTAATTTATTTATATCTAAAATAAAGGTTAATCAAATTTATAAAGGGAATCTAAAGATTTTAAACAACTATTATCGGTAAAAAATCTATTATCAAAATATAAATGAATTAATAATATTAAAAGAAATACTTTTTACTTCATCATTAATATTTAAAATATAAATAAAATAGAAAAATCTTTAGGTTTAGTTTTTCTTTTATCCATAGATAAATTATTGTCATTTAAAAATATTAAAATCAAAACAATTTTTGAATAAATCTTCAAATGTACTTTTATTTCTTAATTGTTTAATTTCTAACTAACAATGGTGTATTAAATCAGAAGTTTTAAAAACATAAATTCTTCTGCATTGAAACTGATCTATAATTATTTTTAATCAATAAAATAATCTTTCAATTAAATACAAAAAAATAGATGATTTTAAATATGGTCAAAAAACCCCGATTCGGCAGTGTGACCTGAAGGTATAAATGTTTTTTTTTTAATTTTTAAAAGAATATTAAATATTTCTGTGTAATTTAAAAAAAAAAACAATGGGCAGGTAGTGACCACACCACCAATGGGGCAACAGCCGAGGTATGGTCCCGCATTCACTAAATACCTTGATTGCATATTGTTGAAAAAGTTTATGAAGGGAAGAAAAATTATCAAAAAAATCTTTCCCTTTAAAATAAGACAATCTTTTACAACAAGATGCAATCGGTGGTTAAAGCAGTGAATATACGGGACATGGTGTCCAGCTATTTTGCTTGGAAATACTTGAACACCATTTTTTTCCCGGGCATTACGTTCGCCCCATCGTAGCATTGTGCGAT
Organism: Acutogordius australiensis; assembly: GCA_030555515.1. Taxonomy (NCBI): domain Eukaryota; kingdom Metazoa; phylum Nematomorpha; class Gordioida; order Gordea; family Gordiidae; genus Acutogordius; species Acutogordius australiensis. Next base: position 34,236,306 of record CM060245.1, on the reverse strand, counting down.
CAGGTTCTTTGGTTTTAGATTATATTCTAACAAAAGAAGATTGTTGTTAACTGAGAAAATATCTTAGGCATCAGATTTATAAATTGGTTTCCCAAATAAGCTTTCTGTAAAATCAAATTTTTCTATATTCTGTTAGTTTGATCTCTCTTGCGGATGAGAAGTATTAATGAATAATAACAATATAAAAAAATAAATATTTTTTAGATATTTTTGACGGAGCAAATTTAATTATATTATGTGGAAGAAATAAAATTACTATGTATTTTTGGGGGGGCAAATTCAATTTGGGGGGGGGGGGCAAACATAAAATTACTATGTATTTTTTTTGGGGGGGGGGGGGGGGCAAATTCAATTATATTTGGGGGGGGGGCAATCAAAAACTTTTTTGGGGGCACTGCCCCCCCAAAAGGGGTCTAGAATCGTGCCTGGTACCCGCTTTAAATTAAAAGCTTTGATATTAGTGATATGAATATAGATACCAAATATAAAAAAAATATTCTTATATTTTAGATACGATATTAACAAAGACAAAAAAGAATAATTTTTTACTTATTAAAAAGACTTAATCTTGGTATTTAACATCAAAATTAAAGATGACAAATTTTTAGAGCTATTTTTTTTTCTTCATTTTTTAGTTTTGTTTAATAAGTAAGGCGAAAGTCACATAAATTTATAGGACAACTTGTAATGAAATCTTTAGAGATTTTAAAATATTAATTAATGGTGGTGTGTCTACTTTACCTATTTATACAAGGTTAAAATGAAAATTTGGAGTTTAAGCTCGATATGGGTTTCCAACAACTTCTGCCATTACACAGGTCAACAAGTATTAATGTAACAAAAAATAAGGTGATGAAAACATATATGCATTTATATAATGAATAGATTTTGCGTTTTTCTTAATTTCTTCCACCTTCGGCTCCTTAGGTCGGTTCATATTGAAAAAATGGCCTTTAACAGATTTTGCGATCTCGAGAAGACGCTTAAAAAAACAAATTAATTTCTAATGTGTATCTTTGTATATATTAATCATCAAATCATGTGAAATAAATTGTTTAGTTTTTAAAGCTCTTACTTCAGCATTTAGATAATACAGAATATTGCGTACAAACTTAAATACAACACTTAATATCAGTTTTTAATAAATTATTTGAAAGTTAACAGCTCTATTGCAAATATGCAAAAGATGAATTTTAACTTGTTTTTGTTTTTGAATTTTTTTGTTTTTTTGACATTTTTGCTAAAATTATTAATGTTCATAGCCCACTAACTAGTTTGATTAGAATTAACGGTAAACGGATTTGAAAATACCTAGCATGGCAGATTTGATTTTCATGGTTAGCTTATAACTCTCAAAAATAACCTTTTATGCGTATTATTTAGCAATTTAGTCATGCGTACCTCATATATCAATTTCTAAATCCTTATCTAATTTAACCAACTAAAAGCATTGAAATTTTAAATATCAAAAAACAAAAGCGATAATATAAAAGAATCTGAAAATATTATGAATATATTACATCTAATGTATATAAATAATAAGGAAATTTTATGTCTAGGTTGACGCCAAATATTTTATAACCTAAATTTTGATGCAAGGGCCTAATACAAATTTTCTTATTAAGATTAATAGGCTTGATACACATAATAAAAAAAACAAACCGTTGGTTTGAGGTTTCCCCCATACCTTTCCCCACTTAGGAGGGCCATACCCGTTAGGGCTTTGACTCTTTTACCCGAGCAAAGCAATTAATATTGCCGACGGGTTAAATAGTAAGATTTGTTAGAACGCCGGCGACCTAAGTTTTTAGTCTAGGCTCTGAATTTAAGACATATCGTTTAAGACCTACTGCCTAAGCAGGCCACTCAGAAACTTTAAAGTGGTTGCACAAGTAGGCTATTTTTCTAAAAAAAAAGCTGCTGTTTACGGATTCGAACTTATAACCTCCTGCTCTAAGGCAGATGGTTTGCCACTAAGCTATTTGAGCCAACATAAAAAAACCTTGTTTTTTTTAAATAAATTAGTAATTTTATAAGATCAAATGTGAATTCTCTCAGCGCCGATACTTGGCCGTTATATGGCAATATTTGGCCGAAAAACATGGAGCGCATGCAATTTATGTCCTACAGGTTATATAAAGCAGATGAGTGTTGGGATTTTCGAACAAATTTCTAAGCCGTTTATTTTATTATAGCTACGCCTAAAAAACTTAGGTCATCGGTGTTTAGAATCTCATTTAACTCTGCGGGACATCCTGTAGAAATTGAAAAAGCCCTATCAGAGCCTTCCCCTTATGGTTAAAACAATCTGAAAGATACTACTTTTTTTTTAGCGCCATAAAAAAATATGTAAAAAATATAATTTTTTTTTAAATTTGTGACCCATATTTAGGTCAAAAAATCAGTTTATTTTGCCATTTTTTGAATTTTATTTCAAAAAATAGCTAATTATTAAAGGAATAAACAGAAAAAATTAGGCAATTATGTAAATTATTATTTCCTAATTAAAAGTAACACAAAATGCTTTATTTTCATTGACCCTTATACTACTATATCTTAGGAAGCATCAGAAAAATATTTTATAATTAAAACTTAAAAAAAAAGATAGTATTTTTGAATATAAATAAAAATACTTTTTTTTAATTCAAACTTTTTTGATTATTAAATACATGAACAAATTGACAGGCGGAGAAATATTGCAGAATGCTATTTAATAACCATGATTCATGTGTTTTAACCTGTCATTAGCACTGAGGGGTCCATACTGACCCCAGCACTTTTATTTTGAATATCTTCAAATATAATATGTATTATTGGCAAAAATTTAGTGATTTTATTAAATATACAATAAACAAAACTAGTAATTAAAATTTGGTCCAAGTCCAATAATAAGTAAAGACTAAGATTGATTTTTTATTAAAAGTACTACCTTAGTGAAATTCTTTTACCACGAAATGGCATCTAAGTCATTATAATATTTTACAAAGTTACTTTGTGCTATAATGGATTCGCGGTTTTCTGGCTGTACAATGATTTAAATATCTATGATTTTTTTTTAAATCACATCTCTGCTCTACATTACATAATATAAAATTCTCCTACATATTAATAAAAACATGAGAATTTTTATTAATACAAAAATTAATGTTATTAATATTTATTACAAATAATAAAAAAATTTACCTTTACTGAGAATTATTATAGGATAACAATATTGGATATATGAGATGCGGAAATTATGAATTTATCAAAGAGAATGGCACTAGGCTAAAAAATAATAAGGAAAATTTGGAAGAATGAAGTGGAAAATGAGAGCGTATAAAAAAATAATAGGAATGGAAGCGTAAGGGGCAGATAAGGGGCAGGGGGTTTGTATGAGTAGTGTAAAAGTTCAATGAACTTAAAAATAACATTTTATATAGAAATTTTCAAATTTAAATAACTAGAGTTCTAAAGCAAATTAATTAATTTTTTCATGATCAGATGCGTGAGACTATGTTCTTTCAAACGGCACCAATTTTTTTAATTTTTATAAAAGTTCAAAATTCACTTTTTTGGACTTTGAGGTCATTAAAAAAAATTAGAGGCATCAGAAAAAATAACTAAAAGCGCTATCATGATCTCCAAAAAATTCTAAACAAAAACCTGTAAATATTGTTCATGTTGTTTTTTTCTGTTGTCCAGTGTAATTAAAGAGCACGCATTTATCTTAAAATATTTTAAATATAAAGATCATAGCATTAAACTCTTGAAGATATAGATGCTTAGAATTGGCGTAAGAACTTCACCATAACATTCGCGTCACAAATTTATCAAGCTACCCGGGTAGGTAAAAATAGCCAAAAAAAAATTTTTCCAAAAAAAATTTTTTATTTCATAATATTTTTTCCATGAATTTTTTATAAAATGTTTTACCCGACCTAAATAACAATTTGATTAAATTGATAAATTTAATTTGTTAAAATGATTTATATAATGTAATTTGTAAAAAATAAATAAATTTTTTTTACTTTGTGTCAAAAAAGATTTGCAATATTCATTAATAATTGTCGTGCGCGTGGCAACGCACAAGAGAATGCCGAAGTGGTAAGGGGCATTAAAGAATAAAGAATAGATATTTGTAGGTATTTGATCCAATAAATTTATTATTCATTTCATTACAGCCTTAAACAAAATTAGTTGCAATACCTATTCCATTAATATTTAAAACAAAACTAAGAAATATGACGAGTGCTGGTATGAAATCATATTACAAAACATTGGGTTTACATCAATAATATATACAGTTAAAATTGCGTAATGTGTTACATAATATTACATCATACATACTTCAAATTCAAATAATTATTTAAAAAGCATATCTTTATTCTTTAATTATCAAAATTTTTCTTTATTAGGGTCTACTACACAGCCCAAAAAAAACATAATAAGCCCAAATATTTTATCAGCCCAAATATTTTATCCATCAGCCCAAATAAACAAAAAAAAAACAACAGGAATCATTTCTTATGTCCCATTTGACAAAAACCCAGGCATTTTGCCCAGCCAGAGGTATTTTTCTTTAAATTAATAAAAAAAACAAAGATTATACCTCAAAAACTTTTGAAATTATGAAGGTTGAAATGTACCATTTGCGTTACAAAAATTTTATTCCGTTGGTTGGGCTGCGGCTAGTGGAAAAAAAAGTTTTGACGAAAAAAAATTGCACGCATTTGAATAACATTGAGGCGGCTAGTGTGAAAAATTATTTAAATTTTAAAATTTTTTGAAAAAAAAATTTTTTTTAAAAAATTTTTGTTATGCATATCCTAAAACGACCAAAAAACCAAATTCTCATTTTTTGACATTAGCCGCTAAAATTTTTTTATTTTAGAAATATTTTTTCTACAATTTTGAAAAGAGTATTAGCCGCAGCTTTGGTTAATATTCAGTGTTGAAGAAAAGTATATCTGGATATGGTTATTATGCATAAAATTTTATATCAACATTTGTATGCAACAAATTTGTATTAGAAGTTATTCTATATTGATAATTTTGCGCCTATTGAGCCTGGTTTAAGACTAACCTAATTTTCATAAAAAATTAAAAGCATCAATTAAAATTAATACATTAATAATAATACATGTTTTATCATACATGTTAAAAAATGTCTTCCATTAATTTATTACCCAATTCAACACCACAATCGCTGTTTATGTAAATTTTGAATATATATTTTAATTAATGAGCATTAAAATGCATCACTGGCAGAAAAGCTAACTTTATTTTCTATTAAAATTTTTTTGTATATTATTATTTAAATAAACATAAATAATCAGGTGATAATTAACATTTATCGGTAAAAATCTTAACTTAAAATGTCAATAAACTTAATTTCATAGAGCCACAGCTGTAATATAAATTTTACTACATTTTAAAGGCACAATTAATTATTTAGTTGTAAAAATATATATAAATTTACTGTATTCATAATTAAATAATGTTTTTTTAAATTAAATATATTACATAATTTAAATAAACTATAATCTAATAAGATGATTGCATTTATGTTTGATAATTTTATTTATAAGAGCGGTTTATAGCATTTAGCAATTAAACAATACAATGCACAAAATTTTATATTATTGTGATAAGACAGGTTGATCACATGAACATACAGTCGCCGATTTCAAATTTTATGAATAGGGCATTATCATTGAATAATGTGTTTTGGCCCCCCTCTTACCCTAGTCATGCCTATTCTGGTCGATCAGAATGGAATTCAAATAAATTTTATGGTAATATATACGAATAATATTTTTATCCTAAAAGTATTTTTTTAGTTAACGAGTAATTATATGGGCCAATTTTATTTTTTTTATTAATAGTAAGACCTCCTTTACCTCTCATGTCAATGCAATTTACTCGGATGCCACAACAACTACATATTATGCCTCTTAATTATGCAGAGGATAACCTTGCCTCACTTTATGAAGTACAAAAAACACTTTCTGCCCTTTATAACTTAATAATGGATGGCCCAACTAAAGTTTCAATATCAAATAACATAGTAAGAGACTTGTCACTTAAACAAAAACTTGTAAAAGAAGTTAAGCAGATCTCTATCAAAGAGCAATTATTTCCTACAAATCCAAGCATTGAGTCTAAAAAAACTCATTTGTTTGTGAACAATGGTAAAGAAAAATTAAATCACATAAAACTTGATGAGAATATATTTAATGGGTCTAAAAAAGTCATTTTAAATATATCTCAATGTGATGGAAATAATAATAAAGTAGATTTCACATTATTACAGAATTCTAAAATTGACAATTTGCTAGCAAACAATCAACCTTTTATTAAAAAAGAATCAGAAAAAATAAAATTCACTGAAACTTTAAAAACAAAGGCTAAAACAATCAATGATAATTCTATTGATTATCAAAATAAAAAGCTGACACATGGAGTTCAACAGCACAAGACAAATTTAGATTTATCAGAAAATCTTAACCCAGATAGATTAAACAAAATAATTGAAACAAATGCTAGACATATAAGTACTAATATTACCTATCCACAAGATGAAGTTATTTCCAAAATATCATTTGCACTACCAAATACAATAACAAGTGAAATTAGCACAAGTGAGACAATAAATTTTGATAATACAGACCAACCTTCAGAAATACAAAGTCAAACAAACAAAACTAAAAAAATATCAAAAGCTTTAAAATTAAAAAAGAAGGTTAAAAATTCATTTAAACCAACCGCAGTCACAAAAAAGGTTAAAAAGGAATTGAAAGTTGTCAAAACAAAAATAGATATCATTAATTTAATAATTGACATTCCTGAGGTGGAATTAAGATACCCAAAAAGAACTCGAAAGCCACCAGAAAGACTTAAATATTGAATACATAATATATTTTATATAATTTATTTTATAATAGCCCATTATTTGACAATTTCTAACTAATTTTGCATTTATATTATTATTATTATTATTATTGAATCAAAAACTTATACATACAACAATAAAATTATTTTTATTAGATTTGAGTAAAAAAGAAATTAGATTATGGCAAAATATTTATAGTTTTCTTAAATTTATACCATAATATACACAATGATAATCCTTAAAAAGAGATCAATCGTTTTTCTATAAAAAAAACCTTCTTACATGCTCCTGTTTGGAAAATGAAAAACAATTTTTTTAGTTCTTGTTGTGTTTAAAATTTTAACTTTAAAACATTTTTAAACATTGGGTTATGACTGATAGGAGAGAAAAACAAAATTTTATGTGCTTAATAAGGTTTTTCTTAATTAAATTTTCTTGACATTAAACCCTTACTATCTATTACCCCCTCTATTTGGCCCCTTATATCTCTTCTAACATTGGTAAGCGCTTATTTTTTACCAAAATAATTTTATAACTATTTTACTTTGTTTTTGCAAACTCAGAATTACAAAAAATACTTTAAAATATATTGCATAAAAACATTAAGGAAAACAAGTCCCCCCCCCCCCTTTTCCAGTGGTAGTTTTTATAAGCAATTAGTATTAACGAGAGTATAAGGCCGTAAATTAGATATTTGTAAATTTTGTTTGTATATAAACCATCTACTGCTAATTATGTAGTTTTAATAAACCAAAATTAGATTATAGAAAACAGCATTTATTTTAATATTCTAAAACTTACCATGTTATCTTAATATTTAAAGATAAAACAAATCCAAGTGTTAAAAACTAGTTATTAAAATCAAGCCAACTAATTTTTTATTGTAAATATAGGATTACAATTAAAATCAATAAAAAAAGTAAAATAAGATAATTTGTGGAAATAATTTACATGATGGCCCTTTTTTATTCTTTTTTTTTGATTTTTAAATGTATTATCAAGACTGGGCTACAGATGAAAAGCCAAAAATGGCCATATTTGAAATATTGAAGTTTTAAATATACACCTAAAGGGAAAAAAATGAAAAATATACTAAAATCACCTTGACACCTATTCATCTCAAATAATGTGAATAAAATTTTTTTAAGTATATCAAACTCTTACATCAACATTAAGAATATAAACAAAATTACCCCAACCTAAATAAAATCATGATTATTGGGTTAAAATATATTTAAATATTTTTTACATAATTTAGCGGTTTTATTACATATATGAAAGTTTTCAATAATTTTTTGTTTTTTTTTCACATGTTTACGGCTAGCTTACAAAGCCTGATTTAAAAACGGTAGGCGAAATTGTTTTAACACGTTTAATATTTAAAGTTAGCTCATACCGAAAATAATTGTATTAATTAATAATGCAATAATTATAAAAATAAATTTATGTTTTGTCCCTGTTTTTTTATTATAAACTGTTACAATCAACCTTTAAATACCTAATAATAACTTCAATGTGTATAAAAATTTATTATAATTAATATAAAATCTTTGGTATAGTATATTCTAAGGTATAGTAATAAGTAGAAAAATTAAGAAAAGTTTTTTTTATTTAACAGTTAATTTAAGTAATAAACTAACAAAATTTGAGATTATATATAAAAAAAATAATTGTAATAATATTCATAATAATAATAATAATATGTGTTTAATTGTTAACACTTAGTGTCAAAAGGAAAAATTGATTAAAAATACATATTTATGGAAGATTTGTGAAGTCGTAAATATAAAAACAATTTTATAATCAATTATAAGATTTATTATTTCAATTTTTTTGAGTCTAGAAAATTTATTAATTTTTTTATTTACCAATGAATGCCAATCTATTATTTTTATACACTTAAGTTATTTTTTATGCATACAATTTATTTCCTCTTTAGGGTAGAATTGAAAATTGTATGTGTAAGGTTATTAGTTGAATTATTATCTACAATCAATCGTGATGATTTTTCCATTGGTGGTAACGAGCCACTCTTTATGCCAACTGGAAGTGATGAAATTTTCAGATCTGTAACATATAAAAAAAAAGTTTGCCAAATTAAATATTAAAATAAAATATTTGTTTGGTAATTGAGCATGTTAGAAATATGAAAAAGATTTTGGCCAAAAATGCGTAAAAAAGATATACCTAAAAAATTTTGTAAAATTTTGTTGTAAGCGGAAAGAAAAAATAATTGTGTATGTATGTTTATTTTCACAATGAACTTTATAATCTATAATTGAAAGAATTTTTGCTAAGCCCTAAACCATATATTCAAATATTTCATGTTCTTTGATATTTCGATCAAATATTGATTAAGTGGCGGAAAAAGGCATCTTTCAGATTAATATAATTAAATAATTTACCAGAATTATTGTAACTAATTTTGGAAGAAGAAGCGAAATTAGGGTCCAACTTAAACTCAGTAACGTATAACATATCGCCATCATTGGATGATTGAGTAGACAAATTGGATCCAAGCGATAATTCTGAATTTAAGCTTAGCGAATTGGTATTTTCGGCTAAAATTTTTAATTTATCGGTATAGTATATGTTGTAGGGTAAAGCAATCCTAGTAATAGAAAATTGGTAGCATTTTTTAAATGTATTTGGCGATAAATTAACTCTCAGATTACACAGGTCAACAAATTTATAAGGGTTATGAGAAAACTACAGAGATCAAACATGCCATCTTAGGTTTTTGTTGTTGTTTTGCCCCATTCGTTGGAAGTTGGTAGTAAGATTGAGCTTGGGAGCAGCTGGGGATAAATTGATCCAAAGATATATGGGAGAGATAAGAGGCCCGCGGTCGGGGCATATGAGCCAGTGTTGTAATATCGTCAGATACTGTTTTGCAGTCGTAGCAGATATTATTTAAAGCCAGGCGTGATCTTAGGTTTTTAAATTTGTTTACCGTTTTTTCAAATTAAACTTAATTAGTAAGCTATAAACATTAAAATTATTTGAAAAAAAGTCAAAAAATCATAAATGTTTTGTATTATCTAAATGCTAAAGTAAGAGCTTATACTAATAAAATTTATTTCTCGTTTAATGTGATGCTAAATATAAGTTACAAAGGATTTTCATATGAAAAAAAGATTTTCTAATTTTTCTTAAGGGCATACTAAGATCTGTCAATATGTTCAAAAAGGCCATTTTCGTTATGGAAGGATAAAAACCCGAAGGCGGAAGAAATGAGAAAACAGAAAGTAGATATGAGATAAAGCTATCATGAGTGCATACTTTAATGTTTTGTACTCATCAAACCTTTTAGGGTATTTTTCTATTAAATCCATTTATTAGTCTTTCAACGTTAATTAAACAATTGCCATATTAATAAAACAATTTTAAATATTTCTAATAGTATAATAAATTTAAGAAACAACCACCTTGATTTTATTAATTGGTAGATGTTATATAACATGACTAAAGCGTCTAGTGCCTTATGGCAAAAATTGCCCCAATTGCTTATGACCCCACACCATAAACTAATGAAAATTTGTTTACAAAAAATTAAACATATTTGTAAATAATTTATAAGCTTTAAAAAATTTTTTCATTTTTAATGAAAGTCATAATAAAAAAGCAGCTATGGAGGAAATTTAAAAAAAACGGGTCAAAAGGTTCAATATTGTAGAATGTAAATCAGGTATTAAAAAGAAGTTAAAAAAAAGTTGAATTATTACGGGCCAAGTGTGTGGCCTGTTTCATCATAAAAATAAAGTAAAAACGGCCTATTTAATCAAATGTTAATTTAATTTGACCTTTTACATTACAATTCGCAAAATTTTTTAAAGGTACTTTTTTGAGGTTACATTTTTTAGCAAATTTATTATGGTTAAGTTGCAGTTTTTGTGTCAATTTTTATTGACATAATATATAGATCGGACATGTTTGACCATTAATTTTTTTGTAATTTTAAAATTGCAAATTTGTTTATCCTTCCATATATACTAAAACTCTGTTTACCCCTAGCTCTACCAGCCGAATTTCTCGCACGGGTCATAGTTGAGGCACCATTGATATCTTCTTGTTGCTTCGTTGATTCACTAACGACCATATTGGCGACATGTTTTTCGGCGTTACTATTATAATTACTGTTGACTTCCGGCCCGGTATTTTCGATAGACGAAAACCGGAAGGACAGCTCGCTCGAACCTTTGCCCGAGTCAACGCTCCGAAAAATGTTTTTGGCCGATTCGCTGGCAAACAGTGATTGTTGTGAGCCCTGTGACGAGTATACTGTGGTACATGGAAAATAAATAATATAGTATTTAATTAACTTTTCAATATAACAAATAATTTCATCAAATTTATAATTTTTAAAATAAGTAAACGTCATTGTCTAAATTTCAACATGTTTTTGTATAATAGTTTATATATTTTATGGTCATTTTCATGTCACATTAAAACATTTTAGACCTCCAAATAATATACGAGCCTAGCTTAAAATTTTATAAAACTAAATAAAACACACAGGTCTAAAACATTTTTATTAACTATTTGGTGAGGCAATCTGCCAATACTAATAAACTATATGGACAATTAAAAATGTTTTGGTAATAACAATAGAAAAAAAGGCTAATTTAACAACGAAAATAATAATATTATATAAAAAAATATATGCGAAAAAAAAATTATTACATTGGCTATTCCTATAAGGCGTTTCTTCTTCACAAAGTCGATAATTAAAAGTGTTTTCTGCCGGCACATTGGCATTACCCGTGTTAACAAACAACGGTTGAGATTGATTTAGGTCAACGCTCAAACTTTTAGCGTGAAACGAAGGTATTTTTGAGTCTAAAATTTAAAAAGATATATAAATAAGTGAAAAAAACTATATTTTATTTTTGGGCAATTGTGACTCGTTTATAAGATTTAACAAAAAGTCAAAATTAAAATATTAGGGAAAATTTTGGTTACTTTCTCCAGGTTATTACAGAAAATTTAAATTCAAAAGTTTTTAAAAAATTTGACAAATTAATTTCTACCATAAGTCGTTGATAATGGTGTAGTGGTAAGGCCGTCCGTTGATAGAAATACAATATTTTGAGCTTCCCGGCTTGTAATATTACTGTTATTGATAGTTGTGTAATTATGGTTTGAATCATGTTTCGAAGTTAGCGAATTAACGACATTAATGGGATACGATTGTGATTGCAATACTTTTAAATTATTAGGGGTAAAACTTCTATGGTAGTAAGGGGCTCTATTTACGCTTGGAGTAGCTAATGAACAGCTGTTTGGGTAGGTTGGTATCCCACTAGAGGGCGGTTTAAGGGCTAGAGCCTTGTATTTAGTTCCTTCGGAGAGGGCCATAAGTTTGGAAGAATTGGTTGCTCCCACGTTTGATACGTTAGCGTTATAGGTAAGGCCGGTTGAAGGATGACTCGCGTAATGGTGATTTGCTAGGGACAACAATTAATATATATGTAAAGTAATGAAAATTCATATGCTTTTAACGTTAATTACAAAATTCAATGCTCTAAAGATATAAGATTCTGTCATTTTATAAAAATTAAATTTACATTTTTTTAATTTTTGATTGAATTACTACATTTTTAACACAATGTAATATCAATTCACCATATATGTTTATTTACAATAAATTTTATAATTTTACAATAAAAATTAAATTTAATGTAAGTAAAAAAAGTGTAATAAACCATAAGAATTATACCTATAAGCCTGTAATTCCTCGAGGCTGCTTTGGTAGGTGAAAGGGTCGATGTTTTAATTACCGGTCTGTATGTCATGTAGAGAGGATCAGTAATTATCGGTCGAGTGTTGGTAGAAGAAGTGCTAAAAATAAAAAATGAGAGATACGAAAATAAGTAAAAATTTATGTTAATAATGCCTATAAATATTTACAATAAAGAAACGCTGTAATTTAATCAATATATTTTTCTTAGAACAGTATAACATTTAATCAAACTTTGCTTTTTTATATAAATTATATGTATATCAAGAAATAATCAAACAATAAAAATGTCAGCACATTTTTAAAAATATTTTTTTTTAGGTTATAACCAGGGCTGGGAAAACAATGAGCCAAAACACTTTGGCTCATTTTTTCCCCTAAAACATAAAAAAAAAGAAAGCGGGCTATAAACAAAGGGCCAAAATAAGAGTTCAAAAAAGCCCCTAAGAAAAGTGGCAAAAAAACCCCACAAAAAGGGGCTCTTAAAAAGAGCCCGAAAAAACCCATTTTATGTTTTCTTAATATTTATTTCGAAAAATTTTGATTTTTTCTTCATAATCATGATTGGTGGGTTATTTTTTCTTAAAGCTCCTAGGAGCTTTTTTTAAGAAAAGAAGCTTTTTTTAAACATGCCCTTTTTCTTTAAGCAAGAAAAGGGGCTTTTCTTTTGCCATGCCCATGAGTTTGTGGGCATATGGAAAAAAAACTCAAAAACTTGTTAAAAAAAGCCCATATAGTTTTTTTTCCAACCCTTCTTATAACTAACTAATTTTACAAGAAAATGTCTATATATATTAACATTCATTCATCACCGTTTAAAAATCTACTACAAAACAGTCAATATAATGGCCAAGTCATGCACGATACAAAGACCTACAGATACAGGACCGTTGATAAAATTAGGCCAAATTAAATGATTTTGAGTCCTTGAGGAAATAAGGGGGAAAAAAATTATTTTTATGATGATATAATTAAAACGATTTTTACTCTTTTTCATATAAAATAATTAAATTAAATTTGTCCCTTAAATCTTTTTTTTTGTACTTATAATATATTAATTTAAGTGTTTTATATCATTGTTTATTCAACTAAAAGAACATCTCTGTTTGGCAAATAAATATTTTTAAAATATTTTAAGATATTTGTTTTAAATGTAACATATTTTTTAAACACTTTTTTGAATAACTTTTTACCATATCACATGATTTTTGATGTTTATAGGTGGCTGAATTTGGGCCAGAAAAATTGATTGAATAATTAGGTTAAAACATATAAATTGGCCCGATAAAACCATTTGTCGTGCTGTGTTACAAACAGTTTATATTAGTATTTGCGTAAAAAAACTACATAATTTTATAGAATTTGCTTCAGAGACATTGACTTATTGTCAGAAAAATTTATATTTTGACATTTCGAAAAAAAGAAGGTATATATATGTTATATGGTAAGATAGCGTTAGTTCCACATTCAGCTGCCTATGGTACGTGAATATGCCTATAAAACCCAAGTTTATTTTTTGGAAGTCAAAACTCAAAACCTTAGATCTAATGTGTCCTTTAAGTCAATAAACCCGGTGTGAGCGATTGTGAAGAGTTCCGTTGGTTTTAAATATAAGGCCGATGAATAAAGGTCTGAGAGAAAATAAGATACCAGTTTGTACTTACCAGAAGCTGAAAAAAGTCCATTTTTGGGCTAATCTCGTTTTTTCGATTGTTATATATCAAAGTAATTACATAATTTTACTTTGAGCCATATAAGATATTTATAAATTTCTACTTATTTTGCTTAGTTTTGTAGATCTCTTTACCTTCCTACTATTTCTCTAAACATTTAAAAATAAAACAATGATGGGTTTAGCCAAAAAATAGATTCTTTTCCAGCGCTTATGGCAATATCTAAACAATCGTCAATTAAAGTTAGGAAAAAAACCTAGACAGACCGCTATCTACAGTCGTATTGTTGTTGCTGGTATTTGATGCCACGAGGGCATGGCTGAGGAGTTTAGTGACCGTGAAATGTGAGAGGAAGCCGTAGGTAGAAGAAGACGTATTCGACGTTGAATTGGTGGTACTGGCGCTATCGTTTGCCGTAGTAAATGTGTTATGTTGCTGTAGGGCTTTGGGTAGAAAAGCGGCTGCTTTAATCGTGGCCCTAGGAACGGACGATTTTTTAAGGGATGTAGCAGACGATGGCGACGTTAACCTTTGGGATTTCTTCGATGGGTTGTTTTCGTTGCTGGTCATATAAGACATATATAGAAATGTAAATGGACACGTTATTTCTCTTTAATTATTCTATAAGTGAATTTCCTCACTTTAAATAAGTAACCTCATTCCTCTAAGCTCCTCAAAAATATAAAGTTCCCTTTAAAAACATTTAAAATTTTAGGGAAAGCGAAATTTTTTGTGTTTTGGGTTTACTTAGACATACTAATTCCAAATAAACATCTAGTCAGAATTATTGGAGTGTTTGAAGGCATGTGATTAATATCAACAAAAAACAGTTACACACATCAAAAGATTTGCTTTAATTATATAAAAAACTTTTAAAAGGTAAGTTATAGGTTAAAATTTGAAACACAGAGTATGTTTGTACAAAAAAATTCTTTGATGGCTAGTTTGGAAGTGAAAATGCACATATAAATCATAAAATTTAGTGGAAACGTAGCTAGTAATATGGTATAACCATAACCCGAAAATAAGGAAATGTGCCAAGAGAAAAAAAGGTCCGTATCTCAGGCGGGTAGTCTCAGTTATAAGGCCAAGGCTCTATTCTACATCTATTTGAAACGAATTACAATCCTACGGAAAAATCTTAGGTTGTTGCGCATAACGCCTGGTATCAGCAAAGTTTTTGTTCCAGATTAGGGTTGTTTAATAGATTGGGAAAATATTTCGTCGTTCACTAACAACGCCCCCCCCCCCTCGCCCCTAATAAATTAATTGTTGGTCCCTAATTTTTATAGGCCGGCCTATCCAATTGATTTTGAAAAGCAACAGACTACAATAAAGGTCCGGTATGTCTACTAAAAGGAATTCATTCCAACATTTTCACTTCATTTAAAAAAAAATTTGTGGGGTGGGAAAATTGAATTAAAGGAAAGAAATATAGCTAAAGCGAATATATTAAAAAAAATTCCAAATTGCAATATACTTTTGGGCCAGCTCATATTCAATGTGTTTTACATCGTCCTAATACAATTGATTTAAGCAGGAATGAAGTTTAAAGGCCCATAAATTTTAATTATGAAGTAAATCATGATTGTTTTTCACAGTTCAAATCTTTATTTTGCCACTTTTTTTCTTTACCAATTAATAAAAATAAGCATTCCTTGTAAACCCAAAATAATGAGAGGAAAATAAGAATTTGGCTAAATATATTAGGCTGAGGGACCATAATGGAAAATTTCTGCTGACGGCTCAGGCAAAAAATTTGTTGATGCCAGTCATGCATGGACAACATAAATACCGAGTATAAAAGATTAATTAGATATTTTATTTTATATAAGTTTTATCCCGCGCTAAAAAATTTTCAGTTTTATAACTGGAAGGCGAAAAAAACCCGTTAGTATTGACATTTTAAACTCTAAATATATAGCAGAATAACGAATTTTGAAAAAAAAGGGAAAATTTATGCGCAATAAAATTTTGATCTTTTTTTCCTAATTAAAATTTTCAAATTCCAAAGTATAAATGTAGCTAAGTATATAATGCGCTTCATGCCATATTTGATTCAAGGAATCATAGATTACCTCAAACCATTATTGTCTGCTCCACTACCCTTAAACACTTTTTCAGCAGCAGCGGCGGCTTTTTGGCGCGCCCGCATGTCCGCCAATCGCTTATTCCGAGCGAGGATAGCGGCGGAAGCCTTCGAACTAGGGTAATTGCCCGTCAGGTTATGGCCTAGGGACTTGAGAAACAAGTGCGGGTGGTTAGAAGAGCTATTGTTATTTTCCAATAAATCGGAATCATTCGTGAGATGAGTGGAAGACTGGTTCGGTTCACAAGCGTGAGACCATTTAGTGAGGAGTTCCTCATCCAAAATGAGGGAGGACTTTAAGGAGTTTTGGGAAGATGCGAGAAGGGTGTCGTAGTCACCTGATATATTTTTGCTCGAACCACAGCCACTGTCGGTTGAATGGGTCGGCCCTAGGGTGGAAATAAGGTAGGCACGTACCTATAGGCAATAATATATAAATAGAATTGCCTAGGTGCAGAATTTGGAGTAGTTTAATCTAAAAATTACCCTTTTAACCGAGTGTGCCCTCTCATACATCTTTTTGGGGTTCGGAGGGGTCAACGCTATTTTCGCAAGGCCGGGTGAAGGGTTCGAAAACAGCTTGTTATCGTATTTATCGTGTTGGTGATTCCCATGATTAGCATTATGACCTCCCATTATATGTATTTTGTTACCTGAAAAAGACAGGTTACTTTTAAGTAAAATATAACAATTTTAGAGAAAAAACTGTAATGATGTATATAAATACGCATTTATTTTAAATTATTTACTCTCCAGTCCAGGATATAAAAAATTCAATAAAATATAAAACTACTAAGCTTCAAATAATAAGATTTGAAAAAAATGTGGGATTGTTGAAAATCCTGGCTTCAAAACTAATTATCTTTTATGGAAAGTTTACCTAGGCGTCCAAGGGTATTTGTAAAAGCGGAGAAATTGATATTGTTTGAACTTGCAGTGAGGCTAGATCTTGAAGAAGGATTGTTGTTATAGCCACTATTGATAGAACCCACGTTATTATTATTATTCGTACGAGAAGTGGTGAGGTGAGTAGGAACAGTGTTGTTTATCAAGTTATCGTCGAAGGCGTTAAAACTGTTGAAACTTTGATTAGGGTTGTTATTGTAGTGGCCCGAACTCGATGCATAGCTTATAGAATTACGTTTATTCGGGTAACAAAAATTTGTATTTGTATTAATGGAGTAGCTATTAGTATAACAACTCGTACTTTTAGCAAAAACATCGTCATCAATAGCGTCTTTGC
This sequence comes from Acutogordius australiensis, assembly GCA_030555515.1. Lineage (NCBI taxonomy): Eukaryota > Metazoa > Nematomorpha > Gordioida > Gordea > Gordiidae > Acutogordius > Acutogordius australiensis. Next base: position 34,218,687 of record CM060245.1, on the reverse strand, counting down.
TGTTATCGTGGGTAAAATTATTTATTGATATTGAGCACGCTTTATCATCCGTAAGATTTATTTGATTAAACGTATCGAAATTGGATAGGTGTGAAAGGTGCTGAGGTGTATTTTGATGACTACCGCTATTCAACATTGCCAATTTATGTGAGGACGACAGTAATTCGGACCCGGCTGAAAAACGCCGCCTCAGTGAAGCGCTTTGCAATCTATTGTTATAGTTGTTATCGGTATTTGCGCCCATAGAGCTCGTAATGGTTGTAGGAGGAACAACTTGATTATATAAAGTATTGTTTAGCGTAATTTGTGGGGGCAGGAGAGCATCAGAATCTGTAAACATTTGTATATTAGATATTAAGTGATAAATTTTTTACAAAACAAAAAATTCATGCCTCTTTAAATCCTTTTTCATATTTTCAAAATTTATTACATTTTATGTAAAATTTAATGCAAAATGTCCTATGAAAAAATATCGCATACGCAGGTTTATAACAGGGCTGTGAAAAAAAACTAAATGGGCTTTTTTTTAACAAGTTTTTGAGTTTTTTTTTTCCAAATACCCACAAACTCGTAAGCATGGCAAAAGAAAGCCCCTTTTCTTGCTTAAAGAAAAGGGGCATGTTTAAAAAAACCCCTTTTCTTCAAAAAAAAAACTCCTAGGAGTTTTAAGAAAAAATAACCCACTCATCATTATTTTAAAGAAAAAATCAAAATTTTTCGAAATTTCTATAAAGAAAACGTAAAATGGGCTTTTTGGGGCTCTTTTTTTGAGCCACTTTTTGTTGGTTTTTTTTGCCCCTTTTCTTAATAAAGGCTTTTTTTGAATTCTTATTTTGGCCCTTTATTTGTAGACCCCTTTCTTTTTTTATGTTTTAGGGGAAAAAATGAGCCAAAGTTTTTTGGCTCATTGTTTTCCCAGCCCTGGTTTATAACTCTGCAAATGGTTTTTCTTTATATATGCACAATTCATTTTATATTTCAAATAACAATTTAAATCGTTAAAAATTAAAGAAACTAAAAACTCTATAGCAAATACTTTGTTAGTTAAGCCAATTGAGAAACTTGAATTATACGTAAGAGATAACAACAAAAATTAATAATAATTAAATAAAAAGGGCCTATAGTTGTATGGCAATTTTCCAAACTCATATCTAACTAAGCATTTAAATATTATCAGTTAATTTAGACAAATAAAATCATATATTTAAAAAACTCCGTCCCTAGAGTTATAATTTTTAAAATCCTAAATTTAAATATATGAAAAACACCATAAAAATTACTCGTAGAATGTATGGACGAGGTGGTTGAAGCAGCACGACGCTGAATGTTGCTTGCTTTAATATTACGTCCATTGTAACTGCTATTTTGTAGTTGGGATATTTTGCCTTGGTGTGCGGACGCGCTCGTATTGCTTCGAAGCCTTCGCCTTTTATCAGACAATTTGGGATTGTTTGTGTTTGACGAACTAATAGTTGAAAACTGATGAGCCGAGGCGATAAAAGGTTCTCGTTGGTCTAATTTATATATTAAATATATGAAGAAGGATGCTTTCATAAAAATTAAATAAAAAAGGTGAATAACTAATTTTCAATCTATCGCAATTACATTTAAATTTAAAAAAAACAGGTGATTTAAAATAAAACATTGTAGATATATTTACGATCTCAAGAAGTTATAAAAAACCACTAATATCCCATGCCAAAACATAAAAACATTTGTATCTATACCTACAAAATTTATACCATAATTATAAGGTTTCGCCGTTCCCTTCATTTCTTCCTTCCACTTTTTAAGGTTGGCAGCTATAACATTGGTCCATTGGACAGGAGCAGGTTGCTGTTTCAGACGTCCATTATGGTGATCGTCATTTTTATCGGCGAAATCATTTAGATTTGTGCTAGAAACGTTACCCGTATCAAGAAGACCTTTGGTCGAATAACGTCTCACGTTCACTTGTTTATCATCATGACTCCTATGATTGATACTATTGCAATTATCAGTTTCGGAAAATTGATTTTCACGTATAAAAGACGTTGTGGCAACTCCCTTCACGTCCATGGACTCCGATGATTTTCGCGTTAAGAAGGTCGTCCAATTCCGATACATGCTGGCGTTAGCGGCCAACGAATGCGGCCCGAAGGCGTCAAGGACGGCTTTAAATTCGAACGGGATAGAGCACATTTCGAGCGTGGCTCGTATCTGTTGCGAAACGAGGCGCATTTTATCAAAATTTATGAGGCGGTGATCTCGTACACAATCTGTGTCAACAAAACTTCCATCGTCATGGGAGAGGTCACCGAGAATTGGATTGTTTACGGGAGATTCGACGATCGTGCAATTTTCCTATAAATAATAGATTTATTTAAATAAATTTTTGATTTAATATTAGTATAAATAATTAAGGGGATATCTCATTTTATTTATCTATCATACACGTAATTTAATCAAATTTATAGTAAATTTGAATTTTTAGCTTAAAATAAAATGTTAAGTGGGGAAAAAAATAGCAAACAAAAAATTTAGTCCGCAAATTTCGGTAGTTTTTAAACATTTCTAAGCCGCCCGTTAATGAGTAAAGAGACTTCAGGTAAGACCCGCAATTATAAAAGGTTTGATACTTTAGTTTTAACATCAGCCTGTTGACGATCTTCCGTGTTATCCAAACATTCGGCGGTATTGCCCTTTTCATTATGATCGATATCGTTGTTATTCTCTACTTTGATAACAACTCCAGTGGTAGAAATATTTTCATCCGGTTCAAAATATGTAGGATTAGCGAGATTAATGAAGGTTAAATCCTTTTTAAGGAGCGGGAAGAACGGAATGATTGGTGGGGCTGACATGGCCTTCCTAAGTGCAAGCCTGTAGTTATGCATGTTACGACTTGGGTCCATTAGCTTGAGCAATTCGTCGTATATGCTCCTATAAAATATAAAAAAAATTTAATTTAGAAAGAGTTTTATTATTGTATTTCATATATGTATGTATAATGAAATAATACATAAGTAATTTTTTTATTTTTTTTAAAAATTAAAGAAGATAATCATTTTTTAACGAACCTTTATTTATTTCATGTATATAACATATTATAAAAAAACGAGTTCATTAAATGATTGAAAGTTAAAATTTAAAATTTTAATATCGTTTTTTTATGTTATAGTGATATGCAAAAAAAACATATGAATAAATCACCTAGAGGAAGACGCTAAATTGGTAAATTATAAATTCAGACTGAAAGTTTTATCATTATCTTAAATCGTAAATTTTTTATACAATTTCAGCATATAACTAAACACTAGATTTATTATTTAACAATATAATTATTACAATTTTCGCTCAGCTCAAAACAAAATTTAGAACTAATTTGAGAAATTTAAAATAATAACATGATAGCATTCAGGGCATTTTTTTCTAATTAGTTTAAAATCAGAGGAATAAAATGTAGCAGAAATAATTTGTTGCGGGAAACTTTTTTTTGAAAAGATAGGTTATATATAAAGAGTTAAACTAAAACTCTTGTAAAAATTACTTATATTTAGGAGGTATCTTGGCCCACGTAGCTTCGAGCCTTGAAACGGTCGAGTGGGCCAACCCAGAACATATGCTGAAAGCTGAGTTAAAATTATTAAGGCTCCTGCATATGGCAGCCACTTTCAGGAAAAATTTAATTTTCTTGAAGCGTTTGCTCAGGCTTCGCTGTTCGCTCACTATTTCGTTGATGACCCAAAACATTTCAGTTTCGATGGACTGTGTGTCAAATAACAAGCATCATTAATGATAAATCAAAAAAAAACAAAATAGAAAATAAAACTTAAATTAATTAATAAATAAAAAAGAGAAAAAAGTGGTTTGATTAATATAAAAAATATTGTAAGACAAAAATTATGGTAATTGATAACATTTATAATAATTAAAGTAATATTGGTGAGAATATAAAAAGGATAATAACCTTTTCGTAATAGCTTAAATTGGCGATACTATAAAAGGAGGATGGCAAAGTGGTCAAGTCCACATTTTTATCAGTGTTTATTATATTATCATCTACCGTGTTACAATGCACTTGGCCAGAGGAGCTTTGAGGGCTTATTGATTTTTTGGCCGGCAATTTAAAAAGATCGTTGATGTATTCCACAGCTTCAATTCGGCGAAAACTATCAAAATCTCGGAGTGTGAGCTGAACGGCCACTTCAAAACACTTGAGACTCAATAGCGGAATTTTGTACGAATCTAATTAAACAATCAATAAAAAAAATCATAAATTGTGATATTTAAAATCTAGAAAAAGTTCATCATATAAGGATGAAATAAGAAATATTTTTTTCGCTAATATAATCTTGTAATTTAAGTAGATGAAAAATTAAAGGATTATAAAGAAAAACTAAAAAAAATAAGTATTATAACATACCGGTCCCCGTGGAATCATTTTCAACTATTATTCCATATTCATTTAACAATTCGCTAGCCAGTGCCTTGTCTGAACCTTCTATATCAATATCTGTTAATAAATTTTTAATTTAATTTTATATTGATTATTTTTTTAACGTTTACAAAAATTGCTTCTGTTGTTATTACTCTAAACATAAATAATTCAAATTTTATTAGGGTATTTGAGAATTATTTTAAAGAGTCAAAAATTTATATGTTTTATAGAAACGAAAATATCTAAAACAACTTTTTTTTACTTAGTATTGATAAGAAATCAAATAAAATAGGGAAATAACCATCATTGCTAGGCATGGCATTTGAAGTAGAATGACCGGACAAATTATTGATTTTAGTGTGGGTCATGGAAGAACCCGAGGACGTTGAAAGTGAGATCGATGTAAAATTCTTTTTGATGTAATACCTGAGCGTGAATTAAAAAAAGTTAAAATTAATCTAAAATTACTTTTTTTTTTCTAAAATTCATATTAAAACAACGAAAAACTAGGAAAATCTATATAATTATTATCAAAAAAAAAACAATATCATTTAAATCTTATAACAAATTCAATATGCCTGAAAAAATACAATTCTGTAGAAACAAACATACGACTAAATTTTTTTAAATATTTATATACCTCGTGCACAAACCCATCCGGTCTGCAAGGTTATTCAAATGGTCAGGCAGACGTTTGCGTTTAAGAACACCCCCACTTTGGACGGATACTTCAAAGAGAGAATAAATGCTAGATGGGATAGAAAAAATAGATGTAATACAAACCAGAGCTGGGAAAATGCCCATTTTTGGGTCAAACTCATTTTTTTTTTTTATTTTACAAAATTCAGAAAAAATAAAGGGTTTTAGCTTTAATCAAGAAAATATTTATAAAATTTAAGATTTTCTGCTTATATTTCGTATTTATTAATAATTAATTTTTTTAGTCTGTCATAAAATTTTTAAAAAGCAAAAATTTGAGTTTAGTCGAAAAATGGGTTTTTTCCCAGCTCTGATACAAACTACAAAATATGTCAATTTGATATATAAATATCACGCAATTTTTAGTTTTACATGAATAAGTTATTTTTATTACCCATTTTTAATAAAAAATTTGTTTGAAAATAATTGAGATAATGATATGAAAAACCAGCTAAACAGGTTTTTTGTTCACATATTGCCGCATTTAAATTTAACCACATTAACTTTCTCTAAAATAAAACATTCTCCACTAAATTAAAAAAACGTTTTATAAAAAATTAAATAAACTGTGGCCTAATATAGTTGCTAATTTGAACGAAGAAGCAGTGAAATGTAATTTTTAAGCGAGCTAAGAAGGTATTTGCAAAAAGTGCATATAAAAATTGTGTTTACAAAAATGCAAGCCGATCAAAATTTTCATAAAACCTGCTAGAATCAGTTATTCCAAATTCACGAAGGGATAGCATAACAACCTCTTTTGCCGTTGTTTCCTAAAAAAATTGTTTTATTAAACGAAATACAAAGATTAGTCAAACATTAATTGATTAAAGTAAAAACTCTTATAATAATCAATTTAAGAATAATATTTGAGAACAAAAACAGGCCTAAACAAAGCCTATATATTATAAGGTCATACAAATTATATAAGAAAAGGTGTTAGTGATTCAAAACAATATAATTAAAAAACAAAATGCTTTTTTTTAATCTTTAAGCAAAATAGTTATAAATTTTTATGGACTTTGAACAAATACGATTATTTTTTGTTGCCAGCATATTCTCAAATTTATTTAATGATTTTTAGGGTTCAACCAGGCCCGATTCTAGCTTTTCCATTTTAGGGGGGCAAAAAAAACTCGTGGGGGGGGGGGGGGGGGGGGGGGGGGGGCAGAAAAATTTTTTTGCCGCCTTCGGCGGCAAAATTGGCCGTGACCTTCGGTCACGGCAAAAAATATACATGTACAACAATAGAATCCATGTTCAAAATTTTTTAACAAATTAATAGTAATTTATTCTTAAATTTAAAAAAATGAGTTTATAAATTGAATATGTGAATTAGAATTAATTGTTTTCACTATCAATTGCTTAAAAAGAAACGAGATTTGAATTAATTGTAAGTATAATTTTATCATTTGGTATCATTGCGCATGAAATTAAAAATATATATAAATGATAAAAATGAATTATATAAAACTTTGGATTTTAGAAAATGAAAAGTGAAATAAGATTGATTATCATGAAAACAAAATGTATAAGTATGCTAATTTGGAAGAATATATTTGAAAAAACACTGGTTATATATAACTAGTTATTAATATTAGGGTAAAAAATTAAATAAAACATGAACATAAACGTTGAATGCGCATAAAAAAAGTTTGCAACCATGTTAAAATAGTAAGCAATAGTTAGCTGATTATGTATGAGCAGTGTATTGATCAAACTATTTTATCTTATAAGATAGATTTTAATTAAATTACAATATTCATCAAAATTCTCCTAATTAATGATTTTCCGTGTTTAAAAGAACCAAATCACCAAGCTGGTCACTACTTGTCAGCCGTTATTACCCTTCTTAAAGAAGAAAATGTGGCCTCACAACTCGACGTTGAAGAGCCAATTAACAAACTTATTGGAAAAATGTTAAATAGATTAGAAAACGCATCATTGTAATCATATAAAAATTTAACAAAATCAATAGTAACACATTCTTGGTAATTTTTAAGTTTCTTATTAAAAAATTATTGGCTACGTTAATTTCTTTAGATAATAAATCTTTATCAATATTACTTATTTTTTTAAGAGGGAATCTAAAGATTTTAAACAACTATTATCGGTAAAAAATATATTATCAAAATATAAATAAATCAATAATATTAAAATAAATACTTTTTACTTCATCATTAATATTAAAAATATTTTCAAGCTTATGAGTAGAAAATAAATAAAAATCAAAAAAATCTTTAGGTTTAGTTTTTCTTTTATCCATAGATAAATTATTGTCATTTAAAAAAATATTAATATCAAAACAATTTTTGAATAAATCTTCAAATGTGTTTTATTTCTTAATTGTTTAATTTCTAACAAACAATGGTGTATTATATCAGAAGTTTTAGAAATATAAATCGTTCTGCATTGAAATTGATCTATAATTATTTTTAATAAATAAAATATTTTTTTAAATATAAAAAAATAAATAGATGATTATATATGGTCAAAAAACCCCGATTCGGCCCTGTGACCTTAAGATATAAAAGTTTTTTTATTTTTAATTTTTTAAAGAGTATTAAATATTTTTGTGTAATTTAAAAAAAAAACAATGGGCAGGTAGTGACCACACCACCAATGGGGCAATAGCCGGGTTATGGTCCCGCATTCACTAGCTACCTTGATTGCATCATGTTGAAAAAATTTATGAAGGGAAGAAAAAATATCAAAAAAACCTTTCCTATCACTTAAAATTTTAAGACTATCTTTTGCAACAAGATGCAATCGGTGGTATGCAGGGAATATACGGGACATGGTGTCCAACCATTTTGCTCAGAAATACTTAAACACCACCTTTTTCCCCAGACATTACTTTCGCCCCATTGTAGCATTGTGCGATCAGGTTCTTTTGTTCTAAATTATATTCTAACAAAAGATTGTTGTTAACTGAGAAAATTTCTTAGGCATCAGATTTATGAAATGCTTTCACAAATATAAAGCTTTCTGTAAAATCAAATTTTTCTATATATTTCTGTTAGTTTGATTTCTCTTGCGGATGAGAAGTATTAATGAATAAAAACACTTTTAAAAAAAGTAAATAGATAATATTTTTTAGATATTTTTGAGGGAGCAAATTTAATTATATTATGTGGAAGAAATAAAATTACTATGTATTTTGGGGGGGGGGGGGGGGCAAATTAAATTTTTTTTGGGGGGGCAAACATAAAATTACTATGTATTTTTGGGGGGGCAAATTCAATTATTTTTGGGGGGGCAAACAAAAAATTACTATGTATTTTTGGGGGGGCAAATTCAATTATTTTTGGGGGGGGCAAACAAAAACTTTTGGGGGGGGGCACTGCCCCCCAAAAGGGGTCTAGAATCGTGCCTGGGTTCAACATAAAAAATGTTATATTTTTGACCTATGGTGTATAGGTTATAAAAAACTTACGACATTCATGTATCTTTTTCTATAAAAAGGAGCAGAAAAAATTATCGTAAACAGGGTTAAACTTATTTCTAGCTTTGAGTCAGATAATATCAAACATAAATATAAAAAATTCAATGGATATATCTATTCGTACAGTCCCCCAACCAATTATTTTTCTTTACCATGTACTATTTATTTTTTATTTATAACGGATGGGGTACAAATCTAGCTCTATCCTGTGAATATTGATCCCAATGATTTCATATTTCATAATTATAGTTATTACAACAAAAAATAAACTGCTGACAAATATAGCAAACAAAACAGTCTCGGAAGCCCCTTTTATACACAATTTAAGGGGTATTGGGCTTTGAGCTGTTTAATATGAGATAGCTGTCGTATTTTTAAAGTATAAAAATAAGATCGGACCGACCATAAGCTCATGTAAACTTTGTTGTGTTCTGTACTTCAAGTTAAGCGACTTTAAGCTTGGATAGTAGTAGGATGGGTGACTGCCAGCAAATATCAAAGCCGAATCTCATTTATCTAAGAGCCTAGGCTTAAACATCTAGGTCACTGGCGCGTGTTTTAAATTTTAATTGGACTCTGCGAAGCTTGCTGTAGAATTAAAAGGGGAAAAATTCTAATGGGTAAGCCGTCTCCTAGGTCTAAAGGCAACTCATGTACCACAGGTAATTATATGAATCCATAGTATAACCTTATGAATGAGCAAAAATTTATAGGTTTGATCGCGTATTCCCTTGCAGACCTTTATAACGTGCTCGGGGTAATCGATGGATGCTGATATATTAGATGTAGCAGGAAGGACCGTTGAATTATTAAATGTCGCCGAGGCAAGGTTTATGGCTTTATGTATAAGCGTGTTATTGCTTTTTGGGGGAAGTTGATTGGTATCTGATGTTAGAAGTATAAGAATAAATTAATATTATGTAAGTTTAAGAAAAAAAATTTAAAAAAAAACGTTTAAAATAATGAATATGAAGATTATATATATGTAAATAATAGCAAATAAATAATTGGGAGAATTATTTTATGAAATTGATTGTTATTCTTCATAAATTAATTCATCAAATAAAAGTATTAATAATTAAAATTCGGCAAGAGCCCAATTTTAAAAAAACATATAACAAATAAAATTCTTATCCTTCTGATAAAATTTATTTTCACTTTGGTGTCATATACATATTTAAATCGGTAAACCTTTTGTGTTGATTTAAACATGAGTTTTATTTTGAATTCATATAATTAATATTATAAAAAAAACCAACTTTTAATTAGCTCTTGAATCAAAACTTATGTTTTCACTTAATGAAGGTGCAAATGTCAAATTTTTAGCCAAAAAAATGTTTAATTTAAACTTAATCATATGCAAGCTACAGTGAATAATTCCTTGTAATACTTAAGGGCACGTGCAAAGTGAGTCTTTATTTTCGCAAAATTTTGAAAATTCTATAAATTTTAAAAATTTTATTTTTATCAAAAAAATTTTTTTTCTAAAATTTTGAAAATTTTACGAAAATAAAAACTCCTATTGTGCACGTGCCCTAAAGTGTGTAAACCCAAAACTTTTAAAAACAGTAAATCTCGAGTCTATATTTTTTTTTTATAAAATATTTAAATCTATAGGATTAAAAAATTACTGAATTAATTAATAATAAGAAAAGTTTGACCTAAGCTCAAATGTTAGTCAATTGGTCCACTAATTGTAAGTTTTTAAGATTAAAAAACAAACTTTTTTTCAAATACTAGTGGAGCGAAATGCCTAATTCAAGTTTAAAAATTAAAAAAAAATTTATTTTTCAAAATTTGATTATAAAATTGAATTTCTAAATGGTAGGGGTAAATACTTCAATGAGGTTTTGATTTATATTAATAATTTAAAATTTTTTAAAAGTAATTAAAAAAGAAACTGTTTTGATAGAATAAATACATTTATCAAAATTTACAATATACCTTCTAATCCATTAGAGTTTTTCTTGCGACCGATCTCGCCATTTTCCTCCAAGAATGAGGAGTTATGGGACGAACTCAAAGAATACCTGCATTTTTAAATTACTGCATAATAAAATATGGTTAAAATGATTAAATCACAAGCAAAAAAAAATTCAATAAAATATGGTTAAAATGATTAAATCACAAGCAAAAAAAAATTCAATAAAATATGGTTAAAATGATCAAAAAAAATTATGAACTTTAAAACATTATACATTTTATAAACAAAAAAACTCGTTCATAAATAAAACCGGACTACTAAATTTGAACGACCCTGAGCATCAAATATGCAAAAACTATCGTCGCTGGGTCAATTTTAAGTTAGAAAATATTTCGATTAACGAAATATTCATTAAAAACTAAAAAATTTGAATATTTTTTTTATGTAATTAGATTTTGTTTCCCTAAAATTATCAATTTATTTCATATTAATATTTATATAAAATAGCCAAATAAGTTACTAATGTTTATGAGTAATTACCCTTTAAGACAAGTTTTTTACAAAGAGGTAAAATAATATAATAGATTTTAAGAAACTTGATAGTTTCACAAAATTTATGGTCTTTTTTTTAACTTTGAACTCAATATAAGAAAATTGGAGGCAACCCTAAATTGCGGTCGTAAAAAAACTTTGCTTCCAGTAATTTATAAATTTAAACCATAAAAAATTGTTTGATCGAATGCATAAATATTTTTTAGATAAAACACTGCTGGAATCAAAGCTCGTATTGAAGGATTGATTAGAAAAAAATGTTTCTGCTTTAGGCCATAAGCAAAGTAAGTTTTTATTTTCGTAAAACTTAAAAAATTCTGAAAATTGATGTTTTTTCAAAAAATTTTAAATGTGCAAAAAAATTTGGCAATTTTTTTTAAATTTGCGATTTATTACAAAATAAAAATTTTTCAAAATTTTAAATTAAAAACTCACTTTGCTTCGGCCCCTAAGTAAAATAATATTTTTTGTAGAGGCCTCGTCTTTTTCATTCAAATTTTTTTTAAAGCCATGAATGCAATTACGTTAGGTAAATATAAAACCTATTTAGGTTTTTTGGCTGGCCAATCTTTGGCACAAGAACGGCATGTTTTGAAGATAAGTGAAACGAATGATTGGAACGAGAGCTTATAGATGGAGAAGAACTATTTAAATGTGAAATTTTATTTTATGAGTTATAAAAATGTAACAAACAAATAGAATACATAGAAGATATTTACAATACATTGAAACAGTAATTTTGGTAATTTTAAAGTTTTACCTAGATAAGGCATCTAACATGTCATCGCTACATGAAACAATGGAGAGCCCATCCATGTATCTATTTTTGTTGCTATTTAATTGATTTCCTTTACCAAATTGACTGCTCTCGGCGTTGCCTTCTAACGAAGTTTTTCGTTCAACAAAAATTTCTTCTTCTTCTGCTACACTACCGGTTGCAGACGAATTTGGGTGCGAAGTGTGAAACGCTTTCTTAAGTTTAGCCTTATTCTCGCGCCAAAGAGATCCCAGGAGCATCTTTTTAGAACCAAAATGAGATGATGGGTTGTTATTCTCGTATAATGTGGAACTTTTAAGCAATGTTTTGGTTGTGTTTAAAATGTGCTTAGGTGATTCAAAGTTTGCGGTCATGTTAGATTTATTAAATGAATGCCCGGAATTTATGATTTTAGTAGCGGGTTGGGTAGCTAATCGAGCTGAAGGAGATAGGGAAGATGCGTTGAGGAATTGCTTAAATCCTGAATGAAAGTATGTAGGATATATGGATAATGAAGTAAGTAATTTGTGTCTGGGTCACGTTTAAAGGGCGTTTTTATTTATTTTAATTTACGTTTTTTTTTAAGTTTTGAAATTACCTTTAAGCACATAAAATAATATTTCTGACATCAAATTTAACATTTAATAAAAAAAAATTAAAATTTTTATAATTTAAAATTCTGCGAAAGTAAAATTTGCGCGTGACCTTACTAACCAAAAATCGCCCCCAATTTACAAAATTCATAAATGAATCAATAAAATTACGATTGCACAAGTTTGAATAATTCTAATTTATATTAAATTTTTTTTTAAATTTTAAAACAAAATAAATTAGTAAAATAAAGATTAAGGATCTACATATATATAAATAAATGGGTAAATTTATCTTTACCTAAAATATTCGATTTCACCGTTATGGATAAATGCGTGCTATTACGAAAAATATCTAAAGCTCGGCTGTGGGTTATAAACTCGAAGTTCTGCCCGTTAACTTCCAGTACCTATTTAATAATTATAAATTTTATATAACACCCTAAGTGTATTTAAAAGGAATAAATTGCATCATGTATTTAGAAAGAGAATAATCAAATGGTATAATAATAAAATTCTATAAATATATATCAAAATATTTCACAATTTTAACATTTTTTCGCATCAACTCTCCCAAATGTTAAAATATGCATAAATTTACTTCACCCCTTTAAACAAAGTGTTGTTTAAAAAATTCAAAAAAAAGCACTAAAAGTCGGCAAAAAATCAATGAGTAATCAACCAAAAATTTTGACACTAGCCAAACATTCTACGTGATAGCCTTTATCTCATACATTTTATCCTAACTAGACACTAGCCATAAATCAATAAATAAAATAATACGGTCAAAATAATTGATTATGTGACCTCGTGAATATCTAAATGAAAAATAATAAAACTGTACATTAGATCTTTATAACTCAAAATGAGAAATAATTTAAAAGTATATTAAACACTTACATACATTTTGGTTATACTTAATATTTGGGTCCTCAAACTAGTGGGATAGGAATTATATCGGGTTTAAGGTACTAATATTATTTGGTTTAAACAATTTAGCATGAATATTTTTAATTGTTTTTTGATTCCTTTTCGGTTTTTTTAACAACTTTTGAAAAATTTTCAGGGCGTATAAAGGTTGATGTGCAAAAACAGTAAATTGACATTACCTAATATGACAATGGTCTTCAAAGTTAGCTCATGATTCTCAAAAAATTTTCCAACTGCGTACTAAAAATACATAAAATATCCATTCAACCAATCAAACAATGCTGAAAAAAAAATTAAAAAAAACTTGATCTCCTCTCCGTAGACCCATCTCGTAAGCCTTAGAATCTCGTTCGACTTTGGATATGTAAATGGGAGATTGTCGTTCCCAACCACCCAAGATGGAAAAGTTTAAACAGTCGTCCCTAAGGTTACGGCTAAGAGTGATGGTCCGATCACGGGCTTTGGAATAACAGGCCATGTTGAGTAACGTGAGTTGACCTTGCATTTTCTAAAATATCCCGTCATTTATATTTGAATTATAATGGTAGAATTTATAAAATTGGTTCATTTACAAATCTAAAAATCAAAAAAAATTAAAAAAACATCCATTCAACGCCTAAAAAATTATAAGAATGCTACCATAAATTTTATGAAAAAATAAAATTTATTACAAAAATTAAAAAAAAATCTCATCTTTAAAAAAAATAACAGGAAGATATTAAAAATTAAAAATATTCAATGTCTAAAAAATACAAATTACAGTAATAATCATGAATTAATAAAAAGTATATAGAATTATACTTCTTTTTCCAGCAAAATTTCGAAATTTTCGAGGAATTCCGTCATTTTAGGAATTTTTTCAAAGTCCCCAAAATGATTGTTGACCCACAAGAGTAATATACGTGTAGACTGAAGAAATAGAAAACGAATGGCAATTTAATAGTTTTAATCAGAGCTGGGAAAATGCCCATTTTTGCAAACTCATTTTTTTATTTTTCAAAATTAAAAAAAATAAAATCAAGTAAATATTTATAAAATTTAATATTTTTTGCTTACATTCTGTATTTATTTATAATTGATTTTTTTAATCTGTGTCATAAAATTTTCAATAAACAAAAATTTGAGTTTAGTCGAAAAATGGGTTTTTTTCCCAGCTCTGGTTTTAATCGTTAAATTAACCATTTTTATCTTATAAATTATACGGCAAACATTATAAAATTAAAAAATACATAATAGTCGCGTGATGAAAAACTATATGTGATTAAAACTTTTTGCTTCAAGTCAGTAGTCCCTTGGCCGAACCATTTTTCAAGCTGACGGGCCAGGGTGAGGGGTGAAGGCAAGAAAACGCGGTACGTTAACAGAAAGTCTTCGATGTAGTTCGTGTAAATGGCTGTACTGGTAGAGGCGTTCAATTGATCGCTGTTACTTACAACTAAGTTATGAATGAGCTCTCGAATTGTGCCCTATATAGAATTTCAATAAATTTGTAAAAATTATGAAGCTCATTTCAACGGCCAGACCTCTGTCAGGTTAGCCGAAAGCCCACCTGGTAGCCCATTAAATCCGTTTACTGTATGTTTTTAATTTAACCTCGTAAGCCAGCTATAAAGCTTGGTAATTAATTTAAAAAAAAATATTATGAATGGATAAATATTCTAAATTTAAAATAAATACTTTAATTACCGGTTATATATCGTATTTTTTAGTAAAATACCTAATATTCTGCATGATAAATGCTAATGTAAGAGCTTGATCCATTTTAATATATTTTATAGGTAATTATTTAAATATATAAGTTAGGAATAGTTTAAATGTATAAAAAAAAGTTCAATTTTTTTCTAATTTAATATTTTCAAAGTCGCATTATCAGTAGTTTTGGCCAAATCATTCTTTTTAATATACACAGAGGACAGCCAAGTTTGAAGAAACTTAGCAAAACACAAAATTCAATAAGAGATAAAGCCATCCAAAATATTTGAATGTAAAATATCGTGTTTTTATAAACATATAACTTGTGGTGAGTATAGAAAAAAGAAATTAATTGGCAAAAAGAAGATGTCCAAACATAATTCAATAATTTTCAAAAATTCCTCTAAAAAATTTTATTTTATAGTTTTAAAACCTGTTTAACCAATTGACGAGCCGATGTGTGAGATAACGTATCAAACTGTTGACTTTGCTTTTCACTATCCAAAAATTCAGGTGACCCTTGAAGGGCAAGAAGCCGATTTTTGGGCGAGTTTAAACATATGGTTTCGTCTTCGATGTGGGTTTGAGTGGGGGGAAAATTGTCTGGTACACGGCAAAAATACAAACGAATATAGGTTTTCCATTAAGAAGTCTTTAGAACAAAAGTTAAGCTTCCCAGCCTTGCTCGACCAGACAATTTACATGTATAGGTGTAGTGAGATAGAATCAAGGCAAAAGCAAAATGTATATTTAAGGGGCAGGTTACATTTCATTCATTTTTACAAAAAATTTTATACATTTTGAAAATTTAAAAAAATTGTTTATACATCCGAAAACAATACTAACTAATGTTTTTACTATATTAATATTTAAGTCAAAGTAGTTTAAAAATTTTGAATTTATATACCAAAAGTTAATTTTTTTTATATTTAATAAAGTCGGAACGCGACCTACACTATGCCTTCACCTATTCTTGCTATTTTTGCCAAAAAAACAATTTTTTTATAACCTGTAAACACCTAAAATTTTTCAAGAAAATGACATTTTTGCGACTTCAAGACTCAAAAACTTGATAACTTTTCAAAAAATACAGTTACATATAACAATAGTGTTTTAATTCTTTTTTATTTTTGTAATCTGGACATACAACTTAAAACTAAGTGTGATTTTGTTAAAAAATATATTTTCAACAAAATTTTACGTCAAGTTGTGTTAATTTATCTAAAAAAAATTTAAATTTATGAATCTCGAGGTCGCAAAATTTTCATTTTTAGTATAAATTTATATATATGAAGGAGAGAAAAATTGAGTAGCAAAAAATGATCAAGAAATCTATATTAAGACTTGAGGACCAAATTTTTTATAATAATTTTGAAGAAGGCGAATGAAAAAGTTGCAAAAAAAACATTAGTTAACAATTTGCAACAAAAAGGCCTAAATTTTTACATTTTTAAACTTTAAAAACTGTAAAAATAATTAATCCCAGAACGCAACCTATATTTTTGAATGTAAATTTAACTATACCGGCATGAAAAACAGAGGGGCAGAGTCAAGCCTCCCAAAAATGCCCCATAAATACCAAAGATTCGTATAAAAAAAAGTATATTTCTGCTTTAAAAAAGGCCAAGATAAATCTACAATTGGTATAAAAATTGAATAATTGTTTAAAAACTAACCCGTAAACGATGTTGTCTCATCCAGGAGGCCCGTTATATTCAACAGCCCAAATTTGTCGTCGGGCAGATCCACTAGCCCTAGGTGTTCGTCAGGTTCGTAGGCTGGTAAGAAATCATCCAGGGGCCAATCTTCCTCAAAAAAATGGTTTAACCTGTCGAAGGCAGTGAATAGGGCGAAAATGTAATAATAAATATGACGGGATATATTTCGAGAATTTGGCGTAAACAGTGTATTTCTGGCTACGCATATTGGGGCAATATCGTCGAAAAAACATGGTTTTGTAGGGTTTAAAAAGGGTAATTTAGTAGTAGATAGTAACATTTTTTGTACTTTATAACAAAAAAAAAACAACTAGGCAAGGATATGTGGGAGAATGGTATAAAAATGGATTAATATAAACGATTATCGGAGATTTTAGACATATGACAAGTTAAAAATTAATATTTTCTTTCTAAAACACAAATTCTTTCAAGTGGAACGTGGTGAGATAAGGGTTACACACTAATAATAGGCGATACTTTATAATTTTATGGTGATTTATGTTCTGTTACAACGAATAACAAGAATAGAGCCATTTTTTGGCACATTAAATTGAGATAGATATATATTCCTTCCGGATTGATTAGATGTATAAAAAGACATTAGCTTTCAAATGAGAAAGATTAAACAAGATTTGCAAATCAAAAAATAAAACGTAATTATTTTCATTTAAACTGAATAGATATGAAGGATATATATGTGAGATCTAATTTGGCCAAAGCGAAAATAAATAATTTTGGGTAAAATGCAATTTTAAGTATTTTTTTCAAAAAAAAAATTTAAGGGACGGGGGAATTTTTTTTTAACATAAAAATATTTAATTTGTGAAACAAGTTATTATGTATTTAAATTAAACCCCAATTGAGAAAAAAAATGAATTTTAACAAAAGCCCTATCAACATGATTAATGGTCTCTAATTTGTAAAATATTCAATAAGGATTGAATTAGGGAGGGATAAAAAAATAAAAAATTTTGTTAATTGTGTTTTTGGGCGAGTCTAAGGTCGAGTTAATATTATATCAGACTGTTAAAATAAAAAGTGATATGAATATTAACAATAAACGAAAAACTTTAGGAGGCAAAATCTTTTTTGATTTTTTTTATGGTCTAACACAATCTCAAGTTTGAATGCGGAGCAGTGTAATACGATAGAAAATTGTTGAATTACCCTAAAGACAGTCTTTTTATGCCTTTCACAATAAATTTAGGGGAACATTGGGTTTTAAAAGATGCAAAACTTAAATAACTCAGATATATTTTGGAGTTGTTTTAAATTTATTAAAACCGAATGGAACGAGTGTAGCCAAAACAAGGGCATTTTAAGGGCATGTTTAAAGTTCGACAAATTTTAAAAAGTGTAAGAATTTTAAAATTTTTACTCTTTGACATCTGCGCATTTTAACAAAAAATCAGCAAATCTTTAGGACATGCATTCAAACAAATTTTTTTAAAATAAAAGTTATTAAGTAATTTTGAAAAAAAAATTAATAAAATTTTAAAAAATATCCATAAATTTTTAAATTTTTCGGAAAAATAATTTAAGTCTAAACGCGTCCTAATATAAGAAACTACAAAATTATAACAAATATCCTACTAACAATTACTCTATACAGTTTATATAATAGTAATTGTTATAAATTATACTCTCCGTCTTCAATCTCAACCACGAACTGATCAAAATCGATCACCGCTTTCGCCAACGAATTAGACAATAAATCGTCCAAGGGGCGAGAGCTGATGGCCGCGTTCACGCTCGAAACATTTTCATCGAGCGGGACTGTCGTAATTTCTTTCGAGTTTGAGATTTTTAGGGAGAAATCTTGCTGAAATTTTTTTATGATCCGAGTAAAATCGGGTTGGCTAATGCACAAGAAAGCGCAACAGGGTTGTAGCGTTTTCATGATGGCGTTGAAATATTGGTGCTTTAGGGAGGGGCGGACGCCGAAAGCGTCACCGGCGCTAAGTTGGCATTCGCGGTATGAGGTTTGATCTGGTTAAATTAAATAAAAATGTTTAAAATTTAATTTTACAAAAGGGCGCGTTCAGACTTGTTTCATTATTTTTTCAAATATTTAAAAATTTCTAATTTGAAATTTTTTTTTTATTTTTGTTTTCAAACTTTTTTAAAAACTTTTCTTTTAAAAATATTTAAATGCTTATAACAAATATTAGCAACTTTTTGTAAAAAAACGTTCAATGTAAAAATGTAAAGTTAAAAATTTTTAAAATTTTTCACAAAATTGAGACTGAACGCGAAAGAAAAAATGTTTACAAGCGTTCAAGCTCACATGATTGAGGTAGATAATTATTTCTAAAAAAAAATTACCAGACTCCATCTTTTCTGTTAAAAAATAAAAATTAGAAATTTTTGTAAATCAAGTAATTTTTTCTTTTTGACTGAAATGCATTTCAACAAAAATGTAGCTAATCGTTAATAAAAGCATTACATATACCTCTTCTAAAATAAAAAATTTTCAAAAGATTTTGATAAAATAAATTTTTTTATTATCGTAAAAATAAATGAAGTGTGAACGCCAAAAATACATATCAATGTTACTTTTCAAATCAAATTCTTTGCCAAAATATCATAAAAGTATGTCAAGTTTGTAACGTTGTATATGTTTATAAAAATTTGCGCAAATATATTTATTGGAATTTTTTATTAAAAAATTTTAGTTATTAAAAAAATTTTGGCCATGCCAGTAAGCCTAAAAGAAAAAAAAATTATCAAGAAAAATTAATAGATTGTAACAATTTCTTGGAGAAAATTTATCAGCACTAGGAGAGAATTATAGGAATTTAAAAATGTTTTATTAAACTGCCAACACAAAAAACTTAAATAAATTTACCGAGGGGGTACATGCATACATGCTGAGAGCATTTTTAAAAAAAGGTTCAAAGGTACAGAAGATTCACTACAAAATCCGGAATAAATGTAATTCTCGTGCGTCAGGAGGAGAGGTAATTGGAAAATTGGGTAAGAAATGAACTTTCAATGTGTTATTACCAAATTAGCCAAAGCCATTGTGTAAGGCGCCAACATTGCAATTAAACTTTAAGGAAAATCCGACTTAAATAATTCCAATTATTTAGTAAGCTTTGACATTCAGATTTATAAATTATTAAAAAAATGAAATCTTATGCTGTGTAACGCGTATAAACGAATCAACTATTTAAATTGTAAAAGTACAAACTTTTTTTGTAAATTGCCATGTTAGCTGTAAATGTAATTATATTAGAACAGTTGGAGTTCATTTCCATAACTAACATCAAGTAGTAGAAATATATTTAATTTTGCCTTTGAAAGGGTTAAGGATGTTTGTTAAAGAATTTAGAAGCTTACAAAAAAAACTAATTTACCGTCAAAATATTCAATTTGAATTTCGCCGCTAAAAACTAGGCACCAGGAATCGAGTTGTTCGCCGCAATTTAATACTGTAGTATGAGTTTCAGGAACCTCGGCTAATATGCAATTAAGGCAAACTTCTTTAATAAAGAGCCGATAATTTTCGAGTTTTTGGCCAAAAATGGCTAAATTAATTTCGTTTAGGGGTGTATGATAAAGATCAGAGCCAAAAAACCATTGTCGCGATATGGTTTCAGTTGCTTGTTGTTGTTGTTGAGAGGTAAGGAGTAAATGTAATTGAGTTTTAAGGTTAGCGCAATGCGTGAGGTAACACCTGAGTAAACCAAACGATATTTGCTTCATATCGTCTGTTATTTGGATAGCGACTTCGTTAGCCGCAAATTGCGAATGTAATAGGTCCTCCGATATAACTGATCTAAAATCGACCGTTTGAAGTATGTCAAAACATTGTTCCATAAACGCTAGCTCTGGAGCACCCCGCTGGGCCGGATGGATTTCCAGGCATTGCTTAAAGTCCTGCTTGAGTTGACTTACGCCGGCGTAATAGCCTTCATAGGGTTCAATCACCACGAAGTCACTATTAATACTATTCATCATACAATTTTTGTTGCTCGTATCTCCAATCGAGGTATAATCATTTTTAGGCGGGTAGGCCAGAGTTGTATCATCTAACCCAAAAGTTGAATTAGGTGTCAGAAATTCCATATCGCTACTCAAAGGATGGATAAAGTTAATACTGTCGAGTTGTGGGACGGTGGAATACGCATTTTTTGTAGATATGTCAGGTGATAATTCATTGCTAAAACCACAAGTTTGCAAGCCCATATAAGGAGGTGAGTTTGAAAAAGCAGACGATACCGAAGAATGAATGAATGTATTTTTGATTAAATTGTCGCGCTAAAATTTATGATATATGTAAAATGTAATTTTTTCCTACAAATTCTATTTTATTAAGATGTAATATTGTTATTACCTTATTGAGAGAAGTAATCGGATCTGGGGTATCATGTTCGTTATTTTGAGCGCCTTGCATTTGATTCTTTTTCAAATCGTCACTATTTAAAAAGGTTAAAGATCAATTTTTTATGATATCTTAAAAACTTATTAAATATCAAATAGGAATTATTTATGCCGGGGATGATACAATATATGATGACACATGAAGTTTTGGCACTAGATGTGTCAAATTCCGGAGAATGCTAATTAAGAAAAACATTAGTAAAATTGTATTAATTTAGATAATTATAAAAAAAAGGAGACCAAATGGTTTCAAAAAAGAGGCAAAACTTAAAAATATGCTGATCATGTATAGTGGTGAAATGACAAAAGGATAAAAATGTAAGCCAAAAGAAAACTTTATCAAAAAACAAAAAAGATATAAAAGCAGGTCCCTGATGGGAATATTATTGTGTATTGAGCCAAAAATAAGTTTTTAGAAAACTCGAGTCCAGCAGCCTAGCTTATAAATTAAACTTACCAAGTAATTTACCAAATGGCCAAAAGTATTTATATATATTACATGGACATGAAAAAACCAATATCATTTTATATTATCCTGTCAAACCAAATGAATGAGGTAGTTTGACCCTTAACACAGTAGTTTTAGATTAATTTGGTCAATCTTTAAAATTGGTTATGGTAATTAATTTTGGAAAAGAACAAATTTTTAGGAGGCAATATTAAATCACCAAGCTTGAATAATTGTTATTCATAGGCCTGGCCCATCTACATTTCCAAGATAGGTTCTTTAACTCAAATATGCTCAGAAATCTTAAAATAAAGAAAGAGCTAAAATATTTTTAGTCCAATCACACCCTAAACTAAAGGGGAAAAAAAATTATTTAGCTAATCAGAAATGGGTTTGAAAATTGTTTTTTAAACTTAAGCTGAGAGCCGAAAAGTAATTAAGTAAAGACCTCATTACACAGGTCAACAATTTTTTGAGAGTTATGAGTTAACTACAGATATCAAACCTGTCATTAGGGTATATCAAATCCGTTTACCGTTTTCCTAATCAAACTTAGTTAAACAGTTTTTTTTTTAAATTTTAGAAAAAAAGGTTAAAAAATCAAAAAAAATTCAAAAACAAAAATTAATTTAAATTATATTTTAGCATATTAACGATATTTAAACTGTTAAATTCAAGCTTAAAATAATTTTTTTATTAAAACAAATTTTAAGTTTGGACGCAAAATTATTTTTCATTAATTGTGATAAAAAATATAAGTTGCAAGGGATTTTTATATGCAAAAAGATTTTTAAATTTTTTCTATTTAGTATATATTTAGATCTGTCAATTTGGTCAAAAAAGGCCATTTTTCGTTATAGAACTAAGGAGCCAAAACGGAAGAAACTAAGAAAAACGAAAAATATATATGAGAGTAAGACATCATAGGGATGCATTCTTTTATTTTTTAATAAAATTCACGTTTCTGACATTGATATTTGTTGACCTGTGTTATATGCCCAGGCCAACAAAATGGAAATTATAAAAAGCTTTCAATAGGGAGCGTTTAAAGTTAAGTAATTTTGTTTTAAAAATGAAAAAATTTAAAATACTTTATAATTTTAAACCTTCAGGTAAACATTTTATTATGGAAAAAATGTTTTTTTAAACAATACGTAAAACTTTTTCTTGTGATTTGTATAAAAAAAGTTATTAATATTACCTGTAAATATTGTCGCGTTCTATGTTCAGGTAGGGAATATTGTAAATAGGCGACTGAGAAGCACGGTCCACTACATCAAAATTTAATGAGTTTTTTAGACTTTTTAGAGAGATAATACTATTTATATTAATGTCATCTTGAGCACAAAAGGTCGGGAGATTATTAAAAGGTGCGGCCAAAGTTGAATGCGCGTTATTTTCAACGATTTCAAAATAATTTTTATTATTATCATTATGGTTATGATTGTTTGTTTGACTAATATCAGGTGTTTTGTGAGATTTATGGAGTAACTTTCGATTACGCCCAAGCGAATTATAATATCGCACGGGATCGTTAGTTGTGTTTTGACCAATTTGGTTAAAACTGAGACCGCATTGATTCCTTATAGCGTCAAATGGAGTTTGAGTGGACCATTGAAAGGTTTGATCAGTAGAGCTACGGCCATTTTTAAGCTGAGAGTTAGGTTGTTTGGGTGGAGAAGTTAATAAGTTTCTTACAGGTATTTTCGAGGTGGGCCGGTCCAGGTTTAAGGCTTGGCCTGGCGACGTTATTTCGTTTGGGGTATTATCATATGTTATCTGTGTACAAGTAAGATAAATGTAAGACAAGTCGATAAAAATCATTGGGTGAAAAAGAAAAATTTCAACACTAAAACATCATCTTACATCTTCCGTTTTCTGTAGTTTATTCCTATCTATGCCTTCAATTAGGTAGTATATATATATCGAAGAAATGGCCAGATTCGAGCAAAACGACAAATTTTGCAACTTCAAGATTACCTATAGAATTACAATCGTCTTTGCAATTTTTAAACTACTTGCAACTTGTATTTTTTTTCTCGTATAATAAATAACACTGGACAAAATTTGGACGACCCAAGCATCTTGGCAACTATGGTTTTTGGTCAAGTTTTTGGCGCTGATCACGAATATGAAATAATTTTAGCCAATGCCTCAGATTTTTAGTTATTCGGTGTCAAAGTTGAGATTTTTCAATTTTTAAGGTATTTTAGGCTTCTATATCATAACCTATGGCTAGTAAGTAAAAAAATAATAACGGAAACATTCATTATCAAAGTGGTTTGAATTTTTTTAAATATTTAATTTTTTTTATTTTTATATTTTCATAAAATTAGTGGATTTCGTCATAAAATCCATTTTTTGATCCCAAATAGCTTGAAAGTAAATTACTAATAATTTTAGGTAATAACCTTTTAGAGATATGTTTTTTATAAAGAACCTGAATATGCCAATAGATTTTTTGTAGAATCAATAGTAAAAGAAATTTTGTGAATTTTTTTCTGAACTTTGGACGCAGTTAAAAAATGGAGGCATTGGGAAAAAAATTAAACCCGGGATCGTTATCGCAAAAAAATTCTCTACAAAACCCTCAAAAAATCGTTTATGTTGTTTTTTTTGTTGTCCAGTATAATGGTATTTTTAAAGCATGTTAGGCTTTAATATCCACATTTTTAAAAAATAATTGGAACCAAAATAGATATATCACAAGATGTAAACAGTTTCGAAATATATTATTTAAAAGAATTTAACAGTTTAGCTGTTTTACAAATATATTTTTTATTATTTTTCTTTTTAATTTATTTTAGTTTTTTTTTTTGAGTATTTTTTTTTCAAAAATTTTTAATGTTTATTGCGGACTAGCAAAGTTTGACTAGAAAAATAAATATATTTTAAATTTCCTAAGATGGCATGTCTAGGCACCAAAGTTAGCTACGATCTCAAAAATTTGTTCACCTCTAAAATTATATTTTTAATTCAATCTCACACTGATCCATGGGGTTTTTAAAAATTTCAGGATCTCTAGCCCAATCTATTCCTATACTCGACTTTGAAATCAAATTAAAAAAAATCTACACCTCCCGACTACATTTAATTAAATAAAAAAATCTACCGTTACCTATATATGTATGTATACATCTTCTACTTAAAGGCATATTAATATGTATGTTAAAAAAAGGTCAAAATACAATTCTTAATTTAAAATGCAACTAAGAACATCCATTTTTATGGCAAAAAAAAGTTTTTTTCGAGTGCAAAAATTCATGAATAAATATAACTATAAATAAACGGAGAAACCGAGGTTAAGAAAAAATATGAATAATAAGGGATGCAAGCAAGCCCAGAGTTTTTTAAATTAAGGAGGATCTTACTTCAATGTTCGTAAAAGGTCTCATGGGAAAAATTATTTACTTTCCTAAAAAAATACTTTTAAACTTAAATACAAAAAAAACCTTATTTAAGATTTTTCCCGAAATTTATTAGAATAATTCATAAGTTATTAATAAGAAAAAGGAAATAAAGTAAACTGGCTGTAATGCAAATCGAGGCAAAGCAAGAAAAAAGCCCTTGGGCCTAAAACTTATTTTTTTTTGTTTTCTTAAATTAAAGATAAGTGCCAAAGCCCTAACGAATACGGCGGCCTCAATAAAGAAGAGGCTGTGATGGGGGGTCTCTTAGCAGGTCCTCCTAATCCTGCCTGCACCGGTGAATTTTCAGTGAAATACGGACATCAGTGCGGATAATTTAAATTAAATTAAAGAAATATTTATAAAAAATTTAATTTAACTTTTTAAAGACCTTACTATCCAAATTTTAAATTTTGAGAAATTTGTAAGATTGGCCAAAAATAGGTTATTTTTTGCTTGTAAGTCAAGTCCTCCCTATGGAAGCGCAAATGCCTTCTAATGAGCCATTTTAATCAAGAGTTTAAGCTAGAAAACGTTGCGTTCTGCCCTAAGTATGTCATTTTATTAGGCCAACTCCTTTATAAATAACGTAGTATATATTCCAATAATTATATAGCTGATATGAATTGTATAATTAACAATAAAAAAATGTAAAAATTGCTTACCTAATCTGTTTAAATTGAATCAAAAATTATTTAAAGCGATAAGCCCTTATTCCATTTACATCGAAAAAATTTTGTAAAGAGAATAAATAGGGCTAAAATTCAAAAAAAAAACCCCTGAGCTGGGTAAATAGCCCATTTTTCGACTAAGCTCAAATTTTTGTTTTTCTTCAAATATTTTGAGACAGATCAAGAATATCAACTATAGAAACGAAATAAAAGCAGATAATCTTAAATAATTGAAACTAAAATCCTTTATTTTTTCCTTAATTTCGAAAAACAAAAAAATAGCCCGAAAATGGGCTATTTAGCTCTAAAAAAATATTTTAAAAATAAATATCAAACTAATTTTAAATAATATACCATTAGAAATTCCGAATTTTGTAGGGCCATGCACTCATGTATCCTTTTATTTGAATTACCACATTTTTGACCAAAACTAAAAAATAATTATGAAAAAAAAAAATATTACATAAAAATATTGCATTTTTAGGAGCGTTTAAATTAAATTAAATTAAACTACCGGTTGTTTTCAGATATTTTGTAAGATCTAAAATAAAAAATTTTCAACTTTTCTTTACGCGCACTCACAACTATAAAATTCGTATTTTTTTCCAGCTAAACATAACAATGAAAATTTTGACATTTAAAAATTAAAATTATATCCGTAGTTAAAACAAATTCATTAATTAATTAATTAAAGAATTTTATTTGTATAAATGCATAATTATGTTAAAATGTAATAAAAATTGACAACAAATTGATTGGGTCCATTCTGAAATTAAAATTGCGCGAGCTAAAACAAAATCTTAAAAATTTTAAAATTATTTTATATAATGATAGACAAAATATTTTATTAAATATATATATAATAAATAAAATACATATTTTAAATTTGAAAAAGGAAACTTGGCATATGGGTAAAGGGTAGTTCCGTCAATAAGGACTGCGCCCGTTAGCAAAATAAACCAGCAATTGTTGTATTCCCCGCGGCTATACTCATTAGATTAAAATATAAAAAAAATTATATAGGCATGTTTATAAGCTGCTGTTTTGTCAAAAATTTGTAAATAATTTTTTTTGTTAGAACGCAATTTTCGAAAGATGACCA
Source organism: Acutogordius australiensis (assembly GCA_030555515.1). Lineage (NCBI taxonomy): Eukaryota > Metazoa > Nematomorpha > Gordioida > Gordea > Gordiidae > Acutogordius > Acutogordius australiensis. Next base: position 34,191,949 of record CM060245.1, on the reverse strand, counting down.
AAGCATATGAGCACATATATTAGCACATATATTCGTTTTTATATAAATAATAATTTAAAAATATTTAAAAAAAAATTTTAAAAAAAAATTCAATATATTACGAAATTAAAAACTTACTTTGAACGTGACATTTGTAAAAAAAATTTAAGTAATTATGAGCGCGTTCAGACTTCATTCAAATTTTTAAAAATTTATAAAATGATTTGGGTTAGAAAATTTTTGACTAATTTTGTTAAAATATTTATTAACTATTTTGATATAGATTTATCAATAGTTTTAAAAAATTTAAAAATTATAGATTTATCAATAATTGACTATAGAAATTGTAAAATAAAAAAATTTATTTTTTTCAAAAATTTGTTATTTAGAAATAATATTTTAATGATTATGGGTGCGTTCAGCTTTCATTTGTTAAACAAAATTTTTTTTTAAACTTTTAAAAATTTTAAATTTATTTTGATAAAAAATTATTAACCATTATTTTTACATATTTTTAAACATACAGAGCAGTTGTTATAATATATTAAAAAATCTAAAAAAATTAATATCTAAATCTATATATAATTTACTAATCATCATTTAAACAAATATAGTATAAATTTTAATTGTTTAACATTGGACATATATTTTTTTAAATAAATTTTAAATTATTTTTCAATGTATAAATTAAGTCTAAACGCGCCCTTATGTTACGGTAGTACGAAGTTTAATTTGCTTTACAGTGCATTTAAAAATATTTTTTAATTCTAATACACATTATAAAGTTGTAATAATATAATGGTTAACACTTTTCAACAATCTACAGATAAATAAAATTATAAGGGGCTCAAAATTCATTCATTTTCTTAAAATAATTTTTAAAATTTTGTAAAAATATAAAAAATTCCAAATATTTAATTTTTTTCAAAATTTTTATTAATAAACTTTTAATTAGCATAAAGTATATTTTCAGTGCCAATATACAGATATTGGCGACTGTTCATAATTATGCGTTTCGGGTCGAAAAAAAAAAATTGAAATCAATAATTTTTTGAGAGAACTGACTAAAGTCTAAAAGCGCCCCATTTAGATCAAGGCTAAAAGTTGGGATAAAAAAACTTTAAAACGACCTTTATACCCTTACATAATTTTGAAATTTTATAAGGAACACTTTACAATCATAAACGAAAATAAATGTAAATTGCAAAAAATTATTAAAAATTATTAAGCTCAAGTGGCTGCAAACATTCCTGTCTTGCACGCAAGAGAGGTTGCGAGTTCGAATCCGTGCACAAGAAGCTTTTTTTTCTTCAAAAAAATAGTATAACATTTGCAACCACTTAAGAGCTACTGAGTACCCCTAGGCAGTAGGCCTTAAAAGATACGCCTAAATGAGAGCCGTAGGCTAAAAACCTAGAGGGGGCAATTTGCCCTGACGGGTATGCCGTCTCTTTCAAGAGATGTAGGGCAAGGGGGGCATTGTTTTAGCAGGTGAATGATTCTGGCCTTTGACTTTTGCTAGAGTTGTAAAGCCTGCATGCTATAATATTCCGGAGAGTGCGGCGTCATTTCGATGGATATTATGGTATTGGCGGAGAGACGCGCTTAATCCTATTGACCCTAGGGGTTATGAACGTCGCCGCATAGCAATTTCAATGCTCCTCACCCAAAAAAAAAATATAACCCCCGTGTCGGCAAAATTAATTGCTTGGGTCGGGTTAAGGATAAAAACCCTAATCGAGGCGCCCCTAAATTGGGAAAGGGAATTTAAAATTTGTAAAGATACCAATAGAGAATATCGTTGGCACTGTATGTTGTATATAGAGCTTTTTGACATATGCTGTCCCATAACGCTAACGTATGATGACTAACGAGATTACAATTTTTAGAATTTTGTTGGAAAGCACCGATTGAGTGTAAATGCGAACGAATTATTTCAATATCCTTTATAGGTATATAAATATGGGTTTTTAAAAATAATAAAAGAGATATATGAAATACAAAAACAAAATTTGCAATTTCAAAGCAAAATTTGACAAAAAAAGGTTAAAATTATAATTAAATATAGGTCAAATTATATATTTATGAATGAAATGTTTTAAATCCAAGGTAAAAAAAAATTGTAAAATTATCTTATCTAATATATAGCTTAAAAATGACCAATATCAAAAATCTAAGGTTGAATATAGAAACAGGATTTTTAAATCTAAAAACTTTCAATGGTTTTACAAAAAAAATAAAAATTCTGTTTGTGCAAGGACAATACAAAGAAGGCTGGCTGCTAATTAAAAAATGAAGGAGTTTTGAAATTATTTAAATGCCATTAAAAAATTTAAAAAGGTCCTTTTCATTACTAAAATTAACACAATTTGTTGGAACAAAGTTTGAAAGATAGTATGTTTTCATTAAAACTTCTGAATTTAATGAAAAGGGGGGGGGGCGGCGAAATAAGGCAAAACGGTATACTATTTAATTAAAATTGTGTTCTAATTTAAATGAATGATTTTGGCCACACTCAAAATAATTTTTCTTGCTCAAAATTTTATATAATTATATTTTAAGGAGAAAATTAATTTTTTAAAAAAAATGGCAAATTTTAATATTAGGCCGGGAACAGATATTACTTTTTTTTATATAATATATATAAACAAAATAAAATTTAATTAATTTTATAAATTCGAGAGTTTAAAAAATCAAAACTTATTTTAAACGTGTCCTTTTTCAAAAAAAAAACATAAATTTTTTCATATAAACTTTAAATTTGATATAATTTTGTGGTTTTTCTTTAATCTTTAGATTCTATATAGTCCCGATTTCTGTTTAGTAAAATAAAATTTTTATAAGCCTCACATTAGTCAAACCGGCCCGTAATTTTCCGGCTCGACCCACCTAACATTTTTTTATAGGTTTAAGCCTAAAATTCGGTAATTTAATATTACCGGGCCTAGCCCGCTGCCACAATCAAGAACGGCCCGTTTAATTTCAAGTTATATATATGTTTGTTTTTAAAATTATAGATATGATAACAGTAATACTCCTTATCGTGCAATGATAAATTTATTATTCATAGGTGAATAAAAAACAGGGGATTATGAGATTCAGAGCTTGGGCTTGACCCGTTATTTCTTATTTCTAATTCGAGCCCCCCTCGTTTTTCGAGCTAACCGACACCGGGGCGAGCGGGTTTTCAGGTCCCGACTTTGAATTCCACTATTTCAAAAAATCATATAAAAAATAGAAACTTGAGAGAGCTCGAAAGCCTGTGCCGACTCGCTCGAAAAACCTGCTGGGCTTTGTAAAAAAAATTTAGATCCGAGGGATGTTTTTATATGTTGCCCTAATATTGGCATAATAACTTTAATTCAACGTTTACAAAAAAATAAAATCTATAACTTAAATGGAATTAGAATTGCCAATGTAAAGAGGTTAGGCTAAATGGGGTTGAGCAAATTTTGGGTGTTTGGTTAGGTAAACATTTTTTAATAGATTAGGATTAGATAGCGTAAGGTTAAAATATGATCAAGTTAACTACCGGTAATAGGAGAAATTTATTTCGACCTTCGCGTAAATTCGACCGCTAATCAGTGCAATTTTTTAAACTCTTATTAACAAGAACTAAAAATGACAAATTTGTTATCATTACACGATGAGACTACTTTAAATCTTTGTATATATGGATAATTTTTTAAAGAAAATTAGCTAGTATAATAAAATTTTTGGAGCGCATATTAAATCACAGGGAGGGCCGGGCCTACAAAATCCTAATTTTGGGCCAATTTAAGGACAGATATAGCCACAAAGTCAGGGGAACCGGGTCGGTTAGAACCCTAATAAATACTAGAAAATAAATTGTGAAATTAGTTTAAAAACATAAAATACATATAGGCGTGTTAAGTGTTCATTCGTGTTTTCAAAAATTTAAATCATTTTTTTGACATAAACATTTTAAAAAAAGTTAAAACATTCAACATTTTAGAGCTTTATCAAAATCTCATAATAATTATAGTAATATTGTCATTTTGCTGGCCAAAAATTCATTAGCTCGTGGTCTAAATTAAGTTGATTTCTTACCACCCGACAGAGCTTAAAGGGGCTATGCCTTGTTGGGTGGGCTGAAACAATGAGCCAAAAAACTTTGGCTCATTTTTTCCCCTAAAACATAAAAAAAAGAAAGGGGACTGCCCTTGCTATGCAAAGGGACAAAAAAACCCACAAAAAGTGGCTCTTAAAAAAAGTCCCAACAACCCCCTTTTATGTTTTCTTTATAATAATTTCGAAAAATTTTGATTTTTTCTTCATAATAATGATGGGTGGGTTATTTTTTCTTAAAGCTCCTAGGAGTTTTTTTTATAAGAAAAAGGGCTTTTTAAACATGCCGCTTTTCTTTAAGCAAAAAAAGGGGCTTTTCTTTTACCATGCCCACGAGTTTGTGGGCATTTGGAAAAAAAACTTAAAACTTGTTAAAAAAAGCCCATTTTTCCCAGCCCTGATTGGGTATGCCATCTTTTTCAAGAGATGTAGGGCAAGGTGTTTTAGCAGGTGAATGAATATGGCCTTCGAAACTTTTGCCAGTAGGGTTGTAAAGCCTGCATTATTATATTCCAAAAAGTTCAGGGTATTCAATGGATATTATGGTATTGTCGGAGAAGGGCGCCTAGTCCAACATGAACGTCGTGGCATAGCAATTCTAATGCTCCTCGAAAAATTTTAAATCAATAGATTATGGTATTTTAAATTTTTAATTAGCTGTGTTTATATGGATAAGGATTTTTTAAAAGCTTTTATATATATTTATAACAATTGCTCAGGGTCCGGATTTATTCAAATAATATGATATGGAAGAATTATTAAAAAACTTTTCAAAAAAAAACGAATGAACTCACAAAACGCCCAAATATTTAACATTTTCAAATAAAATTAAATCAGCTTTAAACGCGCCTCCGTAAAAAATTCTTTTATATTTAGGTCGGCTTTTAATTTAAAAGTTAGACCTGTGATATAATGCATATGATATTACCTCCATCAATAAATAAAGGTGTAAAATAGCGAGGTGTACAATAGTTATAGCAAAAAAAGGTAGAAAAAAAAGAAGAATAGATTTACAATAAAGAATTTAAGAAGTATTGTATAACAATAATAATAATAATAGTTGGATAATATAATTTATGAATAAAAATATGTGACTTAAATTACATGAATCATTCATTATTATTAGAGGCTTGTCGGCATATTGAATAACAAAAAAGAGGATGAGAGAATTTTTTATTTTATATAGAAAAGCGATTTTTTTTTGCGCCAGAGATTGATTTTTTTATATTTTAGGGCACGTGCAAAGTGAGTTTTTATTTTCGTGAAATTTTGAAAATTTTGAAAAAAAAAATTTTGTAATAAAACGCAAAATTTCAAAATGTTGCCAAATTTAATATATGCACATAAAATGCTTTTTCTGGAATAAAAAATTTTTGGAAAAATTTTGAAAAAAAATAAATTTTTGAAATTTTCAGAATTTTCAAAATTTCACGAAAATAAAAACTCACTTTGCACGTGCCCTTACATGCATGTGTCGGTTGAAATCGGTTTGTTTGGTATGCGGATGCGTCCAATGTGATTGTAACGGGCCAAAAATTTAGAAAAAGTTGCTTTAATAGCCAAAATTAAATTAAAATAAAAACCTGGGTGGAAGGGAGGATGCCTATGTATCGGTATTCATTCACGTAAAAGTATAGTATAAAGCAATTATTTTCCTTAGATAAAAACGTATATTAAGGTCAGTAATTACTCAGGGAGACTGGATCTCATATAAGTTAATGGGTCAGACAGTGGACTAATTAAAAGTACATAAAGTTAATCGATGATCTAAATTACGGTACGGTTTAAAGAAGCCGATAAATGAGAAAGAAAGAGAAAGCAAAGTAAAAAAAAACAATGTTAATATGTTTTAATGAAAGTTGTATACTGTGTAGCAGATTCATTTTTAATGTTAAAATCCAAAAACATATGATACAAGGTTAATTGGATGACACTACAATTTAGTCTCTTAAAACAAGTTATATGTAACAAACAAGACCAGTCTTTTCATAATCACAATCCCATGTTTGGAAGCTCATAATAGAAATATTAGAGTTTTCTTAACCAAAATTTCACCAAAAAAAATGTACGTTTTGGGCGATTAGAAATGCTAAAGAGTGCATGTGTCCTGTAAAATGAAAATAACATTGTTTCCTTTTAATGCTCTTAGTAACGTAGCTTAATAACTTTTCAACTTTAAGATTGTCATATAACAATAATCCTTGCATTTTATAATATAAAAAAACCCTTATATCTAAAAAAAGCTTGATGTCAAGTAAGCAGTGGTTTCACACTCTACACATAAAAAGAAATAGGGTTCGTGTGGGCATTGATCAATTTCTTTTTATAAATAAACATTTATAGATAGTGTAAAATGCAATTATAATTGAGTAATAACAATAAACCAAAAATGAAGGGAAAACAACATTTTTTTGCCAATGTCCATATTTAGGGGCTTGGCATCAAGATAAGCATCTTGCTTCTTTATTTAAAACCAATAGTAGTATGTTGGGGAAGAGGAAAAGTATTTATCTTTGTGGGATGAATTAGGATGTGAAATATGGAAATTATAAGAGTTAAAATTTTGAATATTTTAAATTCTATAGTAATATTTCCAGGTTATATGGAAGAAAAAACATATTTAATTGAAATTCAATTTGTAATTAAAATATAATTAATAATTATGACTTAAAAATTAAATATACATAAATATATACATATATGTATTGCCTGGTTTGTATAAAGCGAAGTTCATGTGCTTACTTTGTCTATTTAAATGACATGGTATGTTTCATTAAGAACAAAAAAATTAAAATTCCTACATGCTAAATAATGTAATTTTCAACAACAATTAATACAAGATAAAATACAATGACAAAAAAAATTACATTTAGTAAATATTTATATAAAACATTTTAGCCTATAAAGTTAATCAAATTTTTTGATAAAAATTTTTATGAGGTGTTTTGTAAAACAAACAAAAATTCATATCAAGTTAGGTTATGTAAAAAATAATAACATTTTAATTAGATTATTTTATATTTATGCATAATAGTACAAACCTTAGAATTTCTTTGGCCAGGAGATGTTGATAATGAGGATAAAAATTCGGGTGGTAAATACGTTTTATTTATATTTTTCATTGTAAAAAATGCATGATTCTAGTTACCCTGACGAAGATGATCAATTCAAAAAAATATCACATTTCATTAAATGCATGTGTTGAATGGAAAAAATAAATAAAATTCAGTCAACCGTGAGAAATCGCGACAAAAATCATGTGTTCAAAAAATAAATTTTATATTTTAAATATATTAGACCATTTTCTTAAAAATTAACATATGTTTTAAAACGTATCGTATTAATTTGCATAGCCTTTTTAGATAAAACTTATGACTAATATTGTTGATAATTCTTTAAACATTGTAAATGGTGAGATAGGAATGATAATAGCTGCTTTGAAGAAAAATACTAAATGGAGTATGTTACAACATCAGGTTTGTTGTAAATATTTTTTTGATATTTAATTCTTTGGTTTAATATAATTTATTAAGGATGATGTTAATAATCAAACTTTGAAGGAATTTGTTAGGTTAAAAGATGTGCTCAAAGATGCCAAAAGTAACAATATTGTTTGAATTTAATTTTTAAGGCATTACAGATATAGATCAATTTACTTTTATGACACCTTTTTTGGATACAATTGTTTGTGAAGATACAACTGGACCAGTAACCAGATTAGCCTTGGCTTCTCTACAAAAATTTTTACAATACCAAATGATAGGTTTGTTAATTGTCCTTTATAATTTTTTTGTTTAGATTTAAAGCAGAAAAATGTATTACAAATTGTTGAAAAAATTGCTCACTCTCTTATACATGCTCGATTTATTGGTACAGATCCTTCAGCAGATGAAGTTGTTTTACAGAAAATATTGCAGGTTATTTAGTTTGTTTGAAAGATAATTTGATGGCCTTATTTATTAATCATATATTTTTAAACTCATTTTTGATCATACTGACATTGTTTTAGCTTCATAATAAATGCAGAGATCCTTGACCTATTATTTACCTAATTTGTGCCTAATCTCTATACTTTGTAGCACTCAATTATAAAATATTAACAAGTAAACTTATGCATTAAGGTCTGATAATTAGTACACCAACCCAAAATTAAGCTAATTTGTTTTAAATTAAATAATTTTTTTTATCAAATCTTATACATCTTTCTTACATCCATATTTTCACATAATATTGGCAAATTTTGCAATAATTGGTGATCACATTTATTATTACTTAAAAGGTAACTTATATTAATTTTATTGGTAAAAAACATATGGATTAAACTAATTAACTCATATATTTATGTTTGATTAGGCGGTAGGGTTTTATTAAATGCTTTAAATTTTATTTATACATTCTGAATAGTGTTTTTGTTGACTTTTTATTTAATTTGTATATTTCTAAACTTAAGGTAATGCAAACGCTATTTTTCTCACCTATGGGCATCTATCTAAACGATCAATCAGTGTGTGGAATATTGCATAGCTTCTTTAGAATTGCTTTTGAAATGAGATTAGCAGGTATTATTAATAAATACACTTTGTTTAATTTTTATTATATCTGTCTTGTAATTTTAAGCCTGATTCTTTAATGTTGAGGAGTTCAAATTGATTTTTTTACAATCTTTAAGATTCTATGTGAGTTTTTATTTTGTACAATTTTGAAAATTATGATTTTATTTTTTTTTTAATTTTTAAAAAAAAAATTTATTACAGAAAAAAGCATTTTATGTGCATAAACTAAATTTGGCAACTTTTTAAAATATTGCATTTTATTGCAAAATAAATTTTCCCATATAAAAACTAACTTTGTGCGTGCCCTAAAATGAAACGGTTTTTTTTAACCCTTTATTTTGATTAATTAAGCTTGACTTATTTTGATGTAAGCTATAATTTTCTTAAGAAACTTGCAATTTAAAATAATTTATTCAGTTATCGCTCTTTGACAAGTTTGAACCTTACTAAGTTTATAAAATACCTGCTTAAATGTCTATTTCAGCCTGTAAAAAAAGATAATTAGAATATATCGAAATAAATTAAACAAGATTGGAAGCTTGTTAATAATTAAAATCAATTTTTTAATTATACGAAATCCTGGATATTACTGATTTTACAACACATGTTTTTATACATATTGGTATGGTTCAACCCTTTATTCAAACATAATAATATTTGGATATTTTAGAATTGTTGAGGCATTATTCGGAGAACGCCCTAACCGAAATTTTTCTCGTTATATTGGATCGGCTTAGAGAAATAGATTGCTCACCGCCCCTTATTACCAATTTTAAGACGCCTTTGCAAACTAATATTGGACCAGAAAATTTTGAAAATAACAAAGAGAATTCACTTCAAAATTCCAATGGGGACGATATAAATGTATTTTTTTACCAGTAGTTTGCAATAAGTTTTGCAAAATTACTTTAAATGTAAAATTTTTTGTTATTAACTGTTTAAAAAAGTATTAACAATTATTTATTAGTTTTTAATATTAATTAAATAATGTTTTTTTTCTATGTAAACCTAGAGTGATAATCTTACAATAACTAATGATATTGACGGGAATTGCATTAACACTACACTAACCCAAGTAATTCTTAAATTTAAATTTTAATTAATTGATTTTTTTTTTATATTTTAGAAAATTTGCAACTAATTTTATTATTATCTTTGTGTCTTTTTTATCACGAAAAAGTTTTTCACATATATTTAAATTTTTCTATTCAATTAATTATACTACATATTTAAATATAGTATAAGTATTAAAATAAATTTTTATATAATTTTTTCCTTTTATAATATACATCTCGTTTTTAATTTTGAAATTATTTATTTGTTCATTATGGATTAAGTCATTGCGTTTTTGTTGGTTAGGCCTCATTTCCTGACACAACGCATAGTGATATGGAAGATCCAACTACCAACGATCTGAGTATTAACAGTCCTGATAGGGAAATACCTAATGCTGAGCCCGCTTCTGACCCAAACGCTTCGAATTTCGATGAAATTCAATCCGAAAATAATAGTTACCCTGACATTTCAATTCAAAAAAATACAAAAACTCTCAAACCATATGGGTTTGCTTCCATTAATGAACTGATTAGATTTATCATAAATCTCACAACTCCTTCGTCAACGACCGAAAAGTAATGATTATGATAAGAAATAAAATTTTTTTTATATTTGCACATTAAAATTTATTATGTTTTTTTAAAAAATAAATTTGTGTTTGAACTAGGCAAAATCAAATAGCTGCAGCTGACATCAAGATCATTTATTCCCTTAATCTCCTGACCGTCGCTTTCGAAACCAAAGCTGAAGAGCTCACGAAACACGCATTCATTATGAACCTCATAAAGGACAAACTTTGCCGCAATCTAATTGATGTAGTTTAATTCTTTTATTTTACATTGTGTTCTTAGCGTTTTTTTTTCAAATTTTTTATTATATCTACATTATGAATCTAATAGTCTTTAGCTTCCGAATTATTCTGTTAAAACCTAAACCTAAAATTTCTTATTATTATATGTGAAATTGTCAAATATCATTATGAGATACATTAATTTATTTATAATTCATTATTATTATTTTTATAATAGTTGCTCAAAAGCGAAAAGATTACTATAATTGCCTCAACCCTACGTTTGGCCTTTTTCCTATTTAAATCGGCCCGAACATTGCTCAAATATCAGCTTGAAGTATTCATAAAAAAAATTTTTCGTTTTATATTTGGCCTTTTAAAATTTGTTTTTTTTAATTAAATTAACCTATAATTTGTAACCATAAGGTATAATTTTTTTAAAATCTATTTCCAATTATTTTGATACATATAATTTTTATTTAAAATATACTAGTCTTTCATTTTTTTAAACTGTATAGTTGTAAAATAAGATTACCGTCAGCGTTTTTTGATTGATATGAATGTTTTGTTTCCTATCAGGCCACAGTTGAATTTTTTGTTTTACAATCTTTTTTGTAATTTAGATGTTTTTCACAAAATTGCTCGAGATAGTTGGGCTCGAAGGAGTTCTATACCAGAAAAAGGAATACATTTTGGATATTATGGTTCAATTTTTCAAAATACCTAATTTCGCTTGTGAGCTGTACCTTAATTACGATTGCGACCTCTACGGGACCGATATATTGGAGGATTGTACCAAAGCCCTATCTAAAGTATTTTTGAATTTTTTGATGTTTATCATATATTCATTTTTACTTTTTAAGATTGTTTAAAAGATTTTTATATATCACCAGTTTTATTCTACCATTAAACAAAACTATATAACTTGATGGTTGTGGGCCAATGTTAACCCGATGTTGGGTTGGTCGTTCGTCTAAGTTTTTTATGTTAATTTTTCTTGGTAGGTTAATGGGTGGTAGAATTGTATAAAAAGTAAGTGTGTTTTTATTTCAAAAAACTACGTGTCCTATTTAAACTTAAATATATTTTTCCCCGCGTGGCTTTAATTTTACCTTTGACTTGAGCATTTTGGTGAGCTCAAATTTTTTGACCATTCTAGATCCAAGTACATGAGTTTTGATCAGAATTTACACGATTCAGAGTTTTCACTCTTAGTTGTATTTTTTGGCGTTTAATTTTAATAAGCTTACATTACTTGTTGTTTATCTATTGAATTTTATAAATAATCGTTAATTTATGTGTTGACAGATTCTTTTGTGAATTTGTCCATTATTTCGTTGTAAAAGAATTAAAAATTTTAAAATGCCATAAACTTGCTATCTTTTAAAAAATGAGTGATCTTACCCTTTTGATTCTCAAAATCATGACTTTCTGGTTTTGAAATTTGATTTATGTGGTACTTGCTCAATAACTAACAGCTTATAGCTCTTTTCATTGGTATTTGTGCATAAATATATCGGCTTGAGAGTAGGGCAAAATTCGGTTGGGGACGTTACGCCTAAATCTTTACCCTAAACTTTTCCACTAATCTCTGTTCTATTTAGATTTGTTATTATTATTCAATATTTTTTTAATGTTATATCGTAGAATGCTTTTCCTATTACGGGCATCTATTCGATCCACATTTTATCGCTCGAGTCCCTTTTTGCCGTCATCGATGACATTTCGGGCCGATGTAATAGGCACATGGTTATAGATACACCCGTTTTTAACGACTGCAATCATCCAAAAGCTAATAATAAAAATGGCAACATTGATGAAGATAATATAATGGGCAGACACTTGCATAACGTTAAAAACTTGAAAAAAGTAGCTATATATTACATCTTTGGTAAAATTGTTTAATTATTCTAAAATTTTTATTTTCAATTTATCCATTTATTTGATATTTATTAGCTTAATATAAAATGAATCATTTATAAATATTTTCGTTAGTATTATACACATTTACAAAAACTTGTACGCCTAAAATTTCATTAAATTTGACAGATTTTGCTTATTGGAACGGAAAAATTCAATAACAAACCTGCCAAAGGTATTCAATACCTCAAAGAAGCCGGATTTTTTACCAGTCGAGCCAATGAACGGGGCTTGTCACTTAAAATAGATGAAAGTACGCTAGAAAGTGCAGGATATGTCGATAATACTACGGATACAGCTAAAACGAACGAAGCTCTGCTAAATTTTGAAATTGCCCGGTTTTTACGGGAAAATCCAAAACTCGATAAAAAAATGTTGGGGGATTACCTGAGTACGCGAAAAAATTTGGACATACTTAAAGCCTTTGTCAGGTTTTTTTCTTGATTCAGCAATTTAATATTTTTATACTACGATTTTGTATCGTCTAATACATATTTAAAATTCTGTATTATAAATTCTACCTGTATTATGAGTTCGGACATGTTTTATAACACATGTCGAGTAAGGTATTAAAAGTTTTGAAATGAATTGATTTCCATGATGGATATATTATATATGGTCAATTCCACCTCAATCCAGCAAGTCCGGGAAGGGTACCCCTTTTGATTTGGCTGAAATTTTGCATGGAGGTAGTATCTAAGAGTATCTCATAATCTGGAAATTTTTTTTGACCGGAAGTGATTTTTGACGAAGATAGGGGCAAAAGAAAAAAAAATTGCAAGGTGAATTTTCACATTTGATGCAACTTTGCGAGGTTATAAGTCAAAAAGTATTATAGCTAAAGACTTAATTTTTTTTTTATTTTGAAGAGGACAATAAGGGCTATCTTGCATGTGTTTATTATTTTAAAATTATTTTTTTGAAATTTTACAATTTTGTAAAGAACATCCAATTTGATATAACTAAAAAAACGTATATTTGAATTTCTTAAAAATTGTTAAAATACAGTCCTAGTATTCATTATCTAAAATGTGAACTCAAAAGTACTTTTTTTTTTTGCTCCCACTACTAAAAATACTCTAAAACCAAATTTGTTTTTACACAAAAATTCCCCCTTTTTTCCTTTTTAAATAAGAAGGTAACCGTATAAAGCGTCAGAATGATGACAGTTTCTAGTTTTGAAATTGGATTCAAAACTATTGCTCAATTTTAAAAGAAAGCCCATTGGTAACTTTAGAATAAAAATAACGGTATTTTTCAGATACTCCTAAATCATACCCACTAAAGACTTTTTAGATTAGCTAATCTTTCCATTTTGAAAATGTTAAAACCTAGTATATATATCATAAAACGGCATCTATATCGAACCACATTTTTCCCTCGAGTCATTTTTTGCCTCATCGATACATTTTATGAAATAGGTAAATCAAAGTATAGATCACCTTTTTTAACATTCTAAGGATGTAAAAACTAATAATAAAAATCACATTTAAGATCATATATGGTCAGACACTTGTATAAAGTTAAAATTTAAAAAAATAACTATATAAATATATTACAACTTTAGTCTATTGTTTGTTTGTCATAAATTTTTTATTTTATATTACCATTTATTTGATATTTATTAGCTTATTATAAAATGAATCAATTATTATAAATATTTTCGTTTATATCACAAGTCAACAAATATCAATGTTAGTCAACAAATATCAATGTTAGAAACGTGAATTTTATGAAAACATAAAAGAATGCATCCCCATGATGGCTATCTCATATATTTTTTTTGTTTTTCTTGATTTCTTCCATCTTTGGCTCTTTAGATCCGTCTATAACGAAAAATGGCACTTTTTGACCAAATTGACACATCTAAATATACCCTATAAGGAAATAATTAAAAAATTTTATTTGCATATTAAAATCCCTTGTAACTTATATTTTTAATCACAAATAATGGAAAATAAATTTATTAATTTATCAAGCTCTTTCATCGGCATTTAAATAATACAACATATTTTGGTTCCAAATTTTTATAAGACACGATATATTATCGATTTTAAATAAAAATATTATTTGAAGTTTAAATTTAACAGTTTAACTATTATATGCAAAAATAAAATTTCAATTTATTTTATGTATTTGAATCTTATTTTTTTTTGAACTTTTTTTTCTAAAATTTATGTTTACAACTGACTAACTAAGTTTGATTAGAGAAAACGGTGAACGGATTTGATATTCCCTAAGATGGCATGTTTGATCTCTTTTGTTAACTCATCACTCTCAAAAAATTGTTGACCTGTTATATTAAACACCTTTAAAAAAAATTTAACACCTAAAATTTAAACTTAAATTTGACAGATTTTGCTTATTGGAACGGAAAAATTCAATAACAAACCTGCCAAAGGTATTCAATACCTCAAAGAAGCCGGATTTTTTACCAGTCGAGCCAATGAACGGGGTTTGTCCCTCAAAATTGATGAAAGTACGCTAGAAAATGCAGAATATGTCGATAATAACTCGGAGACAGCTAAAACGAACGAAGCTCTGCTAAATTTTGAAATTGCCCGGTTTTTACGGGAAAATCCAAAACTCGATAAAAAAATGTTGGGGGATTACCTGAGTACGCGAAAAAATTTGGACATACTTAAAGCCTTTGTCAGGTTTTTTTTTGATTCAGCAATTTAATATTTTTATTTTGTATCGTCTAATACATATTTGAAATCCTGTACTATAAATTTACGTTTATTATCAGCACCCAAGGTCCCTACCAGTGTCGACCAATTTTCAGCCAAAAGTAATGACTTAAGGAGTGAATTTTGTCGATTTGAGGTGGAATTGACCATATATACTTAACATTTTCCATAATTCCTTTCGACTTCGGCTATTTTGCTACATTCATATCGAGAGAATGGCTATTTTTGGCCAAATTGCGACCTCCGAGATAAAATTCAATATTAAAATCACTTGTAACCTACATTTTTTTTTAAAATAATAACTTTCAAGTATACTTAGATTAAACAATATATAGCACTAACCTAAATAGGACCCGATATATAATTTTTTAATTAATGAACATATTATTTGAAGATTGAATGTAATAGTTAGAATATATTAAAATGATTTTTGATAAAATAAATTTTATTTGTTTGTTTTATTTCAAATAATTTCAAAAATTTTTCAATGTTTATAGCTGACTTACAAAGTTTGATTAGAAAAACGGTAACGGATTAAAAATCCTTATAATAGCAAGTGTGGACTTTGTATATAGCTCTTAACTCTCAATTTGTTGACTTGTGCAATATTAAATCCTGATTTGTTGATCGTTCTTAAAAAAACTATAAAAGTCTTTTACAATATTTTCCATTTAACTATATATTTTGAAATTATTTATATTTAATGAAAATTACGCCATCTGTTTTAGCCTTTTCGATTTCAGTGGAACGCGGATCGATGAAGCATTACGCATGTACTTGGAAGCCTTTAGGTTGCCTGGCGAGGCTCCACTCATTTCTTTGATGCTCGAAAATTTTGCTCACCACTGGCATGTAATTAATCACCTCTTATACTCAACGACAATTTTTTTTAATCTAAATTAATTTGTTTGAGTTGCTCCATTTTTATCTTTGGTTAAAAAAATAAAATGTTAGTTGATTTGTAATTATATCTTGAATTAAAACCTATGCACATTATCATTTTCCCTTTTTTTAACTGTTATCTTCCTTAATATTTTGGAATAATATTTTTAGGAAATTGTATCAAATATAGGGCAAGAGCATTGTTAAACATTGGCAGTTTAAACTTTGCTAATTTTTTGAAATTATTGTTGAATTTTACTTTGCCACGATTAAATTTTTGTATTTATTTTAAAGGTGCGATACTGTTATTGATGGCAGCTAATAATTAAAATCTAATTTACCTCTCTTGGCCTTACTCTAAAGAAAAATATTAATAATTTTTTTAAAAACAGTGTTGATTAGTTTTTTTTTTGCCCCAATTAATTAGGGGAAGTTAAAAATATATGTCTAAAAAATTAATTTCATTTGTGTTTTAACATATATTTACATTTTAGGTGAGTAATGGGGAACCCTTTGCAAACGAAGATGCCGCCTTTACCTTGGCATTTGCCATAATCATGCTCAATGTCGACCAACACCACCAACTTGTTAAGAAACAAATGATCCCTATGAGTGCCGAAGTACATTTGCTACAAATATTGTTTTAAATGCGTTCAAATGGGTCATTTTGATTGCTTTATCTAAACATGTTATAATCGTATTGTCTAAATAATTTTGTTTTTAATATAATTTTTTCCATATTTTAACGAAATTAGCAATATCAACTTGTTTTTGTAATTTCTTTAGTGTTTAATTGTTCTCAGGGTTTCTTTTCACTGCCTCCTAAAAATATATACTTTTTTAATGCCGGTGATAAGTTTTAATACTACATTAGCTATAGCTGTATATTTTATACTTTTTTTGTTAGGCCGTATCATTAAGAAAAATAAATAATGTTTTTTCTTACAAAAAAAACAATTTTCTACAAATTTTTGTTTAAATATAATAATAATATTTTAATCTTTATTTTGATAAATTATTCAAAAAAAACGTTAAATTATATATCTACTAACCTTATATCATGTTATACGAAAAAGTCTGATAGAGGGTATATTATTATCTTTTATTTTTTTTTAATCTTTACTTATTAAGGAGTTTATTAAAAACTTATCCAAAGTCAACGGCGAAGGTGGATTCGACCGCGAAATGCTTCTCGAGGTATACAACTCGATTAAATCGGAAGAGATTGTCATGCCAGCTGAACAGACCGGCCTCGTGAAAGAAAATTATTTGTGGAAGGTTTTTATTTCATGTCTTTTCTTAAATTAGTATTATATCTTAATGGTAGGCTTGGCTCCCATTTTTAGAAAATCGGTATGAATATAAATTAGCTTTGTACCCATGGCATTTAAACTATAGGTATTTAAATAAAAAAACACAATTTTTTTATTATAATGAAACATTCATAAGACTCGGGAAATAAAATTGTTTTAAAATCCAGTTTTTTGGTAATATCTATACTGTTTTAATTATTTGTTATATGTTATATAGAAAATAAATGAATTAAAAGCTACTCTTGATAAGTCCTTATTAACCTATAAATTTTAATTGATATTAACCATACCAGGTAATTTGGTGTTATTATCTAAATACCTCTTCCACTAATGTAATATATTTTTTTTGGCCGGGCTTTATACCATAATTTTAGAGAAATTACGATTTTTATTTTAATATTGACTAGTTACGAGAAAACATTTCGTCCTATTTTTTTAATTATTGATTTGTTCCTTAAAATACAATAGGTTCTTCTTAGGCGTACCGAATCACCATCATATTTTTATTACACGATCACCGAATTGCCCAGCGATTCAAATATTACCGCCCCAAATAATCATTCGAATCTACCCGTATATTCGTGCGACGCCAAGATATTTGAGATCCTCTGGGGACCGGTCCTTGCCGCTTCCTCCTACATTTTTGATAAGTTGCCAGCTATTTTGCCCTACGTGGCAAATATTTCGGGTAATACGAATAATAGAAACGGACAAATTAGCAATAATAATAGTAATTTATTACCGGCTTATCGAAGAGATGTTCGCATAATTAACAAGATCATGAACGCTTTCAAGTTATTACAACGTTTATCGTCATTTGGAAATTTATTGATATCTAACTTTAAGATCAGTAAGATAGGGTCAGAGTGGAAAGATTACATAAATATCATTTGTTGTTGATTTATCCTTATTTGACTTAACCTAAATATTTGATGAGTTTTTTTTTATATCATTGGGTTTTCATTTATTTCTTATTATTTTTCTATGATTCATTTTTTTACATTTGTGTATTTTTTCAAAAAATATAGAAAAAGTGCTTTGATCGCTAATCATTTTGAATTGCCCGATGTGATGGATAAGCTAATTATTACGCTTTGCAAATTTACCAACATCCTTAACACGAATGAGGTGTTTTTATATAATTTATATTTTTTATTTTTTATGATATGGTCATCGCATGTGATTAACTAAGGACCAGAGCTGGGAAAATGCCCATTTTTGGGTCAAACCCATTTTTTATTTTTCGAAAATTAGAAAAAATAAAGGGTTTTAGCTTTAATCAACAAAATATTTATAAAATTTAAGATTTTCTGCTTATATTCTGTATTTATTTATAATTGATTTTTTTAATCTGTCATAAAATTTTTAAAAAACAAAAATTTGAGTTTAGTCGAAAAATGGGTTTTTTCCCAGCTCTGCTAAGGACCGTTTTTTGTTGCCTACCAAATCTTTGATTATTATGGTATTATTTAGTAATTATATAATTAAAAGATACTTATTATAAAACATGCCTCTTGTATTTTATACCCAAATAATTTAAATTGTTTTTGACCCGCCCTTTTAATTGTGTTAGCCCGTCGAAAATATTCCAATCCAACTTGGGAGCTCGTACAAAGCCCTAACCGCTCTCAAAACTTGCTTCATGTTTGTTCGATACCACGGGGACGATCTCAACGAAGGCTGGCGTTATTTCCTCGATTTGATGTATACCCTTTGTAAGATTGGACTCCTGCCTGCCTCTTTTATGGAAGTTTATTGATTTTGAAATTAATTTAATTTTACAATACAAGATCTTTACAACACATACGTGACTAAATCGGTTTTAATATTAGATACCGAGACGAAATTGGCATAACAGATCTCACAGTTTTAAATTTATTTAAATAGGTACATACAGAATTTGTTAAGGCGATATTATATTAACGCCAAGCAGAAACTTTCTTTTGTGTATTTATCATTTGTTTTTTGGTCAATTTTTTGTAATAATTAAATGAAACGTGTCGGAAATTTTAAATAAAAGCCTGATTTTTTTTGGATAGTGTTGGACCTATATGTTTTGTTAACATGTCCAAACTTAAGTAAAAATTTAGTTAAACTCAATTGAGAAAATGTCAATTTCTTTTTATGTCTCTTGTTGCACGATTTTTTTTTCCATATTTGTTGGAGACAAAAATTAAAAAAATTCTTACGTGAAATATTAAAATTTGAAGTATGGTCAGTTGTTTCGGCGCCTTTCTATCATATTTAATGTTTTTTAAAACATAACGAAAGTTTTATTAAAATTTTTTGTGGATATAATTCTCTTGTTTAAATTTTGCATTTTTAAATTTCTTATATATATTTTGTAATTAATTTTTTTAAATGATTTTTAAGGTATTGTGATTTTATTTATGTTTAAATCACAAAATTCTGACAATAGTTTTAACGCTATTCAATTATTTAATTATTTTTAATTAATTTATTTAATATACATAGAATTAATGTTTGTAAAAAAAATTTTTCTAGCTCGACGATTACCTTAGCTTAAATGGCAAAATTCCTTTATGTCGTGTACTCCGCGAACGTTTTTACTATCCTGACACACGTACCCAAAATAATTATCGGGTCAGGTTTTACTACCGCCAAAAGTATTTCCACATTTCTCGCCCACCCGCTTTTAATTCGACCTTTGGGGGTGCTGGATCCTCCTTTGGGTATATAGATAATAGTTGATTATACATCCTATATGCCAGTATCAATTAACGACAAATCCTTTAAGATTTGGTTAATTATTTGACTAAGCCCGTTAATTTTGAAAGAGATGTTTGCTCGCACGTCGGCGACATGGGCTTTAATTGGCTCACCGGGAATTTTTAAAAAGAATTATGCTGTGTATCCTTATTTATTTCCCTTTCTAAAAATTACATTTTTCTAAGTTTAGATATTCTTTGTGACTATTAAAATAACAATAATAAAATGTGCTTATCTAAAATATCGTGTGCCATTCTTTGTTCCCCTCTAATATGTTATCATTAATACTCGTGATCTATATCTAAAACTTATATCAGTTATGATTCTCGATTCGACCAAAATCTATTTTATTTGCATGGTATTAGTTTTATTTTCCCAATCTCAAAATTATATTGAACCTATTTACGCGCCCCGGTCATTTCGAAGTTATTTTTGACGCAGGTGAGGCGCCGCTAGCGCCATTTAATTTATATTAATTCTTTAATAGATCTTTATTTAAACAATTTTATGTATTTAAATAGCTCAACCATTTCACTAAATCACAAGCAATTTACTAGTGGTCGATCAGGTGGACCTCCTTTTTTAGGTTCGACTGCGATAAATAGTCCTTCAAGTAGCTTAAGCGGGTTCCCCATATCAGCTGATTACAACAATTATTACGGGCCAGGGTATCAAGAAGCCGCCCTCTTGTATCAGCATTTGGATTACGATCCCACAACCCTCTATGCCCCTAAAACGGGTCCAAATGAAGGTGGTTTCGGATCTGGGGGTGGCTTACTCAGCAGCTTCTACTCCTATTTTACATCATCCAACACAAATCAATCTGCCAACCAGATCGCAAAAACTCGAAATTCGTTTAAATCCACGAGGAATAAAATAAAAACATATAAAAACCATTACCCGTACTATTATTACAACCCCGCTAACCCATTTGCCCTTAAGAGAAAGGATGTACCATCTCATACTGGTATGTCTAATACCAATAATTCTAACAAACTTGCTACGAAATATGAGGCTATGTCTTCGTTCACAACCACGACTGATGAGGAGTTTAGTCAACATGTGAAAGCAAGGACCAGACTAACAACTGGAGCGAGCTCTAAAAACAGGAAGGCCAAAGGTTTTTGGGAAATTAATTTCTGATTTTAATGTTTTTTTTTACCGAAAAGCCTTGAAAATTTTTAGAAATAAATTGGTAAACTAAATAAAAATAATTTTATTTCACCGAGTTTTGGCATAAGGCAAAAAATTTTAATAGAAATTTTGAAAAATACTTTTTTTTTATAAAAATAAATGGCCAGAGGACTTTAAAAATTAGTAGTTTAATTATTTTTTCTTTCATATATTAAAAACAATACATTTCTTGTTGATAATCTATTAATTATATTTAGTATTGTTAAATATTATTATAATATATCAATGCTGGTTTTTGCTTTTAAAAAATATCTTATGATCTAAAATTTGGGCTAATTTGTTGGAAAGTTTTTTAATTTAAGCATTCATTAGCTTTTTTTTACTTTGTTTTTACTTTTTATATTTATTTTGTCACATATGTTTATGAAATGTTACCTTACTTAACTGTTAAATGGGGTTTAGCCAGGAGGGTCCTTTGTTAACTCCCCGAACATAAAAATTTTAGCCCTGGCAAAGTAGCACTACGGTTACAATGTATTATTTTCTTTGTCATTTCCTCTTCAATATTTTAAATGTATAAATTATATGTCTTAGATGATACCAAAACAACCGACCTGAATTTAGATTACACTTACCTTCTGTTTGGGGCCACGAAAGAGTACACAGAGGCAGACATGGTTGCCATCGAAAATGCCAGGCTTTGCGTTGAAACCGAATGCCAGCCCTCTAACGTTATCTTCGATAGCAAATTCCTTAAAATTGAATCGTTGAAGGAGTTAATTAAGGTATTTTAGCAGATTTTTGTACATATAATTTATATACTTTAAATATATAGACCCATCCGTCTCCTGTTTGGATGCCATTTATCGACATACCATATGATTGAGTTAAATAATGAGTTTAGGGTACGATTAACCTGCTTTATATATTTTTCAAAACTTTATAGGGCTCAATAAATTTTGTAGCGTTCTGAATTAGCTACTAGTAAAGATATTGCCAAATGTAATGCTAAATAAGCTGCCCTTTTGAGTTGAAAGCCTCGTAAATCAATCTATTGACGCTTATTTTTTTTCAAACTTGCGAAACAAATTAAAAGTCTCTTTAATTTTATATTTTTATTTCGCCTTTTTTTTGCTTCACTAGAACTTAATGTACCGAACTGACCAGTATTCCGATGATCCTTACAGAGCTTCCTCGCCTTCTACTACTACTGCCGCACAAGACGATAATTATGTTAGTTATAACACCCAAGTTCCGTCCATTGATTCGGGCCTCGAACAAAGTGACCACCACCACGGTCCTACTTCTACCCAACATTTAAATCAAATGCTTCATCCTTCCTTCGGACCCAACTCCCATCACCTTTTAAATGGGCTCGACCTATCGGAAGATTACCTCGTTTTTAATCTCGAGCTCCTTGTTAAGATTATCATCCAAAATAGGTATTGTATACTATAGCGATTTAGCCGCGTGCAAACTCAATTTTTTGTTATGTTTTGGCAAATCACTGTACTAAAAAAGTATACATGGTTAAACATTAATATGCAAACAAACCATAATTTTCCCTATTTTTCGCCCTTGATTTTGCAGAAAATTGTTTAGTATTTAACAATAATTAACTTTTTTTGTGCAATTAATAAATGTTATTAATCGCCTAAATAAAAATGTTGTTTAGGGCACCTGCAAAGTGAGTTTTTATTTTCGTGAAATTTTCAAAATTTTGAAAAAAAAAATATTTTGTAATAAAACGCAAAATTTTAAAAAGTTGTCAAATTAAATATATGCACACAAACTGTTTTTTCTAAAATAAAAAATTTTTGAAAAAATATAAATTTTCAAAATTTTACGAAAATAAAAACTCACTTTGCACGTGCCCTTATCTCCATTATTTTTCTTCTTGTTCACGTTATATCTCTAATTATATTTAATTAGCATTTAAAATTAATGTTCACAAATATAGGGATAGAATTCAATGTATTTGGCCATCGGTACGATCTTACTTTTACGAAATTATCGTGAATAAAAGCAGCTCCCCATATCCTCAATTTGGAGCTCATAATTTCAATTTGCTCGGTGGCTCAAATAAAGTTGGTGCCATCTTATCAGCTGATTCAACGACCGAGATACCCACTCACGCATCTGCGACATCTGTACTCGATGGGCTGAAACCCGGGAAGTTTACGACGAATGCTACAACGGGACCTAGGATAAGAAGGCCTGCCTCTTTTATTCATTCCGCTAAAAAGTTTATAATCCATTTTAAATAAATATAGCGCTTATTTAGAAAATTTTATTTTGAACTATAGCTTTAGGTTTGCTTTATACTTCATTTTGTAATTTTTTTTTTACATGCACTAAATTGCTTGTACAACTAATTATATTATTTTTTTGCTCATATTTTTGAGCTCTCTAAGCTCTCCTTTTAATATTAAATTTAATGCATTTATTCTGATTTTTTTAATTCAAATGGATAAAAAATTTTCAAATGAGTTATTGAGTAACTGTTCAGTGAACAAACAAAGCTTGTAACCTCTTTTTTTTTATTTATGATTTTTTATTGTATTGCTCTACATACTTCATAAAAAAAGGCTTATTTATTTAATATTAATTATAGATTTAAATGGTTTAAAATAATAATTAATATGACCTTAAGGCGTTCTAACGTTCCCACTAATGCTCTCGGAAGTTCATATTTGAGCGGTGGCCTACCCATCCCCTACGAATTTTTGCTCGAACGGGCCGTCATAGGTCTATTTCGCATAGCAACGCGCCTACTCCGGAGCTCGAAACCCGATGTAGTTTCACGCGTGATTGGATCTCTGAGGATTATATTACTTTTTGGCACTGATCGTATATAATGCAGCTTTTTACTTCATAAAAAATCTAGAAATTTTTTTTTAATTTAGAGTTTTTAATTATATCTTTTAGCTTTGAGGTACAAGCTTCACTTAGGTTGAGCTGTTTGAGATTTTTTCGTATTTGAATGACAGCAAACGAATGATGTTTCCGTTATCCTAGGCCTTAAAGGTCCTGAGCTGGTGTGGTATATTGATAAGTCATTTAATTGAAAAGTTTAATAGTTTAAGACTAAATACACTAACACCCAAAGCTTGAAATATTTTAAAAACTTACGTTTTATATCGGCTTCTTAATACAATTTTTTTTATAGGCGGTGTTTCGGCTCACACCCCGTACCACCCTTCACTCCCAAACTTTGATTCTACCATCACGCCATCGAAAAACACCCCTTTCCGATCTTTTAGGGGGTCTCACCGGACCAAAACGGGTGCCGGTTCAAGCGGACCTTTTAGAGATCCTTCTTTAATTATCTCTCCGTCTCAACAAACTCATACTAATATGCATAATTACCTTAAATCGCCCTCCACTAATGGAACAAAGACATTAGATAAAGGTCACCCTTCGTTTGCCCAACGCCATCTAATGTATTACGAGCTGTATTTTGAGGGCCGGCTTAGTCCCCACTGTGCTTTTGGGCTGGCTGAATTGATGAAACTAAATAGTTCGACTCTATACAAAACTTTAGGTACAGTTAATAAATTTCCCCTTTTATTTTTAAATATTATTCTCTGTTTCTTCACATATTTTTAATTCTATATATTTTCAATTCAATTTTTTACATATTACAATAGCTCTTTATTAACATTAATATTCTAATTCGTTACATATTTATATAATAATCCTCCATTTTTTTTTATTATAATTATGTAAACTAAATATTTGTTATTATTACTACTATTATAACTAGGTACTAAGGATTGGGCCGTTATTTTTGCATGCATAGAACGCATTGGGGCTTCCGTGATCGCAACGGTTAAAACTATATTCGATTTCACAGGCGACCATGAGCTAACCTTAGATTGGAACAATGATAATAGCATTACAGAAGAATATATGAGCGATAACCCTGCAATTGATGATTCGAATAACATATTAGATGAGGATAAAAGAAGTTTTTTTATATTATATTTTTAAGCCTTTTTTGTTTTAAAAATATCACGTATAAAGAAGATACATTGAGATTAGCATAACCTTGTTTTTTTTAGTTTTCCAAAGACGTTTTTGGAATACTGAAGCGAAGTCACATTTTTCTGCATTTCAATGTTCAATTTTTTTATGTTGTGATAATAGTTTCATTAATTTTATTATACCTTTCAATTGTAAACCCTCTTTTATTATGTTATTCAATAGACGGCGGTATAGGCGTTCACGGAGCCACATCGGATAGCGAAATTTGTCGTCGTCCGCTATCGTCAAAATCTGAATTTAATAGCAGACGGCAAAAAGATGTATCTCCGCAGTTTCATATCATGGAAAATCAGCTTAAACACCAGCCGGCTCATAAATCGACTGAAGAATGGTTGTTTGTAAATAAGGTTAAAAGTTTTTTTCAATGAAATTATAAAGATTATGGATTATCAAATTTAATAACGATCTTTTGTCTCTGTGAAATTATTCTAAAAATTTGGGTGCTTTTAGTTTAAAAAATTTATTTGCTAAATTCTAAATTTTTTTTTTGACGCAGGTAAAAATTAATAGATGAAAAAAAAAGAAAATTATGACATTTGAAATAATACAATTGGATGGCCCTATCAAATTTTTTTCGTTTTATGTTTTTTTTTCAGAACTCGGCTACATCCTTAGGTTTAAATAGAAAAAGGTCAAATTCGGCCCAATTGATAAATTGATTTAGAGAACACGTTATAAGAAGATTTAAATTCTAGATTTTTTTTTGACGCAAGTAAAAATTAATAGATGAAAAAAAAGAAAATTATGACATTTGAAATGATATAATTGGATGGCCCTATCAAATTTTTTTCGTTTTATGTTTTTTTTTCAGAACTCGGCTACATCCTTAGGTTTAAATAGAAAAAGGTCAAATTCGGCCCAATTGATAAATTGATTTAGAGAACACGTTATAAGAAGATTTAAATTCTAGATTTTTTTTTTGACGCAGGTAAAAATTAATAGATGAAAAAAAAGAAAATTATGACATTTGAAATGATATAATTGGATGGCCCTATCAAATTTTTTTCGTTTTATGTTTTTTTTTCAGAACTCGGCTACATCCTTAGGTTAAAATAGAAAAAGGTCAAATTCGGCCCAATTGATAAATTGATTTAGAGAACACGTTATGAGAAGATATAAAAAATTTTTTTTTATTAATTTATGAGAAATAAAATTTAAATGTAAACCATATTGTTTAAACATAATACTTAGCACACCCACATAAATGTAACACGATATATTATCGATTTTGAATTAATTTTTTTTTTGAATTTAGCAGTGTAGCGGTTTTAAATAATTTTTTTTTGATTTTTTACATAAATTTTTAATGTTTTGCTTGAATAGCAAAAATAAATGAATTAAATTTTTTTAAGGTGGCAGGTTGAATTAGCTCATAACTCTCAAAAATCTGTTGACCTGTTGTATTAGTTAATAATAACATTTAGGTAAATAATGTTCAGCGATCGCTCGATCACATAGCGGATAGTGGTTCATCTTCCCTCAACGAATTACACACACCTGTGTTATTACCTGCCCAAACTAAGAGCCTTGAAACACTCTCAAATTTTACCGCCGACAAGCCTAATAACCCTAATTTCAAAACTTTGGAGTCTACTCACCAGGAACTCCATAATGATCAAAATCAAATAACTTCAAATGATAATATTGATGTTATAAATAATGATAATAACGCCACCCGGGAAGTTTATTTAAGCGTCAAACCTCATAATGCCTTCGCCTTCGTCAAATGCTGCCAAATCCTATCCTTTTTGATTGTCCGTGATCACGATGAAGTTTCCTCTATGGGAAATCAACCACTAACGGCCCAAAATTACTTCTTGGCCCTGTATACTCTAACCGTGTTTGTGGATGTTTATGTCAAAGGTTATTTGTTGGTTTTTATCATTATCTTTTTTATAAAAAAACATTATTAAATTTAACACTGTATTATAGATATAAATTATAACTTTTAGAATAAGATGTTTTTGCCTTAATTATTCTAGAAGTTGCTTATAAACTGAATTTCAAAATCGTCAAGTATTATAATATTGTTTTAATTAATTTATATTTACTATTTGTTATTGTTTTTATTCATATACTTAAAATTAACCTATTTCTAATTTTTTTCCGTATTTTAGGTAAAAAACTTACAGATCCCCTTAAACCATACACTAACGATTCGAATATTGGGAATAGTGCAATAAACGAAGGCAATAATGCAAATTTTGGCTCAGCTTCCTGCCAAAGAATTAAAACAGTTACCGAGTATCTGTTTTCATGTAGACAATCTACAATTATTGAAGATGAGACACAAACAGGTAACCCTATACAGGATTTAAATTTAATACATTTTTTTAATCTTATTGGTTATATTGTAATTTATTTCTTTTTTTTTTCAAAATTAGTTTATTTCGTTGTTTTGGAAAGCATGTAATCTATCTTACATTATTTTAAATCTTGTTTATAGATATCCAACCCACTAATTCTGAACACGAACCGACGATTCCTACAAAAATGCCTTCTTTACTAGACAATCCTTTGGGGATTTTTGAATTTTACCACATGGACCCCGCAAATTTAAATTATTTTGAAAATAGAAATATGGCCTTACATCATGGACCAATTTTGAATGATACCAAAAATGAGCTAGATGAAATTTCTGATTTCACGCCGCTAACCCTACATGATGATTTAAACAACAGCGATACCGAGTCCATTTTTACTAACAGTGGCAATGACAATTATTCATTGCAACAACACGGTGATGATTCCATGTCTGATGGAGCCTCGAGCAACAGTCCTTCTGACTTGGAGGCCGGCGACGAGAGTCAGGCTGATAAACAAACTGAAGGTTTTTTTTTTAATTTTAATTTTTGATTGAATGATTCTTGGAAACTATCAATGTTTTTTTTGTAGTTAGATCAGCGATAAAAATATTTTGTTATTTAGCCAATATTATAACATTTTTATTGGGGGGGGGGAGGGGGAAAGGATTTGAGTATCTGCTTTTAATCAATTAAACCTTGTTATTTTATGTTTAAATAATTAAATTACTAAATGGACTTAATTTGCTTATATTTGATTTTTACATTTTTTATCATAAAAACTATTTAGAACTCCATCGAAAAATTGCCAAACGTAAGCACGCAAACAAGGTTTCGAAAGAGAAATACAGTGATGCATTTTTGCAGGTGAATTATAAATATTGTTGTCAAAATGCTTACAAAGGTTTTCTTGAATCTAATATTTAAGGGTTTTTTTTAGCCAAAATGTTTTTTTTAAATATATCTTTCAAACGGTGTTTACTAGTTAATTTGCTAACACATTCTGTTATTTTTGACTCAAATTTTGATTTTCAGGTATTATTAATATATATATTTAATGTTTATTTAAGCTCCTCGAAATGATTTTTGTAATGAGGGAAAATGCAATTGACATTCTCTATTCTTCCGTGGGGTCAAAAACATCTAACTTAAATTTGGTTGATGAAGATAAATCGATTTGGATTCGAACTTTTGTGTGGCCCTACATTTGGAAGCCCCTTTTCAAAAGTAATTTTATAATTTTAATTATATCAATATACAATGTTTAATTTTATTATTTTATATTTATTTCTATTTAATTTTATTTTCTATATTTTTAGATACTATATATTTATAAGCTTATTAAAGTCAAAATAATTAAAACTTTGTGTCCTTCAAAGCCTTAAAATATATAAATTTTTATTAATAGACTAGAAAATTATTGATATGTTAATTTTAATTTAGAAATTTTTAAGTTTAGACAGACGCCGCCCTGACCTTTTAAACGATTAATTTATATCAAAATTTTAAAGTTTTAATACAAAATTTAAACATTGTAGTTATTTTAAAATTCACAACTCTTGTAAAAAAAAAATTAAAAATAAACGGATAGATGCTAATGTTTGAGTTGTAACATCCTTTAATTACCCTGATTCAAATTCTTACGATATTGTAACACAGGTCAAAAAATTTCAATGATCTGACCAACGTGAATTTTATGAAAACCTAAAAGAATGCATCCCCATGGCCTATCATATACATTTTTCGTTTTTCTAAGGGCCTTCTCCCTTTACTAGATTTTGGCTCCTTAGATCCATCCATAACGAAAAATGGCCTTTTTTGATCAAATTGACAGGTCTAAATATTTCCTAAAAAAACAATTTAAAAATCTTTTTTGCATTTTAAAATTTCTTATAACTTATATTTTTAATCACTAATGGAAAATAAATTTGTTTCATCTGAAAAATTAGAATAAAAGAACATGTTTAACTGTTGTTACTTTTAACTTTATTTGGTTAACGTTCCTTTAATATGAAAACCCACTTTGAATATTCTTTATTTCTTTATTTAACTCCTAAAAGAACATCCTATTTTTTTAAATCTAATACCTCCAACGCTTATTGACTAATTTGAATAACAAATGTTAAGTAAGTCTATATATATACAACATATAATATCTTTTTTGACTACTATTATTTTTTATACTACTCCCCCCCAAAACTAAAACATCGTCTGAAAAGCAACAAGGTGGTTTGTCTGCTCACACCGATAAATTTGGCAAGGCACTTTCGTCTCAATCAAATGTTGCCTCGGAGGAAAGCAGGCATAGAGTGTGTACGCTACTCTGCAAAGTTTTTCTCCAAAAATTGGGTGTTCTCTTCCAACAAACGCCACAGCAATCAAACGATGAAAATTCCAATCTAAATAAGCATGATGCCACTTTTGCTCGGGTTTGGATGAAAATTCTCGATTACATGGAACGATTTATGAAATCTGCGGCACAGCATAACACACCTGCTAGTTCTGTATCGTCTCCACAAATGGGTTTGGGCAGCACTGAGAGGATGGATATGGGTGGGGCAAATACAGCCTCGGATATGTTGGTAAATTTTTGTTATATTTTTGGGTTTGCGCTCTATAATATGACAGAGAAAAGACCCCTTAACCAACTTGTGTATTTATGGTTTTTTTGCTGAATAGCACTGGACAACAAAAAAACAACATAAACGATTTTTTAAGGGTTTTTTAGAGAATTTTCTTGCGATAACGGTCCCGGGTTTGGTTTTTTTTTCCAATGCCCCCAATTTATTAAGCCGCGTCCAAAGTCCAGCATAAAATTTACAAACTATTATTTTTCTATTGGCACATTCAGAGTCCTTATAAAAAACATATTTTAAAAAGATTATAGCTTAAAATTTATTTGCAATTTACTTTCAACTTTCGAAAAACGAATTTTATGACGAAAACCACTAATTTTATAAAAATAAAAAAATATTGAATATAAAAAAATGTAAATGCCTTAAGTTAATAATGAATGTTTCCGTTATCTAAATATGTTTTTAAATTTTTGTTACTACCTGTAAATTTTATTATAGGCCCTACCCCAAAAATTGAAAAATATTAACTTTGACACCGAATAAAAATTTGAGGCATTGGTTAAAATTCTGATTTCATATTCGTAATTAGCACCAAAAACCTGACCAAAAACGATAGTTGCCACAAATGATGCTTAAGGTCGTCCAAATTTTGTTGTCCAGTGTTATTTGCAAAATTTCTAACTATAATAAATGAGAAAAATAATTAATTGTTTTCTATATATATAAACATACATTTATTTGTTATATTAAATAGTACCCCTAATTTTTATTTATACAATATAAGCAAAGGCATATTAAATAAACGTTTAGCATGTTACATGGCACATTACTACCTTTTTACCAATGTTTCCTTTTCATTCATTCATTGCTATTTCATATACGCGCTCCGCTTCTATAGGTCGAAGCTATCCCGGAATCCCTGAAAAATATGTTGCTCGTTATGGAGACCTCCGGGATTTTTGAA
The DNA here is from genome assembly GCA_030555515.1 of Acutogordius australiensis. Lineage (NCBI taxonomy): Eukaryota > Metazoa > Nematomorpha > Gordioida > Gordea > Gordiidae > Acutogordius > Acutogordius australiensis. Next base: position 34,160,923 of record CM060245.1, on the reverse strand, counting down.
GCCGACCCCGTTTTAAGGGATATGACTTGGGTAAGGATCAATAGGTTCCTTCCTAAAGTTTTGCTCGAGATACGTCTCCAACAGGAACAGATGATAGTCAGTGGTGGAGGCGCCCCTATGGACCCCCTTAACGTGCATTCGCTAAAGGTTGCCTACCAGCAACAGCCTGTCCAGCCTCCTCACACCGCCCATTACAGCTCCGCTAATAATAGTTATAGCTATAATTTCAATGATAATAAGATATTGTATAACACTTACCCATCATATAACGCGAATAATATGACTAATTTGTCTTACTATAATGAAAATAATTACAATGTCAATAACCAGAACGTCTATTCTACTATACCTCAGACGGGTGCACCAAATTTTTATTTCGGGGCTCAGCAATATCTCTCGGGGACGCCGGATTTAAGTTTGTTCCAATTTTTAAAATTTGGCTAAATATATGAAATTATCATTTTTGTTAAACGATCATCAGGTTGATTGCAAATTTTACTGCGAAAATTTTTTTATATTATTTATGCACTTTGATATTAGGTAATTATTGATTACAAACGAGCCCCATTATATGTATTAGATTATTCCCAAAACGCAATGTACAATGTCTCGCCAATGAATCCCATTGCACAATCACCAAATCTAAACCATAATAGTTACCACTATAATTATGATAACAATAATAACGCCGCCGACCAAGTTCAATCATCCTTAATGCCTCAACAAACGCCCGCTAATGAATTTAATCCTCAGCACGGGGTTTATGCTTACCCCAACGGTCCTGGTCATATTGTGGCCCCTGCTGATGTTATATCAAATAACACCATTAATGCGCCCTCTTACGGCAGTGTATATCCAAATATGGGCACCCACCCTGAAGCGATTGCTAAAGATGCCATCTCGTGTACCGATAGACCTGCCAGTATTATTTAAAAAACGGCCTTTTTCCCTAAACCTGTTTTTTCAAAATTGGAAATTTTAGTAAAATGAAGGCAAAAAATGAAAATCTTGGTAAAAATGTTTTTGTTACATGAATCAATATTGACTGTTTCTTTTAAACACTTAATTTATTTTTAAATTTTGAGATTAATGTGAATTATAAAATTATTTGTATACTTCTAATATAATAAAAATTTAAATATCCCATTCCATAAATTATATGATACGTCGAACCGGTTTTTTTGGTTATCTAACTCAATTGTAAATTTATCAGTATAATTTATTACAGGTGATTTAATTAGATAAATATTTTACCTTTTTTACATTGACATATAATTCATAAATTTATTCTTATTCACCAAATGTATGTAAATAAATATATTTCACGGCAAAATAAAAATTATCTTATAGCATTTCAATGGATTTTTACATTGTTGGTTACGGCCATTTTTAGGATAAAACTGTATTTTATGGTATTCTTCATTCTTCAAATATGTATCTTGCTATAACACAGCTCAAAAAATTTAGTTATGATATTACAGAGATCAAACATGCCATCTTTGGGATTTTCAAATCCGTTTATCGTTTTTTCTAATCTAAATTAGTAAGCCAGCTATAATTTAAAATTAAAAAATAAAGGTCAAAACAAACAAAAATAAATTATGCATATTCACCACAGCGAAATTGTTATATCAAACTTCAAATAATTTTTTATTAACCCCAAAATCGTGTCGTATTTAAGTTTGGATGCGAAATACTTTGTTAATGTAAATTATACTAAAAAAATTTATTTCTCAGGTTTGAGATGATAAATATAAAACAAAAGGATTTTTATAGGAAAAAAAAGATTCTTGTTTTCTTTTTAGGTTATTTTCGAGGTTGTAAAATCTGAATTTGGTCAAAAAGGTCATTTTTGATATGGACAGATCTGAGGAGCCGAAGGCGATAGAGCGTAAGAAACATGGAATATATACATAGGGTAAGGTCATCTTGAGTATGCTTTTATGTTTTTATTAACTAATTTCTGTATTGTAACTTGAACCCTGTACTAAAGTGGAATTAAAGTAACTAAATATTTAATTTTAATAATTAGGTTGTTGATTATATTAGAAAAAAAATTAAATATATACTTATTAGAAATTTAATTTTAAAAATTATATTTTTACTTCCATTTTTGACAAAAGCATCCCAATGAAAAGATATAGAAAATTATTTAACATGCGTTATATTTATTTAGAATTTATTAATATTTATTTTAGGTTAATGTTTTAATCTGATATTATATGTAATTCGAGAACAATGAAATACATGCATGAATCTAAATTAAATATATAAAAAGAGAATAAAGAGAAAACATAATAAAAAATGAAAACTGAAAATTAACAATTTGTTTATAAAACAATTTAAATATATTTCAGTTGAAGTTTTTCGTCCTAAATAAAAAATTTTTTATCATATTTGTTATAAATGAAATTTTAATTTAAAAATTAATTTTTTTGAGAAACCCGGCAAGATAAAACAACTACAGAGGAAACAATATAATCGTCAAAAATTAATTTCGTATTAATTTCAAGGTATTTGTGGAATGAACCCGCAATTAATTAATTCCACAAAAACTACATTTATTTGTTTGTATAAGTGAAAAAATCATTTTTCTTTAAGTTATTCCAATTTAAAAAATATAAATTTAACGGTTAAAATCTAAATTTTACAACAAATACGGTTAAAAATTAAAACCGAGTATTTTAAGTTAACTTGTGACCCCAAATGTTAGCAAGCTCGTTTTATGTCTAATAATCATGTTAAGAGGCGCTAAATTTGGTAACTATTTGGATGGATGACGGCCAGCATATCAGCAAAATGTCAATTTCCAATGAGTCGGCGTATATTAAATTCCCTTCAACGGGACCATCCAGGAGCTTTGAAAGGTAAACTTCCTTGACGGGTAACTCTCACCCACCCCCACCCCCTATTATTTAAAAGAGAAAGAACTGGTATTTGAAATTCATTGCCAAGCACATGTACAAATAATGTATTGGAAATGCGTTCAGAAATTTTAAAATAAATTTTTAAAGTAGTTATCATAAAATGATAATTAGCTAAATTATTATGAATTCAGACCTAAATTTAAGGGTGGGTGTGAAAAGCAAAATCCTAAAATGCAAAATTCCAAAAAGCAAAATCCTAAAACGCAAAAACCGGAAGTAATTAATCATTTTAAAAAAAAAATGGGCGGAGATTTTAATGTTTACATTATTATGAAATATGTCGGTATTTTGATTGTTTCTTTGATCTTTAAGTAATTTTTAAGGGATTTTGCTTTTTAGGATTTTGCGTTTTTCGGCCGAATCCAGTAATTTTTCAGACAAAATTTTTTTTTTCAGATTTTGATTTTAGTTGATTAATATGGTGTCCCTTTGATGTTTTAAGGTTAAATTTTGCCGCTTTTCCGGGATTTTGCGTTTTTTGGCCGAATTCAGTAATTTTTCAAACAAAATTTTTTTTCAGATTTTGATTTTAATTAATTTATATGGTGTCCTTATGAAGTTTTAAGGTAAAGTTTCGCCGCTTTTCGGGGATTTTGCGTTTTTTGGCCGAATTCAGTAATTTTTCAGACAAAATTTTTTTTTCTGACTTTGATTTTAATTGATTTATATGGTGTCCCTATAAAGTTTTAAGGTAAAATTTCGCCGCTTTTCGGGGATTTTGCGTTTTTGGCCGAATTCAGTAATTTTTCAGACAAAATTTTTTTTTTCTGATTTTGATTTTAATTGATTAATATGGTGCCCATTTGATGTTTTAAGGTAATTTTGCCGCTTTTCAGGGATTTTGCGTTTTTGGCCGAATTCAGTAATTTTTCAGACAATTTTTTTTTCAGATTTTGATTTTAATTGATTTATATGGTGTCCCTATGATGTTTTAAGGTAAAATTTTGCCGCTTTTCCGAGATTTTGCGTTTTTTGGCCGAATTCAGTAATTTTTCAGACAATTTTTTTTTGCAGATTTTTATTTTAATTGAATAATATAGTGCCCCTTTGATGTTTTAAGGTAAAATTTGGCCGCATTTTGAAGTTTTGCGTTTTTTGGCCAATAATCCGACGAATTTTTTTTAGTTGATTTTAGATTTTCCGGAGATTTTGCGTTTACAATAAAAACAAAATTATAGAGATTGTTTAGAGTTAAATAAAATTTCACACATCCTAATTAATCAAGTATGAAGGCGTCAAAAGGATTAGAAATAGAGGGGGAGGAAAAATTCAATATTTTTTTGAATTTCTGTGGTGTGGGAGGGGCTGTTAGGTCTGCCCGCCCCTCGGTTGCTTTCAACCTACTATAAATATAAGGTATAAAATAATGATATTCACCGGTAAAGTAATTTTGTTTCATCCTCCGTTATTTAATGTCCGAATATAAGCATGCGAAACAAATAGACCCAGTAATAAACCAACGTTAAACAATGTTAATATGCAGCCTTAAAAAATAAACTAAAATAAGAATACTAGATGGCGTTTAAAACTCTTCTACAATTAATTTTTATAAAAAAAAATGGATTAACCCTTTGTTTAAGATGAATAAGGATAATATATTGGTTGGGTTATAGTAGATTAATATTAGGGAATATCTTGGTGGCTAGGCCACCAGGATATCATTTAGGAATATTAGATGAAAATAGTTCGATATATATTTGGGGTAAATATATTTATTTTATCGTATAAATAGAATAATGAATAATCTATGTGAAGATATATGGGTTATTTATATATATTTTTGGGAACTTATCGTGATGTGCACGATCTATATTTAAATTAATTATTATATCGTAATATACTTTTTTATTACTTTTACTACAAAATTCAAAGTCTATAAATAAAAGTGATGACTGCGTATAACACACTACTACACCCTTAAAATCAAATATGTTTTTTGTCTTTAATATATTAATATATAACAGAAGGTTTTTTTTGCTCCAACAACTGCATGTTAATCCCTAAGGTTCAAAAAGCAACACATTGGGTTAAATTAGAGGCCATATATTGCCCCTCATTAGCGACTCCTCCCTTCTTTTTCTAAAGGGGCCGCTTATCTAGATAAAGTTCGGAATTTAAACGCCCGCCTTCTTCCACCCGCTCCAAAACCCCACGTGCAGTTAAAATTTAAAACTTCTCTGTCCTGTTCTAGCCCCATTTAAAAATTAGAACCATGTTACGATATTTAATTACACGTATTACTTCTACATTCTGTATTTTATTAAAAAATTGGCTAATGGCTTCCTTACTTGAATCGGTATTTTTCACAGCCGACATTATTTTTTGACAACCAAACCTTCAAATGTATAATCTTGGTCTTCCTCCTAAGAGTTGGCCTCATCCAATTTCTCCTAAAATGTATGTTTTTAGAGTCGTGAATAATTGCTTTTAGGATGTTTTTTCTTAAATAATTAAATCTAGATTTTCGTAATTGTAAATATTTAACAACTTTGAAACTACCATTCGCACTTTGCTATGCGATTATGTCACAGTGAAAAATTATAATAAAACATTTATTGTATCTTATGATATAGTGAAGAAATGATTTATTTATATCTTTACAAAAAAAAACAATTGGTTTGAGGTTTCCCTCATACCTTTCCCCACTTAGGGGTGCCATACCCGTTAGGGCTTTGACTCTTTAACCCGAGCAAAGCAGTTAATATTGCCTACGGGTTAAATAGTAAGATTTGCACGCACGCCGGCGACCTAGGTTTTTAGCCTAGGCTCTTACTTTTAGACGTATCGTTTAAGACCTACTGTCTATGCAGGCCACTTAGAAGCTTCAAGTGGTTGCACATGTATGCTATTTTCCCGAAGAAAAAAGCTACAGTGCAAGGATTCGAGCTCGCAACCTTCTGCGTCTAAGGCAGAAGGTTTGCCACTGAGCTATCTGAGCCATATCTTAATAAAGAATATTAAAGGTAGTGAGCAGCGGCGTATGGAGGGGGGAGGGGTGCATGAATATAAAGCTCATAGTAATATTGCAATACTTTCAACTAAAAATGTTGACCTGCATATTAGTTCCCTTTCTAAACCAATTGTCGTATTAAAACTTAGCCTTGCTATTTTCCTAGAAATTTTTAGGTATAAAGTAAAAAACAACATATATCCTATGTTTAGAGGGCATTATTTCATGTGTTGTCTCGTATGATATAGATTACAAAGTAAATGTTATTTTCTGTCATTCCAAAGCTGATTTACTAATTGCCACCATGTTAATCAATTAAAATCAAAATCTAAATCTAAAAAAATTATCTAAAAAATTACTGAATTCGACCAAAAAACGCATAATCCCCGAAAAGCGGCGAAATTTTACCTTAAAACTTCATAAAGACACCATAATAATAAATTAAAATCAAATCAGAAAAAAAAATTTGTCTGAAAAATTACTGAATTTCAAACAAAGCAAAATCCCCGAAAAGCGGCAAAATTTTACCTTAAACATCAAAGGGACACCATATAAATCAATTAAAATCAAAATCAGAAAAAAAAAATTTTGTCTAAAAAAATACTGAATTCTGCCAAAAAACGCAAAATCTCGGAAAAGCGGCAAAAGTTTACCTTAAAACATCATAGGGGCACCATATTAATCAACTAAAATCAAAATCTGAAAAAAAAAATTTGTCTAAAAAATTACTGAATTCTGCCAAAAAACGCAAAATCCCCGAAAAGCGGCGAAATTTTACCTTAAAACTTCATAGGGACACCATATAAATCAATTAAAATCCAAATCAGAAAAAAAAATTTGTCTGAAAAAATACTGAATTCTGCCAAAAAACGCAAAATCCCGGAAAAGCGGCGAAATTTTACCTAAAAACTTCATAGGGACACCATATAAATCAATTAAAATCAAAAACAGAAAAAAAAATTTTGTCTGAAAAATTACTGAATTCGGCCAAAAAACGCAAAATCCCCGAAAAGCGGCGAAATTTTACCTTAAAACTTCATAAAGACACCATAATAATAAGTTAAAATCAAATCAGAAAAAAAAAAATTTGTCTGAAAAATTACTGAATTTAAAACAAAGCAAAATCCCCGAAAAGCGGCAAAATTTTACCTTAAAACCACATAGGGGCACCATAATAATTAATTAAAATCAAAATCAGAAAAAAAAATTTGCCTGAAAAATTACTGAATTCGGCCAAAAAACGCAAAATCCCCGAAAAGCGGCGAAATTTTACCTTAAAACTTCATAAAGACACCATATATATCAATTAAAATCAAAAACAGAAAAAAAAAATTTGTCTGAAAAATTACTGAATTCAGCCAAAAAACGCAAAATCCCAGAAAAGCGGCAAAATTTAACCTTAAAACATCAAAGGGAAACCATATTAATCAACTAAAATCAAAATCTGAAGGAAAAAATTTTGTCTGAAAAATTACTGAATTCGGCCGAAAAACGCAAAATCCTAAAAAGCAAAATCCCTTAAAAATTACTTAAAGATGAAAGAAACATCAAAATACCGACAAATTCCATAATAATGTAAAAATTAAAATCTCCGCCCATTTTTTTTAAAAATGATTAATTACTTCCGGTTTTTGCGTTTTAGGATTTTGCTTTTTGGGATTTTGCATTTTAGGATTTTGCTTTTCAGACCCACACTAATTAATGGTGGTTTGTTTAACAATTTTAGTTTACACTGGACAACAAAATCTGGACGACCCTAAGTATCATTTATGGCGTTTTTGGTCAAGTTTATGGCGCTGATCACGTATATGAAATTAAAATTTTAGCCAATGCCTCAGATTTTTTGTTATTCGGTGTCAAAGTTGAGATTTTTCAATTTTGGGGGTATTTTGGGCTTCTATATCTTAAAACCAATCGGTAGTAACAAAAGTTTAAAAATACATTTAGATTACGAAAACGTTCATTATTTACATAAGGGGTTTGAATTTTTTAATAATATTTAATTTTTTTTTATTTATTTTCATAAAATTAGTGGTTTTGTCATAAAATCCGTTTTTTGATCCTAAATAACTTGAAAGTAAATTACTAATAATTTTAGGTAATAACCTTTTTTAGATATTTTTTATAAGGAATTTGAATATGCCAATATTTTTGAAAAATTAATAGTTAAAAAAATTTTGTGAAATTTTTTCTGAACTTTGGACGCGGTGTAAAAAAATGGAGGCATTGGAAAAAAAACTAAACCCGGGATCGTTATAGCAAGAAAGTTCTCTCTACATAACCCTCAAAAAATCGTGGATGTTATTTTTTGTTGTCCAGTTTTATTTAACTATAAAATGTGATATATTTTGAATAAGAAACACAGCAAACACAATGTAATGAAATGAATTAAAGTTACACATTCTGTTTGGAAAAATTTTTTAACGTGTTTCTCGTTAAATTTGGTCAATTTAATTCAGACCTGATAGTAAATCAAACGGCGAAAAATCTGTGAGTGTAAGATCCATGTATTTTTGACCTGAATATACAAAATAAAAGGCGAAAAATTTGTAAGTCTAACATCCAAATATTAAATTCTAATACCCAGAAATACGAGCAAATTCATATACCACGAGAAGCTTCTTAAATGTCATTCAAAAATCTATTTTTGTGGACTTTTCTTATTTAAATATATGTCAGCGCCCAAACGCAATATTCCGCCGGCGGAATATTGTCTGGATTTGACCTCAACGTCCAAAGCTTATATTCCGCCGGCGGAATATAAATTGGCGTATAGTCAACGACCAAAACACATTTTCGCCGGCGGAATATTGTCTGGACTTGAGCTCAACGTCCAAAGCTTATTCCGCCGGAAATTTTTTGCAAAATTTAAGGGACAAACAGTGAACTGTATGTGATTAATTTTGAAATATTGATTAATAGACGTTTTTGAATTTTTATGCTTAGAATATGAAATTTAATGAAAAAAGGTCATGTTGCATTTAAAATTAGGGTTAAGGGCTAAAATAGTGCTAAAAACTTAAAGATTTAAAGATTCATATTTGGATTGGTGTATTTAGAAGCGCTTCAACTGCGCATTTGAAAGCGCTTAGATTTTTTAGATACCCTCAGAAGTGCGATAAAAACCGCGCAATTTTTTTTGTTTTTAAAATTAAGCGAAATCTAAAAAACGCCGAGGTAATTTTGTAATGTACCTGTGACTTTAAATGCACCAAAAATCCTAACTCGCAATAATCAACTGTAAGCAGGAAAAACATACTAAGGTGCCTTAAAACTCGTAGGTGATATTGAGAGCAAGCAAAAGACTCCTAAAATAGTGCAAAAAAATGAATTAGGACTGCGCTCATGTGTCGAACTTTTAAAAGCACCAAATAAAAAATTAACTTTTAAGATTTATATAAGCCTTATTTAACCCTTTGTTAATATTAGGGCATCCCTGCCTAGCTGGCCCTTAAAAATGTGATATTGGAATTAATGGAAGGTTTATAAGTTAAATATCTCCGATTTTAGTCCAAACGAACCGGCTTTAGACCTTCCTTAAAATTTTTTAATTTCAATATTCCTATTTTGTACTAATTAAGAATTAAAACATTTTAAAAGAATAAAGAAATACGGTTGGATTATTATAGGCTCAATATAATTTCAAGTTCAAAGTTTATCTAATATGTATATTTTGGCAATCATTGGATTCCCAGCCAATATTTGAAAGTCGCGTACTCACACAGGCCCGATTCTAGCTTTTCCATTTTAGGGGGGCAAAAAAAACTCGTGGGGGGGCAGAAAAAAATTTTTTGCCGCCTTCGGCGGCAAAATTGGCCGTGACCTTCGGTCACGGCAAAAAATATACATGTACAACAATAGAATCCATGTTCAAAATTTTTTAACAAATTAATAGTAATTTATTATATTCTTAAATTAAAAAAAATGAGTTTATAAATGGAATATGTGAATTAAAATTAATTGGTTTCACTAAAATCAATTGCTTAAAAAGATATGAGATTTGAATTAATTGTAAGTATAATTTTATCATTTGGTATCATTGCGCATGAAAATTAAAAATATGATATATATGAATGATAAAAATGAATTATATAAAACTTTGGATTTTAGAAAATGAAAAGTGAAATAAGATTGATTATCATGAAAAAATGTATAAGTATGTTAATTTGGAAGAATATATGAAAAAACACTGGTTATATATAACTAGTTATTAATATTAGGGTAAAAAATTAAATAAAACATGAACATAAACGTTAAATGCGCATAAAAAAAGTTTGCAAACATGTTAAAATAATAATTAGCTGATTATGAGCAGTGATTGATTAAACTATTTTATCTTAGAGGATTTTAATTAAATTACAATATTCATCAAAATTCAACGCCCCTAGTTAATGATTTTTCGTGTTCTAAAAGAACCAAATCACCTTTAAGCAGATCACTACTAGTCAGCCGTTATTATCCTTCTTAAAGAAGAAAATGTGGCCTCACAACTCAACGTTGAAGAGCCAATTAACAAACTTATAGGAAAAATGTTAAATAGATTAGAAAATGCATCATTGTAATCATATAAAAATTTAACAAAATCAATAGTAACACATTCTTTGTAATTATTAAGTTTCTTATTAAAAAATTTTTAGCTACGTCAATTTCTTTAGATAATAAATTTTTATCAATATTACTTATTTTTAAAAGAGGCTCTAATTTATTTATATCTAAAAAAAATGTTAATGAGATTTATAAAGGGAATCTAAAGATTTTAAACAACTATTATCGGTAAAAAATCTATTATCAAAATATAAATAAATCAATAATATCAAAATAAATACTTTTTTCATCTTTAATATTTAAAATATTATCAAACTTATGAGTAGAAAATAAATAAAAATCAGAAAAATCTTTAGGTTTGGTTTTTCTTTTATCCATAGATAGATTATTGTCATTTAAAAAAATATTAATATCAAAACAATTTTTGAAGAAATCTTCAAATGTATTTTTATTTCTTAATTGTTTAATTTCTAACAAACAATGGTGTATTAAATCAGAACTTTTAAGAATATAAATCGTTCTGCATTGAAATTGATCTATAATTATTTTTAATAAATAAAATAATTTTTCAATTAAATACAAAAAAATAAATGGATGATTATAAATATGGTCAAAAAACCCCGATTCGGCCCTGTGACCTGAAGATATAAAAGTTTTTTTTTATTTTTAATTTTTAAAAGAGTATTAAATATATCTGTGTAATTTAAAAAAAAACAATGGGCAGGTAGTGACCACACCACCAATGGGGCAACAGCCGAGGTATGGTCCCGCATTCACTAACTACCGTTGAAAAAATTTATGAAGGGAAGAAAAATTATCAAAAAAATCTTCCCTTCACTTAAAATAGGACACTTTTACAACAAGATGCAATCGGTGGTTAAAGCAGTGAATATACGGGACATGGTGTCCAGCTATTTTGCTTAGAAATACTTAAACACCATTTTTTCCCCGGGCATTACGTTCGTCCCATCGTAGCATTGTGCGATCAGGTTCTTTGGTTCTAGATTATATTCTAACAAAAGATTGTAGTTAACTGAGAAAATTTCTTAGGTATCAGATTTATGAATTGGTTTCACAAATATAAAGCTTTCTGTAAAATCAAAATTTTCTATATATTTCTGTTAGTTTGATCTCTCTTGCGGATGAGAAGTATTAATGAATAAAAACCCTTTAAAAAAAAGTAAATATTTTTAGGATAATATTTATTAAATATTTTTGACGTAACAAATTTAATTATATTATGTGGAAGAAATAAAATTACTATGTATTTTGGGGGGGGGGGGGGGGCAAACTCAATTTTTTTTGGGGGGGCAAACATAAAATTAATATGTATTTTTGGGGGGGCAAATTCAATTATTTTGGGGGGGGGCAATCAAAAACTTTTGGGGGGGCAGTGCCCCCCCCCCAAAAGGGGTCTAGAATCGTGCCTGTACTCACATAACTAAAAACTTTTGGTTATTAAAGAAAACCAATGAAGGCTTAAAAGCACGAATCCTAAATTTTAGATCGCCCCAATTGTTTTGTAAAGAATTGAGGTATCTTAAACTTGAGCGAAACCTCTAACGTGCAAAATATAAATTACATTAAAATTAAAGCAAGCCTAACGATATTAATTTGACGCTGAGTATTTATAAAGGCGCGCATTTAGAACCAAAATTTGTTTTTTCAAATTTAAGGCCTGCTCCAATCCAAAAATAAGGCCCGAAAATTTTTAAATACAAGCTAAAAAAGTGTTGTTTTAAAAATACAGTAAAAATAGAGAGTAAAAGTTAAACTATTTATCGCGTGAAAATAAATTTATCGTTTTTAGTTCTTGTTAATAAACAAATAGAGCATATAAAATTCAAAACTTTAGCCCATCTCGGCCCGTAATTTCTATTTTTAAATTTAAGCCCAGTGCTTTTGGCCCGTTATAAATTTTAAACCGTCCTGGCCCTTATTTCCTGGCGGGCCGGGGGCAGGACTCGGTTCTCAACTTTGATCTCTAATGTGATTGTAGGCAAATCTTTTAAGAAAAAAATAAATCGCGAAGTGAAGAGGGCTTTTAAGCGGAGCAGGGTTATGATTATTATTGAATTTCTCTATTTAAAATTATACATTTGTGTGGAAATTTGATCCTTTGGGGTAAATAAAATTTTATAAAATGATAAAAGCTCATTTTTTTGATTCTAGTAAATTAACTTAGTATTAACCTTTTTTTATTAGTTAAGGCTACCAGTTCGGTAAAAGCACTAAATCATCACAATATAAGCAGATTTGCGGCCTAAAAATATAAAACTTCCATTAATTCCTATATCACATTTAAGGGCCCAGCTAGGCAGTGGAATGCCCTAATATTAACAAAGGGTTAATTAAGGCTTGTATAAATCAAGTTGTAAATTTTTTATTATTTTGGTGCTCCTAAAAATTCGTCACCTGTGCGCAGTCCTAATTCATTTTTTTGCACTATTTTAGGAGTCTTTTGCGTGCTCTCATAATCACTTACGCGTTTTAAGGCACCTTAATATGTTTTTTTCTGCTTACATTTGAATCTTTATTGCGAGTTAGGATTCTTGGTGCATTTAAAGTCATAGGTAAATTACAGAAATACCTCGGCGTTTTATAAAGTCTTTCACTTAATTATTGCGCGGTTTTTATAACATTAGCGCACTTCTGAGGGTATCTAAAAAATCTAAGCGCTTTCAAATGTGCAGTTAAAGCGCTTCCAAATGCACCGGTCCGAATATGAATCTTTAAATTTTTAGCACTATTCTAGCCCTTAACCCTAATTTTAAATTCAACATGACCTCTATTAAGCATTTCATATTCTAAGCATAAAAAATCAAAAACATCTAATAATATTTCAAAATTAATCACATAAAGTTCACTGTTTGTCCCTTTAATTTTGCAAAAAATTTCCGGCGGAATATATTGGCGTATAATCGACGTCCAAAACGCATTTTCGCCGGCGGAATATTGTCTGGACTTGAGCTCAGCGCCCAAAATTTTATTCCGCCGAAAATTTTTTTTGCAAAATTTAAGGGACAAACAGTCAACTTTATGAGATTAATTTTGAAATATTGATCATTAGACGTTTTTGATGTTTTATGCTTAGAATATGAAATGTTTAATGAATAGAGGTCATGTTGAATTTAAAATTAGGGTTAAGGGCCTGAATAGTGCTAAAAACTTAAAGATTTAAAGGTTCATAGGCGGACCGGTGTATTTAGAAGCGCTAACTGCACATTTGAAAGTGCTTAGATTTGATACCTTCAGAAGTGCGCTTATGTTATAAAAACCGAGCAATTTTTTTGTTTTTATTAAGCGACTCTATATTTTGAAAATCATTTTAAATCTCCTGCCGATTGAAAATAAAAATCTAGATAACCCAAAAACCTATTATTATTAGAATTAAGACCGGACGTTATATTCCCGCCCAAACCGTCTTACTTATTATAATTTAGCTGCACGCCCGTAATCTCATTTTTATACCCAGCCCGATATGAATTTGCATATATGGCCCATATTTGCCTTCAATTTTAAGGCTTGCTTTTGACAATATACCTGAGAGATGCGCTGTTTAGAAAATCTTGCTTACCCCTTGTGGAAAAATGCTTGACGTATAACAGTTGTATACCCGAAAATTTAAAAATTTTCATTAAAAGCGGCCCAATTTTCTCTATTTGGGCATGTTAGAAAAGTAATTGGATATTGAGTAATTAGTAAGGTTAATATATATGTAGTAGCCCGTTAAGCTATTTCAATTTTGTAAGGGGTAATTAAAACAAAAGTTAGAATTTTGACTTTAATGCAAAATTGTTATGGTATATTATATAAAAAAGATTATTTCAAAAATTAAATGTCCTTTATTTCTCCAATCTCACGAGCAAGTTATATGGGCGCGTTCAGACTCATTTCATTTTTTTGATATTTTAAAATTTAGTATACCAATTTTTGTTATTAGCATTTAAATATTTTTTCTGAAAAAAAAGTTTTAAAAATTTAAAAAAAAAATAAAATTTCAAAAAATTTAAAATTTTTAAAAAAAATTGGAAGGAGTCTGAACGCGCCCTACTCAAAACACCCGTTACTTTTTTCAACTTCCAATTAAAAACGCATATAAATAGCCTTGAATTTGAAGTCCCTAAATGGAGTCTATAGATTAAGTGGCCCTTAACTGGAAACTTATTTTCCGATTTTTTTGTCATTTTTCGGCTATCCTCTTTAATAACATTTTCAATGTTAATACCATATTTTAATGTTAATAATAATTATTGTTATTTCACATAAATGGGTTGCATAGACTATTAAGAGATATAGGGTAAGGAAATCAGTAGGATTTTTGTTAAATATTTTTTTTGGCGGCAACATCTGTTTATATTGTGTTAATTTATTGCTTTTACCGAGTCTTGGTAGCCTTTACTAATAAAAAAAAATTTTATGAGGATACTAAGTTAATTTACTAGATCGAAAAAAGCGCTTTTATCATTTTATTAAATTATTTAAATGATTTGCCTACAATCACATTAGAGATTAAAGTCGAGAACCGAAAGTCCTGCCTCCGTCCCGCCAGGAAACAAGGGCCAGGACGGTTCAAAATTTATAACGAGCCAAACGCACTGAGCTTAAATTTAAAAATAGAAATTACGGGCCGAGAGGGGCCGAAGTTTGAATTTCATATGCTCTATTTGTAACTATTATTAACAAGAACTAAAAACGAAATTTGTTTTCACACGATAAAAGGTATAACTTTTACTCTCTATTTTTACTGTATTTTTAAAAGACTTTTGAAAATTTTCGGACCTTATTTTGGATTGGAAGGCCTTAAATTTGAAAAAAAACAAATTTTGGTTCTGGCCTATTTGGCGGTTTTGCCAGAATTTGACCAGATTTAAATGAGCGCCTTTAAAAATTCAGCGTCAATTTAATATCGTCGCTTTTGAAAATTATAATGTAAGTTGTATTTTGCACGTTAGAGGTTTCACTCAAGTTAATGATACCTCAATTCTTTACAAAATAATTGGGGCGATCTTAAATTCAAAATTCGTGCTTTTGAGCCTTTATTGGTTCCCTTTTAATAACCAAAAGTTTTTAGTTATGGGAGTAAAGGGCTATGCCACGGGTATGCCGTCTCTTTCAAGAGATGTAGGGCAAGGGGGGCATTGTTTTAGCAGGTGAATGATTCTGGCCTTCGACTTTTGCCAGAGTTGTAAAGCCTACATGCTATAATATTCCGGAGAGTGCGGCGTCATTTCGATGGATATTGTGGTATTGGTGGAGAGACGCGCTTAATCCTATTGACCCTAGGGGTTATGAACGTCGCCGCATAGCAATTTCAATGCTCCTCACCCAAAAAAACAGAAAAAAGTTATGGGAGTACGCGTCTTTTCAAATATTGGCTGGTTCAAAAAGATTGTCAAAATATACATAAGATAAACTTTGAACTCGAAATTATATGGAGCCTATAATGATCCAAACGTATTTCTTTATTCTTTTAAAATGTTTTCATTCTTAATTGGTACAAAATAGGAAGAGTGAAATTAAAAAATTTTAAGGAAGGTCTAAAGCCGGTTCGTTATCTCGACTAAAATCGGAGATATTTAACTTATAAACCTTCCATTAATTCCAATATCGTGTTTTTAAGGGCTAGTTAGGCAGGGAATGCCATAGTATTAACAAAGGGTTAAATAAGGCTTTTATATATCTTAAAAGTTGTAATTTTTTATCATTGGTGCTCCTAAAAGTTCGACACCTGTGAGCAATCCTAATTCATTATTCTCACTATTTTAGGAGTCTTTTGCGTGCTCTCAATATCACCTACGCGTTCTAAGGCCCTTAGTATGTTTTTTAAATACCTGCTTACATTTGATCTTTATTGCAAGTTAGGATTCTTGCTGCGTTTAAAGTCACAGGTACATTACAGAAATACCTCGACTTTTTTTAGTGTCTTTCGCTTAATTTAAAAAACAAAAAAATTGCGCGGTTTTTATAACATAAGCGTCTAAGCGCTTTCAAATGTGCAGTTAAAGCGCTTCTAAATACACCGGTCTGCCTATGAACCTTTAAATCTTTAAGTTTTTAGCACCATTCTAGCCCTTAACCCTAATTTAAATTTCAACATGACCTCTATTCATTAAACATTTCATATTCTAAGCATAAAACATCAAAAACGTCTAATGATCAATATTTCAAAATTAATCACATAAAGTTGACTGTTTGTCCCTTAAATTTTGCAAATAATTTCCGGCGGAATATGAATTTTGGGCGCTGAGCTCAAGTCCAGACAATATTCCGCCGGCGAAAATGCGTTTTGGACGTTGACTATACGCCAATTTATATTCCGTTGGCGGAATATAAACTTTGGACGCTGAGGTCAAGTCCAGACAATATTCCGCCGGCGGAATATTGCGTTTGGGCGCTGACATATATATATTATATGGTCAATTCCACCTCAATCCAACAAGTCCGGGAAAGGTACCCCCTTTGATTTGGCTGAAATTGCATGAAGGTAGTATTTAAGGCTATCTTATAGTCTGGAATTTTTTTTTACCGGAAGTGATTTTTGACGGAGATAGGGGCAAAAGAAAAAAAAATCGCAATGTAAATTTTCACATTTGCTGCAACTTTGGGAGGTTATAAGTCAAAAAGTTTTTTTTTATTTTGAAGAGGATAATAAGGGCGATTGTTGGAGATTGTTAATTAAACTTGTTTAGGAGGTTAGTTCATACTAAAAATAATTAAATACTGTATAAATTTTGCAATTCGACTTCCAGGACTGGCAACAGCAAACAAAATTCTATAATCATATAATATAAGCAGACGGCAAATTTTAAAATTTTTAAAATCGATAAAAATACAAAATAATAGAACACGGTCTAATGTGTGTTTAATTTTAACCTTTTATTAAGTTTTAAATATAAAACTGTTAACTTAGTATTTAAGCATTGTACTTAAATATTAAAATAAAAACGCTTTATTTTAATTTGATTCGCTGATATATTAGAAACAAAATTTTTATTTGATGTAAATAATAATTTAAATTTGGTATAAAATATAAAATTTAGAAAAGAACCTTAAATCAATAAAAATGTTATAAATTTTTTAACAATTAGTGTACGAATATGTTAATGACCACCCTGTTTTAAGCAGGATCAGGTGAAGTGTCATCGTAAGTCGTGTCTATATCGGGCGGAGTCGTAGATGGATTTGGCTTAACTTCTTCCCATTTAAAATACACTGCTTTTTTTCCTTTAATATCAATCTAATATATTGTATAATTTTAAGTATAGCATTTTTAATCTTCCGAACGATTATATTTTGTAAAAGGTTATAAGCCTTCGTTACCTTTGCCATATAACTGATTAAACATTAGAATTTCCATCTCCGCCTTTCTACCCAAACCCATATAAACTCATACACATGGGCACGTGCAAAGCGAGGAATTATTTTTGCTTTTTATAAATTATACAAATTTTAAAAAAATTATTTATTTTTATGTAAAATTTGGCCACATTTTTCAAATTTCAAGAAAATAAAAACTCACTTTGCACGTGCCCTATATCATAATTTAAAGGTGCGAGTTCATTTTAAAGTGATTTATTTACCTATTGTACTGGGTTTTGAACTTTATATACTGATTTTTTTACTTGTTAAACAATTTCTATTTTTATTTATAGGCCATGAATTTGAATATATAAGAGCATTTTGTAATATCAGTGTGATGGGTAAAATGAGTTAAAAGCGTTTTAATTAAAAATCCTATGGTTTTTAAATAAACCCGGCCTTAAATAAAAAAAATTGGAGACCAACTTACTTTTAAATTTTGATTGAGCCCTTAACCGTCAAGGACGTTTTCTTATACGAGCCTTTAAAAAATCGATAGTTTGCCTTCGCTGCGCGATTGACGCTCTAACCTTTTGAATGTTAATTAATTTATTTATTGATTTTTTTTTTATTTAGATTAAGCATCACTCATATATTGTTAAAATTATTAAAAAACAAAATCAAAATAATTTATTTCAATAATTTCCCAATTTTCTTGTGGCTGACTAATAAAAATTATATTGGAGCTTATTCTAATAAACACAAAAGCTTTAAATAGGCATTAAGTTTGCTAAAAAACATATGCAGAATAATTCAAATTATATGCCCATCATTGTAAACATTAATTAGTTATTAAATTACTTTAGCTTATTTAAGCATTTTATTTAACTTTAAACTTAGGCTTAATCACAATATCCAGCCGCAGCTTGAATATTTAGTTAGATTAATGTTAGGTTAGTTTTAGGGTAAGGTTAACCTTAAGGCGTGATGTTTAGAGTTTGGGTTGGTGTTAGGGTGTAATAAGGGTTAGGGTTAATGTTAGGTTTAAGTTTCAATTAGGTTAAATTTTTTCACAATTCGTAAAATCAGCTGTTTTTTTAAGCGATAAACAGCCATATTTTGAACTTTCAATATGAAAAAACTAAAAGAGACCGACAAATTTAGATAACAGATTCGTAATTCGTCTCAAATATGACATAAATACAAAGATTTATAAATATTAATTATGAAATAAGACAGTTAAATTTCTACTAATGGCCAGTTTGAATCAATATTATTTTGCTGTGTTTACCAAAAAACTTTTTAACTAATAAGTTATGTAAGCAAGTTTTTAAGCGATATAGAATTTTTTATAAAAAAAAACAAAAATTATGCTCAAAAAATAGCTTAACTGTACATTATACCAATGTATTTCTTACGAGATTATGCTATCGACAAAAATATCTGATTTTTTAGTTAATATTATTAGTTTTACCCATCCATTATATTTAAAATTTTAATAAAGTCAATATATTAATTTAAAAGACATATTAAAATTTACATAAAAAACATGATAAATTTAATGACAGGTTTATAAATGCGCTCCTAATTTGAGGTACATGCAAAAATTTAAGCAGGTCAATACTTTTTTCGTTTATTAATAAATTAAATTTTTTTTTTTTTAAAATTTTTTAAAATATTTTTTAATAAAAAATTTTATATAAAAATATAATTTTTTTAAAAATTTGGTTTTTTTAAAAAAAATTTTTTTTAAAATTTTAAAATTTAGAAAAAAAACCGACTTTGCACGTGCCCTTACCCCGAGTGTCACTTTACTCTTAAATTGCTAGGCTAAGACAATTTCATTAAAAAATAAGTAAAAATGAATTTGAACTAAAAACTTCTAGTGTGCTCGTTATCTTCTTAAGTTCAAGGTTAGGACACATGTGATTATGTTATTTTAAACTCCATAATTTAGTATTTTGCAAAATAGATAGGCATGGTGAATTTGTGAAAATAGAAATATTTAACACTGCTTACATTTAATGTCACTTCAAATGGGATCCCCAGGTTGTCTAAATCGAATTTGTAATTTTTATAGGTATGGCTTGTCATGGAACGCCAAAAAGTGATGAAACGAGTTTTAACTGTGCCAGCCACCGGATTATATAGTGAGCCAATTATTTTTCGACGTTCAGCAAGTTCTTGAACTAGAGGAAAGGTTTCGTTTCCGACCGTTATGTCTTATATAAAAACATGTTTTTTAAGCCAAACTCATGGCAAATTTTTTTTTCAAAATTTTTTTCAAAAATTAAAATTTTTTTTTTATATATTTGACTTTTTTTTTACATTTTTACTATAAAAACCATCATAAAGTTATAATAAAATGATTCGAATAATTTTGCCATAAGATTTATATACCGCCTACTCCTCTGACCTACAACCCATATCCGACCTGAGCCTTTTATGTAACATAAAAAAATACTTCCTGCGGAGATTATATTGGCAAGCAGGCTAATTGAGAGTCTCCCTGAGCAGTTTCCAAATATTAGAAATTTGGGTTGAAGACCGTCGAACGCTTTAAATTAAAGATATTTATATTCACAATTTTTATAAATATTATCGTCACATAATTACTATAACACTATTAATCACTTGGGTTAAATCTAATATCAACCATTGAAAATTTAATTTTAAGGTTCTCATTACACAGGTCAACGTATTTTTGAGAGTTATGAGCTAATTACGTATATCAAACCTAATATCAGGCGAATTTATTAACCGTCTTTTTTAATCAAACTTAGTTACGCTATGAACATTAAAAATTTTAGATAAAATGTCAGTTTGTAAAATGCTGATGTAAGAGCTTGATATACTAAAAAAATTTCTTATTGAGTTACAGTGGATTTCTTGGGTATATTTAGATCTGTCAATTTGGTTTCAAATGGCCATTTTTCGAGACGGATTTAAGGAGCCGGCGGAAGAGACTAAGAAAAACGCAGATTATGGGGATTGCATTTATGTTTTCATTAAATTTTTTGTAAAATTAAATTTGCTGACCTGTGTTACGGAAAAAGTATTTTAATTTCTGAGAACATTAACAATGTTTATTAAAATTTACCTATCTATTACAGAATTAATTTTTTTTAATTATTTTATATGTTAATTTTTTATGAAAGTGGATGAAAAAATATGTATATTTACTGTATTCTTGTGGAAATATTCCCATTGGTCCTATCCCGGTGCCAGATTTTTTGCAAGCCTCAACAGCGACTAAGATATGAAAAGGATATAATGTGATGTGCTGTTAGTTCTAACATTTAAAAGTGCTTTCAGACTCTTCAATCTTTTAAAAAAAATTTAAAATTAAAATTACCTTTTGACATTAAACGCTTTTTTACAAAAGTCGACAATTTTGGTAGTTTGCATTTAAATAGTTTTTCTGAGAGAAGAGGTTTTAAAAAATTTAAAAAAAAATAAAATATCAAAAAATTCGATTAAAATTTTTTAAATTTTTTAAAAAAATGAAACGAGTCTGATCGCGCCCTAAAAAACATAATCTTAATCCTATTATATAAAATATATTTAATAAGGACGTAAAATTTAAAACCGCCGCGAGTAATAATATTATTTCCATTTATTTTTCCTTTTTTGTTTAGACGCCTAAGCTCTATTATATGAGAGAATAAATAATAAAATATGACAATTATCAGGATATTTTCGATCTCTCGATTTAAAATTTCAGGATTTTTTGTAATTAAAATGATAATTTCAATTTAATTATAATATATTTCAATATTAAGATTTATTCAAATAGTCGTATTATATTAAAAAATTTCAATATTGTTTTTGAATCTTTCGTGTTTAGTATCAAATATGTTTATAGCAAACTTGCAAAAATCAATTTATTGTTAATAGATAAAAATCATAGTAGCCTGAAAATAAATTATTCTGATTTTGAAAAACTCGCCAAACAGTAAATGTAATTATTTCTTATTTAACTAAAATTTAATTTTAATCAAATAATTTTTTTATAATAAATAAATAATTTCCTCTTATTACATATAACTGATATTAATAATTAATTTCATATGTGTTGCAAGTAAGCATAGACATATACACAGCGTCTCTTAATCCCCAAATTTCATGGAAGAGCTACCCCCCTCGGCAAAAATAAAAATATAGCTTAAGAGTATTTTGTTACACTTTCTAACATTTTTTGATCTAGCATTATTATAATTTTAATATTTTAGAATACTATAAAAAAAAATTTAATAATTATTAAAAAAAATTTAATAGGTGCTTTAAAATTTTTTTTCCAATTTTAAATATATATAAAATTTAAAAAGCTATAATTAAAAAAAATAGTATTATTTAAAATCACTTCTTAAACTACATTTACATATAAAAATTTTTATTTTTAAATAATTTTTTGATATAGTAAATTTAGGTAAAAATATGCCAAAAAGGTACTTTTTGATAACTTTAATAGCAAATAAAATGAAAACTAGATCAAGTAGGAAAAAACGGTAAGCACCATGATGTTTAAATAAAATGAAAACTAGATCAGATAGTAAAAAACAGAAAGCACCATGATGTTTAGCAGAAGAAACTGCGTTAGAAAAATGTTCAAAGTTTTTGGTCTAAAATATGAAGTCATTTTTTGTCGACCAGTGTTATATATGTTTTGTGTGTAGACGTGTAAAAAATTGAGAAAAATATTATATTCTTGTTAAATAAATTACCCACTTTGACTGCTAGAGTTACCCTCCTTTTTAAAATACCCCTTATAACTATACCTAGCCCCCTCGAATTCCCCCCTCGGCCAATTTTTTAGCCGCTTTGTTCCAACCCCCCCCCCCCCCCCCGGAGTAGGAGACACTGTAATATACATATTAAAAAAATCGATTTGCGGTTTGTGATATAGAAAATTACACGTGTAGTGAAGTTCTCTTCATTTTTATAATAATTTTTGACAAATATGGAGTACTTTTACTAAATTATTTTTATAATAATTATAACCAGTTTTATAACACAGGTCAACAAATTTTTGAGAGTTAGGAGCTAACTACTAAGATCAAAGTTGCCATTTAAGGTATTAAATCCGTTTATAGTTATAAAATCAAACTTAGTAAGTCAACTATGAATATTAAAATTAGAAAAAAATGTAAAAAAAAACAAAAATTTATACACGATACTAACTAACATCAGACTTAATAAAATATTTTTATTACCGATAATATATTGTGTTGTATATAAGTATGGACGTAAAAATACTGATGTAAAAATATATAAATTTTCATTATTTGAGATGATAAATATAAGTTCTTGAATTTTTTTAGGGTATTCTAGGTCGCAAAGACTTTAATTAAAAAAGCCCTTTTTTTAATATAGACTGATCTAAGGAGCTAAAGGCGTAAGAATCAACGAAAAAAGGAAAATATGTAAAGATAAGGCAACCATGAAATGTATTTATGTTTTGATAAACTTGTTATTTTTACATTAATTTTGACCTGTGTAATTTGGAATTTTCAGGAGTATAAAATATATTTAATATATGTTATTGACTAAGTACAATATTTTAAAATTAGTAAAAAACGGTTTGACCGTATATCATAAAAAGAAAAGAATTCAATAACACTGGACAACATCTGAACGACCTAAAGCATCATTTATGGTAACTATCGTTTTTGGTCAAGTTTTTCTTGCTGATTACGAATTTGAAGTTTAAAAGTTGAGCCAATGCCTCAAAATTTTAGTTATTTGATGCCAAAAGTTTTACTATTTGTGGGGTATTTTGGTTTTCTATATTTTAAAACCTATGGGTTGAAAAAACAATTAAGAAGTATATATAGTAAGGACACATTCATTGTTAACGTATTGCGTTTGATTTTTTGACAATATTTATTTTTATGTTTTTGTAAAATTTAATTTTTGGCATAAGATCCGTTTTTTGATCCTAAATAACTTAAAAGTAATTTGCATATAATTTTGAGTTATAACCTATTTTAGGTACGTTTTAAATAAGGAAACTAAATATGTCAATAAATTTTTTTAAAATTTAATAGTTTTTAATTGTGAAATTTTTTCTGAACTTCGGACACAGAAAAAAACTTGGAGGCATTGAAGAAAAAAATAAATCAGAGCGTTATCGCAAAAAAATTGTCTACAAAACCTTGTAAAATCGTTTGTGTTGTTTTCTCCAGTGTAATAGGAAAAGAGGTTTAAAGCAGATATTATTCTGCTTTAAAAAATGTTGTTAATTAAGTTTCAAAACAGCCTGCAACTTTTTAAATTAAATGTTTAGCTATTTAACAAAAATAAATGTTTGGGCAATGGAAACCGCTTTGTTTTATATTTTAATCTTTTATAAAAACCATAGCATTTTATTTACTTTCTACTAGTTTTTTAAATTAAAATGGATTAAAATTCAAAAATATCGATACTTTCGTTTAGGACCACACCCATGCATAGTCCGATGAATAGACGAATAATTTGCATGTTTTTTTTGCAAACACTTTAATGTTAACAAAATTGTAGAAGAAATTGACAAAATTAATATGATGCGAATAAAATATAGGATATTAAAGGTTAGAAACAGCGCTTAAATACCGAAATTTTGTTATTGTTAACATTAATATTAAGATATAGCGTAAAATTATTAGAATTGAGGATTATACGTGCTATAAGTCGTTTACCGAATTAAGGTTCAAAACAACCGACTTAATGTAGCATTAAATATTGTTATTTTGAATCTATAGATAACACATATGTGGGCGTTTAGAGGATAGGAGGTGGATACAAATTCCCAGAATCTATGTAAACAATAATAACAAACCGGGCGCCTAATACAGGGTAAACAACGTCTCTAAATACGCACAATTCATTGCTTTACTAATTCTATAGACTTAAAAACTGTGATAACCTAGAAGGCTTATTTATTGAAATAACGACGTATCTAGCGGCATCTAAATCAAAAATAATTTAGCTCTTTGAGGCAGTTGGCCTTGATAATTCCGAAACATTAAAATACGATTCATGGTTACCCATAATAAATTGCACTATTTCGAGAGCGCCATTTTAAAAACACCTTATATTTGATGTGGACGCTTAATTTTTTTTAAGACATATCCAAAACCTCAAATTAAATGACCCCCCAAAACCTCAAATTAAATGACCCCCTCTTGACATTTTATAATTCAAAGAAGGTCAGGGGAAAGGTAAGTAGGAAAATTAGGTAATAATCATCCAAGCTCTACAAGTGGCTCATATGAAAATATCACATTTTTTCTCGACTAGCTTGGCTACTTTTTATTAAGTGTAAAAAAAAATTTATTTTCAAATGCCCAGACTAAGAAAACTTTCTTAAACATATGAATGAACATATATTATTTTTTTTAGAGATCGGACGACCTTAAGCGTTTCAATGCTCGTTTTTAATCAATTTAAGCTGCGTTGAGCTTGCTTAGTATTTAGATGGGTATAAGCCGACAAAGCCCAAAGCTGTTAATTTTTCTAGGAGCCTAATACCAATCATCCATCAGCTTAAATCCTGCAGTCAACCAATGATATTAGAGGCAAAGCCCTAATCCCCCCCCCCCACCCACCCCCCTATGAGAAAAAGGATTGGAGAGACTACAAAGGTTATTTTAAATAGTTTTATTTGATTCCGCTTACACCATATGCGAATAATTATTAAAGCAAGCGTAGTTTTTTTAACATCAAAAATTATTTTGTTTAATCGCTATTTATATAAATTACACTTGAAAACCAAAAAAATAGCATAAACGATTTTAAAGAGTAAGTGTATATATATTCTTGTAAGATCCTTGGATTTTTTTTTCCAATACCTCCAGTTTAGCTGCGTCAAAAGTATAAATCCACAAAATTTCTTAAACAGTTTCCAAAAAATCTATTGGCATAGATACTTATAAAAAATATAAAAAAAGATATTACTTAAATTATTAGCAAATAAATTTCAAATTATTTAGGATCAAAAAACGGATTTTATGACGGACACTTCAAAAAAATTAAATGTTGTAAAAAAAAATATAAACGTCTTACGTGAATATGAATATTTTTATAATCTAAATATTTATATTTGTTTCTATAAGTTTTATAATTTAGAAGCCCAAAATACCCCAAAACAAGAAAATCTCATTTTTGACACCGAACTGAAAATCTGATTTGGCTAAAATTAAATTTCATATTCGTAATCAGCACCAATAAGCAAAGACGTTAGTTGCCATAAATGAAGCTTATAATTGTTTCAATTAATTTTAGTTATAGGTCGACATGTCATTAAAAAAGTTACTTGAAAACTGGAATAAATGGATCCCCGTATTGGCCTTATCTTATACACATTTTCCGCCTTAGTTTCTTTCGCCGTTGGCGTTTTTGCTAAGTCCTTATAATACATACCTATTTTTGACCAAGTTGACAGAATTTGCGACCTCGAGAATGCCCTAAAGAGAAAAGATTATTTTTAATAATTTTCAAAGTTTTTTTCATAAATCACTTGCAACTCATAGCGGCTAGTAATTACTTGAAAAAAATCTGATGTTAAAAAATTTAAGAAATTTAAACATTTTTAAAAATTTTATATTTCGTATGTCAGAAAACGTCATATCTTTCATATTAAAATTAGCCGTTAAAATTTTTTTAAATTAAATATGTTTTTTATTGACACAGCCATTAATGGAAATTTGGTTAAATATATCAACAGGGCGTATTGAGGGGGGAGCAAAAGGAAGTAGTTGCCCCCTTTAGAATCTTTTTTAAATTTTTAGATGTAATCAGTGGCTGAATTTAAATATCAAACATATAAAAGAAAATAGAAATTTGCTATTTTTTGAAAATTATAGCCTTATAAAATAATTTTTGTGAATAAGCGTTAAAACTTCCTTCATTTTAAAATAATTGAAAATTTTAGAATTTTTACATTTATATTTGATTGGATATAATAAAAAGTGGCTAATTTTTGTTATTAGCATTTAAATAGCTTTTCTGGAATTAAATTATAAAAAAAAATTAAATTTTAAAAAACTAATATTTAAAACTTTTTAAATCTTTGAAATTTGATAGCGTCCAAAAATATTATAAAATTTAAATGTATTAATTTTGTAGCTATTATAAGGATGCGCCCGCTTAACACAAAACGCCGTCGCCGCGGTCTTCACGGCGTTTTGTGAATGATTGAACTTTCGGATGGAAATATGATTAAAGATTTTACATACTTTGGTTATAAAAAATCAAAAGAAAGTTTATTAAAAAATCAAGGCAAGCAAAGAAAAGAAAAGAAAAGAAAAGAAAAGGTTATATATAACACAGCTCAACAAATTTCTATGGATAACAAAGAATTTTATGAAAACATAAAAGAATTTGCCTTCATGATGGTCTTATCTCATATACGTATATCGTTTTTTTAGTTTCTTCCCTCTGGCTCCTTAGATCCGCCCTTATCGAAAAAAGGCCTTTTTTGACCAAATTGACAGATTTTGCGATTTTAAGAACACCTGAAGGAAAAAAATTAAAATAATTTTTTTTGTTATATAATTATAAAAAAAAACTTCAATTTTTTATTTTTTAAATATCCAGATTTACTTTATTTAATAAATAAATGCATTAAATGACAGTTTAAAAAAATGTAAAAAAAGTAAGCAAATAAACACTAATAAAGTACATAGTACTGAGTACAAGGAAGGTTCATATTGTTTTTTTTTATATTTTTTTTTGATTATGTTTGCCTGGTAGAGTTCATCCATATGCAAGTTTTTTTGTTTTATGTTTTTTTTGCATGTATGTTGGGAGTCTTTGTATTAAATTTACTTGGTGTCTGCCAACAAGTCTAAGATACATAAAAAATGAATGCGTCCAAACTAATTTAAAAACTTTATATTTTTTTTATTTTTTATTTTGGACATAATTAAATTTGGGATATGTCCGCCAAGAAGTTTAATCTATCGGGATGTGTCCAAGGTTTAAATTTTTTTTAATTTGATTTTATTGGCAAATTTAAGTTTAGACACCTTGGCAGCACTTATAACAAATTTAAAATAAAAACTTAAATTTAACTACGCAACCACTAAGACACACACTTCAAGGTATTCTAAAAAACACAAAAAAATCGAAAAAAAAATCAAATTATTAAGTCTAACCTTGGACGCTAAACCCCTGGCTAAAAAACTAAAAATTTTCAAAATAAAAAATAATATATAAAATTCAGCTAGACGCATTTTAATTAATTCAAAATTTTAAAAATCAATTTTAAGTTTGGCTACTTTTTTTTCATATTACATTACCAAAACAATTATGCAACATATGAATTAATAAAATATAATATAAAAAAAACACAACATAAATAGTACAACGAACAATAACACACAACAAAAAGCCTGATGTGAACTACATATTAAACAAACAAAGTGAAGAAAAAAACAGTTGTCGACATAAAGTCGGGTTGTTTATAAATCGATATATAAGTTTGATCGGAAAAAAAATGAAAACATTTTTGGAGACCACAGAAATAGGTCTGGTCTCAGTAATTATCTGAGAACTCTCAAAAATTTGTTGTGCTGTGTAATGCTTAAAAGTGTATATTTTATAAGACATATGTGTAAAATTGTTATTATTCAAAATTTTTATTTTTGTTTTTGATGCATATTTGACTATCTATATTTGTCACTACTTGTTTGGACATTTTAAATATAAATTTTTGCTATTATTTGTAAATGGAAATATTAAACTTTCATGTCTGCTTTATAAAATGAAATATGTTCATCACAAAGATACTAAATATTCTAAGTTCTATTATGGTGGCAGAATCAGGGGCGCATGCAGAAAATTTTCTAAAAAGGGGCGAAATTTTTTTGGAGGAAAGGAACTACAATTTGAATATTGATATTTTATTTGCAAAATTATTTTATAGGGCTGTAAATTTTCTAAAAAAATAGCAATTTTATTGATTTCTATTCTCTTTTATATGCTTGATATTCAAATTCAACCGCTTGTGTCACAAAAATTAAAAAAAAGTTTCTAAAAGAATGCAATTTCCCTCTTTTGACCCCCCCCCCCCCCCCCAAGAATATATGAACAATATAAATAACATAGCCTCGTAGCATACATTTATATTATAAGGAAGTTACAAACTTCATTTTGACAAGTATATTTATTAAAATTTTGGCAAGTATACTTTTTAGCCTTTTACAATTAAAATTTTGGCAAGGAATGCATTAAAGGGCAAAACAATTTCTCCGAAAACTTTAAATACCAAACACAATTCTAGACCCCCCTCCCCCTCCCCCTTAATACGTATATAATTTATTTTTGCCTTTACACCCCCATAAAATAAAATTTGCTCCCTCAAAATCTCGAAAAATTATTATTTAAAAAATATTTACTTTTAAAAAGTGTTTTTATTCATATCAACACTTTTCATCCGTTAAAGAGATCTAACTAACACAGAAATTTATTCTTTTGTTATTAGATATATAGAAAAATATGATGTTACAGAAAGCTGTATATTTGTGAAAGCAATTAATCTAATGCCATAGAAATCTCACTTGTCAACAATCTTTATTTAGAATATAAAGAACCAAATAATCTGATTGTACAATGCTACGATGGGACAAACGATATGTCTGTGGAAAAAGGTGGTGCTCAAGTATTTCTAAGTAAAATGGCAGGACACCATGTCTGTATTCACTGCTTTAACCACCGATTGCATCTTGTAAAGATTGTCTTAAAATTTTAAGTGAAGGCAAAGATTTTTTTGATATTTCTTTTCCCCTTCATAAATTTTTATGCCATTAGGAAGTAAGTGAATGCGAGACCATACCCTGGCTGTTGCCCCATCGGTAGTGTGGTCACTACGACGCCATTGTTTTTATCAATAACATTACATAAAAATATTAAATACTCTCTTAAAAATTAAAAAAAAAGATTCTATATCTTCAGATAACAGGGCCGAAGCTTCGGGGTTTTTTGACCCTATTTATAATCATCATTTTATTTTTTTATATTTATCTATATTATTAAAAATGAAATTTTTGAGGTTTTTTGTTTACCGTACAAAATCCACGAAAAAAAAATCGTTTGTGTAAAAGGTGTCTGAGATGGCAAATTTTTTGTTTTTATCCACAAGTTGTGCGTATTTTATATTAAAACGAAAAAAACGTTTTACGACCAAAATAATTGGAAAATATTTTTGAAATTTTTGCTCTATATCAAGTATATCCCTATTAATGCACGTGAAAAATTTCAGACCTCTTCCTTTACCTATATTATTAGAAAATGAAATTTTTGAGGTTTTTTGTTTACCGTACAAAATCCACGAAAAAAAAAATCGTTTGTGTAAAAGGTGTCTGAGATGGTAAATTTTTAGTTTTTATCCGCGAGGTGTGCATATTTCTTAATTAAAACGAAAAAAACGTTTTACGCCCAAAATAATTAGAAAATATTTTTAAAATTTTTACTCCATATTAAGTATTATCCTATTAATGCACGTGAAAAATTTCAGACCTCTAGCTACTTCCATTAATAAGGTACGATATTTTAAAACTTTTTAAAAAAAATTGGGTTTTTTTACTCGAGTTCTATTATTTCAAAAACTATAAAATACTTTCAAATTTTAATAGCTTATTTAAGAATGTTTACTTGAAATTCGATGCAAATTTCAGCCTCTTAGAGTATATAGGAGCCGAGTTATGCATCAGGTACCGAAAGGTACATAAAACGTACATTATAAGAAATTTCACTATAATAGCCAAGAAATATAATATCGTTTCTTTACATTTTTATAAGCCAGACGCGAAATAATTAATAAACCTATTTAAGACAAGTCTAACCGCTGTATTTTATACGTCTTTTAATATGTTCCATTTAATTCATTAAAAGTACTTGAACCGTCATACGAAAACATGATTCCGTTTACCAATAGCGACTTAACAGCATTTAATGGCATGCTTCCTACCTAAGAGCCATTTCATGTTTAATCTTAGGGTTCAGGGGCCTTCAGCTTACGTAAGTGAATATCATATTCTTCAATTTTTGCGCTTATACGTTACTTGAATCACCAAAAATCGTTTTGGGGTACTCTCGCTAAGCAACTACCAATTTCCAAAATATGTCCATACTTTACTTCCTACCATGAGGTGGCACTCATGATAAAAATATCCTACAATCATGCGTGGTCAGCCGCAGGCTAAGAATAGAATAATGGCCCCCGGCCCCCACCATTTTTAGGCGGAATACACTTTAGAAAACTTCTAGTTCACACCTAAAATGACCTCAATGATTACCATACATTTTACCCTGAAATACATAAAATTTTATATAAACACACTTGAGGTTGTGTAATTTCAAATAAATGTGTTTTAAATGCAACAACACATCCTTTTTTTGGTGACTTGATCTGTCAGACCAATCATGAATCATACAAATTCCTATTTTTTTTCTAAAGGGCACGTGCAAAGTGAGTTTTTATTTTCGTAAAATTTTGAAAATTCTGAAATTTTTAAAAATTTTATTTTTTTCAAAATTTTTTTTCAAAATTTTTTATTTCGGAAAAAGCATTTTATGTCCATAAACTAAATTTGGCAACTTTTAAAAAATTTGCGTTTTATTTCAAAATAAAATTTCTCAAAATTTTAAAATTTCCACAAAAATAAAAACTCACTTTGCACGTGCCCTAAGCCAAATTTTTATCCTGCTAACACCTATGAATAAAAAAGCTGGAATTCACTTTTTGGGAGGTTACTTATTGCCAATAAATTTTGTTTTGGAGATTGATGAAATGTGAGGGGTATAAATATTTAATATTTGTTTTTTTATACACTTTATATTAAGTTGATTAAATTAGTATTTAATATATACCTAATACGTCTAAAAATGGCAATGATGCACTAGTAGTCTCCCCGTTTATAAAATTGCTTACAACTTATTGATTATGAACTAATTTTTAAAACTTAACATTTTAAAATTAACTGATTTTGCTACTTTTATAATATAAATTAAGTAATATGATTAAAATGGTAAAATCTTTTTTTGGTTAGTGCTATGTTTTAAACAGTTTATATATGAAAGGACAAGATAATTACAAAGATTCAAAAATTTCTTTAATTTAAGCAGAGGTTTATTTTTTGAGCTCAGAGCGAGCTCACTCTTATCTCACACTTTTGCATTATCAGTCTTTTAACAAAATTTTATTTATAATTTTTCGTTTCAAGTTATTCCACAATTTTGATTTTATCACTAGGGCCGTTAATGTTAAGCATACTTCTTAGCTTCAAGTTTATAGGAAATTGTGTAAGGGCAGGCCTAGGCACGCCTCCATTTGGCGACATTTGTTTTTTCATGTTTTCTCTAATGAGCAGAGTAAAAATTAGCATGGCGAAGGCTATAAAAAACAGGGTAACTCCAATAAAAAGGTGCTTGTACAGCTTTAATGCCTTCAATTCTTCACTACGGATCGCACTTTTTTCATTTGCCAGTTGCTGGTTTTGATTATTTTTCCGATTCAGCAGATTTTGAGTTTGCTATAGATATCAAAGTTGTAATTGCGTCAAGGGTTGTCGTTTTAGTTTCATAATTCTGAAAATATTGATAAGTTGAGGTAGATGTCTTCAAATCCGTCATTTGTATTATTTTTGAATCTGTGGATTGAGACGATATTTGGACCGTGATGTTTGGACACTTGGGTGCTAAAAGATTGAGCAAAGGTTCGCTTAAAAGGGGATGCTGCGTTTTATTATTCGTTCCATTCTCGTTCGTGCACTGGGTGTATATAAGATTCGAAGGAATTTCTGATTTATCGAGCCCTGAGTTCTGGTAGTACCAGACATTTAGCTTCAAAACCTCACAGTCGCAACGAATCGGATTGTCTATTAGTTTAAAACAATAATAATAAATGATAAACGCATGGTATTAGGTCAATTTTATACATTGTAGATCCAAACTCGCTCACATTTCAGAGCCTCCCTCATCCCTTTTCAAGCGCATGGGTTAACAACAACAACAACATATGAAATTGTGTGTTTTATCTTTAGGAAAATAGGTAAAAATAATTTCTAAAATAAAACAATTTTAGCGGCTAATATCAAAAAAATGAGAATTTAGGTTTTTTGTCGTTTTAGGATATGCCTAACACAATATTTAAAAAAAAATTTTTTTAACACTAACCGCCTCATTGTTGTTCAATGCGTGCAATTTTATTCCAAAACTTTTTTTTCCAATAGCCGCAGCCTTGTAATTCTGTTTCTCTTTGATTAAAAAATCCCGTAACTCCTTAGCATCAGAAAATTTAAATTAGTTCTTTTTTTGCCGAACTTATAAAAAGATGAGGAAAATCTGTCAAAAATATCAAATGTTATCCAAACCGAATAAAAATGAAAATTGTGGTAATAAATTGCATACCTAGCAATGCAATATAAGGTATTAATTTCGGCTTTGTTATGGCTAACTCCGCTAGCCCTTTTACACTTTCAAGCTTATTCTTAGACAGATCGACCCGTTTTAGATTATTATATATGTCCAAATCCCCGAAGTCAAAATCGCTTATGCGATTTCGATCGAGGCTCAGAAATTCCAATTTCATTGCCGACGCGTAAAACAGGGATAGATTAAACCTTTCCAAAAAGTTTTTGCCGAAATCGACACTGTTTAATTTTGAACTGCGAAACGTATGGGAAACTTGTATTCTTTTTAACCTATTTTCACTTAGGTCGAGCGAAGTGAGGTTTGACATTTTAGCGATGTCGTCTAAGTTGAAATCGGTTATTCGGTTATTAATCATCGTGATACGTTCGAGTGAATTACTCGAGTCAGTTAACAGATCGAAAGGAACTTCGCTCAAATGATTCCAACTAGCCTCAAAGATGACGAGGTGTTTGCAATTGCTAAGGGTTGACCTTGATATTTGGGTAAATTGGTTACTGTTTAACCGAAGGTTAATTAATACACCTTGGCTGTTTTTCTCTTTCGAACATATAGAAAGGGGTGAAGTAAGTTGATTATTCGACAGGTCGAGCTTCGATAATTTCTTGACCGGGCCGAATGTGCCCGCCCTAATTTCCCGAATTCCGCAATGCGAAAAATCTATCAAATATAGGTTATCCGATGCTCCGGCAAATAGGGTAACATTTAGTTTAGTCAACGTGTGGCTTTGAAATTTAAATTTTTCTAATCTTTTTAGTTGAAGCATCGATTTTGGAACGTATGCTAGCTTACTTTTAAATGAAATCTCTCGTAAATTTACCAATTTTTTGAGAGCATACTCATTTTTAATGTCAGATATAGTAGATTGTATGGTCAAACTTTTAAGTGCTTCGAATTTGGCCAATACGGAGGCATTTAAAACGGTCAAGTCAAAGAGATGTAAGTCAAGGGCCTGTAAATTTTTTAGGGGCGATATTGCCGTCAAAAGATTTAAAATTTTTTTTGGGCCGAGCGAATGGTAAAAGAAAAAATCGTGGAAAGAAAAGGAAATTAAAGATTCTGCCAGTGGCTTGAATGCATCACGGTCTATCGTATCAAATTCATTATAACCAACCACGAGAGATCGTATAGCAATCTCCTTTTGACGAACTAACTGAGTGGAATCTTCTTTATCTTTTAATTTTATTTTAGTAGGTATAATCGAGCTAAGGCTTAACATATGGCTCGACTGTATATACAAATCGATGTAAAGTGTTTCTTCCGCAACATTCGGAGATTTGCTATTTTCCGGGATAGAGGTTACCTGGTTGACATTTTTAATTTCCTCCAATACGTCCCACCAATCATCGATAGAGCTTAATTGATGGCATATTACGGCTAGCCCGGTTTGATTTATCGTTTCAAACCCTTTAAATAAGCTTCTTGTTTCGCAGCCACAATGCAAGTGAGTGGGAAGGCTGGCCGGACAATTTGGTGCTTTTAATCGTGTTTCATCTGTCCCTTCTGCCGAAACTAGGAATCTAATGGGACAATGCCCCAAAACCGAATAATATATATGGGTAACAAATAATATCCATTTCACATTATATCGTTTTGCAGTAAATAGTAAGAATAAAATCATTGCTTGTGAATGAATGAAAATGTTGAAATAATTATATAAGAATATGGCCCGCGGCTTATAACAAAATGTAGAAAAAATATCTTAGGAGACACATCAAAAGGGGCCGCTAAAATAAGCGTGTTTATCAATATGACATAAATGCTTTAGTTTTTTCAGAAGAATTTTTATCGAACTGTTACAGGCCCGATTCTAGATTTTCCAAATAGGGGGGAGGAAGGGGGGAAGGGCAGAAAAATTTTTTTTGGTAGCCTTCGGCGGCACAATTTGCCGTGGCATTTGGTCACGAAAAATATACATGTACACTAATTGAATCCATGTTCAAACTTTTAATTGTTAAAAATATGGCCTAACAACTCAACGTTGAAGAGCCAAATTATAAACTTATAGTAAAAAATAAATTAGGAAACATTTTTATATAAATTTAACAAAATCATTAGTAACACATTTTTTGAAATTATTAAGTTTTTTTAGTAAAAAATTTTTTGCTACGTTAATTTCTTTAGATAAAAATTTACTACTTAATTTAAAAGAGGCTTTAATTTAAAAGGAAAAACAAATTTATATAATCTAAAGATTAATAAATATTATCGGTAAAAAATCTATTATTAA
This sequence comes from Acutogordius australiensis, assembly GCA_030555515.1. NCBI lineage: Eukaryota > Metazoa > Nematomorpha > Gordioida > Gordea > Gordiidae > Acutogordius > Acutogordius australiensis. The sequence goes on along the minus strand of CM060245.1, from coordinate 34,125,558 downwards.
AAGAATCAATAAATAAATCAATAATATTGGAATAGGTAACTTTTTAATTTATCATTAAAATTTAAACTATTCTCAAATTTATGAGTAGAAAATAAATATAAATCCGAAAAATCTTTAGGTTTTTTTTTTATTTATAAATAAATTATTGTCATTCAAAAAAGTATTATATATATCAATATAGTTTTTGATTAAATCTGTAATTGTATTTGTACTGTTTAATTGTTTAATTTCTAACAAATGATGTAAAATCAAAAGTTTTAGAAACAAAAATCATTATGCATCGATATTGATCATTAATTATTTTTAAAAAATTTCAAATGATTAATCCAAAAAAAATAAATTGATGATTATAAGTATGGTCAAACCCCGACGCTTGGGCCCAGTGACCTGAAGATATTAAAACTTTTTTATTTAAAAATATATAATATTTTAAGTAATTTTCCTTAAAAAAACAAAGCGTCGTAGTGGTTACACCAACGATGGGGCAACAGCTTGAGTATGGTCCCGCATTCACTTACTTCCTTGATTGCATCATGTTAAAGTGTTGATATATATAAAAACACTTTTTGAAAAAAAGTAAATATTTTTAAAATAATAATTTTTGGATATTTTTGAAGAGCTATTTCATTTTATGGGGGTGGAAGGGCAAAAATAAATTAAAACGGCGGGTGGCAAATTTAGTTTTTTGTGGGGGGGGGGGGGGGGGGGGGGGGGGGGGGGGGCGAGGCAATGCCCCCATAAAAGGGGTGTAAATCGTGCCTGACCTATTATCCCTGGTGGCCAATCCTTGCATGCTATATTATGTCATTCCAAAAATACGTTAAAATAATTTAGCCTAGTAAACCATACCCCCCCCCCCCTTTTTTCTTCATTTATTGTTTTAATATGTTCAATTTAAAGTATTAAATTGCAATATTTTAATTTTTAATTGTAAAAGTTATTAAAATATCTTTAAATATATGACTTAAAATAACCGAGACATATCTGGCTGAAACTGATAATTTTTTGTATTCTTAAGTCACAAGCAAGTAATTCATATGGTTGCTATCGCATTGCATATTGATGCTAAAATTGTCTTATTATGAGACTTATTTACCTTAGGCTAATTTGATCATAATTTGTTATTTAGTAAAAAACATGTGTACAACAATCTAGGTATGTATTTAACAAGCGCTCATGTCTAGAAAATACTTATTTAAACTTTTTTAATTTTTTATTAATTTAAAAATAAATAAATATTTTATATATTTGGAATAAAGTAATCTGAATTTTGTAATAATTCACCTATAAATATGATATGTAAATATTGTTTTTTTATCAATACAATTTTTTTTTCCTTATGCTTAAATTTTAGGGGCTGGGGTATGATATTCAAAATTAGTCCATAGTAACCTAGAAGTCCAAAATTTATGCAAAAACTCTTAAATTGTTTTTTGGGGTTAGTATATGAAACAGGCCCGATTCTAGCTTTTCCATTTTAGGGGGGCAAAAAAAACTCGTGGGGGGCAGAAAATTTTTTTTTGCCGCCTTCGGCGGCAAAATTGGCCGTGACCTTCGGTCACGGCAAAAAATATACATGTACAACAATAGAATCCATGTTCAAAATTTTTTAACAAATTAATAGTGATTTATTATTTTCTTTTAAAAAAAATGAGTTTATAAAGTGAATATGTGAATTAGAATTAATTGTTTTCACTATCAATTGCTTAAAAAGAAACGAGATTTGAATTAATTGTAAGTATAATTTTATCATTTGGTATCATTGCGCATGAAATTAAAAATATGATATATATGAATGATAAAAATGAATTATATAAAACTTTGGATTTTAGAAAATGAAAAGTGAAATAAGCAGGCCCGATTCTAGCTTTTCCATTTTAGGGGGGCAAAAAAAACTCGTGGGGGGGCAGAAAAAAATTTTTTGCCGCCTTCGGCGGCAAAATTGGCCGTGACCTTCGGTCACGGCAAAAAATATACATGTACAACAATAGAATCCATGTTCAAATTTTTTAAACAAATTAATAGTAAATTATTATATTCCTAAATTAAAAAAAAAATGAGTTTATAAATTGAATATGTGAATTAAAATTAATTGTTTTCACTAATATCAATTGCTTAAAAAGATATGAGATTTGAATTAATTGTAAATATAATTTTATCATTTGGTATCATTGCGCATGAAAATTAAAAATATGATATATATGAATGATAAGAATGATTTATATAAAACTGGATTTTAGAATATAAGAAGTGAAATAAGATTGATTATCATGAAAACAAAATGTATAAGTATGCTAATTTGGAAGAATATATATGAAAATACACTGGTTATATATAACTAATTATTAATATTAGGGTAAAAAATTAAATAAAACATGAACATAAACGTTAAATGCGCATAAAAAAAGTTTGCAACCATGTTAAAATAGTAAGGAATAATTAGCTGATTATGAGCAGTGTATTGTGTTGATCAAACTATTTATCTTAGAGGATTTTAATTAAATTACAATATTCATCAAAATTCAACGCCCCTAGTTAAATGACGCGTTCTAAAAGAACCAAATCACCTTTAAGCAGGTCACTACTTGTCAGCCGTTATTATCATTCTTAATAAAAAATATGTGACCTCACAACTCGACGTTGTCATATAAAAATTTAACAAAATCAATAGTAACACATTCTTTGCAATTATTAAGTTTCTTATTAAAAAATTTTTGGCTAGGTCAATTTCTATAGATAATGAATTTTTTATCAATAATACTTATTTTTAAAAGAGGCTCTAATTTATTTATATCTAAAATAAAGGTTAATCAAATTTATAAAAGGAATCTAAAGATTTTTAACAACTATTATCGGTAAATAAATCAATAATATTAAAATAAAAAAAATACTTTTTACTTCATCATTAATATTTAAAATATTTTTAAACTTATGAGTAGAAAATAAATAAAAATCAGAAAAATCTTTAGGTTTAGTTTTTCTTTAATCCATAGATAAATTATTGTCATTTAAAAAAATATTAACATCGAAACAATTTTTGAATAAATCTTCAAATGTATTTTTATTTCTTTATGTTAAATTTCTAATAAATAACGGTGTATTAAATCAGAGTTTTAGAAATATAAATCGTTCTGCATTGAAATTGATCTATAATTATTTTTAATAAATAAAATAATTATTCAATTAAATACAAAAAAATAAATAGATGATTTTAAATATGGTCAAAAAACCCCGATTCGGCCCTATGACCTGAAGATATAAAAGTTTTTTTATTTTGAATTTTTAAAAGAGTATTAAATATTTGTAATTTAAAAAAAAACAATGGGCAGGTAGTGACCACACCACCAATTAAGCAACAGCCGGGGCATGGTCTCGCATTCACTAACTACCTTGATTGCATCATGTTGAAAAAATTTATGAAGGGAAGAAAAATTATCAAAAAATTTCCCTTCACTTAAATAAGACAATCTTTTACAACAAGATGCAATCGGTGGTTAAAGCAGTGAATATACGGGACATGGTGTCCAGCTATATTGCTAACCATTTTTTTCCCTGGCATTACGTTCGCCCCATCGCAGCATTGTGCGATCAGGTTCTTTGGTTTTAGATTATATTCTAACAAAAGATTGTTGTTAACTGAGAAAATTTCTGAATTGGTCACAAATATAAGCGTTCTGTAAAATCAAATTTTTCTATATATTTCTGTTAGTTTGATCTCTCTTGCGGATGAGAAGTATTAATGAATAAAAACACTTTTAAAATAAGTAAATATTTTTAAGATAATATTTTTTTAGATATTTTTGACGGAGCAAATTTAATTATATTATGTGGGAGAAATAAAATTACTATGTATTTTTTTTGGGGGGGGGGGGGCAAATTCAATTTTTTTTGGGGGGGGGGGGGGGGGGCAAACATAAAATTACTATGTATTTTGGGGGGGGGGGGCAAATTCAATTATTTTGGGGGGGGGGGCAAATTCAATTATTTGGGGGGGGGGGGCAAACATAAAATTACTATGTAATTTGGGGGGGGGGGGGCAAATTCAATTATTTTTGGGGGGCAATCAAAAACTTTGGAGGGGGGGGGGCACTGCCCCCCCAAAAGGGGTCTAGAATCGTGCCTGGAAATAAGATTGATTATCCTGAAAACAAAATGTATAAGTATGCTAATTTGGAAGAATATATTTGAAAAAAACACTGGTTATATATAACTAGTTATTAATATGTTAAAAATTAAATAAAACATGAACATAAACGTTGAATGCGCATATAAAAAGTTTGCAACCATGTTAAAATAGTAAGCGATATAGCTGATTATGAGCAGTGTATTGATCAAACTATTTTATCTTAGAAGATTTTAAAATTGCAATATTCATCAAAATTTCTCTAGTTAATGATTTTTCGTGTTTAAAAGAACCAAATCACCTTTAAGCAGGTCACTACTTGTCAGCCGTTATTATCCTTCTTAAAGAAGAAAATGTGGCCTCACAACTCGACGTTGAAGAGCCAATTAACAAACTTATAGGAAAAATGTTAAATAGATTAGAAAACGCATCATTGTAATCATATAAAAATTTAACAAATTCAATAGTAACACATTCTTGGTAATTATTAAGTTTCTTATTAAAAAATTTTTGGCTACGTCAATTTCTTTTGATAATGAATCTTTATTAATATTACTTATTTTTTAAAGAGGCTCTAATTTATATATATCCAAAAAATGGATAATCAAATTTATAAAGGGAATCTAAAGAACAACTATTATCGGTAAAAAATCTATTATCAAAATATAAATAAATTAATAATATTAAAATAAATACTTTTTACTTCATCATTAATATTAAAAATAATTTCAAACTTATGAGTAGAAAATAAATAAAAATCAGAAAAATCTTTAGGTTTAGTTTTTCTTTTATCCATAGATAAATTATTGTCATTTAAAAAAATATTAATATCAAAACAATTTTTGAATAAATTTTCAAATGTATTTTATTTCTTAATTGTTTAATTTCTAACAAACAATGGTGTATTATATCAGAAGTTTTAGAAATAAAAATCGTTCTGCATTGAAATTGATCTATAATTATTTTTAATAAATAAAATAATTTTTCAATTAAATACAAAAAAATAAATAGATGATTATATATATGGTAAAAAAACCTCGATTCGGCCCTGTGACCTGAAGATATAAAAGTTTTTTTATATTTAATTTTATAAAGAGTATTAAATATTTTTGTGTAATTTAAAAAAAAAACAATGGGCAGGTAGTGACCACACCACCAATGGGGCAACAGCCGGGTTATGGTCCCGCATTCACTAACTACCTTGATTGCATCTTGAAAAAATTTATAAAGGGAAGAAAATATATCAAAAAAACCTTTCATATCACTTAAAGTTTAAAGACCATCTTTTGCAACAAGATGCAATCGGTGGTATGCAGGGAATATACGGGACATGGTGTCCAACCATTTTGCTCAGAGATACTTAAACACCACCTTTTTCCCTAGACATTACTTTCGCCCCATTGTAGCATTGTGCGATCAGGTTCTTTGGTTTTAGATTATATTCTAACAAAAGATTGTTGTTAACTGAGAAAATTTCTTAGGAAGCTTTCTGTAAAATCAAATTTTTCTATATATTTCTATTAGTTTGATCTCTCTTGCGGATGAGAAGTATTAATGAATAAAAACAGTTTTAAATAAAAAGTAAATATAGATAATATTTTTTAGTTATTTTTGACGGAGCAAATTTAATTATATTATGTGGAAGAAATAAAATTACTATGTATTTTGGGGGGGGGGGGGGGGGGGGGGGAATTATTTTTGGGGGGGCAAACAAAAACTTTTGGGGGGGGGGCACTGCCCCCCCCAAAAGGGGTCTAGAATCGTGCCGGATATGAAACAAATTTTACAAGATTGAAAAAAAAATATTTAAAAAGTGTAAATAAAATTTTGTGAGGAAATATTGTATATCTTAATTTTGAGCTATATATCGGGAAATATTGAGTCTCTTTATTATAAGTAAATATATTTAATAAAACATTAATTATAGTCTTAATCACATTTGTAGTATACGAACAAAGAACATACGACGCAGGTGCCCAAAAATAACTTTTACGACATTGTAAATTATACTTACCTGATGTTTTTTAGTTTCCTTCCTTCCAATATTCATTTTTTGGGCGTAATCTGTAATTTTTACATTTTAAAATTGTCTCATTTCAACCAATTTTAACAGCAAAAATACTTAATGTAAAACCTTATGCGCACGAACAGATGTCTCAAAAATCATATAATTTACCCTGTGGCGAAGGTATCATAATTAACTTTAGATGAGTAATAAGGTAAATGACTAGCGCTTAAATAAAATATATTGTTAGGCAGAGGCGTACGCAGAAATTTTCTAAAAAAGAGCAAATTTTTATGGAAAAAAGGGATCTCAACTTTTATATATTATGTGTAAGTTAGTAAATTATTATATTGCGACTAGCTCCATAGAAATATGTTAGACCCCCTCTAGTGCTGCCCCTTACCACCTCTCTAATAAATATTCATTTTCTTATCAAATATTATTATATTTTGTTTTCATTTTGAAAAAGTTAAAACCAGATATATCAAAAACGATTCGTTTATATTTAAAATAATAACACTGGACAACAAAAAAAACAACATAAACGATTTTTTGAGGGTTTTGTAGAAAATTTTTTTGCGATAACGATCCCGAGTTTAGTTTTTTTTTCTAAGGCTTCCAATTTTTTTTAAACCGCGTTCAAAGTTCAGAAAAAAATTCAATAAATTTTTTTTACTATTAATTCTACAAAAAATTTATTGGCATACTTAGATTCCTTATAAAAAAACATATCTAAAAAAGGTTATTTCATAAATTTTTAGCAATTTACTTTCAAGTTATTTATGATCAAAAAACGGAGTTTATGACAAAAACCACTAATTTTACAAAAATAAAAAAAAAAAAAAATTTTAATATTTAAAAAAAATTCAAACCCCTTACGTTAATAATGAATGTTTTCGTTATCTAAATATATTTTTAAACTTTTACTACCCATAGGTTTTATGATATAAAAGCCCAAAATACCCAAAAAATTGAAAAATCTCAACTTTGACACCGAATAACTAAAAATCTGAGGCCTTAGCTTAAATTTAATTATATTAAATTTCAAAAAAAAACAATCCTGGCCGTGCTCTTAGTTACATTAAATATTCTTTTGATTATTTTTTAAAAAATGCACATTTTAATATTTAACAGTCGTACATAGATTTTTATTGCACTATATACTGTTTTTTAATCATTTTATCAATCTAATTTTGATGTGAATCAATGATCACCTATAATCAATGAAAATATTTATAGGTATTATAATAAATTTTATTTAATTGTGTATTTATAATTGAATTTAATTTACATGCCTAGCACAAAAGGGAAGATATTTTTTGGATTTATTGTTATAAATAAAAAATATTTTTATATGGTTTTCTTCTGATTTTTATTTTAAACAAAATGCTGAAATAATATAGGGTTGTGCCTTATAAAGTTACATATTTGTCACAAATATAACCTACATGTATTCAAAAATTCTCTTGGCAAACCATTGGGATCGTTTAGGGAACGATCTATTTCATTTGGCCGTTATTATGGGCATTGCCGCATGGCACACATATGGAAAAACAAACCGCTCTTGGAGAGTTTTAACCTCCGAAGATTAATCATTTTTAATGGCAAACAAATTAATATACCCGAAAAATGGCTACGGAAAACGGAACTTTTACCTGCATGTTACGATCCTAGTTTTAGTATAAGTCTTACTTTATCTGGTTCAGCTAATATGATTTAAGGTTACCTGCAATCTCACCTGTATTTTAGACATATAGAAGATTTGATTAGATGTCAATTTCGTTTTCACGCACCTTTGAAAGATCATGCAAATCGTGTATTGAAACAAATTGCTTTCGTATTTGAGCATGTATAAGCCAATCTGCAAGTTGAACTTCAAAACTTTATTAAAGGTACCAAAAATTCGCATAATTACGGGTCAAACCTAAGAACTTTTTTCGAATTTCAATTCATATACAATTTTTGAATCAAGCATACATGATTATACTACCGAAGTAGCTAAAAACATATCAAGAATTGGTATTTCCCCAACGCGACCGAAAAATACATTGGAATCTTATAATTCTGTTATTTGGCTAAGCGGTTCTAACCACAACACACTGGGCAATAATTCTCCCCAAATCCAACATCATAATCATATAATTTGATCTAATTTATAAATTAACGGACAATCAGGGCTGGGAAAAAAAATTAAATGGGCTTTTTTTTAACAAGTTTTTGGGTTTTTTTTCCAAATGCCCATAAACTCGTGGGCATGGCAAAAGAAAAGCCCCTTTTCTTGCTTAAAGAAAAGGGGCATGTTTAAAAAAAGCCCCTTCTCTTAAAAAAAAACTCCTAGGAGCTTTAAGAAAAAATAACCCACCCATCAAAATTTTAAAATTATTATAGAAAACATAAAATGGGTTTTTTGGGGCTCTTTTTAAGAGCCACTTTTTGTGGGTTTTTTTTGCCCCTTTTCTTTGTAAGGGCTTTTTTTGAATTCTTATTTTGGCCCTTTATTTTTGCCCCCCTTTCTTTTTTTATGTTTTAGGGGAAAAAATGAGCCAAGGTTTTTTGGCTCATTGTTTTCCCAGCCCTGCGGACAATGTGGAAATAATTAAGGGTTATCGCCCAGAATTGCCCCTAACTTATATCTCGATTCATGTGAGGCGTGGAGATTTTCAAAATAACGGTGGACGAGTTGTCGTTAGTCGAAATTGGCTATAAAAAGCTATGAGTTGGACTTACCCAGTGATATTTTGCAATTTATCCCAATATCTGGGCTGTTTTACCTCCCAAATTTAATCATTTCCATCGGCTTTTCCTTATATCCATTTTTAGTATCATCCAACATAGAAAATTTCAAAAATGTGGAGAACTAAAATATAAGCTATGGTGAACCCTAGGTCCAACGCTTGTGTGATATATTTACTTAACTAAGTATTGAGTGGTATAGAGCATAGTAGTTGGCGAAAAAGCCGCAGTCTGTTTAAGCGTGTGAAGCCACCCGGCTAAAATAAGGGGTAAAACCTTGACGAATAAGTCCTCTAATAGGGAAAAAAGATTTGGGGGCAACTACGACCGGTCTTTTTATGATTGCCAAAAATGTTATGCTTAATTGAAATAACGTCATACGTTACAATACTAACCTTAAAAAAAATGGACGTTAGTCATGTACCTCGCGCTTTTCTTACCCAAATTAATTTAACTCCTAATGCATAAATATTACTTACATAGAAATACACCAATCCCATATTTGTGGTATGTTCGAACGATGTTACCTGGTGTGTCAATAACATGGCCTCCTTTCCATACAATATAGCATACGTGAAAAGCCAATCACCTGTCCAAGATTTTGCCGTGCTTGCTCATTGCAATCATTCCATTTTCGGGTTTAGTTCGTTTGGATGGTGGGCCGCGTACCTGGCTAACGGTGACACCTATTACCAAAAAACGAATGCCCTTAACACGGGAGCTGGTGGAGCACCCTCAAAACTCGGAATATTTTATGCCACATTGGATTGCAATATGAAAGGATTACATATTTACAAAAAAAAATCAAATATGACTAAACGGTAATCGAAAGGAATTCATTTTTAACTCACAGATGAACAAATCTTTAAAAGAATCAAGTATTGCCCTGTTATAACACAAGTCAACATGGATGGCACAACCATTTTATAAAAACATAAAAGAATTTATCTCCATAATGGCTATATACATATTTCGTTTTTCTTAATTTCTTACGCCTTGGCTCCTCTTACATCCGTCCATATCGAAAAAATGGCCTTTTTTGACCAAATTGACAGATCGAGTATACCCTAAGAAAGAAAAAATTTAAGAATCTTTTTTTCAAATCCCTTGTAGCTAATTATAATTATTAATAAAAATATTTTATTAATATATCAAGCTCTTACATCAGCATTATAATACAATATATTTTGCTTCCAAACTTAGGACACGATATATTAACAGTTTATAAAAGTTTTATTTGAAGTTTAAATTTAACAATTTAGCTGTTGTATATATCAAAAATAAAATCATTTTATTTTTGTTTGAATCTTTTTTTTTTTCGTTTTTTTTCTAAAATTTTCAATGATTATAGCTGATTAACTAAGTTTGATTTACAGTAAACGAATTTGAAAATTCCTAGGATTATGATCCCCGTAGTTAGCTTATAGCTCTCAAAAATTGTTGACCTGTTTAAAGGCCACGTTTATCAGAAGTTTTTTTTTGTAAAACTTTGAAATTTTTTTTATTACTTAAAAGGTATATTATGGGCTTAACTTTAATAATTTTCAAATTATGCTTTTTTTTTAAATTAAATAAATAAAAGTATAACGGCCTAAAGAGTTACTCACTACCCCGTTTTCGTTTTTTCGTCAAAGTTTCAATTATAAAAAATGAGTTATTCACGAGTCAAAAATTCAGCCAAAATTGCTCGGAGTTTTATTAATTTTTATTAAAAAATGCCAAATGTTCTGAATTTTATGTTGCTATTTTAAAGTTGAAATTAATTTACAGAAAAAATTAAATTGCATTGCAATATATTACAAAAAAAGTTAACTAATTTTCGACTAATTGATACAATGGAAAATAAAATGAAAATAATACCAAACCAAAATGACAAATATAAAAACGTTTTATTATTATAGAAATACGGTGGTTGTGATAATAATAAAAAACAAATCATAAATGTTAAGGTATAAGGATAGTATTAGTGGTGATTTAAAAATTAGTAATAATCAAAAATTTATAATGAAAATTATAGGTATAAGGAATTATGAATGCAAAGGTTTACATGTTTTATTATGAATTTAATAAAAATGTATTTAGGCAAAGATTAATTAGAAAAATAATGAACTAAGAAAGTAAATAAGATAAATTTTCAAGAATTTGATAAAATATATTTATGTAATTAAAAAAAATGTAAAAAACACATTCCGACTTAGGATTATGGGTAAACCCAAAAACAATAATTATCTTATTCGTATTTTAATAACAAAAATAAATCGAAAAATCATTTAATGTTTTCCTATCAAGAAATGGTTATTTGAAATAAGCAAAATTATTTATAAATCATTACAAGCTTGGTTAATATAAATTTAGACATATCTTCTCATATAAGGAATTAACTATTCAAAAGTTTTCTTTTATAACATGCGTAAGGGAAAAATACCTTTCAACTTTTGTTTCAAAAAAAAAATAGAATTTGGATGGGTTTTAATTTAAGAAAGATTGGGTATGAGCAAACTAAATTTATATTAAAATAAAAGGTTTAAACAACATTTAAAAATTTAGATAATATTTAATAGTTTCCATAAACAAATTCTTTAGTTATATTTAGCTAAATATGCTTCAAGAAGCACCGAAAATTTTTAAATATTATCAAGATATTTAGATCACGATAGTCTTATGTCAAATGAGGTTATTCGAATAAAAAATTGAATTCAAACTGATAAACCGAGAAAGGAGATAAGAGGTCTATAAAAAATAAAGATTATTTTTAGCGATCTTTTATTTTTAGGGTATCAGAATTAATATCATAACTAGGTCAAAACGACATCAGGGTTGTTATTGGTGAGAGAAGTTGCAGAGGGTACCAAGGAACTTGAAAGAGATGATGAATGACTGCCACCTATATTAAAAAAAAAAAGAAAATTTGCCGATTGAGTTTGAAATATCGACCAATTTGGCAATGTATAATGATATGCTTAAATTCAAAAAAAAACACAAGCCTTCTGTGCTTTAGAAGGCAAATTAAACATACAACTGTTTAAATAAGAACAAAAAAATCAGGCAACTTGTTCTGCTTGATTAAGCAATCTTATCATTAAAATAACTTGTTATTGCTTTCCACCATATTTCCATTCGTATAAAACATTAATTAGAGAGATATAAACAATAAAAACACCGCGAATTAAGGAGCTGGTCATCAAAGCGTAATATATAATTTTTGTTAGTAGTAGAATTAATTAAAAAAAACTCTCCCTTAGAAATAAATATACATATATTCGTTTAATAGAGGTCTACAAAATTTAGAAAAGGTAAATAATATACAGTATAGTATCTGTTTTGCCATACATAGAAAGCCTTGCATCTCAAAAGAAATAATTATAAAATTTGGAAATTAAAGATTTTGCAATTGCGAAAATCTTTTTTAAATAACTTTGTGATTTTCAAGATAAAAAAATTGTTTCGATTTAGTATTTCGAATAAAAGGTTGTTTTTTTTTGCTTAAGCTGTATAAATTTGTTTTATAATAATTAATGTTTTGTTTTAATGGTCTGAAAGGTTTCATTTTCAAAATTAAGGATATTTTTTTTTATTTGAGTGTTTTAAAATGCCATATTTTTCTAACGGTCAATTGATTGAGTTATAATTAGGTAGCGTATATTCGCAGGTAACTTGACATTTTGTTTTTTTTTCATCTCTTATATCTCCCATCGTTTTAAGGCGGAGCGAACAGGTATCTTATTTTATCTAACCTAACAACTTTTAGATATATTTTTTAAATAAAAAACAGAAGCTTATAAGATTCTTAATTTTTTATATACTTAGAATAGGTAATTTAACAGAATATCTAAATTATCTATTTTTTAAACTTTTCACGGCTGGGAGAAACAACAAAAATCAGATGTAAATGTAATTTTCTAAAATATAAATTAAATTTTTAATTACATCAAACTTGATAAATTAGGTTATGCAAATTGCTTTGCACCCCAACTTCTAAACAGTTTACCAGGTTAAAACAAAGGTTATTTACAGCTTGAAATTATATATAACAAATTGTATTCAATATTTTAATTATTAAATCATGTTTAATTTTGTTTTCCTCAATTTTCTTTATAAATTTTCAATATTTATAGCAAGCTTGCAAATGACCCAAAAAAGGGTAGACGGTCTATAACATTCGATATAAGCCTAGATACAATTAATTACTTAATATTTTTGAAAATATCTATGGAGCTTTATGTAATTCAATTTCTCAACTAGCAACTATCTATGGTAACACGATAGATTTATACAAAAATATAATTCGTAATATGTATACCCCCAAGCGAAGACGTTTTACTATGTTGCTGGTTCGAGGTTTCATCCTTATGTATGGTTATTGTGGGCTGGACCCTGGGCGAAATGCGGGTGTTGATGGTGATGGCCAGTAACGGAAGTTTCACCGTTCATGGCGGCATTCGTGGTGCCATCGCCGATTCGGCCTCCATATGACTGTTGTTATTGTTAGCAGCTGATGCAGTTTTGATTTCCATAAGGTTGGATGTAGAGCTATCTAGTCCATCTTAATGCGCTTAAAAAGAAAGGTTTGTCTTTGAAAAAAAAATTTAATATGCATCTTTATTTTATATGATTCGCAAATTTTACGTTACAATAATTTCTTAAAACTATTGTCTTATGATAATTATTTTACAAATAACTCATCTTTTTTGTTTAAAATTTAGAATAACTATATATGACGAGGATCAAATAAATTTTTTGGTAAAAATATAAAAGTCAATTAATAAAATTCAAAAAAAAATCTTTTGCTATCAATAAGACTTTTTAAAAGTAATAAATAAAATTTTACAAACAAAAAATACATCTATACAACCGGCATCACAATCCAAAAGTTTTGAGTTACAGCATCTATACGAAAATGATGACACATCCGAAAACGATAAAAACTCATCTACATCCTCGCACACGAAAAACATAATTTCCGAGAACAAAGACTTACCCATATCAAAAAATAATCTTAATCTTCCTAATAAACATGAATCTGCCTCCAAGAGAATGTATATATAAAATTTTATGGGAATCGGTTTTGTCGGTAGAAAGTTATCGGGGATCAAAAATTAAAAAACGCGATTTTTTAAATTGCTTCGGGCGGGCGACCCATAGGACCTAGGCGCATAAAAGATACGTATGAACCGATTCCACCACCTAGAGAATCTACATGTAAAATTTCATAGGATCGGTTTAGCCGTTTTTCAGCTTACTGGTAACAAAAATTTTGATGCTTAAATTTTATATATATAGATTAATTATGTATCTTATAACTTGAATTTGGTTCAAATATTATTTTTTATCTGTTTTGTAACAAAAATCATTTCACGTCAGAATTGACAAAAATAAACGAAATCTTTAAATGTTCTGCCTATATTCTGAAATTTTAGATTTTACAATCTATCTCATACGTTAGATCCGTTGCTAGAGATTTATTTTACTAAAAATAATGTTTAACATGCAATTTTATCATCTCGAGAAATAAAGCCTCGTAAATAAGACATGAGTGTTTGTTCATTTTTTGCCGTCCCTCACCCATTACATAACGAGACAATATGAATCATTTTTAACACAGGTTAAGTAAATTATAAGCTTCAACACTGATTTTCATTAAATATTTATGATAGAGACGATCATAATTTCTAAGAAAAATAATTTGATTTACAGCATATAATCGCCCAAGTGTGTATACAATTAACTTTTTTTGTTAAAGACCAGGCGACAGGTATTTATAAAAGTAACCCCAGCGCCTCTCAAATTTATTAATGTAACATTCTTTGGAAACGATTTTCAATGGGTTAAACCGTTCCACTAAAACAGATTTTTCAAATGCGAAATTGGAATCAATTTATAATTAGTATTCCGTCATGACTGGGGATACTTTTTGCTATTTTTCGTATCGACTTGTCTAGCTCAATGCCAAACATCCCAGCCTTGCACGCAAGTGAGTTATTAGGTCCAGTTCCGTGCAAGGGCGGCTAATTAATGGGAGAAAAGCACACGTGGTCCATCCACTTTGAAGTTTTGTAGTGGCCGGTTTGGTAGGCCTTAAACGATGTGTCAAAAGTACAGAGCCTAGCGCCTAAAAACTTAAGTCGCCGGAGTGCGAACTAATCTCACTATTTAACCCGTCGGTAATTTTAATTGCTTTGCTCGAATTAGCAAAACACAAAGCCCTAGTAAATATGGGACCCCTAAGTTAAAAATATGGAAGGGGGAAACCTCAATTTCACTTTTTTTGTTTATGTACATGGTGGCTTTATATCGTTTCTCGACTTGATACGGTTCAAAATGTATTCTAAGTAATGGCACGTGCAAAGTGAGTTTCTATTTTGGTAAAATTTTAAAAATTCTAAAAATTTTAAAAGTTTTATTTTTTTCAACAAATTTTTGAAAACTTTTTATTTCAGAAATAGCATTTTGTGTGCATATACTAAATTTGGCAACTTTTTAAGAATTTGCGTTTTTTACAAAAATTTTTTTTTCAAGATTTTGAAAATTTTACGAAAATAAAAACTCACTTTGCACGTGCCCTAAACAAAAATAAAAAAAAGTTAAGAAATACATTCATGAATGCATAAATTTTTTTGCGTGGTGAAATTTTCAGAGCTCAAAGATGTTTTTAATAATGAATGTTATTGTTAAGTATTTTTCTTGTTAGGTAGATTATAATCACCTAAAATACCAAAAAAAATCTATTTTTTGACACCATTGAAGTACTAACAATCTAAGACATTGAAAAATTAATGGACAATCCAATCAGCACTAAATACTTACGATTTATAATTTCTATTGCATAATTCAAATTTTATCTCATTATTTCATATGTTTTATTACACAGGTCATGAAAACCTAAAAGCATGCATCCCTCTGATAGCCTCAAATATATTTTCCTATTCTATGTTTCTTCCACCTCCGGCTCCTTAAATCTGTCTATATCGGGACCAAAGTGATAGATCTTAATAAACCTAAAAAGAAATTTAAGAATTTATTTTCATGTAAAAATCCTTGTAACTTATATATATCATCACAAATAAATGAGAAATTTTTTTTTGTGTATCAGGCTTTTGCATCAGCATTTATATAATGGAATATTTTGCGTCCAGATTTAAATACGACACGAGATAATATCGGTTACTAATAAAAATATTATATAAAGTCAAATTTAACAGTTTAGCTGTTATGGATATGCAAAAAAAAAATTTAATATTTTTTGTTTATAATTTTTTTTTTACATTTTTTAATGTTAATAACTTAAAAACTAAGTTTAATTAAAAAAACCGTTAACGGATTTAAAAATCCTTAAGGTGGCAGATTTGATCTCTGTAGTTAACTCATAACGCTGTTGAACTGTGCTACAGGTAACAAACATAAGCAATGTTAACAAATATATTTGATAAAATTAAAGAGAGTATTTCTGGCAAATGTGTATGCAATCCGTTTTTTGGAGATATCTCGCGAAGATTAAAAAAAATGTCATATATTTACAAAGCATAACCAGTGTTTTACAAATGTTAACAAATTAGAGTAGCTAACTTCAGAAATCAGATCAGCCATCTTAGGGCTTTGAAATTCCTTTATTCCGTTTTTTCAAATTTTAACATTTTTGATAAAATTGTAAGAACGAAGAGAAAGGGAAAACTCATTAAATGAAATTATATTTATAAAAAAAATTGAACTGTTTTCAAACTTTGGATAGTATTTAATAACGATGCCAAAAATTTATCGTGTCAAAAAGGGTGACCAAAGGCCAGCTCGGCCCGTATTTACAACGCCCCAAAATTATATAGCTGCAATTTGTATGCTTTATATATGTCGATAAAATCAGAGACAAGTAATAACCTTTTATTGTGTAATATATATCATATCTAATTCTCGTTATAGTTATATAAAAAAAGAGACAATATGCCCAGTTTGGTCCTAAAATTCCACTAACATAGCCCAAGCCACGTTTTTAACGGTCGTAAGAATATCTATCTGAACTAACTTATGAATTTAAAGCTGCCCTACTAGAAGTTTATGAAAATTTTTGATGAGCACTATGGTCGAGATAAAATTAAATTAAGATAACGAATCCCTTACGATGCAATGATCAATTAATTGTTAAATGGGCTATTTTACTAAATTAACTAATGCCCTACGACATTTACCTACATACCTCGTGAGTCTTTTTATTTTCAGCACCTGGCCACACCTAAAATAATAAATGTAATAATCGAAGCAAAAACTGCCGGCAAGTAATAGGTTAGCCACATTGTATCGGAAGGATGTGTTTGTGTCGAAAGCATTGGCACAGCCCGATGCGTACCAAGCTGTCCTCATGCAAGCTTTGGGTACCAAACACACTAGGGTCCAAGTCATGATAGCTATCACAGCTTTGGTCGGGTCGTCCATCTTCCTATTGCCAGGGATTCCATTGGGTGAACTCGGATTCGTCTGTGGGGTGAGACACCCTATACGGTTAGTTGTCGAAGTTCCGAATAATTCATTTTGTATTATACCTTGGTGGGGCAGAACGGGCGCGAAAATGACGGCGAGGAGGTTAGAATGCGGAGCCATGCTTAGGAACGATTTCTGAGATCGTGAGCCATTATAAATCTTGTTTTTATTCCAACAGAGACAGCTGTTTACGATTGCCCTTACGGTTTTAATGTATTGCGAATAACTCCTTGTTTTGGCTCCTAATGATCCACCGGGATATATCAAATTTTTGTAGTGTTTCCTATAGTTAATATACAATTTTAAGGTCTGTAAAGCTAAAAAAAACATACTCCAGGTCTAAATTTGTAAATATCAATCAAAGCCTTTAGCCCATTTCACAAATCTCATATTCATATCCAAGGACACTGAAATGTTTTAGTGGGCAAATGAGATTCATTCAGGGCTTGCGACCTTTTACATCTTATCTTGTTTCCTACATTTAGGTCAAGCAGAGCTGAGAGCCTGGTTGGGTGATCGTTATCGAATCTCAAGGCCATCCACGGAGCGTAGACGCCAAAACTTAGTGTTGGGTTGCATTTCGTTCAATCTTGCGGGATTGGCAGTTAAAAATGAAAGCAAAACCCTGGCGGGTAAGCTATTCCTATCGGAGGGGAACTCTAATATCCAACCATGCCTATGCATAAATTAATTCAGAATGTGTAAAATAAAAAGGGGGGCTGATCCTAATAACTAACCTGTAATTCAGGATGATCGCAATTTTGAGCAGGCATAAAATGATCAATGGTACAAATGTGGTAATTATTTCGACACCTGCCGCATAGGTCCCTAAAGTAAACGCCTGTTCGTCTCGGTAATTTAAGCTAAAATAGAATTCAAAAAACGTTCGTTCGTATGTACCATTTTCGTAGGTGAAGGGTTCATTATCCATTTCCCTCAAGTCCTCCAAATATTCCGAGAAATAGGAAGAAGGACATTTTTGGAACAGGTAGAAATAATTCCAGGAATTTTCTCCGTCTATCGAATGATTGAAGGAAGCCTCACATTGTTGCCACGTTGTCAGGTTCTGCAAGCTATTGAAAGGTGCCCAATTAAATAAAGTACAGAGGTGTTTTTTTTCTCATATCACCACCCACTCCCACCTACAATGGTTAAGAAGCGCATAGTTTGTTAATTGATTATAAATTAGTGTATCAATAAAATAACGCATATTTTAAAATCTCACTCATTCATCTTTTTTTGCTCAGTGATGCTTATTCGCCTGTTTTGAGAAGCAGCAGATTAAGCTGATTTCAAAATATTCTGTAGAAATTGTTCATTTTTACTTCTTGTTTATAGGTCAACAAATTATATAAAGGACCTAACTTTCAGAATCAGACTTTCCACTTCAGGAAGTTTAAAAAACCTTTCACCTATTTTTCTAATCAAACTTATTAAGCCAGCTATAAACTTAAAAAAATTTAAAAAAATGTTTAAAAAACAAAAAATATATATAACTTTCAAAATTCATTACAGTTACTGTTATAAAAATAATGTTTTCATTTAAAATCGATTATACCGTGTCCTATTCAAGTTGGAATGCCAAATAATCTATATTAACCTAAATGGTGTAAGATCTTGTGGTGTAATAAAAAACTTGTAAGTTACAAGTAATTATAATAGAATTCTAAACTTATAATCATAGGGTTACATTGAGGTCGTATCCAATTTGGTGAAATTTGGCCATTTAATATATATAATAAATTAGCTTAAGTCTAAGGAAGTTTTGGTATATGTATGAGATAATACTATCATAAGGATTATTTCCCCCCAGTGTCATAGTTTTCTTTTCTCACTCATATATTTTTGTCGACCTGTGTAATAGTTAAAAAGGGTTTTTGACCTAAGAGCGTACCCAACCTAATGTGCCGGCCCCAACCCGCGTAATTTAGAGGGCTGGACAAGATCCTAAATTTAAAAAAGAATTACTGGCTTGGCTGGACCGATTTTTCATACATCATATTGCCTTTTTTTAAACTTTCAATAATACTTAAAATGATAAATTTATTATGTCAAGATAAAGGGTATTTTTGCACTCTGATTATAATTGATAAAATTATAAAGCACAAACTTATAATTTAAAATTTTCGGGCCGTATTTGTAAATTTGGCCTGGGACGGGTTGGCGCAACTAAAATGAGAAATCAAACTTTTGGTCGGGCTCTAGATTTAACAATGTCCGGGCGAGGCCAAAATATGCCCAATTTAACTCTATTGTCAATTAACAGCTATTTCGCAATTACACAAACATAAATGTCTGAAATAAGAAGTTGATGAAAAGATAGGAGCATACATCCCCATCATCTCCTTATCTAATATACATTTTCCATTCGTATTTTCTTCCGTCCTAGGTTTAGATCCGCATATCAAAAAAATGGCCTTTTTTGACCAAATTGACAGATTTTGCGACCTCGGGAATACACTAAAAAGAAAAATTTTAGGAATCTTTTTTTTTTCATTCGAAAATCCCTTGTAACTGATAATCAATATTATTGAGAAATAAAAGCTAAATATATCAGGCTCTTTTGTCGGCATTAAGATAATAAATATTTCGCATCCAAACTAATGGCACATATTATCGGTTTTTAATAAAAAAATTTGGAAGTTTAAATTTATTAGATATTATGAATATGCAAAAAAAAATCAATTTATTATTATTTTTGAATCTTTTACTTTGTTTGACTTTTAAAATTTTCATTGTTTATAGCTAATAACTATTTAGTCGCACAAATTAACAATTTTTTGAGAGTTATAAGCTAACTAAGGAAATCAAACATGCCATCTTAGGGATTCTCAAATCAGGCTCCCGTTTTTTTAATCAAACTTAGTTAGTCGTTAAACATTGAAAATTTTAGAAAAAATGCCAAAAAAACAAAAATTTATAAACAAAAATAAATTAAATTTTTTTTTCACATTTAGCACAATAACATTTAAATTCAAACTTCAAATAATATTTTTATGAAAAACCGATAATACATTGTGTCTATTTTAATTTTTGACTCGAAATTCTGGCGAAATATTCCGTAGAAGATGATGGAAGAGCTTGATAAATTAAACTTTTTATTCCTCATGAGATGATAAATATAAGTTACAAGGGAGGTTATTCTCAAAATCGCAATATTTTTCAAAAAGGTTATATTTTCGATATGGACGTAAAGAGCCAAAGGCGGGAGACGTTAAGAAAAACGAATAGTATACATGAGATAAAGCCGTCATGAGGATATATTCTTTTATTGTTTTCATACCATTCACTTTGCTGACATCAACATTTGTTGACTCCTGTGTTGGAAAAAACGGTGAACGAATTTCAAGATCCTTATGATGGAAGGTTGATACCTGTGGTTATCTCATAACTCTCGTAATTTTGTTGACCTATGTTATAAAATATGATTTTACCTGCCCAACTAAATTATTTTTTTTTATTGATAGTTGTTTTTAAAAAATTTATTTTGTTCAGCTACAATGTACTTTCTAACCTGAATTCCCTAACTTAAACAGTCTAACGCGACACACCCAGAATTGTCAGTAATTTAAACATGCAAATGGGGTCCGGGCTTTGTTTAGTTAATCATGTGGTTGTTACATATACATAAATCATCGGAATGTGTTTTAGGCAAAGCTAAGAAAAGGGCCATTTTCATAGAAATCTCACTGTTTTGTGTTAAAATTTAATGTTAGATAAGGAAGGTCATAGTTATATACTTAAACAACTAAGCCGAAATTTAAAAAAATGATTCCCAATCTTATAAATAAAAATACTATTAATAAATCAATAAATAATAATAATTAATTAGAGATTTATGTACCACCAGGTAAGCGTTTCTTGTAGCGTCTTATTATAAATCATCGTGGGTGTGTCATAAATGATTATACGCGTGGCATTCCTGGTTAACGGCAATATCACGAGACTCAAATATTCGAGGATCATGGAGACCGCGATGTAAATGCCATAGGTGACGAGCAACAAATGGGCCAACTTCGGCGTGCCGGCCCACCATTTTCGGTTGTATTGCATGGTACGAGCCACAAGGAGGTATCTGTCAAGCGAAAAACAGGCCAATATACCCAAACCAAGTCGTATGAAGTAACCTAGCAGGATTTGCGTCCATAATTCCGCTCTGGCAAAGGCTAGGGTGTATTCCAAATACTCTCGTTTTGAGGCTAACAGAAGGCCTCGAAGCTGTGCCTGAAGGAAGCAACACGCAAGGTCCGAAAGGAAAAGCCATTTCAGGTAAATGTGAGCCACGGGTGTAACGGAGACAGATGTCAAAATTTTATTTTTGTTCTTCCATCTACCGCGTAATTCTTTTTGGTATATCATGAAAAGTGCCAAAGAATTGCCAATTATTCCGCTAATCAGCATTGATGATATAATGATACTGAAGGGTTCGCTTTGAAACATATAATTTTCTTTGCATATATCCAAATCTTTTATTTTACAATTATTACCATTTAAAAGTAAAATTAAAACTTAGTAACGTTGGAAAAAATATTTCCAATGTTTATTTATTCGTAATTCTGAAGATTGGAGGTGCATTCTATGAGACAAAGCAAAGTATCGATCTAAAAAGCCTATGTGGTTATTAGTGAAAGGGTAGATATCCAAGGAGATAAAAAAAAAGCCCTATTGTAACGGGCCTTCCATAAGAATTAATGATATTAAGAAAGGATAATTTGAAACAAAAAATAAAAATAGTAAATACGATTTATTTTTATCAATCGTATCCAATCTATTTCATATTCTTAAGGCGCGTTCGGACTTTATTCGTTTTTTTACAAAATAATTTAAAAACTCTAAGAATTTAAAGTATTTTACATAAAAAATTATTACCATTTTTTAACAATATTCAATAGTCAAAGCATTTGATCTAAGTATATTTGAAATCTTATTTTTGTTTCTTTATTTTGACCCAGCTAGTAACATTTCAACAAGACTTAAGAAATCGAAAAAATTTTCAGCATTGAATCAATATTTATTTTTAAATAAATTTGGCAATTCTTTCAAAATATAGTCAGAAGGCGCCCTTATTAATTAAAATGGAAATTAAAAATGTTAGTTTGATTAAAAAAATCGCTAAAAATTTCTATAAATGAGTTATTTAAAAACCTCAGTTCAAGTCATATAAGAGATAGCTTAATAGAAAAAAGAATATAAAAAATGGCAAAACAAAAGTAGATGTGTTTAATGATGAACGAAATTTCAAAGACTTTACCTGGGTGGGCGCATACCTCTGAATTTATGCGTCCACATTTGGGCGTGGGAGTTAACCTTTTTTTTGAAAATTTTCCCCCACTTAAACCCTTTTATTCACTTATTTTTAATGCTAATTATTATGATTAACAACTTAAAAATTCGTTTTATGTCGACAAAAAAATTTTTTTTATTGTTCGAAAAATTAAAACAAGCTTAAATGCGCCCCGCCCTTTAGGATAAAACCTTTTAATAATATTTTCTAATCGCTCTCGCTCTCAAAATTAAAGCACATTAATATATAATAACCAGCCGTAGTAGATAAGTTCTGAAAAAGAAAAAAAAGGACTACTTGATAATTATGGTCCGAAATAATTCCGTTTCCACAGGTGTGACAGGAGAAGTAACATAGATTTTGAATCACCTCCCTTCCTAACCAATTACAAATTTATGAACACCATTTTATAAGGAAAAAAAACGAATTTTGTAGTCAAGCCTTGGACACTGTCGTTTTATTGGGCGTAAAAAAATGGGAGATGAATGAAGAAACTTTCAAAAAAAGGCCAGCAGACTGTTATATTCACCCACGCCAAATATTAGTATTACGAAAAAAAAATCATTACTTGCCATGGCAGTAAGGCCCCCGTTATTTTCATTTTTCTAAATATTGAACTTATCGAAACACATGGTATTTATAAGGTGTTATAGCAATTCTGTCTCGAACTAAGTAATATTTTTAATTCTTTACTAAGCGTAATTTTGAAACACTTTTTTTTATCTAAAAGTAACATGCGATTTTATGATATTTGTTTCAAAGAGTAAAAGCTATATATAACGCAACTCTACAACCGCTCTAACTTTTTACATGCATGTGTGATTAATTCAAACTCACATACAAAATTTAGTATATTATTTGATGTGATTATATACTTAATCTCAATCCAAAATTAAATAACATCTAACCCTATTTTTATATTTACCTAGGCCTAAAATTTTCTTAACTTTAACTTAACCTCAATCTAACAAATATCTACAAACTGAATGGTATGAATTATCAGTAAAAACATAGTTTTGCATATACCACAGGTCAACAAAATTTTGAAAGTTATGAGTTAATTGCAAAAATTAAACCTGCCATATTAGGGACTACTTTCCCTTACCGTTTTTTTAATTAAACTCAATTAGTTAGCTATAAACTTGAAAAAATTAGAAAAAGAGGTAAAAACAAAAATTTTAAAATAAATTGATATTCACAACAGTTAAAATGTTAAATTTAAATTTTAAATAATTTTATAAAAATCAACAACACATCGTGATGTATTTAAGTTTACGCAAAACATTCTATATTAGGGTACGTGCAAAGTGAGTTTTTATTTTCGTAAAATTTTAAAAATTCTGAAAATTTTGAAAATTTATTTTTTTTCAAAATTTTTTCGAAAATTTTTTATTTCTGAAAAAGCATTTTATGTGCATATTTTAAATTTGGCAACTTTTTAAAAATTTGCGTTTTATTTCAAAAATTTTTTTTTCAAAATTTTGAAAATTTTACAAAAATAAAAACTCACTTTGCACGTGCCCTTATCTAAATGCTGATGTAGGAGCTTAATATTGAAGAATTTTATTCTTCAGTATTTGAGGTGATAAATAAGTTACAAAGGATTTTTATATGAAAAAAAGATTCTCAACTATTTTAGGATATTCACGAGGTCGTAAAATCAGTTAAAAGGACCAATTTTTTAATATAAAGGGTCTAAGGAACCGAGCGGAAAAAACTTTTATAAACAGAAAAAATATTTGAGATAAGGCCATCAAGGATGCATGCTTTTGTGTTTTCATACACTTATTTTTTGTAACATTGAAATTTGTTGAACTGTGTTATATCATACAAATCCTGTATATAAAGGTGGCATTTATACCTCGAACTTTAAAATAATATGTTTAATTCTTTACTCGCAAACACTTTTTTTCAGGCAATTCTTATTTGTTTAAACCCAAACCTCTCTATATAACTAACCGCGCTCTTAAAGTTTTACCTAACAAAATCAAAATCAATCTTAATTTTAAAAAATTTAATATGAAGATACGTAAAATGTTTTTTGTATTTGTCTAGTTTTAATTGAGTTCCTTATTTATTGAAAAAGAAAGTATATTACCCGACTAAGTTCTCGCCTATATACCGATGTTAGTGGTAGGCTATCAAGCATCAAGCCGAATAAACTAAATATTTTAAATAGGGGCCCATCATGATTTTTAATGGGGCACAAAGAAAAGGGGATAAAACTCCTACATTTTTTTCCCCTATATTTCATCTAATTAACCATTTTCAACTCCATAAGTATCCAACATGTATTACAATCGCATTTATAGCAAAAGGTTTAGGTAGAGAAAAAGAAACAAAAATAATTTTAAACATGAGATATTAGAAATCCCCGAAAAACCACGTAGGGTTTTTATTGGTTTGGGCTGACTAAAAAATTAAAAAGACAATATTATATAAAATCACTAAAGAAGATCCGAGTTTCACCTAAAAAATTCAGTAAATATGTACCACCATTAATGCAATCATATAATTATATATATAAATTTGGATAAAATGAAAAATAAATGTATTCAGTAGCCATAATTTCATGTATAAGGGCGCGTTCAAAGTTCAGTCATTTTTGAGGAATATATTATTAATTTGTAGTTATTCTAAAAAAACTTTTATTTAAGAAAAAGTGTTTTTAATGCTTAAAATAAGGATTGGCAAAATTTTTGTAAAAATTCGTTATATGACAAATAAAAATTTTAAATTTTTTTTTAAATATCTCAATGCACCAGCTTTTCTTAATTCCAAACATGCCTTAGGGAATGCTACAATCTTCGATCGTTTGCGTGTAAGGGTAATATACCTTGAAAACGTATTTATTTCGAGAAAATGAACCCTGGTGTATATATGATAGAACAGAATTAAAAAAACAGTTTTGTGTTTTTTTAGATGCTAAAAAAATTAGGTTATCCCAATTGTACAAAAAAAAGGAATGTTTAATAAAAAAAACATTGATATTGATTACACTGGACAACAAAATTTGGACGACCCTAAGCATCATTTATGGCAACTAGGTTTATGGTCAAGTTTTTGGCGCTGATCACGAATATGAAATCAGAATTTTAGCCAATGCCTCAGATTTTTAGTTATTCGGTGTTAAAGTTGAGATTTTTTAATTTTGGGGGTATTTTGGGCTTCTATATCATAAAACCTACGGGTAGTAACAAAAGTTTGGAAATATATTTAGATAACGTAAACATTCATTATTAACGTAAGGGGTTAAATTTTTTTTAATTTTTAATATTTTTTAATTTT
The DNA here is from genome assembly GCA_030555515.1 of Acutogordius australiensis. Lineage (NCBI taxonomy): Eukaryota > Metazoa > Nematomorpha > Gordioida > Gordea > Gordiidae > Acutogordius > Acutogordius australiensis. The sequence goes on along the minus strand of CM060245.1, from coordinate 34,099,659 downwards.
TTTATTTTTGTAAAATTAGTGGTTTTCGTCATAAACTCCGTTTTTTGATCCTAAATAACTTGAAAGTAAATTGCTAAAATTTTTATGTGATAACCTTTTTTAGATGTTTTTTATAAGGAATCTGAATATGCCAATAAATTTTTTGTAGAATTAATAGTAAAAGAAATTTTGTGAATTTTTTTCTGAACTTTGGACGCGGTTTAAAAAAAATTGGAGGCATTGTCAAAAAAACTAAACCCGGGATCGTTATCGCAAGAAAATTCTCTACAAAACCCTTTATGTTGTTTTTTTTTGTTGTCCAGTGTTATAAATATGAAGCTAAGTGAAGGACATATAGTGACAAAGACACCAAATTTAATAAGAAATTTAACAGATCTAAGGATTAAATTACATTTTAATTTAAAATAATATGTTCATTTAAAAAACTTCTTATTTTCTATAACTACATTATTTTTGACTTTCAAACTCAACAAATAACTGAAATTAGAAAAAAAATAATATAATTACGGGATTAACTACGGCACAATGTTGGGGATGTTTTTGCGTGTAAGGTAGGTACCTGTCAGCGCAAACGACTAGATCGGGCAACGGGTAAAGACCCAAACTGTAATCGTACTCGTGATACCGTGGGCAAACACTCGTGCTTAGGGGTGTCAAATGGCCCTGGGCTAGGATTGTGTGAGCAAACTAAGATATAAAAATAATAATAAACAAACAAATTTAAAGTAAAGAAGACGCATTACGTTATTATGTATGACAAAGGCAAACAAATCTGTAAAAGTTACTTGCTTCAGAGATCATACATGCCATCTATAGAGAAACCATATTTTTATAATGTAACTTTGTAAGGCAGCCAGCTATAAACATTAAAAATTTGTGCAAAAAAAGTTTAAAAACATAAAAACTAAAATAAAAATATAATGAGCATGCATTCACAAAAGCTAAAATGTTAACAAACTCTAAATAATAATCTTAGTTCAAGAACGGTATATTTCGTGTCCTATTTAGGTAGGGCGACTAATTCTGTATTACTTAAATGGGGATTTAAAAGATACTAAAAACAATTCCTTTCTCATTGTTGGAATTAAAAAATATATACAATTTTATTATAAAAATAATAATATTCATAAATTTTTAAATTAGTTTTCTCGAGGTCGAAAAATTTTTTTTCAGGTTTGATATAACTTAAGAAAATAACCAAAATTTGATGTAACTTTAAAAAAGTAATGAAAAAAAGACCATCAGAGTGTTGGTTTACCCCAGTGCAAAAAATTTCTTTTTTAATTTTATGATTTTTGTCGACATGTGAATTAAATGTGGTCCCCAGCCCTAAGCCCTCCAAACCTTTTTCCCAAATAGGCAACGGCTTACCCGTAAAGGCTTTGTTTAACTCAACATCAGGCCAATAAGATTTAACACCCGTCGGGTTAGGTTTTTAGGCCTAGGCTCTAAAAGATATGGATGGCTTTGGAATTCGTTGACGGTCACCACCAACCAACTACAGGCTCATTGCTCAGGTTAAAAAGCACACAAAGGCTTGGCTTAATGCACTGTTTTTAGTTAAAAATGGCTCTCAAAATATGTTTTTTTACAACTTAAGTTATTTCTACCGGTATATTTAAATAGTGTGTTTTATCCAAAAAAAAAAGACCACAGTCTCAATTATTAACTAAGGTACAAAGTAAGTTTTTTGATCATTCGTCAAATCCGATAATAAATTAAACACTTACGTTCTTTTAGTTCTAGAGGTTGTTTTTTTTTAACTTTAATATAAACTACAATCCCTTTAAAAAATTAAAACCTAAAACATTAAATTATAGGAAACACGAGTAGTAAAAAATTTAATATAAACAAAAATAAATAAAATTTATATAATTTGAGTCAAAAATTTAATTTGTTTATCAAACTTACAAAAACTTTTTTTATATGGCGCGTTTAGAGTTAATTCATTCATACAAAAATTTAAAAATTCCAAAAATTTTCAAAATTTGGGTTTTTGCAACGAAAAATGTGAAGCATTTTACATCCAGAGCAATTGTAATTATATATAGAAATTTTAATTGTCTAAGGGCACGTGCAAAATAAGTTTTTATTTTCGTAAAATTTTCAAAATTTTGAAAAATTTTATTTTGAAATAAAACGCAAATTTTTAAAAAATTGCCAAATTTAGTTTATGCATCATAAAATGCTTTTTCTGAAATAAAAAAATTTTTGAAAAAATTTTGAAAAAAATAAAATTTTTAAAAATTTTCAGAAATTTCAAATTTTTACGAAAATAAAAACTCACTTCGCACGTGCCCTAATATACAATAAAGCTGATATATTTAATATGAATTTATTAAAAATTCTAGCGATTAAAAAAAATTTCAATACTGAACCTTAGAAAAATGAATATATACGCTAACGCAGCGCCCTAATATGCTTCGGCAGACACACGCAAACATATATCCGCCCGTTCAATTTTTTGTCTTAGGGCACGTGCAAAGTGAGTTTTTATTTTCGTAAAATTTTGAAAATTCTGAAAATTTCAAAAAAAAAATTTTCAAAATTTTTTGAAAAATATTTTTTTTCAGAAAAAGCATTTTATGTGCATAAACTAAATTTGGCAACTTTCAAAAAATTTGCGTTTAATTACAAAAATTTTTTTTTCAAAATTTTAAAAATTTCAAGAAAAAAAAAACTCACTTTGCACGTGCCCTTAGACAAATGTCTCAAGTTTAAATGCTACCGGTAGTTTAAACATTTCAATCAATTTTTTTTATAATACATGTTTTTCTAAATCGGTGACTTGAACGTCGACAGATGACTCAATTTCCTCGTGGTCGTTAAGAGGGTTATCCAAACTAATATTTTTACGATCATTGTATTGTTTTATGGTTTGAGTCAGGGGTGAATATATACAATTTCGTAATAATTTCGATATTATGTCTTCGCGGAAGATAACGAATGTATGAGAAATGTATTGGATTCGGCAAGGGTTCGTAGTAAATACAAATTTATTAACATTGCTGCTGGTAGTGGCTCCATTTTCGGTTCCTACCTGAGCATCTAATAAGGATTCATTTAAAATGCTTTTACTTTCTAGTGTAATAACAATATTATTATAATTCTATTACACAGGTCAACAAATATCAATGTCAGAAACGTGAATTTTATGAAAACATAAAAAAACGCATCCCCATAATGGCCTAATAAATATTTTTCGTTATCTTAGTCTATAACTAAAAAAATGGCCTTTTTTGACCAAAATGACAGATCTAAATATACCCTAAGAGGAAAAAATTCAAAAATCTTTTTTTGCATATAAAAGTCCCTTGTATTTAATTTTTAATCACAAATATTGAAAAATAAACTTTATCAATATATCAAGCTCTTACATCGGCATTTAGATACTGCAAAATATTTCGCGTCCAAACTTAAATACGACACCATATATTATCGGTTTTTAATAAAAATATTGTTTGAAGTTTGAATTTAACAGTTCGACTATCGTGAATATGCAAATATAAAATTTTATTATTTTTGTTTTTACATCTTTTTTGGCTTTTTAAACTTTCTTTTTAAAATTCTCAATGTTTATAACTGACTAACTGAGTTTGATTAGAAAAATGGGTAAACGGATTTAACATTCCCCAAGATGGCAGGTTTGATCTCTGTAGTTAACTCATATCTCTCAAAAAATTGTTGAATTGTGTTATATAAGCTAAAAATCGGAAACTTTCTCAAATTATTTTGGATTAACGAATTTCAGGCCATTTTTGGACGTCATAAAATATTAAATATTTTAAGCAATTTAACATTCGGTATATGGAGAGCACATTATCATTTAAAAACCTTTTTTCCTATTATTTTTACATATTTTTGCTAAAAAATTCTAAATTTTTGTTACCTTAAAATTTTCTTTATTCGCAAATTACTTTTTTTAAAACATCCAAATAATTAAGTTAAAATTTTATAAAATATTCAACTCATAATATTTTATAAAAGATAGCATTAAAAAATTACATGTTGAAACACGCTATTACATAAAGTACAAAATAAGATAGAAAAATGTTCAAAAGTTTAAAAAAAATATAAAATTTGGTCATAATGAATTAGATAAGCTAACCACTACCTGCTTCAGGCACGATTCTAGACCCCTTTTAGAAGGGTAGCATTGCCCGCCCCCTAATTCAATTGGTGTACATGTATAAAAAATTTTCTGCCCCCCCCCCCCCACGAGCTTTTTTGCCCCTATCCCCTCGAATTATAAAAGCTAGAGTCGGTCCTGACCTGTTTTGGCATCTAAAAAATTTCGCATCATATCGTAATCGTAATTTTCTAAGGTCGTAACTCCGGTTTCAACATTATTTCCAGATTGTTCCTTTGACTTAGTAAATATTTTATTCCGAAAGGTTTGAATAGTTTTGTGAAATTCCTTGGCTATTGTTTCTGACATTGGTGGCCTAAAAAAATGTTTTTATGATTTAGGCTGCATTCAAGCTTGAAAAAAAAATTGTATTATAAAAATGATAAAAAAACTGCAAAACTTAATTGATGGCAAAAAGAAAGAAAATATACTAAAAAATGATAATATGTATATCTGACAGGTTATAAAAAAATTAGGTTCTATTTTTCAATATAGATTAATATTTTAAAAATATAAAATGATACGTAAAACACCAAATATACTATACAAACAATGATAATTTAAAATTTGACCTTGGTAAAATCCCCGTCATTCCAGGGTCGTCCCGTACGTGAGGCACAAACACAAATGTTGATTTCTTTAAGATGTTTTTTCGTCTGCATATCATGAAAGCCAATTCGACAAATAATTCTGGGTTTAATTAAAAATAAATGATAAAAAAATTTTAAATAGCATATAATAGTATGATAAAACAAATTGTCGTTATTAAAAATAAATTACAGAATTTATAAAAAAAAACTAAAAAAAAAATAAAATATAGCAACAGATAATATAAATTTGATATAAACAGAAAAATAAATAAAATTAAACTTGATAAAAAGAGGGAAGTGAAAATTACGTGAATATAGTTTTTGTGCGGCTTGTGAATCTATATCGGGACATTTTTCTGGTGTCACAAAAGGGCCGCATAGGATAAACGCTTCGGGCGGACTCTCATTGTCATATCCATCGAGCAAATTATTAAACTTTTCTTTGACCTAAAAGAAAGAATATTTATAAATAGTTCAAATTTAAAAAAAAAATAAAAATTTAAAATTTTAATAAAATAAACGGTTGTTGTTAATAAATACTTTTAAGTATTATTAATACAACAACACTATTCCATTAATTTTTTATTTATACTTATTTATTAATAAGACTGCAATGCAAAATAATTTAGGAAAAACGTGAAAAAAAAACAATTTTTGTTTACATATAAAATTAAAATATACGTTTGGAAACCAAAAAACTTTATCTAAAAAACAGGTGGTCAATTTGAAATTTACATGCAGAAAACTTCCCATGTAAGAATGTGAAAGCTTAATTAATTAAAATTTTTGACACTTTTTTGGATATAATATCTTAGCCTAGATATGGCATAGAATTCGAGTTAGCGATGGATGTTAAAAAAGAGAAAATTAAATTAAAAGTAATGCCATGTTTTAGTGTATTTCTTTTCTCTAAAGTTTAATAATCACTTTAACCTTCATATATTTTTATAGACCTAACTGTGTGAGATTGAGCTTAAAATAAGATATCCTATAATTTAACGTTTATACATAATTATTTGGGAATTTAAGGCAAGCAAATCACTACTATAAGACAATTCTTATGTTGCACACAAAACCAAATATAAATAATAATACTGGTCGACAAAAATTAGTGTATTAAATTGGGAATTTGTAATTCCCATGATGGTCTTAATTTTTTCCGTTCTCCAAATTCCTCTATTTTCTTATGTATTAATTTATAGTTTACGCGTAACTAAGTATATTTATTTTAAGATATTATATATGTTTAACACTTCGAGCTCCTAAATGTAGTCATCTTCAGATAATATGTATATTGAACGAATTAATGTTAAAGGTTAAATATTTAAAATAAATTGCATAAAGGGTTAACTAAGTAATATCTAAAATATATCGTTAAAATTAAACGAACAAAAGGTAAACTAAGTTACATCTAAAACATATTATTGAGGTTAATTGAATAAAAGGTTAAATAGGGTAAAAGTCATCATTGTATAGGCAAAATGTTGACCAAAATGATTAATTTTGCGACCTGGGAATAACCAAAAAAAAATAATAAAAAATTTTTTACATCCTAAAATCTATTGGAACTTATTTTTCATCTGTAATTAGAAATTTTAAGTATATCAAGTTTACATCAACTTTTAGGGTATGCTCGGTACGCCAACAAAAATAGATCACGATATCTATCGGTTTTAAAAATAAATATATTAGATAAATTTTGAATTTAATTTTAGCTGTTGTGAATATATATAATTTAATTTTCAATATAATTTTATTATTGAATGTTATTTTTCAAATAATGTTCAAAGATTATAGCTTGCTTACAAAGTTTGAAAACAAAGAATGGTACATAGATATAAAAATCTGTATATGTGCAGATCTTGTCTCAGAAGTTGGCTTATAACTCCCAGTAATTTATTGTCCTGTGTATTACTTAATCAATTAGGCTTATTTTATTTATTTTAAACAAAAAGTTATAACTTTTGTATCATCTAAGAATATATCGCTAACGATCACGAAATATGCATTCATTTCAGCCATCCTTTCCTCAATTGTTAGAGTTTCGTTTAAATTTGTGCTCATATCAAATTGATCAGTTGGATCAAAATTCGTACTTTCCTCATTTACTTTCACAATTTTTGGATTCACATCAGGTGTGTGGGAAAAGAAATTAGCATCGCCCAAATGTTTTCTAAAAGTGTTATAAAAAAAACATGAAAATATTGTAATTGTAAGTTATTGCAGCTTAACACTGTAAATTATATTCAAGCTCTTGTAAAAACATTTTGTATATAAAATATTTTTTATTCCATAAACCTAAGTGTAAAACATTACATTTTATATATTGTATATATAAAAACATAATTATATTTCAATTCAACATCTAGTTGTTATATATAAATATCAGCAATTTTTTTAATTTTACTTATGGTCCTCAAATAGTTGTCATAATGTTGTAATAAATATAAAGGAATAAAATTTTAATGCTAAAAATCTTACAACATTAAATCAAAATTACCTTGAATTGAGTTCACTTTCAACGGGAGGAAAACCGATAGCCAAAACATGCAAGATATTATCCATTACGTATCCTTCAGCTAGGACAAAGGAACATTCAGTGTATATACCATCGTGCCACACGTGTTTTAATGATTATTTATGTCACATTTGTTAAGGTTGTTTTAATAAATTAAGGAAATGGAAAATTGCAGAGGTTAAATAGATAAGAGCAGAAAAATTATAAATATATCAAATTAAAACTAACTTTAATAAAAAATCATGTATATACCAAATCCAGCCACATTAAAAATCTTATAAAAAAGTTTTAAGGAGGTCCTAATATACTTATGTTAATTTTAAAAATAATTAATTTTCAGAGATTGTAATTATTTAACAAAAATGATATAGTTTCAGATAGGTCAAGCTTAATGGATCCTGTGGGGTCCTCCAAAAACATTTGTTGTTCCTCTAGTTTGGATAACATACCAAGGCAAATAATATGTTCATCAGGTTTTGCTGTACTGAGCAAATAGACAACTTGTTTGACCTGTGTTGGTTAAAATAAGTGCATTTTATTAAATGTTTTTTGAAGCAGCATAAAAATTGTTTTTATATCAGAATATGGCTATATAAATTGTTTAGATATTTAACTCATATGAGAAGTGCCAATTTTTATTAAATACTTTGTTATATTGCTGTGTAATTAGCAATGAATCAATATAATCTGTGTTTTTTAATCATTCTAAAAATTTATTCTGAAATACAATTAAATTATAGGGGCCATTTTGTCAAGGGTAATCCAAATAATGCTTAGAGGCACCAGACAGGTTTTAATAGTTATCACCATTTTTAAACAAAGTATTGGGAGAACATTTGAAATGTTTGGCAATTGTTTACTCAGGGGTGTTTTGTGGCCTGCATTTTATATAATAAATCAAAAAAGTATGGAAATTAGTTTGAAAAACCTGAAATTTTTGAATTTTATCATCAGCTATATTTTGATTCAAATTTGTGGTTAAGGATAAGTGTGAGATAGTAAATAATTTGCTTTTTAACAAACGGTAATATTGAAGATTGTATTTTCCAATTAAGTTTGTAAATTTTGCACTTGGGTCATCAAACAGAGTTTTGGTAGATGTTTTTCTATAATTGGTAAAAAGTTAACTGATAAATTTGTAATTCCAAACTATTAATATTATATAGGACTAAATGCCTATATCAAATAAATTATTAATAATATATCACAAAATAATTATAACCTAAAAAGTTTAATATTTTGTGCATCATATTCAATTAAAGGGACATCCTCAAATGAATTTAAAACTTCCAAATTTTCAGTCCTAAAATCAGGAATATATATAAATAAAAAAAACCTCTTTAAAATTCCCTCAGAATTTTCAAAAATTTCCTGAATTAATTTAGCCTCTATGTAAGGTGTAATTAGTTTTTCTACATATGATATACATGCAACCAGTTACCAGAGTGCTCCAACAAATATTCTAGTATTTTTGATAACAAATCATCAGCTTTGTCATTCAAATATTCTGTATCAATCTTATTCCTAACTAAATTATAAGCTTCTCTAAAAATTAATTTACAAAAATAAAAAACTTGGTCAAATTCAATCCATTTAATTTGAAAAATGAATAAATTGAAGCTTCATCACTCATGATGTTTTTTAAATTTTGCCGGGTATTGAATAAAAGAAATCAGCTGGTTTGACTTAGCAGCCATCTTAATTTAACTTTAATTGACACAGTTATTAATACGGCTAAATAAAAATTTAAAAAAAATAAGCGCTATTGACTGACATTAAGTTGGTATAAAAAAATTAAAGGAAAAAAATTAAACTGCGATTAGCACTGTGGGGTTTAAGGGCGTATGCAAAAACTTTTAAAAAAAGGCAAAAAATTATTTTGTAACTACAAGATTAATTTTAATATTAATATGCAAAATTGTTTTATAAAGCTGTATTTTTTAAAAAAAGCAATTTTATTGATTTTCATTTCTTTTTATATGTTTGATATATAAATTCAAACGCAGGTTACATCATAAAAGTTAAAAAAAAATTTAAGGCAATTGGCCTCGTTTAACCCCCCCCCCCCCTTTACCTTCCCCTCTCAATACGCCCCTGGTAGGGTCCATACGGATCTTGGTACATTTAAGTTGTGTTTTTCTTTAAAAATATTCTATTTATGCTCAATAACTTCTTAAAAATATAATAACAGAATTAATATTGAAAGTTGGGTCAAAATAAAACTTATTCAGAAATAAGAATTTCTACTGTGGTCCATATGGACCCCAATTATATAATTAATAATCATGATGTTGCCTAGATGTAATTTTATATTATTTTAAATTAAAGCTTTTTTTTAGGTTTTTATATAGATTTAAATAATAAGTGAAAATGTTTATGTTGTTTTATATTATTTCTCTTTACCCCGTAAATGAAAGGGTGAGAAACATGTAGCGCAAATATATGTAACTATAAGAGTTTAATATCTATTTTTTTATTTATTTTGAAAATTTTGAAGAACATACCAACTTAAGTAGTCATGTATTTAAGTTGTAAATCTTACTTAGCACAAAATAAAAAATCTGAAAAATGATAATTATACAACAGCTAGATATATCAATTTTATTGATTAAATTGTGTTTTTAGGTCTAATAGACATTTAAATAAAAAAAATTTAAAATAAAAAATTATTTTTGGCTATTATTCACCCTTCAAACTGGATATGAAAAAGTCACAAAAAAGACTCATAAAATTTAATATTTTTGAAGATATTTAAATTTCAAAATCGGTTAATCCATATAAGGCTGCGGCTAATCCTTTTTTTAATTGTAAAAACATTATTTAAAAAAAAAAGTGTAGAGGCTTATGTCAAAAAATTAGAATTTAGGTTTTTTGGTCTTTTTAGGATATGCCTAACCAAATATTTTTAAAAGATTTTTTTACAAAAAGTTTTAAAATTTTTAATTTTTTAAGTTTTTTCACTCTAGCCGCCTCAATGTTACTCAAATGCGTGCGATTATTTTTTTGTCAAATTCTTTTTTTCAATTAGCCGCAGCCTAAGCCCCCTAATGTTAATATCGGGTTATTATATATTGATTTTATGGTGAATAATAGCCTAAAAAGCTATTTCGTTTTAATATTTTAATCTTTCTAATTAAACCAATAAAATATAGTCAATTGACAAGATTTAGTTAATGTATAAAAAATCACAATCCCTGTTTTTTAAATGTTTTTCTATTTTGTACTAAAATCTTCAATATATATTAATAATGACTTGTATTAGTTTATAATTCAAAAGCACAAATTTCTATTTAATATAATAAAAATAAAATTCATAGCTTTTAAATCCTTGTAATTGAAGAGATTTAAAATTGGACCCTATGATGCCCCCTCAAGCATTCGCGTTACTATTTTCTGACCCTAGCCTTTGCAAATCAAAAAATATTTTTTTATCTTAAAACGACCAAAAAACATTGATTCTCAGTTTTAGATATTAACGGTTAACCCGCAGTGGTAGGGTAAGATTTTTGTAACGCGGATGCTACAATGGGATCCATAAGGAACTTTTAAACCTCTATTCTTTGAGAGTCTTAAGGCTAGGATCTTAAAAGATATAGGTTCTTTTTTATTATCAAATGTATCAATATTACTAATCAAATTGTGTTAGGTCTTAGCATTGGCGTAGGAGAGGGGGGGGTTTGGGGATGAAACCCCCTCCAAGGGGGGGTTTGGGGATGAAACCCCCTCCAAGCATGCCATATCCCCACCCAAATTAAAAATTTTTAGTGCATATTCCCCCCCCCCCCCCCCCCCAAACTAAATACCAATATAAAATTAAATTACATTTAAAATTCCATTAATATTTGGCAAAATTTTTTTTTTGAACCCCCCCCCCCCCCCCAAGCTTTACAACTTGCTACGCCCTTGGTCTTAGTACAGTTTTAATATATCTTTTAAAAAATTTTATAAATTAAAAAAATATTTTTGTCACCTTAATTACTAGATATTTTAAAGAGAAAAAATTTAATCATAATTATTTAATATAAAATTATAATTTATATGTAGAACTATTTTAAAAGAAAACTTAGAAAATAAGATTAAAAAATGTTTAATTCTATATTTCGTTGAGGCAATCATGGTTTTTAACATCAAAATAGCCCAGGTGGGATTTATAAAACTTGGGTGAATTAATTTTAAATTAATTTTATTATTAGACCTAGATCAAATTTCAATTGCTAGTTTTGTTTATCATATATTTGTATTAATTTAATATATTTAGTTGATTGGCAATAGGATATTTGATGGGTTAATATAGCCTATTAAGATATTTATAATATGCCAATATAGGAGGAAATTATGCCCCTAGGATTTTTAGTACTCTATTTGTCATAATTTAAATAAATATTTGTAAATAAATTTTTTATTGAATAAAGTTGTAGGTAATTAAAATGTTATCTATAAATCTCAGACATGTCATTGTTGGATGCTAATTTCTAAATATCATTTTATTACTTAATTTTTTTTTTTTTTTTAAATTTAAAAAAAAAATATTTTTAAAAAAAATTTAAATTCAAATTTTAATTTCACAAAAATTTTTTTTTAAAATATAAAATTGTTGAAAAAATTTTGAAAAAAATAAATTTTTAAAATTTTTAGAATTTCCAAAATTTCACAAAAATAAAAACGCACTTTGCACGTGCCCTAATTAACAAATATAATTTTAACTATTCGCCCTAACGGCTCCATAAATCATAACGGTAAGCTACGACAGATATTTTAAAACAATTTTATAAAAATAAAGTCACAAAGGGCTCACTAATAGCATTTAATTTTTAACATAAATTTAACATGTGGGGTCTGGACCTCACAGTGTTATTTGGGGGGTCAAAGAGCTAAGGGCTAAAAAATTTATGTAACGAGCGGATAAATATTTTTAATTAGCTTTGTGCGGGACTTGCATAAGTGTTAAACGAGGCAAAGTTCTGACAATGCCACTCACATTGGGAAATTTGGAAATAACTCGTATAACAGTTTTAATTTTTTTAACTGCCTACCAACATAATTCCATTTTTTGACAAGCTATTATTTGCCTAAAAAAAAGGGCCTAAAGTTATGCGACACACATTCAAGATGGCACCAATTTATTAGATTAAACAGACTTGGATTAAATTCTAAATCACAGTTAGGCAAATGCTAGGCTAATATATTTTATTTATTTTAGGTTGAAATAAATAAGTTGGCCTGAAGTTTAATATTGCGATTACATACGTGGAAATATCCCAACACTAGTTAATTCTTTATCCAATAGAATAGTTTATGATTATATTTGAGAATTCAGTGTAACATTAATATTATTGTTTATATAATGAATTAAAACAGAACTATTATTAAAAATAATTAAACTTGAAAATTTTTAGGGGGCGCCTTTACACTTCATTCAGATTGTAAAAATTCTACAAAAAAAAACATTAATTAATATTTTGAAAATTTATAAGGGTTGGAATTCTTTTAAAAGTCATTATGAAGTTCTTGTTGGTTGTGATTTTATATAAATTTAGATATAAATTTATTAAAGTTGTAATTAGATCAACTGCTTAAAAGTTATAAAATATTGTAAAAGCCAATCATTTACATTCTATGTAAATACCCAATTAAAAGTTTTAAATTTTAAGATTTTTTGATCAAATTGGTGAATTGAACATATGGGACACATAAGTAAATGAAAGGGAGTAACTTAGTGCTCACACCCCCTTCCAACCCCTTTGGAAAATAAACATTTTTGTGGTTCTAACATGCAATATAAATATCGGCTCAATTAGCTTAGTGGCAAACCTTCCTGTTTTATACGCACGAGGTTGCAAGATCAAATCCTACCCCAGCAAGTTGTTCTCTTCGGAAAATAATATACATGAGCAAGCACTTTAAAGCGGCTGGGTGGTTTGTATAGGAAGTATGTCCTAATCGATGTGCCTAAAGTGAGAGCCTAGGTTACAAACCTACGTCGCCGGCGTGCAGGCAAATCAAACAATTTAACCCGTCGGCAATATTATGCTCGAATTACATCAAGACTCTTACGGGTATGGCGTCACTTTAAAATAACCTCAAACGTATCGTTTAATAAAAATATAGGCCTTTACTACTTAATACTCTACCCCAACAAGAAATTGCCCACGTCTACTTAATTACCCCGACCTTTCCCTAAAAATCTCCTGGATAATACACCTGGTTAAACTTTGATAGGAAACTGTATAACTGCTAGCTGGTATAATGAACCCAAACAAATGTAGTATCTCGAAAAACACAAATCTCATCGCTTTTAAAAACACTGTTTAATTACAAAAAATAATAAGAGGAAGATTTCATCCTAGCCTATAAATTATGGTATGATACTTTCTTAAAATATAAAATTTGCACCTCACATTTGTCAATATTTGTTGTTTTAATATCGAAATTTAAAATTTTTTTTTTAAATATTGAATTTCATGGCTCCTCAACTATCATCATTATATGTAATCCTTTCCGACCACCTGTAATTATTTCCACGATATTTCATATACAAAAATTAATTTTATCCCTAATTACACCTTAAGATCCGGTTCATTTCTAAATTAGATTTATCTAAGCGAAATAAATTTTGATATTTTAAACTTAATTGTACACTCTCAGATTGTCGGGGTTCAAGGCTTAGTTAGTGCCAATGTAGGGGGTCGTCGCGATCGGACTTTATTTTTAGCGGTGTGATGATATAAAAATATTTTAAAAAAATTGTAAAAATTGTTGATCCTGTCTCATACCAGATCATACCACATACCAAAAATGTTGAAACGTTCTCACGATATATGATAAAATATTATGATGGCGTATTGATAAAACATTTTAATTGTCACTTGAGTGTTTTTTATTTTTGGTGTGTAGTTTGGATATTTTAATAACATACTTTTTTGATTAACACGTTGTTGCCCCTTCTTCTCTCTGTCATGGTCCCGTCTGTGTGTCCAGGTTATTTAAAGGTGTATTTAAAAATGACTCTGTCTTTCTAAAAATCACGAGACAACAACGTCCCTTTGTCAAATTGATGAGTTAATGACAGAGACCTTTCTCTTTTTAAAACACAAAAAAATTAGTCTCAAAGCTATTATAATGGATACACATGTGTCATCATTATGTGATTACCACGGGGTGCAGTGAATTGGATCTAAAAAATATTGACGTCTCCCACCGAACCTGGCGTATCAGCTGTGATTTTATATTTTTTGTTTCCAACACTTTCGGCTAGTTTTAAATTTAAAAAAAAGGTTTAAAGAGTTATAACAACCGTTTAATCAACCATATAATAAATAACAAAAAGAAAACTATTTAGCTCGAGGACCCCCCGCCAAAATTTCAAAAAGGTTTCAGGCCGATTTTCCTCTATCCACCATCGTGATTGTCCCCGATTCTTTATAGCTATTATTTTTTGTAAGAACTAAAAAATGTGCGCATTCATTTATCGCATGGTAAAAAGTGATTGCATTTAATTTCTATGTCTTATATGTTATAATTTTGGTGTACAAAAAATGAGATAAGATGACAATATGGCTGAATTAAAGGGATAAATGTCAACCTGGTCGTTTGAATGTTACGATATGATTCATGTCCGTCGAGTCGAGCCTAGCCGGAAAATCACAGTTCGGTTAAAACGTAAAAAAAAATTTAATGGGTGCCCAACGAGGCATGTCCAAGCTTGTTTTTTTCCCTTTAACACCAATTATCATTATAAAAATCTCAACAAAAAACGTTTAAAGGGCCAAAATCTTATTTCGTTCAATTAATATTTTGGGGCCAGGCTTACTTAAAACCTATAGAATTAAATCTCTTGTTTTTTGTAAACCGGAAAACATATTTATTTGAAAATCCCTATGAAATAAAAGCATATTAATGGATTTTAATAAAAAACAAGACCACTTTCTGACAAAATATTGGAACCACGACCAATATTAAATAATAACTAATAACCCAATTAGGTCTGATTTGACTAAATAGATTAATCCCAAGGTTATTATAGCGATATTAAGATATTGTTACTTGTTTTATTCCATAAAATAATTAAATTGCTGTGTTTTCCCCTAAATTCGTATGGAAAGCAATTTGCTATTCCGGCCGTAATGAGCTTTAAAAATTGTAAGTTTAATAGGTTGAATTCAACTTTAAGAAAATGCTCACTTCAAACTCGAGATTAAAGCGGGGACTTAAAAGCTCCCGATGCCGGCTCGGCCACAAAATAGACCGAGTCAATCGAAATTTAGAACGGGCCCGACCAAAGGAGATAGGTAAAATGAATGACGAGCCGGTTTTCGATTTGCCTTGGCATCGTTTCCTTTTTTGAAAATTTTATGGGATAAGTACCATAATTTGAAACATTTTCAAAATACGACAGCATTTGCTTCTTATCAGACTCATCAAGGCATAATCCTGATAGCTAGGAGGAAAGTTTTTTGAAACTTGTTGAAGATATTTTACCTAATAAGTTGAAACAAGAAAGATTTAATTTGGGTCACAAAAAAATGTATAACGAAGTGAATATCAAATTGCTCTCTTTAAAGGATATTGACGAAAATCTAACAGCGCCATAATCTAATTAGCCGTCATATTAAAGGTAAACTAGAGTGTTACCTGACATCAAGTCGAGTTTGGTAGCGTTACGAATGTCATTATTCTAATTAAGAAACACCAGGTTACAAATTAATCCATATTGTTCTTAAAAATCCAAAAATTAGGGTCGGGAGGGACGGGCCTACAAATACTTCTGTGTCAGGTAAGACAAACACAGACCTAGGTCTTAGTTTTAAAACAGATTTTTATACCTCTTTAAAATTTTGAAAATTTTTTGACAGTTTGCTAGACTGATCAGACAAGATATTAATGTTATAAACACGTTCTCACTGCCTAAGTTACTGATATTAGAATTAAAATTAACGTCGTCCCCTAATCTCCTTAATCTTATTATTATTGCTATATATTTTTATTTCAATCATTATTATGTTATTAGAAATGAGACTTGGATTAAATGTCAAAACAATGTATATAGAGAACATTGGACTGCTACTATTTTTAATATTAATAACAATATATTAAAGTAGGAGTATATAATCATTATAAGCTTTTCAGCTTTAAATTATTTTTTTTTAAAAAGTTGACGCAAAATAATCGTAGGACATTGAAATACAATTCAACATCCAAATCAATCAAAACTTAAAGGTGTATACTTAATAAACCTTCAAACTGTGAGATCAATTTAAACTGATATACGCGACATTTAACTTATTTATACATAGTATATTTGTATAGATGTTATATTAATGTTTTTGAGCTTTTAAACTATACTTTGATATGTATTGTTGTGTTAGTTTGTTAAATTAGAGTTTAAACGGAAAATACTCCGGTCCGTTATAAATTCTTGCTAATCTCGGTCTAGAATCACGAATTTTAGAAGAAATTTATACAAGCCCATTGGCGTAGGAGATGGGGGGGGGGGGGGGGGGTTTGGGGATGAAACCCGCCCCAAGCATGCCATATCCCCACCCAAATTTAAAATTTTTTGTGCATACCCCCCCCCCCCCCCCCCCAAACTAAAATACCAATTAAATATAAAATTAAATTACATTTTAAAATATAATTAAATATTTAATTTTAAAATCTCTCTTCCCCTCAAATTAAAATACTTGTTAAATATTTTTATTATATAGATTCATTACATAATTTATTATTAATAATAAAATTTATTGCATATAATAATAATATAATTTCCTTAATACCATATATTTATATAAACATTATTTATGCCGCCGAAGGCGGCAAAAACTTTTTTTTAAACCCCCATCCAAGCTTTACAACTTGCTACGCCCTTGTCCAAGCCATAAAAATAACGTTATAAAAATATGTTTAATCTAAAATAGGAGAGTACGCTTACCATAATAAATTGGGCAATAATTTTGTGCTTCTCACTAAAAAAATTAAAATTAGCCTTATATATAAAAATAAAATCGTGTCAGCCCGGCGCCCTATAGCAACTCAAATATCGGTTAGGGCTGCCCGACTTTTAAACGTGGGGTCGGTACCAAGCTGGTAATAAGTTTTGAATCTATTTTTTCTAAATTAGATACGGAGGAAGCTATTTAAGGCGCAAGTGGACAAGTTATCTATTTGCTCAAATCTTTAAATTTTTCTTTTATTTTGTGGCATTTACCGCCACGTGTGCCACTGAAGTGTTTTTTTAAGGATATTTGATACAAAAATTAATACTAAATTCATCATTATTTCGAAAGCAATCGACATTTTTATAATACATTTTTATTGGTAATCAGTTTTCGTGATCGTAGCATTTCTTTTGAACGATATGCACCGATCCATTTGCAAACTTTTTAGGACTTCCTGCTGCGGTCGTTAAAAATAAAACTAACTCGACTATCCAACCAGTTGTTTAAATTTTAAATGTACGGATGAGCGTTAGCACATGTCACAGGGTACTTTACAGTATCTTAAAACGAAAGAAAAGATTATTATTTTCCCCAAAAGCTACTAAACTAAATAACCCAGGCTTTTAATTGGTAAAAGATGCTTGTATTTCGAGAAACGAAAAAAAAAGAAAAAAAAAGCAAATTTAATAAAAACTCTAATTAGTTAACTACATATAAAACATATAGAATAAAATACCTAGAATTAAAAGGGAGCCGAACGTTTTAAAGGCTAATTTTTATAATTAAAAGCCATAGATATTATTAAATCTTTTGTATCAAGGCGGTATATATATCGTTTATTTTTATATATAAAATCCATATTAAAAAGAAAAAATAGAGAGTATATATTTAAATCATATTTAACATTAAACAGTTGTCTAATTAATGGTGAAAATAACATTGTAGCATAGCGTTTAACATTTAAACCATAAAACATACAAATAATTTTATATTTTAATTTATTCGTAAAATTTTTTATTATTTTTGTAACATTTTGCGGATATGGATATTGCATTATAGGCGCTGCTAATCAATAAAAATTTGCATTTTTTATTAGCATTGAAATTGTTTTTTGTGCTATTTTAATCTAATTTGTAACAGTTTTTTTTAATGAATGTAAAAAATTAAACGTGATTTACTCAACTGTCATTTTGCAATTGATTTTAGATTTTGATAATTTCCTTAAATGTCCATAAGAAAAAGTAGGTTTTTCGTACCATCTAATAGCTACATTTTTAATTTTAGATTAAACATCGGGTTTAATTAACATAGCTTAGTGTCAACAAAGATTCCTGTATTACACGTGGGAGGTCATAGGGTGGGAAACCGTGCATTGGGGACTTTCTTTCCTCCGAAATTTGCACACATAAGTATAACAACCACTTTGAAATTGTTGCGTGGACCCTACATAAAAGGGTTTAATTTTAAACTATATGCCCAAAGATGTAACCAAAAGTTTTAAGGAGGTGGAAGGTGAGCTATAGAAAACTTGAGAAATATCTGAGGGGGTACATTGTCATAAAGACTTGATTTTTATTGCAATTTTCGCAAGAATGATTATTATTTAGCAAGAGGGGGGGGGGGGGGGGAGTGCATTGACTTTCCTCGTTAGGCCATTCAAAGAATAGGCCCAGGCATTGGCGTAGGTGAGGGGTGGGGGTTTGGGGATGAAACCCCCTCAGCATGTCATATCACCACCCAAATTGAAAATTTTTAGTGCATTTTCCCCCAAACTAAAATACCAATTAAATATAAAATTAAATTACATTTAAAATATTTTTAAATATTTAAACCCCCCCCCCCCCCCCCCAAGCGCTACGCCCTTGGGCCCAGGAGAACCTAGGTCTTCGGCGTTCGAGCACAGCTCAATGGGTAACCCGACGGCGATATGATTCCTTGGATCAAGTCAAATCAAAGCCCCCTAAGAATGTATAAAACGCCCGTGTTAGAAAGGTATGAGTGAGAAGTCCAACAAATTTTTTACATATTCCTATAATAATTACCTTACTGTTTTTTACTGCCCTAAAAAATTAATTATTTTTTATTTTAATTCGCATGTTTTTGTGTCCTAAAATTTTGACAATTATATGTGAATGGGTTATTTTCATACCCTGCTGAGAAATATTAAAAATTCTTTTAAAAAAAATTCTGATCAAAAGGAGAAATATACCCTAATTAACGCTCGATTTGATAATATTTTTTAAAGGGCGGCTTTGCCCAGTTATATATTAATCCGATTTATATAGTTTTTAACACTTGATTGTCGAAATTTTAATAATTTTTTATTTAAAAACTTTCTAAACCCCTAAAAAAAAATTTACCCTGAAAATTAAATTTTGGGAAGTTTTGCAATCTATTGATATATCTAAAGTAATAAGTTAATAGAACAATAAAAATCAAAAAATCAAAAAAGGTCGTGAGTTTTCACATGTCTAAAATATTTGTTTTAATTTAGGAGGTTAGTTGAATTAAATTTAACTAAAGATATTTCATCTTATAGGGGGTCGTTCAAAATTTTTATTTTTTTTTAATTTTATTTTAAAAAAAATCTTGGTTGAATGTTGAGAAAATTTGAAATTTTCAAATGAGTTATGTTGGAATAAAGGGTGGCTAAGTTTATCAGGATTTAGATATAGATTGGAATAAAATTTATAAAAAATATCAGAGAAATAGCACCGGGGATAAGAAATTATGGTGAAAAATTATTTGGTTAATTTCAAAATGAAAAAATTATATTTCTAAAAATTTTTTAAATTTTTTTAAAAAGATGAATAAACTCTAAATGTCTTTAATAATTTTTTAAATATAGAAAAATTGTTATTCTAACAAAAATATTTTCTGTTTAATTATAATGCTGACCACATTCATGCGGCCAGTGTTAGTAAGAAATGGTCAATGTCACTTAAATTATGGAAATTAACCACTATATTTTGGCTCTTGGTCACAAAAAAATGGATCACGATCACAAATAGATGTCCAAGATCATGATTTCATTGCTGAAGATTACTGATTCGCGTGACCATTTAATGATGACCGAGATTAATTAATTGCGATCGTGATTCATGCTTTTTTTGTGATCAAGGTCAAAAACGTAGTGGTCGATGGCGACGATTTATGTGATTATTGACCATTTTTTTACTAACATTGGCTACATATATGTGGTTAGGACTATAAACTATGCAATTTTATGTCTAAAAATGCATTTTGTAAAAACTTATTAAATAAATAAAAATTTAAACGAAATTCTTTATTTAAAAAAAATTTTGTGGCGCCCATCCATCATCAGATACGATCAAAAATTTTATTCATTCGATATTAAGACAAGTCATTTTGTAAAATAATAGGTTTTATTAATTTTTTAATTGAATATATAAAACAATGTTTATAAAAATTCGTTGGACATCAGTAACAAATTCACGTCTATATTGTTTCAAAGAGAGTCACGCCAGTTTTAATTTTTTAATAAAAAATGACAAAAAAAATTGAAAATTAAACTGTTTGTCAACTTTTGTCTTCTGTTTTTTGATACACTGAAAGTAACCATATCTATACAACATATAGAATTTCATCTACATATATATAGAGTATATCTATCACACACAGCTGTCAATTTAGAGGACTGTTACTAAAAAACTCATATGTGACCATATATATATTTAAATATATGTAGAGCAAAGTATGCAAATTCCTTCACGTTTAACATTATTTTTTGTGCTGAATATTTGAATTTTCTTCTAATTCTTTTTTCACAAAGAATTTCGATTTTACAACCATATCATTTGTTTGTAAAATATACTTTATCTAAAATAATCGGCTCGGATAGCTCAGTGGCAAACCTTCTACCTTGGACGCACGAGGTTGCGAGCTCGAATCCGCGCACGGTAGCTTTTTTCTTCGAGAAAATAGTATACATGTGCAACCACTTTGAAGCTTTTGAGTGGGGCCTGCTTAGGCAATAGGTCTTAAACGATATGTCTAAAAGTAAGAGCTTAGGCTAAAAACCTAGGTCGCCGGCGTGCGTGCGAATTTTACTATTTAACTGCCAGCAATATTAATTGCTTTGTTCGGGTTAAAGAGTCAAAGCCTTAATGGGTATGGCCCCCCTAAGTGGGGAAAGGTATGGGGTGGAAACCTCAAACCAATTGTTTGTTTTTATCTAAAATAAATTACAATTGGGCGCGTTCAGACTTCATTCATTTTTTTTACATTTTATTTTTTTAATTCAAAATATGGTAAGTTTTTAAAATATAAAAAAAATTGATTGCTAGTTATAGAAATTGGCGACTTTTTGTTATAATGCGTGTAATGTAAAAAAATAAATATGTAAAATTTTTATTAAAAAATTTTTAAATTTTTTTTTGAAAATCTAAATGAAGTTTGAACGTGCGGGATATTTATAAAAATATAAAAAGAAAAATTAGATCTTTTTTATATCCGATTGAATCGAATATAAAAAAAAATAGATTCGATTGAATCGAATATAAAAAAAATTGAGATCTTTTTTATGTTCTATTGAATCCAATAAAAAAATTTTAATTATAATTATATTAGTTAATTAAAGAGTATTAGATGGACGCGCCACATCTTAAATATAAAAGCATGACGCTAAAAGATAAATACATTACTCAGGTAAGCCAAGGTTATTCCATTTTTATTTTATTTGCCAAATAGCAGGGTAGCATTACTACTACTGTTGTAATATTGATTTTTTTTGATCAATTTTTAATAAAAAATATAAATAAGGAATATGAATCTCAGTCAAAACTGTTTTTAAATTTAAAATGTCCTAATAAACACGTTGTGATTATTGCATATATCATAGGTTTGATTTTTAAGGAAAATTGAAGTTGCTAATTACTTTGGACAACAAAAAAAACAACTTCAACGATTTTTTAAGAATTTTGTAGAGAATTTTCTGGCGATAAAGATCGCGGGTGTAGTTTTTTTTTCTAGGGCCTCCAATTTTTTTTAAACCGCGTCCAAAATTCAGAAAAAAGTTCAAAAAATTTCTTTTACTATTAATTCTACAAAAAATCTATTGGCATATTCAGATTCCTTATAAAAAAACATTTCTAAAAAAGGTTATTACATAAATTTTTAGCAATTTACTTTCAAGTTATTGAGGATTAAAAAACGGAGTTTATGACAAAAACCACAAATTTTACAAAAATGAGAAAATAAAAAAAAATAAATATTAAAAAAAATTTAAACCCCTTACGTTAATAATGAATGTTTTCGTTATCTAAATATATTTTTAAACTTTTGTTACTACCCATAGGTTTTATGATATAGAAGCCCAAAATACCCCAAAAATTGAAAAATCTCAACTTTGACACCGAATAACTAAAAATCTGAGGCCTTGGCTAAAATTCTGATTTCATATTCGTGATCAGCGCCAAAAATTTGACCAAAAACCATAGTTGCCATCAATGTTGCTTAGGGCTGTCCTAATTTTGTTGTCCAGTGTTATTTATTAAAAAAATAGTTTCCCCGCAATTTTTTTAATAAATTTGAAGTGAAAACGCACTATTAGATAGGTATAATACTGGGTTGGTAAAATCAGAGCATGGAAAAAGCCTATTTTTTGTGGCTAAATCTTTTTAATTTTCCAAAATATTTGAAGACAAACTAAAAAAAATCAACAATAAATAGACACAAAATATAAGCAAAAAAATTTAATTTTCATAAATATTATCTATGGTTATAACAAAAACAGTTATTTTTTTTCTTAGTTTTCAAAAAATGATTTTGACCCAAAAATGGGTTTTTACTAACTATAGATAAAAATTACATCTCGCGGCAATTACCTGCAAATATATTATCAATTACATGGCTCAACCAGTGTGAGCCTATTTTTTATATTTATGAAAATAAGTGTGGACATGGGTGAGAGTTAAATTTCTAAAAGTTTTATATATTTTGGAATCAGTTTTAAAACAATATCATATTTTGCAAAAATTTATTGTTTAGGTCACGTGCAAAGCGAGTTTTTATTTTCGTGAAATTTTTAACATTTTGAAAAAATTTATTTTGAAATAAAACGCAAATTTTTAAAAAGTTGCCAAATAGTATATGCGCTTAAAATGCTTTTTCTGAAATAAAATTTTTTTAAAAATATTTTGAAAAAAATGAAATTTTTAAAATATTTAGAATTTTCAAAATTTCACGAGAATAAAAACTCACTTTTTACGTGCCCTTATAATGTAGTAATAATAAAAAAACAATGCAACGATCAGTATTTCTCAGTTAATGGAAGATAGCTCCATTTTCTAAAAAGTTCTAAGGAAATTTAAATGGTTAATTAAGTACTAAGATCCTCTTCTCCCTATAGGCTATGCTTAGGCTCGTAGCGTGAGATCAATATTGGTTTGGCGTGTCTAAACTAAAGATAATGTGAATTAGTAAGAAAGAATTGAAAAATTTAAGTGAAAAAATAAAAATAATGTCTAAATTATCCATTAACCTTAATCTAAGCTTTTCATTTTAATAGGTGATATGATATGTATAATGGTTTTACTAAATTGTATATAAGACTCCAGGGGACAGCCCACTCCATTATCTCACAGGCATATATTTTTATTCTGATTTTTTATTTTTTGCATTAAATAACCATATCTACACTGTGCTTCATTCATTCATTCATTAACGGCACTTTTTTTTTGTTTGAAAATCTATATATAACGCTCAGCGTGACCTATTTTTATACTTCAATATGATCATCCATGTGGTTCCTCTGATACACAGTCCTCTAACTCATTTTAGTATATGTAATTAGTGATTTCAAATTTAAATGTGGCCATCGAAAAAAAATCAAAGAGGGGGGGGGGGGGCGAGGGGTGAAAATTGTAATATGTTTTACAGATATATATATTAAATTTCTTCTAATGGCCTTATAGGCACACAACATTTTTAATATTTCAAATTTCACCATTAGCCAGTACGGTGATCTCTAATGTTAAAGTGCTTTACAACTAGGTTGTTGTCCATATGTGCGAACGACGCTCTCCTTGCCAGAAGATGTGCTCAAAGGGGAAAAAAATCGATCAGCGATTTTTTGATATTAAATTTTTGAAGGTGATTTTAAAAGTAATAATAATAAATTCTGACGGCATTCATGATACAATGCGGCCAGCACAGTATTGCAACCTCTAACTCTTGCATGCACAGTCAGGTCCCTAGGCTAGAGTAAGATCTGCCCTTCTTGTTTTCGGTTTCCCATAAGGGATTCATAAATATTTGTAGCGTGTTATATACATAAATCGAAAAAAATAGACGCCCTTAGAAGACGACGTTGAAAGCATTTTAACTTGATTGTGTTCGACACTAAAGTTAAGTAGCGTCGAGCTTGGTCACTTGTCGGGCGGTTGACCGCCAACAATCCCTAAAACCTCATATTTTTTCTGAGAGCCTAGTTAGGTCCGCTTTAAATTTCATTGGGGGCCTGCTGCTAAGTTTAAATGGAGCACAGTATTAGCGTAAAAGCCTTGCCCTATAATAGGAATGTCCCGTGGTGTATACTTTACCACAAGTATTTACAACGTATTTATATTAACAATATCATATCGAATTCAAAAATTTAGGAATTTGAATGATTCAAAGGGACGCTGATAAAGTAAATATTTGTTAGAAATATAAAATTAACAAAGTATATATACTATATTTTGTAAATATTGAATGTATCAAATATCAAACATTCATTTCACTAAGTAGCGTGATAATAATTTTTTATAAATTCAAAAAATAACAATTCTAAAAATGTTGAAAATAAATTTATGGGGGTTCTTAAACTCGTGGAGTTACTAAATGTTGAAAGTTTTTGCTAAGACATTATATGTAAATATATAGGGCGGGTTTAGTCTTCATACCTTTCTTTCTCAGTATAAAACGCATTTCACAAAAAGTTGCCCTTAATTTTCTCTGAACAAAGGTTTAAAAAATAAAAAAAGTGTTTTTAAATTTTATAAAATATCCAAATTATCAAAATAACGAATAAACTCTGCACGCGCATTAATATCTTGAAAGATAATTTATCCTGATATAAGAACTAATCTTTCGTTTTTATTTCCCGAGGAATAATAAAAGTTTTGATAAGGATTGCAACAATGTTTACGCCATCCCAGGTTCACATATAGTTTAATGAAATTTCGAAAACCAGGGGCCGTTTAATTTTGGCGCCCAAGAACACATAATCATACATCCCTAAATTGACAATAATTTAAAAGCACAATGGAATGAATCATATTTATTAATACAATGTATAATGGTAATCTTGTTAGAGGAAATAATTAAAAGTGCATGATACTTTTTTAAGCTTTTTGTGTTACTTTTTTTGTTATAGGTGAACATGATTCTTGTATGTTTCTTTCCTACTTCATACTTTCAAAATGGCAAGATTAAAGTACGTAATATGTATGAACCACACTAAGACAGTCAAAGCGGCGAGTAAAATTGTTTGAACGTAGTTTTTGTATCATTTATTGGCTGGGTCGATAATTGCAACAAGAAATTCTATAAAATTTTTTCCTTCTTCAATTTGCAGTGTTTTTTGGG
Source organism: Acutogordius australiensis (assembly GCA_030555515.1). Lineage (NCBI taxonomy): Eukaryota > Metazoa > Nematomorpha > Gordioida > Gordea > Gordiidae > Acutogordius > Acutogordius australiensis. The sequence continues at coordinate 34,073,898 of CM060245.1, read as the reverse complement.
CTAAATACATCACCATAATTTTTTACAGTTGTCTCTCAACTTAAATAAACTTGAATTTTGATTGCCTTTATATATTGATCAAAACCGCGATTGGCCGAGAATTTATCAACTATAAGTAGGCCAAAAATTAAAATCGTTGTTAGTTAGGTATGGTCATTTTGCGCCAGCTTTGCTCTAATAATATTCCAGTGGAAAATGATAAATAACATCGTGTTTCGCCGGGAAAACTTTCCAAAGAAATTTTCTCGATACGGCTTGGCATGTGAATCTGCCATTATCGTTTACGCTCAAATGTAAAATTAGAACTAAAACTTCTGTCCAAATAAAGCATTTCAACAAATATAGTAAAAACATTATTCCAATGGCAATATATATTTCTAAAAATACTCTCCCATTCATTCAATTGGCAAGTGTATATATCTTATTTTAGAATTCGTAATGGAGCACATAACTATATTTTATGGCTCGCAAAAATAATTACATAAGTCAAAATATCCCAGGTGATAAAATATAATATACCTGGAAACATACTAGCATTTAAGACTCTGAGAAAACGATTTAATATTAAATCTAATTGTGTATTTTTAAATATATTTAGCTTCAATCTAAAAATAGAGGCCCAGGGGGCATTCTAAACAGCTGTTCTAATACATAGTAGAAAATTTAATCTAGGAGTAATAAATTAAAGAAATTACCTGATAATACATTTATTTTTTCGATGTGGGCTACGGTCTGTTAAGAAATTTACATTAACCAAATCGTGTCATTTGCACACGGGACCGAAACATTTAACTATGTGTCAACTTTTTTTTGTGGAATAAATAAAGTGTAACCGCCCGTAGCCATATGGGCCCTATATTGAATACCCTATATATAAACTCAGGTGCCCCACATGTTTTGACAAATGCTCCTGGATTAGCTAATAGAAGGAGTCTAAGCCAAGCCAGTTTTTTTATAAGTACCCTTGCTCATGCGACAATGAATTTTACTAGTTTGCACGTTTGGACCCATCTTTAAATAATAATATCTGCTACGACTGCAAATCAGCATCTGTCGGTATTCAACACTGGCTCATATGCCTCAATCGCGGATCAATCCATCCCTAGCTGCCCTCAAGCTCAATCTTACTACTAACTTCTATCGAATGGGGCAATAAACAACAACAACACTCTGTTAATTTATTTTTATATCAAAAAATTTACGAGTTGCGATATAAAAGATTTGGGATTTGTAAAAGCCGAGGGGTATCAAAAATAAAATTTTGAGTTGGTGAAGGATATTTGGGCGTATAGGGCCGGCATAATTACGACCCGTATACAATATACTTCTATTTCGTATTGTTTAATATTATTTATTATATTTATAATAAATGGAATAATTTCAATTTACACACCGTCATTATGGAAACATTTTAACTAATAAGCGGTTTTCATTTTCGGCTGAACTATAAAATAAGCCGTGCAAATTGGACCCTAAATTAGAGAAATAAAATTTATGCACTGATATTTTTTTTTATCTAATCAACGCCTCTCAGCTGATAACAAAGACTAAATTAGACAAATGTAATGTTTTATTTTAAAATTTGAAATTCGGGAAATATGTTTTCAAGCCGGCTTAGATATAAATACCGATTTTAAGCTCTATTCCAATGTTTATTTAAAAATCTTATCGAATCTTTAATATCTCGGCGCACGTATAGCCATTCATGTCTTAAGATAATGAATTCTAAATTTTTTTTGTATTACCCGCCCTTACGAGTGTTGTAAGAGAAGACTCGTTAAAACAGCTAAAAAAATAATTTTTTTACAGCTAATATTAGGCCCCCTTCAACCTATTTATAATACAGCCATGCCCTAATATGGTTTTACACAACCGTGTAGACGTTCAAATTTCATTTAAAATTTTTTAAATTTTTTTTTAAAAACGAAAATGAACGCGGTTGTAATAACAATTCAAATTCAAAAATGTGCATTTTCGGCCGACTAAAAGTCTAGGCTCTGCAAAAAGATGGGATTTCAAGCATGTTTATTGTGCCGAATTAGAAGTGGATGGAGTCGATGCTCCTTTCTTAATCTCTTCCTCTAATGCCAAAAACCTTATCCATCCGTTTTTAAAAATTATTCTTTTTCAAAGCTTATATGTATGATATTTAGTAATTTTTGAAGGGGAAAAATGTTCACTAAATCCAAAAATAGCAAAAATAACCTCTCAAAGAGGATTGAAATCCTTATTTGGACGCGGTATTTTTTAAATATTCCTTTGTAGAGATGCCGTCTAAATTTATTACTCTTTAAACAATATATATATATCTATCTATATAACATTTTATGTGTATTTTTTCTTTTAGTGATGGAGCATTGGTGTTGAAATCTACAGCTTTTGTATATTATATATATATGGTTTTTCTTGTTTAAAAATAAAAATAACACCATAGATACAATAAAGGAATACGAAATATATATTAACATATTTTGAACCAAAACATGCTTTTTAACTTTAAAGAGTCAGGTTTGTTGAGATATCAGGACCGTATCTACGATTCTTTTTTAAAGAAGGGGTAGGTGTAGGCAGAGCTGGGAAAATGCCCATTTTCGGGTCGAACTCATTTTTTTATTTTTCGAAATTTAGAAAAAATAAAGGGTTTTAGCTTTAATCAAGAAAATATTTATAAAATTAAGATTTTCTGCTTATATTTTGTATTTATTAATAATTGGTTTTTTTAATCTGTCATAAAATTTTTGAAAAACAAAAATTTGAGTTTAGTCGAAAAATGGGTTTTTTCCCAGCTCTGGGTGTAGGCGGGATTGCTAAATAATTTTGTTATAGAACCGAGCTTGCAAATTTTGATCTTAGTCTATCCCAATCGCACTTGAAAGTTATTTTTACATTAAATTTTTTCAAAAAAAATTTCAGCCCGAATATAGGGTTATATTATTATATTCAAAGGCTTTACAAACTTTACGCAAACTTTTTAATTTTATAACTTTTAGTTTGGACTGACTCGTAAAAAAATGATGAAGATTTTTATTGCCCACCGACCTCTCTCTCTCCCTCTAAAACCCAAAATTAATTTATCCCTTTAAAAGAAGGGAGATTAACATTTTTTAGTATTTAAAAGAGGAACATGACACGAATCATTATAGCAAATTATCATCTAAAAATTTTTCCGGGGGGGGGGGAGAAAATTGCGCTATTTAGATACTTTTTCTTTGTACTTGACAAATATAATTTCGTTGCCATGTATTCAGAAGATCAAAAGAAAAGGGTGCTTTCAATTTAAAATAAATCCCTGGTAGGATCACGTTTTTTGCGTTTCAAACGAAAAGTTTTTTTTACAAATATATATATTTTTGAACAAACTTTCTAAACATAAGCAGTGCTTATAATATTTCGGGTTTTTTTATAAAAATTTTAACTTACCAGGACTGAGAAATAAAAGAGTCAGCCCTTAAAAAAGATTTAGGAGCTTTCTTTAATATCATAATTCGTGGGCTTTTGTAAAAGCCCCCACATTTTTGGTAATTTAATAATAAATCCAACTCCAGCTTTAAACAAAAGAAAAAAATAAAAAGGCCTTTTTCCCCATTTTTTCGGGGCTTGTGTGTTAAAATTTAAAATTATCATAGGTGTTTTTTTTGATCTTAGGAGAAAAAAACCATTTTTTTCCCCTTTGGCCTACACTTTTTAGTTTTTTTCAGCATTGGTTTGGTTTTAACAACTTTAAAAACAATTTATTAATGCAATTTATTAAAAGCGCCAAAACGACAATACAAGATGCCTTTAAGTAACCATGAACTAGGTGTTTTTAATGTTATTCTAAAAAATGAAAAAGCAATAAGGTATGACCATAATGGGTGGAATTTAATTACGAATTCAATTTATTAAAATTAAAAAGAATAGATTATTGGATTGGTTTATTGCGAGACAATTTTAGGGAATATTTATCCTGGTGGCTAAATTTTTCTCAATAAATATTTTAAATGATATTACAAAACAGATACATCGACTTATGGAGGCTGAAAACAAAGTGTTATTTAATTAGCCTTATACCATATATATTTTCTGCAAAAATTAAACAAAACACCTCAGCAGAAAGTAGTTTGAAGTAAATCTTAAACATATTATAAATTGCATAATTTTAATTTTATTTTGGATATATTGGATTTTTTTTGTTAATTATTTCATATATGTATATATAGATAGATATGTATGTAATTAAATTTGAATGAGACAATTAACACAGTTTATATTATATTAATATTTTAATAAATTAATAAATATATATATAAAAAATTATACAAAATTGAGATTGAAAAGTTTGAAATCTACAATGAAGGTAAACTTTAATTAAATTAACATATATATTTAGCCTAAGACCAATACATTTTTTTATTCTACAAATTAAAGAGCGAATGCGGGGGCCTGTATTTAGGGAAATAAAAATGGTCTATTAAAATAAATTAAAATATATGATTTGCCCTTAAATTTTTTTTTAGAAATAAAATTATTTTCAGAAAAAAGTGAAACAGGCTACTTTAACGTTAATTATTTAGGACATGTTCAGAGTTAATTTATCTTTTCATAAAACTTATTCCAAAAAATTTAAAAATTTTAATTTATTTATTATAATTTATTTTAAATACTTCAGAAAAAGTATTTTTAATGCTAATAATTTAGATTGGCAACTTTTTGTCAATATACGATTCATGACAAAAGAACAAATTTTTTAATTTTTTTGAAATTCGGAACGAACTCTGAACGCGCTCTTATATAAAATTTTTTTTAATTTCAAAAATAGGCTAGCCAATGGGAAATTTTGTTTGGGCAAAGGTTATTGCGGTAAATAGAGTTAAAAAAATGGTAAAAACGATAATCGATAATAATGCATATTTGGACAAGAAGTTTAATGAAATACAATTAATTATTATGTTTATATATTGTCATAATATACATTTTTGTAAATTATACTAGTAAGGGTTTCAAAAACTAAATACAATCAAAAAAAACAAGATCAAATTTATTTCTGATATATTATTATACATCTAATGTTTTTAAAATCAAATGAAATTTGGAGATTAGGAGGGCAAAAAATAGAATTCAATTATTTATAAGCTGATTGTATAGAAATTTTTGAATATTTTCAGTTTTTTATTAGGCATAAATGTACATAAGAAATGAAAAACTAATGGTATTGAAAAATAATGATTTTGTTGAAATAAAAATTGAATGATGTTAAATTATGTCAAAACATGTATATTTTTTGGCCCACTAGTCTCAAATTTAAATGGGCTCCTTTTAAATAAGAATAAACTGAGATCCTGGATTGAAAGCTTACATCTAATATTTGGGCTTATGTTGTGAAATTATTGAAATGTAAAAATTTGTAAATAATTAAAATACTATTTTCCTAGGGAAAAAACTAAAAAAAAATGGTAAAGTTAAAAAAACATTCTGAATATTATAAAGATATATTAAAAATAATTAAAAAAAATAATAAATACAAAAAAAGATTAAAAACAAACGCTTTAAAATTAAATACTAGTCAATTAAAAAAGTTTATTTTTTTTGCAAATAAAAAATAATAATTATTTAAATAAAAATATATATTATATTGAGCTAAAAGATTGTTAAATGAGATAAGGTTTTTGAAATGATTGAAGATCGTTATTTAAGATGATTTAGAGGAAGAGTGAGCTAGAAAAAGGTATGTGTTTAAATTCAAAGAATTAAACAATTAAGGTAAATTTGAACAAATCTAACATTGTTTTTAATTTGTCTAATAATCTGCAAGTAGATTTTAACTCCAAAATCTCCATTAGAAAACCTAAAATTTGGATAATTTTTGTGGGAGTATGAAAATAATATATTTGTAAATTAAACAAAAATTTATATTACATGTTACTCAAAAAGGCAAGGTGTTGATAAATAAAAAAAAGATTACAATGAATGAGTTTTTTTAGAAGGGGGGGGGGGGGTGCACATAATATCTATTTTTTACCTGAGATATTTTATTTTTGTAATTATATCGCAAATCATTATTTGTTACCCACATTAAACAATGGTTTATAAAAGGGCGTCAAAATGTGATTAATGTAAGTTGTTGATGCTGCGAATGAGACTTCGAAAGCTAGGTATCCAATAAAATTTCCGAAAGTTCCGGAGTGATCCCCTCCAAAAATTGGAAGTGTGACTGAGTCCAAAAATTTGAATCGTCGGAGAGATCCATCAAATGATCCAACAGAGGTTCAGGAGTGTTGCCCGGTTCGTAATCAAAGTTGCCGGAGGGTGATCCTCCTCCGACTTGCGAGTCGGTTGTTTGATTGTCGAAAATGCCCATCAAGTTTTCACGCGTGTAGTAAAGACCCGTGGCATCGGGAAGTTGAGAGAGCGGAAGGAGGTCGGTGGATGACGAGGAGGAGTTGTTACCGAAAATAGGTGAAGAACAAAGTTCCGGTGACATTGGAGCCGGTGGATTTAAGATACGATCTAAAAGTTCGGGGTTTATGCAAACGTCCCTGCGGAATTGTAGGTCGTCGTCTCGGTAAAAAGCCGATTTCCTGGAAGCTTGTTGAAGCTTTCGCAAATGGCATACCCCATTCTTCTTCTCATTGTATTCAGAGGCGTTCACGTGAGCCCGTTGGTACCGATTGAATTTCAATGTTGCAGGAACGTCTTGCAATTCTTCTACTCGTCCCCCGTTAGATTTGGCTTCAGATAGTGTTTGATTATTATTTTTACTGCGCTTAACACTATTATCACAATCATGATCTTGCATGATATCATCATCATGGTCATCGTAAAAATCGTCCCCACCGCCTTCGACATACCCGTAATCGCTGTTATTGGAAGCCAAATGTCCGTCAGGTTTGTGGTTTTGCCGTTTAAATATGAGCTCATTCAAAGCTTTGGGTCTATCGACAGGACTAATCCTACTGTAACCCGAATCTAATCGAGCTCTCTTGTTGTTATTAGAGCGGTGGCTATGGTTATAATGATGAGGACCGGCCTTGTTAATCCAAGCCAGTGGATCTTCGATGAACCCTGATGAATCGGTGTTAATACTATGCTGCGAGGATTCACTGATAACGCCTGGACTACACGCTCTCGAGCCCATTCGACTTATGTTCACTAAAACGGGTGTGGTAGTATCGATTATACGGTTTGAAAAACTGTCCGACCTATCATCCGCTGAAAAATTTAATCTCCGGATCGATGCGATATGTGGCCCGCTGTTAGTTGAATTAAAACCGCCCCGCGAGAGGTTCATACGAAATTGACGGTCAATCTTTAAATGCGTAAATTCCTGAGATCTTTGACGAATGGATGTGCTGTCTTTGCTATGACCGCAATCTTCGGTCGTATCAATGGCGGCAACCATTTGGTTTAGGCACAAAACTTGGGCGGGGTTCGAACACGAGTCTTCAGAGTCGAAGGAATGCGTCAACCTAGTAAGGTTTGCGTTGTAATTCCTCCTCTGCGAGTTATAATATTCCTGAAAAGCTTGGTTTGATAAGCCGGGAATCGAAGTGGAGTACCCGTTACCGTTGCGGTAGGACTGTTTAACATGATGCTGTAGCAGGTTAACAGTCTGTCCCGAATAATTTTTATGTGTGCTGCTGCCATAGGCAGACAACGTACTATTATTAATAATTGTAGGTTGTAGTTGTTTATGATCATGAACTAGGCCACTGCCATTATTACGTAGATGGCTATGCAAACTTTTAACCTTTTTCCGAGGTCTATATTTATAATCCGGGTACTCTTTCGTATGTAAGATTCTTAGCTTTTCAGCCTCTTCGACAAACGGTTTTTTCTGCGTGTCGCTGAGCTGTTTCCACTCCCTCCCTAAACGTTTGCTGATCTCGGCATTGTGGAGATCGGGTTCGGTCTCAGAAATTTTCTTGCGTTCAATTTGGCTCCACACCATAAAAGCGTTCATGGGCCTTTTAATGTGCGGGTGAATGCTACCGTCGGGAGATAGCGTCCCCCTGTTACTTTCGATTGGGCTAATCGTCAACTTAGTAGACGGAGTCTCGACGATGGGACGACGGTTAACTACCCTTGGATAATGAGGATTTGAAGTATTAACGACATTCATTTCTACGCGATTTAATTGTTGTTGTTGTTGTTGCTGCTGCAATTGCTTGGCTAATAAATGATTTTCCTGATGCACGCTATTCAAGGCGTGAATGAGTGCTATGTTATTGCCCCCGGTAGTTTGCTTTATTTGTATTGGAGACAATTTGCTGGCGGTATTGTCTAAACCGGTACATGAGCCTTCTTCAACTATGGTAAATCCCGTCGACATGTTTCCGTTAACAAGTATGGGCTTGTACACCGCACCGTCTCTAACGTAAGCCGTTATAGTCTCCGCTGTTTGGTTATTGTTCCCAAATAATTGGGAATCAAGATTGGTATTTAAATTACCCGTTATGTCAATGTTATTGCATACAACGTTGCCGGTATTACCGTTATAATTGATCGACGATGAGGTTAGATTGGTCTCGATATCGTTAACAACAACACCGTTTGATGCTAAGGCATAGTTATTTCTTTCGGTGTTAGCAGCACCAATATTATTATTATTATTTGTTAAAACGTTGTTATTGCAATGTCCGCCAGGTAATACTTTATGGTTTTGAATTCCCAATGCCTCTGCAGGAGTAAGAATCAGTACTTCGGCGTCATCGGATTCCATAGGATCGTTCAGGTTCGAATAAATTGGCCGACCATTACCGTCAAAGTTTTGCCCTTCGTCAGAATCTATGGGGGAAAATGAGGCGTTGAGCGTGGACAGAGGCTGTTTGAGTATATCGCTAATGACTTGACGCATAGACAACTGTTGTTGACCTGGAGAATTATTTTCGGAGGCACGATTAATTACCATATCGACATCACTAGCCTTCACGGGAATCGATTGAGCTTCAATCGGGTTGTTGATTGTTATCGACGGCAAGTTGCTGTTTAGGCAAGTGTCAGGTAGTACCCCGGTGGCTGGGCCCCCACCCATCATGATTGTAGCTAAAAAATCCTCATCGAAACTGAGGTTGGCTAGGGAATCTTCAGTACCGGTTGAAGAAAAAGATGTAAAATCTGCTACGGTAAGGATCTTAGCTGGTAAATCGGTGATGTTTGATGTTTGTTCCTTCTTGATTAATGAGGCGCGGGCAGAAGGTGTTAAAAGGGTTGCCATATTTAATTGATAAAGGTTCGGTTATAAGCTGTTTTTTTATATATATATATTGCAATTACAAATTTGAATTATTGGTTTTGCTGTCCACAATGAGATTTCGTCGTGCCCGAAGAACGTTAACCCCAAAAACGTGTTTGACTGCGTAATCGGTGTATTTAGATTATCTTTAAAATTAAATATATTAATTTAAACAAAAAAATCACCAAAAAATGTAACTTTCGTATATTTTAGAAGAAGCCAGTTTCATACTATTTTGGGATATAGGGAAGCTTTATAATTTTAATGTTTTTATTTTTGATAGTGTGACAGATACAACACAAACACACTCTACTATAATATAAGTTTAATCTGTCCTCTATCATCCATGCACAGGTGATGTGGGATTTTTACTTTTTTTACATATGCGTGTTCACCTACAAAAATAAAAGAGTATCTACTATCCTGTTATGTACATAACCCTTTTTCATTTTCAATATACATTTTCCAAAAAACAATAAAAAATTGTTTAAAAACTCTTTATATTTAATGTTTTTAAGTCGTGCAAAAAATTTTTTTCAAAATAAGTAAAAACTGACGTCGGGCATTATATAAAGCATTCCTAATTTAACATGTAAACTGAAAATTCGTAATGTTTTTTTTTCTGTATTTAAAGCACATTGTGAGTCAAAGATTTACAGTTTAAGCCTGAGAAAAAAATAAATTTTTTTGAAATAGTCACCTACGAATCCAATTCACCAGTATGCATTGGTTGGACCGCTATTTAAAAAACTGTGATAAAATATTTTCTACAAAACCTTTCTGCCTCTTAAAGTACGGCTTACCCGTCAGTCAGGCTTTGCCTTTACCTTTACAGCAGGTCTCGGACGGAGAGTCTAATGAAATTTAACACACATGCAGAGTTGGGAAATAAAACTAAATGGGCTTTTTTATAACAAGTTTTTGAGTTTTTTGTTCCAAATGCCCACAAACTCGTGGGCATGGCAAAAGAAAAGCCCCTTTTCTTGCTTAAAGAAAAAGGGCATGTTTAAAAAAAGCCCCTCTTTTTCAAAAAATATCCTAAGAGCTTTAAGAAAAAATAACCTACCCATAATTATTTTAAAGAAAAAATCAAAATTTTTCGAAATTATTATAAAGAAAACATAAAAGGGGGTTGTTGGGGCTTTTTTGAGAGCCACTTTTTGTGGGTTTTTTTGCCCCTTTTCTTAGTAAGGGCTTTTTTGAATTCTTATTTTGGCCCTTTATTTGTAGCCCCCTTTCTTTTTTTATGTTTTAAGGGAAAAAATGAGCCAAAGTTTTTTGGCTCATTGTTTTCCCAGCCCTGCACACATGCACTGGCGACCTAAGTTTTTAAAAAATAAAACAACTTTGGGGTTCACTGTTGATTAACCATTTAGAATCTGAATATATTAAATGCTTAAACTATGTGTAGAATACAATCAAGTTTATATGTGATCAAGGTCGACGTGTGTTATGTTGGCTAATTAAAAATATGCTTTAACATCATTCATGCTATCTTAATATGAAAGAAATTACTTAGAGCTAAAATTATATGATAAACAACCACCAAGTCATCTGAATGCGCCAAATAAAGGCAATTATACTTGTTTTTTTTTACGAAAATTAAATGAGCCCATTATAGAAGCCATGTTTTTTGGGATGATACCATTTGCTCGAAGTAGATTGTTGGCTATATGTGGAAAACACGCACGTTTTATTAATGATTGAATTTAAAAAATACAAAATACTTTTGGTTAGCCATGAATCATGTGTTTTTTATACTAATTTTTTCAAAATAAATGAAAATGAAATAAGTAAAGGCCTAGTATGTTAATTAAATATACTCAAGAGGCAAGAACCAATCTCGGTTGATTTTGAAAGTCAAATTGGCACTAACATGGGTCCTTATTAAATTTTTAGCGGTATGCATCTATATCTTTTAACAAAATAAAGACACGAGTCCCGTAAATAATGACAAGAGGTTAGTTAAATTATGAAAGAGGCACATTTTTATCAAATACAGCTTGTTATCATGGCACAAAGTTTTAACAAAGAACACTGTATAGTTGACACAAAGCATGCTTATATGTACAACATTTTTTTTAGAGTAGAAACGACGAAAATAATCAAAAAAAATTGACTTTTTGCAAGTCGTTTATGTGTATATAAAAACAAAAAAAAGGTATTTTGCTTTGCGTTTGGTAAAAACGCTTACACCTGTACGAAACACCTAAAAATATAAGGTAAACCAAAAAAAAGGAATTAAAAAGGTACACTGTGGAAACCTTTTGCTCAGGTGCAAAATATTTTTTTACGGGGCGCGTTCGGAGTCTATTCATTTTATTTGCGAAAAAAATTGTGAAATTTTTAAATTTTTAAAATTTGGGTAAATACATCGTAATTTATGGTTTTTTTTACATTATTGTCTAATACCCTGAACAATTTGATAATATGTCGACAGAGAAACTTTATTCTAATTTTAACTAAAATCAATATTAGCTAATCATAATCATTTCAAAGTATATTAATTAAATTTTTAATTTTAACGCTTGAAAAAAAAAATTTTCATCATGTCCAACAATATAACTTGATTTTTTGTAGAGCTGTAAAAATGTATTCAATGAATAACACAATGAAATATCCCTACCTGAGCAACAAAAGCCAGTTTTGTAATTGTTAACTTACGGGCGACAGATTGTCGGGACCTATGTTGAAAAAATAAACCAGTTGGAGTATTTGCAAGATTAACAATGTCACTTGTTATATTAAAAAGCATGTTCCAATTTAAAAAAAAAGCGGCAAAACGCGGCACTTAAAATTATAGTCAAAGTGTTGTCGTATGTTTAAAAATCTAAAAGGTATTATATTGTTTACCGAGCAAGTCTCAAAGCGATTCCAATTTAGTTAGGTTTTAGAAAATTTAAATAGCCTATTATGCTACGATTATTTCACGAGGCCTCAATCTTGTCGTGTTTGGCTAATTATGGTTACATTGGTTTTTTATAGATACAAAGAATTAACAATTATATTGTTAGGGCACAAAAAAAAATAAATTTTATTTACCGAGTAATATAAAAATGTTTTTGCGGACACACTCAATGAAAAAAAACGATTTTGCTAATGTTTTTTTAGAAGGGTAATAGGTGAACTTAAGTTAATATCTAAAATAAATTTGAAAAAGATGTGTGATGTTAATGATATTTTGTAATATAATTTCAGATTCTGAAAAATCTTTGGCTTGAGTTAGGAATAAGGCATGTCAAAACTTCGGGAGTCGGGAAGGATTAACTCCGGAGTTCCTAAGTTTTAGTTTTTTTTGGATTTGTTAGTAAACAATATCTTATTGAAAATATTGGAATTTGTATTATAGTAACTCATTTTTGTTAAATGAAAGTTGTAAATAAATGAAAGTTGTAAATAAATGAAAGAGCAGCTAATTAATATATGTAATAATTACATATATTAACTAGCAAATTTTAATAAAAAACTCCGGAGTTTATGAACTTCTTCTAGACTCCGGAGTTTTGACATGTCCGAGTTAGGAAGCCATAATTTTAATTTTTTTAAAAAAACCCTTTTTTTTTAATAAAAAAAAAAAAGTTTCCCAAAAGGGTTTTCCCACTCTGGAAGGAAGTATCTTGTTATATTTTGGTTTTTTTTGAACGAAAACAATGGGCTCATATTAACGCGTCTTTAATTTCATCAATGGTGCCGAAACGTTAATGTATATTATAATGCCTTAAAGATATTCATTAATTAAAATAAACAATTGAAACAAGAAGCATGGCTCCTTCCTCATATTATTAGACATAAAATATATTTTTCAGCCGAACATTTAATGGATGGGGCAAGTTACGGTAATAAATAGATTAAGAAAGTTTATAAAATAGGGTGGAGCGGTCAGTAAAAAAAAATAATTATATCGCTGAAATTTTATTTATTAATTATTTTTATTACTTCGATAGACGAAATTTCTTGAAATCAACTCCTCAGAAAAACGAAAATTGTTATAAGCCTTACCGTAAAAAATCATTCTCAAAGAACTCTAATTATATGTCAGCTAGCAGAATTTTTCAATTTTTTTTAAAAATCAATAAATATTATGTTACAAAATTGGGCCCATGCACAAATTTTGTGCGAGTTAAACAAATAATATGAGTTCTAACTTTATTGTCCAATCAGGATTTCATTTCCAAGTATGGATGTGTTATTATTGTTTCGCCTCAAATTGAATTATTGATTGGTTTAAAAAAAAATTGGGCAAATTCATTGGTAAACTCGCCCATATTTAGTTGGAAGACCGAGGGCTGTTATTATTGAGATTGTACAGTTTTACCAGAGGTAGGAGTATTTTCCAGTCCAAATTAATTTAGATTTGATTGATTTTGTAAGCTTTTGAGCCAATTATTTCACAAATGTAATATTCATTAGGAATATTTGAAGAGAGAAGGTCGCGTTCGGAAGATGAGTATATAAATCGGCACATCAGGCGGAATATTTTTTAGAAATTAATAATTATTGTTGCAGAATTTTATTTGTTATTTGCCGCTTGTGAATTATTAGATATCGTAAAGGCTATCTATCTATTTATTGATCGTCAGTGCGTTGAGCAAATTCAGGTAGGCTGTAAACTAAAAGGAAAAAAAAATAAACATAACAATTTAGAAAATTGTATTTCAAATATCACAAGGAAGTTATCAACCCCCGATCTTTCCTAACATAAAGCGGGCAAATTTCATTAAGGGCCCATTAACCGTCCTTTTTACCTGAAAATAATCACCGTCCGTCCCTACCCCCCAATTATTGATATTCAAACTAGGAGTTATCAAGATATTTCTCAATAAATTTTTAATTATAAATATTGGCACTAACATATTTTAGATCACCTACAACAAATTATTATTATTAGTAGGTTTTTTATGACCCAAATAGCCCAAAAGCTGGGACCCAAATAGCCCAAAAGCTGAATTTTTTACGGATTGGCACTGATCCGAAAAAATCATTTTGGGTTTGGGGTCTCGACGAACACACTAACGAAAAAAATGCCTTATAAATCATAGACAAATTATTTACAAATATTTGTTGATTGTTATATATAATTCAAAGTCCGTATAATAAACCCTCCGCCCTCTTCATGTTTTTAGCAGCCCAAATATGACACAAGCATAGGTAAAGGTGGGAAAATTAGGAGTAGAAAAAAAATTAATGAGATTAAATAGAAAAATATATTTAAAAGCGCCTCAAAAAGGTTTTTTGGCTTAAAAATGCTTTCTTTTCAAATCCATTAGGATAAAACTCTAGAAAATATCACTCACCCCTACCCTATTTAACCATCAGTTTTGCTCTCATAAATAGTAATATATTTAAAGAATTTCTTACTCAAAAAATGACATATTTTTTAAATCAATCTGTATGGTCCTACCTACATATAATTCATTTTTGGCACTAAAGTAACGAGATATATTGATATTAAGTTTAAAAATATTCTAAGCCCGGCCGTTTTTCAACGTCTTTGCGCCCATCGCTTGGCCAAGATGCTAAACTTAATCAACATTTAAGTAAACAAAAAATTTTAATTAAAGATAAATTTTAGTTAATTAAAACAAAATTTATAAAAATTAAAAAAAGTACGAAAAACGAGATAAAAACAATCTTAGGTGAGGTATTTAAATATCTTTGCACGCGAATTTAGGGCATGTCAAAACTCCGGAGTATAGAAAAAGTTCATAAACTCCGGAGTTTTTTATTAAAATTTCCTAGTTAATATATGTAATTATTACATAATTAGCTGCTCTTTCATTTATTTACAACTTTCATTAAACAAAAATAAGTTTTGACTACAAAAATACAAATTCCAATATTTTCAATAAGCTAATGTTTACTAGCAAATTCCAAAAAAATAAAACTCCGGAACTCCGGAGTTGATGCTTCCCGACTCCCGGAGTTTGGACATGCCTAACACGCGATATAAATCCACTGTAGGAAAATACTGTCTCTAGGCGCGGGTTTTAAATTCATTTAGGGAAACGTATTTTGAAAAGTTTGTGGTATTTTTAGGGCATATGTACAAAAATAATTCTACGCATCTTAATTACTCTGCCCAAGTTGAGGAGATTTATTTGAGGCTCTGTTTTTAAATTAGTTAATAATTAAAGAAACTTAATTTAGTAATTTTAAACTTATTTTTCGTATTTTAGCACGCTTATACTTGTTTTATCTTTAAGGTAATTTTGTATTTTACCCCAAATAATTATAAATTTTTAACAAAATGTTTTTTCGAATATAATAGATATATGGGGAACCAAATAAAATTTATAGATACCCATCGTATGTTAGTTAGGCTGGTTTTTAAACAAATTTGAAAAAAAGGAATAAATATTTTTTGTTTTTTTTAATTTTGACTTTAAACATGCCCTTACATATGATTTCAAATCAATAGTTTACTAGCCGAAATTTGTCACATCAAACCAATAGAATAGTGTATATACATTATATGAATGAATTTTTATTCCGTAATATTTTCCCAAATTTTCACATAACAAATATGCTTGGCGTTATACTCTATAACGGTTAAATTCGTTTAAAATTTTTTTAAATACCTTTAAAAATGTATTCTATATAGCTTAAACTTTTTATTTTTTTTAATTATCATTTAAATCTTCCTACTACCCATCAAATATAAATAACCTAACTTTCAAATTTTTGGAATCATCAAGGTTTTCATAATGCATTTTACAAAAAGTGCTTCTTCAAATATAAAAATTAATTAAAAATACATAAAAAAATTAAATATTTATGAAAAAGAAAGGATTAATAATTAAAACGAAAATGAAAAAAAAACGACTTTTAATTAATCCCTAAGCCGTAAGAAGAAGGAGCCTATTTGACTCTTTTAAGCTATTAATTTTTCATTTCTAATTAAAAATGTAATATATTACTATTTTTTAATATCAAAATATTTTTTAATATATATATATTTTTAACATTGAAAATGTTGTTATTTTAAATTGCTTCAATTTAGGCGCAAATACTTGAATTCTAAATGCATTTTAATTGCGTTTTAGCCTAACCCAAGGACACTTAAAATACAAATATATATACAAAACTTGATAAATGGGTTTCAATTTAGGCCATTCGTTATCAAAATTAAAGAAGCAAAAAACATATGACTAAAGGTTCTCCAAATGTCATTTTATATTAACGTCTTTGCGATGAATGGGCATACTATTAAAGTTAGACTAGAAAATAATTTTTTGGGAAAATTCCTTTCGTAGCTAAGACCTTTTATAAAGATGCATTCAAGCTTCCTATAAAATTTTATAAATTTAAAATAATTTATTAAAATTTTTACCAGTAAATTAATAACCATCGTTTTTACAATGTTTTTTAACACTATAAGCAACTCTGATTATTATAATTAACTTATTATTACATTCATATTTAAAATTATATTAAAAATAATCTTTTTAACAAGATTTTTAAAAAACTTGTATAATCTTTATAAGATTTTTCAACATTTAACCAATATTTTTTTAACTTTTTTTATTATTTGAAAGAAGTCTAAACGCGACAAAATTAATAGTAATTTAACGTGTTTTTATATAACCACCAAGTTTTAAAACCCATTACCCCTTATAAAACAACAGATGAGGACCTAATAAATAGGTGCTCTCCCTACCCGCACTCTCTCAAAACTCAAAAATGCCTAATTTTAAAATTCCAATGCCTGTTTTAGCAAATTGCGTCCAAAATTAACTGATTTTTATCAACATTTTTATATTTAATTCTTAATCATTTAATTCCTGCATTATACCTATAATAATTATTAAGAGGGTATATTTATGTGGTTTGCAACAAAGATGACCGATTTTTAGATCATTTATTATTTTTTATAAAATTAACTTTGAGTTTAAACACAGCTATGAATACTGCTAAATTTATAAAAATAATTAATTCTTACCACAGCGTTCAGACTCCTTATAATTTAAATTTTAAAATTTTAACATTTTTAAAAATTTATTTTAAAATTTCAAAAACTTTTTAGAAAAACCATTAAAATGTTAATATTGTTGGAGACTTTTTGTTAAATTGCGTTTAATGTCAGAGAGTAAATAAAATTATAAAATCTATAAAAAAAAATTTAAAAATTTTTGAAAAAAAAAATGAAATGAGTCTGAACGTGCCGCGTCCTAAAGTCAAATAAACAAAAATCGTAGAATTGACAGGATTTATTATTTTTTTTTCCAATTTTCCAACAAACTTTATCTGAAGTTTAGATACCGCCCCCCAAATTATTATTATGTTATTATGTTATAGAGCAGATCGGCACAGATGGGAATGTTCAATTTAAATTAAATCGAAATATTAAAGCGAACGGTTATATCGAATGATAGTGCAAAAATATAATTGAGTGCTGAGCGTGACCGCGGCAAAAAAAAAGTTCTGAATTTCATAAGTTCGTAAGAGTGAAAAATCTGTAAAATGACAAAATTTATTGGAATAAAAAATTTATGTTATAATTGGACTTTAACATGCAAAATTTAATAAAAAAATTACAGGCCGGTTGGCCAAACTGCCGAAAACTTTTTTTTCACTAAATCTTTCTGT
This sequence comes from Acutogordius australiensis, assembly GCA_030555515.1. Taxonomy (NCBI): domain Eukaryota; kingdom Metazoa; phylum Nematomorpha; class Gordioida; order Gordea; family Gordiidae; genus Acutogordius; species Acutogordius australiensis. Next base: position 34,056,101 of record CM060245.1, on the reverse strand, counting down.
TATGTTTCGAATAGGAATTGAGGGAAAAATGAATATAAAGTGGATATTGGTATTAAAATTGAAATTTTAAATGATGAATAAACGAATATAAATAAAAATATTATATAGTTTAATTTTTTATTTGTTTCCTCGAAAGTGTTTTTAAGTTTTAAAGCGTAGCAGATAATAAAATTCAGTTTGTCTGCTGATCAAATTTAGAAAAAATTACAGATATAATAATAATATAAAAGTTATGCCTCAAGAAAAATTTAAAAATACAAAATTAAATTGCCAAATTAGGCAAAAACTGCGACTTTCTAAAACTGTCTGAACTACCTATATTTTAAACCCCGGAGCCCTATACTCTTCCATTTGAAATTCCTAAAAAAATTGTCATAATTTACAAACCTCAGCCAGTGGTAGAAGGATTGGGAAAGTTTGAGAAATTAGGCCTCGATTCATTAGTGCAAGGGATGCTTTGATAGATGTAATGCAATTTTTATAAAAAATTTGGGCCAAAAAAATTTAGATATGTTTATATTTCCTAAATCAAATAAAAAACCTAACATCTAAGAACGTCCCGAAAACTGTAATAAAATAAAATACAATGCGTTTAGACTTCATTAAAAAATTATTAAAAAAAATTTAAAAATTTTGTATTTAAAAAAATATTGGTCCAATTTTAAAATTAATTTTAATAGTTAGAAATTTTGAAGGAGTTTTGTTAGAAAGAATATCAAATAACTATGTTTATACAGATTTGGATATTATGAAGATTTTTAATTAGTTAATATTTTGTGTTTTAATGTGATATTCTAAAAATATATAATTTTTATAATTTATTAAAAAAAAGTCTAAACCCGCCCTAACCTATATCAGTTTGTGACCAAAAATCATTTTAACTTTTACTCAAAAATAACCGGGGAAGCAAGGTTTTTCAACGCCCCTAAGCTCCTACATTACTTTGGTAGGATATGGTGTGGGCAGTGTCTCCTATTCCGGGGGGGGGGGGGGGGGGGGGGTAGGAACCAAGCGGTTCCAAAAAATCGGCCGAGGGGGGTAGGTATTCGAGGGGGGTAGGTATAGTTAGGGGGGAATATGAATAAATTACGAAGTTTGTTACCCCCGAGATTTTGCCGAGGGGGGTAGCTCTTCCATGAAATTTGGGGAGTAGGAGACGCTGGGTGTGGGCCCCGAATATTACATATTTTCAATCAGAACTGAGAAAAAGGGCATTTTCGTCCCAAACTCATTCTTTTTTGATTCTGAAGAAAGAGCATTTAAAGTTTTCCCAAAAATAGTTTCCTTAATTCTTTTATCAGGTCAATCAAAATCTATGGCGTAATTTTGTTAGCCAAAGAGTTAAGGTTGTGCACATTAGGCTAAAATAAAACGGAATAATATTTAATTTTCAACCAAAGGGACCGACCCTGTTTCAAAATAAAAATTTTTTGTAATCAGCTATTTATTCCAAGGGCCTAGCAAGTTGTAAAGCTTGGGGGGGGATTAATGGAATTTTAAATGTAATATTTTATATTTAATTGGTATTTAGTTTGGGGGGGGGGGGGGTATATCCACTAAATTTTTTTAATTTGGGTGGGGATAGGGCATGCTTGGAGGGGGTTTCATTTCCAAAACCCCCCTCTCCAACGCCAATGATTTATTCAAACACTAAGCTCGAATGATTATTATTACAAATGTTTATTAATCAATCAATCAATACATGATGATACGTTTTGTTGGGCCAAATTAGAATTTACCTTTCCTAAAAAATTAATTTAAAAAAAAACAATTATGCAGGTTGTTAAACTAACGTCACGGCGAATTAATTTTCGATTCCCCGAAAAGTTTTGTAATAAGACATGCCCTTGGGGATAAAAAATTTTAACGTATGTTTAGGTCGTAAAGTTTCAATTATTTTTTACCCCGGAATCGCAAAATGCCCCACAACATATTTATGAGTTCGTTTTACAAAAATTAAGAAAAATTTTAAATAACATACCTTTTCAAGTCAGTTTTTGAAAATATTTAATTATAAAAATTTTGGTAAGTAAATAAATTTTATAAGGTTTAAAAATCATTAATGGTCCATAAGAAGAATTTTTATAAAAGTCTAGACATTTGCTCAAATAGATTTAACCATCATCTGGCAGTAGTTTTTATTTTATCAAGGTCAGTAGGATATATAACTATATATATGTTATATATAAACAAGTCAGGTATTGTAGAGATAAGAAATCTCTCTCTACATTGCAAATTTATACGATCGTGTCCAGTACACAAAGGTTATTACTATTTACAGGTGCGATTAGAGTAGAGGCTCTCATACACAGGTAAAATATAATTCCTTACAGGTAAGACTTAGGGCCGGTTTCAAACCTAACCTAATAGTTTTATATAGTAAGAGTTCTTTAAAAGTTTTTCTAAAATAATTTTTGTACTTTGTTTCATAGGCCTCGACTTGAAATATTACGGTTTTTAACAATAAAAATGATATTTTTCGATTAGAAACAATTCTCAACACGATTTGCGTATAGCAATGCTTTTTAGGGTTCGAAGAGGGCGCCTGGGTCGGTGGCGGCCCGTTCGAAAAACGGGTCGAGCCAGGCCGAATTTAAAACTGGCTGGGCTTGAATTTGAAAAATTTTACTGGCTGAATCGGGTTAATGTTATAATTTCCATGCACTAAATTGGAAAATCCATTCATTTCCTTGTCGGGTCGGATGTAATTTAAAAATTATGTAGGACGTGCGGAGCCGTAATAATACGGCCGGATTCCAACTATAATGCCCTAAATTAACCATAATTTATGTGTTTATGTATTCATATTTTTGGAAAAATTACTCAAAAAAAAGATATCGATTTCAACATCATTTAATTTACCCAAAAATTTTACATTAAAATTATACATTTTACTTATTATTCCTTAAGTGATTGCTTGGTCAACAATTCCGGCAAATTTTTGCTAATTCAACAACACTCTCTTTTATGGAACAATTTTGTTTTAACATTTTTTTCAAGCTTTTTGATTTGCGCGATCGCGATTTGATTTGAAAAATTAACTCAAATTTTGTTTTTCCAAAATAAATTTAAAAATGTCATATGTCATATTGTAATGGCGTTGAAAGTTGAAAGTAGAGCTGGGAAAATGCCCATTTTTGGGTGAAACTCATTTTTTTATTCTTCGAGATTTAGAAAAAATAAAAGGTTTTAGCTTTAATCAAATAAATATTTATAAAATTTAAGATTTTCTGCTTATATCCTGTATTTAATAATGATTGATTTTAAAATTTGAAAAACACAAAAATTTGAGTTAGTCGAAAAATGGGTTTTTTCCCAACTCTGGCTGAAAGCTATGAATTCCGATTGGCTAAATAATTTCAAATTTCGACATTTATTTAGGGGAGGCAAAATCTGATTCGGACCATAAAAATTTTATAAAATCGCCTGGGACCAGAGCTGGGAAAATGCCCATTTTTGGGTCAAACTCATTTTTTTATTTTTCAAAATTTGGGAAAAATAAACGGTTTTAGCTTTAATCAAAAAAATATTTATAAAATTTAAGATTTTCTCCTTATATTTTGTATTTATTAATAATTAATTTTTTCAACCTTTCATAAAATTTTTGAAAAACAAAAATTTGAGTTTAGTCGAAAAATGGGTTTTTTCCCAGCTCTGCCTGGGACATTATTGAGATGGTCACCTATAGCTATTTGGAAGAAGGGTTACGCAGTGTTTACAAAAACACTTGATTCATACAAAATCAGAGGCCTTAACCCTTACCGTTTAGAGCGCCATCGAAAAAAACGGGTTAAAAGGGCGTTTCGATTTGATAAGAAAAATTAAAATTATTACAAGACACGGTTAAAGCACTAGCGGACTGATTCAGTTTCTTAATGTTTCATTTATTAAGTCAATTTTCAAACAATTGAATCAAAAATCTGCAAAGTTTTTAACGCACAAAACTAAAATAAATATTAGGTTCATTACCTTATAAATATGGGATATTACTGTAATTTTACATGATGCGATCGAATTCCTGGCAATAATTTTGTTTCTTTATAATTCGACAGTTGTATAGAAGACGCACAAAATTTAAAATAATAAAATTATATTTAGACGAATTTTAGCAAAACTATAAAAACAAAAGATTGAAATATAGCATTTAAAAAAAAATTATTAATAAAAAAAAATTTTTGAAAACAAATTTTTGAGACCAAAGTTTGTATATATATAGATATCTTGAGGTAGTTGTAATAAAAAAAATATATTTATGAGTATATGTTTATTTTATTTGTTTTTTCGAGCATCGAAAGGACCAGGTAGCAAAAAAATTTAAAAATAAGTTAAGATTTAATCAGGTAAAAAAACCTTTAGCTAAAATAAAAAATAATATAATCAAAAATGATTATTTAAATAAAAACAATGTTAAAAAAGGATTATTGAAAAAAAAAACAAATAAATAAATATTAATTTAAAATCAATGACGTTAAACGACGCGTTGTTACACTTGAGCAAAATACAACAAGCGTAGTAAACATGTGATTCACGATCATGTGCGAAACACATGTTCTCATTTTATCGAAAAAATAAATTTTCTTCCTTAAAAAATACATTCTCTGTGTGTATTATGTACATCTTTCGCAGTAATTAGTGTCATCTCTTTATAGTTGGAAACAAGGTAAGGCAATATACAGTGCTTGCCATAATATTTAATGCTTTTGTATAACAATTTATTATATTAAAATAAATTATGTTAACTTATAATAATGCCATCTAGGAACTAATTCTTAATAAAAATACATAATCTAAAAGGAAAGATAAATTAAAGTAGGTACTGTTTTAAAGGGCTCCATTTCTTTTATTTTATTAGCGCGACATTTACAGTAAAATAAGGTCTCCTTTCTTAAAAACTAACGCTAAAAAAAGAACTAAAAATCGTTGGTTTCTCTTGTATTTTTGCGAATAAGTTTTCAGGTTTCAGAAGAGGCTTCAAAGAAAAGGAATTTAAACATAAATTGTTATTTTATTTTTTTAAACATTTTTACATAAATTTGATGATCTCGTCAAAAAACGATTTTGAAAGTATTTCCAATAGATGTATAAAATATTTTTGTGCAAAAATTTATCTACCTGACTTAATACAATAATTTTACAAACACCTTTAAATAAAAAATTTGAAGTTTTTGAAGTGGTACCTACTACTACCTTTATAACATGAGATGCTACATTAATCCTTCAGAGATTGAATCTTTCTGACTATGGCCTTGGTGCTGTCAACGGTTAAATTGACCATGATTAATATATGTTTAATAAAGAAAAAAAATTCATTATTTTGATTTTTCAACTTTTCCTTTACCAAAAACCTTTTTTTTATAAAGAAAGAAATTAAGGAAAAAAGACCTTCTCAAACGCATGGCAATTCAACAGATCATGAAAGAAAATTTAATAAATAGTGTCCTTTCATTAAGAGTTCAGTCAAGTTTTTTCTTTAAAAAAAGTAATCTGGGCACACTTCTACGTTGTCAACCCAACTGTAATTATTTGCATAGATACCTTTTGGATTAAAACGAGAGTTTTGTTTTCGAACAAAGAAATAAAATTCGTAAAAATTTTTTATAAAAAAAACCTCGACCTTAAACGCGTCGATCGACCTTACGCGGGCAACTAAGATTTTAGGATCGGGGGCAAACAACTACCTCACCCCAAAATATCAAAATTTATATTTATTTATGTTTCTTAAATTATAAAAATAATAAGTTTTAAATGTAGCCTGTGTGATATGATGAAGGGGTATGGATGGACATTTTGAGTACACGTTTCTCTTTTAAACGTTTAAAATGTTCATAAAATTTCTTACAATATTTATAAAATGATGTTGGAAGCAATCCGATCTCCACAACTCCCTTATCTTTGTCACAAAATCTATTTACTATAACTGACCGTGTATAAGTAGGAGATCCACTGTTATATTTATTTTTAATATGTCCAAGTTTTCATCCATAATATAGGAAATAATGGATGATTGAACAAAATGTCAATAAAACATAAATGTATATATATCTTATACACTATAAAATTTTTTCCTACTCTCTAAAACGTTACATTAATGAATTTATTGTCGTTGTATATCTATCTATAAAGTAGAGATGTTCCCATTTTAATACACAGGTAAAAATGAAGGCACCTGTGTTTTATACCTGTATAAATGGCATCATTCTCCTGTTAATTTTTAATAAAGGTTTACCCCATCTCACGCCCTGCACAAACAGACTTTCCTGTCCACACTCATTCTTTTAATACAGATATATTTTAGATATTTTTAGCTCGAAAAAAACCATTTTTTTTTTATTGACGAGGTCATTATGTTTAAACAGGTCCGGCAGATAAATCAGTATTAAATTACAAATCGCCCCCCTAAAGCTACTTCCCTTTAAAAAACAACCTCTTACTAGTGACATTATTATTTTAAACTATCATTAACTTTATGTTTAGCCCTTGTAGTAAATGGCCCGTATCAACGGACGACGGCTCTAATGTAACCCCTATCTTAATTTCAAAATTTACCATTTTTTTAAACATGGCGGAAAAATGAGGCTTGTTTAAATAAACAAAATGTTACAACACTTATTAATTGATATCTTGTTCAGCCAAATAACCGATTATGATTATTTCGATACAATATCGTAACCGATTTGTTGCTTACAGCACAGTTGATGCAAAACAAATAACAAGCCTCGCTCTACTGGGTAGGACAATATGGTTAAATTTGTTCTCAAAATCAATTTCATCGGGCTCTCTGCGCGTATAAATTATATCAAAATCCAACAAAAACAACTAAAACACAAAAGTTATTTAAAAAAACACTTGAAAAAAACATTACTGAGATGATCATTTTTTTTTGTTTTAAATTAAAATTTTCAATATATTGCAATATTATTGTTAGTGTTTTTTTTGAGTATGTTTCTAATTTTAAGAGAGGCTTTATACAATTGTTTTTGGGATCCTATAGTTTTACGGGAGATGTTCCAACATTTTTCAGTCGGAAAAATGAAAAACTACTATATTTATATCCATAAATACATATATATCGATCTGTTTCTTTTTTTTGCAAATATATAATGCGACCTTCTGTTATCTTAACTAACTACCACCCCCACACGCTATGCACAGGTGTGGAAGACATTAGGACCATTAAAGGATTTTTCTCCACGGGCCGCATGGGGCCGGCCTCCAAGTTGCCAACTAGAATTACAAAAAACTGGATTTTAATTTGTGTGATCTTTATATTTCATTCCCAATAATATCGGTGTTAATTTCGACAAAGAATGTTGACATAGGGGTAAATATCTTGGGCCTTTTTAAATTTCCAATCATTTTCGTTAATGAAAATATTATTTTTGTAGCAACAAAAGCTTAGTTAGAAATGTTTAAAAAGTTCCGTTTTAATTTTAAAATTATCTCTAATTTCAAGATAAAATTAAATCCATAAACGTATTTTTATTTTTATTTTTACAGCAAAAATTTTCCAACTAAGTTTGGACTCGTATCCAAGATTTATAGGTTAAAGATTATATTTTTTACATTTAATCAGTGAGCTCGCTCCTTTACTCCCAATAATAAAAATTCTGTGGTTTTTTTCTTTCTTTTCCCATATGTTCTGCTTCTAGCAGCATTCGTGGTTTATGGTCGCAAATTTATACGCGACAATCGATAAAAATATATATAAAAAATAACGGGATCCTACAAAGACCTCGAAAAAAATGGTCCTTTAAATGGGAACTTATTACAGTTTTGCACAGTCCTTCTCGACTATATCGTTAAAAATGGCCAAAAACTTAGAAGACAGACAAGGGGGAGGGGGGGGGGGGTTAAAAGTACAAGGTTACCGATAAATATATTAAGGGTCCCCTTTGATAGTATTTCGAATAGTCAAAAGCTTTAGATTTAGGGGGGGGGGGGGTTTGAGCTCTCATATGTTTGTGCCCAGGTTTCAAGCTGTATGGATCAACACCAGGTGAGCGACGAAATCTAATTGGGGTTATTTGATAAGATTTAATATATTATTCAAAGCTAGTATATTTATCCCAGTTAAGCGTCAAAAATTGAAATTCTTTGATGAAAAAAAATATTTATTTCAAAATCCAATTAGCTCAATGAAAATCTTTGCCAATTAAAAGCTGCTATACGATATACAAAATGTAACAGAATTTATAAAATAATACCGTTACGGGCGAGCAGATCTTCCTACAATACCCGTCAGGAAATTTGATCGCCTTGCTATGAAAGGCAAAACCTTGAACGATTATGGCTCACCTGTTACTAAATATTGGTATAAGGAAAATCGCACGGGAGACCTGTCCGGTCCAGTGTGAGTCCACCAGAAAAATGAACCAACCGGACTCGAAAAAAGATAGAATTAAGGACCGGGCGGGAAATTTTTTATGTAAATCTGATTTTGACTTTTTTTTTAAAAAAATCGTTTACTAGAACCAAAAATGATAAATTTATTAACACGCAAAACAAAGGGTTTTACTTTTAGACTTTGTGTTTTATTGATAATTTTGATAAAGTCTATAGCTTGTGATATGAAATTTTCGGCCCCTATTTGTAAACTCGGGTCGGGCCTTTTAAAAAACCACAGTTCGGGTAAAACCGAACCTCGGATGTGTTGGACCTAAGTTTTAACATCGGGCGGGCTGAACTCAACCCCCGTTATAATTTCTACCTCAAATCCAATCATTTTTTCAAATAAATAATATATATAAAGATTTGAGCTTTTTATGTTATAAATCGTATATTAATCAAGTGAATTGAGAATTATTCTGCGCAATTTAACAAACTCAAAAAAAGACAATGTTTTCTAAGTTGAAAACTCCAACCAACATCTATGTCAATATTTGAACTTGCATGAATAAGTCATCCATTTGTCATCACATCTAATAAAAAGAATCCGAAGAGATTTTGTGAAAACCGTTTTTTTTGTTATTTCCATATCATTTTGATTATATTATTTTTAAATTATATCTTAATGTATTATGTAAATAAACATGTGTTATGGACCGTTAGTTCAGCTGTTTTAGGGAACACTCATGTTATTTAACATTGCAAATAAAATATGTCGCCTCTTCGACTCTCACCTTTACCCAATGACGCATTTGTTCATATGTAATTATTTCCCCAATTTAGAATTTTTATCTTAATTGCCATATGACTAGTACATAAAAACTACAATTATTTATAAAAGCCCAAAGATAGGGTTTTAATCAATTTTGGATGCGTTTTTAAGGCGCCAAGCGCGCACTCAAATTTAAAAGCCCTTGTGCATACCTGATATAAAATTGAAAACGCCTTTAAAAGTTTTCTGGAAATGTGGAGCTGTCCTTGTACGGACCCTCGGGTAAGGGGGCTGACTTATTATTTGGGGCTGTTTTAAATTCTATAGGGTATTGGGGAGGCCAAATTCACAATTGACCCTATCAAAGAAAATTCTGCCCCCTGAGATACCTGATCTCCTTCGGTAAGTACAAGGCTTTAAAAAGGTGTTGTCCCACAAGTGGCTTACCTGTCAAGGGTGCTTTTTAACGAAATCGGATGACATTACAGGGCTAAATTAGATTTTACACACGCCGGTGACCTAGGGTTTTAGGCATAGGCTTTCAAAATAATGAACAGAATTAGAATTCATAAGTGGGCACGCGCATCCAATTACACTTGGCAACAACAAAAAACAACATAGACAATTTTTTAAGGGTTTTGTAGAGAACTTTTTTGCGATAACCATCCCGGGTTTAGTTTTTTTTCCAAAGCTTCCAAATTTTTTTAGACCGCATCCAAAGTTCAGAAAAAATCAATTCACCATATTTCTTTGACTATTCATTTACCAAAAAATCTATTGGCATATTATAATTCCTTATAATCTAAAAAAAGTTATTATCAAAATATTAGCAATTTACTTCTAAGTTATTAAGGATTAAAAACGGAGTTATGACGAAAACCACTAAATTTACAAAAATGATTTAAACGCCTTACGTTGATAATGAATGTTTCCTTAATCTACACATGTTTTAAACTTTTGTTACTACCCATAGGTTTTACGATATAAATGTCCCCCCCTTCCCCCACCTACCCCAAAAATAGAAAAATCTCAACTTTGACACCAAATAACTAAAAATCTGAGACATTGGCTAAAATTCGGATTTCATATTCGTGATCAGCGCCAAAAACTTAACCAACAACTATAGTTGCCCATAAATGATGCTCAGGGTCGTCCAAATTTTGCTATCCAGTGTTAGCTAACAAGTCTCAACGTTGCTTAAATTAAACGTAAAACTCAAGCATAAAAGCCTTCAGTTATGAAAAATACTTTACAAACTTGCAACATAATTCTATAAATTAGAATTAAAATTTTATATAAATTTACCTAAATTTCCTATAAATCGAATGTTATTGGATTGAGATTCAAACTAAATAAGGATGCCGCCAGCTTAAGAGCGTCAGAAGATGATGAATAAGTATATCATGAGTGTCAACAATATATTAATATATTATAATTATTTTTAATTTATTAAAAATGGTTTTTTTAGAATTACAAAAAAATTTTTTTTTTGGCATACTCTTAAGGTAAATATTGTCTTTTTAATAAGTGTGACTTATGTAATAATAAATACATCCAAATATTATCTAAATTTATTATCATTAAGTAAAAAGTGTCATATGAGACGGACAAATTAATGTTTCATCAAACATGGTTAAGGGAAAATGATTGCCAAAAATTTGTTTTAATCTATAATTTTGATAAATTTATTTATGAAAGATGGATTTTAGCAAACAGGCTCGCTCACTTAGGTAAAATTTCTAAAAAAAGTGATTTTGGTTTGAATTCCAAGTAACACCGAGAGATATTAAATTGAGAAACTTGATGATATTTAAAAGACCGGTCGGTTACTACATGTGCCAAATTAACTTTTTCTTGGAAATATTGTACGAATATTGATAGAAATGTCAAATTTGAGACATTTTTTTGAGTTAAAATGCAATTTTTACCTTAGATGTAGACTTTTTATCACCTAAACTATAATGGAACAATGTTAAGATGGAAAAATTCCCCATTCCCTGACTAATTTGCCGAGAACCATTTTTTAATTACTATTGCAAACAAGGTTATTATTCTCTTTAATTGTCCTGTAAAGTAAATTCCCCTACGCTTTACTAACTTAATTCCTGGAACAAAATCCCATCAATGGCTCAGATAGCTCAGTTGAAAACATCTATATGCTCTATACGTAGGAAGTTTATGGGTTCGATTCCGTGCGGCGCCTTTTTTCTTCGAAAAATACATGTGTGAAGCTATTGTGGCCTGCCTAGGCAGTAGGCCCCAAACGTAATGATGCCTAAAATGAAAGCCTACAGGCAGAGCTGGAAAAATGCCCATTTTTGGGTCAAACTCATTTTTTTATTTTTCGATATTTAAAAAAAATAAAGGGTTTTATCTTTAATCAAGAAAATATTTATAAAATTTAAGATTTTCTGCTTATATTCTGTATTTTCTAATATTTGATTTTTTTAATCTGTCAAAAAATTTTCAAAAAACAAAAATTTGAGTTTAGTCGAAAAATGGATTTTTTCCCAGCTCTGCCTACAGGCTAAAAAGGTGGCCGGAGTGCGAGCAATTCTTACTAGAGTCAAAGCCCTGGGCGGGCATGGCTCCCCTAATAGGAAAAAATATGGGGAAAACCTTTAACTCAACTGTTTTAATTTTACAAAAACCCGTATACAATGTGTGTTTGTTTTGGTCCTGCCTGATTACAGGATCGGTCCGTACATAAAGCATTGCCGGGGACTTTTAGCCTTTGGATCGATTTTTTATCAAGATAAAATTGTTAAAATTTTTGGTGAAACACATGTTCATATATATTTTATATGGAGATAAAATGTTCGTTTTTTGGGCCTGAAAGCACTTCGCTTAGGAACTTCACTATGACACGAGCTAATAAAGCTGACCTGTTCTTAAAATTTTTGTGGACTTAAATGGATATTATAAGGTCAGTTGACAGGATATGGTATTTCTTGTTCTAATCTTATACTATTATAAATCTAAAAAAAAATTATAACAATGCCTCGAATAACACTATTTAGTTGGCTCCTTATTTACTTATAAAATTTAAGGTTTATTCATATGTAGCAAGGCCATGACCCACCGATTCCGGGAATGTAACCGCGCAACAGTTTTCTAACTATATAATCAAAAATTAAATTTGAAAATTTTATGAGGGAATGGGATAATTTAACATATACCCTATATAGCAACAATATTTTTTTCAATATCAGCCGCCCCATTTTTTACCCCCCTATAGCAAAATACAGTCTCAAATGATAAAATCAGTCATCTCTCAGATTCCAACGCCTCACATTATTTTTATTAAAAAAAATTTTTTTGAACACGAGTGAACTTTGAACGCGGCCATATTAGTCAAACACCAATAATGTCCAAACTTGTTTTATTACCAGGCACGACATATTAAGCTCCTGTCAAATAAACTCCTAAAGGTATCAATCAAATAAAACCGAATAACACATATTACTAGTCGTCGGATATTGTTGATGTTATTTTTTTTATTGATTTTCTTCACTTCTCCGTCATTGGCAAACCGAATCCAGCAACTTGCTCGCTCCATATTTTATAACTCATTCTTTTTCCACCTCTCCAAATCCATAATTTTTGAATTGGAATAAATCCTTTCAAACTGTCACGAACTTGTCAAAAGAAAAAAGCACAGGGAAAAGCCAAGTTTGGTTTGGTGATAAGTTACATTCGAACGTAATGTCGACAACGAGAGAACTTACATGACTGAATTGGCACGCGCGCGTGCATCGAATTGGTTAAGTTTATATAAAAAAATAAGAAAAAGGAATCGATATACTAGGACTCGAACTCGGGAACGGTAAATATGTAAACGTGTTTGGTTTTTGGACGAAGTTGTTAAAGACCAAATTTAATAAATACATATATATGCGGCGGTCCAAACTTTTAAAACTAAACCAACCCATCCCTTGCAATTTTTTATCGCTCTGAGCGAATCTACTTAAAAATTAGGCCTTCGATACATCCTACGGCCTATTTTAATTTATTCCCTAGTTGAAAAGTTATTGTACATGTGGTTCAAAAACTTTAAAATTTATAATATTTTTGCCGTCTTCTGCAAAAATAGAGAATCTTTTTGATCACCCCGGAATATTAAATATGTAAAGAGAGTTGAATGATTTGATACATTCATCAATATATCATCGCCACGTAAGATTTAGTGCATAGATAACAATCAAAAGCCCTCTCCTTTTTTTTAGTTTTTCGCGAAATTTAGAAGAATCTATTATGTGCGTGTCCGCAAAAACATTTTCAATGTTAAGGGCACGTGCAAAGTGAGTTTTTATTTTCGTAAAAATTTGAAAATTTAAAAAATTTATTTTTTTTTCAAATTTTTTTAAAAAATTTTTTATTCAGAAAAAGCATTTTATGTCCATATATAAAATTTGGCAACTTTTTAGAAATTTGAGTTTAATTACAAAATTTTTTTTTTTTGAAAGTTTTACGAAAATAAAAACTCACTTTGCACGTGCACTAACAAAAAACACTTTTAATTTCAAAGCTCACAATAAATTTATTTTTTGTTAATTTATGAATATACTTGCACTCTTAGGGTGAATTTGCATAATGAAAGCCGAACTAAATATAGATGTCGACCGACCGAAAAAATTTGCGAAAAAAATACATGTCCTTTTTTTTACAATTATGATACCTCGTCAAATATACTTTCCAAACTTCCTTATTTAACATTTACATTTGACGATTCGGCTTAGATGATTGGGTGAAAAACATTTCTTCTCTTATACGCCGGAGGCTTGAATTCAAATCCCTGCAACCGGATTTTTTCCGAAAGTAATCACATTGATGCTGCTAAATGACCTAATTAGGCAATGGGCCCTACACGATATCTAAATTGGGTGCCAAGACCAAAACAAAGGTCGCCGACGTGCAAGCAAATATTACTATTTAACAACCAGTCGTCGACAATTTTAACTGTTTTGCTCGGGGCTAAACGATCAAAGTCCTAAATAGTGGTATGGGGTAAAACTCTAAACACAGTTATTTTGTTAAGTTCAAGAAAATTGATCACGAGTTTGTTACTAAATCCGTGACTTTTCAAAGTCGGGATTTTTGACATCAAAAACGATAAAATATTTTATTTTACCATTTTTTTTTTAATTTTAAATCAAATATCTAACCATAATATTCCAAAATTTGGCGACATACATCGTAATAAAAAATTGGAACATATCCTTAATTATTATTATTATAACTATTAGAGCAAGTGTGATATGATGCAAAATTGAATATTTATAATATGAGAAATTTGATTTAGATTGATCATCATCCATCTTTCATTCATTAAATTAGATTATTATCAGTGTTGTTGTTGAAAAGGCAGTTATAACCGATTCGCGTTTTAGGTGAAAAAAAAACTGTTTGTTTTACTTGTAAAAAAAAAACACCCAGCCAGCCCCAGGAGAATAGTTATTTGGAAAATTTCTTGTAAACTGGCGGTTAAAGCCAAAAAAAATCCTTATTAAAGCTTCAGTATTTTGTTTTTTCACCACATATTCATTCTACCATTTTCAAAATCGGGTTGGGTTTTTAATAGCGATAAAGCGGGAAATTAGCAAGCCCCGGCGGCCCTCTTAATCATACTTTTGAAATAATGTTAAAGATCTAATCATCTAGCATATACTACATATGGGTTATGGAGATATATGTGGGGTGTAAGGAAAATTGAAAAAATAATATATTAATAAATAATAATTAGGGCACTGTCCTGGGTTAACCCATCGTAACAACGGTACATATATTATATAATATACACATGTATAAAGAGTTATTAAGGAACCGTTAAAGTTATTTCAATAGATATAATATATGGTTTATCATTGATTATTCGGTTATATAATTTATTATTTAGTGCTACCGTACTGTTAAAACATTTTTAATTTTTCATGTTAGAATATATTAGAAAACCTTAATGGGGATTCACTCATCTCCTTAATAGATTATTAATCTGGAGAGGAGCTGTGAGATGGTTAATGGGTTTACCATACGGATCTGCTGGCACAAACCTTTAAACCTCCCTTGTGAATCAAAAAAAAAAAAAATTGTGTCAAAAAACCCGGGAGTTTCTGGAGGTCTCTCATTAGAAACTAAGTATTATGAAGCTTTTTATAGTGGGTGATCTCTAATTAGATTTCAGCTTTCTTGATATTAAAGGGCGCGTTCAGACTTCAGTCAAATTTTATGAAATCAAATTAAAAAAAAATTTTTTAAAAAAATTTGGGTAGCAATAGTTATCTAAAAGTGTTGTTAAAATGAAATTTTAGCTAAGTTTGTAGAGATTTAGAAAGTAACTTATCAAGATTTCTAAAATTTAGAACGACTGCTCCGAGTGTTACGATAATATTGTGAAAAAAATGGCTATTAGATTTTGAACTTAAATTTAAATATTTAATTTTTTGTGAAAACGAATGAAGTCTAAACGCGCCCTTTTTTGAAATATTACTGTAAGGACGAAAAATAAAAAAGGGAGGGGGTGCGAGTAAGGGGGGGTGCTACTTTACTTTTCTCCTCCAATAATTACTGACGGGTGTAACAGGGGATCTATGTTTAATTAACATTTAAGTGTGATTCAAGCCAACAAATTTTACAAAAAATGCAATAACTCATGTGATTAAAATGCCATCTATACATATATAAAAAAAAACTTGTCATCGTTTAGTGAAAAATATTTATTTATGAATAAAAAGGTCAGACCGAGTCGTGATATTGGGGCCCGGTTAACCGAGCATATTTATCAACGGTCCGATCAGGCAAAGCTTAAATTTCGGCCCCGAGTTTATTTTAGGCCCGGCCAACAAAAACGGTCCTTGGAATTTTATATAGCAAGTTATAGGGAATGAATTGTTATTTCTTGGTAAATAATTTGTTAATTTTAGTTATTGTTAATTTCAATTGACAAAATAAGGCATAACTGAAATGTAAATCAGCCCGGCAGGTAAAAGTCTTTTCTCTAATTGGGTTTTGGCCCGTTAGGGAAGGCCGGGCTGAAATGGCTTTCGGGTCATGCTTTCAATCTCTATAATGAATTATATTCTTTTAGGTAGTTTTCCTACATTTAAAAAAGTAATTGTTGCGAAAAATAAAGTTAGACCCAGGGAATCAAAATATTTATTTATTGCTTATTTTACACAAAAAAAACTCTGGAAATATATTATAAGCTCGAAGCGCGCTATATAATTTGACGTTTTATTAATAAAAAAGAAAAAACAACGAAAGAAAAGAAACAAACAAGGTTAGGAAATAAAAAAAATGTAGTTGAGCAGTTTTTTTTCTATGTCCTTTAACATAACTCAATTCTATATATCGATCGTTTACTGTAACAATATTTTTAAGGGCTCCTCTCATAAAAATGAAATCCTTATCTTTTACGATTTTTAGAGAACACTGCTGCAATGAGCCTTTTTCAAAGGCAGAGGAGCTCATTTTTATTAATAAAAAAAGTGCCGTTAACGATATCACTATATCAATCCAGGCGGCTTTTGAGGTCCATTTCAAAAAGACTAACTTAGACTCCAAAATATGTGGATCTTGTGCCATAAGAGTCTCGACGATGGAAGTAATAAGCGTTAATACCCGCGGGATTTGGGCTGACGGGGTCACACGAAGAGATATCAAAGATCAAATTTTTTTTATATGATTTTTGGTCGGGGTTAAAAAACAAGGTTTTGACCTTAGGTCCTGTTTTAAAAACATAAATCTTACTTAAGACTTTGTGCAAAAGGGAGTTTTTATTTATGTCAAATTTTCAATTTTTTTTTAAAAATTTTATTTTGTAAATAAACGCATCTTTTTGTCATTTTTCTGTTACTGATTTTAACAACATTTTCAATGTTAACGCGTTCAGACTTCATTCAAATCAAATTCTAATTATTTGTAAAAAAAATATGGGTCCAATGCTAAAAAATCAAGGGATACAAATTTTCAAGTAGGGATTATCAGCTATGTTTGTAAAGATTTAAAAATAAATTTATAAGATTTCGAAATAAATTTATTAAGATTTATTAATATATTTATCTGAAAAATAGGCAAATTTTTAAATTTTTTTGTAAAAAAAGAAAGGAGTTTGAACGCTCTTTTAAATAAGTACGTTTTATTACAAACAAAATTTTGGCAAAAAAGAAAATACCAGTTGAACAATATATTTTTGATTAAATTTGATTTACATTAAAATTTAAACTTTTTTTTTTTAAAAATAAAAAGTTGAATTTAAGCGCAATGTCCTAATCTCGAATGATCCAACGAAAAAAGGGGACAGATGAGATACCATTTGCATTCTATAAAAAATATTGAATCCACGGCGTAAACGCGGTATGTTTATCTTGAATGGGTAATATCCATTGCCCCCGAACGTTCGTAATAATAGTGCCAAAGCCCTGAGGAGAACGGCGGCCTCGAAATAGAAGAGGCAGTAAGGAGGTGGGGTTATTTAGCGGGTATAATCTTAACCCTGCATGCACTAGTGAATTTATTACAAAAATACTGACATCAGTGCGAAAAATTTGATTTCCCATATCAACATACCCTCTCCCTAATTTAGGCACTGATCCATGTGTTCTTTTCTTAGATATGCCCAGTCACAATTTTTTTATGGGCCAGCTTTGGAATCGGACGAGAAAATTTTTCCACCCCCCTTTACCAAATGATTAAAAAAACAGTTGTCCTATTTTCAAATTAGACCAAGCGTCTTTATCGCCTGCCTTTATTAATTTACTTTACTTATTTCTTTTCTTGTTCGTGATTATAGGTAGATTCAAGGTTAATTTCCCTTGGCAATAGGGCTTGCTAAAACTCCAATTGGAGTTTATGGAAGGAGTGGGGCGGGAACCCCTATGCTCCGGAGTTTTCCCGTTTTGAACTCCTGGAGCTCAGCCCGGGCGGGTTTTTTGGAGTTATTTTCAAAAGTGAGTTTTTTAAATAGTATTTAGCCACCAGATGTTTTTACTACGATGAAACGATAGTTTTTTAGGTAAAGAAAATAATTGTTGGAAAAAATTAGTATTTTGTATTTTGTTAAATATCAATTATAACTTTGTAAATATTAAGCCCTGGAAATTTTTGTTTGCACTATTCATTAATAAATTTTTCAATGTCAAGTCTGCTGAAATTGTGTCAATAAACTCTCTTAAATGCAAATAATTTAATATTGAATTTATTTTATTTTTTTGGTTGGGGCGGTCGTGTGTTAGTAATCTTTATATAAAGTTTCTCAATTAGGCTTTATTAGTAAATTTTGATTTCGTCATTATTAAGCCTGCTGGATGTCACCTATCTGTCGCAAATGTCTATAATTTGACTTATATAAACTTTTTCAAGTTTTTTTTTGTTTTTAACCTTATTTATTGATAAATTTTGGCAAATTTTGTTAATATGAAGCCTGCTGAGTCAATGTCACCTGAATGTCGCAAATTTTTATAATTTAACATTGAATAAATATTTTCGATTTTATTTATTCGGGCTGACATATATGAGTAATTTTTGTGAAAATTTTTTAGTTTTAGGCAACTAGTGACATTTCCAAATTGTCGCAAATGCCATTATTTAAATTTTGAAAAAACTTTTTCGAGTTATTTTTGTTTTAAGCCTTATTTATTAATAAATTTTGGCAAATTTTGTTAATATAAAGCCTGCTGAGTCAATGTCACCTGAATGTCGCAAATTTTTATAATTTAATATTGAATAAATATTTTCGATTTTTTTTGTTCGGGCTGCCATATATGAGTAATTTTTGTGAAAATTTTTTAGTTTTAGGCAATTAGTGACATTTCCAAATTGTCGCAAATGCCATTATTTAAATTTTGAAAAAGCTTTTTCGAGTTTTTTTTGTTTTTAGCCTTATTTATTAATAAATTTTGGCAAATTTTGTTAATATGAAGCCTGCTGAGTCAATGTTACCTGAATGTTGCAAATTTTTATAATTTAACATTGAATAAATATTTTTGATTTTTTTTGTTCGGGCTGCCATATATGAGTAATTTTTGTGAAAATTTTTTAGTTTTAGGCAACTGGTGACATTTCCAAATTGTCGCAAATGCCATTATTTAAATTTTGAAAAAACTTTAGTTTTTTTTTGTTTTTAGCCCTATTTATTAATAAATTTTGGCAAATTTTGTTAATATGAAGCCTGCTGAGTCAATGTCACCTGAATGTCGCAAATTTTTATAATTTAACTTTGAATAAATATTTTCGATTTTTTTTGTTTGGGCTGCCATATATGAGTAAATGTGAAAATTTTTTAGTTTTAGGCAACTAGTGACATTTCCGAATTGTCGCAAATACCATTATTTAAATTTAAAAATTTTTGAGTTTTTTTTGTTTTTAACCTTATTTATTAATAAATTAGAATTAAAAATTGGATTTTTTAACTAAAAAAACTACCAATATTTACCGCACGAAAAAAATTCGAAAATACGCTTTATAATGCATAAATTGCATTTGCGACAATTTGGTGACATTGTCACAAGTTGAAAAAATGGATTAATTTTACCAAATAACTACTTATATTTTACAGCAAGAAAAAAAAATCGAAAAAAAAATTAATTTTATAATGCATAAAATGCATTTGCGACAAATTTAGTGACACCGTTAGCAGACACAAATTTGATAAAAATTACCATAATTTAATAAATACAAGTTGTACAAATCGTCTAATAAAAAAATTACCACCAAATACATAAATTATCGACTAAAATTCTATGCAGACACTAAGTTAATTATTTAGTTAGTGTATATCAAGTAGCATGAAAAAACTAAAAAAAACAAAATTAATAACATTATAAATGTGAGATATTTGCATAATCAGCTGTTTTTGCATTTATTTACAACTTTATTTTTATAAAAAATGAGTTTGGACAAAAAAATACACAATTCCAACATTTCCAATGGGCTAATGTTAATTTTTAAACTCCCGGGAAAAAACCCCGGAGTTTAAAAACGGAAAACTCCGGGCGGTTTTTGGGAGTGATTTTTAAACGGAGTTCCTCTGGAACTCCCGGTGAATCGGAGTCCTTCCCGATTTCCGGAGTTTTGACATGCCCTACTTGGCAATTAAAAGTTCACGTTGGCAGCGCCGTCAATTTATAAAATATTCCTATATAATATAGATTTTTTACCCAATTTTGCCATTTTTGCTTAATTAAAATTTAATTTTTCCATAAAATGGGGTGAGGTGTAGATAAAAGGAATAAGTTTTTTAGGCATGAGATTATACTATCTGTGTGACATTTGTGAAAGTTTAGTGAATACGTATATACCAGTCCACGGTTTTATTACACTGTCGTTGTAATAACATTGTAATTAAAGGCCTTTTTTTCTCACAACTCTATTATTATTTATAGAGGTTCTCTATGATCTTTTATTTTTAATAAATAAGTCTTCAATGGTAGAAAAATATATGTAATTATAACTTGGGTGTCATGATTTAGAAGAGAGACACATTTTGTTATTTGTAATGATATATTTGCTTCAACTTGTCTCTCATACACCTACATACACCTCTACCTTTACTAATTTTGTCAAACTTAAGTAGCTGTTTTTTTTAAATTTTTGATTTTTTTTTGTATGTATGAACGCTGCAGTGTAGACTTCAAGGTGAATTAGTAAGTAAGTAAGTAGTTTTAACAATAATTACGACTGAAAATTTGGTTGTTCTACTTTAATCCCGTAAAAACTCACGAAACCACTTGAATTTAAATACCCCCCTGTGGTTGATTTTAACAAATCTCTTTTTTTAATTGTTACCTTTAAGGAGTTATAATAATAATTACATAGTTTTGTCAGAAAAATGAAATCGGATTTGGTCTAAAAGCCCATTAATTTTAAAAGCTCCCCCCCCCCCCTCCTTGTTTATTGAGAAGGATCTACAAATTTCTGACAAATATCAAAAATTTAATTTATACGGGGTGTGATTTTAGTTCGTAATTTGTTAGGCCTGTACTTATAAATTTTCTTTTAATAACATATTAGTAATCATGTCAAGACGTTATCATATTAAAACATTGAGTAACCCACGTAACATGTATTTTAAGTTTTTCCAAGAAAAAGTAAATACTTAATATCAACAAAATTCTAAAACTTAGGATTAAGAAATCCAGAGGAGCCCTGATAGGGCACGGGGCTCGCCCAAAAGTTCGTTCACCAACGGTCTGTGCTCCGTTAGATAGCGTTAGTATATATACATATAAATGTGCTACGAAGATACACGGGCCGACAAATCCTATTTTCAAATTTGGGTCATTCATGTATGCCCATTACATAATGAAAAATAGCTACAGCAGTTGGAAAACAGGGGAATCAGTGTAAAATCCACAGGTAATAAAGAATTATTGCCAACTAATACCATAAAATAAAAAATGGCATATAGGCTTGAGGGATATAAGTAGGTAAAATGAATTTTATAGGCGCCTCTCTAACGAATTAAGAAAATTGGCGTCTAATATTACAATATATAGTATCACTAGGATTCCCCGCTAATATCATATAATTTTATTTTTACAGGTAAAAGAATGAATCGGATTCCATATATAATCCACATTTCAAATATGGTATCTAATAATAATAATGAGTTCCGCTTCAGTATTTAGATGATACTCCTACTCTACCTGTATTACTTAGTTTTCGAAAATCATCTCTATCTAGTTATAGATAGATATTATGTGAATTTCCTTTTATTTTGAGCACGTATCAACGTCTCTCATTGTTTGTGTTGATATATGTATATATATATACATATAATCTTAATTTTTAAATTTCTAATACACCTGAGGGATACGGTTTTAAAGCATTAACCTGGTATCTAATACGAATTGAGACCATCACCTGTTAAATTGTTAGGTAAGGGGGAAGTGCCCTCCTCTTCCTCTAAATTCCACGTGTGGGAAGAAGAACCTGTTTGAAATAAAAATATCCGCATAAGGATATTTTCAAAAAATAAAATAAAATTGTGTGAGAGGTAAAGAAGTATTTTTACCTGTGTTTTCAAAAAAAACTTTTTTTTTGCTGAAACAGGTATATATACATGTGTACCTGTAGAGAAAAAAAAACTTAGAGATTTTAAGAGGTTTTTCTTTGATCTTGTCCCTCCTCTTTATAGCTGGTTATAGTTGTTAAAATATATATTATTAATTTACATTAAAGGTATATATGATGACAGCTAGCTAACTTTTTTCTATGTTCCAGGTAACGATTCTTTTGCCATATGTTTTAAAATCGCACCAAAATTACATTCAGGTTTTTCAAAGATTTTTCAATAAACTTTTTTTAAGTTTAACTTTAAAATCCTTCATTTTAAGGAGGCCATATTTAAAAGAGCTCGTCTCTCTTTATGCCATAAAATCTACCTGTAATCACACACAAAAAAATAGTACTTTTTACCTGCTTATATATAATATAAAAATTCACAGTGTATGTAAGAAAACTAGTAATGGATGGATGGAGGAATCAAATTTGAGGATCCTTTGAGTTAGCAAGCTAAACTGAAAAGTTTTTTCAATTTTTGAAATTTTTGGTTGAATGAGGAAATTAAAAGGTTTTGTCGTGTAAAATACTTAAAAAGAACTGTTACGCTTTTTCCATATTTTTTTCAGCCTACGGGGGAACGTTTAAAATGTGAACTTTTGTGTGTTTTCGTTACAAAATTTTTATTTTGCAGAAAAAAAATGTATTTTTACAAAAAAAAATTGAAATTTAATTTTTATTTTGTAAAAAAAATGGATTTTACAAAAAAATTATTGAAATTTGATATAAAGCTTAAATTTGGGCACAGTTTTAATTTAATCATTACCCAACGAAATTTTATTTTTTATTTTCGGCCTAACCCGAATTAACCAGTCCGATAGAATTTGCAAAAAATTATTAATAAACTACAGAGTGTATTAGTAACATTTTGCGTGAGATTATATCACTTTTAGTTCTAAACAAAAAATATTGCAGATATATAGAGGCCAGTTCCATAATTCGTTTTTTTGTTTCAGTCAATGAGTACGTAAGGGAAAAAGCTTTTAGTAATTCTTGAATGAATAATTTGAGGAAAAAGCCCTTTCCAAGAGCCCTTTTTAGTTTTGATTTCAATACTACTATTAAAAAATTTAAACCTTTTTGGATAAAATGTTTCATATTACAACGAAAAAGCATAAATTCTAAAAAAGGCCTTTTTTACAAAAAAAATCTAGAATTTTTTTTTGTTTTGGCTTTTTAGGCTTAAGCTTTTTTAACTAGCTCGTTCCCCTTTAGGCTGTCTCTTTTTTCCCCAGGCTTCGTTTCAGGCACGATCCGCTGGAGCTCTAAATAGCCTGACCCGTTTACGAGCGAGTTTTCTATTTTGTCCCGGCTTTAATTTCCAAACTTATTTTTATAACAAACATTTTTCGCCCGGAGACGTTAATTTTAAATGCAATAATGTAAAAATAAATCATGTGTTTTTGAATTATGGCAAAAAAAGTTTTAAAATAGGCCACGGTCAATATTTCATAAAATTAATGTAAGGAGCCCATAACGCTGGGTTGATCTTAGAGTATTTTGTCAAAATTTAATTTTTTTAACAAACATAAGCTTTGAATTTAAAACTTATGAACCAAAGGACCTTAGTAGCAAAACAATAAAATAATACTGTTTTCGTTAGTTTTTATGAGTTACACATTTCGTTATAATGGTATTAAAGATACAATTCTAAGTTAATAAACATAAAAGGGGCGGATTTATTTACATTTGTATTTAAAAATCTCAAACCTTTTAAGTAGCTGGGGTTTAATTTTATTTTAAATACAATTATTTTCAAAAAAAAAATTTTTCACTTCTCTTCCCTTAATCCTTCTTCGACACTCTCTCGTTGCAAATTTAAGGACGACACACACCTGAGTAACTTACGTTTTAAATACGATTAACTTAAGATCCTGCTGCACAAAAATTTATTTGTTATTTCACCAGGTAAAAACGTAAAATCGTTTCAACTCAAAGTTAACTTCAAAAATCTTACGAAAGGAACCATTGGAGATTAAATTTTAAATTCCCGGTCTCCCTACTAGTTAAAAGTTTTTAGCACAAATCACTTTATACTGCACAAAGGAATATGCTTCAACTATTTTGTAAGAGTAAGAAGATATTTATTTTCTCTTAAGTTTTTTTTGGAAAATTTTAATTTTCTACTCCTTTGTGTTTGAATGCCAACCAAGTCTCGCAAATGGAACAAGCGTAATCCTCCTTTCTTTAGAATTTAGAGATTAGAATTATACTAGGTTTAGTATGGTAGTATTTGAACACTTAATCCCCCTACTTAAGAACCATAATTGTTTAAGAGACCTAGTGGATTTGTATACCATTGTAAGCCTCGTCTCTCCTTCTTTGACGGCAAATAAGGCTTTGTTAGGGCGTCACATAGTGGAACTAAGTTTTTTAAACAGGGCTGGGAAAACAATGAGCCAAAAAACTTTGGCTCATTTTTTTCCCTAATACATAAAAAAAGAAAGGGGGCAAAAATAAAGGGCCAAAATAAGAAATCACAAAGCCCTTACTAAGAAAAGGGGCAAAAAAAAAACCCACGAAAAGTGGCTCTTAAAAAAAGCCCCAAAAAACCCATTTTATGTTTTCTTTATAATAATTTCAAAAAATTTTGATGGGTGAGTTATTTTTTCTTAAATCTCCTAGGAGTTTTTTTTGTAAGAAAGGGGGTATTTTTTAAACATGCCCCTTTTCTTTAAGCAAGAAAAGGGGCTTTTATTTTGCCATGCCAACGAGTTTGTGGGCATTTGGAAAAAAAACTCAAAAACTTGTTAAAAAAAGCCCATTTATTTTTTTTTCCCAGCCTTGGTTTTAAATAGTTCAGAAATGTTTGCAGAAATTTTAAATTTAAAACTATGTTCCTGATTTATTAAAACTTGAGGGCAATTAAGGGCCTTTGTATGGACCTTTTAATGCGTTATTGACGATTATAGCCGTAGTACGTGTGTGGGGCCGGGCGGTAATAGTATATACCGTGCCTTCTATCAATTTTAAATTGTGGAAAAGAAACTGAAAAAAAAAACTCCATAAATTCCAGTTGACTCGTAATTTTGAGCTCAAAGTTGAGTGAGCTTCCTCATGTGAATAAAACTCATTGTACCTTAAGGGAAGATTTTCTTGATTTTTTGAAATAAATAAAATATAAAGATTCAAAATGTATTTCGAAAAACATTAAATAAAATAAAACTCACTCTTTTTTAAAATTATTACACGAAATTGACTGAAAATTTGATTATGATAATGATGAGGGGGCCGCCGGTTCACTTCGATTCCACGTCCCTCAAAAAATATGAGCTTGAGATTCAAGGCATCATCAGGATCATAAAATTCAAGTTTGTAAAATATAACTTAAAGTGTGGACGCCAAATATAAATTGTTTCAATTTCTGTATATACAGACAATATTATTTCTATTAACATCATTCTTCAAGATAACCCTACCCCATTGACGCCTCCCACGTTCACGCCCCTATTTGTATAAGATATGCTAATTTATTCTTCTTCTTCTTCTCGTGGTGAAAAGATCAAAAAAAAATGTAATCCAGGATAAGAAAAGAATGTTAAAATTGTGGTTTTTCCAGAGGTATCCCAAAATACTCTATAATTAGTTTAGACCGTCTGGGAGATATTTCGGATATATTCAACATTTCATGACATTGTTTAATGTAAAATGTATGGGTACTCTTTTTATATATAATATTTCTAATATATTACAGAGATGAAATTAAAAAAGGGTTAGACAAAATGTCGCCAAAAAATATTTCGATAGTTTACGAAAAGGTTTAAGAGGTATACAAAGTTTACAGAAAGGCGTGCGTCCAAGTTTCTAACATTTTTAAAATAAATTTTGAGATTTTTTTGGAGAATCATATAAAAAAAATTTCATTTTTTAATTTTTGATTTATACCAACTTATATTGCATACAAAGTAATTTTTAGTTCTATGTAAACATTAGCGACTTTTTGGTAAAATATATTTTATGTTCAAAAAGATAACATTTTAAATTTTTTAAAATTTATTTGAAAAGCCTGAACATGCCCAACGGGGCCGGTCGTGACTTATAGGCGCCATGAATGCCGGGGCTATAAAATGGTGGGCGCCAATAAGTAAGGCCTAGGCGGGGTTTAGAGGCGCTTTGCGTTAAATGTATGGTTTATTGGATACCTAAATCTAGAATTAGTTAGTAAAATATATTACAATAAAGCCTCTGCGATTGTTTTTGCCCTAAGCATTCCGCGGTATACAGATAGATAGACATCGTTTAAAAAAGAAAAATTTTATTTTTGAAAAAAAATTTTTAGGAAGGGGAGGGGGTGCGTTTAAAGTTAACAAATTTTTTTAAATAAATATTAAAATTTTTTTTTCGCTTTCAATAAAACGAGTTCTTACACAAGGTTTGCCATCAAATTTTTAGTGAACTTTTTAAAATTTTGGTTATATATTTTGTATTTTCTCCCAAAAAGCAACTCGACTTTTAAAGCGCCCTAAAAAAGTGCATTCAGGGTTAATAAGAAAGATTACTTGAATTTAGGTGTTTGCAAGAAAAAAATTGTATACAAATGTTTAACGTTATTATTATAGCATCTCCAAAAAATCGATAGTACCCCCGAGTGTTATGGGAGGGTGGGTGAAATCCTTCACCTGTGCTATATTTAAAACTAAAAATTGAAAATTTGAGCTAAAACCTTTACAAAAGGCTAATCGCTAATATATTCCTTTGCAGTAACTTCCTTAAAAAACTGGCAAATTTTCACCACCTTGTAAATTGGAATTAAACTTGATTTTTACCTTTATAAATTCATGTAAATTCAAAATCGTTTACGAAAGGTTTGTGATAAAGACTCACTCCAGACCTTAAGGTATTTTTGGTATGCCCTCAAAATTGTCAAATATCATTTATGAAAACAGGTAAAATAATATGTTTACCAGTCAAAAACCGAAATTAAATAAGGATGCCCTAAAAAGGAATTTTGCCAGATCGGAATTATTAAATAATTTTGAGATGAAAAAAAACTAAAAATTTAGAAAATGGCACAAATTAAGCAAGATAGTATTTATTTATTGTGTTTAAATAGAATGTTTAAAAATTAAAATAAGCCAAAGTTAAAAAACGAAAAAAATACAAAATAAAATGCTGAAAAAGTTATAAAGGTTAGGTTTAGAAAAAAACCTGTTTTTTTATTTGGATATAATAAGAGCTCTTATTATATTATGTATGGTTCGCGTTAGTTTTCAGCGTTTTCTTACATGATATAACTGAGCTCTCAACGGAATGCAAAAACAACAGAAATTTAATTATAATATATTTATCTAATAAACAGTGGAAAACATTTTCACTAATGTAATAATTTAATAAAATATATGGATTATAATATTTTTACAAAAAATTTTTTTTAAAAATTTTCGAGTTTGTCCACGAACGCAATAGGACATGGCTTCATTTTCATAGACAGAGAGGAGCTTAGTCATTTCGTAATTAAGAGTCATTTACTCATTGCAATTTGAGCAATAAAACTTTTCAAGTTTTTGAGGGAAATTAAGAAAATCTCTCAGATAAGTCTAAAAGAAACCAATTTATTTGATAAATAATTTCAATTACAAATTCGATTTTGTTAAATGTTTCACCTTAACCAAACTTGAAAACATTGAGAATGTTATGTTTGTTTACATATGAAGGCGTTCATTTTTTTGAATTTTATATATTTTATTTTATTTTCATAAGTCTTAAAAGCATTTTATTTGCAGAAAAAATAATCTAATGGCTAGTTATGATAAAGATTGGCAAATTTTTGTTGAAACAGGTTCGGTGTTAAAAGTAAAAACTTCAAAATTTTAGATCTTTTTTAACGCGCCCTAATAAAAGAACAAGGATGTTTTTTTAAAATTTTCCGTAATATTTGTAACGAGTTGAATGATATAACATGTTGTTGTTGTTTATTGCCCCATTCGTTGGAAGTTGGTAGTAAGATTGAGCTTGAGGGCAGCTAGGGATGGATTGATCCAAAGATCTGTAGGAGAGTTAGGAGGCCCGCGGTTAGGGCATATGAGCCAGTTTGAATATCGTCGGGTGCTGATTTGCAGTCTTAGCAGATACTATTCAAAGATGAGTCCAGACGTGCTCTGAAGTTCGCAAGTAGATAGCAGTGTTTAGACCGGAGTTGAGCCAGGTGGGAACGGATGTTCTGGGGTAAAGTTTTCTAAAGGGGATACGGGAGGGCGACCGTGTGAATCTATGTTAAACGGATAGTTAGTTGGTTAACTGCAGAGGTGTGAATACGTTTGATTATCATTTTAGTGGGAATATTTTTTAATTATAGGCTGTATTTGGGTAAAGCAGCATTGAGGAGGGCTCCTATTATCTGTCTAGCTGGGGTAGGATGGTGCGTAAGGTCGTGACAAGGATGGTCAGGAGATTAGCAAGATGCAAGGTATTGGCCAGCTAAGATCTGACAATGGGCTTTTACGGGTAGCATTTTGGTTTCTTGGTGAAGACTTAATCGAAGAAAGCTTGTGGCAACCTGTGATGGTGCGAAGGGCGAAATTTTGGGAATGTTGCAGTTTTGCAAAGTTTGTGTTAGAAATATTAGAGGACCAGACCGGGGCAGCGTAGTTGAATGATATAACATTAAAGTTGTCTCCGCAGCCCACAAGTTTTAATATCGCACTGTATATGTCACAATCTTCAAATGGCTTACCCAATAAGGTAATTTCTCAAGTTAAGCTATTTGGTTATGCATAAGGATATATCTAAGGTGGCGCAGTAAATTAAGGTGACACAGCCCGACACAGCCCTCATCATTTTTGGGCAAATCAAACAATATGCTTTATTAATTTTTTGCTTGCACGCTTAGAGAAACGTTAATACAACAATCGTCTGGAGTGATTGTGATATAAAAAAATATATTCTTTATTAACAAGTGCTCAACATGAAGAGGTGGGTTTTTTTTAAATGTGTACTATTATAAGTTATCAGCCTAGATAGAACCAACAAGGTCCTTCCTAATAATATACAAATTACTATTATTCAAGCAAATTTGTGTATAATGGCATAGTTTTTACAGGCGGGATATTTTCGAAAAATGCACCGAAATATATGTTTTTAAAAAGATAAAAGCTAATCTTATAAAATTATAATCTGAAAGGGTAAATTGATAATTAAATGGCTAATGTGGCAAAATAAATTTCCAAATATTTATTTGCAATTTTTGCTTAAAAAGGCTTTTTCTAGACGATCTTAGTGTGTTATTTTACTTAAGATGAAAAGAATTCCACCCGTTTAGAGTTTTTTTAAAAACTACATTCATGAGATTTTAGCAATTTTCCTAACTAATGGCTTCTCTTATTTTATTCACAACGCAATTGAATAGAATTTTATGACATTTATTAAACATAGATCTTAAATTTATTATCACACTTTACAACAATAAACCTATTATCATCGAAATATTTTTTATCTTTGGGCCCCTCTACAAATTGGCAATTTTAACATTCAATTTATATTTTCTTGGGCTTAAAATTTTCCAAAATTGAAGTTAATTTTATAAGCTTTAAAATTTTTTGTATTCTATATCAATTAAAAATGAATGCTACAGCCTGTATAGAATTCTAAATTTTCATATTAGCTGATCTACCCTAATAATAATAATAAAGAATTGTGTCCTCTCTCAAAATTTGTTTGCACTTTTTTCAGTCCATAATTGATTAATAAACGATTCTTCTTGTTTGTTGGATAAACTCATTTAAACATTTATTAAAAACATATTTATTTGTTTTGACGATCTTAGTCATATTTGCTGTATATGCCTGAAATATAAAGTTGAAATTTTTTAAAATGGCCAAACTAAATTTTAAAATATTTTTATTTCTTAATTTTTATATGTATCCTGTTTAATTTTGCTTTAGGGCACGTGCAAAGTGAGTTTATATTTTCGTAAAATTTTTAAAATAATTTTGAAAAAAAAATTTTTGTAATAAAACGCAAATTTTTAAAAAGTTGCCAAATTTAGTATATGCACATAAAATGCTTTTTTTGAAATAAAATATTTAAAAAAAATTTTGTAAAAAAAAAAATACATTTTTGAAATTTTCAGAATTTTCAAAATTTTACGAAAATAAAAACTCAATTTGCACGTGCCCTTACTTAAAAATTGTTATCCGTTGTTTGAGTAGAGTTTTTAGGTTTCGAATAAGGCATTTTTTACCATATTTTTTAACGCAATATGCAACGAAAGTTTGAAGAGATTTCAAAATTTGGTAAGGGCACGTGCAAAGTGAGTTTTTATTTTCGTGAAATTTTCAAAATTTTGGAAAATTTTATTGTATAATAAAACGCAAATTTTTAAAAAGTTGCCAAATTTAATAAATGTACATAAAATGCTTTTCTTTTTTTGAAATAAAAAATTTTCAAAAAAATTTTGAAAAAAATAAAAATTTCAAAATTTTTAGAATTTTCAAAATTTTACGAAAATAAAAACTCACTTTGCACGTGCCCTAATCGGGAGTTTGAAAGTATCAACTATGGAAATTAAATGACATTTCTTCGTGAAATTTTGTCCGTGCCCAGAAACATTTTCATTTGATAACGAACCTTTTTTTTTGATATCAATAAAAAATGTGAATAACACAACTAACTTTATATAAATTATAGTTAATCTTTTAACATATGGCTTGCAAATTTTTGGTTTTTAGCATAAAATCTTTTGCCTCTAACAATTTATTTGAAAACTACTCTAAAATAAGAAAAAGTAGCTAATAGTAGAATTAGTTAAATTAATATATTTTTGATAGAATGCATTCAAAAATTTAAAAACACCAAAGAATATTGATAATTACAATATTATTTCAACTATTTACACAATACTTTTAGAAACTAGTTTCTTTGGCTAACCTACAAATCACGATGTAGAGTTTTGATAAAATTTAGGATTAAATATTAATTTGTTATAAATATGATTATAGACACGGGCCTGCGGACAAAAGATTTGCCCCAAAACTAGTTCAACGAATTTTAAGTTAAAAGCTCATAAAACAGTTTATAACCAATTAGACAAACAAATAGTTTTATAATTATTTCAACCAATGACCCAACCAGAGAGTTTCTCTTTATTTTTCAATAACTTAGTCGTTCTAATTTTAATTATTTAGGTCAGAGTAGTATATTAAATGGTAACAATCATAAAAAGGCAACTTAACAAATTTTTATATATCTTTTAAACCACGCAAGCCGTGTTTTTATGGCTAAAACGTGTCATTTTTCCACATTTAAAAATTTCATATAATGAAAATGAATTAATAAATTATAATTTACCGAAAGTTTTTTAATCTTCATATGGCAATGCCCGAATAAAAAAGAAACTATAAAAAAAACACTTTTGAGCAAAAAAGAACCCCAATTTCAAAATTTCTAATATTCATTGTTATTGATCTTTGAGCCGTGTCCATACTCACTTTTCCAAAAATTAGGTTCAAAAAAAAACATATGAATCATGGTTATATATAGGCAATATGCGTTATGCCCTTGGCGGCGCTAATGATAGAATGTGTCAAAGTTCTGATAGATTGTCCTATTGTTTTACATTTAAAAAAAAAACAAAATCATTTGCAAATTACGATTAGGTTGCGTTCTTGGTTGAGGTTTTTTTTTTTTGAAAATTTGAGTTTATATATAGGCGCCATAATAGAATATCTGCTGTTTATAATTTTGTGCATAAAAATTTTATTTTAATGGCATAAAAATTTTACAAAAATTAAAGAAATTAAATTTTTTTGAAAATAAATAAGATTAGACAGTTTTTTTAGCGTTTACCTGTGTTTTTCACTATAAAAAGGATTCTGTCCAAATTTATTTCTCCTCATTTAAAAAAGCACATTTTGATACAATTCTCAGTTTCTAAGCCATTATACCAGAAATAGCACTCAATACAAACATTATAGCGTATAAGACTTCATTTACACCTGCCCAGGTGTAAAAAAGGGTATCATAGATATTAATGAATTCAATTAACGTGCAGGTATATGGCCTCCTAATATAAATTCGTGTTGTTATTTATAAAGGCCCCAAAAGGTACAGCAGCTAAAAAGAAAAAAGGGAGAAAGTTCATTTACCATATATAAAAATATATATTTAAAAAAACTTCTTTATAGTTATGCCGCCCGCCCAAACCACTTTTGGGCACACCCGTAGACAAATTTATTTTCACTTTTTTTTTATGCTATCATTTTTACTTTTTATTTTGTTTTTTAAAACTAAAAAATGTATGAGTTAGCCCTCGTAAAATATCTTTTATTTTCTAAAGTATATAACTTAAAATATTAGATAATTTTAAAATCAAGTGCTGAACCGTCTTCGTATCTCAGTAGTCATTAACTACGGTCCTTAAAGCAGGTAATATGGTGCTCATACACTTTGACATGTCGGATTTTTTAAACTGTTTTTTTTATTTCCCTATCGAAATTATAATGTTGTGTTGCTTTGAAATTTTTTTTAAGCCGCCCAATTAGCGAGTAGGCCCTAAAAAATGTCTCTAAGGCACAACACTAGGCCCAAAAAATCGAGGCTGTTGGCGCGCGAACAAGTTTCGCTAGATGAGCTGATGATGTTCGAGGATCCCTAACTATATTTCGGTCCCATATTAATATCATATCCATATTGATTAATCCATTTTCCTCACTCCTAAAAGTCAGAATATTTTTGCAAACCTCTCATCGCCCATTAGGACAAGGCTTACCCGCCACGGCTTTGCCTCTTTTAACTCCGATTGGACATAGGTCACACGGGGTTAATGAGACTTAACGCACGTTAACAACTTAGGTTCTTAGAAGCGCTCAGATAAATGGATGACTTTGGGATACGTTGGCAATTTAAAATGCACTATAGGCTTGCTCACAAGCTGACAAATAATATCAAGATCGCAGTCGAGATATGAAAAGAAAGCGGTTTATATCAACTGTGGGCCTTTAGGGAGGCATTAGCCGACAAAAATTATTCTGCTAGAAATAGGTTGAGGAGGCGGCAACGATTCGAGAAGTTTTTCGGCAAAAACACTACACGCCGTTCCGTTTGTGTCAAAAAATGGGCCTGGAATCCAATCCAACCTGCATCAAGTTAAACGTTTAAACATCAAAATAAATGGTAGGTTCTGCAAAATTTTGGTCATTTAGCCAGTTCCAAATCCACTTGTTACCAAGGCAGGTGTTGAGTTAAAAATTTAAATCTAAATTTAGATTTCTGTTTTATGTAAAGGGTGGCCTGGTATTATATGTACATTTATACGACAATCACAATTATATACTATGCCACAATGGGAGGACAACAATGACAAAGGGCATAAAAATGGCCAAAGAGGTTAAAGGTTAACATAAGTTTGTAGAAATTACTTTTGATGTAAAAGTGTAGTTAATAAAAGGATTTAATAATCATGAAAAATTGACACATGGGAAGCCCTCAGAAGGTTGTCCACGTGTGGAGTTAATAACATGTTTTGGCTAATATAAGTAACATAAAAAAATATTCATATTTCCCAATTAGATCGTAGCACCCGGCTTATTATCTATTTAATTCATTTTGACACCTAACCTGAACCAATAGCGAACCATCAAAATACTCTCTGACATTTCTTACCTGGCCAAAATACGGGTCTTGTCACTTAAATCTGATTTATGGGACAATAACAATACTTTTATATCTGTCAGTATCTTTAGGCATATATATTTCCGACGCTTTTTCTTGTTTTTATTATATTTTTAGGGGAAAAAATAGGAAGAAAGAATTTATATAATTTACCACAATTCTGGGCGCGTTTAAAGTCAAGTATATTTTAAAAAAATTCTAAATGTTCAAAAAAATTAATCTTAATCATAATAATTAAATATAGATTTTTGAAATATGCAAAATTGAAACTTTGTAATTTTTAAAAAGATACTATTTTTGAACGCACCATAAAAAACGATTTTTTACCAAGTTTTATATTGCAAAATTTTAATTTCTGAAAAATTTGATTGAACTCTGAACGCGACCCCTATATAGCGATATATGCTGTATTTGACATATACCGTAATCACACCTAATATGATATTTATTAAGTTTGGTTTGTTAAAAGGTCAAAGATTTTATTTTTATCAAGAACATTTTTGTGCAAATAAAATGAAAAATATGATTCCGGGATTTTTTTTTATTTAAAAATGCCAAAGTTTGAGTCGGATACTATTATTTGTTATTCACAAGGACGCGAGAGATTTGACAACTTTTAGTTTTATGAGTGAGAAAAAGCAAAAGCAAAAAAAAGGACATTTAAAAAAAAGAATAGAATTTTTTGAATAATAATAATAAGGTAAAAAAATTTAAATCATATGTCAACTGAGTTAATTCCCAGGTCGGAAGTGCCGCGGACGTACTATGTGTTTCCAGACGAAGGCAAAATTTTAGCGTCCACACTTAAAAAAATGTTAAAAAAACTACATCTATAATTGTTAGTATGCATGGCCCAGATATTTTTTTTTGTTATATAATTTTGTTCAATAAGCCAAAAAAAAAATTTTAATTAGTACAAACCCTTTTTTCAGTGATTTTGAAAAAAAATTGTCACTCACGACATGACAAGTTAAAAAGTTTTCGTAAAAATCAATTTTGAAAAAAACTTTTTTTTTTAAAAAAATCTCATCAAATTACGTTATTTTTGTATACAACTTGCTTAACTTTACAATTAGAAAAAAAAATTTAAATGTTAAATTGTTGAAATTGATTTGGAAGCTTTTAACTTTTAAATGAAAAGATTAAAGAAATTTTAAAATAGTACCGTTGGTAATAATCAATTTTTATAAACCAATCAATTGGAAATTAATGGTGATCGATTTTAAACAAATGCGTGCACAAAAAAATTTAACTTTCAAATAACATATTCATGTATAATATAATATATAAAAGGATAATAAAATTTAATACAATGAATTAAATATATTAAATATCAATTAAAAATCATTTTTGAAAAACTTTTGAAAAAAAAATATACTTGTTTTACTTTATCTTACCAAATTGTAAGCTTTTAAGCTAGAGTGTGGTTTAATTACAAGTTATTTTCAAGAATTAAAAATATAATTTGACCCCATAAAACTGCTTTTAAACTTAGAGAACAACAAACTGCTGCTGACCCCACTTAAAAAAGTAAATTATTTTGCAATATTAATATTTGATTTAGTTTGAAGTAATTATAATCTAATTTTAGAATTAAAGTAAAAGGTTTTTTTTAATATTTAAAATTCAAATTGCTAAATGACTTAGCGTTGGGCGCAGTATTATGATTTAAAATAAAAAACTTTTAATTACAAATCACAAGGCTTTCCCTACCTTACCCCCCTCTTATAGAAAACATAAACATTGAGGTTTTCGTTAAAACCTTTCCCCATTTAGGGGGCGCCATACCCGTTAGGGCTTTGACTCTTTTAACCCGAGAAAAGCAATTAGTCTGGCCCACGGGTTAAATAGTAAGATTCACTCGCACGCCGTCGACCTAGGTTTTTAGCGTAAGCTCTTACTTTAGGCATATCGTTTAAAGCCTACTGCCTAAGCAGGCCACTCCGGAGCTAAAAAAAGGTTACACATGTATACTAATTTTCCGAAGAAAAAAGCCTCCTGCGCACAGAGTCGAACACGCAACTCCTGCGTGTAAGACAGGAAGGTTTGCCACTGAGCTATCTGACCCGACACCCCGCTTATAAAAGCCCATATTTATGGGAAAGGGGTGGGGGGGGCATTTCATTAGAAAATCCTTTTCTACTATTAAATCATATAAGTCTACAGTGCCCGCCAATAATTTTTTCGAGCTTCAATGGTCCGTTAGTACGGTGAAGCCTTAGCGATGCTTGTGGTGCCTGGCTTAAAGGAGAGCAATATTTAGTATAATAGTACCGTTAAAATATGAACCTCAGTCCCGCCTTCCTGTCGATAGTAATTTAGACTAGCAAAGATTTTTTCTGTATATATTAATTTATTAATTTTTTTTTTGGTAAGGAGGTGGAAAAATTTGCTCGTTTGATGCCAAAACCTAGGCTATAAATAAACTGGGATTGGGATCATCAAATACACGAGTAATTTATAGGAATAACAGATTGATCAGTGCGTAAATAAGGTTATTTTGATATGGTGAATTAAATTAACCGCACTGATGTCCGTATTTCTCTAAAAATTCACCGGTGCATGCAGGGTTAGGAGTACCTGCTAAAATTCCACCTCCTCACAGCCTCTTCTATATATATTGATTAATGAGATGTTTTGGTTTAAGCATAGGGTCTGCATAAGTTACAAGGGTTACATTGAAATCTTGGTTGAATTTTAAAAAAATTTAAGATCAAGCCCGATATATAGAGAAAAAAAACGATTTATTGCATTTTTTAGCTAGGTTAAGTTTAACTTATATCGCCTATTAATTATATCAAAATTTCTAAATAAACATCCTCATCCTCTCTACCAAAAATATCTTATTTGGCTACGATTAAAATATAAATATTTTGGCTCAATTTTTGCCAAATAATTCACTTCTTGTCGAGTAGTTTAGTGGCAAACAACTATATCCTTCATCGAGCTGGTTGAGGATCCCGTGCAGGCGTCTATTTTCCTTGGTGAAACGGAAGCATATGCAACTTTGAGGTAGCAGAGTGGCCTGCTTAGAGCCTAAGCGACACATCTAATATGAAAGCCCAAGCTTAAAATAGGTTACAGGTGTGCGAGCACACTTCACTAATACTTAACCCGACGGCAGTTTTAGCTCCTTTGCTCGGTTTACAGAGTGAAAACCTCAAACGGGTATGTTTTTATATGGGGAAAGGTAGAAACCTTAATCAAACTGCCCCCCTTTCTTAATTACAAATTTTTTATCAAGCTTAGTTTAACAACAAAATTTATCAATTTTTAACGTATGTGGAAAGGCAAATTAAAGGTATTGATTGCATTTTAAATATAATTTATAATTGTGCTTAATTGCTCCGTCCACACACACACACATTACTTAAATAAATATAATTTTTATAACATACGAAGACGATTTTACATGTACAGATATAATATATTGATTTATATATAAATAAAATCAATTTGTAGATTAAGATTTGCACACGAAAACGCTTTTAACAGGG
Organism: Acutogordius australiensis; assembly: GCA_030555515.1. Lineage (NCBI taxonomy): Eukaryota > Metazoa > Nematomorpha > Gordioida > Gordea > Gordiidae > Acutogordius > Acutogordius australiensis. The sequence continues at coordinate 34,018,844 of CM060245.1, read as the reverse complement.
GGGGGGGCAGCGACCTGGTCTTGTCCAAACATCGGAAAATAAATTATACAGCTATTTAGTATAAGATTACAAATAATTGGATATTTGTTAAGAGGCGATTGACAATTGTATTTACAATACATAGGAGAGCCATCTGTTCAAAAATGCAACCAATTAAAAATTCCTTTAATTTTAATTAAATTCAATTTTCTCTTTACTTATTGAACGTTTTTATAATTTGTGACACCTTTAACATTTAAATACATGCTTAAATTAAAAAAAAAGGGGGGGAAGAGGAACACGTGCCTGGTTTTTGAACTCTAAATCGAAAAAAATGGTGATTTTTGTCTGTAAATGGCTACACTCAAAAATATTTTTTTTGCTTTTTAATTTGTTGATAAAGAATGTTTAAGTTATAAATTTTTATATTAGTTTGGTTTTTTGGTGTTTGATCTAAGCACGGCTGAGCTACCAAATCGGGGTGGGGGGGGGGGGGGGGTAAGTTCAGATATACAATCCAGTTCGTCACCTTTAAATTTAAACACCATTTAATTGGTCTGTTCTGTTTTTTTTTCAATAAGGCGACATTCAATTAATCAATCAAATCTGTCCCCCCCCCCTTTTTTAAAATCACCCCCCCCCCCCCCCCCCCCAGAATTGATTAGTTTATCAGGCCTTATATAATGTATGTATCAATTTTCATTACTAGCTCCTTCATAATTTTATTTCGTATTTCACGAGGACAATCAAAATTATATGTTAAATTTAATTTACCTTTGATTAGGAATAACCTAATCAAATACAGAAAATATGATGCAATTAGATACAGATATATTTGTTTGTTCTTATAATATACAGAATAACAACCATGTCTCTTTTGTGATCTTAGATTTTACATTGAACGGTTTGTGATTACGTTAGTTCCAGCCAGGCTAGATATTAGAATTTTTTACACAGTGTTTGATCAGACCATTTAGTATAATAATTGTATTTTTTTTGATAAGATGATTGGCGAATTAGATAAAAAAAACTTAAAATATTATATTTTTAGATATAGAAAACTGTGTACTGGCTGCCATAAGTTTTTGATGATCATGAAGATCTAACAAATTAAATGTATACAGTGCTCACTTCAATAAATTGGCACATGTCAGAAATAGAATGATCAATAGACACATAAAATGTGTCCATCATCTACTATATTTTAGATCGTTGTCATTAATTAAATGATCACGGTCACAATTAAATGATCGCGATCACAATTAAATGGCCAATATGATGTTTTCATGATAAATATCCCTATGTTGTGGCTAGATAGTCACACAACTTAGTGATGTTTACCATAAAATCCTCATCTTGGCCAATTAATTGTGACCGTGATCATTTTATTAGTGACCGCGATTAAAAAAATAGTGGCACATGGCCACATTATATGTGACAATGATCATTTTTCTTCTGACAATGGCCAATTTATAGTGGCCAGCACTGTAACAAAAGATCTATATTTAACGAGAGAGTCCTCTTCCCATCTGTCTAATTGCCTTGCTAAAAATCGTAATTTTATTCTTTTACTCTTAATAATAATAGAATGATCAGGTGATCTCGTTATTAACCTTTTTATGATAATTTAAGTAACATTTATGAAAAAATTATATTTCTTGTTTTTTGTATTTTTTTTTGTGTAAAATTTATGAATTCGCGCATAACCCCCCCCCCCCCCCCCCCCTAGGCATTCATAGCGATTTAAAAAGAACAATTTAAGGATAAGTTTTCAACTAGGTTTATCAATAGAAGATTTTAGTTTCAACGCGGTGGTGCTTTGAACTAAATCTTTGAATAAAAACACTAGGTTGCCACCCGCTGTGTCCAAAACTCCACGTGGGGTTTCTGAAAACCCTACGAAATATGGCGCTTAATCTGTTGACGAGATGGTTTTTTTTATTTATTAGGTATGTTTAAAATTACCCAATAACCTGCGGTAAGAATCGATCTGAAAGCAATATTTTTAGCCTGCATCTGCAAATGCATAAGTGGGAGCTCTGAAAGGGCATTTAAACACGTATTAAAAGCAAGCAAAGTTGCTTAAAAACCTTTTGCCTGAACACTATTTTTATGTTTGAATTTTTTTTATATAATTATAAAGAGATAAAACTTAATAGACTCAAAACAAAAACGATATGAGAATATTTTGAGCCCCAAACTTATTTAAAAATAAGGTGTAGTTTACGCGTCATAGCCTTTTGCCTCGTTTAATCTCACCGTTTTAAATGAGCCAACATCCTTAAGCACCGCCGGCAATCTACAGGCCTCGGTTTTCAGATAAATTAACCCTCGAATGGTAGGGTGAGAAATTTGCAACGCGATGGTGGGTTTCATATGGATCCCAATTTTAAACTTCTATATCTCTTCAAGAGTTTTACAGCTATTATCTTTATTTTTTTTATTGTTTTAAATAGAAATTATTTAACACAAAGTAAAAAAAATCTAAAAAAATTAAAATTTTTAATTTTTCTATATTAATCTAAATAAATAATGCCAGTAAATTAAGTGTATCAATACAATTGATCTCGTGTTTTTACGTCTAGTAAAACATGTATAGAGAGTTTCATGAATAAAAAAAATATATGGCTATTATTTATCATAAAAACTAGATCTTTTAAAGAGAAAAAAAAATAATTTATATTATACAATACAAACATGTTATATACTTAATAATTATAATTATTTAATAAAATAACTAGAAAATAAGGTTTCAAAAATTAAAATTTGTATTTATAAGGAGTCATTATCATGGTTTTCAATATTGAAATTAAGAGGGTGGGGTCCAGATGCACCCCACTTCTAAATTTTTATTACTAATTTTGTTTTATTATATAATTAAGAAGTCATAAAAATTTAGCTCATAATATATAATATTGTTGAAGTTCAAAATTCAAGATGTTCCGGGGTCCGAATGGCCTTAAGGTGTGAATCGTTAAAGACTTTATTGGTCATTACTGGCTCCAATATCCAAAATAAAAATCCATAAATCTATCACCGTTCTAATCATTAAATGTGAGGTATACCGATCCAAACTATATGAGTTAGTAAAATTATATAAATGTACTGCGGCTCTAATATTCACAGGCTCTGCCCGCTTTTCCTCCATCTACTATGCATAGTTGTCACCTGAAGGGAGCGGGGGGGCGGTTAGCTTGGTAGCTATTTTCTATGTTAAATTTCGCCATTCCTGTAAACTTTCCAAAATGCAATATTGGTCCATCTAAAAACACGCCCTTCCTCATATTTGTTTGGACATTTAAATTTTTTTTAACAATTGTTTCAAATTCAAATTAGTACTTACATAATTTAATTTTTAGTTAGGGCACGTGCAAAGTGAGTTTTTATTTTCGTAAAATTTTCTTCAAAATTTCAATAAAATTTATGTTGTAATAAAAGGCAAATTTTCAAAAAGTTGCCAAATTTAATGTATGCACATAAAATGCTTTTTCTGGAATAAATTTTTAAAATAAAATTTTGGAAAAAAATAAATTTTCAGAATTTTCAAAATTTTACAAAAATAAAAACTCACTTTGCACGTGTCCTTACATTTATCATTCTTATTATAATACATCCTTATTAATTGTGCAAGATAATTTAAAGAAATATTAAATATAAGAAAAAATGAGGTTTATATATGTAATGATTGGGAAAATGCCCATTTTTGGGTCAAACTCATTTTTTTATTTTTTAAAATTTAGAAAAAATAAAAGGTTTTAGCTTTAATCAAGAAAATATTAATAAAATTTAAGATTTTCTGCTTATATTCTGTATTTATTAATAATTGATTTTTTTAATCTGTCATAAAATTTTTAAAAAACAAAAATTTGAGTTTAGTCGATAAATGGGTTTTTTCCCAGCTCTGAATGATACACGATTATTATGCCCTTTCCTTCCCAAAATTTACAATTTGTAATTAGTGTGGAATTACGCTTGTAAAAAAAATTTATCAAACAAAATTTATTATTAATTGCAAATTTTTTGACTAAAGTTTATGGCGTGACTGTCCATGTTTAACTTGGACCCTAGTATCACATTAAATTATGCAAATGAAATCTATGTATAAAAAAAGGTTGTTTTTAACATTAAATCTAATTTTCAATTTGAAATAAAATGGGCTATTTTTTTAGAGCGTAATAAAAAATATTAGGGAATTTTTTTAGCACTCTATTGCGCAAATTATACTTTGATTTTCCCAAAATATGCAAATTGGCGGTAAAATTGAGGTTTTTTTTTATTTGGAACAATAAACAGCTTGCCCATTATTTTGGGTTATTTAACTCTTTCAATTATTCAAAATTTGCAAAAATGACCTCGCATTTGGGTCTGAAATTTTTGATATTCCTGAATTATGGCGTTAGTTTTTGGTAAAAACTCAGTTGAAAAATGCTAATTTTTGTTTTAAAATTATTTTTTATTACCTCAATTGCAACCTAATGGACTGTCAGGTAAGTGGTTTTTGTCACCATAAAAATAACAGTAGATAAGGTATAAAAGGTATCCAAAATACGCTTGATTTTCATTTGGGCACGCTTTCTATGGTAAGGCCAATCAACTTGTTGTTTAATTCAATTTTAAGGTTTAAATTAATTTTATAAAGCCTCATTTGTACATTTTATACGCCATAAATCAAACATTTTTGGGAAAGACACAGGTCAGGTGAACAAAAAAACACTTTTTTTTAAATGTCCTAAGAAATATTATAAACATTTTGAAACCTAAATTATTTGTCACTTTAAACCCATAAAATTATTATTTTTTTTCTCAGTCCTGGAAAAGTTCGATTGCTGGCACGTGCCAAGTGAGTTTTTATTTTCGTGAAATTTTGAAAAGTCATTTTTTTTCAAAATTTTTTCAAAAATTTTTTGATTTAGAAAAAGCATTTTATGTGCATACATTAAGTTTGGCAACTTTTTGGAAATTTGCGTTTTATTACAAAATAAAATTTTTCAAAATTTTGAATATTTCACGAAAATAAAAACTCACTTTGCACGTACCCTAAAGACAATCTTACTTAAATAATGTTTTATGTATTTGTAATATTTTATTTGCCTGACGTTGGGATAAGCTTATTATATAATCTATGATACAATTAGGATGGGCCGGTCGACGGCCTGTCGCTCATATGTTGCTAGGTTCTTTAATCCTCGTTTACTTTTATAGTTAAAAAACCCCTAATAATTCACGCAATGTATGTGGTATCCCGAACCCTAAAGTCTACATTGGTGTTACAGAAATTCCTTTGAAAAGTAAAATTTTTAAAAAATTTGAGGTATTAGATTAAACAATGTTTGTAAATGCACCTTGTGGATTCATAGGAATAAAGATTGAGAGCATTTTTCGGCTACACAAGTCAACAATTTTTTGAGAATTATGAGTTAACTACAGATATTAAACCTGTCATAGGGAATATCAAATCCGTTTACGGTTTTTCCTAATCAAGCTTTAGTCAGGTATAAACATTGAAAATTTTAGAAAAAAAGTTAAAAAAAGATTCAAAAAGATAAATTAAAATTTTAATTTTGCATATTTACACGAGGTAAACTGTTAAATTTAAATTTCAAATAATATTTTCATTAAAAACCGATAATATATCGAGTCCTATTTAAGTTTGGACGCGAAATATTTTATATTATCTAAATGCCGATGTAAAAGCTTGACATATTAATAAATTTTATTTTCCATTATTTGTGATTAAAAATATAAGTTACAAGGAATTTTGTATGCAATTTAGATTTTTATATTTTTTCTTTTTAGGGTATATTTATATCTGTCAATTTGGTCAAAAAGGCCATTTTTTGTTATAAACAGATCTAAGGAGCCAAAGACGGAAGAAACTAAGAAAAACGAAAAACATATATGAGATTAGGCCATCATGGAGATGCATTCTTTTATGTTCTCATAACTATCTCGTTTCTGACATTGATATTTGTTGGCCTGTGTTATAAATGAAATTTAAAATTTTGGATTAATTTTACATACCGGCTTATAATAACACTGTTAATTGCTGTAATTTAATCTTCCTAATATATAGTAAGTACCTTTGGTTGAACTAAATAACCAATCAAAATGTATATGATCCTAACAAATAAAAACGAGGGGAAGTCATTTGTTTAGCGTAAAATTGACGTTATTCGCAAGATTTATAAGAAAATCCCTCCTTTGCAAGCGGAAATTTAAAGAAGTTACATTTCCCTATTACAATTTATATGCGTAAATTATCCCGACCAAAAATTTTAAATTGTCGATATATGTAAATTAGAAATATTTTTTGATTCTGTAATTATTATTTTGTAACAAATTTCATTTTCGATATCCAAAATTCGTATAATCCTCAATATTTGTTTTTTTACAAAGGAATCTAAAAACCATTTTCGCTATAAGAGTCTCAGATGAAACATATTCAATGTTAAAATTAACGAACGTTAATTCAAAGGTAATCCATCCTTCCCTTTTTCATGGCCAAAAACCATGGATAATAGAGGTAAGTTAATGTGTAATACCTTAAGGATTTAAATTCATTTTTGAGAGGACGACGCCCAGGTCGTCATTATTTTTTAATCCATATATAGGTTGGTAGCATAGCGTTTATTAAAAAACCTGGAAAATACACCTGTGGATAAGTCTTTACATGTATAATGGATTACCGTTCCTTTTATATATTGGCTAAAACAGCGTTGTGTTTGCGCATTGGATATACCTGATATGGTTATGAAAAATAAAACACATTCAGGGGTAAGCCTAATCCTATGCGGCTCAAAAATCTCTAGTTTCCTAGGGTTTGAAAAATCACTTTCTCCAATTTACATATATAGTATAATAACTGAGATCTTTTGAGTGTGTGTAGGTTACGATTTATAGAGGTCTTCTTCATCCTCTAACTATATTAATCCTTCATAGGTATAAATACCTGTTTTTGTATTTCATTTTTTTTTCTAAACTATTATCCAAAGATTAATTTTTTTTACGAGACCTAGTCGTGTTTATACCTGGAATCCCAAAAGACATAATTTGACATGAATCCTTATTTTTTTTTAAATTTTACCTGTAAAAATAGCCGGCGGCTTTGCCAAAGTTTACAAGAAAAAATTGGATTCATTTTTTTTTCAAGTAAGTGACACATGATATACCTATCTATATATATACATATATTGTAATTATGTTATTTTATTAATAAAACATGACATGAAATATATACTAACTATGGTTGTTTATATGAATAGAATGTAATGTAGAAGAAGAGATTAATTTGACACGAAAGAAGAAGCGTAATTCAATATTGTTGATGTACCGGTAGGTTATTATAAAAGAGGTAATTATTACCTATTTTTGTGAGATTTAATATGATTGTATCCTCAAATTCGCCATCTAATCTACCGTATTCACAGGGCCATAACCAAAAAAGTGGGAAGGGGTGTGGTAGGGAGGCCAAAACAGCGCCCTTCCGTTTTTATCATAATGAAATTATCTTAATGGCTTACCTAAGTATTCTAATTTTTTTTTATTTAACATAATTTATATACCTTACAAATTTTTTTATATAATCCCACATTATACAAAAAAATAATTTTAAGATTTTTTTTATTTTTTTTTGCCCCCTCCACTTTTTAATTGTTCTGGTAACGGCACTGAATGAATAATTCTAACACCAATGTGACAGCAATACATAATAACAAAAAGTTTTAATTAAATTTAAAAAAAATATATATCATTATATAGCTAGGTTTTTCAAATAAATAAAATAAAAAAAAAGGTGAAATAAATTTCAATTAAAAAAAAAACTAACATCGATAAAACAAAGGTCAAAAAAAATGGTTTGGATAAAACAGTTATAATCTTTAAAACACATGGCTAAAAAATCTTTTATTTACCACACCCTCCCACGGTAATCTTTTCAAGGTTGTCTTAAAAACCTTTTTGACTCCGCGAGGAATTTCGTCGGTCAGGGGCTAGTCCGCAACAACGGGCTAACATACGTTGACGGTAAACGGTGTTGGATAAGAAGATGATAGTCGGGTACAGGTAAAACTTCAGGTAAATCAGGAAAAATGTGATGGGCCGGACGAAAAAATCGATGTGGTAGCCGTGTTTTATTGCCTGCGTAAACCACGAACCCTGTTTGAGGATGTAAAAGCCCCACGGGATAGTTGTCAAAATAGCTATGGAGTAGAGGATTTTAAGCGTGCACGAGAGATTATAATTCTTTTCTTTGACTACGTCGGCTCGATTTTCCGAATAAAACTTCAAGTTTTTCAGGTAGTGTTCCTTACCCTTTTTAGCTTGTCCCCCATGATTCGAACCAGCTGTTGTAGGGGAAATGTGAGGCTTAGATACCGTTCCGTCCTTGCTTGTGGCTTCATGCTTACCCCCATTAACGGCATTACCACTTATGGTTGGCAATGGCCGACCCGGAGGAGAAACACCATCGGCAAGTTGCTGAGGCCCGGCGTTGGGCCAAGTCAGATACCTGCCGTATTTATTCGAAAACAAATGTAAGTTAGGCGTCAAACCAGCTGATCCAGGAGGTGAAGTTGCTCCCGAATTATCTTTATTAGTGGTTGCCGATGTGTCTAGACCACTACCCATCCCAAAGGGTTTCACGTGTCTCCGTTGACGCTTGTTAAGCAAGAAAAGTTCAATTAATTTGTTTACCATAATGATAAAGATAGGCACGTAGTATATAATCAACTTAAGGATTGGGCTGTAAATCCGCGCAAAGGCTCTCCAATACGGGTCAATAAAGAATCGAAAATATAAGGCAGACTCCTTAATCCCGAGCTGTTCAAACAGGGCCGCTTGGACATCGTCTTGATTTTGGGTCACCCGAGCAGCAGACCTGCCTCCAGTTATAACTGGCTGCGTGACCGTAAAACGCGGCTTAGTCCGGCCAGCGACAAAATTTATCAGGGAATGGCATATGGGCACTAAAACGGGCACAAGTTTGTAGTAAAACATGAAGGGTACACTAACGGCAATGTTGCAAACCGCTATTGTTAGCATGGAAAGCTTCAAAAACCGGGATTTCGTGTAATGCGACTTGTAAAAAATGGGAAACTTCAGGGCAAAAATCACGTCAAAAGACATGAAAGCTAACACGTAATGCTGGATACCTATGAGCGATTGCTCGATAGACCATTCCATCTTGCTGACCCAAAGCTTGATCTCCATATCGATGTCCAACATGGCTGATCGGATACAATTCCGCCGCGTGTCAATCTTGCTATGCGTAAAGAAGTAATAGGTCGGCCAAAACATGAGTACCAGAATGACGGTTATAGAGATGGCAGTTAGGACGCGTAGGAAGATACGAACCTGTTCCTTGTAGTGAATGGGTTTTCCAAAATCCCCGGAATGGTCGGAAAGTGCGAAAAGGAGGATGAAGTTGGTTACCAGACCGAAGGGCGTCAAAGCTAATATTGTATACGCTAACATCTTTTCTGTCGGGTTGTAAAAATCGGCGAGATCAACTATAGGTAACTGTCCCTCGCCTCCAGTTACATTAAAATTGACCGGGGTCGACATATATACACGGTCAAAAAATTTCACGAACCGACAAACTTTTATTTTGAAACTTAAAAGCAAGGGGTTACTTTCAAGTTTATTTTATCTAAATTGGCTGACTTTTTAAATTTTTGGGAAGGGGTCAGATTAAGACTTGAAAACTAGGGAATTATGAAAAAAATTGGCACATTTTTATATTTTTCATTCAATAATACACCAAAAATTTACACCCATTTATGGAATACCGATAGGCGATCAATATGGCGTGAATTCTAACATAGAGCCCACGGTGGGTTCTCCCCAAAACCCATTAAAATTAATTGCAATTAAAGCGAGAGTACCGTCAAATAAATCAGTCTACATAAATAAACCTGTTATCATATTGTCCCTCACTGCCTACAGGTGAGCAAAGGTAAGAGATACCTGCCTTTTCCACATTGTAGAACGTCGTTCAATCAAAATCAAATATTTTGAATTTCATAACTTTTTTATTTTGATTTGGCAAACACAGGTAACAATCTCCGGATATCTTTTAGAGACCTGTCAAAAATTTGCTTTACCTTGATATTATGTCAAACGTTATGTTCTCGTATATTAGCTCTCTATAACCTTGATTTAACGCTTAAGTCAGCGTTTCTTTTTTGCCAATTTTGAGCTAACTTACAAATTTTTTTTTCAAATTTCTTAAAATGCCATATCAATAAAACGTATATGACAGACCAAACTAACAAAAAAAAAATTCGTGTTTTTTTGTCTCGATAATTTCTTAAAAAAAAATTGAACGCGCTACCATTTAAACCCGATTATTCTGTAAGTGTCTTTTTAGCGTTTAAAGCATGTTATAAAAGGTTTTTATGATGCTTTTTTTGGTGTTTCAAGACCAATATTTTGATCATGCCTAAAATCAATTATGAAACTACTATTATACCTTTCATTAAGGCCCGTTTAGACTTCATTCAGAAGTATTCGAAATTTAAAAATTAAATTTCTACTATTTGACACAAGGTTTTTTATCAAAAAGTGGCCAATCTTTAGCATTTAATATCTTTTTTTTTAAAAGTTTATTATAAAAAATTAAAAAAAAAGTATAAAATTTTGAAAATATCTATAATTTCAAAAATTATTAAAAATGTTTGAAAAAAATTAATGAAGTCTGAACGCACGCTTAAATACACCATTTCCATTAATGGCATTGACTATTTTAACCTAAATTAAGCAACAAGATTTGCTCAAACGCCGACGACCTAGGTTTTTAACCTAGGCTGTCTCATTTTGATACCCAGTTATGGGCGCCAAATCAGGCCATTCAACAACTACAAAGTCTACACGCGTGCTATTTTCCGGAGAAAAAAAAACGTCGCCTATGCACGGAATCGAACCCACACCTCCTGCGTGTATGACTGGAATGTTTTTCCACTAAGCCCACAGGCCTGCCAAGTAAATTAAAAAATTTTGGTATATTTTACCATTTCCCAAAGCAAAGGCCACTTTTTTAACTCGAGCAAAAAAATTATTATTGCCAGGGTAATAGTATAATCTGCTTCCTGGAGACTTATATTTAAGACCTAGATTTTAACTTATAGCTTCACAAGCGAAGACCGAGGTTAGTAAACTATATGGCACATGGTGTCTACTGTCTTAGTAGAACTTTCATCAGTTTCAAGTGCAGGTAAAACCACCTGTGGGCAGTGCTGGGAAAACAATGAGCCAAAAAACTTTGGCTCAGTTTTTCCCCCAAAATATTAAAAAAGAAAGGGGGCTACAAATAAAGGGCCAAAATAAGAATTCAAAAAAAGCCCTTGCTAAGAAAAGGGGCAAAATAAATCCCACAAAAATGGGCTCTTAAAAAGCCCTCAAAAAGCCCATTTTATGTTTTTTTTATAATAATTTCGAAAAATTTCGATTTTTTCTTTATAATAAGGATGGGTGGGTTATTTTTTCTTAAAGCTCCTAGGAGTTTTTGGGCTTTTTTTTTAACATGCCCCTTTTTTTAAGCAAGAAAATGGGCTTTTCTTTTGCCATGCCCACGAGTTTGTGGGCATTTGGGGAAAAAAACTCAAAAACTTGTTAAAAAAAGCCCAATAAGTTATTTTTCTCAGGCCTGCCTGTGGGACTTGAACACAAGACCTCTGGCGTTGAGAACATTTTAGTTTTCATATCTAAGGATAATTTTACACCTGGCTCAACTCCGGTCTGGACACTGCCATCTACTTGCAAACTTCCCAGCACGTCTGGACCCATCTTTAAATAATATCTGTCACGACTGCAAATCAGACGATATACAACACTGGCTCATAAACCCTAACCGCGGACCTCCTATTTCTCCTATAGATCTTTAAATCTCCACCCCTAGCTGCCCTCAAGCTCAATCTTACTACCAACTTCTAACGAATGGGGCAATAAACAACAACAACAACAAAATTTCTTTTTTTGGTTGATATAGTAGGTGAACTTATCTAAATTTAATGTAAAACAAGAAGATGGGGTGTAGCATTTTAAGCCTAAGTAATAGAAAAAAATATCTTAAACCTTCGCCCCATATATTTTGTAACAATTTCTACATTTCGATTTTTTTTGAACAAATGACAGCTTAAACGCGCCTTTTGTAGTCATTTGCTCTTTCTTAGAGGGGCCACCTAAATGATTATATCATTGTCAATATAAAATTTTTTTTTTCAATTATAATAGTTATACTATTATGTAGTTCCCTCGAGGCTAAAGACGTTTTAAAGTCTTGGTTTGGTGTGGAAAATAACACTGCAATCGGTTACTTTTTTTTTGTGCCTATATAGACTAAATTTTTTTATAATTGGTACAAGCACATATTATTGTATGTTTATAGTTAGTTAAATTTATTTAAATATTTTATTAGCTAATGTTTCCCGTGTTTTGGCGAAATAAAAAATAAAATGAAATAAAAGGAGTTGGGCCGGGACAAAAACCAAAAAAAAACTTAAATAAGTGAGCCAAATTTAATTATTTATTCCTAAAAATCGGCCTGTGCCCCAAAATATTTTGCCTCATTAGCTGATAAAAAAATATTATATTCTTTGTTACATAGAGCACTTCGATAAAAAACAAATATAAATATTAATATAGTAGTTATAATATATATTTATCTCTAAATAAATTAGTTAAAAATGGTAAAAATTGATTGCTAATAAAAATAATAATATATTACAATACCGATGTATTAGAGTTTTAAGTTAATTTGTGTGTATAGTGTTAATTACTATATATAATTAAAAAAAATAATTTTTGAGGGCGCGTTTAAGGTTCATTCTATTTTTTTTGTAAACTTTAAAAATTTATTAAAACAAAGTTTTTAAAATTTTGGTTATTACATCGAAAATTAACATTAAATGTTATCTTATAAACAGAGCAATTTTTAGTTATATGTAAGAGTAAATTTATATTTATATAACAAACAATCATTTAAAATTTAATTTTTTAAATTTCATCATTAATAAATTTTCTTGACACTGATCCAATTTTCTTAGAAAGAAATTAGATATATCTTAAAAAAAAAGAGAATGAACTCTGCACTTATTTTTAAATTCTTATTTATGACATTGTTGTATTTACAAAATTTATTTATAACATTGAAATCATTAAGTATATTTATGCATCTCTCGTTTCGAAATTTTTTTGTATAGCTGCGTTCGCTATTCCACATAAAACTTTTAAATATTTTTTGAAGATTTTTATGATAAAAATACAACTTTCATTTTAGGGCACGTGCAAAGTGAGTTTTAATTCTCGTAAAATTTGAAAAATTTTAAAAATTTTAAATAAATTTTTTTTTTTAAATTTTTATTCCAGAAAAAGCATTTTATGTGCATAAACTAAATTTAGCAATTTACAAAAATTTGCGTTTTATTACAATAACATATTATTTAAAAATTTTTAAAATTTCAAGAAAACAAAAACTCACTTTACGCGTGCCCTTACGTAAAACTTCTAATAACAATTAATGCTTAGGGTACTTATCGTGACTTAAAAGAAACAACAATTTTTTAATTCTCAACGGAATAAAAATTCTTTCTCTCAAAAACGTTTGGGCCCTGTTTTTAGGGCAGAATGTGGGTTTCATTAAATTTCCAAAGCTGTTGATTGGTGTCAGCTACGTAAACGTATTTGCTGTAACCTTTGTCATCGTTGTCGCTAACGCTAAGATCGTGGGGTGTAGAATAATCCTAAATATACATATATTTTGGTTTTTTTCTCCCCTTTTGAAATTTACATATAAAATACATTATCTTCATTGTATTAGTTAGGCATATTTAACATGGTTAATCATTATTTATTAAATTATGTATATAACACAGGTCAATAAATATTTTATGTTAGAAACGAGATTATTACGAAAACATAAAAGAATGCACCCACGTGATGGCCTAATCTCATATATGTTTTTCGTTTTTCTTAGTTTCTTCCGTCTTTGGCTCCTTAGATCCGTCTATAACGAAAAATGGCATTTGACCAAATTGATAGATCTAAAACCCTAAACAATTTAAAAATCTTTTTTGCATTTTAAAATCCCTGGTAACTTATATTTTTAATCATTAATAATGGAAAATAAAATTTATCAATATATAAAGCTCTTACATTGTCATTTTTATAATATAAAATATTTGGCGTCCAAACTTAAATACGACACGATATATTATCGGTTTTTAATGAAATTATTATTTGAAATTTAATTCAACAGTTTAACTATTGTGACTATGCAAAAATTAAACTTGAATTTAATTTTGTTTTTGAATCTTTTTTGGTTTTTTATCCTTTTTTCTAAAATTTCTAATGTTTATAACTGACTAATTAAGTTTGATTAGGAAACGGTAAACGGATTTGATATTCCATAGGATGGCAGGTTTGAAAAATTGTTGACCTGTGTAGTATCAGATTTAACACAACAATAAGGTATATTCTTTTACATATAATAAAAAACACCAGGGTTTAAAGTTTCCCTTATATCTTTACCCCTATAAAAGTTTCCAAAGTTGGAAAAGAACCCATCTATATGATAAACTTTTTTGATATTTCGAGATCAAGAAAAAAGAGAGGTTTTTAACTTTATCCAAAAAAATGTACATGAGATTTATTATATCATTTTGCTTATATTTTGAATCTATTTATAGTTGATATTTTTGATGAGCCTGGTCATAAAATGGGCTTTATCTCAGCCCTTTCATACTGTTCAGGGCTTAGACTCTTTTACAAAATATTAAAATAATGATCTGTTTACCGGGAATTGAAACCAGGAATCAAGATTTATGGAATTATCAGGAAGGGACAGTTGACCGCCAAAAATTACAAAGGGTCCAACGGTTGATTGAGCTACCACGTATAGTTTATCAGCTATGTTTTAGTATTAGTTTGTGAAATGGTCATCATTTAATACATATGTTAAACAATAAAACTCCCAAAAAATAATCTTTAAAATTTTTAAAAAAAAAAGCGTCCAAAGTTCATTCATGTTAATAAAATTTAAAAAAAAATTTTTAAAAATTCCAAAATTTTTTAAAAAAAAAAGTTTATTTCTCAGATTTTTATTTTTTTTTAGAAACGCTAGTCTTAATGTTAATAATTAGGATTGGCAATGGTTTGTAAAATGGCTCTTTATGAATATAAAAACAATGAAAATATATAAAAAATCATACGAAAAAATGAAAAAACAGTAAACGACGCCCATAACAAATTTTATAACTAAATTAATAAACCAGAGGAGTGTCGAAATAAAAGGACACGGTTAAAAACAGAAATTGTCAGAATAATTTAAAGTTTGTACCCCTATCATTTAAAACTACATTTTACCGAGGGTTTAACTTATATGCATATTTAAAAAACTTCAATCATATATAGAGAATCAAAATAACAGGCTTTCAATTACAAATAATTTAAAATAAAGGTATTATTTTGTCAAAACAAAATCAGATTTGATTAAAAAAAACATTTTTAAATAAAAATAAATAAAAAAAATTTTTTTTTATTGTAAAATCCACACGTTTTTTAAATTAAAAGGCAAATGCTGAATCTTTCATGAACCATTAGTGAAGTAATCTTTTAAAATTTTGTCATTTTTTATTAAAAATGTGCAATAATTACTTTTAATTTTAATTAAAACTTACAAAAAACATATGGTGAATTACAACCTATTTAATTTAAAAAACTTTTTTTTTTCAAACAATTTTTTATTTTTTATCATTAAAAGGTGTAATCTTTAACTTGATTCAAGATAATAGAAAATTTTTTATTGTTATGATCAATATTAGAAAATATCTTTAATTTTCCAAAATTGAATATAATAATAACACATGGATCATGGTTATACAAGAGCCTTTTGCATTATTTCCTCAGCGCCATTGTCAAAACGCGTTGAAACGCAATTTGATTAATGGGCAATTCTTTAATTATTTTAAAATTCTACAAAAAAGAAACAAACCCTCTAAAAGGACATGAGTAATTTAAATGTAATAATTTCGCCATTTTTTTTTTCCAATTTATAATGTGCTACCTTTGGGGCTGTAAGAGATCCCGTAAGGTTTGTACCGGACTCCCTTAACATCTGAAATTTGGTATTCGAAACGGGGCAAGATTGTTTTGAGCCTCGGGTTATTGTAGTCCCGAAAAATGTCACCGTCGTTGAAAGCGGTGAGTGTTCCGGCCCGAAGGCATAGGATTCGAAAATTTTCACGGTCTGCGACGCAAATCAGGTCTAGCCGTTCTATGAGAGCGAGACTGTGAGGCACGAGCAAGAAATTTGGAGCTTGGGCGGTAAGCCAACCCCACTCACCTGTGTTAAGAATGAGATTATAAACAGCTGTTTTTTTGAAGGAAGAATATATGGAAGTTGCAGAAAAAAAGCAATCATCAAAACATATATTTTGATATTAGTATATAATGTATATATAACACAGATCAACAAATGTAAATGTTGTAAATGAATTTTATGAAAACATAAATAAATGCACCTTCATGATGGTCTCATCTTAGGCATAAAGGTACTTTTGGTATTTTTCAAATTCAACTTTTTGAATTTGTTTTTCAAAATTTTTTCTTTTGATAATTTTCTAAAAAAAAACCCCCTTTGCACGCCCCCCCCAAAAAAATTTAGTTTTTCTTATCTTCTGCTATTATTTGGCTCCTGAGATCCGTCAATATCGAAAAATGGCGTTTTTTGACCAATGACAGATTGAGGATACCATAAAAAGGAAAAATTTAAAATTATTTTTGTCATATCAAAATCCCTTGCAACTAATATTTAGCATCACAAATAATGAAAAAAAAATTTAATTATATCAAGCTCTATCAGCAATTAGATAAACAAAATATTAAATATGACGCGATATATTATCGTTTTTCAATAAAAATATTATTTCAAATTTAAATTTAACAGTTTGTTTGTAAATATACTAATAAAATATTTCAATTATTATTTGTATTTGAATCTATTTTGTTTTTTTGGACTTTTAAAATTTTTAATGTTTAGACAAACTAATTTTGATTAAAATAAACGGTAAACGAATTTGAAAATCCCTAAGATGGCTGATCTCTGTAGTTAGCTCATTTTAAAAATTTGTTTAAATGTGTTATGAATAAAATATAGAGCGTAGAATGCTGTGTAAAAATAAATTTATCTTTTTTTAGTTTTTATTAACAACAGCCAGAAAAATGAGTCAAAAATGTTTTTTATATAAGCCTAGCCCAAAATTCCTTTTTCTCAATTTAGGCCAGGTTTGTTAGGCTCTTCAGCGGGCTGGCATCCTGCCGCGAGCGAATAGGTGTCATTTAATCTCTAATAAAAAAACAAACTTCTTCCAAATACGCTTATGAGATTGCCATTCGCGTCATATTTGAGGATTCGGTTATTACAATACCTAAAAAATTAGAAATAGTTTTAGAAATATCATTTAAAGTATAATTTCAAATATGTTTAGACAATTAAATGTAATAAAAGAATTCAAAAAAAGCGGAGAACTTACAAAAAAAATCTACAAAAATTAAATTGTTTAAATGCGAAAATATAAAGAAACTTACCCGTCCGAAATGAAGAATTGGCCTGTGATGGAAGATATAGCTACGTCGGTCGGTTTGCAAAAGTGGTTATGATCGGTACCCGGTTCAAACCTAGTTCCTAGAGTCAGGACCGGTTTCTTAAAACTTCCCATTTTGTATTTGAAAATCTAATTACCAAAAAAAAAGTTTAACTATATTTTATTAGAATTTTAATAGGGGTCCTATTTTTTACATAATATTTTTTACAAAAGTAGGTAATTAAATTCACAACTGCTGCATAGTAAAATTCATTAAAGTTTTTAGAATACATTTATTTGTATTCATTTTTGGAAGACAAAATAGTTTGAATTTAGGATTCGCCCATTTATTACCCACAGAGGGCGGCATGCTTTTTAAGTGCTGTAAACCCTTTGACCCGAGCGAAACATACATTTCCGACGGGTTAATTATTTAGGTCACGCTGGCGACCTAGATTTTTTGGGCTTTCACTTTATCCATACCACTTACTGCGCCCTACTGTCAAAAAAGGCCACTCAGCAGCTTCAAAGTGTTTGCCTAACAATTGTGTGCTAATTTCGGAATGGAAAAAGCCGTGTCTGTTCTGGGAATCGAACCCTCACCTCCGGCGTTTAGGACGAAAATGTTTGAAACTATATGAACCAATAATTTTGAAAAAGTATAGAGACTTTTCAAAAAAATAGCATGTTATAATTTTGAATACATCTTGATATGTTTAAGTTACTTGATGCAAAGCGACATCGATAATCCAAACGTTCTCGTCAATATCAATCGTTATACTATGGGGCATATAATACCTGTAATAGTGTGGATATTAGATTCTAAAATTAAACACATATCCTAATGAAGTCAAACGTTTTTTTGGTCAAAATAATTGTCAAATTTCTATTACATATTTTATAAACTATTGCAAAAAATAAGTTAAAAATCGGTCCTCACTCATTGGCCAGGTATTTGTCCAATAGCTTTCCACTTCGAGGTTCGACTTTTAGCAAAACGCTTTCGCGAATAGGACCTTGTGATTGGTTAAATTCGTTTTTCACGTTGAAAGAGCTAAGAAAATATTAACTGTGTTGAAAAGGTTGGAAATAATTCTCGAATGTTTAGGTCTAGCTAAACTTATTAAATCAAATCAGACATCTTTAAATTTAATTTAAATTGTTTTTATTTATGATTATTTAATAAATCGGGTCGGGGGGGGGGGATGTTTTAAAAAAAAATACCTAAGGATCAGTTTATTTGGGGCTGTTAGTAGGCCGGTGTTACTACGGTGGTGAATGTTAATTTATCCTTTTCTATTAAATTGCTATGGGGTGAGATTGAGCCACAGACCTAAGTAAAAACTTCAACCCCCTATATCGACTTGAGTTTTATATTTCACGGATATGTCAATTTTATAAGCTAAGGTTACACCAAAAATCGTCCGGCAAATATTTTTGTACACAGTAGTTATGTATATCAAAAAAAAGTCTTAAAGGGTTACTTTTGATCCCAGATCCGGCTGCCTCGATGGAGGAGCCACACGTTGCCGGCTTTATCGGTGGCTACGCTAACGCACTGCCCTAAAGATTCTTTCCCAATCTTGCCCATTTTTAGCCATTCCACTGCCCATACAGACTTGAGGTTTGGGTTAATATTTTCTTTAGAGCTTCTAGCTATTATGTTTTAGATGTACGTATAAGATAGATAATAAGTTAGTAGGAAAAACTTTATGGTGTATACAAATTTCCTCCAGACCTTTTGCCCGATTAGGGCACGGTGTACCCCCTTGCACTCTTTTGACTCTACGGCAAGCCTCGGCAGAGCTAAATGAGCTTTAAAACACACACCAAGTGACTTAGGCCATTAGACCTAGGCTCTCAGAAAAATGGGAGGCGCCTTAAAGACTTGTTGGCAGACACCCATATAACTACTAACCAGCGTAGAATACAACAAAAAACAGATCTTCCGACCAAGATAAAGTTTGGAAAAAAATGAATGTCGGCATCTAAGACCGCGAGCATGGCAAAATTACATGGCAAAATTACTATTTCGTATGGAAACTTAGTCGATGTATTATGAAACGAAAACATTTTTATTTTTTTAAAAAATCATATTCTGAGCCTTCATTCCCCTACTTGAGACGATGCAGGGCAAACTTTGGTAATTAAAACGGCGTCTCTTCCAAAAAAAAAGATCATGAGTCAAAAATTTAGTCCATAACAACATGGGCAATAATGAGAATGGTTGCGGCCAATGTTCTAAAAAGTGTAAAAATTAATTATTTTTTTGAAAAAAAAAATTAATGGTTTGCCATAAAAAAAATATAACTTGGTTATAATTTTTGTTTTCGTTCATATAACTCTTTGATGTTTATTGATTAAATTTTTTGCATCACCATTTATCGAGAGTTCCTGGTATGGTTTGATTTTTAAATTTATTAAAAAAATATTTGTGCAAATTAGACTTTTTAAAACTACCTATTTGGGTATCAAAAAAATCCATTCGGTTTTGGTTGTTTTTTGAAGGGGAGCCAATATCGTAATAATCATCAGTATTTATATGTGCCGCCGAAGAGATGAGGCCTTCATTGTTGACAGAGGATTCGACGATGCCATTGGCTTGGCTCAAAGCTCGGATGAGAGCTAAAACTCGCGGGTCAACCGTCTAAGTTTGTAACAAATATATGTATTTGAGGTCAAATATCTCAAAATCCTAGCGTTAAAAGGGGGAAAAGTACGAAAAATGCATGATTTAACACTATTAAGATGGATAATCACAATTTTACACAAAGTTTATTAAGGCACATATTGATTATAAGGGATCAAATATGGAATCGAACCGCCCCTAAAATATTTCTTATTTGTCTATTATATTTATTTTAACGAGTTTATTTATTGAATACTAAAAAAAATGTTATGTATGCTAAATATATGACGCCTTTTTTAAATTTTTATATATAAAAATTAAACCAAAAAAGATTGTTGTGCTGGTAGGCTCACAGTAAGTGGGTTAAGCCAATTTAATAAGATTAATAAAAAATGTTACAGATTAAATGGTAGTAGTGTCAGCTGTGTTATTATAAAAACGAATTTAGCAAAGTCCCCTTATAAAATAAAATTTAAAAAAACTGTTACTTCTAAATTATGATTGCCCATATGATATCGGGGCAGGTATTCGTAACTTAGGCACTGATCAACGGACCAATATTGTAAAAGAACCAATATTCCGAAAATCCAGGTGAATGAATCGATTTTCTGAGTCGCCATAGCAGTTTTCACCTGTTCTACTAACTGACTAGATTATTACAAAAATGTTCAAAAAAGTTGAGGTCCAATAAAAAAGGAACTGAAACGGATTTCAAATATTATTATATTTTTGTATAATACGCACACGCGTAATTTTGAATAAATTTTATATATTCGTTCAGGTCATTTAATAGTTGTCGCCTTTTCCTTAATAATTTTTATAATAAAGCTAAGCTGAAATTTGCATCGACTAAGTGCCATATAAGGATAATTTTGTCGTTTTTAAGGTCATAATTGAAGTTTTTAAGAGTAGAAAAAATTATTTAAAATTTCGTTTTTAGAAAATTCAAACCTAAATATCTACTTAAAATAATTGTGAATAAAGGTCGAATGGCAATTTCATCATCCATAAGTGTTTAAAAACAATATTTTGATTGTTTGTAGGACAAATTTAAGTTGCAAAAAAATGGGGACATTTATATGCGTAGGATAAAAATGTCATTTTTTTTGGTATATTACGAATAATAAAATTATTTAACAATTTTTTGCGTCAACACAAAAATTTTTGGTAGGGAAAAATAGCCAAAATTTATCGATCTGTCGAAGTTTTTTCTCATCCGGATGCCTTTTTAAGAGCGTGGAGGGATGATGATGTGATATAATCTTTATCTAAAAGATATACAAAGCTAATTAAATTTTTATAAAATTTATTTTATTTTTTTTTTTAAATTTTTCTTTAATAATTTCGTTGAAAAATGGCTAATTAATTTCTTATATGGATTTCAGATGGAACGTAAAACGCCGATAAATACATTTTTATACGGTAAACAGGTAGGGTAAATATTTAAAGCAAAATAAGAAAAAATATCGATTTTATTTTAATTAATATTCCAGTCATGTATCATGGCGAGTAAGGTTTTAGTGAGACACAAGAACTGGGTATCTTAGCACTTTTCTAGGCAAAAACAGGTTATACTGCACTATTTTAAAGCTTTAAATTTTATTAATTTTCATTTTTGGTAATTTATTTTTAGTAAACTTTTCATATGTAACTTAAAAACAAATCAATAAAAATTTTGAGTGAGTTAACTTTGGAAACCAGACGTGATACGTTGAGGATTTTTAAATCCGTTAACCGGTTCTAATAAACTTTATAAGTCTGCTCTAAATTGAAGCGCCTTTAAAAAAAGGTAAAACAAAAGAGATTTAAAACATAAAAAAGCGTAATTTAATTGTTAAATATTAAAATTTGTTAAATGTTGTAATTAAAAATGCTATATGACAACTCCATATTTTGGTTGGACGATGGATGCAATCGATGCTATGCGGCGACGTTCATTCCCTCTGGAGTCAATAGAAATCAGTGTGTGTGTGAAGCCAATGTTAATCTAAATAACACCGGATTCTCCGATATAAGACAACATGTAGGCCTTACAATCCAAAGGTCGGAGTCATTTACCTCCTTCTTTCTACTGCCCTGGATCTCAGACTTTAACGTTTGGCATAACCCCTTTTTAGTCCTATCTCGTACCGAGCAATTTCTAAATTAAAATCTTAAACAATCCTCATAGGGGCCACGCTTTCATTACATTACGCATATAACCCAGAATCTATCTATGCTAATTAAAAGAATATATTAGCAACCCAATTTTTTTTTACATGCCAAGAATATGTTTGTATACATACATCAAAAAGGGAGATATCAAGGGCAATTGAGTAATGTATATTCTAAAACAATTTTAGAATTCCTGACACTTTAAAATAATTTTTCCCTACAGATAAATATTTTTTATTTTTCCGATAGACAACACATCTGATTATAAGCATAAGTTACATGTTTGTATTGCAAATTATTTTAAATTTTATAAGACAATGTAAATATATATCGTAAAAGGTCGATAAAAGATCAATCTTTTTCAATTTGTACATCCATTTTATGCTGTTCTTCGTCGATGACCTCGTAATTTAATTTGAGGACTGTTTGGTTCAATATGGCAGTTGTGCCTTGCTTAAACAAATAGCTTCCTTCCCTAAATAGTTTTCAATAATAAAAATTTATTTATTCGTCATAAATGCTTAAATTAACCAAAAATTCACCTTTTAAGTGGGGCTATCTATCAATGCTGTAAAGGTGACTTTTCTCATGTTTAAACAATACTTAAAATTTGACAAAAATATTAAATGTTTTAGCAAATCGATAAAATGAATATAGAGGTCATAGAATGTCTAGTGCTCAATTACAAATTTTTAGTTCAAAGCATTCGATTTAGCTTAAAAAAATTTTTCCAAAAATATTTTACAAGCTTGGACTCATCTTATTGAATGTTTGAAATATTAAAATTAAATTTTTTGTATAAGCACCTTTGGCCCTTTTGCGAGATGACTTTGTAGGGACGTATAAGTTCGGTGACATCTTTTTGAATGACGCACAAGTCGGCTTGGGTTCCGGAGAAAAGATCATTCATAATCCCGGATGTTATGGCATCACACAAAAGTTCCTTCCCATCTTCCAGCTGAATTTAAAAGAATAATTATATGGGCAAAATAAATGGTTAGATAGCACCGAAGAAAGTGAAATAAGCGTGAAGCTGCTCGATATATAAAAAATTTCAATTCAATATTTTTATGTATGATCGGACGATCTCGAGTCTATGGAGACTAGGAGGTTGTTTATGTTCTACACTCCTCTCATATTAAGCAGGGCCTCGTTAGTAGGTAGTTGAATGGATGACTTCCAACAAATTTGGTATCCACTTTTTTGAGCCTAGACCTAAAAATCTAGATCACCGGCGGGTGTTAAATCTCATTAAACTCTACCAAAGGCTTGCTGTAGAGTCAAGGGGCAAGATCCTAAAGGGCAAACCGTAAAGAGATAAAGATCAACTTTATTATATTTAATACTCTTCAATATTATTACAAAATGTACATCTCACATGTAATTAACGATATTTTTCATCACAATTAGCTGTACCAAAGATAGACCAGACAAGGATTAACGGATGGATGGTAGGGTTAATTATATAAATTAGCTTTAAAATTCGCCTTTAATGCTATTAAAAAAATACGTTTAATTCAGGTCTCCAGCGGTCCTCAAGTATTGAAAGGGCAGCAAATGTACCAGAACCTATAATAATGATCAAATATAAAATAAAATATATAGAAAATTCCCTCAGTTAATAAATAATAAAAAAAACAAGTTTTTTTATTTAAAAATAAGCATGGAAACATAATAAAAGCAAATCTAAAATTAAGGTGTATGCTTATTTTACATGTGAAGGGTAGCTATTGGCAAATTGTTACGTCTTTTTATATTGTTTTCTTATTATAAACATTTGCAAAAATCCATAAAATGTCTGCAATGACAAAAATTTAATAAAATAATTTAAACAATTATCTTGCCTTACTTTTTACTAGCCACAAATGGGTCAGAGTGTTAAAAGTTTCCGACAATTAAATAAAATACAATTTTGACAAAATTAAATAGATTTGGTTGGGTCATTCTTTACAAACATTCTATGTGTGATTTCTTTTCCCTTTATATTGAATAATTGCTAGGTTCAAATTCAAATTTAACAAAAAAAAATTCTTTTACAGTATCGATTATAAGTTTAAAGTAAATATAAGATTTTGCATTTTATAAAAACTAAAAAATCGTAATTAAATCCACGTACTGCATTGAGTTTAAACTATAATTTTTTTTAAAAACTTTTATTCAAATGTATAGGTTAATCCAAAAATGTCATCGATTAGTTAAAAGTTCAGTTGTAGAATCAATTAAATTTATTGGCATATAAACTGAAATAAATTTTTGCAAAAATTTAGAATGTTAGGCGGGTTCTAAAAATATATAAAATGATTTTAAATCAAATTATAAGAAATTAAATTTTGTGGTACAACATAAATTCATTTTATAAGCACTTCATACAAAAGAGGTAATTTAAATTTCTAAACTATTTACCATATAAAATTTTATTTAATTTTTTAATCACATACATCTGATCTAATTTGAGAACTGCCCTTAATATGAAACTAAAAAATCTCTTCAATGAGTAAGAAACATAATTTGTCCTCGAAAAAATAATACATGTTTTTACATGTATTAGTCAGTATACAATAAATAAATAAACACATAAAAAATCATGAGAAACAATAGGACACCTGAAGCCATGAACGGTAATTTATCGGTCGACCCGTGGGGCGCTACGCTGTACAGGTGCGGGCCGGTAATGTCGACGCCGCCTATAATGAACCCCACGCCAAGATGACCGCCATGACGGAAAAGCATTTGTTTAAAGATACGCAGGGCCGTGATTACGCGGACCTGACGGTCGTCCATATTGAGACGAAGCAATTCGAGCCGTGATGCGACGAGCATAGTAAGATGGTGCAAATCAGCTGCCACACCACACCCCGCGGCACTATTTAATAAGAATTTATAGCATTTTAAATAATACACAGGTCAACAAATATCAATGTCACAAAAAATAAGTTTACATATGACAAAAAAGAATGCAACCCCAAACTGGCCTTATCTCATATATACCCGTATTTTTATAAGTTTTTACGCCTTTGGCCTTTTAGATACATTTATACCGAAAAATGGCCTTTTTGACCAAAAAACAGATCTTACTTAATACAATCTATAAAGAAAATATTTAAAATTTGTTTATATCATAAAAAAGTCCCTTGTAACTTATATTTATCATTACACATAACACAGGTCAACAAATATTTATGTCAGAAGCGTGAATTTTATGAAAACCTAAAAGAATGCATTTCCATGATGACCTAATTTCTTATATGTTTTTCGTTTTTCTTAGTTTCTTCCGTCTTTGGCTCCTTAGATCCATCTATAACGAAAAGTGGCCTTTTTTTAATAAATTTTTTTTGCATATTAAAATCCCTTTTAACTTCCATTTTTAATCACAATAATGAAAATTTTTTTTATTAATATATCAAGCTTTTACATTGACATTTTGATAACACAAAATATTTAGCGTCCAAAAAATACGACACGATATATTATCGGTTTTTAGTGAAAATATTATTTGAAGTTTAAATTTAGCAGTTTAACTATTGTGAATACGCAAAAATAAAATTTTAGTTTATTTTTGTTTTTAAATCTTTATTGGTTTTTTAACCTTTTTTTTAAAATTTTCAATGTTTGTAACTGACTGACTAAGTTTAATTAGGAAAAATGGTAAACGGATTTGATATTCCCTAAGATGGCAGGTTTGATTTCTGTAGTTAACTCATAACTCTCAAAAAATTGTTGACCTGTGTAATTAAAAATATATTTTTTAGTCTATCAAGCTATTACATCAACATTAATACAAAATATTTCGCGTCGAAATTTTAATACGATAAGATATATTATCGGTTATTGATAAACTAATTGAAGTTTGAATTTTTTAGCTGTTGTTAATATACAAAAAAAAGTTTTAATTTATTTATTTGAATCTTTCATGTTTTTTTTTGACATTTTTTCTAAAATTTCTAATGTTTATAGCTAACTAACTAGATTAGAAATAACGGTAGATGGATTTAAAAATCCCTAAGATAGCAAATTTAATCTCTGTGACTAACTTATAGCTCTCAAGAATTTGTTGACCTGTGATAAAAGAATCGACAATAATGCATAGCAAAATTATGAAAAAACATAAATTATGAGAAATAAAAGAGGCTAATAATAAATACCCCCACCATTGCACATAATTAAACGGAATTGGACAAATTTTAAACTAAACGCTAAATTTTTTTACATCATTAAAATTACAAATTTTTGTGGAGAGGGTTGGGGGCTAATGGCAGATTTGTTTTCATTAAGGCTCTATCAACATGCAATTTTTTTTAGTTATTCATTCACCTAACCTTGGTACTAGTTTATGAAACACAAAATTAATTTAAGTTTACCTAAAATTTTATATAAGCCCAAAAGAGTGGTATTAGAAGAGTTTCCTGGCAACTTTAAGTGCCCTTCAAAATTTAACAATACGGGATTTAAAAATTATGATATACAATTTATATTAAATTAATAAAAACTTTTTAACATTGTTTGTAACAATTAAAGTTAAGCTGGTTAATAAATGAATTTAGAAATTTTTACACCTTTTTGTAATAGGCAATATTAGGTATTTTTGCAATTTTATATTAAAAAAATAAAAGGTAATATCTTAAATTTATAATGTAAAAGAAATTTATTTTGATATGGCAATAATTTATTTGTTTTTTTTGTAAAAATTGCCTAATGTGGATTTTGTGTTTAACTAACTTTAAAAATTCCAAGTTCACCATTTCTGTAATCATAATTAAACTTGACAAATTTTTGCAAATATATTTCTTATAAAAAAAATTTAATTTAATAAAAAAAACATTTATGGATATGAAAATAGTTTTCAACATTTTGTGTGATATCAACTATTAAAGAATTTATTGAAAACAAAAAAATGCCTTAAAATTATTTAATTTGGAAAAATTTTGGATAGACACACTGTCAAAATGGCCAAAAATTTACATTTCTATCAATTAGTACTTTAAGTTAAAAAATGGCCTTTCATATAATTAATGTACATTTTATGGCCTACACACAATGCAAAGCACTGTAAAAAAGCACTAAATTATAGAATTTACTAAATATTTGGAGCCAAATAATGCAATTTTTGGCACTCCTTTTCAGCAATCACATCCCCCTCAGTTGCCCTTGTATCAGAGGCTAAAATTACACCATCCTATATAAACATTAGTGGATTAAAAAATTATAAAAAAATTGTATAATATTTTATTCTTAAAATCTATTCTCATAAAACACAAATTAATTTTTTATATATATTTTAAAATTCTTATTAAGTTGTATTAAAAAAATTACACATGCGCTATATAAACATAGCAGCAAAGATATGTGATTTTAAAAAGCATAGTAGACAAAAATGTTTTTGAATAAAAAATGCATGTGCATATTTAGTGCAAACCAACTTTTGTTATTTTACTTATATATAAAAATTAGGCCTTTAAATCTATACAAAAAATTTAAAATTACTTCTAATATGTCTATATATATAAATTCAAATTAGATTTATGCTTTATTAAATACCAAAGTTTTATTCAATATAAAATAAAATTATGAGCCATTTAAGAAGGAACTATATGTTACACAAATTTATTTTGACATGAACAGTTTATCTACCTTAAAAATGGCTCCAGCAATAGTTGTTCCAGTTTTAATAAATTTTGATTTAACTCCTTGTTTGGCTAGATGAGCATTTCTGAATAATACACTTTAGTTAAAATACCTATTACAATTATCAAACACAAATCCAGGTTTTGATTCTAGAACTGAGAGCATGGAGTATTAAACTATTTGTCGAAACACAGCTGTAATATATTGAATATGGCTTATCTTGGTAAAACCCGTTGTAGCTATTTTATATAAAAGTTGCTACGAGTATAGAGTACAAATTATAGATAAACCAATGGGTGGTTAATTTTACTATAATTATATTTGTTTTAATCAGTTATATAGCTATATAGAATTATAGACTAAACAATTATTGAATGCTAATAACTAAATTTGTAGAATTATATAACTCTTTATTTTTTTGCAAATAAATTTTTTCGGGATTATTATCAAAAATTAAACAATTATTTTAATTTTAAAATTTTATAATTTTGATTATAATTGCTACCTAACATTTAAAAAAAAATCTGTTTTCTTCTCTACGAGTTGGTGCATTATTCCCTTCCTCTACATTAATTGCCACATTATTCATCAAATAGCTATCTAACTTTTATATATCTATGCTTTAAAAGTTGTTTTGACCTGCAGATAAAATTTTTTATTTAAGGTCTTGTTTTAATTTTATTTTATAAAAAAAAATTTTGAAACACGAGCATTATACATTTTGCGAAAAAGTCCCAACGACATTTTCGTCCTCAAACTTAACCTACTAGGTTAAACTTGTATTACAGATACGAGCTGTACATCCGCATTATACATCTAATTTTTTAATGTTTTTATTAACAATGGTTGCTAGATCTGCACAAATTCAAAAAAACAGGAAATTTAAGTTTGATGATTGCAGTTTATTTTATAAAGAAAATGGTTATCAATATTTAGTTATCTTTAATTTAATTCCAATATACGATAATGAATGATTTTTATATAATTTAATTAATATTTAACAAAGTATTTACTTCAGTATAGAGAGGTAAAAAAATAAACAGAATCAAAAGGACGACTTAAATAGATTGCTGAACAAAGAGTAGAGGTTTTCTCATATTTTTAGTTAGCCTGTTTTACAATTTATTTAAAAATTAAAAAATAAACGAATATTTTTATGTTTTTACAAAGCCATTCAAAAACTTGACTCTTAACAAAACTCGCCTAGCCAAAGAGGTTTTAATATTATCATTTCTAACTTAATTTTTTTATAGCCAATAAGTCATATCCACTCGTGGAAATTGTTACCCAATAAGATATGGCGGCCGGTTAACGCAAGCGCTTACAAAAAAACTGTTTTATAGTATTTTTTTTTGGTTCAAAAGTAAGACAATATAACGTTAAATTATCATAATTCCTACAAAAAAAGAGAACTTCTCTGGAGTACATAATTATATAGTTAGTGTTTTTTATCCAAATTTAAAACATTCCTTATATTTTTTTATTATCCATAAATATAGTAATAGCCATTAAAAAAATATTTAATAATAAATAAACTTGTTAATGAAGTTTTAATGTAATTTTGTCCACCAATGTTTTTACTTTTCTTCCGGTGTTTTATATATTATGCCATCACACTAAATGGTTCATGCAATCTATTTCAAATTAATTAGAGTGTTCACCAAATGAAAGTTAAAAAAAAAACTTTGATATGTTCAATCTATGACTAGAGGTATAACCAATGGGTTTCCATACCTTTCCCCAATTAGGGAAGCCATACCCGTTCGGGCTTTGACTCTTGTAATTCTAGCAAAGAAATTACTAATGCCGACGTTATATAGTAATATTGCTCGCACGCCAACGACCTAACGGTTTTAGTCTAGGCTCTTACTTTAGGTATATTATTGTTTAGGGTCTATCAGATTTAAAGTGACTGCAAATGTATACTATTGTTCCGAAAAAAAATACACCTGTGCACAGATTTGACCTCGCGACTTCCTGCTTATGCACAGGAATGTTTGCCACTGAGCTTAGTGAGCAAATTGTAACAAGAGATAACAAATTTTATTTTTAAAGTGTAAAAATGTAATGTGGCTTAAACCATAACCATTATAAGTTCCCCTCCGCCATATGATGTTCAACTGAAAAGCCGCGTTCTCTTGAAGATAATGTACAGGTCACAATTCCGATAAGACTCTTTAGGCAGTAGGGCAAGCCTGTTTTTAGCCCTTTGGGGTGTCAAACAAGGCTAATTTAGACCAATAGCTATTACGCATTTCAGTCAAGAGGCTCGGTGCAACTCGATGATCGAGTATTCGCCGGTGACCAGAATACCGCATTATTGATTTGAGAGTATTTCT
This sequence comes from Acutogordius australiensis, assembly GCA_030555515.1. Lineage (NCBI taxonomy): Eukaryota > Metazoa > Nematomorpha > Gordioida > Gordea > Gordiidae > Acutogordius > Acutogordius australiensis. The sequence goes on along the minus strand of CM060245.1, from coordinate 33,988,545 downwards.
CGTGCATAATAATAAGCCGTCACAAATTTTAAATAGATATATTCTAATGTAGCCGAAAAACAATAAGTATTTCATCAATTCGATCATATCCTATTGGATCAGTTGCCAACAACATAGCCTAATATTTAGCGCCTGGCAATTATATTTAAATATTTAGATAATAAAAACTGAATATCTGCCAATAAATAAAATTAATGCAAAATATGAATTTTTTTCTTGAATACCTCAAAATTTTTAAATAATTCAACAAATTTCTTAAGCTGTAGGCGATATTAATGACTATATATTTACAACACCTTTATTAATTTGGTTTAGGTACCACGTTGAGTTAAAAAAAAACTTGCCAATAATATTCTTCAGTTTTATTAATCCTTAATAAAGAAAAATATATATTTCGCAGAGATCATTTTTGCCAAATTCGTTTCAAATTTTTATATTCGATTTTAAAAAAATATATAAAAATTCACAGGTAGATAGCTTAAATGTATAGAATTAAAAAGTATATGAATTTAATACAAAAAAATATTTGTTTTAACGAATTTTTTTTGAAATTGCCATAAAATAGTGTTTTAATTCACATGGATCATTGATAAATATCTAATCAAAATTTTAAAAGGTACACTCCACAAAATGCATGTGTATGATTATTTAAAAAAAATCTGCCGATAAATTTACATAGATCGTGTTCCAATTAAAACATATGATCGACGGAGAAGAAATTTTTTGGATATATATTATCGACCTTTTTTCTATTTACAATCGTAATAATCTTCCCAACAATTAAATAACTCGGCTCTATATTTCAATGCCTGTACCTTTCTTTTGTATATTTTCAACTCCTTTAAATTCCAAAATCATCAATCCATTTTTTGGCACTAATTTGCCAGCATTATTATAATTACCTTTGGGAGATGATATAATAATAATAAAATCCCAATTGGATCAGGGCCCGAATCAATAACCCACATATCATTATTATTATCATATTATAAACTTAATGGTAAATTAATAACAATATAATTTCATAGCGTGTGACACAAGTCCAATTAATTTTTTTGAACGTTTTATATATTATATTCACTCCTTTCTTACCTTTATATGTTTTCCTAAGGTAAGCTATTGATTTGATTGTGATAGTAGCTGCTATGTGGCTGAAATTTTTTTTTGCCTTACCTAATTTATTACTCATATGGCATTAAATCACTTGATGGACAGTTACTTAATTAACTTCCGCCCATTTACACCTAATTTATTCAAAACGGGATAAAAACAATACCTGACTTTTTTGGTAAAAAATATCATACCCCTATAATAATTCCATAATTTCAAACAATTTTTTAGATACGCCCAAGCTGTAAGGAATATATTAATAAAGACTTTGTTACAAACTGATTAGTTTTCTTTGGTACGGATGGGAAGTTCTGAAAAGGAAAATAAGGAGAAGGAGGAAGACGAAATGCTTAAGTCAACCGTGGTCATAAACCCCAAGCCCCTAGTTGCACCACCACCCACGACAGCTGTTGTCACGGCCACTGGTGCTCAAACTTTAACGGGGTCCACTTCTACCCAACTACTAATTGATTCCAAGAATTTGGAAAGCGAGCCTATAATCACAACTAATGGACTTCCGACCTCACAACAATCAGACACAAGATTTCCACATAGCCCAAATAGTGCCTCCTCCGATAGTGGGGTAGAAAGTTCACCAGAGCCATCAACATTATCAATTCCGCCCGTAAATAATCTTAATAATTTAGATTCGGGTATAAATACCAAGACCGTAGACGACAAATTTCAAGACATCGTGGTCCCAAAACCTCAGGATTTCGTAAAACAAACGCGAGAAACGGCAAACGAAGTGAAAGAACTCATCGAACAACACGAACAGAAACAAGCTGAAGCCGCTAATACTTTTTTTACGTTTGAAGACGGCCAAACGGGCCTACCTTACACGACCGGTCGAAAGGATAACAGCCTTTCGGGCGAAAATTTTGGGAAACTGACGCCTTCAAAATCGGTAGACTCAGCCCTCGACACTTCAAAGACCACCACGACAACCCCCGGAAGTGCCTTCAGTCCCGGAGCACTTAAAACAGCTGATAGCACCGAGAAGATTATAACGGGTGGTAAGGAAACAGGTGACGGTGACGAACCCGGTGAAAATATGTTCCCGTGCGTCAACAAAGACTCCTGCAACATCGGGCTAGCCGTATTCGTGCGCCTCATGTTTATGTTTCACACGTTTCTCACCGTATATCGAGTCAGTTACGTCCACCATAACCCGCTCCATTGGTACTTGCTATTCCTGCTTTGGCCAATGTTTGTCGAAATGGTCGTCGCGGTTATCACGAAAAAGGGCAAAGAATATAAATGGTTACATTTTAACAATTTAATTTTTTTTTAAATATTTTTACGTTTGCCGTAAAACCGGTTTGGCCATAGTTCAAAATGTTTATTTGGGTTAGGTCTGACAGCTAAATTTTGGTGGGTATTTTTAAATTAAAGCTAAAACAATGTCATTTTGTCAAAATTTTTAAAAAAATACTTTTTTAGGTTCATAATTTATATATGGAAAAGAATGAATACTGATGACTCCCGGCCCGCCTTGTGTCACCATGCAATTTGTCTGGTGGGGTTTACGGGATTTAGCGTCAACAAACATATCTTAAAATCATTTAATAATTGCAGTTTAGGCACCGAACCATTTTTTTTGTAGGTTAGAAATCGAACTTAACAATATTTCGGTAGGTTCTCGATGAATAATTTATAAAGTGCTACAGTTAAATGACCTTGAAAGCTACTAAATCTGATAAATCATAAATGGATCTTCGTCCTCAATTAAATTTAAGAAGATGCTTATACCATATTTACTGAAAACTTCATTTACCATGCAATCATTTGGGAACCTTTTACATTTTCCAATAAATGCATTTCCAAATCGCTTTTGTGCATTAGAAAACATAGTATATGAGTGTATTTAAAAATATAATAAATGATTACTTAAGGTTATCTTGACCTTCCACTAGCCCATACAGGAGAAGTACATTTATAATATCCTCTTAGATTTATTTTGAATAATTCTAAAAAGACCTCATTCCGACCACTTTTCTATTTTAACATTCTTTTCCTGAACTGTGCTTACCCTTTTACAAACAAATCCTTTTGATTTTAATCGGAAAATGTGAAATCCACCAAAAATTTGGGTGCCAATACAAATTTTTCTTGCGGTCTAATAATGTATAAATTGTTGGTCGGTGAAGATAGAGAGATTAAAACACTTGAATAAACACATACGTATGCCCCGCCCCCTGACAAGTTATATAAGATTTAAAATTTTATTTTTGAGATTTGGCCCATCTAAATTTGTTCACGACCCTTTGAGATGACAGCTGGAAATCTTATATCCTTTTTTTTTAAGCCCTGGTCACATATGACAAATCATGTCCAATCTTTGGTTTATGATCAAAAAACTGTCAATTTAATTATTGGCTTTCACGAAAATTAGTTTTTAAATTTTAATCATTATTTCCCGGAGGCAGGAAATGAAATCGATATTAACAAATTATATTAATTTTTGAAAATGAAAGATTATAATATGTTGCTTAAGTGTCATGAAAAGAGGTAATTATTAATTATTATTTTAAATTTTAATCCTCTATGGTTGAGGCGTTTTGTGTCAACTTCCGTTAGTTTGACGAAAGATATAATAATAAATAAATCGGATCAAAAATCCTAGGTCGGCGAAAGTATAACAATGTTAAAAAGGATTATGCAAGTTGAGTTTGATAGATATGCAACAGGTCAACGAATTTTTTGAGATACATTAGCCTACTTCAAAGGCCAGAGCTGCCATCTTAGTGATTCTTTGCCCAATCAGTCAATTTGGCTATTTTTTTTTGATTTTTCCGTAAGCGTAAAACGGAAAATGTATTTAAAGATACAAGTCTCAAATTTATTTTCGCCGGTAACTTAATTTTTGTGGATCGTGTTAGATTAGTGCCTCAAAAAATTTAAAAATGGGCGAATATCGTTTTAACTGCCTATAAAAGGCGGCCCATATAGATAAAATTTCAATGTTAACAAAGTGTATTATTGAAGTCCTAATGGACCTTTAGGTATTGCCAAAAAAATATGACCCCCATTTTGTTAAAATCTACTATTCGCTTTTAAATGTATGGTCGAGTTTTTTTTAAACCTATAAACAATTTTTTGGGTTATTAGCCACATGGCCAGTCCGTTTAAAAAGGCAAACCAAACGATGCTTAGGGGCGATGAGTGATTATTTGTTAATAATTTGGGTTGTATACAAAAAACAAATGAAATAAATTTGTGTTTTAGCGCGTGGCAATTGTTAACTGAGGGGTGTCTTTACATAGGCCGACCCTTGAGGGTCATTTATATGATTTGTGCGGTTTATTTTGCGTTATAGCTGTAAGGGCTATTAAGCAAACATTTTTTTTAACTACTTCGAAATTTTAAGGCAAGTAATGTACACACCACTCAATCCTTTTCAGGCTTTCTTATTTCCCCATACTTTAATAATACTGGTTATTATTGATGGTTTAAGCCTATAGGATAAGAATTCGAAATAACTGCGTTTTGCAGTGGTACAACAAATATTCATGTATAATATAAACTTTTTATTTCATGAATTGCTCTAGCTTACAGCATCTCTACAACCCTGACAAAGGTAAAAGCAAGAGGCTGAATTCATAAAGCTTCTTCATTCGATTAAGGTTACTAGGCAGTTAACCTAGCAAGGTTACCAAACTAATGCGTCAACCATAAAATAACGACTTATTATGAATTTTTAAATAGTCTGTTATATAGAAAATAATACATTGATCTTTATATAAGGATATATAAGCGTAATGATTGACACAAAGCCTGGAGAGTGCAGTAATATTGACAATTGTATACCATCGACTATATTAAATATCGATTCAAATTTTTAAAACCTTTCGTTTATTAGACTTCCAAATTCTGCTGATTCTTCATCAGTGAAATTTTACGAGTGTTCGAATTAATATAAGGTTTTTTATCTTTGATTGTTACACTCACCCCACAGGTTTAGCCCATCCGTCCTCCTATACCTGATTGCTATAATGCCTTGCATATGGATCCTAGAGCTCAATAAAATTGATCGGTACATCGATAAAGCCAAAGCCGATAGCTACGACACGTTTGTCCGACACTGCGACACCATAACTACGCCCGGGCACCACAAAGACAAGGGATTTGTCAAATTACCCGGTGATTACGGACCTGTAAGTGGCATTTGTATATGTGTAACACGTGCATACAATGTTAGGTAGATTCCAGTTTCGTAACATCAAAATATAGGATTTAACATTGTCTTGCGCGTGCCAACGCACACGAAGCCTAAGAGGATAAGAAAACATTATTATTTTGGTTCGTTTTTTAGTTGTAGTTTTTTTAGTGGTAAAAAAAAGGGAATTATTTTGCGTTGGCTGAGTGCCGGGAGTAATCAGGAGGAAGATTGGTTATTTTGATGGAATAATAAATTGTTTGAAACTAAATATAAAAGTTTAGAAGAACTAATTTTTCATTATTCTCAATTCCCATGCCCAAGGTATATAAACAATTGACATTTTTTCTCCCCAATGCTTAAATTCGCTGTATTAATAATAATTCACGTTGTTTTCTCCGCGGAGCACGACAATATTAATACCTTTTGGCCCGTATAATAATAATAACGTACCTCCTTTGGACCCGAGTATTAGTCAATGTCCCAGTTTTTTGTCAACGGCCACAAGCTTGTCAAACATATTACCCGCTTAGCCTTTATATTCAAAAAAAATTTAAAAAAAAATGTCTCTTTAAAAATCACGTGATGACTCTACATTTTTTGAAGTAGTCAATTTTATTATATCTAATCGTTTATAAATGAGATTCCACATGGGTTTGAAATGAAAAATTAAATTTAAGGGGCACTTGCCTATATTTAAATGCTGTAAGGCTTTTAAAACGTTAAATGAGTTAAGTAACTTTAGCGATACACCAAACTTTTGACATTGTACTTTGTCCCAATGAATTATAAAAGCTGACTTAGAATTATTTAGGGCATTTTGACCTTATTTAAATACACGTTTTTATTGCAAATTAAAACTAATTTTCAATTGCTTTATATATGAAAGGACACCTCTTATAACAGTTTTTTTTTCATTTCTCGCATAGATTCATTTAGGTGTCCGTCTTACGCGTGAGGGATGGGTCACCGTGCTAGAACAATGTCTCGTCATATTGCTCATCATTGGCCGATGGCTCTTGCCACGTGGCGATTTATCACGTGACCAATTGTCGCAATTACTACTCGTTTACGTAGGTAATGCAAATTTTCATCCACAAATATTGATTTTCAAATTTATGTTTAATTTTTAATATGTACTGTTGCATATATAATACTAATTTTTATTAAAGATCCTCTTTTGTATATTGGTAAAATACTGATAAGTATGTTTTTAAAAAAAAATGATATAAACCAAACTTGTTAGGGAGGTAATAAAAAAGAATTAATGTAACATACATGTAGCAATATAATTCATTATCTTATTATTTTTTACAATGTTTAACCCTGAAATTACTATTGTTATATTCTTCAGGCACGGCAGCAGATATCATGGAATTGTTTGAAATGTTCAAGGAGGAAGAGGTCCGACTTAACCGACGTATCAGTATTATCATACTCGCTATTTGGACGTGGAGCTTCTTGCAATTCACGTTCGTGATCACAACCTTCAAATCCAAAAAGCGTAAACTTGGAACCATATTTTTCCTGTCCAAAGTTAAGAAAACGAAACACGAAGTTTTCATCGATCTTTGTGGCATTTTCAGCAACTTGATATTCCAGGACTTTCCGTTCCTGGTGCTAAGGTGAGCTTAATAATTTATTAAAGCTAGTAAAATTGTTTTGGGCCAAATTAACTAAGGCGTGGCTGGAACTGTTTTTTAAAAGCTTTTTTTTGTTGTAGGCTTTTTTTCTCATCACATAAAACCTTGTGTTTTTAGTAATAATGCATCTATCTATCTCTCCAAATTAGTGTAATTTTAGTTTGAAGTTAACCTGGGGATTAAATAGGTTATTTTGTGGTTGAGTGAGTAATTTATTTGGTTAAGAAAAAAGATATCAGTTTGCCTGTGAAACAAAATAATCATAACAGGCAGTTTAAAATAGAGTTTGGTCGTAGAATTGCTATAAAGTGGGTATAACTGTTTTAAATTTTTAGGTTCACAAAAACAATACCCATTTAATTTTAAGACGGCCTTTTTCGGCCACCTTTCATCGCCTTTTACTCAGGCTTTTTTGAAATGCTTCGCTCTAACCTATGTTACGCCTATGGTTATTTATCAAGATTACGGGCCGCGATTAAGAGCCTTGTTTTAATGAATATTATTTCTATAAGAATTAAATAATAATTTCCTCCTTTAAACGACATATTGATATTTGGGAATATTTATATAGCATATACAAGATGATGGCAATGTCGTTATGATTAAATACAAAAAATTGTATTCTACTTTATCGAATTCTTTATACACAGGTTAGTGCTCATTTTCAAATACCACATCCTTAGCGTGATACTCATCTTTTTCGTCATGAAAAACATCCTAGTCATTTTCCTCGAATTTTATCGAGTGTTTGTGCTTTACGTTTCGCGGAAAAAGAAGATTGCCGAGATCAAGCACAAGGTCCTCATACATTCCTACTTCAAGACACAGCCCCAAACCCTGTCCCATATGGCAGTCGCATCAGCTGGTGAGGCCGCAGCCGAAGCTGAAAAAGGCAAATATTTGCATTTTTAAAGGCGAAAATGATTAATTTTTTGTGTTTTTTGATATTTATCTCTTTAATGGGAAAAAAATATTTTTTGAAATTTAATTTTGATTTAACAAAAATCAGGTATTGTAAAAGTTAATTAAATATGAGTCGTCTTTTAAAAGATTTATCACTCGATTGATTTTTGCCGACCTGTGTTATATATAAATATATATCTAAAAAAAATCAAATTACAGAACCAAAGGGCGTGTTGGACCGGGCCCGTACCAGCGTAACAAAATTGTTCGGCCATCCCAGTAAAGACCAAAGGTATGGTGATAAAGGTGGTCCCGACCTTGAAACGGGGGAACACGCTCCTCTTATCCCAATCAGTACCGCAACTCTATCGGGTAACATCGATCAGCGGGCTCAAAAATCAACGCCTTCGTCCGGAACGGAGACTGCTACAACTCCCATAACTCCAAACACAAATACAACAAGCATAGATGAAGGTAACTATATTTTATTTTTGGTCAATTGACCGCGTTTAATGTGGAAACTTTAGTTTGTTTATCTAAAAAAAAGTTAAGTTATCTACAAAATATAAATTTGGCACGCTATTCGAAACAATGTGTTTTCACACAAACTAAAATTTTATTTAGATTTTTTTTTTTGCAAATATAAGCTTATTCGAGGCCATTTAATTAGGCTATTTTATCAAAACCACCGAGCCTCCCTGTGTCATAAATAAAAATTTTATGGGATTGTAAGCCCTCACGGCTGATTTTTTCTTTCTAAAATTTCATCAAATTTTAAATAAATAATTTATAAGAGATTGTTCAATATTAGTATATATATTATAAATTTTACCGGTTTAGTTGTCTATTAATAACAACAATTTTCTCAGTATAAGAGGATTCGTCGTGAAAAAAATAAATTAATGAACAACTTAGTCGTTACATCCGATGGGTTGAAAGCATTAAATCATAGCGGTCTTTTGCTCTTTAAATATGAATAGAAATAAGCGCTGAATCCATTGGCGTATTGAGAAGAGTGTGGATGAATGTGAAATTGCACTCTCCTTTGCTAAATATGATCATTCTTATGAAACGCTTAAAAATGCAATAATAACACAGGTCGACAAAAAATGGCGACCAATTTTAAACATATATATTTTGAAAGAGTTTTTTGAGCACGTTCCAAATATCTTTTCCGTTTTTTTTGAATAGGTCTAATTTTTTACCTAGATGGGTTTAAAAGTACCAAAAACCTCAATATGTCCTATATTTATTGGCACTTTTCGTGCCTTTAAAATAAAAATAAATAATAGAAAAATATATTTTACTATTGAAAAACTCTTATATTGTTATATAACTTTTTTAGAATTTACTTATCTCATTTACTTTTTTAAATATTTGATTTTAAAAAACTCAAAATTTCCAAAAAATACGCGCCTGAAAGTCTGTGCTTCAAAATCATAAAAAATTAAAAAATCATTCAGAAGAGTACAAATAACATTTGAGATATGTAACAAATAAATGCGATTTAAGCCAAATAAGTATTATATTTTTCATAAATGATAGAAGATAATGAAATATAAGCACATATAAAAAGTGAAAATACTACCCAAGCAACCTTTTTTGTTTATATTTAACATATCTTACTACACTACATCGAGATATGTAAGTAAGTGAAGGGTTGGCAGATAATGCCAGTATTAGTAGCAGCACGCACTACAATCTCTAAGAATTTAGTAGCCCCTTTTTTAATATAAAAAATTTTGAAGCACAGACTTTCAGACGCGTATTTTTTGGAAATTTTGAGTTTTTTAAAATCAAATATTTAAAAAAGTAAATGAGATAAGTAAATTCTAAAAAAGTTATATAACAATATAAGAGTTTTTCAATAGTAAAATATATTTTTCTATTATTTATTTTTATTTTAAAGGCACGAAAAGTGCCTATAAATATAGGACATATTGAGGTTTTTGGTACTTTTAAACCCATCTAGGTAAAAAATTAGACCTATCCAAAAAAAACGGAAAAGATATTCGGAATGTACTTAAAAAACACTATCAAAATATATATGTTTATAATTGGTCGCCGACATAAAGTTGTTATTTGTCGACCAGTGTAATTAGGCCTATAAGGCAAAATATGCCATCTTATTGTTTCATAAATAAATCTCCAACGTCTATTTTGTTCCATAACCCTCCTTTAAAAACAAATATTTAATACGCCGCCCCTGTCCTAACTACAAATTAATTTTGTGGTGCCATTTGAAGTATTTGGTTGTAAATATCGTGATTACAAATCAATTAGATTTATTTCAATATACGATGTATAATCCCTAAATTATTAATTTAGGCATCACATCTAATCAATCCGCCCTGTCGTTGGCAACTGCTGCTGCCGGTCCCGCCGTAGTGACATTTAAAGAAGCTCTTAAAGGTTTGACATAAATCGATTTTAAGGAAACTGCCAAGTTTGTGGGTGTTTTTTTTGGGGGGGGGGGGGGTATCACCTATTTGCTAAATATTAATATTTTATTATATTTACCTTGTATATTAATTATTACGTTTATATTCAATTTACTTAAAATTAGGATATGGGTGTTAAGTCAAGATCAAGGATTGTTACACTCATTGTTTGTATACAATTTTACTATGTAAGGAGATAAATTCGCCTCTAATATACAATTAAGTTTATGGTTCTCAGCACAATCTAATTTTTCATATTTCAGTTACCTAAAAAATATTTATTTTGTTGCAATTTATACGGCCATACATGCAGCGTCCGTCTTGAATATATCATATAACCGATCTCTCAACTAAATTCATATATTTGTTACAAAAAAAATTTCGTACAGAATTTGAGAAAGTGCAGAAAAAAGCGGTTGATGCGGAAAAAGCCAAAGACGTAGCTGCGACGATTGCCGACGTGACCGGGAGTCCTAAACGGGAAAGCATTATCGACAAGGTGAAAAACACGATTGAAAATGTCAAAGGTATGGAATTTAATTATCAGGGGACGCGTTTAAAGTTGATATAAAATATTTTCATTTTGTGTAATTATATAGTTTTAACTAAATGCTGCTAATGGTAATTGCATTAGGACTAAAAATGTTTTTTTTAAAAAAGTATTTTAAATTTTTTTTTATTAACTTAACTTTGAACGCACCCCCCAATAGTCATTCATTCACTTATTTTTTTGGGCTAGGTCGCGTTAGCATTTAAATTTAAAAATGACAAAACAAATTATGCTCGCCTAATTTTTTTTTCCATGCCGAGAAATAAATATACGTGGCCTATAATTAAATGTAGAATCGTATATTTAAAAAGTAAGATTGGCTCAATTCGGTAGCTCTATATACTATATTACTGCAAATAAAAAATATTTGGCGAATATTATATAAAAAATTTTAATTATTTTGTCGTTCCAAATATTTTACATATTCTTAAAAACAAAATTATTAATTTACTTAATTTTATCAATATTATTATTTATTACGACGACAGGCGAAACTGAAGAGCTTTTACAGGAAAAGGGTGGAAAACCGGGCGAGAACCTTCCGATCAAGAAAGAAATCATTCACGCATTCCAAATGACCGAAGATGTTAAGGAATTGAAAGAGGTCCAAGACCTGAACCAAAAGATTGAGCTCGAAATTAAACGGCAAATGGAGGAAAATAAGCAAAAAGTAGTTGCGGAGGCCGAAAGAGCATCTATCACATCGGGTACAACTAGTCCAACCACCAAAACCTAAAACCCCGCTAATATTTATAGATTCTTGCTGAAAAATTAAAGGTCCCCGTGATATGAAATGACAGTCTAGTCTACTATTTATGCTATATATGGATGTAATTATTCGTTTTAAACAAATTTTCGCCGGCGGAATATAATTTTGAGATTTGGCAACCTCTAATATACAGTTTTGGCATGAATAACAAAATTATCGTTACAAGTCCAAAAATATTTTGACGGCCAAGTATTTGTTTTATAAGTCCTCCCATTTTACTTTACATGTATATTCGTGTTAAATAAAAAGTTTTATTCATTTACGTTGTCACGATTTTGTAATGATTCATTCATATATATATATAAATAAAATTTTTTTTTGGGTTTACTTAAATTTTAAACGGAAATTAATCGCACGGTCCTTCATAATGTAGGTTTAAATGAAATTTAAGATTTAGATATCATTAGTTTATCCCCGCGGACACCGCGATTGCGAACGTCTAAGGCCTCAAAGAAGAAGAGGCCGTGAAGAGGTGGCTTTTTAGACGGTACTCCTAAATCTGCAACTGGTCAATTTTTAATGAAGTAGGGGGACATTAGTGCCGACAATTTACTTTATTATATTAATAACATACTTTTCTTACAATTACGCCTGGATCCACATCTGTTCTTTCCCCCACCAAATTTTTTTAAAAAAAAAAAAAAAAAAAAACATTCTTACGACAGGCGGTGTATACTTCACTCATTTTATTTAATATAAAAAAAAATATTTTCCCTCCTTTTTTTTAAACCAAAACCCATTTTTTTTTAAATTCACAGGGCCCGGCCATAATCATAGTTTTTATCATTCCGAGAAAATGAGCATGAAAAACACATGATTTAAAATTAATTTAATAGCTTTTTGCATTAACATCTTGGTGCCATTGATAGAATGCGTTAAAAGCTGTTTTAAAATAGATGATTATAACTTATATTTACAGAGTTTTTCGAATAAAATATAACAAAAAACGTCCCAAAATGGGTGTTTCCGTCTAATTTTTTCCCACATTCAGTGTGAAGGGGGCAGTTGTTTTAGCTGAATGGCCATGATTTTGAATTTTTCAAGGTCGTGAAAAGCTCACATGCTTCAATATTCTGTGCGGCATCATTATGCAATAGATTTTACTGTATTGACGGAGAGACGCACTAAATCCTTTCCAGTAATGATGGACGTCGCCGCATAGCAATATCACCGGTCATCCTTCAAGCAAACGAAGGTTTAAATGCTACCATCCGGTCGATTATGAAAAAAAAAGATTTCAACGAATGTTTTTTAACAAAATTCCAGTAGTAGTGTTCGAGCAATAATATTGTCCGACCCGACCCGTTCAACATTATTTAGGCCTAATCCGGCTAGGCACAAATACATAAACGGCTTCGAAATTTATGAGTTATAAATTGTTTTGCTTTAAATATCAATTACTTTGAGAGTCGTTTGACAACGATTCTAGCATTCTAAGTGTTTGGGTAACAAAAAAAAGTATATATAAAATTTGAAAAATATGGCTTGGACCGTATTTCTTATTTTATACAGGCCCAGCCTGATCGATTTGGCCCGTTTTTCAGGCGGTCTACCGGGCTGGGTCGGTTTACGGGTCCCGATTTTAATCTGAAATCGAAGGTCAGCCGCGTTCATTCGTATGGCCGTCGCAAGGTGGCTTAAAAATCCTAAATATTCGCTAAAAAATTTTTGCCACAAATGACAATTTACCCTACACCGGTCAGGTGTAAAAAATTCAAAGCGAGCGCAAAATATTTATCGCAAAATCATTACACGCCTACGAAATTATATTTTGCTTATAAGGGGGCACGTGCATAGTGAGTTCTTATTTTTGTAAAATTTTCTAAATTTTGAAACATTTTTTTTGTAACAATAAACGCAAATTTTTATAAAGTTGTCATTTTTTAGTTTATGCACATAAAATTTAAGTAAAAACTTATAATTAAAAGTTTTGAATTTTTTAAATTTTACCTGGGTAAAGACTTTGCACGTGCCGTAAATAACGCCAAAGTTTGATGGATACCAAGGTCCCTCTGATTTTTTCATTGAGCTATAATTATTAAAGGCCAAGCTAGTTAATCTAATCGAAGAGACGTATGTTTCATATTTGTTCACCTTGGTTATATGCTTTGCAACTTTAAAACGGTACGTGAGTTTTTCAAAAACAAGACGTTCTAATTACCTACGATGATACCTTACAAAAAAATATTTTGAGTTTAAACGCACCCCCGTCTAGGTGTAAATGTGATTAACGACTCATATAAAGACACCTTGGCCTCTAATTATCACGTTAATACTATTAGTGTTATTATTTTGATACATTATAATAACAATCTAATTAATGCCAATGCAATTAGTCAAATTAATAGAATTAGGGGAGCTTAATTGAACTAATCTTACTTTAATTTGGCACGCAAGGTTTTTCATTTTTCGAGGTCAGCAACAGATGGCGTAAATTAAAAATGCGCATACCATTATTAAGAAAATTTTAGTGTAAAGATAATATTTTTTGACATTAAAATTATTATTCAGGGTTGGGAAAACAATGAGCCAAAAAACTTTGGCTCATTTTTTCCCCTAAAACATAAAAAAAGAAAGGGGGCAAAAATAAAAGGCCAAAATAAGAATTCACAAAAAGCCCTTACTAAGAAAAGGGGCAAAAAAAACCCCACAAAAAGTGGCTCTTAAAAAGAGCCCCAAAAAACCCATTTTATGTTTTCTATAATAATTTCAAAAAATTTTGATGGGTGGGTTATTTTTTCTTAAAGCTCCTAGGAGTTTTTTTAAGAAAAGGGCCTTTTTTTAAACATGCCCCTTTTCTTTAAGCAAGAAAAGGGGCTTTTCTTTTGCCATGCCCACGAGTTTGTGGGCATTTGAAAAAAAAAACCCAAAAAATTGTTAAAAAAAAGCCCATTTAGTTTTTTTCTCAGCCCTGTTATTATTATACAAGAACCGAGAAAATAATTTAAATAGAAGAATTTTTTATAAACAAATTTTGTAAAAAATGTTACCTAAGGCTTTAATTTAAAATTATGGTTCTTGAAATTTTAAGTTAGTATTTGATATTTATTAAGAGATTTCGTATTATTCCCGACCGGAGACACATTTTTAAAATTTTATTATTGCAAGCAAATATTTGCTTCAATATACCAATATACAAACTGTAGAATAAATATATTTCATTACGTGATAATAAATTAGTTGGTGTGAGGTTTCCCCCATACCTTTCCCCACTTATGGGTGCCATATACCGTTTAGGGCTTTGACTCTATTAACCCGAGCAAAACAATTAATATCGCCGACGAGTTAAATAGCAAGATTTGCTCTCACGCCAGCGACCAAGGTTTTTAGCCTAGGCTCTTACTTTTAGATATATCGTTTAAGACCTAATGCCTAAGCAGGCCCCACTCAGAAGTTTTAAAGTGGTTGCACATGTATACTATTTTTCCAAACGGATTCGAGCTCGCAACCTCCTTCGTTTTAAGGCAGATGGTTTGCCATTGAGCTTAGCTATCTGAGCCGATTGATAATTTTATTAAACATGATTTTTTGATTAGCAATATTTTTAAAAAAAAGGCTATATAAGATATGAAAAAATTTGCTTAGCCGTCTTAAATTTAGGATCGGTCTGTTTATAGGCCTATACGCCACCGAGCCGGGCAGTTTCGGGTATTAGAAAACTGTAATTTACAGAAAAGGTAGGCTCATACAAGAAAGGATTGGATTAAAAAATTCTCTAAACATTTAATATATGTAAGTAAAAACAGTTTTAATCATGTAATAAAACTATATGCCAAGTAAAAAACATAAACCTAAAATCAATTTGTAGTTAAGTCATCCATATTACACAGTGGAGGAGACGGACTGTCTATCGTAGAAAAAATTTTTTTTTATGTATGGACCCCACTTGAAAAAATAGTTTTTGAGAACTAATTAATAAAATAATTAAGGACCCACTTTTAAAAATAATTTTTTTTTCTCACCAAATTTTGAAAATAAAAAAAATCATAAGCTTTTTGAGGACTTAAATTTGTGTGTGTGTTTAAAGGGATTATATATGATTATTCAATTTATAAAATTAATTTTAGTAAATTTGTAATACGTGATCCAGAGGAGACTATTTGTCTACTACTTCAAAAACAAAAACCATTCTTTCTTTTAAAGAAATAAATTTTAAATTTTTACAAGTGTTACAAACATTTTGTTAATATAATTTAATTAAAACATATTAATATTTATAAGGTCTCAAATATTCTTTTAGAGATATAGGTTAAAAATATTGGGGTTTTGTGTCTATATAGAAACTATGGTTTTCAAAGATATGTTTTTAATGTCTCAAATTTTAGTTTAAATTGACCCCAGCCACAGGGTGTCCATAATAATTTAAGCAAACAATTATAACTTAAAATATCACAAAATTTCATTTGACTATATGGATAATATGTATTCCTTTAATATTTACAAAAGAAAAGGTAAATATGCTCATTACAAGTTCATTTATTGGCAGAACAATATATCTATAATAAAAAGTCTTATATGTTCTAAAGAAAGACTTTTTGTAAGATTTTTAATCTAATAAAGTTTAGAAAAACTTCTAATATTATAGAAAACAATAAAAGAATTGCCATTTTAATTTCATAAATCCAAAAAGCATACAACATATACAACTTTATATACTTTCAAAAAAAAATTTATATTTTAAATAATTTTATTAGCAGTATTACCTAGAGAGATTTAAATTTTTAATCTTCAGGTAAATACAGTCAGGTATCTAATGATCTATAAAATATATTGGTTAAATGGTATAGTAGAGAAAAACAATATGTATATATATATATTACACTAATGCTTTTATTAGGTCTTAACTATATATTTATTTAAAAGATTAATTGACAAAAGGCGTCAGGGGAAAACCAATCACTCTCCCGTACGTACACTCAATAAACCACTTAAAGAAGTACTATGTATACACTTACCAGAGACAATGAGAGACTTTTTGTCACTAGATCAGCCTCGCTAGACATCTCGGCGCTTAATTAATTTTAGTTAAGTCTCGAAAATATAAAATTTTGAGTCTTAAGGGGATAATTCAAAAAAAAGGATCATTGTAACCTCTTCGAATTTAAAACTTCAAAAATTTTTTTTTTTCAATTTTTTTTGGTCTTTCCAGTTTGGACTAAAAATGACTGAGTATCAACTCTCACCCCAAAATAGTATGATTATGCAACAAAATCCTTGCTATCAAAGCTATTACCCACAAGGTTACCAATACGGATCAATGATAGGGTCCTGTGAAAACGCATTTAAAGGATTCCCACATGCATATGCAGGCCCTTATTTTCAACAACCAAACAGTACTTTCCATAATGGCCCACAAGATTCACTGCTCGCTTTATATGGCAGGTTAATGCTACAAACATGGTATGCCCATCAGACCGCATGTTTTAATAAAGTCCCTTTACAATCAGGACATTTCCCAATTTTTTTGGGTATTAATATTACACCTCCAATGGACATGTATGTGAAAGGAGAAGGTCAAAATGAAAGTCATAGCCCCCCTAAACTAATCCAACCTCTGATGCCGTCTACCGGGTACTTAGATGGACTTTCTGAACGTTCTAACTTCAATCAAAGTCAAGAGTTTGATGGAGAAAGCAAATTCTTAGAATGTTTTAGAGCAGAAGCGGCAAAAAAGATGAATGCCTCGAAACTTTTTCCAAATACTACAGCAGCAGAGCTCTCTACAAGCCCAAAAATAAAGCAAAATCATCAACAGGTACCAACCCTACGAGACTTGAGTGAGAGCCTTAAAAGACGTCGAAAGCGGAGGCACAGAACTATCTTCAACGAGAAACAGTTGGCCGTGCTGGAGGAATCATTTGTACAATCCCCTTACCCGGACATAATCGAACGGGAAACTCTAGCATCGCTCCTCGGGCTCAAGGAAGAACGGATCGAAGTATGAATAGTTATGTATGATCCTTAAGACTCAAAAAATCGAATTTTTATTAACCTGCTTGAGTGAAAAAACACAATTTTTTTTAGGTAAAAAATAAAAATTAAAAAAGTTTAATATAATATTTATATATGCCTTTTTTCATACTTACTCGTGATGTCCCCTGCCCACTCCATTTTTTCTTTAAACCTAACCTGTACAGGGATTTGAATCTTTAATTCTAAGAATTGACCCATTCCTGATTACGGCTCGAAAATTTTTATAAAAAAATAACATTTGATTTTAAATATATAAATATTTTTTTTGTATATTTTTAGATATGGTTTAAAAACCGACGGGCTAAACTTCGAAAAATTCAGCCGACTTCTCTTTGTGACAATTTTTCCACCACTTCATCCTTAACTTCTCCATAAGAATAAATTTCTTTTATATGCGTGATCAAATCTAATAAAGGGCGCATTCAAGCTTGCAAATACAAAAATTTTTTAAAAATAAAATGAACCAATATTTGTGGAATATAAATAAAAATATACACATTATTTTGATAATTTGAAGATTAGGCTCCATCTTTTATATAGTAGGGAGTAAATTTAAAAAAAAAATTTTTAAGATGAACTAAATTATTTTTATAAAAAAAAATCGACTTTGAATGCGCCTCTACGATAATTAAATTTCATTCAAGATTATTTTTCACATGTATTAATTTTAGATTTATCAATTGTTTAATAAATATTGAAATAAATTAGAACATATTTCATATTTTTAACATTTTCTTATGGGCATATCGCGTTTGAAATAAAACCAGGCTTATATATTTACATTAAAAATCATGTTAAAGACGATAGTCAAAAATTGAAAAAGAAAGGTTAAATAAAATTTTTGTCGCCTGGAAACTGCTTATCGGTCTACAAACTTTAATAAATGGCCTTAGATTTTAGGGCAGTTTGTTGTGCTCTTTCTGATAGACCTCTTTGCACGTATAAAAAAAATGTAACAGGCGTCTTATATCAATATCCCAAAAAAATTTCTTTCTTTTTGACGCTTTTTAAAAAAATGTAATTTGCTTGTGAAATTGGAAAATGGACATTTTTTTTGAATTAATTTTTCTCGTATTATATTCTATTATTAAAGAATAATTTCACTTTAAAGTCGAAATTCCAATTTTTGATTTTATTGATCTTTAGAACTTTGTACCAGCTCATTTAGCGTGTCCTTAAATCGACTTTGATCACTAGTCTGAAAATATTATAAGTGGAAGAGACGATCATCGAAATTATCTTCGCCCAATGTCATAATTTACTCGATTTTTGTCAATATAGTGTGTATTTTAAAACAAAAAATTTTTGACTTGTAATACGGTCCTTAATAAAACACCATGTTCCCGGCAGAGCTAAACTGAAAGTTCAAGCGGGCCAGGTCAAAATCATAAAATATATTTGGAGGGTCGGTTGTTGATGTTTCTGTCAATTCCATTTAAAAACACGTCGATGCATTTATATTAGATTACCGTACAGTCATAATTGTACATTTTCATTCTCTTTTCAAGGTTTATGTCGACATATCACTTGCTGTAACTTGTCTCGAAAATAAATTCCTAATTATTACTAAGGTACAGAGCTTTATTTACATTTCCATTTAGGGTCAACAAGAACTTTTACTTTTTACATATTTTTGCTTTAAAACAAAACTAATTTTATACCTTCCTATAATCCATTAAAAAATCCGGTGTAAAAAATAAGAATTAACGTTCCCGTTTTTTCTGTATTAACCTTTTAACCGGACAGGTAAAATTTTTTCACAAAAAAAAATTTTTTAAACATAAATGCGCGTTACCCTTTTAGCAAACCGATTATATATTTTTCTCTTCATTGTATTAAACCCAGTCGATAACTTTTTTGGTTTTATGTTTATTTCATTCTGAGTTTGGACTGGGATGCCATTTTTGCCTATTAATTTACCCTTTCCTCTTGACCTAGCCATATAAATCTTTTTAACTTAACAATGAAATTTACCCTTGCTTTGCTATTGCATTAATTCTATTACCATTGTAATTAACCAACCTTTATAATTTTATAAAGTTACTTAATCCTACTTTGTAAATCATATCAAACTTTAAATCGGTTGTTATACTAATTATTAATTTTTCCATTTGACCCATATAAATTGCTTAATTTTTTGCAACAAGCCAGCCCTCTAGATTAAAGTCCTCATGTAAAATATGGACCTATTTTGGAAAGTCTTTTTTACGATTCCGTTTACATATGCTTTAACTGCGGCTAATACACGTAATAAAAAATTAAATAAACGGTTAAAAATGAGCCTAATAAAAAATACTATAAATTTTGTTTAAATTTTTCAACACAGGCCATCTTATTGTTAATCAAATGCGTTCGATTTTTTTTTCTCTTCAAAACTTTTTAATTGACGAGCTTTCAGCCTTTCGAACACATGGTTTACAGTGCTCGCTTCAATAAATTGGCACATGTTAGAAATAGAATGATCAAGACACATAAAATGTGGCTATCATCTACTATATTTTAGATTGTTGTCTTTAATAAAATGATCACGATCACAATTAAATGATCGCGATCACAATTAAATGGCCAATATGATGTATGATAAATATCCCTATGTTGTGGCTAGATAGCACAACTTAGTGATGTTAACCATAAAATCCTCATCTTGGCCAAAATTGTGACCGTGATCATTTTATTAGCGACCGCGATTAAAAAAATAGTGGCACATGGCCACATTATATGTGACAATGATCATTTTTCTTCTGACAATGGCCAATTTATAGTGGCCAGCACTGTATATTTAAGCCCATAATAGCCCATTTAAAATTTAATGGTATAGGGTAACATTTTCAATGTTTTGTTTTGAGTACCTAAGTACTAATATCTTATTATATTTTTTCAAAGACGGTGTCTCATGAAGCCTTAGGGCATGATGACAAGGTCAAAAATAATTTATGCAACTAACTTAATTAAAAAATGCCCTGGTAAGGCCATATCTTAGCCATTAATCTTGGATAAGTGAGGGGAATTGTGGACTAATAGGATAAGTTTTTTCTTTAAAATGATTATTAGAGTATATCAATCATAATTCCTATTTAATTTTAATTATCACCGTATAAAGTTTCAAGTACTAATTAGTTTATGAAATGGTTTACAGTTGGAGGAAAAAGGCGTTAGGGTTTAAACAATTTTTAATTTTTTCAAAAATTTTAAATACATCTTTTAAAAGGGACGGCATACCTATCAGGTAGCCCCATTTAGCCCTGTCGGGCACTAGGCAATCACAAAAAAAAATGGTAAAATAGTTTAAGGTAGGAGAATTTAACAAAAATTTTACAAAACAGAAATGATTATGAAAAAAAAAATTGGTTAATTTCTATCGAAGGGTCCACTTGTCAATCATAATATTTTGCATACATAGAATTAATAAAAATGACTTCTTGTAATTTAATTGGATCCAAAAAATTCAATTGGATCAATAAAATCTATATTAATGTTTATAACCGACCCACAAAATTTGATTAAAAAACACCGTAAACGCATTTGGAAATTCTTGCAAGCTTTGTAATTAGCTCGCAACTCTCAAAAATTTGTTGACCTGTGTTATAAGATGCACTCCCTTTTTTAAATTAGAAACTAACTTTCATACTTTGTTTTCTATATACGAAAATGCTCTAGTTTGCATAGTGCCGGTTAAATGGTTCTCCAAAGTGAAATTGGATTAATTATTTATGATCGTTCTGTATTTTAAATGTTATTTTTTATTTGTGCCGAAATTATTAAATATAATGGATTGGTGCCAGTGTGGCCTGTTTAATGTTTTAGACGACGTTTATTTTTTTTTTCAAACATTGATTTTTAATTTTATTTATTCAAGCATTAAATTTACTTATTTTTAAAATCAATCTTAACTTTCTTGATAGGTATCAAAACTATTAAGGGGCAAACAATGAATGACAAACGGACTATTAAATTTTTTCGGTTTTTAAATCAAAACAGGGAGTGGCCTGAACCAGAATAATCAAATCATTACTTATTTATTATACATTAAGATATACAGAAATACATATTTACAATTATTTTTTGGCAATTACCATTATTTTTACAAAATGGAATGATGACTTAAATGCACACATTTTTTTTTAATAAATACAAAGTTTAACATGCCATCTATATTATTTTATTTTTTTTGCAATTCTATTAACGGTCCCGAGCGCTTCTCTTGATGCTAGGAAAAAATTATTTTTAATTTTAAGTGCATAACTTTCAAAAGTAGCTGAAAACGCCAAAAGATCCTTATTTATTATCACATTCTCACATTATAGCAAAGAAATCTTCCCCACAGTTCTAATAAGACAAATTGTTATTATTTATTATAACGATTCATTTATTACCCTGAAAAAACATAAAAAATTTGGTAAACGTGAAAACCGAAACACTGTAAACTTTTAAGATCAATTTACAAAATAAAAATATCACAGAGGTGTGTTCTGCTTCTTGATTACAATGTTTGTCGAATTCCCATTATCAACGATCTTAATAAATATAAAATAAAAAGAAAGATAAATTTTTTTGCCAGTGCGGTCAAACTAGAGCTTATTTTGAGGGTAAATTTTTTTTACAAAAATTTATAATTAAAGAAATATAATAAACCAAATTACTACGTTTTTTCCGCAAAATATTTGTCAGAATTAGATGTAAACAATATGCACCAAAAATTATGTTAGAATCAGCTAAGTAAATGTATATCGGAAAGAAAAACCTCTTTTGACAAAATATTTATTTCTAAAAGATATTTTAATTTAAATATTTAGCCTACTAAAAAAACTAAAGGATTTTAAATTTTTCTTAGTTGGGTGCGTCATTATTTCAAAAAAAAAGACACAATGTTGCATTTACTTTCTCCTGGTTATAAACATTTTTATTTTTTGGAATTTAATATTTACATATACCACTAATTTCTTATGTTTGGCCTTTTCTGCCTAAATAAGTGGGCAAACTATATAAAATTTGAGTTAGAACAAACTTCTAATATAGGGCACGTGCAAAGTGAGTTTTTATTTTTGTGAAAATTTCAAAATGTTGAGAAATTTTATTTTGAAATAAAAAAATTTTTTAAAAGTTGCTAAATTTGGTATATATACATAAAATGCTTTAAATTTTTTTTTTAAATTTCAGAATTTTCAAAATTTTACGAAAATAAAAACTCACTTTGCACGAGCCTATAAAAATTGAATAATAATGTAATAATAATGATTCACAGACCTCATATTTAACGCATCCATGCACATTATCGCAATGGTACCCTTCTATGCAATGGCATTCTTAAATAAATATATTATTTTATAGGTTAGTCAAAAATCAAATTCATATATTGTAAAACCTAAAAAATAATTATTTTTCTACTTATTGGTATCAAAATTTTCGATTTTTTTTACATTTAAATATTAACCCGCGAATGGTACGAAAGCTACATTTTAAGCCTCTATAATTTCAAGTAATTTATAGTTATCTTTTTTTTCTACAAGAGAAATAACTACGTGCTCTTTAATTTTAAACTATTATAAGTTATAAATACTGCAAATTTTATTCAACACAAAATGGGAAATAAACTAAAAAATAATTTTTTTATTTTTTTTATATAACATCAAAAAAATTATGCCAATAAATAAAAATTTGCTATATTAATGATTAAATTGTCTTTTTAGGTCGGGTAGAACATTTCATGAAAGAATTATAAAAATAAAATATAATAAAATAAAAAATTATTTTAAGCCATTATTCACCTTAAAAACTAGATTTTTGTAAAGAGAATAAGAGAAATTCTATCATTTAATATAATATGTACCTTTATATACTTAAATGTTAAACTATTGTGAAAGAATACTAAGAAGGTTCCAATTTCTTGTTTAAACTTACATTCAGGTACCATCATGACCTTTAACATTAAAATTGAGATGGGCTCCATATGAATTCCAATAGAATTTCTAATTTTTACATTGTTATTAGATTTGGACCAAATTTTAATCATTAATTTTGTTTATCTGGAAAACAAAATTTGGACGACCTTAAGCATCTTTTATGACAGCTATCGTTTTTAGTCAATTTTTTGTGCTAATTACGAGTACGAAATCAGAATTATAGCCAATGCCTCAGATCTTTAGTTATCCGGTCAAAGTTAAGATTTTTTGACTTTTGGAATATTTTGATCCTCTATATCATAAAACTTAAGCGTGGTATTAAAATATATTTAGATTTCGGAAACATTCTTTTTTAACGTTAGGCGGTTAATTGTTTTATTACAGGATCATTCATGATTAACGTTTGGCGTGTAAATTTCCTAAAAAACAATTATTTTTTTCTAATTTTTTATTTATATAAAATTTGTGGTTTTCCTCATAAAATCAGTTTTTAAATCTTAAATAACTTGATAGTAAATTGCTGATATTCTTAAGCTATAACCTTTTCAAGGAATCTGAATATGCCAATAGATTTTTTTGAAAAATTTGTAATTTTTGGAATTTTTCTTTGAACTTTCGACACGGTTAAAAAAAATTGTAGTCATTGAAAAAAAAACTAAACCCGAGATCATAATCGCAAAAAAATTATCTATAAAAGCCTTAAAAAATTGTTTATGTAGTTTTATTTGTTGCTCAATTTATATGATATTTTTGAAAATATTCTTCAAGATGTGCTGGAGCCCTTATGGACCATACAGTGTTAATGGGAGTTAATAATAAGCGGGATATTTTGCAAAAAACAATTTATATAAAAAAATTTGAAAAACAAGGAACGTAAAAAAGATAAAAACTAAATTGTATTAACATAAAAATCTACAATATAATAAATTTGTATTTTACTCCTTAAATTATTTTAACATTCCCGCAATCTCTGATAGCTTACAAAACAATGCAAAATTTATAATTTTTTGAAATTAAAAACTTGGGTTATTAGGCAAAAATTTTATAAAGCAGCTAATTTTTAAAGTAATTCATGTTTAAATTTATATTAGCTATGCATGAATTAAAATTATAAAATTTTTAAATATATAATACTTAAAGTAATACATTAGATACAAAAAAAATTTTTGAAAAAAAAAATTGTTAATTTTGATGTAATGAAATAGAATTTACAATTTACAAGAGAACTAAAAAAAATGAATAAACTTTAAACGCGGCCTGTACGAAATTTGTGATTATTTACGAACCTATGGCCCTAGTCCTATAGAATTAGGTTTTGTAAAAAAAACGTTGTCTGTTTCAATTTCTTCTTTAAATATATTTGTCAAGACACATTTTAGTCACTTAGCCATTAGGGAACATAATTTTTATCACTCGCCCGCAGGTCGAGTGTTAGAATTTTAAAAAGCCGGCATGTAGCTAGCTACTTAGATCGTAACCCTACAAGACTGTTTTACAAACTCAAGTTCCCCGACGAGAAAATCTTACTTCTGTCCCACCTACAAGATTAATTGATTCGAATATTTTAGGAAAAGTATGGCATAAATAGCCCAATTCCAATCACTTGTAGAAAGTATTTAAACAAACAAAAGTTTTTTACCGCTTTCACAAGTTGGCCCGTAATAATTGTTGGCACAGATGCATGTGTTATTGACGCAAAATATGGTGTGATCTACGACGCATTGAGATGTACATACTAAACATAAAGAAACTTGATTATGGGGAATGTATTCAAAGTTGCGATTTTTTATAATTTTAATGGTTTAAAGCTGGTTTACAAAGTTTGAAAAGACAAAACGCTTCACAAATTCCAAGATTCTTTCTGTACATGTGTTAGAATAGTTGGCATGTCTCTAAATTAGCTCAAATAACTTTCAAAAATTTGTTAAATTGTGTTATTAACAAAAAATTTAAAATGATAAATTTATTATCACGCATTGATGGATATTACTTCTGCATATATTGTTAATAAAAATTAGCGCCTTTTTGATAAAATGCATTATGTGTAAAAAGTTAAAAAATCCTAAAATTTTTAGAAATTTAAGAATTAAAAAAAAAATGGAATGAGTCTGAATGCGCCCTACAAAAAAATTAAACGAAAAATTGATTAATTTTTGTTATAAATTAAGTCCACATATTACCCACCCTTACAAGGTATTTTAGCTTTGCGATACTAGGTCTAAGTTAGAGTTATTTAACGTTAAAGAAGAATTCCTTCTCACCATATTTGGTACGTTAATGGAAGTGATTACAGGGTAGTGCGTTTCAATATTTTTCATTTTTCTTTTAATTCAAAAATTTGGATTTTTAAAAGTTTGATATTTCTTAGAAAATTATATTCGTCCTTTTTTTGCAGTAATTTATTAAATGCAAAATGTTTTTCCAATTTTTCTCACAAAGGATATATTTGGTTTAAGTGATATCAAAAGCTATTTAGTTTTGTATAAACCATATATGTTACCTTATTGCAAATTAGAATTAAAAAAAGCTATTTTATATTTTTTTTGTTTAAAATTTTTAGCATTTATTAAACACCTTTGATAGGTAAATATTTCAAAAAATTATACATTATCAAGTGTCTCTAGTAAACAAACTTACTGTCCTGTTCTTCACATCTAGGCCCTTTAAATCCATGCTCACAAATGCATTTTCCCAATTTGTCGCATCCCGAGCTATTATTCGAGTGGCAATCACATACTAAAGAAATATAAATTTATCCATGGCTGTATACAGTTTAACAAGTTTATAGAAACAAGAAATATACATTATAAAATAATAATTTAATTATCAAAAACTTTAAATTTTGTATACATAAGTATAATTAGTATAAAACACAATCACTAAATGTTTGCAAGACATTGGGGTTTTCGAAATAACATGAAAAAAAAAACGAAAAAAAAAGAAAAAAATAAAACGACACAAAGGGGATCATTTTTATACCATTTTAAACACATTCAACTCAAAAATGTGATATTTAGATTATATATGATTTGTATATTAAATTTCCATTTTATATAAATAAATTAATTAATGCGAAAATTAATAAAATTTAATTATAGGAGGAACACATTGGAAACAGATTTCAACAATGGGGAAAATAATGAGACAAAGTTTGGCTTCCTAGCACTGGTTCCCATGTAATTTGACATCCAATAAATATATATTTTGAACATCTCTCTTTCTATTTATGAAAAATTTTAATGTTAAGAAAAGTAAGTATTTTAAACGATTTAGTTTTCTTTTTAAACATCTTATTTAAAACAGGCTAATAGTGCGAAATACCTGCACTTTTATATTAGAATGTGTCCTGCTGTTAGAACAATAATTAATATTTTAAGTTTTGGTTCGAGTCTTAGATAAATTGTAGGGTCCAAACATACTTTCTAACTTTTTTGCCAAAAACAAACTACTCAGAGGCTATAATACAAATTAAAACTGTAGAAAAAAAATTTTTTTTTTTGAAAAATGTTTAATTGTTGAAGAAGTTAAAAATTGAGAATTAGTGTGATTTGGGAGTCGTTTTAAGATGTGCCGATTAAAAAATGTATGCTCAAATTTTTTACATAAGCCATCCTTAATGTTAAACAAATGCATTCGTTTTTTCTAAAAAAATTTTTTTTTTCATTAGCCGCAGCCATTTCTTGTATTTAATTATTTTAATCATTATGTTTTTATATTTTTTCGCGATAGGTATCTGTAACGAAAATTTATTAAATGCCGTTTACTACAGCTGAAATAAATGTTGACTAAAGTTGAAATAAACAATATTTTTTGAATTTTTTTGATATTTAATAGTTAAAGTTTTATCTCTACATTGGACGGACGAAATAAGGGCTTAGTTTATTTTATCCGATGTTTCAAGAAAACACATATAATTATTATACCATTTTGACATTCAGGTCCCCAATATGTGTCTTTGCACAAGCATCTCCCGGTCGCCAAATCGCATACTTCATGCGAATTACAAGCCCCTGGAATAAAATTGCGCAAATTTGAATTAAATTAGGTTAGACTATAATACAAAGTTTATCATTTAGACTATAATACAAAGTATATTGTATTCAGGAATAGATGAGAGGAGCAAATCTGAAAAACACTGGACAACAAAAAAAACAACATAAACATTTTTTAGAGGGTTTTGTAGAGAATTTTCTTGCGATAACGATCCCGGGTTTAGTTTTTTTCCCAATGCCTCCAATTTTTTTTAAATCGCATCCAGTTTAAAAAAAAATTAAAAAAATTTTTTTTTACTATTAATTCTGTAAAAAATCTATTGGCATGTTCAGATTCCTTATAAAAAAACATATCTAAAAAAGGTTATTACATAAAATGTTAGCAATTTACTTTCATGTTATTTAGGATCAAAAAACGGAGTTTCTGACAAAAACCACTAATTTTACAAAAATAAAAAAATAAAAAAAAATTAAATATTAAAAAAAAAATTTAAACCCCTTACGTTAATAATGAATGTTTTCGCTATCTAAATATATTAAACTATAGTTACTACCCATTTTATAATATAGAAGCCTAAAATACCCCAAAGATTGAAAAATCTGTTTGACACCGAATAACTAAAAATCTGAGGCCTTGGCTAAAAATCGGATTTCATATTTGTAATTAGCGCCGAAAATTTGACCAAAAACTATAGTTGCGATAAATGTTGCTTAGGGTCGTCCAAATTTTGTTGTCAATTATTTTTTATGGATTTTAAACACAAGATTTATGTGTTTTTGGCGAAAGTTTTTTACACCATTGCTAACGTGGGTAATAACTAATGGGGTGTTCTGCATCTATTGATGATTAGATTTTCTTCAAGTTTTAGTATTCAAGCTCCGCCCCGTTTCACCCAAATCTATAAAGGCCCATAGAAACTCAAATTTCCGTTTTTTACTTTCGGCTTGGCTTAAAATAAGATACATCGCTTAAAAATTTAATATTTTATGCTGAAAAAATTTATTTTTTTTTCAATATAATTATTCATCAAACAGAGTGTGAGTATTGTTCTTTGTGGCCACACCGAGACAAAAAAAAATTTACCCGCCATGTGAATGCCTATTTAACAGGTAAAAAAAATTAAAAAATGCTGGATAAGTTAAAATACAATATATTACTGTCGTTTTTGCACATACAGGTGTTCCCATAAGCAAAAGCATGGCATTCCCAATTTTCTTGACTTTGGTTTCGGCAATTACATTGACCTAGTGGTATAAAAGCAAAAAAGTTTATTTTTTACGTTTTCTTTATTTTTTTTATATTTATTTTAATCATTTCTTTTGTTTGAACATTAGATAAATATAATATGGATATCAAAGCTACACAACTAAAAGCAAATATAAATATGTCAAATATTATAGCCTCTCATTGCCACAGGTTGAAATATCAATGTCAGAACAAGAAGTCTATTAAAATATAAATGAATACATTCTCATGATGATTTTATCTCATATATATTTAAGGTTTTTTGTAGTTTCTTCCGTTTTAGGCTATTTACGCTCGTCGATATTAAATAAGTAACCCTTTATACCATTAAAAGAAAAAATTTTTTTTATATAACAATTGATTTTTATAATAAATGTAGAGAAAATAATAGGTAAAGCTCCTACATTAATACAGATTAGTAAATTTGCAAAATATAAGTAGTATTCAATATATTATCAATTGATAAACATATCTTTTAGCGCTCAAAAACAACATAAATGTTTTAAATGTTCAATGATATTGTTTTTGTTCTTTTTTTTGTGTTTTTTTTTTGAATTTTTTTCTATAATTTTAATGATTATAGCTGATATACTAAGTCTGATTAAACAGATTTGAGAATGCCTAAGATGGCATGTTTGATCTCTATAATTAATTCATATATCTAAAAATTTGTTGATCTGTGCTGTTGTTGTGTTTTTAACCACGATTTTTTGGAAAGATTGCGGGGGGGGGGGAGGAATAGTGAGAAGACGGAGGGGGAGAAGATATAATGCCATTTTTAGTCCTGTAAAATAGAGCTATTTTATCCACGACGAAAGGTATTTTTAGCTCTAACTTGCTGTTAAAGAACCTCTTGCCATTTTTTTGTTATTTTATAAATATCCACTAAAAAATTATAATGTCAAGTATAAAAATCAGTAAAAATATTTTTATTTATAGAATTTATATTTACATGCATCATTTCATAGAAATGTTGCTTAGAATTTATATGGTAATTAAAAACATATCTATACTAAACTAATTTATAAATAATGGGCCCTTAATATAATACATCTCAAAAGTCCTAAATCCATAAAAATGTAAATGAGTGTTTAACACAAACTGTATCTCGGTTAATTTTTTCAAATCTCTTGAGGTTATACTAAAAAATCACAATTTACAAATTACTTATAATTTAAAATATTTAGTCTCTACGGCGACTCTCCCGTCTACCTTAATACCTAGTTTAAGCAGATTTTTGTTTTCGACCCTATCCTTTCATGCTTGCTGTCTTGGCGGACATATAACCAAACATTGTTTTACTAAAGCCATCTCCTCTCCCCTACCCCATATTCCCTTGTGACCTCTTTGTCATCCCCACTTTATTTTGTGAGTCTTTATCATAGCAGGTAGAGGAGCCATATAATTAAGAAAACATAGTATGCATTTGCGTTTTGGCTTAAAAAACATTCAATTCATATTAATATTTCTGGGTAAAATAACATCATATTAGGAGATCATAGACAAAACTACCTTTTTTTGACCTTTACCTGCCAAATTTTTGATGTGCCAAATTTGTTTGTTTTTATCTCTCAGCTATTTCATATATAGTTTACCCATCATAGTGATTAATATTGTCGGCTGGTTAATAAGTGAGATTAACTTCATCGCCGACAATCTAGGTTAAAGCTTAGATTTTCTAGGCCATACTGCCCATTTAGGCTAATTCAGCACATCAATGCAATTGCCCAGGTGTAATATTTTCTAGGGAAAACGCTTATACGAATCCAAAATTCTGTGTATAAGAAAGAAATGAATAATTGTCACTAAACCTTAGCCGATAACGATATTATTAAGATTTGATTAGGCATTACAAAGTCCTAAAAAATTATTTGTCAACCAATAATCACCATAATACGTGGACATGGTCCTTTACCTGTGAATCGCTTAGGGGTGGGTGGGGCTAGTATCAACAAAACGAAGTTGTTTTTTTACCATAATTAATCAAAATTGTAATGTAAGGTGGAGTTTAAATAACAATTATAATTTTCGGTGTGAAGGCGATTTACTCGCTTGCTACACTTCAAGACTTACCTAGTAAATAGTGTATCCCTTGACCCTTCATAAAAATGCAAGCATTTTGACCTGTTGCCTATTTGACCAGTTTCAAAATTTTTGGTTATAGTGTTATTATTTTATGAAATTCCATTTCTCCATTTGGACAAAGATAAAATTTATATTATTCTAAAATTTTGATCCCGTAAAAGACCAAATATCTGTCATAAAATTTGACTGTTCCTCAAAAAACGGACATTTCACTGTAAAAGATTATGAGCATTGTTAAAAACCAAAAAATACAGAAACTTAATGTTTCAGTACACCATTCAAAAGTAGTAAAGTTGTAATATACTTATATCTACTAAGCGGTTCTGGACGCAACCAATCATAGCGTTACATGTCTGGTTCTTAGAACAGTGGCACTCTGCAAACATATAAAATTTATATATAATTATACCTAAATGACAAATCAAATTAATTGCTTTTAACTAAAAATTTAGGAATTTTATTAAATTTTTATATAAATTCATGTAAAAACTTAGATACTATTATCATTGCAACTTGGAAAAATTTAACACTCTTTTGATTGATTTTAATACATTCAACAAAATTGGGTTTTGTTAAATTAAAGGTTTTTTAGTTTATTTCAGGGGAAAAAATACTTAGAAAGGCTCATAAAACAAGTATTTTGTTAATTAATTTGTCAAACATTCAATTCTTTCTATCTAATTCTAGACTTTCTACCAGTTTTTCACGGGCAGATCCATTCGGTGTATAAAATGAACTTGTGTTAAGAGGTCATTACACGAGTTCATTTTACGAGCAGACCAGCCAGTTTTTTACAGCTCATAATTAAAAAATTCGAAAAGCTAGGAGTAACTGGGGACACTTAAAAAGATATACATAAAGAAAATAGATTGTTATCAGTTTTAATACCCCTAAACAAATACAATTAAAAGTCGGCATTTAACTTTAAATCTTCATAACAGCAAAAAACAAGCCAACGCCGAAAAATGCCCTTTATTTCACAAGCTAAAAAAAGTTCTAGTTATTTTAAATTATGACAAAAAAATAAAACAAACAATTGGTTTGAGGTTTCCTCATACCTTCCCCCACTTAAGGGTGCCATACCCGTTAAGGCTTTGACTCTTTAACCCAAACAAAGCATTAATATTGCCGACGGATTAAATAGTAAGATTAGCACGCACCCCGGCTACCTAGGTTTTTGGCCTAGGCTCTTACTTTTAGACATATCGTTTAAGACCTACTGCCTAAGCAGACCACTTCTAAGCTTTAAAGTGGTTGCACATGAATACTATTTTTCCGAAGAAAAAAGCTACTGTGCACGGATTCGAACTAGTAACCATCTGCTAAGGCAGAAGGTCATTAAGCTATTTGAGCCTATAACAAAAAAGTTTCCAAAAAATGGGAGAAAGCCCTTTTTTAAAGCCCCTTTTCATTTTTTCTTTTTTTTTTATCTGCAGTTGTCAGATTATTATAATTATTAAAAGCCTAAAGACCCATTTATGTAAAGGGCCCATCATTTTTATGATCAAACAGGGTTTTTTAAAAAAGTGTTTTATACGAAAATTTTATATATTCTTCCATTTAATACCTTAACTGTAAACCTATTCTATAAAAAAGCCCTTATAAAATTTCTTCTTTTTTGTTCTTTTTAACCAGCCCAATTAATTACTCTATTCTTCACCCATACTAAAAAATACAAAGTTCTTTTATACAAAAATTGGCATGACCTGGATGATAATCTCTATACAAACTAATTTTGCTATTAGTTTTACAGGTATATATAAATCTTTTGAAATTTTAAAATGCATTTTAGAGAGAAAATTAAAAGAAAAATTATCTCTACTTCTACTATTTAATTAATTTTATTTTACTTTAACATAAGCGTGGCAGGAAGTTTTTTTTTAAAAATTGGTTTTTACATATTAGGCGCTACTTTAAAAACGTATTTGTTGAAAAATTTTCTAAATTTAATTTTGTAAAAAAGTTTATTATATAGCATAACAAGCAGCGTTTAAAAAAAGTAGTTTTAAAACAAAACTAAAAAAATTGAAAAGCTATGAATTTAATTTTTAAATAAATTTAGATAACAAAAAAAACGTTTGTTTTTAAAATTTTTTTATTTTTTTTTGTATTTTTACAATTTTTTTTCTTTTTTGGTTTAATAAATTATTAGGATTTATAATGATTGACTTTTTGGGATATTATACAATTTAAACAGGAACATTATAAAATAAAAATTTATAAATCATAAATAACAATGTCTATTTTTTTTGGCATAATTAATTATACATAATGATTGACAATTAAAATGGACATAATTTGGACGATCATAAGCAACATTTTTTATCGTTTTTGGTCAAGTTTTGGTGCTAGTTACAATAATTAAATCAGTTTACCCAATGCCTCAGATTTTTAGTTGTTCAGTGTCAAAGTTAGATTTTTTTTTATTTTTGGGGTGTTTTCAAATTTCTATTTATCATAAAACTTATGGGCAGTAAAAATTTTATATTTAGGTTACGGAAATTCATTTCAATGGATAAAATTTAGACGACCTAAAACATCATTTATGGCAACTATCGTTTTTAGCTTTTAGTGCAATTATAAAAATAAAATCAGAATTTTTGCCAATGCCATAAATTCTTAGTTGTTCGGTGTCGATTTGAGATTTCCCGCATTTGGGGAGTTTTGGACTCTTATTTATAATAACACTTAAGGGCATTGAAAATTATATATTTAGATTAAGGAAACATTCATTATAAACGTAAGGCGTCCAATTTTTTTTAAAACATCAATTTTGTCTATTTTTACAAAATTAACGGGTTTCATCATAAAATCCGTTTTATGAATCCTAAATAACTTTGAAATAAATTACTAAAAATTTTAGGCTATAATCTTTTTGGATATGTTTTTAGAAGAAATCTGAACATGTCAATATACATTTTGGAAAATTAATAGTTCAAAAAAGTGTGTAAAAATTTCACAAACTTTGTACGCTGTTCAAAAACTGAAGGCATTTAAAAAAAAAACTTAACCAGGGAAAAAAATCGTTTATATAGTTTTTTTTATTGTTCAGTTGTAATTTTGCATTTGTAAAGCATATTATTGCCTTGAAATGACTCTATTATTAGGATTTATTTTTATATTTGATCATTGATATAACAAACTATAATTTATGTAAGAAAAAAATTTTCTATTAGAGAATTAAGGCAGATGTGTCCTGCTGGCGGGGCAAAAAAGATATTACTTTTAGCCGCTCAATGCCCTACAATATAAATTACAAAATTAGATTAAATCATACCTCTATTGCATTTTTCCCCGTAAAAACCTTGTTTGCATAAGCACGTTCCCAAGGTACAACTGACCGATCTCGAAATGTTGCAATTGCAATCTAAGAACAAAAAAAAATGTAATAACTAGGGCACGTAACTTGGAGCTATCATTTAGAATCAAATTTTAGGTTCTAAGAATTATTCAGTCGTCGTCGCAATGTGCCATATTTAAACCAGGTCTGTCTATAAAAGCAATCCGAACAAAACCCATCCCAAGGCTGTGGATGGGTATTTCCTACCAAAAATAAAAGTTTTTCAAAATATTGAGAAAAAATGAGATTTATAAAATTTTAAAAATTTTACGAAGGCAAGCCTCTCAGCAGCCAGTTCTAAAGGGGTTGTCACATATCTGTTCTATTTTCCAAAAGTAAAAGTCTCTTGCGCACGGAATTAAACCTAAACCTCTTCTGCCTGTGAGGCTGGATCGTTGTAACTAAGCTATTTGAGTCGAAGGAGTGCCGTAAAGTACAAGTTTAACAAATGATAACACTGGACAACAAATTTTGGACGACCCTAAGCAACATTTATGGCAACTATGGTTTTTGGTCCAGTTTTTGGCGCTGATCACGAATAAGAAATCAGAATTTTAGCCAAGGCCCCTGGCCCATATAAGAGTCAGGCTAAAGAGTTTGGGTAAATAGGCCATAAACATGTGTATCTGATATTTTGCGATAGTATAAACTTGCCATTAGAGGCAATATATATGGGTAATTGACAAAAAATCAATGTCAAGAAGATTATTATCGAATAAAATCTCTACGGAAGGGATAATATGACAAATTAGTTAAGCAAGCGAAGGTTCCAACGGGCATAAAGCTTAATGAGAGAAAAATTTTTTTTCCTCGATAAAATTTTTTAGTGATTAGGTTCCAATCGAGGAGTTGAAAACAGAAAATTTAATTTTAAAAAAAATTAAATTTTCGGGAAGCCTAATTAGCAATCTTAATGCTTACTAAAACTAGAGGCTCGGGTTACTATGTAAGTAACAAGACGTCAATGTCAAAAAAACCTTGGGTTTTTCCTTTGTAAAAAATTAGATAAATGCCTAAACATGTTTAAATTTCCTACTCTTTTTAACTTCATTGTCAATTTTGTAACTTAAAAATGCTAATTTTATATATCGTAAAAAATTTATAAAAATAGAATATCAATATTTATATTATACAAGTCAACAAATTTTTGAGAATTATGATAACCACAGAGATTTAACCTGCCACCTTATCAAATCCGTTTACCGTTTTTATAAACAAGCTTTATAAGACAACTATAAACATCGAAATTTAAAAAAAAAATGTATTCGAAAACAAAAATGTATCAAAATTCATTCACTAGCTAAATTGTTAAAATTAAACTTCAAATAATAATTTTATTAAAAACCGAATCTATCGTGTCGTATTTGAGTTTGGACTCGCAGATTTATGTATCATCTAAATGCCAGAGTATTAGCTTGATGTACTGAAAAATTAAGTTTTCATTATGTAAGTAAATATTAGTTACAAAAGATTTCTATTGAGGTATTATAAAGGTCGCCTGTCATGGTCGAAAAAAGCCATTTATAATGCGGGCTAATCTAAATAGCTGAAAGCGAAAAAAACCACGATTAGCATTTTTGGGGATGTTTTCATTTATATTTCCTAAAGCTATTTTTTCTGACATTGATATTGTTAACCTGCCTTTTTTATATCCGTTAACAGAATTTTATTTTACCCATAATTATTAACAAAATTTAATTATGCTAATCCTGCTATACGCGCTACCTATTAAGCATCAAATAATTATAAGAAATTTAGTGCTGAGCTTTATGGTTAAAAAAACAATTTGTTTAAGGTTTCCCTCATACCTTTCTACATTTAGGGGGCGCCATATCCGTGAGGGCTTTTTTGACTCATACCCGAGCAGAGCAATTAATATTGCCGACGCGTTAAATAACACAGGTCAACAAATATTTATGGAAACGAGATTATTATGAAAACATAAAAGAATGCATCGCCATGATGGCCTAATCTCATATATGTTTTTCGTTTTTTTTGTTTCTTCCATCTTTGGCTCCTTAAATCTGTCTATAACAAAAAATGGCCTTATACGACCTGATAGACAGATCAATATACCCTAAAAAAAAATTTTAAAATCTTTTTTTCATATTAAAATCTCTTTTAACTTATATTTTTTATCACAAATAATAGAAAATAAATTTTATTTATTTATTAAGCTCTTACATCGGTATTTTGTCAATACAAAATATTTCGCGTTCAAATTTAAATCCAACATGTTATATTATCGGTTTTTAATGGATATAATTTGAAGTTTGAATTTAATTGTTTATATTGTAAATATGTTAAAATAAAATCTCAATTTCTTTTGGTTTTTGAATCTTTTTTGGTTTTTTGACCTTTTTTTCTATATTTCGACGTTTATAACTGACTAACTAATTTGATTAGGAAAAGTAAACGGATTTTATATTCCCTAAGATGATATTTGTAATTAACTCATAACTCTCTAAAAATTGTTGACGTGTGTAATAAAATGTTTGCACGCCCGCGACCTAGGTTTTTAGCCTAGGCTCTGTTGACATATCGTTTAGGGCCTACTGCCTAAGCAGGTCACTCAGCAGTTTCAAAGTGGTTGCACATGTGTACTATTTTTTTTCGAAAAAAAAGCCTCCTGTGCACGGATTCGAACTCGAAACTCCTGCGTGTAAGGCACGAAGGTTTGCCCCTGAGCTAGCTTTATGGTTAGATGGTGTAAGTGGTCTGTGTTTGTATAGTTTTTTTAGTGACGGAAAAATTGCTTATTTCGATTTAAAGTTGGTCTAAGGTTGTAATCATCAAATGCCACAAAAATTAATACAGGTGGAGACCAAAACGAAGAGAATATGGTATATGAGTTTAGTTGCTCGCAATTATGTCTTTCTCGAACTGAACAATTCATTCAGGTTTTAGAGCACCTGTTAATAAAACCATCTTTGCACAGCCTTTTTTTTACCGCATCCGTTAGGAATTTGGCTCCTCTATTCCGAGCCGTGACGGGGTTATTATATAGTTTACCTGTAATAATTTCATTATTTGATTATATTTTTTAAAAAATTTGTGGGTGATAGATGGTGAAGTTTACTAATATGACAGCTCGCTCTCTACCTGTTTTAACATATTTGTGTCAACAAATGGATGGATTCAGAATTACTAAGCCCATTCTGATTTTTCGGCTCAAGTGAGAGCTAAAATAGTACATTTATTTTAGTCTCACTTAGATTTATTTTTGGAAAATTAACTTGCTCAATTTTAAAGACAAAATAATCCTTTTCTTTGCATTTTTCACTAAATTGGCGTTTTTGTTACTTAAATCATGAAGTTGTTGAATGCTTGCAAAAGTTTAAGAGTCACCAGATAAAATTAATGTTAAAATAAATTTGAGCTCAATGGAAAAAAATAGGTTTTTTTTTCTATAACCAAAAAAAAGGAAAAAAGCTCATAGTAATTTAAAAATTTTAACATAGAAGCTCCTTAGAAGATAAAGAAAAAGCCTTTTCCTTAAGCCCTTTTTAGCTGTTTCTTCGTTATTCTAAAGATGAGCCCGTCGGGCAAATTTTTTGAATTACGTTACCCTGCTAACCCGAAGCATCGGTCCAGCTCATATATACAAAGGTTACCCGGAAACATATAATTTTGGGCTTAATCATTGAAATACAGAATGTAATAGATAGAATAGATATCTATCGTGCGAAGAAATTTTAATCATTTTAAGTTCTTTTTTTGACAATAGTTTCAAAAATCAAGGTAAATTAACAAATTGGCCCGGATTGTAAAAATTCAAACATAGGCATTCCAACCGTCGGCCCATTTTTTTGGGTGGGTCGGCACCGGGTATGGTTTCTCGCGACCCGACGACTTATGTATATAATGCGAATAGAATTTATTTTAAAAAACAATATGTGTAATTCATTTAATATTTTTATAAACTTACCTATCGTGCAATTCATTCCGTATTTCCATTCTGGGCAAGTTCTTATAGTGGCATCTTTTATTAACAAAATTATTACAAATATATATACATAATATTTATAAAAATACGCCAAGGTATAATTGTAAAAAGTTTTTCAGAGTTTATATATATAGGAGGCTTTTACTGACTTAATCAAAAGCTTAAGCTCGTGGTTTACCTGGAAAATTAGCAAAATTAAAAAATTCCAGCCATTTTTTTTACATTTACACCGAAAAAAAGTTTTGTTAGAGGCAGGGCTGGGAAAACAATGAGCCAATAAACTTTGGCTCATTTTTTCCCCTAAAACATAAAAAAAGAAAGGGTGGCTAAAGGGACAAAACAAGATCAAAAAAAGCCCTTACTAAGAAAAGGGGCAAAAAAAACCGACAAAAAGTGGCTCTTAAGAGCCCCAAAAAACCCATTTTATGTTTTCTTTATAATAGTTTCAAAAAACTTTGATGGGTGGGTTATTTTTTCTTAAAGCTCCTTTCTTAAACATGCCCCTTTTCTTTAAGCAAGAGAAGGGGCTTTTCTTTTGCCATGCCCACGAGTTTGTGGGCATTTGGAAAAAAAAAACTCAAAAACTTATTAAAAAAAAGCCTATTTAGTTTTGTTTCCCAGCCCTGGTTTGAGGCAATGTTTTAGAGCACGCTTAATTATATGAGCCAAACTTAAAATTGAATTTTGAAAAAAAATACAAACATAGAATTTTAACTATATTCCAAATACAATTTTAAATTGCTCTTTTTTAATATTTTAAACTTATTTTTAGTCGTGAATTATTGTTAATATATCCCTAACATGCCTAGAATTACTTTTATAATCCGTTATTATATTATGAAATTAAAAATAAAAGATGCATTAAGCAACCTTATCATTACAAACAACCAAAAAGAAGTTTCTTCGCACCAAATAATTAATTTGTAAAAATTGATAAAATCTTTTTTTTTCTTCTCCAATATTTGAGTATAGCTGATTAGAGAAGGACTTGAATAAATAAATTGACACAAGTGTAAAATAATTCGATAGGAGAGTAAATAATACAATATTTTAACAAAAATGTATGCAATAAAGGTCAAAAAATTTGACTCTTTTTCATAAATTTTATTTATCAAATTTACACAAAATTTTATATTTTTTTATACATATCGACTAAGAAATTCACTCAATAACTAGTAGCTATAATAGTACAAAATGTAAAACAAACGTCCCGTCCAGTTTACTGTTTTTCAAAATCTCGTAAAATTTCCGTTATATTTTAACTTAAAGATGTATTTTATTAGATAAAAACTGCACAAAGTTTAAAATAAATTGTTGAACATGTATTGAAAAAAAAAGTTTTAGATAGATTATGAAAAAAGACCTATACTTTTATTGCAAAACATTATAGGTAAAGTCAATTCACCGACCGAAATTTGATTTGTCGATATGTTATATGGGCCAAAAATATAATAATTTTTTGGTGTCCCACGGTAGAAAGGATAATAATTTAAATTTATATCCTTCCTGCCCGCTATTAAAATCTCAAGAGTACCATTACATGTAAGGTTATAATTTAAAACTTTAAGACTTTTAAAAACACTTTTTTTTATCACAAAAATATTTTTTGATAGGGAAATTATGTTTTTAAAGATTTCAAATTATAAAATATAATTACGAATTCCGCCGCAAATTACGAATATACACACGAGAACGGAGGAATAGCCATTCCGATATGACATTTTGTTTTTTATTTCTAAAAAAATTTGTACAGTCCAAAAAAATAATTTTTTAAGAAAATCAAAATCTATTTATATTATATAAAATGTTTTTTTGAAAAAATATTTATAAATTTTAGATGTTTTTATAATATTATTTTGTTAAGAAACAAAACTGTACTTTGCTATGGTTAACAGATTAAATGTACCACAGGTGTGTTATCAATGGTTTTCTCTATTTCCTTCTATATTTTATCCATGATTAAATTTTGCAGAGATTAACAATTTCTATGGTTTTTGATATGGTATTTGGTAGTTTTTTTAAGACTAAATATTCTATTTTTATATTCCTCTCTAATTTTAGTAGAAAAAAATGTCCGGTCAGCAACGTTTAAAGGTTAAAGTACCAGTCTTGACTTGATACCATAAATTTATTTAAAAAGAACAAATATGTTTATTGATGATTTGAGAAAAAATAGTGGAAAAATAAATAAATGTTCCCCGGCTCCATATGTTGTTGTTGTTGTTTTTAACCACTGCGAATTTTCAAATGGATGAAGGTGGCTCGGAGGTGTGAGTGAGCTTAGAGGCGGCTAGAATAGGATTTGTCCATAGGCCTAATGGATTAATCGGGGTGCCACGTGATGGGCATGAGAGCCAGTGGTCTAGGCTGTCTGCGGATTTTTTGCACTCGTAACACGTGTCGTCAGATGCATAGACGCGGTTACGAAACCGACTCCATATACATATGAGTTTGGCCTTAGATTCCCACATAAAACGAAAAGGATAATTCATTTTAACGGAGTGAAATGGTCTAAAATTGTTAGAAAAGATGACAAACTCCCATCTTTTTTAAATGAATGCATTTTTTAATTTTATTTATCATTTTTTTGCGTGTGTATTCTTTTTCACGTTTTAAAAATTAAAGTTTTTAAAAATTTTTTTTTAGCTAATTACGACAATTATCCATATGTATTTTTAGTTTAAAACAATTCACCGTTATAATTTTAATTAATAAATTTAACTCGAAGAATGGTTTTTTAGGGCAGTGAAATAATTTTTTGGTATTAGGCTAGATTTTTACAAAATAAAGAAATTGTTTGCGTGTAATGTCTCCAAACCCGCTCGACTAATTCTTTCTATTAGGCTCGGCGCAAAATTTTAGTCACGGACCATAATTTTGCTAGCTACAGAAAATATCAATTATGGATACATATTGTAGAAATTCGTCGAGTTTAGGGTGTGCATTTATATTATAACGATGCTTTATATAATGGCAAAAATGTGATAAATACTGACGGCTTAGGTCCATGATTTTTTTTTAATCAAGTGTCCGAGCGGCCCGTTCGCTCCCTTTTCAATTTTATGACCGGTTAAGACGGCGGCTTTCGCGAGAATTTATAATCTTTGGTGCGTGATATCAGTTAACACATACATGCAAATAGCGACGTCCCGGGCAAATTAGAAATTGATTGTGAATTAAAAAGTTACCTTACATCAACACATGCCATTCATGCAATATGGATTTTTTTAACAGGCATCGAGCAATTGATAGGTTAACACCTCGCCCACCTTGTACGTTTCTTACAGGTTAGAGTACCAAGCAAACCGTGTATTCTGGTCCGGCCTGTCCGATTTATTCTTCAACTTGAATCTGGGTTTAAAATGTTGTGTTTTATTTTGGGGCCCGTGACACAACAACGTGTGTGGCCTGAATACTATTGAACTTTATTACGAGGCACAAAAAAAATTGTTAAATTTTTTTTTATAAGGGCACGTGCAAAGTGAGTTTTTATTTACGTGAAATTTTAAAAATTTTGAAAAAATTTATTTTGAAATAAAATGCAAATTTTTAAAAAATTGCCAAATTTAGTATATGCGCTTAAAATGCTTTTTCTGAAATAAAAATTTTTTTTAAAAATTTTGAAAAAAAATTTTTAAAAATTTTCAGAATTTTCAAAATTTCACAAAAATAAAAACTCACTTTGCACGTGCCCTAAAATAAATAGTGTAGAAGTAATACCTGTTTGCCTGATGTAAAAAATTATCATTTTTTGTTCTTAAATGGATGGAGGCTCAAAAAAGAATGGATTAAGATTGGCTTCCCTTCCCCCCCCCCCCCCTCCTCAGCTTTAGTTAATCCTACCTTTTACCCCCGAAGACTTTTTTTTATAAACTGTATATTTTTTATTATTAGAAATAATTTTGGCACCCACTTTTCATGTTACCGAACAGTGATAGGAAAGTTAATTAGTTCCTTCATAGTTATATGTCTTCTATTTATTATTAATAACACTGGTCGACAAATTATGACTTCATATCTTAGACCAACAACCTGAAAAATGTTTCTAGTGCAGTTTTTTCTGCTGATTATCATGGTTTTTTCTGTTTTTTCCTACCTGATCTGGTTTTTATTTTATTCGATGTTAAATTTGCCAAAATGTGCATTTTTGGCACATTTTGACCTTAATTTACACCATTAAAAAATTATAAATTATATTAACTTTTTATATTAAAAAAAAGCTTAAATTTTTATCTATTCAAATATATAATTATTTTTTTTCTATGTATTTTACTTTTTAAAAAAAACAAAATTTAAAAACCTACCTTATTTTATTTTATTTAATTTCTAGACCCATTGACGCCTTCGATGCTGCTGCATCGCTTCTTTCTCTCTCTCTCTCTTTATTTTTTGTTATAGTGTATGTATTAAGTTTTCTGTTTGATTCAATTTCTTTCTATTTTATAAAGTTAGTTTGGTTCTTTTTTGGGTTAAATTTCATTTTTGGTTAACCTTTGTGGTATAATTAAGCCTACAAAGTGACGGAAAAAATTTTTTAGTATTTTTTTTTGTTTTAATTAGTTCTAATTGAGTCATTTAAATTCGTTTTAGTTTAATTGTCTTTATTTCGATAAAATTATAATACATCAGCTGGTTTAGTTTAAAATCCAAAAGTTATGAAAATTGTATTAGTTTAGATGTGTAAAAAAGAGTTAATTGCAATTGTTTAGCCCCCGCCCCCTTAACTGTGCAAAACAAGTGTATTTACGTCTCTTTCATCAGTTTAAACAATTAAACTTTGTATAAGTGCCCTCAACGGGTCGAAACCAGTATTAAAAGTTTTTACATTTGAACCAGCTCGAAACAAACATGTTTTTAGCCTGGCCTGACGTTTTTATGCCCTATATAAATATCGAATTATTTAAATAAATTTCGAAACTTGGAATTTAGTACCAGATGCCCGGCGGCAAAAAATTTTTTTACTGCCACCCCAAGAGTTTTGCCACCCCAAATGGAGAA
This sequence comes from Acutogordius australiensis, assembly GCA_030555515.1. NCBI lineage: Eukaryota > Metazoa > Nematomorpha > Gordioida > Gordea > Gordiidae > Acutogordius > Acutogordius australiensis. Next base: position 33,945,490 of record CM060245.1, on the reverse strand, counting down.
AACTAGAATCGAGCCTGCTTTGAAATTACCCTGAAATCTCATTTTTTATAAATTTTCTATATAAATGTTGATATTTCGCAGGCACTAATAAATACCTTAATACCGAAAAAATCATATAAATTCTGGCTTTGTTTAAGCCTAATCATTCAGAACTAGATACTTAGACTTTTGAATTTTAACGTAAAAAACCCTTTTTTTAATCAAAGGTGGTCGAATTGAGCCCAAACATTTAATGTGACTAAGGCTTTTTTTATTTATTGGACATTTGTGAACAGTTGTTTTTATTTACAATGAATTATATTTTATATAAAACTAACAGTCATTTATATCAAATTAAGTATAATATCTAAATGAAAAAGGAATTTTTTAAAGAATATGAATGAAGAAAAATATGTTTGGGTAGAAATTTTTAAACAAATAAATAAAGAAATAAAGAGTGAGAGAGAGAGAGAGAGAGAAAGAAAGAAGCGATGCATAAGCAGCATTCGAAGGCGTCAATGGGTCTAGAAATTAAATAAAATAAAATAAGATAGGTTTTTAAATTTCGTTTTTTTGAAAAAGTAAAATACATTAAAAAGAAATAATTATATATTTGAATAGATAAAAATTTAAGCTTTTTTTTAATATAAATAGTTAATATAATATTTTATTTTTTAATGGTGTAAATTAAGGTCAAAATGTGCCAAAAATGCACATTTTGGCAACTTTAACACCGAATAAAATAAAAACCAGATCAGGTAGAAAAAAACGGAAAAAACCATGATGTTCAGCAAAAAAAACTGCATTAGAAACATTTTTCAGGTTGTTGGTCTAAAATTCTTGTCGACCAGTGTAATTAAACCCCTGAAATATTCAGGCTATGGCAATTGATTCTTATATCCTCAAATATTTGTAATTTTAATTTGCTTGTTTTGATGAAAGATAAATTTAAAATCACATTTTCTCGCGAAAAATGTAGATTCTAATATTTCAAGTCCGGTGTGGTTCTAAGGGCAACCTAGGTAAAATGATTAGGGGCAGGAGGCGTTTTTCCTATTTTAATAAATACTAGCGTTTTTAAGTGAAATTATTTAGAAAGTAAGCGTCTTAGGCACCTTGAAATGGCGTAGGGAGCTGCAAATAAATTATGGACCGGCCTTGATCGGGTAATATTTTATAATCAAAAAAAAAGTAGTGTCTCAATGCTCAAACTAAAAAATTTCTTTTTGGAAAAAAAAAGAAATTATTGTTTGGACCTTTGCGTGAAATTTAAACCTAAGGAAGTCACAAGTCTTGGCACGCCCTGAATATTATTTGTGAGTGCTTTTTGGGTAATCGGTTTCATTCTCGATTTTTACTTTTTGTATATTGAAAAATTTGAGCCTCTTTCCTACAAATTTCTTCTTCCCTAATTGGTATAACCTGATAAAACAGGCGAGAGTCCTTAGAGCAGCGATCGCACGTTAAATTGAGCATTTCGAGATTTGCTTAAGTTCTGCCACTATTTACCGATGTTTAAAATCAAATAAGGTATGCGATCATTTAACTGCAGGCCCCATGCAACCCAAACGTATTCCAGCTTCCTGTTCCGTATATTCCAAATATTACGGCCTGGGCAAAGATTTACTAATAGAAAATCCAAAATGTAGATATAAAACACTAACATAGGCTGCCTATCTTTTCCTACATTAGCAGGTGTGTGACATTTCAAAGCTCCTAACCAAATTCAAACCAGGCGCTTAGGAGACACGTTTTTCCAATCATTTAGTATAAACCCCGCTAATATTTATTTACCAGGTATTCAACGTTCTGCGTTTGTGGAAGATCGACTCTGGAAAATATTAAAGGGGACTAAAATAAAAGCCCAAGCAAAAATCTGATTAAATACATATTGGTCAACCCAATAATCGCGTTAAGTTACCCTATAAGTAGTTGACTCTAATAATACCGCGTTTACGTCGTGGAGTCAATATTCCAAATGGAATACAAATGGTATCTTTACTCTCTCGCCTAATTTCGTTGGATCCAATAATAATGGGGCAACAACAGCAATAACATAAGTAGTGAAATATAGCACAGGCCAGCAATATATCAACGGCACCGTGAATCTTATGAAAACATGAAGAAATTTATCCTCATGATGGCCTTATCTTGTATATGTATTTCGTCTTTCTTAGTTTCTTCCAGTCTTGGCTCCTTACATCCGTCCATATCGAAAAAATAGCTTTTTTTTGACAAAATTGACGAGAATACTGTAAAATAAATTTAGGAATTTTTTTTTTCCAAAAAATCTATTGTAACTAAAATTTATCATATAAAACAGGGCTGGGAAAACAATGAGCCAAAAAACTTTGGCTCATTTTTTACCCTAAAACATAAAAAAAGATGGAGCATAAAGAAAGGGCCAGAATTCAAAAAAGCCCTTACTAAGAAAAGGGGCAAAAATAAAACCCACAAAAAGTGGCTCTTAAAAAGAGCCCCAAAAAACCCATTTGTTTTTTTTATAATAATTTCAAAAATTTTGGGTGGGTTATTTTTTCTTAAAGCTCCTAGGAGTTTTTTTAAGAAAAGGGGCTTTTTTTAAACATGCCCCTTTTCTTTAAGCAAGAAAAGGGGCTTTCCTTTTGCCATGCCCACGAGTTTATGGGCATTTAAAAAAAAACTCAAAAACTTGTTAAAAAAAAGCCCATTTAGTTTTTTTCCCCAGCCCTGATATAAAATAATGAGAAATAAAGTTTTTAGTATATCAAAAAGCTCTTACATCAGCATTTAGATAATTCAAAATATTTAGCGTCCAAATTTTAATAACGAAATATTTTTGGTTTTAAATAAAAGTTTATTTGAAGTTTGAATTTAACAGTATTGCTGCTGTGAATATGCAAAAATCTTTTAATTATTTTTGTTAAATTTTTTTTTGGCATTTTATCTAAAATTTAAAAAGTTTGATTAAAAAAAACGAACGGAAATCCTTAAGATAGTTAGCTCATAACTCTCAAAAATTTGTTGACCTGTGTAGTAAGAAATATCCCATAATTTTAAATAGTATAGTTCAAAAACAATAGTAAATTTATCCCAAAATTAAATACTATTTTTTCTCCCAATTCCTGCTTTAGGTAAAGGTCAAATAAAAGAAGTGTTCTTTTTCGAGCTCAACTCCTTACTTTTGCAAATAAAATCTAAAACGATAATGCATTTTATCTTCCTTTATCCTCACTTCAGCTCAATTGGCTTCTCAGAATACAAAATGAGGAGACTTAATTATAGTAATTTGAATTCATGTTGTGAATGTTAAAATACAAGATATAAATATAAGGAATTCACTTGTAAAAATCTAATTTATTCTATAATAATTGCGAGAGGCAATCGACAAACATAATTTGTATTTTTTCTTGCTTAAAATTCATTTTTTCGTTATAATAACTCAATTTTAATTTCGAAAATTAACCACTCGGTCGCTAGGCTTTAAAACGGCTCAAGTTGATCGGATGATTTTATTTTTCGTACTCGACCCCACCCTAAATTACAAAAAATGGGCATGAATTATTATAATTTAAACTAAAATTTTTTTTGTTTATAAAATTATCAATCTTATACAATATATCAAGAAATTTAACTCTTAGAAATCAGTTTCGCCCCGTATTTTTTTTCCAATTTTGGCCCGGCCTATAGAGGATTGAATTAATTTTAGGTGCAATAATTTTGACTTTGTTATTTTCGAAACTTTGAAATAAATTTCGTATTTTTAATTTTTTTTTTCTAAGCCAAGTTTGGACCCAAATGATTCAAGATTTTACTATTTTTAGTTTGGACACTTAAAAAACAAGAATTGAATGCATATAAGAATACTTAAACATTATTTAAGTTTCATAATTTAGACCGCTTAGTCAAAATTACCTAGAGCAAATTAATTCATATGATAAAATCTAAACTTTGAAATGAATAAAATTTTAAAATTTTGGTGTTTCAACAGGTAAAACTATTCAACATTACAGTTGACAATGTCTTCTTACTCCCCGTGCCAAGTGCATTGTAAACGTTTAGAAGTTTTAAAAATTCTTTGTCTAAATCTATATATTTGTGCGTTTAGGCTTATTCATATAATAGTTTTACATCAGGAAATTTTTAAAACCTTGTTCTGTTTTCTAACAATTGGGGCAATTGTAATAAGTAGATATTTAAAAATTTTGATAAATTTATATCTAAATCTATATAAACCATGGCTGATAATAATTTTGTTGTCATCTCATAAAAATACAAAATTATTTTGAGGGCGCGTTCAGACTTCAATAATTTTTTCAAAATGTTTTAAAAAAAGTTTGAAATGTTGTTTTTTTTGTCAATGAGCGCATTTTAGCAGAAAATCGCCTGTTTTACCCGACCTAAAATCATAATTTGATCAATAATATAAAAAATATTGTTCACCTGGTTTTCTACTTTGTGTCAAATAAATATTGCAATATTTCATAATACTAACTTATATTAGTAGATAATTAAAGAGCACGTGCTTCTCTACAAAATCGTAAAAAAAGATCATAGCTTTTAAATTCTAAAAGTATTAGAGGTTTAAAATTGAGGTCCTTTGTATATTATTAAAAAATAAAATTTTAAGTTCATATTGGTTGCAAGAGTTTTGTTATTCCGACTAGCATAAACGGATTAGAAGTAGAGATAGGGAGCGACTCTTAAGCAGCGATCGTGATAAATTTAGAAATTTTGCCATTTGCCACTATTTACCGATTATGAAAATTTAACAACCTTAAACAGTGGGAATTAAGCTGAGAAGCAAAAGGATTATCCCAACTTTTTGCGCAGAATATTCCACTAGGGCCTGGGCAAGGAAGCTCGCTCACTACCAAAACAAAATACATTGACTTAGACTGGAAGAGGGCTTTTTTACGCCCCCGACGGGACATGGCATATGAAAACACCTAAGCAAACACCAAGCGCCTAAAAGTCACAATTTTCTTAAAATTTAATCCAAAACCCGCTATCGATTGATGAAAATTGCTCAACACCTTCCGTTTAGCCTTTGCACGGGGTCAGCTTAAGGTGGTAGGCTAATGAATATGGCCCTGAGAGCCTGAGCAAGAGAACTTGGTTGGAGGCATGCTTGCAACGCTCCCAATGGTTGTTGTCCTATCAGTTTTATGTATTTTAGGCTGCTTAAATTGGTGGGAAAAAAGTTATGAGTCAAATCTTAAGACAAAATTATTTTAGTGCGCGTTTAAAGTCATTTAATTTTTGCAAAAAATTAAAAATTTTGTTATAATGTCGATAAAGATATAAATCCCTGTTACCAATCATTTATATGTTTTTTTATATTCGAGGGTCTCTTCAGGCAGCGTCTCCTACTCCCAAAATTCCAATGACGAGCTACCCCCCATGGGTAAAAAATATACTCCGGGGTAACAATCCCCCCCCCCTTCCTTCCCATTGTTTTCTTAATTTATATAAACAAGGTGCTCTTTTTTTATCAACTGACGATAAATAAAAAAAATATTTATTCAATAAAAAAATTATTAAAAATTGTACGAAAACATATATATGGATAAAATGTGAAATTATTATGACTAAAATTAATTAAAGTGATTGTTTAATGTGCTACCACGTAAATATTTAAAAGTTAATAAAAATAATTGATTGCAACAATTAATCCAGATTACAATAGGACTAGTTAATGTAAATTCCTACTCCCCACGGCCAAATTTTATGAGCCAGGCTCGTCATACCCCCCCCCCCCCCCCCCGGAGTAGGAGACGCTGTATCCATGCCTATACCAAATTTCAAAATGTAGGGCATACAAATATGTATACTTTATTTGGAAAAAACAGAACTTAGTTTAAACAACAAGAATGATTATTATTGATTCAGATAATCTCGAATAAAAATAGAGTTTATAATATCTTTTAGAAAAAATAACTAAAATACCACGAAAATGCCATTTTTTAGGTTTTTTTTTCACCGGGTCAAGCTAAAAATTATATTTGATGCATTAAATGATAGCTAAATTTTATTGTCCTAGCCCTCTAATAGATTAAATTAAGACATTTATAGAAAACATATTTATGATTCATATTCAGGTTTCGTCCAAAAATGCAATAAAAATTAGGTATATAAGATAACATGTCCTACCACCAAAATATTCCCCTTCCCCCCACCCCCCATGTCTACTTTTTTCCTCGACCTATCGTTGATAAAAATCCTGGGTACACCTTTTGTTGTCATATACGCAATAATTGTTTGCTATTTAGATTGTTTTATTTTGTTTGATCAGATAAGAAAAACATTATCTATTTATATATTTTTAGGTGTTCAGCTAACAAATTTGAAATAAATGTAATTTAAACACAAACTTTTGAGATCATTTTATTTAAATGTATGCTCGATGTAAGCAAGGCAAATTATCAACCCCCCCTCCCACAATTATGATTCCGGGTAGATTTTTTTAAGGCCATAAAAAATAGAGTTTTTAGTATAATAGAATTTATAATAAATATATGAGCACAGACTGCATTCATTTTTCGAAAAATTTTAAATGTTATGTGAATTTAAAATTTTGAAAAAAAAATCATTTTTATTGTTCTTTTGTTGTTCAGTGTTATTTACCATTTTTTTTTACAACAAATTCCTATTACAGTTGCTCCAAGTAGTTTCATCATATTTATCTCTAAATCGATGTTACCGTCGTTGACAATCATTGGTGACGTTCATTAATTCTATCTCTTAATACTTTGTAACTTTGGGCCAATGTTTATTTCATAAAAAAATTAAAGATGGAAGAAGTTATTAAACTCATAACGGCTCTGATCTTTCTAGTAAGATGGCTGTTTTTTTTAACGCCACCAAACCGTCACAAATTAAAAAAAATCTCTTAAAACAGCCTAACTCTCAAGCAAAATGAATTATTTTATAAAACATTTAAAAACTATTTATTTTGTATTCAGCTCAACTATATAATTACACGAAAACGTTGTCTTGGATCAAGTTTAGAAATTGACATTGGGTTGACCAATAATATACGTGTTGTAGCCAGAAAGAACTGTATCCATTTTACTAAATGGGCAAGGTCAAGAATTAAGTAGTAGACGTGAGAAATATTTCGGGGTCTTTTTGCATTTTTGAAACAATTCACAAATATGATCCTTTAGCAAAAAAAAGGTGTGCGAACCAAATTCACGCTCCATCCTCATTCCCCAACCTCTTTCAATCCTTTCCCGTTGCGCCAATGGTTATTATAGTGAAAATGATAAATGATAGATAATATTAAAGGCCGTGTAAAATTTTGTTTTTTTACATCAATATCGACCTTTGTGTCCAAAATGACATTAACATAAATACTGCAAAATATTTTTATGGTTATTTCACCTCCGTTTTAATAAGATTTCGTATTTTTGCAAAAACGGATTTACAGATTTTTTTGAGAGTGTAAAATAGATCTTTACATTGATATGCGTTCGGCAGGTTTGCAAATTATTCTATATTCATGCCTCTATGGCTATGAAGAAGCAGGTATGCTCAATGAACATATATGTTTCAAAAATTTTTTACAGTTTCCCAAGGCAATTTATATTTAGTTGTGGATCTATATATTAGGGCTGTTATGTCAATACAAGGGACGAGGGGAAGGGTTGGCTGTAATGGAGATAAGATTAGAAATGAAGTGCACTTTATTGAAATGTGTACATTAAGGAGCAAATTTTTGGTGAAAGACCCATTAAAAAGCTTGTAACATTTTAGGAAGGAGCCGTTTCCGTAAACCGTCGTCAGCTAATTCCTCGTATTGGCCCCGAAGCAGGCATTGTTTGACCAATGACATAAACGATAATAATAACCACAACTTGAATGTTTGTAATTGTGGTAGGCAACAATCACCAATCAATATCGTACCTGAACTAACTGCATACAACCCGGAGCTAACACCGATAAGACTCGATTTCGAGGGCACAACCAGATTTCAAATGAGGAATACGGGACAAACAAGTTGGTATTATAGACTGCTTAAAGTCTAAAAGTATATATAGCCGAGAAAGGGTTTAAATTGTGAAACAAAATTAGCTGGGGTAATAAATATAATCTTATAAATTGGGTTGATAGTCAAATATAAGAGTAATTTGCCTTTAAGATTAATGAAAAAATATTCGGAACGGTAAATTTTTTTTGAAAAGTTTTTTGTTTCGGACGTCGGTTTAATTTTAAAAACTCCAAGTATTTTAATTTGAATTTAAATTTCGTAAAAAAAAAACTTTTTTTAATGCTAATAATAAAGATTAGATTTTAAAATGCATTCAAATTTTAAGAGGAAAATTTATAAAATTTTTAAAAATTGAATGAAGTCTGAACGCGCACTTAAATAAATATTTCAACATTAACTAAAAAACGCACTTTTATGCTGAATTACAAATTAATTTACATGCAGCTAGTACAATATGTATCATGTGTTAATATTATTTTTGTTAAAAAAAATTTAAATGTTTATCTGTGACAGACAATATGGCATGGCTGTGCAAAATTATATTTTATGTACCCCGTTTTGGGCAAAAAATATTAACCTATCTGAATTACCGTTCTGACCAATGCTAAAAACCGTGTGGGCCAAATGGGAAAAATAGGGGCGTTTTTTTTCGGGCCAATAAAAAGGATAAAATGCTTATACTGATTTTGAATTTTAACACAAAAGCCCCGAAAAAAAAATTTAAAAAAAGTCTTTTCCAAAACTTTTAAGTTTTTTCTTATTCTGAAGTTGGAAAACCCAAAAGGTTTTCAGATAAAAAGCCTCTTATTACTGATAAAAAATGGAACTTCTATAGAAAAACTTATTATAGCTTTTTTATTAAAAAAACCCCTAAAAAAATTTATTTAAGGAGAGGGTCATTTTTTTTCCAGGCCTGGTTTTGACCCAACTTTTAACTAACTTAAATAATAAAAATATACGGTGAGGTAGGCTTTAGACTTGAATTATTTTTTAATAAAATTTTAAAAGTTAAATTTTTTTCTTTAAGTTTTTCATTAGTTTTATATCAGATAATTATTTCTACAAATGATTAAATCGACATCTTTGCAAAAACAATTTAGATTTTTTAAAAATTTGTGGGAAAAATTAGATCCTATCATTTTTGAAAGTGTGAAGCAAAATCTTGAGGTGCAAAAAGTAAGTTTTAATGAATTTTATAGGGATGTTACCTTTCATATCATAGTATAAATAGATGAAAAAATGCAAAGACTAATTTTAAACTTTTTTTCGGCTTTTTTGCGTTTCATACTAAATACCATTTTTTTAGTTCTCAACATTAATAAGTTTTTATTTTTTTTAATAGACCAATTATCACAATTTTTTACGTTTTTTTGCGTTTTGCAACAGCATTTTTTGCGTATGCAAAATTTGGTCATATCATAATTTTTTTCTGATTTCTGCCTCAATGAATATTACGGACAAAATTTAAACCCCAAAATATATAACCTTTTTTTCATTTTCTTCAAACCAAGTCCATTCCGTTTTTGATTACGAAAACGGTTCAATCCCGGTCATCACCGGCGGGCCCTTACAGGGTCCATACAGGACCATGGAAGTTGTTTACACTTGGGGACAGACCGATGGGACTGGTTCCGAGCATGCCATTGATGGCCGGTCCTACGAGTTGGAATTGCAGATGGTCAACGTAAAGTCCGAATACTTTAGCCAACAAACCGGTTTTGATCGCGACGCTGCAAGCAATGATCCAGAAGGTATATTTGTCTTTAAGTAAATTTTCTTTTAAAATTATAAGATCCTGGACAGATTACTCCAGAATTTAAGTATCAAGGCCTAATACATTTAAATAAATGGCCAAAGCTTTTTAATTTAGGAATAATTAAAAATACCAAAACATATGGACTCTGCAGACTTTAAAATGTAAATTAGTCAACTCTGTTTGAGACATTTAGAACGCACAAACATTTTCAAATGTTTATGTGAGTTAATAGCATTCGTGAATAAAATAGTATCAACCCATTGAAATTATTCGTAAAAATCATTTATCTTTTAAACATTCCCTTAAAAAGTGTTTAAATCTTGTGCAGTTAAAAGGAATTGCCAAATGATTATAAATTCGTTAGGTTTGGCCATCCTATCGGTCTTGCTTACAACGGGGCCCATTGTGAATGATAATTGGACAATTATAACTGATAACCTCAAGAACGTGGTTTATAATGGAGAAACGTTTGGTTTACCGCCCGTCAGTGTCGACCGAATGAGGACCGCTCTCCCATGGGATACAACCAATTATTACACGTAAATTTTGTATAATATCATAGGTCAGCAATTTTTGTGAATTATGAGTTAACCAGAGAGATCATATCAAATTCGTTTACCGTTTTTCCTAATCAAACTTAGTCAGTCAGTAACAAACATTGTAAATTTTAGAAAAAAAGGTTAAAAAATCAAAAAAAAATTTAATAACAAAAATATTTGAAAATTCTATTTTTGCATATTTAAAATATTTAAACTGTTAAATTCAAACTTCAAATAACATTTTCATTGAAACCCTATAATATATCGTATCGTATTTAAGGTTGGACGCTTATTATTTTGTATTATCTAAATTACGATGTAAGAGCTTGATATATTAAAAGAATTTATTTTTCATTATTCGTGATTAAAAATGTAAGTTACAAAGAATTTTTATAAGCAAAAAGATTTTTAAGTTTTTTCTTCTTAGGGTAAATCTGTCAATTTGGTCAAAAAAGGCCATTTTTTGTTATAGAAGGATTTAAGGAGCCAAAGACGGAAGAAACTAAGCAAAACGACAAATACATATGGGATTAGGCCATCTTGGAGATGTATTCTTTTATGTTTTCTTAAAATCTAAGTTTCTGAAATTGATACCTGACCTGTGTATTGTAACATGTAAACAGATTCAGTGATCTATGAAAAGTACCTAGTAATATTAAAGCTATTATAAAAAAAACCATAGCCCATGTTCTCTTAAATTTAAAATAAACATATTTATTAATCCCCTACCCTCCCTGCCCCCTCCTCCCACCCCCTTCCCCCCCCCCCCCCCCAAAAAAAAAAAACAAAAAATTACATGTGTATTAAGTGCATTAAACGATAGTACAAAAATAGGGAAGCAATCATAAATTACCCTTAAGCATTATCGTATCTTTTTTAATGCTTAAGGCCTTATGGCAACCTATGCCTTGAATTGCTTAATGTTCTGCAACAAATACATATTTAGAGCGAGGCTTAATGGGACCTGACAGCAAAATTGGGGGTAGTTAATAATATGTTATAACGAAAAAGCATTACTCTAAGCATGGTATGGGTATTAAACCTGGCTCTTTAAAAATCCCAACAATATCAAAAAATAAGAGTAATATGGCTTAGATGGAATTAAAATATTGTGACAGTATGGAAAAAATAGTTTCATGTTACCAATGAATTTTGGCAAATATTTTATTTTATATAGATATCGAGGCAATCTTTTTCTATAAAAAAGTATTTGTAAAATAGTTACCCCGGGTCCTTAACCGGACCCCCGTGCAATGAAGCCGTGATATGGATTGTGTTTACCCAAATAGGCCAACTTTCGGCTGACCAGATCCAAAGCTTTAGGGATCTCAGAGCTAATCGTCAGGAAGATTCTCCCGATCGGGCACTGGGTGATAATTTTAGGCCATGGCAAAACGTAAATGGGCGGACCGTCTGTCGGTCATTTGAAAATAATTGTTGAAAACTTTGTTTGCTAAATATTAAAACTTTTAGTTTGTTCACTTGCATTTTTCGTGTCTATAATTTTCAGAGGAATTTAGCTTTTGTTTGATCATCATACTAAAAATTGATTAATGTTTGTAATGAAAAAATATTCAATTTTAATTTATTAAAATTTATCATTTAAATTAAGAAAAAAAAATTTAGCAATTTTTGATTTCACAATTTTAGAAAAATTTGGCATTTGAATGAGCCTGAGTAATTAGCCAAGGTGACTAAGACAGTGGCTTTTCATTTTTATTTTTTTTCCAGAAAATTTGAGTATAAGAACAAATAAATCACTGTTTTTGCTAGATTTACCTATGTTTTAGGTGTATTTTGTAAAGCGCGTTGAATATTAAATTAATATCTATGCCAATGCGTTTTTTATAATAAAAAAAACTAAAAACAGAATCAAAATACGACCATTTGGCGTACTGATGTAAAGGTTTACACCTAGTCACCATCCTACCCCCCACCTTGCCCCCCCCCCTTCCTTCCCATCGCCAATACGTCCTATATCATAATGTTCAATTAGGGAAGCTTTTTCGGTTTTTACCCATTTCAAAAATGTAGTAAGCACAAACAAGATCAGGCAAGGCGTATAAAAATATTATAAGACTGAGCTGGATAAGGCTATAGCTTGTGTCCTTAATGTCGCTTAGACTTGTTAATAATTGTGATTTGGAGGATGAGCACATACTCCCATACAAAAACTTGAGAATCGGAACACCTCATTTAGGATATGTGTGTTCGTAAAATGAGCAACATATCGCCTATTTTGAAATGGATCTTCTCCAATGCCTGGTACAAACTTTGCAGCTTTCGTCCCGCGTTACATAACATTGTTTGGTTAACAAAGCTTTAGCATATGCATATAAATATGTAAAAAACTAATTTCAAAACAATCTTTCCATCAGATCTTTAATTGCTATTCGCATTTAGCCAAAGGCTAAGGCATAAATAATAAATAAAAAGTTATAAAAACACAAATTAGCTCTAAATTCTATGAACTTTCCAGAAAATTATCTATATGGGCTGAATCCAATTTTCAATGGATTTGAGATAATAACAATTATGCATGAAGCATTCCATTATAAAGAGTCTAAAAAATTACCAATATCAGATTATTTTTAAACAAAAAATTGGTTTCTAACTTAATTCGTTTCACAATGTTTTGTAAAAGGTGATTGTAAAAGCTCGAAAAGGATATTTCAATTTTTATATTAAATTTTTTTTAAACTGAGCATTATGATGATTCGGTAAATTGTATGGTAGAACCAAGGGCGTAGCAAGTTGTAAAGCCTGGGGGGGTTTCAGAAAAAAATTTTTGCCGTCGACGATATATTATTGATATATTGTATGCAATAAATTTTTATATTGATGATACAATTATGTGGGGATATTAAAAATTCAATTTGGGTGGGGATATGGCATGCTTGGGAAAGGGGGGGGGGGGGTTTATCCCCCCTCCTCTCATACGCCAATGGGTAGAACTAAAAATTAAAAATTTTTGACTTAAGGGAACGTGCAAAGTGAGTTTTTATTTACCTTTAATTTTCAAATTTGAACCAAAAATTTATATTTGTAATAAAACTGAAAACTTTTAAAATTTCTAAATTTAGTTTATGCACAAAAAATAAATGCTTTTTTGAAAAAGATTTTTTTATATTTAATTTTCAGGAATTTAAAAATTTTACGAAAAAAGCTTACTTTGCACGTGGCCTTTAATAGAATTAAGTGGTTTATATTTTATGATCTTTACATGTCTACCAATTACTAATATACTTTTTTTGCTCTACGAATTTCTTTTTATTAATTTGCAAATATAAGAATTAAAAAAAGGAACACAAATTAAAATTAAATAGTATATTTAATTTGTAAAATATCAAAATAAAATTTTCGGCGTCAAATTACTAATTGTATTTCATTTTATTGGTAGCTGAACTTATCATTAAGCCTAAGGGTTGGTAATTTAGGTTTATTCAATAGTCGACGAGGCGGACTGTAGCATTGAACTGTCACGTGATATGTTCCGATGCTCTTGACGGTAATTGGATGTTTGACGGTGCTAAAGTCAGTTGATGTGACCTTTGAATTTATTTTGCAAATTATATGGTATTATATGTAATAACATAATTAAAATTTTTTTTATTTCGTGTAAATTACATTTATATCGAATAAATAATATTTTTGGCCCAATTGACGTTCGAGATAAATGTGCCAAAGCCCTAACTTGTACGGCTGCTTCAAAGGGCCGTGAAAAGATGTTTTTTTTAGTAGGGATTCCTGTTCCTGCATGCACCGGTTAATTTAAAATTACGGAAATCGGTGCAGATTAGCAGTGTACCAGGTAAATAAGGATTTATACGCTCTGCTTTTGTCAGAGATGTAAACGCCTTAATCCGAGACAAAGTCATCGAGCGTAATTTCACTGCTCTTTATCAATGCCCTACAAGGATACAACATACAAATTCTTTTTGAAAACTAATAATTTATTTGTGGAATGGCCTGTAAGGTTTGCAAAACAAACATAACCTGAGGGCCTTCATAATGGGGTAAAAACAAAAAAAATATTTTTTTTTTCGACGTGCTTTATGTATTTCTAATTTTTAACCATAAATATGCAAGTGTTCTTGTTTTCATCTTGAAAGCTAAGGGCACGTGCAAAGTAAGTTTTATTTTCGTAAAATTTGGAAAATTTGAAAAAAAAATTTTTGAAATAAAAAGCAAATATTTAAAAAGTTGCCAAATTTAATATATGCACATAAAATGCTTTTTCTGAACTAAAAAAAATTTTCGAAAAAATATAAATTTTCAGAATTTCAGAATTTTACAAAAATAAAAACTCACTTTGCACAGCCCTAATGTAAAATAAAGGTTTTTCTTTCCTCGTGCAGCTATTTATAAAAAAAAGACAAAAAAAATTATGCTAGTTTGACAAAATCACACATTTTAGGTCAGCGTTTTTATGGTGGTTATTATATTTGGTTAAATACGATATTAGAACTTATACAGTACTTAAAAAAAACTCGTGGTATCTTTGTGTTACCTTCAAATCCTATCGGCTTACCCATCAACGCTCTTCCTCATTTAACTTCCAATGGATGGCTTCGCAATATTTAAATGATATTCATCGCACACGCCGGCGGCCTACTTGGCTTTGGCTTTTTGAAAAAAATCAATGGGTCTCATATTCAAATCCATTCAATTATATTAACCAGGTTGATTTAGTTGACTTTCTTACTATCAGCCAAGGGCGTCTGCCCTGTGTTTGCTATTTATGCAACTTGGCTAGATGGCATGCATACACCCTATCTTTGGGATAATTTCCGAGCTGAAAATGGGAAAACTAACTTTAAAATTCTTCAAGTTTACAAGTACTCCATCGGGGCCTACGATATAAATATCGTAGATGGCGCAATTTTTTTGATTGCCGGTCCATGCGACCAGGAAATCCTTTCCTCCGAGATGTTCAAATCGCATAGCTATATTTTTAACAAAAATTTGGTCATTATGTTATATATAGTAGATAAGAAAAGCCGATAAGTGGAAATTGTTTTTTTTATTTACCAAACAAATATAGGGTGGTTAAGTTTTTTTTGAAAATTTTTTTTTTTTATTAATATATTAATTATGCTGGCTTGCAGCAATTATTTTTCTCCAATCAATAATATGTTATATATAGTTTAAGTTTTTTTTTGAGGTTCAGGAAGAATATTAATAATGGCGCACAAACGTAAGGAAATGCTTAAAAGAGCCGTAAGTGCGTGCAGGTTATATAAACCGGCAGGTGCATAAGGCATTTTTAAACACCAACCCACTATTCAATTTCAAAAACTATGACAAAAGATTGATTTACCTTGGCCCAGCTTCAAGGCTACCATAAAAGAAATGAGCAAGATAAATACGTTATACATGTCGAAATTGAAAAAAAAAGTTTGATTTAATTATTTGGGCACAATCTCTCTGACTCTTATAGCCTCGGATGGCTTCACAAATATTTGGGTAATGTTGCATCAGTTCTTTTCACACATTTTATTTGTCGGACTGGTAACCTATAATCCATTAAATATAAATTTTAGCGAAAACGGAGTTGGCATACCTCTATATTTACCAAAGTTATCAACGTCCCAATTGCATTAATTAAGTGGAATTTAAGGCTTAAATCAATATTTATTGCCATGAGCCAAAGCCAGGAAGGAAGTCAAATCTGGTGCGGGCCTCCCTCTCCCGGCAGCCTTTTAATTTTTACTAGTTATTTTGAAAAAATAACATGGCCACCTCTTAATCTTTAAAGGTAACTGGGCATTGCTAGGTGCGCCACTAAGTCCCTATAAAAATGGCTGGGCAAATATGGGCATGCGTTTTAAAATAGCTTTAATCTCCTGACTATTACTCTAAAACGATCCTATGAAAAACTTGAGAGCCTTTTTTATCGTGACTGCATTGCTTTATATTAGGACTTAAAACGATATTATTGTCATCTTTTCGTATTTCGACTCACTGTGTATAAATTTTGTTGCTCAGATATATTAAAATATTTAATTATCGGTTTGCATGTAATTTTGGATCGGGCCGAAAATGTATTGGTTAGGCCGAACCTAGGGTTACAAGTTTAAATTTAAATGTGTTGAGCGTGTCGGGTCATAAATGGCCCTTCGGGTAATGTGCTAGAGTAATAAATCTGTAACACAAACGCTGCTAGATTGGGGTCCGTACGAACAACAATTTTAAGCCTACACAACCTAAAGGGCTTTAATCCGACCAAACCTAAAAAACCAATTTGGCCCAGCCGGGTTGAGATATCACGGCCTTTGACAGTCAATGCTACAGTGGCAGTCGCGCCATTGGTAGAAAATATTAATATTCTAGAAACTTTAGGTGTACATAACTCCTACAAAACGCTGGGGCGAAACGAACATAGTTTTGCAAAATCGATCTGTACCCACATTTAACATCAGAGATTTTGATTTGAATATTTAATCAAGCCTCATTATATTATCTAAATAAGGTAGTTAGATTATATCAATCACATTTTAAAATTATGAATCGTAATACAAAACTAGTGTAACTAACCATTTCGCCCCATATTCGGGAATAAAACATTGATGGGGCAAAATGAAAGTTGACATAATAAACATTGTGTTTTGATTATATGTAATTCCGATCAATTTTTACATATAATTGTTTTTATACATTGATTAATTTCAAATTACTTTCTAACATGGCATATAAAATATTTATCGTATATTAAACATAAAATGGCATTTGCTACATTTTGTGCATTAGATGCTTTTTTGAGAGTATCTCTTTAATCAACTTTAAAATGTCATTTTTACACACCCTTTTATTTGCTAATATAAAAATTTTAAAGGCTTTGTTATAAAAATTATTACGTGGGCCAAAGATTTCTAATTAGGGGTTGTAACTTAAGGGAAACGTGTTGGTAATGTAACCTTGATCCAATTGTCTTTAAAATTCCAATTGCCTTGATATAGATGTGGGATACAATATTATTCAAAATAATAAGTGCCTATCATTTTAAATAAAAAAACTGGATTTTTATTAGAGCATTTGACATGCTCTACAAAGTGCTTGAAAAAATCTAAAAACTCATACTTTTCCACTATGATACCCACACCCAGTGTGAAATTTGTAACGCAAATCAGTGGAACCTCTATAACTTCAAAAAATAAGTATGGACATTAGTTTTATACTGTTTTTAAAGAAAAATACGTGCTCTTTAGTTACACAGTTTTTAACAATTTTTTGAAAGTTATTAGTTAGCTACAGAGATCTAATCTGCCATCTTTGGAAATATTAAATCCGTTTACCGTTTTTCCAAATCAAACTTAGTTAGTCAGTTATAAACGATGTTAGAAACAAAAGTCAAAAGACCAAAAAAGATTCAAAATCAAAATCAAAAATAAAGTAAAATTTTATTTTTACATATTTACAATAGTTAAACTGTTAAATTCAAAATATAATATTTTCATTAATAATCGATAATATATTGTGTCGTATTTAAGTTTCGAAATATTTATTATCTAAATGCCGATGTAAGAGCTTGATTTATTAAAATTTATTTTCCGTTATTAAAAAAAGTTACAAGGGATATTTATATGCAAAAAATTTTTAAATTTTTTCTTATATTTTGATCTGTCAATTCGGTCAAATAAGGCCATATTTCATTATGAACGGATCTAAGAAACCAAAGAATGAAAACTCAGAAAAACGAAAAATATATATGAGATTAGGCCATCATGGGGATGCATTCTTTTATGTTTTCATAAAGTTCACGCAGAGGTTACATAACTCGAGATCGAGGAGCTCAAACTTACAAGAAAAAAAACAAAAAGATACGGAGTGAGCTCACTTAGTTTAATTAAAAAAACCTAACAAAAAGAGTCAGCTCTCTCACTGAACAATGTTAGCAAATGGCAAGCGAGTGAGCTCGCGTGAGTTTAAATGTAAACTCTAAGATATGAAAGAGAGTGAGAGGAGTGCTTAAATAATTTATTCAAATGCACTCGCAGAGGCTAAAATTTCATTGAGTTGGCCTTTTTTTGTTCCTGAGCTCAAGGCCCATTAGCAAGGATTGGAACTTATTGAAAAAAGCTGGTACTAAGTTCCGAGTTCTTAGGATAATTTTTGAAAGAGCTGGAACTAAGTTCTTGGAAGTACCGACGAGTTCCCAAATATCGGAACTCGAGTGCCATTTTTTTATTTTTATAATTAAACAATTACTAGACAGATAAAAAAGATATATTACACATTGCACATATAATTTATTGACGTTGCATATATAATTTACTAAACTATATAAAATGGAAACATTTATTTATCAAGCTTAAAATTCATTCCAACAAAAAGAATATCATTCAAAATATCATCCTTAAGTCGATTCCTTTGGGAATCTAAAATAAAGCTTAAATAGAAAAATAATCTTTCAACATTCACCTCGGTCAAGGGCACCGATACAACAATTAAAGCTAAGTTTCCTAGTAGCGGAAACTCAGCCTTGTTAGCTACCCACCAGCTTCTAATATTTTCATCCGCCTTAAACCTCGGTAAATTTTCGTATTTTAAAATTTCTATATCTAATTGCTCATATATTAGAGGGGCAGTTGAGTCATCGTGTTTATAAAATGTTTCTTCGTCTCTTAAGACATCCTCTAATAATGAAAATTGATCTGACATATTTCCAGAAGATTCTAAAATAATTTCTTCCTCGTGATTTACTGAATCATTTCTTTGAAGAGATAATGCTTTTGATTGAACTATTTTCAGAAACTTTTTGGCTTTTTCGCATTTATTATTATTTAATTTAAAGTAGAATCTTTTATCTAAAAACAGCCCACAATTGACTATGTCATTATCTAAAAGCTAGGATTCTCTTTGTTTAATAAAATGCAAAAGGGATAAAGAAAAGTCGGTTGAATGGGTCTTTAACACGGCTTTGCAGAAATAGTATTTTGTAAAAAAATTGCAGATGTCTAAAGTTTGTGCTTGAAGGTGTTTCGTTAAAATTGCGGCTGGGCCTAGTGTTTCGACTAATCTTTGAAACATATGCCTAATATCATTGGAAACTTCCAACTCATTTAAAATATTTTTGTGATTATCAAGAAACGGTAGTAGTTTGAGCAACCTTTCAAAGCAGGTGTAAGTCCAATTCCATCTCACCTGATGCATAAATATTGATTGAGGAAGATTTTGAGATTTTAACATTGCTGATAAAATAGGCCTTTTAAGCTTAGTAGCCAATTGTCTTGCTACCTTAATTGCCAAAATTATTTCAGGTGTGCTGACTAGAAATGAATTAACTGCTAATTGAACCACGTGTGCAGCACAGTTGAGATCAATGATGATTGATAAGTTGAAATCATATATTTCACAAACCTCGTAAGAATCCTCTATAAAATTTAAATCATCTTCATCTTGTAACATTCCTTCTAATGGGTCAAAGATATCATCTTCACTTGTTTCAAGCTCCATAAAATTCTTTATTCCAGCTTTCATATTACGGGCTGTGTCTGAAGTATCAATAATATTTGGGTTTTCATTATATTGTAATTTAAAACAGTTTTTTTAAGCCATTTGGAAATATTAACTGCATTATGCTGGTCATAGACCTCTTTGCATTCCAGCACTCGGACTTGAATTTTATCCATATGGATGTATTGGCAATTTATAGCTAAAAGTAAATTTATTTAAAAAAATTGGATAAAAAGTTTTACACTAAGTAGCCAAAATTAAATTTAACTTTTTAAAAGCTTTTTAAACATATTTTCTCTTTTCCTCATTATCTGATTAAACTTTATCTACTTTTTAAATGCATTGGCTAATTAATCTTGTTTTGTACTTAAATGAAAAAAATGTAAACAATGTTCATAAAAATGATTTTATTTAATTTTTAAAAGTTAATATCTAGGTTAGAAAATAAAAAACTGACTTGCCTTATAAAAATTAATAAAAACAAAATTATAAATATTTTAGAATTTTTAAATTAATACATTCTTAAAAAACTGGTTTTGGCTAATTTGTCTAAATTTATAGTTTGTATAACTTAATAATTTTGAAATTTAAAAATAATTAAATATTTATATTAAAATGTACAAAAGTTAAATGTGAAAATTAATTTACCATAGAAGGATCTGTTTGCAACACTTGCAAAATCAAATTTTATGCTTAGTATTTTATGTTTGATATCATCAATTAAAGTTGTTCGCATATATTTGGCCTTTTCTTCAACTTCATTTCTAACATTACTTGGATTAATCTGTTTAAAATTGGTTCCTGATGGGCTTGGTTTGTTTATGATTCTAATCATGGCATCATCTGAAAATAGTTCAAATGGTCTGCCATGAACAGTAACTCCACGCAATCTTCCATACATGGATGCACGGAGATATTAAAGATTTTTGTCTGCTTAAATTTGGTTTGAGTTGTAATTTTGGATTTTTCTTTTCTTTCTGTAACAGTTAAAAACTTTTCATATTCTGCTTTATGTACATACTTTACGTGTTTTTTAAGGTTGGAAGTAAATTTCTAAAAATATTAACTAGAATTAATTACCGTTATATAGGTTGTTTTATTTGACGACTTGCACAAAGAACATTGATATTGGTCATTAACAAGTTGAGGTTCATAAAATTTATAAATTCCGCTGAATTTCATGGTATGCCAGAATTTATTCAAAAACTTGAAAACTTAAAAATGCAGGAAAATTTATGAATGTATGAACAAAATGTTACGTTAACAAATATATAGAAGGCTTGTGTGCAATCAAATAATAATTTAAACAATAAATGAGGTTTTTTTATTCAAATTTTATATATTTTTTGAAAAATATTAATTTTAATGCGTTTTTACAATTAAAAAAGTTTGAATTTTAGGTATTTGAAATAAATCGCGAAGGAACTCGAGCGGAACTCGAGTTCCACGAGTTCCAGTACCCTGGTACTTAGTTCCGATTTCCATTTCAAAAAAAAGACGAATTCTTCGAGTTCCGAGTTCCGAGTTCTGGAACTAGTTCCAATCCTTGCCCATTAGCCATTTAATCGATGCTAATGTGTTTGAATGGGAAAAAATTAATATTGCATTTTATTATGCATTTGATTTTTGGTTTGTATTGACTTTTAAGTTTGTTAAAATTTAATTTTTTAAAATAAAATTATTTGACACTAAATTTTTTTTTAAATTTTTGCATAAGTTGACATTTTTTAAAATTTTTTTGGTCAGTCTGGCATATTGACGATTTTGATTAAATAAAATTGCTTAGTGCAAAAGTAAAGTCACCAAAATGTCGCAAAATCTTATAAAATCAATTTTTAATTAAGCAAACGAATTTTTATTGATATTTTTGGATCAGTTGGGTTTATTGGACAATTTTACAGGTGTACGTAATAAATTTTCACTCTTCAAAATAAATGTCACCAAAATGTCGCAAAACCATTTTTTTATCAAGCAAACAAATTTTTATTGATATTTTTGAGTCCTGGGGTCATTATACAATTGTATTCAATAGGTTTTCTTATATAGAATGAAATAAAATACTAGCATGCTCTTTAAACAATTGAATTAACTTAAACACTACC
The DNA here is from genome assembly GCA_030555515.1 of Acutogordius australiensis. Taxonomy (NCBI): domain Eukaryota; kingdom Metazoa; phylum Nematomorpha; class Gordioida; order Gordea; family Gordiidae; genus Acutogordius; species Acutogordius australiensis. The sequence goes on along the minus strand of CM060245.1, from coordinate 33,923,686 downwards.
TGTAAAAATATGCTATCAGATAATAATTTTTTAAGTAACTAAATTTTTGATTTCGCAAATCAAATTAATGACGATAATTAGCTTAGAAAGGCCGGACTAATGCTAGCCTATTCAAATAGGGTCCGGCCCGAATTTTCAATCCGGTCAGGAATTTTATTTTTGCCTAGCCCGATATTATAAGGGCCGATAATTTTATATTATATAAGTTTTAAATTTTTTGCTATAATATTAATCAAGTACAATGTGTCAAATACTCTGGGGCTCGAAGCACACCCCTTATATAGTTCCCGCCCTAGGAATTTCTGGGTGGGCGACCCACCGTTACATGCCCGGGTCGAACTTAAAATCAAAAACAGGCGTTTTTGGGTCGTTTGATCATAATTAAATGCCCTGATTTAAAACCTAAAAAGGAGTCAAATATTGGGTCTTATAACAAGCCGGATATAAACATAAAAATTTTTCACTTCCGCTATTCTATCGGCTGTTATAGGCATTTATATGCATAAAACACCATTTTAATCTTGTTTTTTCAGATATTAATGGAAACATCTAATTTTAGGAAGCTATTTTATATTATTCTAATTAAAATTTACAAAAGAACATTAATATTTTAGCCCAGCCCCCTCCCCCTTCCGTTTGAGATGATCGATTTAACAACACTTTGGTCTTGATTTAATTTAAAAATATTCCATTTTTTTATTAAAATTCTACATGGATGAAAATTGAAAAGTGGCCCCTTGTCCACATCCAACCTTGACATCTCCCTTTTTTGGGTTTTAAAAAAATAAACTGAACAAAAATTAGCTATTATTCCTTAAGTGCTGACTTATAATTTTGTTATTCTTTTTTGGAAACAACAATATATTTATATAGGTATATTAATTTTATTGTTTTTACATATAAAATACATTTGCATATACAAAAACTTGACCATAAATAAATAATTATATTTTCATAAATCCTTCTAAGCTCTATACTTCATCAGTTCAGACACCGTGTCTAATCCGAGACTGTTTCGGTCGATTGTTATCAATCTTCCACTGCTACTAAAAACCCGCTCGCTTTCAGCTGAAGAGTCAAAATTGATTTAGCAATTATTGAGATTCTAGGGTGAAGGTTTTTGTTCTGGGACCACCAGAGCAAAGGGTCTTCTCTATTACTAATTTGAGTTACACCTTCTTTTGTAATTGTATGTTTGGGTGAAAAATGTATGCCACATTTTTGAAAATTATAAAATAATTCAAATAAAAGCCTAACGTTGCATTATTTGTTTCCTTTGATCAAAGTTCGTCTGGCAATAATTTGCCCTTGCCCCCTTTTATTATTTCAAAATTATAAACATACATGATATTTATATATGGACGGGCAGGTCTATTCGGTATAAAATGAACTCGTTTAAAATGACCTTTTACACGAGTTAATTTTACACCGAATAAACTTCTACACGAGTTCATTTTATACCAAATAGTAAAAACGCTTTGCAACATATGTATTATATTTAAATGATAGTTTTCTTATGTAAAATTTTATGAAGATTTCAAATATGTTATTCAATTTTGTCTAACTCTTGTAGTTTTTAAATGAATGCGATTTTAAAATTTTAATAACTATATAAATTAGCATATATGAATTTTTACAAATTTATTGATTATAATCCAATATAACATTATACAACGAATTTTATTATCTCATTCGCGAAATTACATTCTCTATCTTATAATTTCTGTTAAAATATAGATAAAAAATAGCCCAAATGTTATTTCGGAATTTGTATTAAATAGATGAATTGTGAATATTTAATTAACTCGTGTTGCTGAAATGCTAGAATTCGTCTCTCCAGCCCATGCGTGCCCTGGTTCTATTCCCTGAGGATACATTTTTTGTAATATTTTTTTAATACATCCAAATGTTGCCTGACTTAGTTTAAATATTAGCAGTTCCTATGTTATTTTGAACACTCTAATGTTGTTATATTTTATTCCTGGAGCTGCCTGCACTTTTAATTTATTATATGACCCATAACATTACGATATTGATATACATGGAAAAATAAAATAAATTGCAAAAATGATTAAATTTTATATATTTTAGACTTAAAGGGGCTAAATCCCTTTTTTTAAAAACAACCAAAAAAATCATACTCATCGCAGTTGGAGTAGGATCTTTATTTTTAAAGTTAATTAAAAAAATTCTTAAATGAGTGAAATTAATATTAACATCTTAATTATAAATTAATATAGAAATTTCGGAATTATTATTAATGAGAAGTATGTGGCTCACCTTTTATTAAATTAACATAAAAAGCGCCTAAATCTACTTGTTGAACATATACAAAGTTTCCTAGAAGAGGATCCATCAGAACTCGGCCCAAAAAGATTAGTTGGGTAATTGTGGGATACATTGTTATTTCGGGACATACTTCTGTCCTGTTGGGGATGAAGTACGTGACTATAAAAATATGACCCGCTTTCGTCCTTCACCCAAATTTAATTCATTGTCAGCCTCACGACGGAACATACGCCGGAAGTATGTGCATCGTAATTTGGAACATGTATTAGACTCTTTTTTTATCCCGTATACTTTAACGCCTGCTGTGCCGTCTTTTATTTAATGATATTCATTCTTTTTTTTGTCATGAAAACGGCTCTACGACCTAAGTTCCCGTCGGGCAAACCTTACCTTTGTTACCTATCCGACCCCAATTAAGGTCATGACATGTAATTGTCGCACGGCACCAAACCAAGTTACTCCATTCGACGATACCAAACCCTGCCCAAAAATAACTTTTGAGAGGTCTAAAAAATCGAATTTTTCCCATTGCGCTATTAATCAGGTGAGGGATTTTAATAGACAAGCACAAATCGTTTGTCATCTCGTCCATTTACCTAAACATTATAGTCTCGTACCCATATATGTCCTATTTACTGTCCGTTGTAACCAGATAATTAATATATAAACGTGCGAGACCATCGGATATTTGCTACACTTGTGTTTCACGAGTGTAAATAACCTGTACCTTTACACCTTAATCTTTGCCAATCATCGTTTTCTACGCAGCGCAGGTGAGGCCTGATTCAAGTATAATTTATGGCTACCCACCTAATTGACTAAACCTGTGGGGATTAATATATTAAAGAATGAAAAATAGACTTATCGTAACGGACATGATTCCTTAAACATTTGCACTTATTTGTCTGGGTCAGGTATTGGCCTAATACTTATGAGAGCTAAAAGGTTGTTGAGCGACCGCTTCTTTCAAAAGGTGATGTGTTCAATCACAAGAGGAAGAACAATGCTAACAGGCATTGAGGAACAATTAAATATGACGGGCAGAAATACAAACATTAAAAACAAACAAATATCTTCTCCCATAACTTTTTCAAATAAAAATTCTCTTAGTTTTAAGAGGATTAAATGGTCTAAGGGGCTGTCTGACGGTATAACAAAATTTTGCACTTAGGTGAGAGTTTAAGGCCGGCCCACCTTGAGCGCATGTAAACTTGGTAATTAGCTGGATGGCCGACCGCTATCGAATTCCTCGTTTATTTAAAAGCCTGGGTTTGAGAACCTAGGTCACCGGCGTGTAGTTAAATCTTTTTCGACTCTACGGATTGACGTATATTCTAAAGAGGCAAAGCCCTGAGATGTAAGCCGTCCCTCCTTATGGAAAAGGGATAGGAGAAAACGACATTACCAATGATAACACTGGACAACAAAATTTGGACGACCCTAAGCACCATTTGTGGCAACTATGGTTTTTGGTCAGGACTTTGGCGCTGATCACGAATATGAAATTAGAATTTTAGCAAATGCCTCAGATTTTTAGTTATTCGGTGTCAAAGTTAAGATTTTTTAATATATTTAGAAAACGTAAACATTCATTATTAACGTAAGGCGTTTAAATTTTTTATAATATATAATTTTTTTTATTTTCATTTTTATAAAATTAGTGGTTTTCTTCATAAAATCTATTTTTTGATACTAAATAACTCAAAAGTAAATTCCTAATAATGTTAGGTAAAAATCTTTTTTAGATATGTTTTTTTATTGAGAATCTGAATATGCTAATAGATTTTTTGGAAAATTAATAGTTTAGAAATTTTGTGAATTTTTTTCTGAACTTTGGACGCGGTTAAAAAAAACTTGGAGGCATTGGAAAAATAACTAAACCCGGGATGGTTATCGTAATAAGATTCTCTACTAAAAATTGTTTATGTTAATTTGTTTGTTGTCCAGTGTAAATATAAAGAAACCTAAATTATAAATAAAGCTAACTTAATGCATTTGGGGTTAAAACTAAACCTCGTTGATAATAAAGCTAATAAATTTGGTCGGCAGCATGATAGATATAAAATTTATTTCCTATGCAATCATAAAAAAAAATATTTGAACTTCTTTTTTAAAAAATTTATAAAACTCTATTGTTTTAGTTTAGTATTACGGGAAAACTATATGAGCGCTTCATTTCCTATTACAGGGTTAAAATGAGATTGGGCGCTTCATTTCCGATAGTAGGGTTTTAAAAATTAGATTAGACGTCTTTTCCATTTATTTCTTCATATATGGGCGCCATGACCGTTAAGATATTTGAGTTTTTTAACCCAAACACTAAAGATATTAATACTGTCGAAAGATATTATATTAAGATTTGCTCGCCCTTCGGCCGAACAGGGTTCTCACCTTAGGCATATCGTATAGCAGCTTCAAAGTGATTGTACAAGTGTATATTTCTAAAAAGCGGGCTGTCCACGGTTTCGTACTCAAACCTTCCGAGCTTAAGACTAAGAAGTTTGAGGCAAAGTAATCTGACTATATATAGAGCCGTGCCCTATTTTGTATATTTTTTTTCATTTAAAAAATTTAAATTTTTGAAATTTGTTTAGTTTGCTGAACCATTGGTGATTCATCCGCTTCCATTATTACATAATTTTTTAGTGGTGCCTATGAGGTTTATCCAGCAAATTACTAGAAAACTTTTAAAATTGTAGATTAAGTATTAGCAAAAATGGGATTCCTTAAAACTTTGTATAAATGAAACCTAATAGTAATTTGAATTTTTAAATTAAATTAAACATTCCTTGCTTACGAACTCACAATTTAGAGTTTAATTGTAATTTAAGCTATTTTATCAAGTTTTTCTATGATACAGAATATTTTGCGTTACTTAAATGCAACACGATGTATTATAAATTTATAATAAAAATGTTATTTGAAGTTTGAATTTAACATTTTAACTATTGTGAATGTGCAAAAAATAATAATTTATTATATTGTTTTTGCATTTTTTTTTGACATTTTTTCTAAAATATTCAAAATCTATAGCTGACTAACTTGATTAGAAAAAACGGTAAACGGATTTGAATCCCAAAAATGGCAGGTTTGATATCCGTAGTTAGCTCATAACTTAAAGATTTGTTGACCTGTGTAATTAATAATGAAACCCTTAAAATGTCCAAGCTATGGTAGTTGATGGTTAAATCATAAAATATTTGTAATTTTCTCTCCATTTCCAAATTCTAGGTTACAGTGTATGTAAAAAATTATTATTTGTTTTGACTAAAGATAATAAAATCATATTACGAGTATTTTAGATACTGTTTTTTCAAATCCGGAGTGGTTACAAGGGGAACCGTAGCAATGCTAAGGGGCTTCAAGCAATTTTTATTTCCATAACTAGCGTTTTTAAGCTGAAATATGAAAAAAGTATGTATTCTTGAGATGGCATGGCGAGGCGCTAGTTAATAACGGAACCGCCCCGATCGGGTAATAACACTGGACAACAACAAAAAACAACATCAACGATTTTTTGAGGTTTGTAGAAAATCTTCTTGCGATAACGATCCCGGGTTTAGTTATTTTCCAATGCCACCAATTTTTTAACTGCGTGCAAAGTTTAGAAAAAAATTCACAAAATTTCTTTAACTATAATTTTCCAAAAAATCTATTGGCATATTCAGATTCCTTATAAAAAACATATCTAAAAAAGATTATTACCTAAAATTATTAGAATTTACTTTCAAGTTATTTTGAAAAAACCGATTTTGTGACGAAAACCACTAATTATATGAAAATAAAAAAAACAAAAAAAAATCAAATATGTTGAAAAAATTTGAACCCCTTACGTTAATAATAAATGTTTTCGATATCTAAATATATTTTCAAACTTTTGTTATTAGCCATAGGTTTTATGATATAGAAGCTTAAAATACCCCAAAAATTAAAAAATCTCAACTTTGACACCGAATAACTAAATGAGGCATTGGTTAATTCTAATTTCATATTCGTGATCAGCGCCAAAAACTTGACCAAAAACCATAGTTGCCATGATTGAGGTTTAAGGTCGTCCAAATTTTGTTGTCCAGTGTATTTATTTCAAAACCAAATAAAGTAGTCTTGCTTAAATTGAGCCCCTTTTTTATAAAGAAAGAACTCAGTGTTTGGACCTTTGTGTGAAATTTAAAACTAAGGTAGTCAGTCACACAAGCCTTGGGTACGCCCTTAATATTATCTGTGAATGCTTAATGGACAATCGGTTTCATTTTTGATTCTAAATATTTACTTTGTATATTGAAAAACTTAAGCCCATCTGTGCCCCTTCCCCCCCTTCCCTGATTGGTTTGATCGAATTAAACGGTGAGAAAGACCTTAGAGCAGCGATCGTGATTAGATTGAAAAATTTTGAAATTTGCTTTTGTGCCCATAATGAAAAATAAATAAGGCAAATGCAATCATTGAACTGCAGGCTCTACGCTATCAAAAGGTGTAATTCCAGTTTGCTGTGCCGTATAAGAATTTTATGGCCTGGGCAAAGATTCACTATTAGGAAATCTAAAACGCAGGTATAAAGCATTAACATAGGCTAGCAGTTCTTCCTTACGCAAAGGCAAGATCATACTTGGCTTTTATCAAAGCGCCTAAATAAACACCAAACGCTTAAGAGGCACACCTAATAATTCAGTTTCCCAAAACGCGCTAATGTTTAATCAACTAGTAATTCCCCAGCTAACCAACAAGCATTGCTTTGGGTTACTGCGTTTGTGGAGAGTCGACTCTGGGAAATTACTAAATAATAGGACCAATGTAAGAGTTCAAGCACTTAACCCCTTTTTTCCTCTCTTTTTTCTTTCTTTTTCTTCTCTCCTCCCCCCCCTCCCCTCCCTCCCCCCAATTTTATTTTTTATTTTTTTTTTTTAAAAAAAAAATTTTTAAAAATTTTAATATTTTTTTTTTTGGGAAGGAAAATTTTTTTTATTTATAATTAATTTAAAAAAAATAAAAATTTTTTTAAAATTTTTTTTTTTATTTAAAAAATTATATTTATTTTAAAAAAACCCCCTCTTTTACCCCTTTATAAAATAATAATTTTTTTTTAAAAAAAAAAAAAAATTTTAAATAAAAATTGGCCCCACCCTTTCTGAATTGGCGGAATTTTTTGGGGAAAAAATAATACACCCCCCCAAAATAAAAAAAAACCAACATAAATCAATTTAAATTTGTTGTTAAAATATCATCCCATACAAAAGTTATCATTGCAAATATTTTTAAAGAAAAAAATAAATTTTTAATTTTTATAATTTTTAAATTTTAATTTTTAAAAGCAAAGTCTGGATGCGCCCTTACAAAATTAAAAAAAAATTATTTTTAATGAATTTTGAACCCTTCTTTAAAATAGCTTATAATCCTCAATAGATTTATTTCATAACTCTACTAACGTTTTTATGCATTAGGCTGTTTTTCAGGTATATTTAATAATTTTTTCATATTTTAATAATGGATTCTGAACTGAACGCGTCTTAATGAGTTTTAGGGCTAATTTAACTCAAACACAACACAAACTAAAGGGGAAAAATACCCATTTGACTTATACACTTGATTTTTAATTAATCAATAATTTTTTTTTAGGCACTGTGCAAATTGAATTTTTATTTTCGTAAAATTTTTATATTTTTAAAAATTTTATTATGTAAATGAACAAATTTCTTTTAAGTTGCCAAATTTATTTAGGCGCGTTCAAACTCATTTTATTTTTTTAAAATTTTAAAAATTTTATATTTTTTAAAATTTAATTTTCTTTTAAGATTTTTTTAAATTTTTTCTCTGAAAAACTATATTAATGCTAATAACCAAATTGGCAACTTTTTGTAAAAAAGCGTTTAACGTCAAAAGGTAAAAATTTTAAAATTTACAAAATTTTTTCCTTATGACGTTAAAAGCTTTTATAAAAAAAAGTCACCAATTTTTGTTATTTGCATTTAAATAGTTTTTCTAAAAAAAGTTTCAAAACAAATTTTGAAAAAAAAAATTTAAAAATTTAAAAATTATAATTTAAAATTTTTTAAAGAAATGAAACGAGTCTGAACGCGCCCTTATACAGTAAAATAATTTTTCTAAAAAAATTTTGTAAAAAATAAATTTTTAATATTGTAGATTTTTTAAAATTTTGCAAAATAAAAATTCACTTTGTACTTCGCCTAAAGTTAGTTTAATGATAGAGGGCTTCTATATATTTATTTTTACGGAAAAATTCTAAAAATTTAAAATTTTAAAAATTTTTAAAAACTTTCTGTCACAAATAATAAAATTTGGCGATTCTTTAAAAAATATATGTCAAGCTACTTATACAATTAGTTTTTCTTTCGTGGAATTTGTAAAATTTGAAGAAATTTTATTGAACAAAACGCGAGTTTAAAAAATTGACAAATTTATTTTATTTACAAAATGCCTTATATGAAATAGATTAGTTTTTACAAAATTATATAAAGTTTTTTTTATAATTTTAGGATATTTATAAAAGTAAAAACTGAATGGATAAAAAAAAATTCACAAAATTTTTAAAACTGAATGAAATCTAAAAACGTGACCTATATGCCTGATAAAAAACAATTTAGTACAAGGTTTTTGCTAAAGGCTGAAATGATATTAAGTTAGCTAGGGCACGTGCAAAGTGAGTTTTTATAAACGTAAAATTTTCAAAATTTTGAACATTTTTATATTGTAATAAAAAGCAAAATTTTAACAAGTTGCCAAATTTTGTTTTTAAAATGCAAAAAAAAATTTTTTTTTAATTTTGAAAAAAAAATAAATAAAAATAATATTTCTAGAATTTCCAGATTTTAGTTTTACAAGAATAAAAACTCATTTTAAACGTGCTTTAAGACACGTATGTTGTAGCTAAAATTTCATTTACAATATATGATAGATATATTTAAGGATTTTTTAAGCGTTCGTTTGAACAACGACCTTCATGTTAACATAATATTAAAGTATTTTATAAGTTACAATTTTTTTTTTGGTGTTTTACTTGTCAAAAAAAACATAAAATTCTACATCCGTCTTGAAACGGCTTTTCATATGGTTTGAAAAAGAGTCAGAAAATGTGAAAATTATTTTTTGAGAATAAATTATTAACATTTGGTATGCGTTCAGCCATTTCGATAACTATACTATATTCATGTCTTTATGGCTTTGAAGGAGCAGGTATGCTCAAAATTTAATATATTTATAACATTTACACAGGTGATTCAATGATCTGGTCAATTTTAATAGAGACTTGTATTTTGAGTTTGCATTCAATACAAAAGGGGAAAGGAATAGGGTGACTGAAGCGATTTTGAAAAAAGAATAATTGGTAATTCAGATTTTCAAACTTTATCCTTTTTTTTTTGAAAATTTATAAAAATTCAGAAATTTCAAAAATTCTTAAACTTTCACCTTTTTTTTTCAAAATTTGTTTTAAAAGACCATTAATAAAGATTGGAGATATTTGTTACAATGTGTTTAATTAAAAAAAAATTTTTTTTTTGAAAAAAACTTAATGAAGTCTGAATGCGCCCTTATTAAAATAAATATAAAGGGTTTTAATAATTATGAGAGATGACTCATTAAAGGGTCTTAATATTTAAGGGAAAAGCCGTCCCCGCCCGTCAGCTGATTCCTCGTATTGGCCTCGAAGCAAACAGTGTTCGGCAAATGGCAATAATAATAAAGGCAATAACTTTAGTGATGTTTGTAATTGTGGGAGACGACAATCACCAATTAATATTGTACCCGAACAGACTGCATACAACGCGGAGCTGACGCCGATAAGACTCGATTTTGAGGGCACAGCCAGAATTCAGATGAGGAATACGGGACAAACAAGTTTGTATTAATATCAAAATTTTAAGCCCTTAACTCTAACCCTTCTAAATAGCCCATAACTTGTATAACTTAAACTTAAAGTAGCAATCAAAATCAAATTTATTAAACCCTAAGAACAAATTCTTACTAAAAACGCGAGGTTCGGGCATTATTGTGTTTTCGCATTATAATTTGTCGTAATGGTTAAGCATTGGTTCTAAAATTTCTCGTTTATATTATCATTAACCAAAAAAAAACACGTAATTGGTGCCAAAACTGAATATTTGCATGCTTCAAAATGACAAAAAAATTAAAACTATCTGTTGCCAAAAATGAAAGTGAAAATCAGTCAAAGACCATATGGCGGTGTCAAAATATGTAAAATTAGTTAGGCTAAAGCCTTTAAAAATTAGAATATAATGCCAAAATTCCTATAAAACAAATATTTTTATATTTAAGGAGGGGTCCATTTGTTGGTGTTGTTTAGATGCCACACTCGCTAAAAGTTGTTAGTAAGATTAATGAAGACGGAGGGGTCCGTTTAAAGGGCATAAAAATTAAAATTTTTCGTAAAATTTTTAGAAAAAGTATTTTAAAAGCGATTAGGATTTTGCTACGGTTTATTTAGAAGGAGTAATAACACTTTCAAAGATTCCAAAAATCTTTCAAAAAAATTAAATACTTTTGCGAGCCTAAATAAAATACCTTAGGTTTTTGAACTATATATTAGTATGTTATAAATACCCCTAGCAGAGCCGACAAAATAATTTTAAAAATTTGTCGGCGTATTTAATTCAATAATATGTGTTTTACATCAATTAACCAACAAGTCTAATGCACGTCTAATACTTCATAATAATCGACCAACTTCTATCTTTTTCTGCGTTTTTGCGTTTCATACCAAATTTCTGCGTTTGTGTTTTATTTAGAATTTTTTACGCGTTTTTTGAGTTTCATACTATTTTTTTTAATATTAAACTTAAATGAGTTAGGCGAAACAAAAAATTCAGACTTATCTAGAAAATATACCTTTTTTTCCATTCAACAAAGTTCATTTGGTTTTTGATTACGAAAACGGTTCACTCCCAGTCATCACGGGCGGGCCCTTACCAGGTCCTTACAGAACCATGGAAATCCACTACACTTGGGGACAAAGCGATGGGACTGGTTCGGAGCATGCCATCGATAGCCGGACATACGAATTGGAATTGCAAATGGTCAATGTTAAGTCCGAATATTTCAATCAACAAACCGGATTTGATGGCGACGCTGCAGTTAAAGATCCTGAAGGTATGTAACCCGCTCTCATGTCCTTAGGAGAATAAATCTTTTTTTAAAAAAAAATTTAAAAATTATTTGATATTGATTTATTAAATTTCTAAAATTATTACAGGTATTTATTAAGCTTAAAAAATTCACTTAATTTAAGTTGCCAAAGCTTTTTAATGGGAAATATAATAAAAAATATCAAAACTTCTGAGTTTTAGACATGTATCAATCAACACTTTTCCTTTGTAAGTTTTTGAGGAAATTCAGAAAAATGAAATTTTTTCTAGGTTTGCACAAACATTTTTATTTTTAATTTGAGTAGAGAGCACTCTGTTAGAGACCAGGGATGGGCAAGTAATGATTACTTGTAATTAAATTACAATTACTAATTAGTCTCATAGTAATTAGTAATTAGTAATCAATTACATTTTTTATAAAGTAATTGTAATGGTAATTAATTACATTTTTTAGTAAAGTAGTTGTAATGATAATGATTACTTTTTCAAAGTAATCATTATATTGAAGTATATCATTCCATTTGAATTTATTAATATGCTTAAAGATTGTATATAGATATTAAGAGAAACCTGCTTTTGTTTTCACTTGCATTAGTTTGTTTTAAAAGTTATATTTTTTAAATTGTATCGACACGTTTAACACTTACCTAATTTAAAATTTTGTAAAAACCTTGTCTCAAAAATGATTTCTAGTTTTGAAAATAGGTTTGAAGACCATCTTACTATGTCGGTAAATTCCAATTTTGCATTATAAGCATCAATGTCTCATCCATTTTTTAAATTAGACTGGGTAGAGGGCAGGGAGAACAAAGAAAACTTAAAATCGTTATTGATATTAGAAGCAAAAAAAATGAAAAAAATTGACATATCTTCAAGTCAAAATGTTTCTAAAAATCAAAGTTTATTCAGGATTAAAAATTTACCTAAATCAAAATTAAATCTCTACGATGAGGCAAAATTAGAGGTTCTAAAATATTTAAATGATAATAGTGAAAAGCTACCAATGTTAGAAAATTACCCAACAATTAAAAAGATTTTTTTTAAGTATAACACGATATTAGGCTCATCAGCCTCAGTCGAAAGATTATTCAGTCTTGTCACTTTATTAAATAAATTTAATAGAAACAGATTGTCCAATGAGTTGTTTGAGAAATTAATTGTTTTAAAAAGTAAATATTAATACGAAACCGGCTATAAGGATTTAGTAACTAATCAAACTTTCTTCCACTAACTCAAATATATTTTTAATTGTATAATTTAGCATTTATATCCAAAATAAATGAATCTTTTTACATATTGTCTATATAATAAGTGTTTTTATTTTTGTGTATTATTATTTTCGTGTTTTCTAATTTTATATATAAAAATTTTTGAAAAAGTAATTGTACTTGTAATTAGTAATTAATTACTTGAAAATTTATGTAATTGTAATTGATTGTAATTAAGTACTTTTTTTAAAACAGTAATGGTAATTAGTAATTAATTACATTTTTTTCTAAAGTAGTTGTAATGATAATGATTACTTTTAAAAAGTAATTGTGCCCATCCCTGTTAGAGACCTACATAAGTCTAAACTTGATTTTTAATTAACAAAATAAAAAATTTAAGGAATACAAAAAAAACGTATATTAACCCTTTCGGGCCCAGTCCATGTTCCGACCGACCATCAGAAAAATTATTTTTTTGTCAATTACATATATTTAGCATATAATAAAATATATTTAATGATTTTTAAAAATTTTTTTTCAAAAAGACAAAAAATACGACATGATTCCATATGGCATCAATGAGCGTTAAAGGATACATACATTTAAAATATATATTTATATTTATGAAATACAAAATAACAATTTCTTTCAGGTACTAAACATAATGCCACTTTGCATTTTAAACATATTGTTCTTGAATAAGATTTGATGCAATATTTACACCTATGCCGCGAGGACACTGCTGACGGAAAGTGTCCGGTCTCATCACAACGTATGGCAGGTATTGGAATAGAGGTATTTATGCCTTCTACGAGGCATTTGATGGCCTGCCCCTTGCAGGTTTACCTGCCATCATTAGGTCCTTAGCAACCTGCGCCTTAAAAGTCATTGAAGAAATATGTTTGTTTATACCTTGTTTTGCAAGATCTTTCCTGTATAAAAGCCAAGCATTTACTATGCATGAATCCAATAAATGAAAGATTATGCGTAGGTAATAGCGTTCCCATTTAATATCTGTTCTATACAATTCAACCAACATATCGTGAAGGTCGTCACCTCCCATGCCAATATTATTACTAATTGTTATGTTTGTATATTTCTTTTCCCTATTTGACCATCTTTGAATCATAGTAGTGGGGTGTACTGTGGATATGGTGGAAATAAGATTTATTGGTTTATTATCTAACCATTTACAAATTAAAGTGTCCTTATTTACTTCTAATTTATGATCATATGATCCGCGGCCAATTTTTTTCAGTTGTTGATCGGTTTTCAATTGGCATTGAGCCATTCTATTAGATCTGATTGTACCAGTCATGAAATATCCTTTCTTTTTAAGTTCTAGTGATAATTTGTAAAAAGTAAAAAAAAATTATCCATAAATAGCTGATAGGTTTTATTAGATGGAACATCTTTGAATAATTGGAGCACGATATCTCGGCTATTGTTTGCTTTCCCAATTAGATTTCATAATTATATAAAAATCCGGATGATCCACATAAACTAGAAAGTTTGACACTCCATTTATGAAGCATAGATTTCAAATATTGCCTTATTATTTCACACCCTCTTTTAAAAGGTATCCTCATTTCGTCAATTGATAAGCATTTTTCAAACAAAACTTTTTAAAATTATTGACTATTTTATTGATAAATGCTCTTATTATCATCAACAAACCTTCTAAAATATTTAAGAGGTGTGCTATCATAATTTGGAGGTATTATTATTTTCTCAAATTGCAAATTACCTGATATAAGAGACAATAAATTATTTGGAATTAGATACTTGGTTCTCCATGTTACTTCATTAAAAATGCCATTTTCTACATTTTCTTCTGTTTCCATTTCAATATCAAGACACAAATTGTGTTTATTTGGCTTTGAAGCAAGCAAACCAAGGGGCATTTCTTCATCATCTGTTTCAATACCACCATCAGATAGGTCACCCTCTGGTATTATTTAATCCATTGATGTAATTCAAATTTGAAGGAAACAGCTGTAATTCAAATATGGGTATAGATTGAAAAAGATATCATATGATTTATGAACATATGATTTATTCATATGAGCAATATTTAGCCCAATAAACTTTTAAATTTTATAAAAATGACCATTAAAGTTAATGAATCCATAAGGACTCACAGGGCGCGAAAGGGTTAAAGTAGTAATAAGGGTATATATATCGTATTTCCAATGGTCATAGTAGTCGAATAATTACCGATTTGAATTTCAAAGCCTTGTTCGACTCGACTTCATCTAAATTAGTTCAGTACGAAATGTTAAATGCAAAATAAGTAATTTTGATGAAATATGGGATTTTGGTGGCAGTTATTTTAACTTTCTTAGATTAATACTAATAAAGTTTCCATCCTAAAAAATGTATAGATCTTTTTAATTATCTTTATTTTGTTGTTTAGTTTTTGAAGTACCGGGTGAACCTAAGAAAATATAATATTATTTAGGTTTAGCCATCTTATCGGCCTTGCTTACCATCGGTCCCACTGTGAATGATAATTGGACGATCGTAACCAATAACTTGAAGAACGTTGCCTATAACGGGGAAACGTTTAATTTACCGCCCGTTAATGTCAACCAAATGAGAACCGCACTTCCATGGGATACGACTAATTACTACACGTAAATTTAGTGATTTATTCCAACTGCCAAGTTATGTTATGCCACATTTAATTTATGCACATAAAATGCTTTTTCTGAAAAAAAATTTTTTTTGAAAACTTTTTGAAAAAAAAATAAATTCTTAAAATTTTCAGAATTTTCAAAATTTTACGAAAATAAAAACTCACTTTGAACGTGCCCTTAGCTATAAAATAATTTTCCTGAAATAAAATTAAAAAAAAAAAAATAAAACTTGTATAAAATTTTTGATATTTCAAATTTTTAAAAATCCTCTATATGAGTGAAGGCTAAACGCGCCCCTAAAAGGTCTTCTTATCCCAAGAGTTGTAAAAATTTAAGAGCGATCTGCGGATTTTTATAAAAAGCTATTTTTAAGCTCTCTCCAACAAAAAATAATAAAAAATTATATATAATTTTTGAGGGCTAAGCGATTCACAGGACAATAATCTGTTGTGGGTAGGGCATCAAGTTTAATACTTTGTGGCATATCCATGTCATTTCAATTGCTTATCGCCCAACACTTGCATATCGCCCAAAGGTAATTAATCTATTGCCCTAAGTTTATTGCTTCACAACAAACACATGATGGGAATAAACTTTTCTCACGAGGATTCATAAGCGTTTTTTGTAGCAAAGTTGTATTCCAAAATACTGGGTAGAGTTAATAAAACTAAAAAACACTGTGTTATTTATAAATACATGGTATTAAACCTAGCTGTTTCAATAATTCCAGCAATATAATATTAGGAGGCTGTTAAGGTGGTATTAAAAAACATTGTGACACAGTATGATCTAAGCCGGCTGAAATGTTGCCAGTCAAATAATGGCAATATGATACAATTTTATATAGATATTGCGCACTGGAACATATTATTTATGAAATAGTTACCCCGGATCTTTAACCGCACCCCCGTGCAATGAAGCCGTGATATGGATCGTGTTTAGTCAAATAGGCCAACTTTCAGCCGACCAGATTCAGGCATTTAGGGATCTCAAAGCCAATCGTCAGGAAGAGTCAGCCGATCGGGCATTGGGTGATAATTTCAGGCCGTGGCAAAACGTAAATGAGCGGACCGTGTGTCAGTCATTTGAATCCATTTGTTGAAGATTAATTTTTGCTAAATATCAGAACTTAGACCCTTGTTTTTGTATTCTAGGCAGTTTATAATAAATCACATGGGGACAACTTAGTTTTTATTTGATACAAATGCCTAAAGTTTGTTTTATATAACTGAAATTTAATTTTTTATTTATTAAAGCATCATATTTATAAATTGATTTCCAATAAACCTTTTAAAAAATTAAATATTTTTAAGTTTAAAATAATTATAAATAATTCTTAACATTTGATTAAGCCTGTTAGAATCTCGTATTAATGACATAAAAGAACCGGAAGTTCCGCCGGTTCTTATTTATTTCTACAATGTATAAAGCACATAGTCAGGGGGCTTACTAAATTATGTTAAGAGCTGAGTTGACAAATATTATCCCGATGTCATTAATGTCGCCTAGCTTTGTTGACGATCGTGTCGAAAGGGCTTAAAATTTTACTTGCGAGTTCTTACGTAAGATGCGTAAAAGTTTTTTCAAGATTATTTAAATGAAAACTATTGATGTGCGCCCCTTTGTGGGAAATTTTGCGACGTTAGTTAAACGTTTTTTCATCAAATTTTTCAGACATGATTGAAATTTAAACATTTATTATAGATAATCCTAATTTTCTTACATATTATGTTAGAGTAGAACAATCTTTGTAAGCCAGCTATACGCAAGTGCTGGCAAAAAGAACCGTGACCCAACTCGTTTAATTATGTTTAGGAATAATATTAGGTATTAGCTATAAACGAAAAAATATTCTGTAAAATATCAGATATGTAACGTACGTTTTGTACTCTTCATTATATAAATCTTGTTAATCTACAAAAAAAAACCGGAAGAAACTAAAAAACGCATCTTAAGATGAGTTTTAAAATGTAATAGAAATTAACTAGCATCATTACTAGAAACGTTAGTTTTAGGACAAGTTTTGTGTTTATTACAATTATGAAATGATTCTTAGCCAAAACTATTCTAAATCGTCGTCATAAATGAGATTTTCCTATTTAAGTAATTTGGGCTTTCCAGAGCTGGGAAAAAACCCATTTTTCGACTAAACTCAAATTTTTGTTTTTTAAAAATTTTATGACAGATTATAAAAATCAATTATTAATAAATACAGAATATAAGCAGAAAATCTTAAATTTTATAAATATTATCTTGATTAAAGCTAAAACCCTTTATTTTTTCTAAATTTCGAAAAATAAAAAAATGAGTTTGACCCAAAAATGGGCATTTTCCCAGCTCTGTATTAAACAGATAAATGAAAGTTAAAAAGTATATTTAGACTAAGGATATTTGTTAATTAACAACGTTAGGCGTTAAAATATTTATGATTATATTTAATTTTCGTTTTTCTATAAATTTTCGTCGAAAAATCCGTTTTCTATAGCGATGTCGTTAAAAAATTTACTTTTTGTTATTTAACCTGAAAAAATTTCACACTTTTGTTAAATTAATTTTTTTTAGACAAACTTTTTTAGATGAACTCAAATATGCCTATAGATTTTTCGGGACCTTAATGGTTTTGAAAATTTTTTAGATTTTTGTTTAAACTTAAGACGTATCTTAACTAAAAATTAGAAAGTTTTGGTAAAAAAAAAATCCCGGGATCTTAATTGCAAATCTAATCTATAAACAATGTAAAGTTGTTTTTCCCAATATTATTAAATACTACTGACAATGAATAAAAAAAGACCAATTTGAACAAATGACTTAAATACACATATAGATTATTATTAATTCTTTCTCGCTATCCAATAGATATTGTGCTTTTGATTAAGTATTTTGACATTTTTACAAAAAGGTCTTGTGACATCTTTTAAATAATTAATTGGTATTTATTGGTCAACAAAACATGTTAGTTTTCTAAATGTTTACTATTTTTTCGCATTTCTCGGATTGGCAAGGCATCAAAAATATGAGCAACTAAAAAAAATCACACAAACTAGCTATTATTTTTCTACTCACAAAACATATTATACAATGCTTGTGAGATGATAACAACACTGCTAAGAAAACAATGAGCCAAAAAACTGTGGCTCAATTGTTCCCTAAAACATAAAAAAGAAAGGGGGTGGCCACAAATAAAGGGCCAAAATAAGAATTCAAAAAAAGGCCTTACTAAGAAAGAGAGCAAAAAAAAACTCACAAAAAGTAGCTCTTAAAAAGAGCCCCAAAAAGCCCATTTTATGTTTTCTCTATCGTAATTTCAAATTTTGATTTTTACTTTATAATAATGATGGGTGGGTTATTTTTTCTTTAAGCTTATAGGAATTTTTTATTTTTGAAGAAAAGGGGCTTTTTTAAAAAATGCCCCTTTTTTTTAAGCAAGAAAAGGGGCTTTTCTTTTGCCATGCTTACGAGTTTGTGGGCATTTGGAAAAAAACTAAAAACTTGTTAAAAAAGCCCATTTAATTTTATTTCCCAGCCCTGGATAACAATTACACTTGGAGCCTTCCATAAAAAATGTACTCTATTAAAACATTCGTGCCGTTTTATATTAATTAATTTTTAGCTCATAGAAAAATGGGTTATTTTGAAAATATTTTATTTTATCGAGTCTTTTAAAAAATCAAAAGTTTTGTGATCACGGTAGAGGTTATAGAAATGCCATTAGAATTACGCACATAACAATAGGATTTATCGATTCATAATTTAGGAACTTATATATATCGCTGTTAATAATATATTTTATTTGCTTTCATAATCCAATAATAGACTTAACAAATTAATTTGCAAATATATAATAGTTTGGAACGCTTCAAATAAATTGTTAATAAGTGTATAAGTGATTTGTAAACGAAAAAAAATAATTTTATAATGGCGTCCAATGAACTTATCGTATTTTATTCCTATTGATAGCTAAACTTTTCTTTAAACATAAAGGTTGGTTGTTTGAGTTTTCTACGTAATCGACTTGACGGACTGTAACATTGAACTGTCGCTTGATATGTTCCGATGCTATTAAGGGTTACCGGATATTTTACGGTGGTTGAATCAGTTGATTTGCCCTAAGAAATATTTTTTGTAAATTTCGAGGTATCATTTCTGTCACAACGTACACAACTAAATATATGTCTATTTAATTGGAATCTCGAATGGAAACCCAGTTCACAAAATAAAAGTGCCAAACCATCATTAGACCTGGCAGCCTCAAAGAGACCGTAACGAGTTGGTTATTTAGGAATGACTGCATGCAGCAGTAATATTTAAAATAAAACCAACATTTGTATTTATAATATGCCGTCTAATCACATGTGATATACCTTTTGATTTAATTATTTTCTAAACCATCTGTACCTCTTATAAATTACTGGTGTATCAAAAGCAGCGTCTCCTACTTCGGGGGGGGGGGGGGGAGTATGACGAGCGTGGCTCATAAAAATTGGCCGTGTTGGGTAGGTTGTTCATGGGGGGGGTAGGTAAAACAATTGGGGGTTTAAATGAGGAAAAAGACCCCCTTGACAAGCAATTTATATATTTAAATATTTTGTTATTTTTTAAATTTATATAATATATGTTTTGTTGATTTATTGCCGTTCAATAAACTTCAATTAATTTAAATATTTGGTTATTTTTCTTGTTTTTTTTTTACGTATATTTTAATTTTTAAAATTTATATAACATGTATATAATTAACTTAATGCTTTACAATAAGCTAAAACTAATTTTGATATTTCTATTTTTCAAATTTATTTTACATATGTTTTATTTATTCAATGTAAGCTTAAATTAAAATAAATAGTTTTATTATACTTTTTCATTCATTTAACATATATAATGCCATCAAATAAACTTCAATTGATTATTTCATGTCGTGTGACTAAACTGGACAAAGAATAAGGTTAGATAAACTTAAACAACACTAAGCTTATTTTTTACTATTTTTGCAAAATTAACTAACAATATTTAGAACCTATAAAATCAGTCACAATTGCCTGTTTAAGTGTTTAAAAAAATAGTATATACGTTATGTATAGAAAATCTTAAAAGAACGAGATAGGAAAATTACAAAAAAAGGAGATCATAAAATTATTCTATTTTAATTATTGAATTTTAAGTTAAAACGTAAATGTGGTGAAATAGAAGATGTAACTAAAAAGTAAAAATGATTAATTTGTAATTACCGTATAAAATCATTTTTTGCAGCTCTGGATCTAATTCTAGTGCAATTTGAAGAAAGGTTAAATAATGATACCCTTGAGTTTTATAAGGGTGTGTCGTATTTTACAACAGCCTCATTAAAGAAATATACGGAAATACATGTGCAAAACATAAAGGACCTATGTAATTTTTATGATATCAACCCATATGCAATAGCTCAAGAAATGAAAATGTTTATTAATACTTTCGTCAGGCTCTAAAAGATGGTATTCTTTCAACAGAATCTCTATATGGTACAAATTGTTTTTAATTTATAGTTTTAAAAATTTCTGAGCACATAGATAACTCCTCCGATGAAGACGTGGAAAACGATGATGACGATGATGCTGAAACAGTGTTTAATAGCTCAGAGGACAATTTCTTGCTACCTTATAGAGCGCACAATAAAATACTTAACAATTTTGATAACTTAATGAAATTTACAGCTTGCTTTCATTAACTATCACGAGCTGCAGCGCTGAACGTTCCGTGAGAAAAATAAAATTAACTAAAACTTATCATCGCAACAAAATGGGAGATAAGTTTTTACAAAATTTAATATTGTTAAAGTCCGAAGAGGATATTTTGTTAGAATTTGATAATGATACAATTATAAATATTTTAAATATTTATATCCAAATTACAATAATTAATTTAACTAGTCCTTAATGTAAATCAAGATTAATTGTTGCAATCAATTATTTTTATTAACTGTTAAATATTTACGTGGTAGCACATTAAACAATCATTATAATTAATTTTAGTCATAATAATTTTTACATTTTACATATATATGTTTTCGTACAATTTTTAATAATTTTTTTAATAAATAAATATTTTCTTTATTTAACGTCAGCTGATAAAAAAAGAGCACCTTGTTTATAATTAAGAAAACAATGGGGGGGGGGGAGAGTGGTTGTTACTGGGGTGTATATTTTTTACCCATGGGGGGTAGCTCGTCATTGAAATTTTGGGAGTAGGAGACGCTGATCAAAAGTTCTCAATCTCAGTCGTTTTATAGGCCACATTAGTACTAAATAAGCAAATTTCTCCAAACATCTCATGAAAAAAATAGGATTTTTTAAGGGGGGGGGGGGGGGATTAAGCGAATCAGGTCAAGCTGACACAAGGTATTTTAAACCGCAAATTGTCACTGTTAGAATTAAAATAAAAATGTTTGGAATGTGTTTCCAAGTGAGTATCATAAAAATCTAAAGGTAAATTGCCTCTTTACCGGTGTTTTTTTATGTAAAAAAATTGTGATCTGACAAAAAATGACAAGACATATATTTTCCGGAAGTATAGCAAATTAGTAAAGTTAAGAGGGATATCAGCTCAACAATGACTCTGGCCTTTTCAAAAATTATAATCTAGAATCTAGAAATGATCCGCATCAAACCGAACCGATTTGGCTTTTTAATGGGGGGGGGGGGGGGGGGGGTAAAAATCGGTTATGTATTTCCATTTTTAAAAACACCCCAATGCTATTGTTGTGTTTTTAGACATAGGCATAAAAGATAGTTTTTTCCCCCTCGTGCACCTAAATATTAAAATAAAAGACAAAAAAATGTGATAGATGGACTAATTTCCGCAATTTAGGTCAGCGTTTTTCTTCATCGTTTCAAATTCGGTTTCATCCCTTCTTAATATACCTTATTTAAGTAATTAAACTGGACTCATGGTATGTAAACCATCTAATTTCGTGTTAACCCATCAAAGCTCTTCCTCTTTAAACATTCAATGTCATCGCAATAGTTATATGAGATGATTTACTATTTATAGGCTACTAGCTTTAAAATCAAACGAGCAAATTTTTCCACCTCCTTCCCAAAAAAAACACACGCCTACCTTTTAGGCCTCGGCGAAAATTAAAGGGGGCAATCCATCCAACTATATTAACCAGTATTATTATTGTCGACGAACATGACAAATCTTATTAGCACCCAAGGGCTTCGATTTAATGCATCCGTAGGAGTCAATGATATTTATGTCCCTTTAAATCGCATGTCTCATAGGGATTAAGTTAATTAAAAATAAAAAACTTACTTTTAAATTCTTGAAGTCTGCAATGACTCCGTCGGGTCCAACAACATTGATATCGTAGATGGCGCAATTTTTTTTATTGCCATTCCAAACGATTAAGAAATCCCTTCCTTTCAAATGTTCAATTCGCATAGCTAAATGTGTTTTCAAAAAAAATTTAGTTGTATATATATATATATATCGGAACAAAGGTTAAAAAATTAGGAAGGTAAAAATTGAATCGATAAAATTATATTGATAACTGCGTCTCATCTTTTATCAAACAAATATAGAATTTAACGTGATTAAGTTTTTTTATTTTAAGCATTACTATTTCACACATTTAACTTGAACCTTGCAGCAATCAATACTTTTCCTTCAGTATCTTATGTGATCTATCACTATATATTTTGAGTTTTTTTCTTCTAAAATAATTCAAGAAAAATTTTTAAAATTTACACCTAAACGTACGGAGATGCTTTAAAGGACCGTATGCTCTTTTCGGTTATTGCCCCGACCCGACAAATGCGTAAGGCATTTATCTTTAAGCCTACCTAACCGCCTAATCAATTTTTAAAATTAAAATGAATATTACTTTGGCCCAGCGTCAAGGCCATCATGGATGAAATGAGCAAGACGAAAAGCATAAGAACCGTTTTACAAATCAAAATTTATAAAAAAAAATATATATAAGGTTAATAATTTGGGCGTTTCTTTATGGCTCTGAGGAAGATGGCTCGATAAATATTGAAGTAACATTGCATCATTTTTTCTAATGCTTTTAGATCGAACTAATAACCTATAATCCATTAAACATCAAACGTTATAGTGAAAACGGGGGTTGGCATACCCTTATGTTTACCTAAGTTGCCAAATATTTTTCAGTTTCCGGGGCACTAATCTGTTAAAATTTGTTTCTTATATAAATATTTGTCGAAATGTATCCGCTTTGGGCAGTATAGAATTTGGTTTGGCATTTCGGAGTCATTTAAACCGGGATGTGTGCTAGAAGAAAAAATTAATAATATATTATAATTCTCATCTATAGTAGTTTAACTCACAGAAAATTGATTACCATTATTAGGCTATGGTAATTGGTTCAGTTTAATTTTTTTTAATTCTTTATAATAGAATTGATAGAATTATTCTTTAAAAATGTTTGTGTATGCTTTGCCATGCTTAACCTGCCAATGCTTGGTTGGGAAGTTTGTAACGCGAATGCTACAGAGGGGTCCATAGGGGCCCCCTCTATAATACTTCGGTTTTATAAGCTGTGAACTTTTATTTTTTTTTATTATTTCAAAAAACATGTGCCCTTTTATAAAAACTAATTTAAATTTTTATTAATTTGTATTGCAAATTATGTTTAACATAAATAAAAATCTGAAAATTGAAAATTTTTTAACTTTCTATATTACAATAAATAAACCTTGTCAATAACCTGATTTTAATAATATTATTAGATTATTAGGACTTTCAGTACATTTAAAGTAAAACTCAAATAAAGAAAAAATATTTTGAAAAATTATTTAGCAATTACCTTAAAAACCAGAGAACAAAATTTCTAAACTTTATATTGTAAATAAGGTAATTAATTATTAGTTTAAATTTACAATGAGACAGTTTTGTAGTTTTTAAGAAATTTACAGTATGGGGTCTATACGGACTTCAACATATTTTTCAAATTTTAAACTAATTCTGTTGTTTAGACTTAGATCAAATTAAAAGCACAAAAATTTAACCCATAATATACAATTTTATTAGAACATTTAGAATTTAAAATGTGCTAGGGTCTATGTAGACCCCAAAGTGCTAATCGCTAATTGAATAAGTTGATTATGTTCTTAACCTATGATGTTTGACCTCATAAAAAGTTTTAACATTTAAAAAATTTAAAATTTAATTGTGATAGCATTGGACCACAAATAATAACGATTTAAACAATTTTTACAGGGTTTTATAGAGAATTTTTTCTGCTAAAACGGTCTAATTTTTATCCCAATGGATTCATTTATCTAAACTGCGTCCAAATCAGGAAAAAAACAACAAAATTTATTTAACTATTAATTTTTCAAAAAATCTAATCGTGTCTTTAGATTCCCTCTGAAAAACATATCAATAAAAAGTTGTAAATATTATTAGCATTTTCCCGTTTCCTACCCTTATGAACATCAAGGGAAAAGAGAGGAAAACATCTGACCTGAGGGAAATAAAGTAATATGTGAAAACAACATGGCCGGCTACAATGGCAGCTAGAGATATGACATACTTCAGAGTTAGAGATAGATTAAAAAACATATGACAGACATTTATGGTACGATGGATAGTACCAAAGGAACTCCGAACAGAAGTTTTAAAGTAGGTTATTGGAAAAGCTACGACTTAACCCGTACTACGACCCCTAAAACAGGGTATGATGGCAAGGTATGAATCAGCATAATTAAATGAGAAGGGGGGGGGGGGGGTGGGAGTGAAGAGGAGATTAATGAAAACGTGTTAGGCAATCTACCCTTAAACACTATATTGCCAGAGGCGGATACCGGCAAAAAAATGTAGGGAACTCAGGCTAACGACTTGTAAGAACTTCGCTTACCATTTAGCGCCGAAAACAAATAGCCGCCACATTAGAGGACACGGGGCTACAAGAGATATAACTAGACAAGAGCAAAATAACCTTCCTAACAAACAAAACTCTTATGAGAAACCGTAAAATTATCAAGCTCGTCGACGGGTTATACCTATTCAAAGAACGGGTCGTTGTTCCTACTCAGATGCGAGAAGAAGTTCTTCACGAGCTCCGCCGAGGACATGCTTCGGGAAGTCAAATAGAAAAATACAGAGCTGAAAACGTATGTTGGCCTACATGGGAGTCAGATATTAACCGCTATCTGAAACGATGTGAGGAATGTAACCGATCAAAAGAAATTATACCACATGTAGCGGATAAACCTTGGCCAACAACCGGGAAAGTGGGAGACTAAATCCACATTGATATCGCGGGTTCGACAGCTGGATACTACTAGCGCCTCAAAGATTCGTTCTCCAGATGGGCGGACGCCTACCAGCTGCCTCAACCAAATACCTACCATGTGGTTCAAGGTCTCTCACTGCTCATACGTACATGAGGGACGCCTTTCCCCTTAGTTTTTGACAACAGAGTACAGCTCCGCAGCGGCGAATTTAAGGAATTTTGCATAACACATAACATTGACACCTGACAACGGCATTTTACAGTCCAAGGTCTAACAGTTTGATTAAGAGATTTGTCAGAACTTTTAAACAAGGAATGATTGAGACCCAAAAAGGAAACGCTACAACACGAGCGATTGACCTGAGTTACAATAAGACACAAGCGACCACCAAAGAAATTCTCGCAATTTGGTTCCTAAGACTGTCGGTGTGACGAACCTACGACAATGGCAAAGATTATGGGTACGAAATCGCGAAGTACCAGCCGGGGAAATTGGTGTGGGTCAGCTTGAGATAAAGGAGATTTACGCTGACGACATTCTACTAATGGCTGAAAACCCGCAGGAGATGTGTGAAAGTCTGAATAATTGAATGAAAGCGATTGAAAAGCTAGGCCTAAAAATTAACAAAGACAAAACTGAATTGATAGTTTTCGGAGGCTCAGAAGGTGAACAACTGGTAATTAACGAAGACTGGTCTCTCAAATCAAAGCCAACAGCAACCTACCTAGGTGCTTACCTACAATCCGATGAAAACGTCGAGCAAGAAGTTAGGAACAAACTCAAAGTTGGGTGGCTAAAATGGAGATCGTTGACAGGTGTCCTGTTCGACAAAAATATACCAATAAAAGTTAAGGGCAAGGCTTACTCAAGCATAGTACAACCGGCAATAACATACGGCTTAGAAACAACAGCGTTAAGGAAAAGCGATGAAAGAATACTACAAACAATGGAAATGCGCATGCTACGGATGTTTCTCGGGGTGACTCGCAAAGACAAGATCCGCAACGATTATATACTTGGAAGTTTACACATAACACCCATACAAAATAAAGTCGAAATCAACAGACTCCGATGGTTTGGACACGTTATGAGGCAAAAAGACGGGTATCTAAGCAATCTGGTAAATGCAATTGAAGTGCAAGGCAAGAATTAAAGGGGCAGACCTAAACTCACCTGGTCTCAAAGAGTAGACGCTAGCATGAGATGTCACAACCTAAATAGAAATGAGTGTAGAGATAGAAACAAATGGAGACTTAAATTGAAAGAGTTCACTGCCTCAATGGCAAAAAGCTAACAATGAAAAAAAAAATATCCAAGCTATTTACTTGTACTTTTTTGGTTTTGGATCTTTTTTTGTTTTGCCGGTATTCTGCTATTCAACATTCACAAATAAAAATATGCTATGAAACGACATTTTGGCCAGCAGAAAACTTCAAAATATTTTAAATGTTTGGATAAATATGCCGATTAGAATAAAATGCAATTTCTAAGATAAAAACCAGGAATTTACAAAGCATGTGCCAATTTTATTACAGTTTCACACCTTTACTTTTGATTTATTACAATTATCCGAGTTCATCTTTTTTTCTTTATGGTTATATAGTATTTTTGTAAATTATGGTCAATTTTTTAAACCCCCCCCCCTTCCACCTCTAAATTTTAGTTTGACCTAGAGAACGAGTTTTTTTTTAAATTTGCCTTCTCCCCTTTTCACAAATCCTAATTACGGTGCTTTAGTATTCAACCATTGGTACCGCCAATGTTATTGGTACATAATTATAATATTTTTTGAAAACAAGTAAAATTAATTATAATTCATATAAAATTAAACGAAATACAAATGCAATAAATGGAAAATTCAAATATGTTTTGAATAAATCTGCTTCGTATATAGAATTTTTATAGATTGAATTATTTAAATAAACTAGAAATAATGAGACATCCATTTTTTTAAGAGAAACCGATGTGCTACCTTACCCCGGATATGGGCATTATTATAAATTTCATAAGAAAAAATATTTATTTCTTCATGGGCCAATTTGTTAGCTCATCCAATTTTGGGCCGTCTTGTCACAGGTCAACAAATATCAATGGATGAAAAATTATTCCTATTTTGGCACAATCCCATATATATATTTTTTGCTATTCTAAGTTTCCTACGCCTTTAACTCCTTACATGTCCATATCAAAAAATGGCCTTTTTAACAGATTTTGCGACCTCGAGAATACCCTAAAAAAAAAATTTAAGAATCTTTATATTAAAATTCCTTAAAACTTATAATTATCATTTCAAATAATCAGAAAAAAAAATTTTTTCGTATATCAAGCTCATATATCAACATTTAAATAGTAGCGTTAAAACTTAAATACGACACGATATATTATTAGTTTTTAATGAAAATGTTATTTAAAATTTTATTTGACAGTTTGACTGTTGTGAATGCAAAAATATGAATAAATTTTTGGTTTTTTTTTCAAATTTTTTGTAAAATTTTCAATGTTTATAAATGACTAATTATGTTTGAGCAAAAACGGTAACCGGATTTAAAAATCTAGGGCAGGTGATTTATGTAACTAGATCATATTTGGTTTTTTAGCAAAATTAAACATTGGTATATGACTTCAATCAAAACGATTTTTATTTATCGTGACGAAGCATTGAATGTCCTTATAAATAACCATAATTTATGTGTGTAAATATTTGAAAAAATTATTCATTTTCCAAATAATATGTTATTTAATCATATGTAATTGCGAAATGGATAGTAGCATATAGCTGTCTTCAGTTAGTTTAAAAAATAATTGAAGTTAGAAAAGAATTGGATTTCAGAGTGATGAAAAACACGTATTGTCGCGTGTATTAATCTTTAAAATAAATTAAATTTCTGATAAAACACGTTTTCACATATAGTTTTTAATCCTAAAACATTTTTTTGTTGAAATTAATTTAAAAAAATCATATTTATAGTGAGATTTCATATAATTTCCACGTTCGGGCACATTAAATGTTCATTTTTTAAATTTTCACTAATTTATTTTGTATGTTTTTAAAAACTTTCCACTATGTGTTTTTTGTGAGAATGCTCGTTTAACATTTAAAAGTCTCTTAAAAAAAAATATATTTTTGCAAATTACAAAATTATCTTCCAACTGCAAAATAAAAAATAGCTTGCAACAACTTAAAAACAATTCCACTGGATCGTTATTGGAAGAATGATCGATAAATGGTACGATTATTGAGCTCTTGGGTTGGTCTAAAATTGCCACCTAGGGGTTTTGAGAAGCGGTCTCTCCTACCGGTGGATCTGAGTTCTCTAAAGGCTCTAATCTGGCCGGCTGAAAGTTCGACAATTTGACTAAAAACGGTCCATATCACGGCTTCGTCACACGTTGGAACGGTCAAGGAACCTTGATATCTTTGTTAACAGAGTTAGACATGGTAAAAGAGTTATGTATGGTGTAAAAGTTACTAATAAAACTTTAAAGGAGTCTCTCTCCATCCTTTAGGCCCCATTAGGGAGGAATGGCTTACCCATTGAGGGCTTTGCCATACAACAGGCCCCGTAAAGTATGAGATTTTACACGACGCTCAGTGACCTAAAGTTTTTAGGCCCAGATTCTCATAAAAATTGGCGATTAGGATTCGTCGACGGTCCCAATTACTAACTAGGCTCAAAACTGCTTAACTTGAGTGTAAAACATGAATGTCAAAATTCACAATTTTTTTCTAAAAAAAATGATTATTAGGACGCCAATCGTAAACAATAAAAACTTTTTGTGGGTTTAGTTTTTTGGGCATTTAATTTATACTCAAAATGTTTATCTAGATAATAAAAAAAAATTTCAAATAAAATACTTAAAAGAGAGATAATACAAGCTCATCGGTAACATATTACAATGTCGAAAAAACTGTTTGACCATCTCTCAAAATTCTGTATAAGGATTGGTTAAGAACCGGCGTATTCGATAATGAAAATTACCACAGGTTTTGTATAAATTTACCTAAGCACATAAATAGGCCCGATGATTTATTTGTTTAAACATTAAACACAATACGAAGCCGAAGTAAAATTAAAACACATTAAAAACCACCTATAATATTTCCACATGTCCCAAGGCAATGCAGTCCTCAGTTGGTCAACAGTTACGGGTGGTAGGTGAAATTCTTGGCCCAAATATTTAACCTTCTTTAAATTATCCGTTATTACGGTCCAGTTATTGTTTATGAGAGGGCCCGTACTTATGAGGCTACCTAAGACAGCAACACCTGTTTTTAAATATAAAAAAATATACGATAACTTTGTCATCATATTATTAAAGTGAAGCAATATTTTGGTATATAATCGGCACAAATTTTTTTAGTAGGCTTTTATATATATGCCATGTGTAAAATGAGTCTTATTTGTAAATTTTTAAAAAATTTAATTTGATAAAATAAACAGCGCTTATTTTCATAAACTAAAAAAATTTAATTTATAAAATGTTGAAACTAAAAAATTTTCTGGGCCATAATTACAAAATTTTGTGTATATATATATAGTGCTGGCTACAATAAATTGGCACATGTTAGAAAAAGAATGATCAAAAGTCACATGGCCATCGATCATTATATTTTTGATCACTAATAAAAAGAGCACGAAATTAAATGATCACTGTAACAATTAAATGGCCTAGAAGATGTTTTCATGATAAATATATGTGGCTCAATGATCACACAACTTAGTGATGTTTATCATGAAATCATTATCTTGGCCATAATCGTGATCATTAATTTGTGGTCATGATCATTTTATTAGTGAACGCGATCAAAAAAATAGAGATAGGTCACATTATGTGACAATGATCATTTTTTTCTGACACTGGCCAATTTATAGTGACCAGCACTATAGCATGTTTCTCACATCACCCTCTTTTACATCATACATACCTATAATTCATGAAATTTTTTTTCCAGATTCCAACGAAGAGCAAGGGAATCTTGAAATTTGAAAAAAAACAACGACCTATGCTACCCTATATCTTGGAAGGCAAAAAAGAAAAACCTACATCAATAGTTTTTAAAGGGAGGTAATTAGCCTTGTGTACACATAAAATAGAAACTACAATGCTTTTACAATGCCCAACCCTTATTGATAATTACCTAATGGGTCTTTTAGAGCCGACTTCACATCAAAGTAACCGGTGGCCGGGTTGAAATATTGCGATTTAAAGTTAACCATGTGCAGCTCAAATTCGAAGGATTCGCAATTGATTTTGTGTTCAGATCCTTCTCTGTTCCTCAGTCCCCAGTGATAATGGATCTCTTTAGTTCTATATATTCCTGGAAGCGCTCCGCCACTCACTACCGGGATAATTCCGCCTCCTTCTGTTTTGAATTCCAGCACAACTTCCGACGATGTGAATAATTAGCATATTAAAAAGTTTCTGTTAGAACATCTTTAAAGGTTAATTTACACATTTTTTAGATAAAATTTTTAAAATGTTTCACACATTTAGCAAAAATGTTTACATAAGTCAGATTAACACCCCTAAAAAAAACTTAATAAAACTATCTTTGAATCCGTCCCAACCCAATTCCTTAAAAAGTAAAAAGAATAACAAACTTGATTTTCCGTCATTTTTCATTAAAACGTTTGCGGTGCCGTTAAGATCGAGCCTCACAGGCTTTAGGCTAGGGTCATATACCGTTCTCGGCGTAAGAATGTTAATCGGAGATTGACTCTTGCCCCGAACGCATGTTAGGGTATTCGGGGTTCGTGGATCAAACCGGTGATAAAAGTCATGAATTTTTACGGTTTTCACTTAATTCAAACATTTGGATGAATGAGAGTTAAAATTTTTATAAAACAATAAAGGAAATGCATTAAAGTGGCATGCATTTAACTGTCGTTGCTGACCCGGCAATTGAACTGAGCCGTAAAAACTTGAGTAAAAAGCTTACCAAATGATATGATTATTTCTTTTTACAATAAAACCTTTGCTATATAAGAGTTTTCTGCCCATACCTTTTTCCTCAGTAGTTGGCTAACCCGTTATGACTTTGTCACTTTTAACTCTCTTACAGCTGACCCATCCGAGTTAAAACTCAACAGGTGCCGGTGACCTAAGTTTTGACTCTTTGTTTAATAATAATAAACGGCAATTTGTTGGCAACAAACCATCTAACTATTAACTAGACTCAACGTTGCTCAACTCGAACACGACCAAGTTTACCTGCGTTCAAGACCGTCGGACCTCTGGTGTCTCCTTATGCCTCCAAATAATCAAAATTATAGGAAGTACAAGATTTCATGGTCAAGGCAAGCTGCTTTAATCAATTATCCATATTTCAAAGCCTAGCGGTGCCCCAAAATCCAATTTTGAGAAGCATTAAACCTTATAGCTACTGGCACCTAAGGAACACTAATGTATGGGGCAAGCTACTAATAAATTATAGAATAACCAACTTACCGCGTTGGTTAATAGAAAACTAGTATACCTTTTTTCAAAAACTTAATAGCCAATAACGCCCCCCCCCCTCCCCCCACCATCCCAATATACAATACCATACCTGTTTCAAGAAACGCTTGGAACAATATTATCTTTAGGACACTTTTCATATCTTCACCAAAAAATTCCAAAATAAAAACGAAAAGAATAAAAATTTGTCTTCGAAAAGGATAAAAAGAAGAAAAAGGTTTACTCAAAAAACACATAACAATTTGTGTCGTCAAAAAGAGAAATATATGTTTGTTGATGAGAATAATGTAAAAAAAAAATTTAAAATTTGAATTCTCCTCGATATTACGTAAGTAAACGTATTAGAGTTAAATATATACTTTGTATTTGTGTGAATTTTATTCAAAATAAATATATTTCTCCAAAAGGCTGTTTGATAGATGAGCATGTTATGCTCATAAAAATAGAACCTTTTATCATTCAAAATTATATTTATTAAATCGGACAAATGATGATGAGGATGATGACGATGATGACCCGGAGAGTATAAACAAATTTTAGTTTACGTTCAAAGTTTACAGAAATAAACGCTTAGATTTTTAAATAAATTTATTTTTATTGTAAAAGTCGGGTCCAAACTTTAGGAATTTTTTTTTGCCAAACACGCTTAGTTTTTTTGAAAGTGTCAAGCACAAATGTACGTAATTATTATATCAATTTTAGGTCTAAGGTGCCAAAAAGTTGGTTTTTAAGGGTTTTTTTTCTGATTTATATCTTCGCTAGGCCAGTTATTCTCTAGATAAATAATGTGGATGCAAAAATCAGGAATATTTTAAAATGAAGCAAAATACATTCGTAATAACTGTATTTGCCCATCCTAATTTATGCCCAAACCCTTATAGTTGACGTTTTTAGAAACGCTATCAGTGCTTCCTTCGGATTACAAATTTAGATTTGCTAACGCGTCTCCAAGTTTATGACCCTCATCGGGTCATATCGTTTTACAAATAGTAATTTTATTAATTTTAGAGTAAATCAAAATATTAGCATTCTTGAAAACAAAACTTTTACTTTTTGTTGAACATATAAACCATAGCGAGGTGCCACCGATAACACTGGACAACAAATTTTGGACAACCCTAAGCATCATTTATGGCAACTATGGTTTTTGGTCAAGTTTTTGGCGCTGATCACGAAAATATTAGAATTTTAGCCAATGCCTCAGATTTTTAGTTATTCTGTGTCAAAGTTGAGATTTTAATTTTGGGGGTATTTTGGGCTTCTATATCATAAAACTTATTGGTAGTAATCAAAGTTTAAAAACATATTTAGATAACGAAAACAGTCATTATTAACGTAAGGGGTTTAAATATTTTTTTAATATTTAATTTTTATTTTTATTTTTGTAAAATTAGTGGTTTTCATCATAAACTCCATTTTTTGATCCTGAATAACATAAAAGCAAATTGCTAATAACTTTAGGTAATAACCTTTTTTAGATATGTTTTTTATAAGGAATCTGAATATGCCA
The DNA here is from genome assembly GCA_030555515.1 of Acutogordius australiensis. Lineage (NCBI taxonomy): Eukaryota > Metazoa > Nematomorpha > Gordioida > Gordea > Gordiidae > Acutogordius > Acutogordius australiensis. The sequence continues at coordinate 33,890,233 of CM060245.1, read as the reverse complement.
ATGGATTTTTTTGGAAAATTAATAGTTTATAAAATTTTGTGAATTTTTTCCAAACTTTGGACGCGGTTTAAATAAAATTTGAGGCATTGGGAAAAAAACTAAACCTGGGGTCGTTATCCTCATATCGTTTATGTTGTTTTTTTTTGTTGTCCAGTGTAATCAATATTTAAATCTCTCTAACCTGTATACCTTCTAAGGGACAGCTTAACCGTCAGGGCTTTCTCTCTAGTGGGCCCGGCAGAGTAAAATGAGATTTAACACACGTGCCAGTGACCTGGGTTTTAGGCTTAAACCTATAGAAAAATTGATAGCCTTAGTTCGTTGATGGTTTCCGAAGGTCATCCAGCCTTTCCTTGTGTAAAAAAGGTTAAAACAAAGAATGTTATTCATGCATGCATATATAGGGCGCTACTTAGAATCAGTGTACATATGATTAATGTGATTTTGTGTAACTTTCCAAACGTTTTTCTAATTTCGTGCTAAATATTATTGCACACAGCGTCTCCTACTCCCCAAATTTCATGGAAGAGCTACCCCCCTCGGCAAAATCTCGGGAGTAATTTTATCCCCCCCCCCCCTCACCCAATTTTTTGTCTGATTATAAGCAGCCACTTCAAATTAATTTAATTTTATTTATTATAATAAATTATTATAATGAAAATGTTTAAAATTATTGATAATTAAGTCATTATCTATTTGCAATAAAATGTCATCTTCAGATTTTAACAAAAGGAGATTTTGTAAAAACATATCTCCCATTTTGTTACGAAGAGAAGTTTTAATTAATTTTACCTTGCTCATTGATTTTTCAGCTCTACAGCTGGAGATCGTTATTGTGAGCATGGTTAACATAGGGTACCAAAAAAGGGTAAACAAAATTTGAAAACTTGGTAATTTTAAATAAAATCAATTGTAACATTTTATATATTTAATATTTTATTTTTATTATACAAGTTTAAGAGTATATTGTTACGCTTCTTTTTTATTTATTTAACATTTTTCGATCTAGCAACATAATTTATTATAATTTTAGTTTTTTAGAATACTATAAAAAAAATTTTAATAATTATTAAAAAAAATTTTATAGGTGCGTTTAAAATTTTTTTCCAATCTATATAAAATAAAAAAGCTATAATAAAAAAAATAGTATTATGTATAATCACTTCTTAACCTACATTTACATATAAAAATTTTTGTTTTTAAATAATTTTTTGATAAAGTTAATTTAGGTAAAAATATGCCAAAAAAGTATTTTGACAACTTTAATAGCAAATAAAATGAAAAAGGTAGGAAAAAACGGAGAGAAAAACTAGATCAGATAGGAAAAAAAGGAAAGCACCATGATGTTTAGCAGAAAAAACTGCGTTAGAAAAATGTTCAAAGTTTTTGGTCTATAATATGAAGTCATTTTTTGTCGACCAGTGTTATATATGTTTTGTGTGAAGACGTGTAAAAAATTGAGAAAAATATTATATTCTTGTTAAATAAATTACCCACTTTGACTGCTATAGTTACCCTGTTTTTTAAAATACCCCCCATAACAATACCTACCTCCTCGAATACCTACCCCCCTCGGCCAATTTTTTGGAACCGCTTGGTTTCTACCCCCCCCCCCCCCCTAAGTAGGAGACACTGATTGCACATAAAATCTAATTTATAAATTTTTTTGTCTCAAATAAAAAGAAATATACCTTCTAACCCAAAAAACTAGTGAAAACATTTGCATTATCAACCTTTGAAGTATAAAGTATGTTTGACACTTTAATCTAAATAAAACGTGATGTAGTATCAGTTAAAAATTTTCCTGATTGAAGCCGTTAAATCTTTTTTTTTTCAAAAAAAATAAATAAGAGTGAAACAAGTTAAAAGATGGTCTTTTCTTCTCAGCTCTGGTTATTTTGAATTTGTTGTTAGGATGGTTCCATCAAGTCTCTCCTCAAATTATTTCAAAAAAAAGAGCCTCCTCCGTCCTCATTGGAAATTTTAGCACCTACAAGAAGACAAGCCGCATCAAGCTAAAGATATTTTTATGGACACGTTCAGAGTTCATTCGTTTTTTTTTTAAATTTTTTTTGAATCATCTACTTTAAATAGTGTTAACCTTATACATGATGATCTCCTTAAACCTAACACAGTTCCTCCGATATTTAGAAATTTTTTATTTCTTTATTTCAACGCATAAATCCTTTTAAGTATTTATAGGCATAGAACATTTTTTTAATAAAACACGAATTTTCTAAAAAATTCATTAATATCCCCTTATGAAAGAAAATGATGTTAAAAAACAATGCTATCGACAAACAATCTGGTCACCATCGTAGCTATAACATTTTGCCTAAACCACATGATGCCTTATTTGCAATATTTTTGATAAAGGCGAAAAAATATTTTCCAATTTTTTTGATCCCTTATCGATTTGCCCAAATCTTTTTAATTTTCAAAAAAAATGATAAAATTCGTTTCTCATAAACAAGTAATATTTATTGACCCGCTAAAAATTGTATTTAAAGGCATGAATAGGTACGGCGCCCTTAAGAGGCTGTGCGGAGAATAGCGCAGAAATATGAACATAGCATGGGTCGTTAACATTTCACTAATGTTTTTATCTCGTGCTAATGCATCTGTACTTTTTTTTAAATTTTTGTCTTATTGTGTAATAATTTTAAAATTCAGTTATTTTAAGCTAGCAGCAAATTTTTTCTTTTCTGACCAAAAAAAATCATAGATTTAAATATCAAACTTTAGATATATGGGTGACAATTTTTTTTTTCATTTGGACAAAACATCCAATTAGATATTTAAGCATTTTAATGTCTTAAATGCGCAATGGCATTTTTGTTTAATTTTAATTGCTATTGATTTATTTTTCCTCTTTTTCTTTTTTAAATTATAATATAGTTTTTCTTTAGATCTATTAATTCTCTTCTTAAATTTTTCTTTATTTATTTGTATACTTTAGAAGCTGCTAAAGTATCTTAATTAAAATCAATATGTATATTTATTTATGCTCATAGTATTACCAAAAAATACAGGTATATAGCAATCAAAATAAAAACAATATTGAAATAAAGAAGAAGGAAATAAATAAAATATCAAATGAAAAAAAGAGGTAAAATTAAAAAAGGGGTTCGGCACGTTGAGCAATATATAATGACCATTGAATCAATATGAATAAAAACACAAAAAAAAATATTCAGGCCACGTGCATAGTGGGTGTAATTTAAAATTTAAAAAATTCTAAATATTTAGAAAAAAATTATTTTTTATTTTTTTTTTCCTAAATAATTTTATTATTCAGGCTAGAGCATTTTATGTGCATAAATCAAATTTGTCAATTTTTTGAAAATTTACGTTATTTTACAAAATAATTGTTTCAAAATTTTTAAAATTTTACTAAATAACCACTCACTTTGCACGTGCCCTTATATAAAATGCTTCACAATTTTGGAGTGCTCTGATGTAAAATTTGTTAATACATGTAGGCGAACAAGGACTAATTGAAACTTATCGGAAAATCTTATAATTAACATTAAATATTGAGGAACCTAATCGGTGAATAAAGCACAAAAATAAACAATTTATTAATAGATCTTAAAAAAAAATTCCCAAAGGGTGAGGTAAGTTAAATATTAGCACCTAAACTCTACTTGAAGAAAGACCTATAAACGGTTCGGTTATTAAGTTCTTGGGTTGGTCTGAAGTTTCCACCAAGGGGTTTTGAAAAGCGATCCCTCCTTCTAGTGGATTTAAGTGCCCTAAAAGCTCGGATTTGTCCGGCTGAAAGTTCTACGATTTGACTGAAGACTGTCCATATAACGGCTTCATTGCATGCTGGAGTGGTTAAAGAACCTTGATACCTTTAGGGTTAAAAAATTAAAAAGATATGAAATTTTTATTTAGCAAAACAGAGCTCTTCATACAAGGCCTTGAAATTTGAATTATTGTTAACATTTAAATATTTCTTATGAATTGTAATTTGTCCATAATGCTCAAAAAAATTTTTAACATTGAATTAATATTATTTTTTTTAAAACAATTATTTTATAAAAATTATTTCAAAAATGACTAACATCGGCCCTAGTGTTTCAAAATTATTTATAATCAATGAACATATAAAATATAATTAGAAATATAAAAATTTTTTGTCAATGTTAGAATTTTCCTATATTCAAAACTTCCTAATTTCTCGAATATTTGGCACAATAATTTTCAAAATAAATAATAATCACTACCCTACCGATAATAATCCCAGGTATTCCAAGGTAGGGCCGTTCTCAACTGGTCAATACTCACGGGGGGCAATTGAAATTCTTGACCCAAATATTTGACGTGCTTCAAATTTTCCGTTATGATGGTCCAATTTTGGTTTAGAACCGGACCCGTTCGTATAAGACTGCCCAATACGGCAATTCCTACATTATTATAATGCAATATTTAAGGCACAATCAATTTTGAGTCTTAGGCGAATTAATAAAGAAAAGTATGTGAATTTCCCAATATTTTTAAAATATCAAGAGGTGAGATTAAAAAAAAGTAGGGTTTCTTAGATAAGAGCCCAGGCCACGACAAAGGAAATTAGCAGTTTGAATAATTAATATACAAAGGTTTTGGAGGTGAAAAACTGTTGAAAAACCAAATATTATAACTTAAAAATTACAAGCCTGGTAAAAAAAAGAGCCAGCACTTAAGGGGAATTTTTTAGGTATTGAAAAAGCTCACACTCAACAGGTCAAAAGGGAGAGAATGCACGATTTTTGTTGCAAAGGGCTTTATACAATTGGCCAAATAATTTTTTTTGTTTTTAAAAAAAATAAATATTAGCTTAATTCAAAAAAATATTCTAAAATGTTAGATTTTTTGCTTAACTTATTTTTATGAAGTTTTTGAAAAACATATTAAGCCAAATAATGGGCTTTTCTTATTTGTTTAAAAAAAGTTTGTTTCCCATTAGCTTTAAAACATTTTTTATCTTATTTTGCTGGAGGTTTGATCCCTCTAATTATAATTTTAATAGCTTATTACCCAACTTATTGCCCAAGAAAAAATGTTTTTTTCCCCATCGGCTTACAATTTTCCTAGCTTTGGAAATTTATTTAGTATATTTTACAAATATTTTATTAGCCAAATTACATTAATATACAAAAATCAGTCATGACTTGCAATCTTTATTCACCCACCAATTTCTTTTTTTTGAATTTTGCGTATTAATTAAATTTTTATTAGTAATTAAAAGAACATTTTTTAAGGCCGCGTTAAGAGTTCATTCTTATTTCAAAAACATTTTAAAGATTATTTTCAAAATTCAATTTACTCTATACAAAATTACTAACCTTTGTTTTCGATATTATTACAAGCAGAGCAGCTGTTTTTATGAAAATCTTAATAAATCTAAATCTATATAAAATTTCAACATTAAAACACCCTCTCCTCATACAGCCTTCCTCGTGTCAAACACCTATTTGACCCCAACTTTACAACTAAGCAACTACACCAGCTAATCCACACCAACGCTGTTAAAGAAACCATCCAATCATACAAACCTTGCCCCATTCTTCTGAATGGCTGGCCCCCTCCCATTTCACCCTCCGAAACCACTCTCTCTAGACGAGAGAGATGTCTTCTTTCACAACTTAGATCTGGCTTTTGCTACCTACTAGCCGATTTTCGTAACCGCGTCTATGCATCTGACGAAGTGTTACGACTGCAAAAAATCCGCAGACAGCCTACACCACTGGCTCTCATGCCCATCACGTGGCACCCCGATTAATCCATTAGACCTATGGACTAATTCTATTCTAGCCACCTCTAAGCTCGCTCACATCTCAGAGCCTCTTTCATCCATATTGAAAAGTCGCAGTAGTTAACAACAACAACAACATAACCCAAAAAAACTTTTGGCCTTAAAAAAACTTTTTAACATCCACTCAATATTTTTTTTTAATTTTCAAATATTTAATAACTGAACTCTAGACGCCTCCCCCTACAAAAAAGCAAAACTATAATTTTTGGAGTGTAACCCAAAGGATCTTTGAGGGCCGAGTTCATATCGAATGACCCGGTGGCTTGGTTGAAGTATTGCGCTTTAACGTTTACCATATGCAGCTCAAACTCATAGGATTCACAATTGATCTTATGTTCCGAGCCTTCCCGATCCCTAAGACTCCAATGGTAATGAATTTCCTTAGTCCGGAAGATTCCTGGTAAAGCTCCGCCACTTACGATAGGGATGTTTCCTCCAGCTTTCGCTTTAAAATTCACCACAACTGAGGGAAAAATTGAAATATTAAAAAAAATATATTTATGTAATATATAAAATATGTATAACCACTAATTATAGCTGTGAGTATTAAAAATTAATGGCGTGAATTTTCTCAAAATAATTGACTTTTCTCTTAAAGCAAGAAAATAATGAATAAGTAAGACGTTAAAACAGCTGTCAATTTGGCTTTAGACTCTACCGGTTTCCGCAGAAAATTCAAAACTAAAATTATTTTAAAAAAAAAAAACAGGAACCTAAAAATTTCCATTTTTAGAAAAATAAACGACTAATTGGGATTTGTTGGGGATCACTGACCATTAACCCGTCTCGACGTTGCTTACGAAAAACATTAACACGTTTAACTAGGACCATAGTAAATTTTTAAAATAGGGCACTATTATGATCTGTCATTACACTCAGTTCAGGGTACACAAAAAAAATGATGTCCTTTAAAGTTTAAGGGACATGATAGGCGGTCTGTTAGTAGAATTATAATTCCATGGGATTAAAAGTGACAAAACACTGGTGTGCCATAGAGTTAGATTGTATATAAAAATTTAATACAGTTCCTTCCATAACTTAATATGACAGATCTAAATAGACCCTAAGAAGAAAAGATACAAAAATCTAAATTGCATATAAAATTTCCTTGTAACTTATATTTTTAATTACAAATAATGTAAAAAATTTAATAATATATCAAGCTCTTACATCGGCATCTTTAATACAAAATATTTCGCGTCCAAACTTAAATACGACACGATACATTATCGGTTTTTAATGAATATAATATTTGGAGTTTAAAATAAACAGTTTCCCTTGTGTGAATAGGCAAAAATAAAATTTTAATTTATTTTTGTTTTTGAATCTTTTTTGTTTTTTTGACGTTTTTTTCTAAAATTTTCAATGTTTATACCTGACTAACTAAGTTTGATTAGGAAAAACGGTAAACGGATTTATTATTCCCTAAAATGACAGGTTTGATTTCTGTAGTTAACTTATAACTCTCAAAAAATTGTTAGTATACCAACAGGCAAAAAACTCCACCCATTTTGCGAACAATTGAATGGAGAAGATAATTGAGCTTTTCATAGAGGCCGTACACGCATGCACCACTGGTCAATATAATATATTTTAGTCTTACTTGACTTTCCGTCGTTTTTCATGAAAATGTCAGCTGTTCCATTTAAATCGAGCCTAATTGGCGTTAGGCTAGGATTGTAAACTGTCTGTTCGGTTAGAATATTTATTGGGGATTGACTTTGGCCTCGGAGGCATACAGTTGTATCTTGTTGGGAAGTAGTCTCGTGATCAAACCGGTGATAGAAATCGTGAATTTTTACGGCGCTAGTAGCTAAAATTAAATATATAAAAAACCTGTAGTAAAGCAGTTTGGTCCAGGCCGTTTTACTTATTAGTAAACGGCTTACCCGTCAGGGCTTTGCCTCTTTAGACTCAACAGCGAGCCTGTGTAGAGTTAAATGAGGATTAACAGAAAAAGGGAGGTAGTCCTTTGTGGTTCGATGGCGGTCACCCATCCAATTACTAACCATGCTCAACGCTGCTTATCTTGTGTGTAGATCATAACAAAATTTACATGTGTCCTTAAGGTCGTCCAAGAGCTAAATTAATTATGCTGAAATGAATCGACATATGTATTGGCGATGCCTACAATGACTGCGCCATATTCAAAACAGCAGTGCCTTTTTTTTGTTAGTGGGCTATTTAATATGTATATTACCCTTGCCAAACATTGCGTTTGACTGCCCTAAACATTTCGGAAGAGTCCCTAAAGAATGCTTTACCGTCAGAATTGACCCTATTGAACAGAAGTATTTAGACTAAGACAGCTCAATGACATTCCCCTTTTAAGCAGAAAGTTGGAGGTTCGAATCAGCTGCATAAGTGTCTTATTTGAAATATCACCGGACAAAATTTGGAAGCAACATTTACGGCAACTATCGTTTTTGGTCATATTTTTGGTGCTAATTACGAATATTAAAAATTTCTAGCCTGCCTCAGATATTTAGTTATTCGGTGTCAAAGTTGAGATTTTTCTATTTTTTGGGTATTTCAGGCTTCTACATCATAGAATTTATGGGTACAAAAATTTGAAAATACATTTAGACTACTGAAATATTCATTATTAACGTAAGGGGTTTAAATTTTATAATATTTAATAATTTTGCGAATTTTTTCATAAACTTTAGACGAGATTTAAAAAAAATAGAGGCATTGGTAAAAAAAACCAAACCCGATATCGTTATCGCAATAAAATTCGCTACAAAGCCCTCGAAAAATCGTTTATGTTGTTTTTTTGTTGTCCAGTGGAACACTTGTACACAAGTACAAAATTGATGAATGACCTACGCGTGTATGTTATACCCATAAACGATGAGCAAGTAAAAGCCTAGGCTAAAAAACCTGAGTTGCCGGTTTGCGAGCGAATCTTACTTAGAGTCAGGGTCCTGAATAAGTTTGGCACCCCCTAATGGGCGAAAAGTGGAAGGGAACTTCAAACTTAATTGTTATGCTTTTTCAGGTTTGTAAAAAAAGCAATGCAAATTAGGCTCAAGTTTAAGAAGTTTATCACCTACATTTTTCTTTATATTTTTTCTCTAAAAAACATCTGAATCAAAATTATGGTACATTTTAGTCAGGCCCTAAACATTGTTAAAATGCCATTATGCACAAACGTAGATCTGTTTAAAGCTAGATGTAAGCCTTTACAAGACTTATAAATTAAGAGTTTGAATAAAAAAATTACCTGAGAATAATTATAAATATTTACCTGGACCAAAAAATGTTTGATATAGTATGAAAAGGCTACCGACGACAATTTTCATATTTTCAGACTAAATTAATTTTCAAAACAAAAAACAAAAAAAAATTAATATTTGACGCGAAACGAAAACAAATCTACGTAAAACAATTTGAACCTGTTTTGACAAGAAAAATCTTGTAACTAAAACATGAGTACCTGTTAAACACTTATTTTGACATTTACGATGATAAACGACCATCTAAAATAACGGCGTTTAAATAACAGACCTTTTTTTTGATAAACTGGACCCTAGGACACTTTATATCTGTCTAAAATATTTTTTGACTAATATATACATATGGCTTGCATCTTCAAGGTTGACAATTTGTTTCGATTGTAAATAAGAGATTAACTTTTAAAAAGAACAAACACTGTAGTTCAAAAACGTTAATACTTCGGGGCTTTTTAATAAAAATAATTAGAAAAAAAATAGAAATATCATTTATTTTTAAACGTATGCATATATCTAACATTTTGCACATTTCCACTCTAAATTTACCAAAAAAAAAATTTCCGGCCAGGTTTGAATCTCTACTATAAAAATTTGACTTACATTATATTATTGTTAGATTTTTAAGCAAACAAAACCTGATTTTGCTCCTTCCAAAAATAAGTTCTTAGGACTAGCAAAATTTTGTTTTTTGATTTCTAAATTAAAATTAGGATATGTTTTTTTTTTCGAAAATTTATCTGCATGTTTTTACGTAATTTAACAGTTAAAAATAAACAGTGTCCAGTAGATATAAAAACGTTATACAGTTTTCATACAGGTAAATATAAAATTTTCTTTTTCCATAAGAATTTCTCAAGATGTAACAACATCATTAACCTAGCTTTTTAATATACAATCAAATTTTAAATTTTACAAAATAGTGCCTAATTAAATATTAAAATTGTAAAAAAATGTCAAGACAGGACATGTATATTACAACATCAGATGATTATTAGTCAGCTGTAACTTTTTTTTTAGTTTTATAAAAATAAATATATATACTTAACCTAATATAATTATTTGTCTCGCACCTAGCCAGACTTTTCAACCCCTCGATTTTAAATTATGTCATAACTAATCAAGGACAATTTGTACGTAATGATGAAAATAAATTTTGGCTATATTAAAAATAATAAGAATTAATACAGTTTGTTTTAGAAACAAAAATGTTTAATACTTTTTAAATTTATTTTACACTATCCACACCCCACCTAAATGTTGCGCTTTTTAAAACTTTTCTTTTCAATAGCAGCAGCCAAACGAATAAACTTGCTACTTGAGTTTGAAAACACATGATTTATGGTTTTACGCAGGCATGCATTATTTTCTCTGGGGCCACAACCGTAAATAAACACTTTGATAGATGTGAAAATCATTGTTCTATTTAGCAATAAAACAAGACACGCCTCTAACAATCATATATGTATAATTTTTAAAGTTAATTATTTTGCTATAATTATTTTAATTTATTATTATGTTTAAATTTTTTTTTTAATTTCTGCAGTCGCATATTTATAGGATAAATTAATTGATATTAACAATAATAATAATAAAACTGTATTGATTTATTGTTACATAGAGTGTAACATGTTTTTTAACAAACGCCCAATTAAGATTTGTGCTTTAAAGATTGGAAATAATTTTACCATAGGGCACATGCAAAGTGAGTTTTTTTTTTCGTGAAATTTTAAAAATTTTATTTTTTTTCAAAATTTTTTAAAAAAAATTTTATTTCAGGGAAAGCATTTTATGCGCATACACTAAATTTGGCAACTTTTTAAAAATTGGCGTTTTATTTCATAAAAATTTTTTTCAAAATTTTGAAGATTTTACGAAAATAAAAACTCACTTTGCACGTGCCCATACAAACAAAAGTTAGATTTATTTAGTTTTTTATGATTTAAAGGATTTCAACGTTTTAGGTTGGCCATTTTTATACAAATCTTGTCAATTTTTTTAAAAAATGTAAATATTACAATGTAAACATAGGGCGTGTTTATAGTAGTGTTCCAAACGGGGCGCACCTTAAATGCCCTGTCAAAAATTTTTATTTTAAGCCCGGCCTGGCACAATGTTTTTCTATACGAAGCCAGGTCCGGCCCGGCCCGGTTTATTATATAATTTTTGCCCTTAAAATTTTTGTAAATATTACTAACAATTAAGACATCAAATAGCGTTAGTTAAATTATTAATATCAAGAGCGTCATTAGATTCAAAGTAATCATTCAAAGTTATATAATAATAAGAAATTGGAATTTTAATTGGAATTTTAGACGCCCATAAATCTACTGGCAAAGCGTTAAAAATTTTGGGCCCGGCTCAAGTCCAAAATTGATTAAAGAGGGCCAGAGGGGCTTTTAGGTCACGACTGAGAACAAAAATTTAGAGTTCATTTATTTTTTAATATATTATTTAAAATTTTATAATGATCCTAAAAAAACATTGTATGAACGTTTAAAAAATTTTCGAGCGCTGTTACCAAATTATAAAAATAACATATTTGAGTATCATAAAAAAATTTTTTTAGAATAGTTAACGAATATCGATTTAGAAACCTAAATTATAAAATTTTTTTAAATTTATGTAAAAATGAATGATTTGTGAACGTGCCTTTAACAACAGTCGTAGGAGCATGTAAACATCTGGTAAGATTTTCAATGTATATGAAAAAATAAGCAAAATTAGGAGAATCACACCCTTAGCTATATTTATATGAATCTATAAAGAGGTAAAACTTAACTAATCTATCATTAGCCATGTCTTTTATTATCTAATTTTTTTCGTTAAAGAATGGGGATTTTGCTATTTTAGAGTTTTATGATTGGAACCGTTTACTCTTACGGAAATTGCCAATATAAAAGTATCGTATTACAGTGCTGGCCACTATAAATTTGCTAGTATCAAAATAAATGATCATTGTCACATATAATGTGGCCATCTACCACTATTTTTTTGTTCGTGGTCACTAATAAAATGATCACAATCACAATTAAATGATCACGATCACAATTAAATGATCACGATCACAATTAAATGATCACGATCACAATTAAATGATCACGATCACAATTAATTGGCCGAGTTGATAATTTTATGGTAAACATCACTAAGTTGGGTTTTGCCACAAACATAGTGATTTATCATAAAAACATCATCTTGGCCATTTAATTGTGACAGAGATTATTTTCACATTTTATTAGTGACAACGATTAAAAAATTTAGTAGTTGATGGCCACATTTTATGTGTTTAATGATCATTCTATATCTAACATATCACTTTATTGAAGCTAGCACTGTAATGTGTTTTTATCTTATTTTGTGGAGAAGTAAAAAATTGGCATGGCCTTTATCAGGGTTTAGCAAGATATAAAAGAAGTAAATATAAAAACGTCAAGTCCCCTTTCACCCCATACGCATGTGATTTGAAGCCAAAAACCTCTTGTATTTGGCACTAAACTCAAAAATTTTATTTAGAAGAGTCATGATTTTATCAGGGGTGTTTACAAGTTCGCAGATATATTTAGATGTTTTGCCATCAAACATGGGTCGATCTTTGAAGTGCCAAATTATATATTGATTGAAATCATAACTTTTAATGGCCAAGATCTTATTTAAGCACTCTTAAATGCCAACTGTGAATTGGTGCCAAATTCGATAAAAAATCTCAAATATACCGCCGATCGATGTCAATATAAGGACATCGCACAAAAACTATTCCATTAGAATTTTATCATAAATTTAAAATTATTTTTCACAGTAACCAACCATATATCCAAACTAACAAAAAAACAAAAAAAAGGTTTTACCCTATAATATTGTGATAAAAATTTATTATTATTAGGTTCATGTTAACTAATTAAAAGAGATAGTCTTCTTGACCCTAAGCCAAATATAATTCATAATTGATTTTGGGGCAACCTTGAAGCCATTTGTATCTGTGGTACTTGTTTTAAACGGTTCAACAGCTCCAATTTTATGCTTTTTTTTTAATTCAGGTAATCTCTCAAAATTTTGATCGTAGCTCCAACTATCTCAATTATGCCATACAAACGTTTCCCAGCAGTGATATGGTTAGTGATATTCATAACCAACCCGGATCCAATCCAAGGAAATTTGGATTTGACACGTACCTTGTGCAAGCCAATCGCCGAATGTGCCAGCTACCGAGAAGATTTCTTTTATTCACCAACCATGGCCGGCCTCAGCATCTACATAGGGGCGGAGAAAGTTCTAAAACAAAAAAGTGCCGAGCCTCCGCTTGGGTGCCCAACAAAACGTGCTACTAAATGGGATCGCATAGTATCTCCCGAAAGATTAGACCGTAATATATCTGTGATTTATATTAGTCAACTGTTTTTAGATTTTACATATTCTCAGCCGTGCTAGGGTTAAAGAATATTATTAAGAAGTTATAAGTTCATTTTGTTAACATGGCTATTTTTTGTGAAAAGCCCTAAAAAACAAACTTATAGTCAGCTCTTAGAGGGTCTCTTTAAATGCATTCCTATTAAAACCCCCACATTTATCGGGTTAATATGATTTTTTTTTCGCAAATGGGCTCCAAGCAATATTTTCAGTCAAGTTTTTAGTCTAATAATTGATAAATATTTGTAGTGAACAAAACTAGAAAAATTTTTAATTTTATCAAAAATTAATATTTCTATACCATTAAAACAAATTTAAATCAAGCAATGCTGTGTCTTTTAAGAGGCAAACAAAGTTCCTTTTTGTGGCCATTTCATACTATTTTAGCGGTAAAGAGATGATTGAGAGATGATTGTGATGGGATACTGCTTAGGCATTTAATTATATAAAGCATCTGTATAACTAAATATTTAACTTTTAACCATGTATTTGAATAATAATTAAAATTATTGACTCTACATCAGTAGGTGGGTGGTGAATGCTACTACAAATTACCGGTTTAAGCGGTAACTAAATTTTGTGATTTTGCAAATATAATGTTTTTAGGGTTTCACCTTGTCGATAAGTCGTTGAAGAAATATGTGAATATCAATGTGATTGATCTTAAAGTCGAATATTCTTTAAATAACGTAATATACACCGATTCGGCCATTAAAAATCTTTTTTCGCCCGATCAAATTCGAAATTGGAACGTGACCACGGAACCTGCCCAATTTAGCGACAAATATGACATGACGTTTCGACTTGGCATTAACTTGCCTCATATAAAATTGAGGTATGGTATCTAAGCCTTTTTGTTTTTACTATGTCAAAATAAAAAACTATGATCCTTTATTTTTTTTTTTGGGGGGGGGGGGGGGGGGGGGGAATGAGGAGCATTCAAAAAAAAGACGTCCGGCAAGGGGCTCGAACCCACGACTTTGAGATTAAGAGCCACATGCTGCGCCGGCTGAGCTAGCCGGGCTGAACCAGCCATAATTTTTGTAGGCCATGAAACAACAATTTGTTTTGTTATATCAGCCATCAAAACTCTGTTAAGTGTTACGTTACATATATATTAGAAAAAAGTCGAAATAAAAACTCTGATCTAAATTCAAACATTAAAAATTTTTTTAAAAAATTAAAAGAAAACACTTTCATGAAGCTTAAATATAAAACTGAGCCCAATAAATTAATTGGTTCATATAGGGGGCAACCTCTATTTAGTTTGTGTTAAGGAATTTTCTCTAGACCTTACATTGTACCGCTCACAGTACCTCTCATACAGTGGGCCCAGCAGTTAAATGAAATGATTAAACGCGCGCTACATTGACCCTAGGTGTTGAGGCCCATGAGGATTCAGGTGTTAACCTGTTTAAACCTCGAATATGGATTAAAACAAATTTGACATGGTCTCACGTCCTGACCCTCAATTTAATTTAAAACAACCCAAAAACCTTATTTTTAAGTTAAAATAATAGTTTTTTAATTTAATGTATTATGTTTAAAAATGCAAAAAAAAGGTGCCCATTTATAGATAACACTGGACAACAAAAAAAAACAACATAAACGATTTTTTGAGGATTTTGTAGAGAATTTTCTTGCGATAACGATCCCGGGTTTAGTTTTTTTTTCCAATGCCTCCAATTTTATTTTAACCGCGTCCAAAGTTCAGATTAATTCACAAAATTTAATTTACTATTAATTCTACAAAAAATCTATTGGCATATTCAGATTCCTTATAAAAAACATATCTAAAAAAGGTTATTATTTAAAATTTTTAGCAATTTACTTTCAAGTTATTTACGATCAAAAAACGGAGTTTATGACGAAAACCACTAATTTTACAAAAATGAAAAAATAAAAAAAAATTAAATATTTAAAAAAAAATTAAACCCCTTACGTTAATAATGAAGGTTTTCGTTATCTAAATATATTTTTAAAGTTTTGTTATTACCCATTGGTTAAGCCCAAAATACCCCAAAAATTGTAAAATCTCAACTTTGACACATAACTAAAAATTTTAGGCATTGGCTAAAATTCTAATTTCATATTCGTGATCAGCGCCAAAAATTTGACCAAAATCCATAGTTGCCATAAATGATGCTTAGGGTCGTCCAAGTTTTGTTGTCCAGTGTAATAAATTAAAGCTAAAGCTTTCACGTTCAAAATTTATTTAATTATTTTTTTAATTTTTTATAATTCTATAAGTTTTAAAAAAAAGTAGACTTTTTTCCTAAATTTAAAATATTTATTATTTTTAAAAAGTATTTGCAAAAATGCGTGCCAAGAAGAACTGGAAATTTTGGAAATTCGAAAAAAAACTTTAAACGCGCGCCCTTTGGTAAAAAAAAAGGTTATTTTAAACGCCTCCTCGAATCAAATCAAAAATTTTTGTTTTTAAGGCGGATAAGGAAGTTTATATATCCGATGTACAATGCGACGGTTCAACACTTTGGGCCAATAAAACTAATTATCCTGGAATCGGAAAATTTGGAAGAGTTGTTGAAAGGAGACATGGACACAATTTTGGAGATGCAGGGTCAGGACAAAACTGAAATTGGTAAAGTGGAAGCCATTCCTGAAATTCATCAGAATTCTCACATTGATATGAAGCATTACCTGGAAAATCCTAATAAATGCGACACCAGGTATGTTTTTAAAAGTTTTTCAAATTTTCTTTTTTGTGTAACTTTGTTTCCATAAAGCAATATTTACTACTGAAAACGATTAACAATATTTTTTGGGTCAAATCACATAGGCAATAGTAATATTTACAGAGTATTATATGTAATTCATGGGCCAAATTGAGTTTTTGAACATTAATTTATCTAAATCCTTTTTACACTTTATATTAAAATTTATTAACACTCCTTCCCTCATCACAGGTCAACAAATATCAATGCAGAAACGTAAATTTTATGAAAACATAAAAGAATGCATCCCCATGATGGCCTAATATGCATTTTTCGTTTTACTTAGTTTCTTCGGACTTTGGCTCCTTAGATCCGTCTATAACAAAAAATGGCCTTTTTTGACCTAATTGACCGGTTAAAAAATATCCTAAAAAAATTTTAAAACTTTATTAACATATAAAAATTTCTTGTAGCTTATATATATAATCACAAATATGGAGAAATAAATTTTATTATTATATCAAGCTTTTACATCGGCATTTAGATGATACAAAATATTTCGCGTCCAAAGTTAAATAGGATACGATATTTTATCGGTTTTTAATTGAGACTATTATTTTAATTTTAATTCAACTGTTTACTGTTGTGAATATGCAAAAATTAAATTTCAAATTATTTTTGTTGCAAATCTTTTTGTTTTTTTGACCTTTTTTTTTAAATTTTAAATGTTTATACCTGATTAACTAAGATGGATTAAGAAACACGGTGAATGGATTTGATACCTAATATGGCAGGTTTAAACTTTGTAGTTAACTTATGACTCTTAAAAAAATTTTGACCTGTGATATATAAAAGTCTATTTTATGAATAAAAATTAATTAATATTAAGACTTACTTGCGATAAACAACCCCTTAAACCTTTATACCCATTTAGGCGATTTACCCGTTAAAAGGTCTGCCTCTCAGTACCCCAAAAATAATCTGGGCCTTCCAAGATCTTGGAAGATTTTGATAATGGCGGTACTACCCATTTAAGGATAATAAACTTATTTTAAACCGTTTTACTATTTCGTAATACAATCGCGGAGGCAAAACTGTATGCGCCTAAATTATTCCTACCCACTAATGGCACATACGTGTTTCAGCCACACAGCCAGGCCTGGTAAAACAACAAAAAAAAAGAGTCAGCCATATAGGAGCTTTTTTAATGGCTCTTCCATTAAGAAAACCAACCTTTTAAAGACCAAAAAGAAAAGAAAATGCGTGTAGATAACAAATCTTCTTAAAAAGCCCCGAATTCTAATACGTTTTTTTGTTATAGAGAAAAACCATCGAGAACGAACTACGCTTACCTCCATTTCAACCAATTTTCATCGTTTGATTTCGATAACAGGAAGGGGAAGATAGAACTTTATACGAGAACTGACCTAAATACTTACATCAAACCGAGTGACGCTAAAAACACTATAGGAACCAGAACGAATCAATTCCCGTGTGCCTATTACTTAATTCACGAAGGGTCTGGCATGATATTGGCCGAAGGAAGAATTTTTCCCAAAAAATAAATAACACTCCTCCCTGTTATATATATTTAAAAATTGCCAAATGTATCTTTCCTTAATTTTAATTTTAGGATCATTCACAAGGTCGGTTAGATGTATTCAACGATATATAATATAGCCTTTACTTAATGTATATTAGTGTTTATTCATATATTATTTGTCGAATAAAAATGCAATCAAACTAACTCCCGATCAGGTTTAGGTAATTGTATAGTACCTAACAAAGCCAAAAGAGGTTATGCTCCTCTGAGTATGCCTCCTGTTACAACAGATCTAGGGCAGGGTTCGGAGGAGGGAGCGTAGATGAATGAATGATTCTAGCATTCGGCGTTTGCAGGAAGATGGTAAGTTGGGTTCGTTGTATAATGTTAATGGCTTAGACACGCATTCAATCCTAACAACCCTTATTAAATTTAGGAAAATGCCGAGGCAATTTTTTGATTTTTACCTTATATATTTTCAATTGTAATTTATTATATATAGGTCACCGTCAATATTCCGCCGGCGGAATATTACTCGGACTTGACCTCAGCGCCCAAAGCTAATATTTCGCCGTATTTTTTGGTGTATAGTCAACGTTCTAAACGCATTTTTGCCGGAGCTTGGACTTGAATTCGGCGTCCATAGCCCATCCTTCAAAATTATTACATAATTTAGCGAAAAAAAATTTAAAATTTGGAAAGCGGTATTTTTGGCTAAGAATTGGTAATTATGGATAAGTTACATTTAAAAATTTCTATGTAAACCCTATGAAATTTTTATATTTAGTTAAGTTGATATTTTTTAAATTAGGTTTAGATGTCTAAACCCAAGATTCCACCCGGGCTTGCAGACCCCCCAGAAAACGGGACCAAAGGTTAAAATTCTGAATGGGTCGAACCTGAATTAAACGGGCAGGGCCGAGTGAATTTTTTTAATCCTATTTTTTCTTAATGGACAAAAATAAAAATGACAAATTTTTTATCACATGATTAATGGTGTTACTTCAATCTTCTGTATTTTATTAATAATTTTTTATTTTAAGCAATAAAATTTTTGTAAAATATAAAATTTTTGGGCCATATACTTGCAAATTGTGGCCTGGTAGTCGCCTAAATTACAAAAATTACCGCCGGTTTGGGAAGGGATGAAATCAATGGACTTTACTAGTCGAGTTTAAAGAAATTTAAAATATTACTTAAAATATTAGAGGCGCGTTTAGAGAAAAAAATTGCGAATATTATTTATTAGCATTTGAAATACTGTTTCTGAACTCAAAAATAAACTCCAAATGTGACTTAATTAAACATTTTGTATTATTATATAAAATAAATTCACTTTAAAGTCAATTGAGCAAAGATAATGTCGGCTTGAACTTAGAGTTAACGGTCAATATATCAATCATATGATACGATTTAACATAAGATACCTATGTTAAAATGTTAAATGTCAAGCTTTACCAGAACTTTTATAAAACTATATAAATTAAAAATAAAAATTATGTGTAAAAAAATTTTAATAAATAAAATTGTTCCAAAATATCCAAAAAACAATGAAAATTCTAAATACAATATTTTGCAAAATAATTTTTTGGGGGAATTTCCGTTTTAAGCATTCAGGTCAAGCCGCAATATTCCGTCGGCAAAAATGCTTTAGACGTTGATTGTAAGTTGAATATTTCGCCGGCCTATATAGGCTTTACACTCTGAGTTCAAGTCCAAACAATATTACCCCGGCGGATTATTGCGTTTGGACGCTAACAAAACTTCGCGAGCCAGCCATGTATATTTAAAAAACAAATATAGAATAAAACAAAAAAGAATGAAGAAATAAATATTATTCTAGCTAAACTATTAAATTCAAACTCGATACTATTTTTAAAACCAAAAATTTAGGTTTTTAGTAAGAATGGGGACAAAGTATTCTGTATGACCTAAATGTCAAAATAGTTGACAAGAAATATAATTTTTTAAAATTTAAAATAATAGAAATGACAGTGGATTTCAACACAAAAAGGTTCTTGAAGCCGTATAATCAGTCTTTGGCCATTATAGCCCATAAATTAAAAAATGAAAAAAAAATCTGAGATTAAATGCAGATTACACAGGTCAAAATATTAATGTCAGAAACGTGAATTTTATGAAAACATAAAAGAACGCATCCCCATGATGGCCTAATCTCATATATATTTTTCGTTTTTCTTAGTTTCTTCATTTTAGAGGTAAAATAACTGTAAGCACATGTAAAAAATATTGCTTGGACGTGGATGCTGGATTCGATTAACATCAGCAAGGAATATTGTTCGCTAGTTTAATTTACCACGCTATTAATAGAAACATTACAGTATTACGGTTTTACAACATATAAACATGAAAATGTTGGCTGTGACAGGAATATATATTTGTTTTTAAGCAAAGAGAATGATGTTAAAATGAATATTAATTTTGTTAGCAGGCTGCCCTAGCTGTTTGATTATATTTAATTATATTATTTGCAACATGAAATAATGTCTTAACTTATAAACCTGTCGAAAATTAAGCTCGACCAAACATAAATCATATATAAATTAGCCATTATTACTTTCAAACTAGGATGTTTTTTGATATTTCTAGGTAATAAAAGAAAATTATCCAAATTAACTATGTATGGATTTGAATATAAATTAAAAAAAATTTATTGAATAAAAAAATCTAGAGCTGCACCGGTTGTAATAATAATGTAAAAAAACATTGGTTTTACTATTTTTTGTTAAAAACTCCAAATGTTGTATAAATAATGCAAAATATCCAGCTATTTGGTATCAAGTGATATTTAATACGACTTGATAAATTAAGCCAAAATTTGTATAAGCAATTATATTTGCGCCAGTTTGGAAAAATTGTGGGCCATTAAGGAAATAATGGTTTTTTAACAAATTTTGCGACCTCAAGAACACAGTAAAAAAACTAAATTTAATATTTCTTTCCATAAATATATATAGCTTGTAACTTGTATTTATCATCTAAAATAATGAAAAATAAACTTTTTTAGTAAATCACGCTTTTACCTTAGCATTTAGAGAATACAGAATATTTTGCGTCCAAACTTTAATATCAAGATATATGTTTTAATAAAAATGTTATTTTATGTTTTAATTTAGCAATTTAGCTGTTGTGAATATGCAAAAAAAAATTCAATTCATTTTTGTTTTGAGACTTTTTAGTTTTTTTTTATATTTTTCTAAAAATTTAATTTTGCTGGCTAGAGATTTAGAAAAACAACAAACGGTTGGAAAACCCTAAGATGCAGGTTTGATATCTCCGTAGTTAGCTCATAACTCTCAAAAATTTGTTGACCTGTGTAATAGAGAAAAAAAAGCCCTTGTAAAAATAAAACCCCTTTCTGAAAACATGCGAAAAAAACCTCATTTATTTGAAAAACATTATAAATTCCATATCTGGTTTAAGAAAAGGGTTTTTAGTAAGTCCTTATTTTACCAAAAAACTCTTATCTTTGACAATAAATTAAAAAAGAAGCCCTTAAAAGAAGCCCTTTAGGGGCTGCCCTTTTTTCACCAGGTCTCCGGCTTGCCAGCTAAAAACTGACCCCATGTTTCTACAATATTTATTAAGGACGAAATGTAAATAAGCCCTGGATACAAATTGGCTCTGATCTAAAAAATAATTTTGGGACCTGATATTTACATTTACCGATCGTTAAATTGATGGCCTGAATGCTAAAATTTTTTTAACGGTATATTTACTTTTATTGATTTCGATAACGATCCAAATCCAAGCTCAGGTACAATGTTTGACTAAGGATTTAGAGGCTATTTGATTCAATATTTAATCTTTACATCCGTGCATAACACAGGTCAACAAATATTTATGTCAGAAGCGTGATTATTATAAAAATAAAAGAATGCATCCCCATGATGGCTTAATCTAATATATGTTTTTTGTTTTTCATAGTTTCTCGTATTTGGCTCCTTAGATCCATCAATGCAAAAAATGGCTTTTTTGACTAAATTGACAGATCTAAATATACCCTAAAACAAAAAAATTTAAAAATCTTTTTTTCATATTAAAATCCCTTGTAACTAATATTTTTAATCACAAGTAATGGAAAAAAAAATTTATTATTATATCAAGCTCTTACATCGCCGCGTCCAAACTTAAAAACGACACGATATATTATCGGTTTTTGATAAAAAAAAATATAAGTTTGAATAGAACAGTTTAAATATTATAAATATAAAATAATAAAATTTCAGTTTATTTTTATTTTAAATTTCTGTTTTTTTACCCTTTTTTCTACAATATTTAATGTTTATAACTGACAAAAAGTTTGATTAGGAAAAACGGTAAACGTATTTAATATTCCCTAAGATGGCAGGTTTGACCTATGTAGTAAACTCACAACTCTCAAAAAATTGTTGACCTGTGTAATAATCCGCCTTAATAGTTTTATTAATATTTTTTCCATATACACATAACTAAGCTATCAAAATTATTTTACTAAAACAACCCTTATACTAAGCCTATATTTTTTAAATCAACGTGTTATATTGAAGGCGAGCGATGCTTCTTAGAGGTTTCCCGTCCGCCATACTATTTGTGGTGATGATCACAACCATTTCACAGTACATGTTGAGCCAACAGATGGCACCGGCTATATGCATGCCTTTTGAAGAATGTGCCAGTTATCGGAAAGATTTCTTGTTTTCGCCCACTTTAGCCGACCTCAGCGCCTACATAGGGCTAGAAAAAATCCTCAAACGAAAAGGGGTTGAACCTGTGGTTGGTTGTCGCTCTAAGCGTGCAGGCAAATGGGAACGTGTAACACCAGACCTTATGAACCCTAAGTCTTGGCCATATATTATACGATGTTTTTTAACCCTAGATGGCACGTTTTTGAATTAAATTAATTTTCAAAAATAAAATTATTTTTAAATAAAGTGGGCACGTTTTCAATGAGGTTATATTCTTTTTTTTTTTTGATAAATTATTCAAAATTGTATTTTTTTTTATTTTAAAAATATGATGTTAGCAAAAGTATATATTTTTGCAATCTGCCATATGTATATAATAGCAAATTTTTGGCAAGAAAAATAAGTTGCCCCATTTGTCATCCATTTTGCTCATAGATTTTTCTTACATGGCTCTTTCGCTAAAAAAAAATTTTATATAAAAAAATTGCTGATATAAACGCAACTTACGATATGTTTAATATGATTTACACGGATTCACCTGTAGTCTCTTCCCAACCCTACGAAATTCAAGGATGGAACGAAGAACCCTTACGGCCCATTTCTCCGACAAATACGGAATGATATTTAAGTCATAAACGTTCCTGGTATAAAACAAAGGTAACTTCTATTTTTGTATTGTATTTCAGCATTTTAATTGTTCTTTAAATGTACCTAAGGATAATTTATATAAGGGCACGTGCATAGTGCGTTTTTATTTTCGTAAAATTTTGAAAATTTTGAAAATTTATTTTTTTTCAAAATTTTTTCAAAAATTTTTTATTTCAGAAAAAGCATTTTATGTGCATATATTAAATTTGGCAACTTTTTAAAAATTTGCGTTTTATTACAAAATTTTTTTTTTCAAAATTTTGAAAATTTCACGAAAATAAAAACTCACTTTGCACGTGCCCTAAACAAAAAGAAAACGTTCTGTCCTCTATACTATCTTTTTTTCGATTTTCCTTTGTTCTCCAAACTTAAAATAACACTATTAGTGTTGACAAACATAAAAGTTATAAATTTTAAATACAATAAATGGAGAGGGTAGTTCGCACTTGATGCTACTGATCTCGAGGGTAAACGTTTCTTTGCTCATCACCCAAAAAAAATAATATAAATACGGTTTTTGAAATAAAATTGATATACACTTTGTTTACTTTATATCATTATGAATGAATAAACATTGTAACACACACGTCTTAGATAGTTGCTTATTTTTAATTTCTAGATA
This sequence comes from Acutogordius australiensis, assembly GCA_030555515.1. Taxonomy (NCBI): domain Eukaryota; kingdom Metazoa; phylum Nematomorpha; class Gordioida; order Gordea; family Gordiidae; genus Acutogordius; species Acutogordius australiensis. The sequence goes on along the minus strand of CM060245.1, from coordinate 33,866,617 downwards.
CTTAAAATTTAAAAAAAAAAATTTTGGAAATAAAATTACAATTTACAGAGTTTTTTTGGGGGAAAAAATGGAATTTCATGTGTGCCTTAAAAGGAAGAACTATACTAGTTACCTTTTTTTTTGTAAACAAATCTAAATTAAAAATTGTGTTTCAGGCGTATAAAAAAATTCATTTCCCCGGCGCATAACGCGACTGTACAGCATTTTGGACAGCTAAAACTGATCATTTTAGAATCTGCCCATTTGGAGGAATTGCTGAAGGCGACATGGCCAGAATTTTGGAGCTGCAAAATCCATACAGGATTGAATATGCCTAAAGTGGTGTCCTTATACCAGGGATCCATCGTATTCACATATTGATATGTAGCATTATATGAAAAACTTGGATGACTGCAAAACCAGGTCACATAGTATTTCACAAATTTGATTTATGGGAGCGGGGAAGGTGGACATTTTTTTGTATGGAACAGAAAGTGTTTTACCCTCGAGTTTTTAGGATAGATTACACATATCAACAAATTTTTGAGACATATAAATTAAATACAGAGATGTCCTAGGGATCTTCAAATCCGCCTACCATTTCTTCTAATCAAATTTAATTAGTAAGCTATGAAAATTTTTAATAAAAAGGTCAAAAAAAACAAAAAAAAATAAAAACAAATGCAAATACAAATTGAAATTTTTTTTGCATATTTTTAACATTTAAAAACCGATTGTCGTAATTAAGTTTGGACGCGAAATATTTATATCTAAATGCTGATGTAAAAGCTTGATATATTAATAAAATTTATTTTTCATTATTTGAAATGATAAATATAAGTTATAAGTTATTTTTATAATAAAATATCTTTTAATTTTTTCTTTTCAGGGTATATTATGTATGATCTTTCGATTTGATCAAAAAAGGCAGTTTTTCGTTATGGACGAATTTAAGGAGCCGAAGGTGGAAAAAACAAAGAAAATTGGAAAATATATATGAAACAAGGCTATCATGGGATTGCATTTATGTTCTCATAGACTCATTAATTGTGACATTGATGTTTGTTGACCTGTGTTACTTAAACTGATTTAGTAACCATTCTCTGTATACAAGGCTTGACAAAGTTTTTATCTAGCAACCGCTCAATCAAAACTCTTTCATACCTTTGTTTAGTTAATTTTTCTATTTTTTTCTGTTTCAAAATTCGATTCAATTTGACAATATACAATATTAAAACCCTTATTTTTGAATTAATAGTAGTTATACAAAACAAGTCTTAATTGTTAAATCTTTAAAAAAGTGTCAAATATGGGATCTTGTTGTTTAATACATGAAAGAAAATTGTAATAAAGAAACGAAAAAAGAATTAAAAAAATACTCACTTAGAAGCACTAACCTAAATGACCTTATAATTCCAAAAATGTATTATATTTTGAAATATATCTAAATAAGGAAATTTCTAAGAGTCTTGTGGTGAAACGTAAAATTCATTATCTTCAGAATAAGAGAGTTAATCGTTACGTACCCCGGCAGGCAGGTTAATAAGCGTGGCCCTTAATGAAAAAGACGACTTATGGTATTTTCAACGTTGATTAATCAGTGTAAAAAAGAAACCATTCAAACATCAGCACGTGCAAGAGATTTCTAAATAACGCAAACATCAATTGCCAAATCATGCCCACCTTTTTTAAAAAAAAATTTTTTTAATTATAGAATATAAAAACCTTTTAAAACTTATTTAAGCTATTGAACCTTTTATAGGGTTAAGGCATTCAAAACCTGCTTTGGGCCTTTAAATTGCGATGAAAATCTGACCAGTTAACAAACCGGCTTTAGACCTTCTTTTAAATATTTGGGTCCCATATGTATTTTTTGATGAGTCGATTAAAAGACTAAAACATATTTAAAAAATAAAGAAACACAATGTGATTACATCAAGCTCAGTATAATTTCTGAGGATATCTAAAACATTTAGGCGCTTTCAAATGTGCAGTTAAAGCACTTCTAAAACCACTCCGCCTATGGATCTTTAAGTCTATAAGTTTTTAGCACTCTCGCCCTTAACCCTGATTTTAATTCAATTTGACCCCTAAACATTAAAAGTTTCATACTCTAAGCATAAAAAATCATAAATGTCGAATGATCGATATATCAAAAAGTTCACTGTTTGTCGCTTAAATTATGCAAAAATTGCCGGCAGAATATAAACCTTGGACGCTGAGGTCAAATCCAAACAATATTCTCCCGGCAAAAATGTGTTTTAGACGCTGAATTTAAGCCAAAATATGTTCCGCCGGCGGTATATAGGCTTTGGACGTTGAGGTCAACTCCAGACACTAGCCGGCGGAATAAAGCGGTTGGGGTCTGATATATTCAAAAGCTGGCTCTTGACTATTACTCATTGTAAAAATTTATTTTTATAAATTCCTGTATACAAGAAGTTTAAACGTTAAAGATGTATCATTTTATTAGAACAGATTTGCCATATTGTTTACCGTAATTAAACTTTGCGAGCCAGCTATACACCACAATAATTTAAATAACATATGTAGAATATGACCTAAGAACCAAATTTTCAAGGTGAACTTATATAAATCCTAACGTTATTATATATGCGAACCCATAAATTTATAAATTGGGGCAAAATTTTTTGCATAATCTAAAGTATATAAGAGTTAGCAACTTAATTTTTTGAAATTTAAAATAAATTAGAAATTACAATTGAATTTTTATTATGAACAATTACAATTTTTTTGTCTTATATGCATTCTTAAGGCCGTAAATTTGGTAAATTTGGCCATTTTTTTACGTTAGGGGCTATGCCCTGACAAGTATGCCGTCTCTTTAAAGAGATGTAGGGCAAGGGGCATTGTTTCAGCAATGACTCTGGCCTTCGAATTTTGCCAGAGTTGTAAAGTCTGCATGCTATAAAATTTCGGAGAGTGCGGCGTCATTTCGATGGATATTATGGTATTGGCGGAGAGACGAGCTTAATCCTATTGACCCTATATGAACGTCGCCGCATAGCAATTCCAATGCTCCTCACCCCCAAAAAAAATCTAAGAAATTAGCCCGAAAATAGAGGAAAACAAAACGAATTGAGATAGGGCCTTGATTTAAATTATTTCCCTGAGGTGTCATTATTTTGGCCAATCATTCGTTGATTTTTATTAAACTGTGCTAAATCATTAATTTAACCCTAAGTATCTAGTTGATAAATTTCTATTTAGTTAATTATGCTTAGGGGTTTTAGAATCAACTGTAAGCATGTAAAATTTAATTCAGCTTGTATATGTGAAATATGCTAGTTAACCCATATAAACATTGGCTGACGATAACATAGCTTAATCGATGTTAGCTGAATATTCGCATGCTTCATTACAGAATATAGTACCGTCGTACAACATATAAACATTAAAATGTTGGCTGAATGGGATATCACCTTTTAATTAAAAAAATATTGTTTTAAAATATTGATTTTTTTTAAGATTGCCCAGGTTTTTTGTGGAGTAAAAATCGTCACCATTAAAAAAATATTCATAAACCAAAATACTTAATATAGTTGAAAAGGGCTTATTAGTTTCAATATAAATTAATGTCGTAAATCATAAATCTCACAAAATTAAGCTTGGCCGACTATTAATGAGCTACTAAGAAGCAATTTCAATTTTGCTAAGCATTTCTTGGGGTTGGAACTATAAGAATACCGTGGATCAGCTGTGTATATATGGGTATGGATGTACAAAAATATTTGCTTTATACCTAGAACAATTGCATCGATTGAAAAAATATATTGTAAAAAAATATTGGTTAATAATTGAACACCCTAAGTGTTTTTATTTCTAAATTTTGAAAACCTATTGAATAATGAATGAACTTTGAAGACGCTCTGCAGTATCGTTTTTTTTATTTGTTTTACATTCAGTATGAAATGAACAGATTACACTGGACAAAAAAAACAACATAAACGATTTTTAGAGGGTTTGAAGAGAATTTTCTTGCGATAACGATCCCGGGTTTAATTTTTTTCTAAATGACTCCAAATATTTTAAAACCGCATTCAAACTTACAAAAATCTTTAAAATTTTAAAAACCATTAATTTTCCAAAGTATCTATTGGGATATTTAGATTCCTCATAAAATCGTATCTAAAAAAGGTTATTAATCAAAATTACTAGCAATTTAATTATAAGTTAATTAGGTTCAAAAAACGGATTTTATGACAAAAACCGCTAATTTTACAAAACATAAAAATAGAAAAAATTAAATATTATTAAAAAATTTAAACGCCTTATAATAATGAATGTTTCGGTAATCTGATATATTAAATACTCTTGTAATTAAGTTTTATGCTATGTAAGCCTAAAATACAAAAATGGAAAAATCTCAACTATGACACCTAATAACCAAAAATCTATGGCATTGGGTAATCTGATTTTATATTCATAATTAGCACCAAAAACTTGACCAAAAACGATAGTTGCCATAAATGATGCTTAGGGTTGTCGACCTGATAATTTAAGTCAATAGCTGTTGAAGCAGAATTTGTTCGTGGAGGATCAGACCTAGGAAAAGTATTGACCATCAAAAAATGGGGTTTCTTTTTGTCAATTTGAGAAAGTAGAATAAATCTACTTGACTACCACCAAAACCTCATATTTGACAACCGTCAAAATTCCATATTTTGAGTTGAACATTTTGAACTGCACTAATTTAAATGGACGAATTGACAAAACTTTTGGAATTCAAATGGGAAAGAATTCGAAGATGTTAACCGTTACAAACCTTATATATAGAATGGCCTTTATTACAACTTACATATTTTTTTTATTATTTTTTATTTTCCTTTTTGTTTTATTTTTGTAAAACAACTTTTCTTGGCTAGAAAAAAGATGAGCAAAAAGCAATTAGTTTTAAAAGAGAGAAAAAATCTTAAGAAAATGAAAATAATCTTTTCTAAAACTTATTATAAGAAAAAAAGCCTTGTTATGTCACATCAGTAATAAAATGCCTATACCTTAGATAGAAAGTAGAAAAAACTGTTTATTTTGAAGAAACAAGTGGGACTTTTTAGGGGCTATCTTTACAAAAAAAAAATCGTATATTTCATTATCTGGGCCCGTTGAGTGTGGATTTAGATATAAGAGCCCTTAAAAAACTCTTTAGGGGCTGTCCCCTTTTTTCCACCAGGTCTTACGCCGCTATATTACCAGACAAGAACTGACGCTTACTCCTAGGTGTGGGCAATATTTAATAGTGACGAAACGTAAATATACGTCGGCGACGATTGGCTCTGGCCTGCAACACGCATACTTTTGAACCTTAATATTTACTTATAGGATAGTTAAAATATCGGCTTTTTAGTAGTTATGATCCATCACATGCGATAATTCCACCGATTTAAAATCTAAGCTTTGGTAAAATATTTGTCAAAGGAATTGCAGGCTATGATAAAATATTTAATCACGCACAAATTTTCTCTACCTCCGTGCATATATACCCATTCAGTCTCTTTATATTTTATATAAATTAAAAATTTTACCCCGTTCCAAACCATTACAAAATTTTTAAAACACTTCTTTATTCTAAGCCCATATTTTTTTTCATCGAAATCATATAGTGAAGACGAGATATGTTTCAAAAAAAGGTCCATCTACCATTTTGTTTTTGGTGGCGATCATAACCATTCCACAGTCGATATTCAGCCTACATATGGCACCGGCTCTGTGCAAGCCCCTTAAGGAATGTGCTAGTTACCGGGAAAATTTCATGCTTTCACCCACTTTGGCCGGCTTCAGTGCCTACATCGGGCTAGAAAAAATACTCAAACAAAAAGGGGTCGAACCTGTGGTTGGGTGTCGCTCTAAGCGTGCAAGCGAAGGGGAAGAACCGATTGTATCACGAGACCGTGTGGACCGTAAGTCTCGGCCATAAACTTTTTACGTTGTTTTTTTTCAAAAAAAAAAAGAAATGAGCTTCGATGGCGCTATGTTCGACAATCTCTACATGGGCAAAAAGATTTTATTTTTTTAATAAGGCATATTCAATAAGGTAGTATTTTATCTATTTTTTTTATACTTTCATAGATTCCAAAAAAAAAAATTCTCAATTTGTCATTATATCTCAAAGATTTGGTTTCGGTTTAAAGTAAATTTTCTATGCACATTAACAAATATTACTTGCAACCTTTTTTGCAAAGAAAAAAAAATGGGTCGGTCCATTTAATATTTATTGTTGTATACTTTGCTAATAGATTTAAGTAGCATGGTTTCCTCTCTAAACTTAATTTTAAACGGAAAAATTGGTGATATAAACGGAACGTTCGAGATAAGTAATGCGGTCTATACCAACTCGACTGTCGACACTTTCTTCACGCCCGATGAAATTGAATCCTGGAACGTTAGCACCCTTCCGGCTCAAAATTCCATTAAGCATGATATGATATTTGACTTGGTTATAAATCTTCCTGATATTCAAAGCAGGTAAATTTTTTTGGTTTTGTATTTCAACGTTAATCATATACAATATTCGGCCAGCGGAAAATTATTTGGACTGGACATTTGCGTCCAAAGCCTATAAACCGCCGGCAAAATATTCTTGGATGTATAGTTAACGTTTGAAACATATTGCGTGCGGGATTGTGGTTGGACATGACCTCAACGACCAAAGCCTAAATTTTGCCGAAAAAATTTGCATAACACAGGTCAACAAACATCAATGTCAGAATGGAGATTGTTATGAGAACATAAAAGAATGCAACCTTTTGATGGCCTAATCTCATATATACATTTTGTTTTTCATAGTTTCTTTCGTCTTTGGCTTCTTTGATCCATCTATAACGAAAAATGGCCTTTTTTGACCAAATTGATAGATCTAAATATATCCCAAGAGGAAAAATTATAAAAATCTACTTTGCATATAATAATTCCTTGTAACTTATATTTTTCATTAAAATAAAAAATAAATATCAATATATCAAGCTCTCACATCGACATTTAGATAATACAAAATATTTCCGCACGATATATTAGCTTTTAATGAAAATATTATTTGAAGGAATTTAACTGTTTACTTTGTAATGTGCAAAAATTAAATTTCAATTAATTTTTGTTTTTAAATTCTTTTTTTTTGACCTTTTTTTCTAAAATTTTATGTTTATACCTGATTAACTAAGTTTTAGGAAAAACGGTAAACGGATTTAATATTCCCTAATATAGCAGGTTTGATCTCTGTAGTCCTCATAACTCTAAAAAAATTGTTGACCTGTGTAATTTAACGAAAAATTTTAGTTTCTCAAAATGGTAAAGCATTGTCTCAATTAGAATTAAAATATTTTTTTAAATATTTTATTGATCATTTTAATATTTAAAACCTTTTAATGAATAACTTTAATTTTTTAATATGTGTAATTTTTCAAAGGTTCTGGTGAACCTGGACATTCAACATTTTGTAAACTGATTTTTATAAAACATTAGAGGTATTTTGGATAAAATCGTATCTTTTGTGTACTTGATCTATATATATATTCAGCGCCCAAACGCGATATTCCGCCGGAGGAATATTGTCTGGACTTAACCTCAGCGTCCAAAGCTTATATTCCGCCGGCGGAATATAAATTAGCGTATAGTCAACGACCAAAACGCATTTTCGCCGGCGAAATATTGTCTGGACTTAAGCTCAACATCCAAGGCTTATATTCCGCCGGAAATTTTTTGCAAAATTAAAGGGACAAACAGTGAACTTTATGTGATTAATTTTGAAATATTGATTATTAGACGTTTTTGATTTTTTATGCTTAGAATATGCAATAATGAATAGAGATGTTGAATTTAAAATTAGGGTTAAGGGTTAGAATAGTGCTAAAAACTTAAAGATTTAAAGATTCATATTTGGACCGGTGTATTTAAAAGCGCTCTAACTGCACATTTGAAAGCGCTTAGATTTTTAGATACCCTCAGAAGTGCGCTAATGTTATAAAAACCGCGTAATAATTAAGCGAAAGACTCTAAAAAACGCCGAGGTATTTCTGTAATGTACCTGTGACTTTAAATGCACCAAGAATCCTAACTCGCAATAAAGATTCAAATGTAAGCAGGAAAAAACATACTAAGGTGCCTTAAAACGCGTAGGTGATATTAAAAGCACGCAAAAGACTCCTAAAATAGTGCAAAAAAATGAATTAGGACTGCGCACAGGTGTCAAACTTTTAGGAGCCAAAATAATATAAAATTTAAAACTTTTAAGAGTTATATAAGCCTTATTTAACCCTTTGTTAATATTAGGGCACTGACTGCCTAGCTGGCCCTTAAAAATGCGATATAGGAATCAATGGAATGTTTATATTTTTAGGCGGTAACATCTGCTTATATTGTGATGATTTAGTGCTTTTACCCAGTTGGTAGCCTTAACTAATAAAAAAAAGTTTTTATGTGGATACTAAGTTAATTTACTAGAATCAAAAAAATGAGCTTTTATCATTTAATAAAATTTATTTACCCCAAAGGATCAAATTTCCATACAAATGTATAATTTTAAATGAAGAAATTCAATAATAATCATAGCACCCTGCTCCGCTTAAAGCCCTCTTCACTTCACGATTTATTTTTTTCTTAAAAGATTTGCCTACAATCACATTAGAGATTAAAGTCGAGAACCGAGTCCTGCCCCCGGCCCACCAGGAAACAAGGGCCAGGACGGTTCAAAATTTATAACGGGCCATACGCACTCGGCTAAATTTAAAAATAGAAATTACGGGCCGAGATGGGCTAAAGTTTTGAATTTTATATGCTCTATTTGTTTATTAACAAGAACTAAAAACGATAAATTTATTTTCACGCGATAAATGGTTTAACTTTTACTCTCTATTTTTACTGTATTTTTAAAACAACACTTTTTTAGCTTGTATTTAAAAATTTTCGGGCCTTATTTTTGGATTGGAGCAAGCCTTAAATTTGGAAAAAAAAGTTTTTTTTTCTAAATGCGCGCCTTTATAAATACTCAGCGTCAAATTAATATCGTTAGGCTTTAATTTTAATGTAATTTATATTTTGCACGTTAGAGGTTTCGCTCAAGTTTAAGATACCTCAACTCTTTACAAAATAATTGGGCGATCTTAAATTCAGGATTCGTGCTTTTAAGCCTTCATTGTCCTTAATAACCAAAAGTTTTTAGTTATGTGAGTACGCGTCTTTTCAAATATTGGTTGGGAATCCAAAAATATTGTCAAAATATACATATTAGATAAACTTTGAACTTGAAATTATATTGAGCCTATAATAATCCAACCGTATTTCTTTATTCTTTTAAAATTTTTTAATTCTAATTGGTACAAAATAGGAATATTGAGATTAAAAAATTTTAAGGGAGGTTTAAAGCCGGTTCGTTAACTGGACTAAAATTGGAGATATTTAAATTATAAACCTTCCATTAATTCCAATATCGCATTTTTAAGAGCCAGCTAGGGAGGGAATGCCTTAATATTAACAAAGGGTTAAATAAGGCTTATATAAATCTTAAAAGTTGTAAATTTTTTATTATTTTGGTGCTTTTAAAAGTTCGACACCTGTGCGCAGTCCTAATTCATTTTTTTGCACTATTTTAGGAGTCTTTTGCGTGCTCTCAATATCACTTACGCGTTTTAAGGCACCTTAGTATGTTTTTTCCTGATTACAGTTGAATCTTTATTGCGAGTTAGCTTGGTGCATTTAAAGTCACAGGTACATTACAGAAATACCTCGGCGTTTTTTTAGAGTCTTTCGCTTAATTATTACGCCGTTTTTATAACATTAACGCACTTCTGAGGGTATCTAAAAATCTAAGCGCTTTCAAATGTGCAGTTAAAGCGCTTCTAAATACACCGGTCCAAATATGAATCTTTATAATCTTTAAGTTTTTAGCACTATTCTAGCTCTTAACCCTAATTTCAAATGCAACATGAACATTCATTAAACATTCATATTCTAAGCATAAAAAATCAAAAACGTCTATTAATCAATATTTCAAAATTAATCACTGTTTGTCCCTAAAATTTTGCAAAAAATTTCCGGCGGAATATACGCTTTGGACGTTGAGCTCAAGTCCACTAACTGTTTAGAAACTTAAGTCTAATTTAGCTTACACAATATAAAAATTTTATAAGGTTTAGATACACATTTTTAAATGTGACTTATCCATAATAATCGGCCAAATTTACCGCTTTTCAAAATTTTAAAATTTGTTCGCTAATTTATGCAGAAAAATTTTAGTGGAATAGAGGCTTTGGGCGTTGAGGTCAAGTACAAGCTATATTCCGCCGGTGAAAATGTGTTTTGAAAGTTAGTACCTCCAGGTATAATCCGCCGGCGGTATATAGGCTTTGGACGCGGAGGTCAAGTTTAAATTCCGCCGGCAGAACATTACGCTTGAGCGGTGACAATTATTTCAACCAAACGAAAGTTCACCATATGTGTTTTCTTCCATACCAATTCATTTTCTAATTTTCCCTTAATCTACTCTAATAAATAAAAACACGAAAAAATATCTAATTTAAAAAATAATGGTGTAGAAAATGTTTTCATTGAAGTTTATTTGATTAGTACACCCAGTATAGTAATATTGTATCCAACCAAATAAGGGAAGATATAATTGATACCAATTGTGATCTTTATAGAGAGCAATAGCTCCCCGGCGTAAACGTGGTATCATTAGAGCCTATAATGTTTAATTTCATGTAGGGGAAAGGGGGGGGGGGAGGGGATGTTATAGCATGAATCTAAATTTTGACCTTTGCCATCAATGTTGTAGAGCCTTCATGTGGAATTTAATATTCCACACATCATTTTAATGGATGTAATGTGTTAACATCTGCGCAACTAGCCCTTTTTTCTCTCCTTTGCTTCTTGAGTTATTAAATCCGCCCGTTTTTTTCTCTCCTCTACTGGTTCCTCATTTTATTGCCCTATTATAATCTTCCATTTGCACTTTAAAAGAAAAAAGCTTATTTTTTTGGAGTGATTATAAAACCTGTATCAATTAATATAATAATTTAGGACTAAAAAAAAATTTGTGCAACAAAATAAAACAACAGGAGGAACAATTTTCACAGCTTTGTAAGATATTTTTTTTTTAAATTCATTCGTTTTAGTTTTTTCCAATGCCCACAATTTTTATATTGAATAAAAATTGAAAATAAAAACAAAATTTTATTAGGGGTTATAAGGTACATAATAAGTTTTATAATTCAATAAGATGGTTATACTAAATTCTAAATATTAAGTAATATGAGGAGTTGAAACTACACTATATTTGATTAATTCCTAATAAAATTTAAAAATATACTAGGACCAAGTATTTTCTTTTTCATATCCTGTACGCGATCCGTGCGAACATGTAACTTAGGTTTTACGCCTTCCCCCTTCATGTACTAGATTTAAATGGAGAGGGGGGGGGGAGGCTAAAAAAACTTATTTTTAAGGTGACCTTATAAAATTTACAGGTAACAAGGTTCTTACCCAGCTATCAAAATTATTTATTTATTGGGAAATTTCTCCTAATTTCATTAATCAAAAAGGCAACTTGCGTTCACTAGGAGAATCAAAAGCTATTGAAATCAGAGCTGGGAAAAAACCCATTTTTCGACTTAACCCATTAGTGCCGGAGGCACAAAAATTTTTGAAAATCAAATTAATTTTGCGATAATATTTATTGTTAGACATCATATATAAACAATCCATTATAAAAAAATTGTATAAAATTATTTGCGGTCAGTTATGCGTTGTTCCAAAAATGGAACATCCGGCACATCTATAGTCCTTTTTTATGGAAATCGGCGAAACATTTTCTGTGGAGTAAAACTTCACATTTCTGGCATTCTAGAAGCGTGTTCTTCTTACAGAGCTTGCACCGGCCTTGTTTAGCAGCTTTATTGAGGATATGGGTTAAATCCAGAGTTTTCAATGATGCGTGAGGTCTCCCAGAAATTATACGAAAGGGGCGATTTTGTGTATGTAATGCCATTTCTCTAACTAAATCGCGTCTGAATTCTAAATGATCTTTTTTTCCGCCGCAATGAATGTGAAAGCGCCACGCAGCGACGTCTGCCATGTTTAAGAAGTTGGAAAAAATGCACCACCACCATTTTTTTGAACGTAGTTGAGGACGGTAATCGCTTTGAAATCGATCTACAGCAAGTCTACGATTTAAAGTTTTGTGTTTTTTCCAATTGACATTTTGATCTTCATCTAATTCTTCATTAGGAATAAAAATTTCCAATGTTCCAGCAAAATCAGTTTTGACATTCACGACCAAATCATCATCACTTTGTTCTTCGTCCGTCACATCCCCAAAATTGTCTGGAGGAATCACGGTTATTTCTTCGTTTCCCGAATTGGCATGAGCAAAATCAAGAGCGTTGATAAGATTTTGGAAAACGGGCATAATAAGAAATAAGAACAGCTGGAACTATTTTTAAAAAAAAGTTGTGAAAAAGAATTAAGCTTTTATGCTGAGTAAAATTTAAGTCGTTTTTCTTAGAAAAAATCTATTTTTAACATTTCTAAAAAATCAGATATCGGATGTGCCGGATGTTCCAAAAATGGAACAAAAATTTTCAAACTTTAATATTTTTTGATAGGTTAGGCCAAAGTTATTTAAATTTATACATAATATAACACTTATGATCCTTTAGAAACCCCAACTGTTTAATCTTTAAATAATTATCATATAGCCCTATTTATGGGCCATTAAAAAGTGAAAAAAAATCTTCCATTTTTTTGCACTTTTTAAACCGCATTTTAGCTCATTAAAAAACATTTTTTTTTAAATTTAATTATCTCTCTATATAATTAAGGACTTGATCTTTACACTGATATTAAATTTATTTTATAATCTTATTCCAAACCAAAGTTATGACCCCTCAAAGTTGATGTTCCAAAAGTGGAACATCCGGCAAGGAATTTTTATATGCAATATAGATTTTTATATTTTTTCTTCTCAGGGTATATTTAGATCTGTCAATTTGGTCAAAAAGAACATTTTTCGTTATAGACGGATCTAAGGAGCCAAAGACGGAAGAAACTAAGAAATACGAAAAGTATGTATGAGATTAGGCCACCATAGGGTTGCATTCTTTTATGTTCTCATAACAATTTCGTTTCTGACATTGATATTCATTGACCTTTGTTTAAAATATTGGTTAGGGGCTCCCTCATTTGAATCTCTAATTTTCACAGCCGACATTATTTTTAGACAACCAAACCTACAAACGTATAATCTTGGTCTTCCTCCTGATATTTGGCCTCATCCAATCTCGCCTAAAATGTATGTTTTTAGAGTATGTCGTCAATAATTGCTTTTAGGGTGTCTTAAATGCGTAGATGATTTTAAAAGCACGCGAAAGACTCCTTAAATAGTGCAGAAAAATAAATTAGGAGTGCGCACTGGTGTCGAATTTTTAGGAAAACAAAAACATATAAAATTTACAACTTTTAGGACCAAAAAACGGAAAATTCCCGAAAAGTGGCAAAATATTACATTAAAGCTTTATATCGACACCATATATTCAATTAAAATCAAAATCAGAAAAAAAAATTTGTCTGAAAAACTATAAAAAAATTAATTATTAATAAATACAGAATATAAGCAGAAAATCTTAAATTTTATAAATATTTTCTTGATTAAAGCTAAAACCCTTTATTTTTTCTAAATTTTGAAAAATAAAAAAATGAGTTTGACCCAAAAATGGGCATTTCCCAGCTCTAATTGAAATGCCTAGAAATTTATGTCCTGCCAGATTTGAAATATAAAGCATGTAGTATATTTAAAATGTTGAGGATTGTATAATCAACTAAATATTGTACAATAAAAAATTGCAAAATAAATTTCTGTTATTATAAGTTAATTTCAGATTTATTAGCAAATAAAATCATAGTAATTATTAATTAATTCCAGATAATGTAGCCACTAAAATTATACTGTTGATATAATTTAATTCTGTTGCTATAATTAATTCCACTAGGACGTATTCTTTTATTAAACCATAAAGATTTATTTAGTCAGTTGCACCAATATTTACATATTTAGATATACTCTGTTTAATACTATAACATTAAAAGAATTTGTAAAAATTAGTGGTGGTGTGTTTAACTAATGTGGTTTATTAACATTGATCTTTTGTTCTGGCTTTTGAGCCTGATCTTTTTTTGGTATGCTAATGGATAGTAGATTTGTATAAAAAATGTATAATTTAATTTTAAAAAAATAATTGTTTTGTTTATACAAAATATTTTTTAATAGTTTGAATGAAGTCTGAACTCACCCACCCTTCAATAATTAACTTCAACCTTCTTAAAATGAGTTCACTTCCTTTGATTTGTACATTTTATTTCATAAATGTCGTAGCAATAAAAAATAGCCTAAATATCTATAAAATTTGATGTGTTTTATAGGCATGTTAAAAAACTCATATACCCAACGCATAACGCGACGGTAGAGCATTTTGGGCCGCTAAAACTCATCATATTGGAATCGAATGATTTGGAGGAATTGCTGAAGGATAATGTGGCCACATTGTTAGACCTACAAAATCCAGACGAGATTGAATATGCCCCAAGTGGAACTATTATAACCAAGATCGTTCATAACTCATATTTTAGTATGAATCATTACATGGAAACTCCTGATAACTGTGAAGCCAGGTCAATAAAATATTTAACAAATTTGATTTATAGGGGATGGGGGTATACATTTTTTTGAATGGAAGAAATAAAGCGTTTATTTAGTATAAATACATAAATAACTGATATGTTCACCGTCACATAAAAATTTTGGTCGAAATAATGGTTGGACAAAGTTTTTATAAATTAACCCTTACTTTTATTAGCATTTTCATATTTTTTTATGTCGTTTAAGAAATTTTATTGTCTTATGTTTGTTTTGTTGAGATAAATTGCTATAAAAACAAAATAGGGATCAAAAAAATACAAACATAGCATAGATCAACTAATTTAGTTGAGCTAAGTAAAGAGATAAACCCTGCCATCTTAAGGAATTTCATATCCGCTAACCGTTTTCTCCAATCAAACTTATTAAATCAGCTATGAATTTTAAAAAAATTTATTAAAAAATACCAAAAAGATCTTAAAACAAATTTACTTTTTTATGCATATTCACAACGGCTAAACTATTAAATTTAAACTTTAAATATTATGTTTATTTCAAATTGATACCACTGGACAACAACAAAAAACAACATAAACAATTTTTGAGGGTTTTGTAGAGAATTTTATTGCGATAACAATCCCGGGTTTAGTTTTTTCTCCAATTTCCTTTAAACCGCGTCCAAAGTTCAGAAAGAAATTCATAAATTTCCCAAAAAATCTTTTGGAATATTCAGATTTTTTGAAAAAACCATATCTAAAAAAAGTTGTTACCTAAAATTATCAACAATTTGCTTTCAAGTTATTTAGCATCAAAAAAAAGATATAACAAAAACCACTAATTTTATAAAAATAAAAAATAAATAAAAAATTGAATATTACAAAAAAAATTTAAACGCCTCACGTTAATAATGAATGTTTCCGTTATCTAAATATATTTTTAATCTTTTGTTACAACCTATAGGTTTTATGATAAAGAAGCTTAAAATACCCCAAAAATCGAAAAATCTCAACTTTGACACCGAATAACTAAAAATTTGAGGCATTGGCTATAATTCTGATTTCATGTGATCAGCGCCAAAAACTTGACCAAAAATTATAGTTGCCATAAATGATGCTTAGGGTCGTCCAAATTTTGTTGTCCAGTGTAATTATCATGTCCAATTTAAATCGGATGCGAAATATCTTGAATTATCTAATTATTGATGTAAGAGCTTAATATACTAAAAAAAATTTTATCATTATTTGAGATGATTTATATATGTCACAAGAAAAAAAAATTCTTTTTTCCTCTTTTGGGTATTTTCGAGGTCGCAAAATCTTTCAATTCGGTCAACTAACGCCATTTCTTTGATATGGACGGATCTAAGGAGCCGAAGGCTGAGGCTATGATGAAGGGAATATAAATGAAATGAGGCAATCTTGGGGACTTATGCTTTTATATTTTCATAAACTTATTTTCTGGCATTGATGTATGTTGACCTGTGTAGTATGACTGACATAAATAATTTTTTCTTACAAAAAATACTTTTTTTTTTAATTTATCTTATCAAAAAAAAAATATGAGTCTGTGTCAAAAAGTGGGAAAAAAATTTGGATGCGCAAAAACTTTTACAATATATATATGCGGAAACTTATTTTAGTTAACTTATATTCACCTTTGTTTTTTCAAAAACTAAATTATTTATTTTGATAGAAACGCATGTTTACAACAAATTGCCATTATCGATAATAAGCAAAGAATAACAAAAAAAAACATTTAAATATACACAGTCCCAATCATTCTTATATAACACAGGTGAACATATATCAATGTCCGAAACGAGATTGTTATGAGAACATAAAAGAATGCAACCCCATGATGGCCCAATCTCATATGTACTTTTCTTTTTCTTAGTTCCTTCCTTCTTTAGCTCCTCAGATCCGTCTAAAACGAAAAATGGCCTTTTTTGACCAAATTGACAGATCTAAATATACCCTAAAAACAAAAAATATAAAAATCTACATTGCATATATAAATTCCTTGTCACTTATATTTTTAATCACAAATAATGGAAAATAAATATTATTAAAATATCAAGCTTTTACATCGGCATTTAGAAAATACAAAATATTTTGCGTCCAAACTTAAATACGACACGATATATTATCGGGTTTTAATGAAAATATTATTTGAAGTTTGAATTTAACAGTTTACCTTGTGTGAATATGCAAAAATAAAATTTCAATTTATTTTTGTTTTTAAATCTTTTTTGTTTTTTTTTACCTTTTTTTCTATATACAATGTTTATATCTGACTAACTAAGTTTGAGGAAAAATGGTAAACGAATTAAATATTCCCTAAGATGGCAGGTTTCTCTGTTAACTCATAACTCTCTAAAAACTGTTGACCTGTGTAATACACGCAGGAGGATTTAATTTCGAATCCGTGCCTTGCGTCTTTTTTCGGGAAATATAACACATGTCATGTGCAATTACTTAAAAATTCTGAATGGCCTAGCGAAGCGACAATAGCCCTAAACGGGCAATGAGCTTCATGGGGAAGGGTGTGGGTGAAACCTTAAACCCAAGAACAAATATCAATGGCACCACCGTGAATTTTATAATAGCATGAAAGAGTAAATACCCATTGCACCTATCTCATAGTATAATTCGTTTTTCTTAGTTTCTTACGCCTTCGGCTCCTCACATCCTTCCATATCCCGTGGCATTTTTTGGCAAAATTGACAGATCGAGAATAACCTGATAAGAAAAATTTAAGAATCTTTTTTTTATATAAAATAATAACTTAAATTTATCATATCAAATAATGTAACTAAAATTTTATAGTATATTAAGCTTCTACATAGCATTTATATAATGCTATTTTATAAAAAAAAATTTAAAGTTTTAATTTAACAGTTAAGCTATTGTAAATATGAAAAAAATATTTTTTATTTTTGTTTTTGAATTTTTTTGTTTTTTCTTAGCATTTTTTTAAAATTTTTAATGCTTATAGCTGACTAACTAAGTTTGATTAGAAAAAACGGTAAACGGATTTGAAAATTCTTAAGATGGCAGGTTTGATCTCCATTAGCTCATAACTACCAAAGGTTTGCTTACCTGTGTTATTAAAAGATGCACTTACAATATTGCGATTCTTCATTTAGAGAAAAATCTACTCAAGAAAACTACAAACACATCCATTTTAGCCAATATACAGATTTTAATTTCGATGACAGACAAGGTCAACTTAAACTTTTTGCGCAGACCTCCATCAATACATATGAAACACCCAGTGGCACCAAGAGTACACAATTAACCCTAAAAGATCAACTCCCATGCGCTTATTACTTGATTCACGAAGTATCTGGCTCAATTTTGGTTGAAGGGCGGATTTTTAGAAAGGTTGAAGGAGATGTAGTTGATTGATGTCCTGGCTTGATTTATTAAATTTGTCAAAATTTTTTTATTTACACAAATTTTTTTTGTTAAATTAATATAAAATAAAATTTTAAAGCATGGATAATATATGAATAATTACTTTTCGATACAATTTAAATGGGTTAACTCCCCGCTATGAAAAATCAGCCAAAGCCATAACGGGTCTGGCGGTAACAAAAAAGAAGAGGCACTGAGAAGGTGGCTTTGTAACATTTATTTTTAATCGTTAATTTTCAAGAGATACAAACATTAGTGTGGAGACACTTATAACTTCTTATATTATACCTTTTACCCAATTGCGCATTCATCTGTTTTCCTTAAAAATTAATGGGGCAATGACCAAAAGACAAAATATTTTTTTTTAGAATTGTTTCCTATTTATTGTACTTTTTTTAAGAAATGCAAGCATTTGCTGTTATAATAATACATATATTCTTTGGGCCTGATAAATTTTTAAATTTTGTTATGGGCTAATCTATTTAATTTCCAAAATTTTAACCATAAACTAAAAATGGGGGTAGAAAGGGGGAGGGGGGAGACGGAGCTTGGGGGTTGTTTTCTTTTCTTTTTATTTACAATTTTTATTTTTTTTTGCCTCCTAAGTTTTGATAGGCCTTTCAAAATGCTTATAACAGTGCATTTTATGTCCGTTTTTGATGTTAAGTGCCCTTCCAAATGTATGAGCAAAGATTAAGGGGGAAGGGGAAGGTGGTGGTATAGTTGGGCATTTAAGTTTGATTAAAGTTTGTCAGTTTTTCACCACCTAAAGCAAAGATTAATGAAAGTTACAAGGTCTAACTGGATTCGTTCCCAAAATTATTTCAATTCAAGCTGCCATAAAGTGTTATTTTAAAAACAGCGAGGCCATTCTATTCATTTCTAGAGTAACCTAAGCAACACAAATGTGTTATTAAAGTACTTTTTAATAAAAGATTTATTTTTTAATAAGACATTTCTCAGGAGTGCCACTAGGACTGATTTTGGATAAAAGATATTTGAAACAAATTTATATGACAATATTATTTATAAGGTTAAATATGTTTGTCTGGGTTTAAAAATTTTAGTTTATGAGTTATCTGTTTTTTGTGATTTTATTAAATTTCCCCTAAATTTTGATTTTACTCTATACAGTAGGTATTAAATCATTCCTAGTAAATATTGTTGTTTTAATATATCCGCTAATGAGTCCCTATAAAGCATGTGATGTTTCACCTATGCCCCGCAAAAGAAACCCGTTTAGGCTTTTTTGTAAAAATCGAGCGAGGCAATTAAAATGGTCTTGGGGTAATAGTGAAAATTACACTTGGCGACCTAACTTCTAATTTAAGCATTATTACCTCCTGACGACTGATTCTACATTGCTCTCTCTCTCTTTACATGCTTGTATGATTAATTCATTTCAAAGCAAAATTTAGTATATTATTTGATCTGAAAATAATTTGAATTTTAACCCACAATAAATAAAATATAACTCTATAAATAGATGTAATTTCAGTTAAAATGCCAATTATATGCATTTTTGCCTAACTGAGTAGTCATTGCTGTTTGAAAGTTGTTGTACCTGTCTTAAAGTTCAAACTGGGTTATTTATTCGGTCCGCCCGAGCCTCCCAATTTATGTCTCTAAACATTTTAGATTTGAGGCCCGGTACGTATAAGAATACAGCCTAAGTTTATTTTGCAGCTAAAAATTTTGTTGCTCAAATATTACCAGTAAAAGAGTGTAGAAATAATACACTTTGAAACGTGATATAATTTTTTTTTCTATTAATTAAAATACTTAGGATCTATAACATATAATTATATCAATCCACGGACTCAAGGATAAAAGATGCCCTGGAAGCAATAAACCGGAGACCCTTAAATTCCCGAAGTTATAATCCCCAATCCCCCTCTCCCTCCCCATCCTCAAAATTATAATTTATTTGGGCAAGCAATAAATATTTCCTCTAACAATAAGACTTACATAAAAAATGTGCAGTTTCCTTTTATTAGAGCCCGGAACCCGAATTTTGGCTAAATGTGGATCCACAATATTAAAGGTTATCAAAAGTGCAATAGATGCCGTTTACGGTGTTTTTTCCAAATTTTATCTACTTTAGTGGAATATCCTAACCCTAATTGATGGAAAAAATTAATTTTATTCCCCCAACTTTGATATTAAAAATCCCAAACCCCCTTGATAAGACTCCTTTAGTCCAATTTATGAAATCTAAAATAAATAATATTTACTAGGCTGTTTTTTTCCCTCCTTTTCAACTTTAAACCTCCCATACCCCAACCGACCATTAAAAAAAAATCGAATAAAATTAATAATTTTAATCTTAAGGGAGCCTTCAGGATCCTTCAAGGCAATAATTCAATAGCACCTAATACTCCTAAAACAATCAAACAGTTAAAAGACAAACACCCAGCCCGCTAATAATTTAAAAATTTTCCCAATTTTAAATACGAAAATGGAAATATTACCAAATGAAAATCTTAAAGCTCTTAACGTTTCAAACAGACCTGCTCCAGGGCTAGACTTTTTTAGACCTAAATTTTTAAAGAACCTTTTAGATATCTAGTTTTTAATCAACAATATTTGCAAAGTGGTAAATTTTATTTTTAATGGGAATTTTCACTGGAATTTTTCCCTATATTATTTTGGGGCTCGTCTTCTCCCCCTCCAAGAAAAGAACAAATTCGAAATATAGCTATTAGTTGTTTTTTTAGACGTCTTATTTCCAAAATTATATGCAACAAAATTAAATCCACTTTAGCAAACTTACTGTCTCCTCACCAAATGGGTTTTGGTATAGAAGGGGGCTGTCTGAATAGTTACGTTCAATTTACCCTACCAGGCAAGCTGAGTCAACTTGGGATCAGGTCAACCAGAAGTATAGCGCTTGTCGCTTTCTTTGCTCCCTTTCCATCCTTCATACACACAATTCATATTTTTAACTCGAATCCCATTTTTTTAGGCCTTAACTACCTGTTGGGATTTACCTGTGTTAATCCTCTGACCCCTTCAAAATATAATTTCGATAAAATTTTAAATGCCGAAATTTTGAAGACAAGAAAATATTGTTTTTTTAATTCCGATAATATTTTTATACCAATCGTTGTCACAACCTCTGTCTGGATCATTTGGTCCTGGCCTTGAAAATTTAAACTAATTAAATTTTATTTAACCGAGTTTTATCATAAGCCAAAAATTCAATAGAAATATTAAAAAATAATTATTTTCTTTTAAAAAATACCTGGCTAGAAGACTCTAAAATTTAGTTAATATAGTATTTGTCTTTGTTTTGTTTTTAATTATTTCAATTACTTCTTTCATATATTACATACAATACAATTCCTGTTTATAATTTATTAATTATATTTAGAGCATTGTTAATTTGATATTATTATATATTATTAACGCTGGTTAAAAATATCAATATCAAAGAGAAATAAAAATGATTAAACAAAATTTTTGTTTAAGTGTACATAACGTTACCTGAACGCCAAAGCCTACCGCCAATATATTTTGCTTAATTTAATGAACAAATTTTTACATTTGAAAAAGGAATATATTTCGTCTAAATTAAAATTTTTAAAATTTTTAGATTATATTATTAAAATCTAATCTTAATTTATTTTAATTTTTTTAATGTAAATTTTATTAAAGTTGGTGAAATTTGTTATCTAGTATTTTGTAGACTAATTTATACAAAGCATATAAGTTTTATAAACTCGGCCAGGGACACTTCCATTGATTTCGGCCCAATTCATATGTTCCATTTTGATTTTAAAATTTAGACCAGGCCAGAGCTTTAAAGGTTGGGTAAAAAATCTAAATGTTTTAAGCAAAAAAATTACAGCTTTTCACAATTGTGAAATTTGTTAACTAAATTACGCAAAAATTTTTGTGTAAAGTAAGCTTTGGGCGCAAAGGTCAAGAAAAAACGTCGGCGAAACTCTTTTTAGACGTTAAATATAAGTCCAGGAGTATTCCTTGGGCGGTTTATAGGATTTGGATGACGACGTATATTCTAAACAATATTTCGCCAGCGGAATATTGCGTTTGACAATGGCAACGTGAACAAAATGGTTATAATTTTTTATTGCAGACCACAAAATCGGTCGTTCAGGTCATTTTTTCCGATAAATTTTGGAAAACGGAAAAAAATACATGAGATAGGGCCATCATGCAAATTGTTTGTCAAGTGACATATGATTTTCGCCTATCAATCAGTGATTTTTATATAATTGTGTAAAATTATTAAATTTTTTACCCCTATGCTTAGGGATTAATTTTTTTTTGGGTGAGGAGCATTAAAATTGCTATGCGGCGACTAGGGATTAATAATCTAATGTTAGCGCGCAAAAAAAATTCTATTTGAAATTTGTTGATTAAAATAAATGACTACATGCTTCTAAAAAAAATATTACATAATGTAGTACGGTCTAACAACATAACAACATAAAAATGTTGGCTGATTGTATGATCTCCTTTTAAAGCAAAAAAGAGAAGACTGGGTATTGCAATTGATTTTGTTACGACTGCCCTAATACTTCGTACACCCTAAAAAAATTTTTATTATAATTATTTTCAATCCAAAATTTTTATGGGAGAGACTGCAAACTTGTAAAAGGTTATGAAACAAATTAAAGCCTGCTCAAAATAAAGCTCAGCCAAATAAAAATCAAATAGCCAAATGAGGGGCAGTTAATATATGCTTTCCTTTCTGGCTGTTCATTAATTTTTAAGAGTTAGAAATGTAAGAGGGGTGGGTCTGAAAAGCAAAATTCTAAAATGCCAAAACCCAAATAGCAAAATCCTAAAACGCAAAAACCAGAAGTAATTAATTATTTAAAAAAAAGGCCAGAGATTTTTATTTTTATTAATGAAATTTGTCGATATTTTGATTGTTTCTTTGATGTTTAAGTAATTTTGAAGGGATTTTGCTTTTTAGGATATTGCGTTTTTCGGCCGAATTCAGTAACTTTTCAGACAAATTTTTTATTTTTTTTATTTTAATTAATTAACATGGTGCCCTTTTAATGTTTTAAAATAGAATTTTGCCGGGTTTCTGGGATTTTGAGTTTTGAACGAATTCAGTAATTTTTCAGAAAATTTTTTTTCCTGATTTTGATTTTAATTGATTAATATAGTGTCCCTGTGAAGTTTTAAATTAAAAATTGGCCGCTTATCGGTGATATTGCGTTTTTGACCAAATTCAATAATTTTTCAGACAAAATTTTTTTTTTATTTTGATTTTAATTGATTAATATGGTGCCAATATAAAGTTTTAAGGTAATTTGCCACTTTTTGGGAATTTTGCGTTTTTAGTCCAGAAAGTTGTAATTTTTATATTGTTTTTGTTTTCCTAAAAATTCGACACCAGTGCGCACTCCTAATTTATTTTTCTGCACTATTTTAGGAGACTTTCGCGTGCTCTTAAATTCATCTACGCGTTTAAGGCACCTTGCTTGGTATGTATTTTAAATACCTGCTTGAATCTTTATGGCGCGCAAGAATTTTCGGTGCATTTAAAGTCATACGTTACTGAAATACCTCACAAATAGAATCTTTAGCTCAATTTATAAAAAAATTGCGCGTTATAACATTGGCGCACTTCTGAAGGTATCGAAAAATCTACGTGCTTTCAAATATGCAGTTAAAGCGCCTTTTAATACACAGGTCCGTTTCGAATTGTTTAGTACTATTCTAACTTTTAAACCTTATTTTAAATTCAGTTTGACCCATATTCATCAAACATATCATCCTCTAAGTATAAAAAATCAAAAACTTCTAATGATCGATATTTTAAACTTCATCACATAAAATTCACTCTTTGTCCTTTATATTGTGCAAAAATTGCCGGCGGAATATAAGCTTTGGACGCTAAGATCAAGTCCAAACAAAATTCCGCCGGCGACAATGTGTTTTAGACGTAGACTATAAAGGCCGAAATTCCGCCGGCGGTATATAGGCTTTGGACATTCACATTAAGTCCAGACAATATTCCGCCCGCGGAATATTGCGTTTGGGTGATATTATAAAATATTTAGAGTTTATGGGTATATATGTCCGGAGGTAGAGAAAATTTGTGTGTAATTAAATATTAAATCATAACCTGCAATTCCTTTGACAAATATTTTACCAAAGCTTAAATTTTAGGTCAACATCGGAACTAATATAAAAGTAAACATGTAACACAGATTTTGGCATATGGATTGTAACTTCTAAAAAGCCAATATTTTACCGATAAAATATGTAAATATTAAAGCTCAAAAGTATGCGTATTGGAAGAACAGAGTCAATTTCTAAAGACCTATTTACATTTCGTCATTAGAATGTTGCCTACACCTAGGCGCAAGGGTCTCTTGTCTGTAGCCGGAGTAAGACATGGTAAAAAAGAAGGGGACAGTCTCTAAAGGACTGTTAAGGGCTGCTTTGATCCGGGTGGGTCTGACAAGCAAAATCCTAAAATCAAAATCCCAAGCAGAATCCTAAAACGCAAAATCCCGAATTAATTAATCATTTTTAACAAAATAAGCGAAGATTTTAATTTTTACATTATTATCGTTATTTTGATTGATTCTTCAATGTTTAAGTTTACTTTTTAGGATTTTGCGTTTTTTGGCCCAATTCAGTAAATTTTCAAACAAAATTATTTTTTCAGATTTTGATTTTAATTAATATGGTGTTTCTTTAATGTTTTAAGGTAAAATTCTGGGGCCTTTTGGAGATTTTGCGTTTTTTGGCCGAATTCAGTAGTTTTTCAGACAAGGTTTCTGATTTTGAATATAATTGATTAATATGGTGTTTCTATAGAGTATTGAGGTTTAATTCGCCGCGTTTCGGTAATTTTGCGTGTGGCCGAATTTAGGAATTTTTAAGACAAAATTGTTTTTTTTTTGATTTTAAATTTAATTGATTAATATGGTGTTCCTTTGATGTTTTAAGGTAAAATCGCGGTTTTTCGGGGATTTTGCGTTTTTTGGCCGAATTCAGTAGTTTTTCAGACAAATTTTTTTTTCTGTCTTTGATTTTAATTGATTAATATGGTGTCGATATAAAGTTTTAGTGTAATATTTGGCCACTTTTCGGGGATTTTGCGTTTTTTGGTCCTAAAAGTTGTAAATTTTATATGTTTTTGTTTTCCTAAAAATTCGACACCAGTGCGCACTCCTAATTTATTTTTCTGCACTATTTAAGGAGTCTTTCGCGTGCTTTTGAAATCATCTACGCATTTAAGACACCCTAAAAGCAATTATTGACGACATACTCTAAAAACATACATTTTAGGCGAGATTGGATGAGGCCAAATATTAGGAGGAAGACCAAGATTATACATTTGAAGGTTTGGTTGTCAAAAAATAATGTCGGCTGTGAAAATTAGAGATTCAAATGAGGGAGCCCCTAATAAATATTTTAAACAAAGGTCAATGAATATCAATGTCGGAAACGAAATTGTTATGAGAACATAAAAGAATGCAACCCTATGGTGGCCTAATCTACATACTTTTCGTATTTCTTAGTTTCTTCCGTCTTTGGCTCCTTAGATCCGTCTATAACGAAAAATGTTCTTTTCGACCAAATTGACAGATCTAAATATACCCTGAGAAGAAAAAATATAAAAATCTATATTGAATATAAAAATTCCTTGTAACTTATATTTTTTAACACAAACAATGGAAAATAAATTTTATTAATATATCAAGCTCTTACATTGGTATTTAGATAATACAAAATATTTCTCGTCCAAACTCAAATACGACACGATATATTATCGGGTTTTTATGTAAATATTATTTGAATTTGAATTTAATAGTTTACCTTGTGAGAATATGCAAAAATAATTTTTTTTTGTTTTTAAATCTTTTTTTGTTTTTTTTTTCTTAAATTTTTAATGTTTATTCCTGACTAACTATGTTTGATATAGAAAAACGGTAAACGGTTTTAATATTCCCTAAGATGGCAGGTTTAAACAATGGTTAACTCATAACTCTCAAAAAATTGTTGACATGTGAATTACAGAATGTAGAAGTAATACGTGTGATTGAACATTTAAAATATCGGAACATGTTCTATTTTTTTAATAGGGCTAGATGACGAAGTTTTAGATTAACTGCATGTGGGGTTTTGGGGCGGGTGGAAAGGAAGAGCATTCGGATTCCAACTTTCATATAGATAAGCGGCCCCTTTAGAAAAAGAAGGAAGGAACCACTCAAGTAAGTCATAGAAAAAATACTGATCGGTCAAACGCAAAATCTTTGAAAAGCGGCAAAATTTTACCTTAAAACTTTATAAAGACATCATCTAAATCAATTAAAATCAAAATCAGAAAAAAAATATTTTGTCTGAAAAACAACTGAATTCGTTCAAAACTCAAAATCTCGGAAACGCGAAAAAATTTTACCTTAAAATATCAAAGGGACATCATATTAATCAATAAAATGAAAATCAGAAAAAAAAATTTTGTCTGAAAAATTATTGAATTCGGCCAAAACGCAAAATCCCGAAAACGCGACAAAATTTTATTTTAAAACATTAAAGGGATACCATATTAGTCAATTAAAATAAAAAGCTAAAAAAAAATTTGTCCGAAAAGTTACTGAATTCGGCCGAAAAACGCAAAAATTTAAAAAGCAAAATCCCTTAAAAATTTTTTAAACATCGAAGAAACAATCAAAATACCGATAAATTCCATAATAATGTAAAAATTAAAATCTCCGCTTATTTTTTTAAGAATGTTTAATTGCTTCCGGATTTTGCATTTTAGGATTTTGCTTTTTTACACGCACCCTTGGAGAGTTATGTTGAGCTGATTATCAACTATGTATACATGGGTATGGATAAACAGAGAATTTTAAATCGCATGTGGATCAAAGCAGCCCTTTAGAAAATTCTTTAGAGACTGCCTTCTTCTTTTTTAACATGTCTTACGCCGGCTAACAGACAAGAGACCCTTGCGCCTAGGTGACGGCAATATTATCTAATGACGAAATGTAAATAGGCCTTGAGAAATTGGCTCTGGCCTTGCAATACGCATACTTTTAGGCTTTATTATTTACATTTTGGATCTGTAAAATATCGTCTTTTTAGAAGTTACAATCTATCACATGCCAAAAAATGTTTTGCGTTATATTTACTTTTATACTAGTTCCGATGTCGACTAAATTTTAAGCTTTGGTAAAATTTGGCAAAGCAATTGCAGGCTATGGTTTAATATTAAAATCACACACAAATTTTCCCTACCTCGGCCCATATATACCCATAAAGCCTCTTGATATTTTATATTAATAGCGCCAAAATTCCGCCGGCGGAATATTGTTTGGACTTGATCCGAACGTTCATAGCCTCTAAACCGCCGGCAAAATTTTGGCGTATATTCAACGTCTAAAACATCGCCGGCGAAATTTAGTTTGGACTTGATCTTAGCGTCCAAAGCTTATATTCCGCCGGCAATTTTTGCACAATTTAAGGGACAAACAGTGAATTTTATGTGATGAATTTTGAAATAGCGATCATTAGAAGTTTGATTTTTTATACTTAGAGGATGATATGTTTAAATGAATATGGGTCAAACTAAATTTAAAATAAGGGTTAAGAGCAAGAATAGTACTAAACACAGACTTAAATATTAATAAACGGACCTGCGTATTAAAAAGCGCTTTAATTACATATTTGAAAGCGCTTAGATTTTTCGATACTTTCAGAAGTGCGCTAATGTTATAACAACCGCGCAATATTTTTTAAATTGAGCTGAAGATTCTAAAAAGTGTGAGGTATTTCAGTAAATGACTTTAAATTTATCGAGAATTCTTGCGCGCCAAAAATATTTAAATGTAAGCAGATTAAAAAACATACCAAGCAAGGTGCCTTATACGCGTAGGTGATTTTGAGAGCACGCGAAAGACTCCTAAAATGGTGCAGAAAAATAAATTAGGAGTGCGCACTGGTGTCGAACTTTTCGCAGCACCAAAAAATTTTTTTAGACTTGTCTAAGCCTTAAAATGCATCTTCTACACGTGCTCTAAACAACCAATAATTTGGCTGTATCTAATAGAAAAAAATTTTGACGATTAAATCTTTTCCTCGCCTTTAAATAAAAAGAGGCTAGTGTAAAAAAAAATTTAAAAAAATATTTTTAATTTATAAAATTTAAAAAAAAAATATTTTGTTGCTAAAACGTCCAAAAAATATATTCTTATTTATTGTTAGCTGCTAAATTTTTTTAAAAATTTCACGAAAATAAAAATTCACTTTGCACGTGCCCTAATATAGAAATATTCTTTATACAATTTTGAACATGCCTTCACTCATTTTCTACTCATATGATTTCAATTATTTAAAATTTTTATTTTCATTGGTGCCTTTAATCACATGCACATCGGTGAATCTATGCCCCTTATACAATCTGGTAAAATCCCTAATCGTAACAAAAAATATGACTGGATTGGTGGAGCTTTCTTGCTTATTAATACTACTTTGGCCGCTGGAGTTTTGGCTTTTTCAACTGCATTTTACGAGGGGCGAGGAATTGTTAACACTTTATGTATACAAGCAATCATTGTAATTTTTATAACATTGTCAATGCATATTTTATTGTATTTAACCCACAAATTTACAATTAAGTGCAAAATAAAAAATGATATTATAAAACACCCTGTTCCTGATTCATATGAGGCAGTATTAAATTATTATTGCGGCAAAAGAGTTAAAATTGTTACATCTATATTCATATTTCTTTATTCATATAGCACCTGTATAACATATTTTATTGTACTGATGGATCGAATATCTAAAGTCTATTTCACACAGGCCCGATTCTAGCTAGTTTCCATTTTAGCGGGGCAAAAACAAATTTTCTTCGTGGGGGGCCAATAGATTTTAAAAATATATAATTTTTTAAAGCCGCCTTCGGCGGAACAAAAATGGCCGTTACCTTCGGTCACGGCAAAAAATTTACATTTGTACAAGCCAATAGAATCCATGTTAAAAATTTTTTAAGAAATTGATGGTAATTCCTTACCTTATATCCTCTAAATTTTTAAAAATAATATTTGCCGCAACCATTTATACATTTGGATATATGAATTAAAATTAATTGTTTTCACTAATATCAATTGCTTAAAAAGATATGAGATTTGGAAATTTATTTTAAGTATTTTATCATTTGCGTATCAATGGCATTGAACAATTAGAAATATGATTACATATGAATGATAAAAATAACAAACAAAACCTAAATTTAAAACCCCCTTCCCCTATATTTGAATATTGTAGGCCCGCCACAACTGAGTCCATTGAGCCCTTTAGAGCAACAATTATTATTATGAACATTAAAATGTAGAATTAACATTGAAAATGTTGTTTAAGACGATATCCGAAAAATAAAAAAAAAATTGAAAACACCCCATCCAGTTAAGGGCTCCTTAGTCTACCGACTCCATTGGGTGACTTCAAATTCAAGGCTGTTTTTTATGGTTTTTTATAGAGCCTTTTTGGAATTTTATAAAAGTGACAGGTGTCTTATGCCAAAAAAAGGCATATTCTATTTCGTTTTAAAAATAATTATAACTTGCCCGTGAGATTGGAATAAGGACGTTTAATTTTGGATATAATTTTTTTTATATAATACACCATATAAGGACATTTTTGCTTTAAAGTCAAAATTTTAACTTTTGTTATATCCTTTACAAAATTGAAATAAACGGTCCTTCATATATATTAACCTTATTAATTCTCAATGAGCCTTGTTTTTAGGAACCACCCGAAATTAGGTGTGGCCCGACCCGAAATAAATATTTTTATTTTTCGCCCTTCCCAGCCCGACGTATTTTTATAAGAGGTCTTCCGGCCTGAATTAATAAATATCGGCCTATTTTTTGTGAATGTTACTAACAATTTGTATCCAACGAACTATGGGTTATAATTGATACCATTTGTGTTCTCTATAGAGAAGAACATTAGCTCTACTGAGTAGACGCGGTATTATTAGAGCCTACTAAATATTAAACATCAAATATAGCATTAAAGAATTATTAAGGAATTCCGAGCATGATTTAATTTAAATAATAATTATTAAATTATATAATCCAGTTTTTCCTGGCCTAAACAGTTTGTGTTTTTTAATAACAATATCTTAAGGGTTTCCGGTTTAAACAAAATTTATAAGATATTAACGCAAAGTTTTTTTAGGTAGACGCTTTACAGGTAAAAAAATAATCGTGTATCAAGCATCTATAAGGGGTAAGCAAAATTTATTTTTAAGATAAAGAGCATATTTGACTCTCTCAGGTATATGGTAAGCAAGCCTCAAAATTGAGAGCAAATGTGGGCCATATATGCAAATTCGTTTCGGGCTGGGTAAGAAAAACGATTAAGGGCGGGCAGCTAAATTATAATAAGCAAGACGGTTTGGGCGATAATATAATGTCCGGTTCTCTAATAAGAATACCTTTTGGGGTTAATTTATAATTTATTTTCATTTACCGGCAGGGGATTCAAAATTGTCCAAATATTAACTTTATGTTTTAATCAATTATATTGAGCCTTATATCATCCAACAATGTTTCTTATATGCTTTATTTAATTGGCCTACAAAAAATATAAATGGGACCCAAAAAAGTTTTAAGGAAGGTCTAAAGTCGGACTGTGACCATTTTTTTTTTTTTAAAAAAAAATTTTTTTTTTAAAAAAAATTTTTAATTAAATTTTTTAAATTTTTTTTTAAAATTTTTTATTTAAAAAATTTTTAAAAAAATTTTTAAAAAGGTTTTTAAGGTTTGGAACTAGACAATAATCTCCAATATCTCATTTTTAAGGCCCGACCAAGCAGGTTTTGAATGCCCTAGCCCTAAAAAACTTAAATAACTTAAATAAATTTAAATAAAAAGATGAATTAATAAGTATTCATCTTAATATTATAGATTTGTTTATTGATTCTTTTGATAATACCAAATTTTATACATTTCTGCTATGTATAAATTTATAAATGAGTGTGGATCAAGGCAGCCCTTAAAAATTTCTTTTGAAGACTGCCTCCTTCTTTTCTATCATGTCTTAGGCCGGCTAACAGACAAGAGACCCTTGCGCCTTAGGTGTACGCAATGACGAAATGTAAATAGGCCTTGAGAAATTGGCTCTGGCCTTGCATTACGCATACATTTAGGCTTTAATATTTACATTTTGGATCTGTAAAATATCGGCTTTTTAGGAGTTATAACACATCAAATGCCAAAAAATGTTTTACTATTTACTTTTATATTAGTTCCGATGTCGACCTAAAATTTAAGGTTTGAATATTTGTGAAAGGAATTGCAGGCTTTGATTTAATATTTAATCACGCACAAACTTTCTCTACCTCCGCGCATATATATACGCCAATAAGCCTCTTAATATTTCATAATTACATTTAACTCATTCCAAGTTTTAAATTTTCTAAAGCCAACAATTTATCTCATCTCGAAGTCATATATTGAGGGAGATATGTTTCAAAAAAAAGGTCCGTGTTACATTTTGTTCTTGGTGGTGATCATGACCTTTCCGTCGATGCTCAGCCTACAGATGGCACCGGCTCTATGCAAGCCTTTAAAAGAATGTGCCAGTTACCGGGAAAATTTCATGCTTTCACCCGCTTTAGCCGGCTTCAGTGCCTATGTAGGGCTGGAAAAAGTTCTCAAACAAAAAGGGGTCGAACCTGTGGTTGGGTGTCGCTCTAAGCGTTCAAGCGAAGGGGAAGAACCGATAGTATCACTAGACCGCGTGAACCGTAAGTCTCGGCCACCAATTTTTTACGTTGTTTTTCTTCCAAAAAAAAAAGAGTAAGCTTAAAAAATTTTATTTATTTAACAAGGCATATTCATTAAGGTAGTATTTTATCTATTTTTTTCCATGCATCCTGCATAGATTCCAAAAAAAATCTCAATTTTTTATTCTATCTCAAAAATATGGTTTCGGTGTTGAAAGTAAATTTCCTATGCACATTAATAAATATTACTTGCAACCTTGCAAAGAAAATGGGTCGGTTCGTTTAATACTTATTGTTGTATTCTTTGCTATTAGATTTTAATAGCATGGTTGCCTCTCTAAATTCAATTTTAAACGGAATTGGTGATATAAACGGAACGTTGGCGATAAATAATGCGGTCTATACCAACTCGACTGTCGACACTTTCTTCACACCCGATGAAATTGAATCCTGGAAAGTTAGTATCCTTCCGGCACAAAATTCCATTAAGCATCTTATGATATTTGACTTGGTTATGAATCTTCCTGATATTCAAAGCAGGTAAATTTTTTTGGTATCGTATTTCAACGTTAGCCACATTCATTACATGTGTGCCATTGTCACCGTCCAAACGCAATGTTCGGCCAGAATATTGTTTGGACTTGACATCTGCGTCCAAAGCCTATAAACCGCCGGCGAAATATTTTTGCATGTATAGTTAACGTTTAAAACATATTGCGTGCCGGATTGTTTTTGGGTTTGAACTCAACGACTAAAACCTATATTTTGCCGAGATTTGCATGAATTGCCGCACATATTTTTAATTTCTCAAATTGGCAAAGTATTATCTCAATTAAAATTTATTTAAAATATTTTTTTAGTATTTTATTGATCATTTTTATTATTTAAAACCTTTTTATGCAATTTTATAATATGTATAATTTTATAAAAGGTCTGGTGAAGCTGGACATTTAATATTTACACAACATTAGAGGTATTATAGGTTAAATCGTATACTAAGTGTACTGATATATATACCTTTAACTACAGGTCAGCAAATATCAATGTCACAGAAAATAAGATTATGTTAGAAAAGAATCCATCATCCAGTTATATAGTGGCATATAAGACAATGCCCTGACAGTTATATATTTTATTTGGAGAGATTAAGGGCAAGGTGGCATTTTAGCAGGTTAGTCTATTATTTTAACCTAATTGATGATACAAAATATTGATATACATTTCCTTATTTGAAATGAATATTCTAAGTTAATAGTAATTTTATTACAAAAAAAATAAATATTTTTCTCTTTAAAGTATTTATTAAGTATTCATATTAGCTCAACCCAATAGAATTTCTACCTAAACAAAATTTTTAGACTTAAAATTTAAATTACTACAAATAAAACTTTTAATTAAAACTGATAATATATCGTGCCGTATTTAAGTTTGGACGCAAAATATTTTGTGTTATCTAAATTCTGATGTAAGAGCTTGATGTACTAATTTTTTATTTGATAAATGTAGGTTTCAAGAGATTTTTATATGATAAAAAGATTCTTTTTCTTTATGGGGTATTCTTGAAATGTCAATTTGGTAAAAAAAGACCATTTTTTTGATATGGACGGATGTTAGAAGCCTTATGAGATAAGGCCATTATGGGTATAAATTCTTATATGTTTTAATAAAAATCACGATTGTGCCATTGATATTTGTTGACCTTTGTAATATCAAGCCGGCATTATCTTTAACATGATTGACTTATAGTGAATATATTTTTTTAAAACAGTTTTTGATTAAGGCACATCAGTATTTTGTGATAAAATTTAAATACTTTAGAAATCGTATTTATATGTTATCAATATTGGCAATTTTTTAGAAACGTCTTTTAAAAAGACATTTTAAAATTTTTAGAAAAATTGAGTTGACTCTCAACGCGCCTCCAAAAACATATTTAAAAAAAAATTGTAAATTTATGATAACTCGACAGGAAGACTTTCATTGATTCCGATCCAAGCGAAATCTTTCAAAAATTTGTTTTGTAATTTAGGGACTGACTAGGCCAGTTTTAATATAATCCGAAAATTTTACATTTCAAGCAGAAAATTTTTGGCTCAAAATTGATCATTATAAAATACAGAATGAAAAAATACTCTTCTTTATGCGAGAAGAAATTCATTCTGTTTGTCAATTAATAAAAAATGAAATTCATAAAATTCGTTCGATCCTCTTTTTGTTTTTGGATTCAAGCCCGACCAATTTTAAATTTACCGTTTTGGCCTACTTTTCTGGGGATCTGCAACGGGCTAAATTTTTGGTCGTGACTTCTATATCTAATTTACAAAATATTAGCTTCAACACAATATAAAAATTTTATAAATTTTCAAATGTGACTAATTTATAATAATCAATTATTGGCCAAATTTGGCGCTTTTCAAAATTTTAAAACTTGTTCGCTAATTTATGCAAAATATTATAGTGGAATAGAGGCTTTGGGCTTTGAGGTCAAGTCTAAGCTATATTCCGCCGGTGAAAATGCGTTTTGGAAGTTAATTGTACCTCCAGGAATAATCCGCCAGCGGAATATAGGCTTTGGACGCGGAGGTCATTCCGTCGGCAGAACACGCTTGAACGGTTACAATTATTTCAACCAAACGAAAATTCACCATATGTGTTTTTTTCCATACAATTCTTTTTCCAATTTTCCATTAATCTACTCAAAGAAATAACACAAAAAAATTTTTAATATTTAGAAAATAATGATGTAGAAAATGTTTTCATTAAAATTTATGAGATAAGTGCACCCAGTATAGTATGTATCTAACCAAATAAGGGAAGATAATTGATACAAATTGTGATCTTTATATAGAACAATAGCTCCACGGAGTAAACGCGGTATCATTAGAGCCTATAATATTTAATTTCATGGAGAGGAAAAGGGGGGGGGGGGGGTTGATATAGCATGTGAACAAATCTAAATTTTGACCTTTGCCATCAATGTTGTAGAGCCTTCATGTGTAATTTAATATACTACACATCATTTTAATGGATGTAATGTGTTAACATCCGCGCTTAAACTAGCCCTTCTCTCCTTTGCTTCATAAGTTAATAACAATTCCCGAAAATAGGCCCCTATTTTTCTCTCCTCCTCTGGTTCCTCATTTTATTTCCCAATTATATTCTTCCACTTTCACTTATAAAAAAAAACCTTATTATTTTGGAGTTATTATAAAACCTGTATCAATTAATATAATAATTTAGGACTAAAAAAAAATTTGTGCAACAAAAAAAACGACAAGAACAATTTTTACAGCTTTGTAAATTATTTTTTTTAAATTCCAATCAATTTAATTTTTCCCCAATGCTCACAATTTTTATATTGAATAAAAACTGAAAATAATTAAAAATTTTATACAGGTGATAAGGTACATAATAAGTTTTATAATTTAATAAGATGGTTATACTAAATTTTAAATATTAAGTAATATGAGGAGATATGAAATGGTTAATTCCTAATAAAATTTAAAAATATACTAGGACCTACTATTTTCTTATTCATTTCCTGTACGCGATCTCTGCGAATTTTTTGGCAAATATATGTAACCAGGGCTGGGAAAACAATGAGCCAAAAAACTTTGGCTCATATTTTCCCCTAAAACATAAAAAAAGAAAGGGGGGCAAAAATAAAGGGCCAAAATAAGAATTCAAAAAAAGCCCTTACTAAGAAAAGGGGCAAAAAAAACCCATAAAAAGTGGCTTTTAAAAAGAGCCCCAAAAAACCCATTTTATGTTTTCTATAATAATTTCAAAAAATTTTGATGGGTGGGTTATTTTTTCTTAAAGCTCCTAGGAGTTTTTTTTAAGAAAAGGGGCTTCTTTTAAACATGCCCCTTTTCTTTAAGCAAAAGGGGCTTTTCTTTTGCCATCCCCACGAGTTTGTGGGCATTTGAAAAAAAAACCCAAAAACTTGTTAAAAAAAAGCCCATTAAGTTTTCCCAGCCCTGAATGTAACTAGGGTTTTACGCCTTCCCCTTCATGTACAAGATTTAAAAGGAGAGGGGGGATTTAAATGGAGGAAAACTTATTTTTAAGGTGACCTTATAAGATTTACAGTTAACAAGTTTCTTAATTCAGTCAAAATTATTCATGTTTATTGTGAAATCTCTCCTAATTTCATTGATCAAAAAGGCAACTTGCATTTTTCCCTAGGATAATCAAAAGCTATTGAAATGCCTAAAAATTTATGTCTTGCCAGATTTGAAACACATCAAAGGCATGTAGTATATATATTTAACAATGTTGAGAATTGTATAAGCCTCAACTAAATTGTGCAATAAAAATTGCAAAAATATTTCTGTTGATATAAGTTGTTTTCAGTTTTTTTAGCAAATAAAATTATCCAGTAATTATTAATTAGTTCCAGATAATGTAGCCACTAAATTTATGCTGTTGATATAATTAATTATGTTGTTATAATTAATTTCACAAAGGCGTTTTTTTATTAAACCTTGAAGATTTATTTAGTCAGTTGCACCAATATTAACATAGGATTCATTAATCAGATATTCTCTGTTTAATAATATAACATTAAAAAAAATTGTAAAAATTAGTGGTGGTGTGTTTAACTAATGTGGTTTATTAACATTGATCTTTTGTTCTGGTTTTTGAGCCTGATCTTTTTTTGGTAGGCTAATGGATAGTAGATTTGTATAAAAAATGTATAATTTAATTTGAGAAAACTAATTGTTTTATTTATAGAAATTTTTTTTTAATAGTTTGAATGAAGTCTGAACTCACCTACCCTTCAATAAATAATTAAAACCTTCTTAAAATGAGTTCACATCCTTTAATTTGTACATTTTTTTTCATAAATGTCTTAGCAATAAAATATAGTCTAAAAATCTATTAAATTTGATGTGTGTTATAGGCATGTTAAAAAACTCATATACCCAACGCATAACGCGACCGTAGAGCATTTTGGACCGCTAAAATTTATCATATTGGAATCGAATGATTTGGAGGAATTGCTGAAGGGTGATGTGGCCACATTGTTAGAACTACAATATCCAGACGGGGTTGAATATGCCTCAAGTGGAACTATTTTGTCCAAGATCGATCATTACTCATACTTTAGTATGAATCATTACATGGAAACCCCTGATGACTGTGAAGCCAGGTGAATAAAATATTTAACAAATTTAATTCATGGGGGAGGGGTGTATAGATTTTTTTAATGGAAGGAAAAAGGCGTTTATAGAACTTAGTACAAATACATATTTTTTTTTTTTTTTTTTTTTCATATTAAAAAGATTTTATTTATGAAATTTTCCAGCATTAATATATTATAATATCAAATTAACAATGTTAAATATAATTAATAAATTATAAACAGGAAATATATTAAATGTAATATGAAAGAAGTAATTAAAATAAATTAAAAAAAAAATAATATAAATATTATATTTATTAAATTTTACAGTCTTCCGGCCACGTATTTTTAAAAAGAAAATAATTATTTTTCAAAATTTCTATGGAAATTTTTTGCCTTATGCTAAAACTCGGTGAAATAAAATTATTTTTA
Organism: Acutogordius australiensis; assembly: GCA_030555515.1. NCBI lineage: Eukaryota > Metazoa > Nematomorpha > Gordioida > Gordea > Gordiidae > Acutogordius > Acutogordius australiensis. Next base: position 33,829,289 of record CM060245.1, on the reverse strand, counting down.
ATTAGTTTACCAATTTGTTTGAAAATTTTCAAAGCTTCAGGACCAAATGATCCTGAAGTTGTGGCAACAATTGGTATAAAAATATTATCGGAATTCAAAAAACAATACTTTCTTGTCTTTAAAATTTCGGCATTCAAAATTGGATCAAAATTATAATTTGAAGGGGCTAGAGGGTCAACACAGGTGAAATCCCAAAATAAAGATTTCCCCTCGGAGAAGGGAACAAGAGTTTTTCCATCCGGCCTTTTAGAATTAAAAGATAAACCAGGTTCTAAAACACACGGGATATTAGCCTTTTTAAAAAAAGTGGCGATAATGTGATTAACCTTATTGTGTCGCCTTATCTTGGAATTCGACAAACAATGTAAGGGATGCCGGCCAAAACTATCGGTGAGAGTTTTGCATTTGCTGCAAATGTAAGGGGTTGAAAAAGGGATTCCTAACCGCAAATACAAAGCGTATTGAAACGCTTCGTTAGGGAGTAATTGATTATTTAATTTTGGGGAAAGCCTCTAACCATTCATGACCGGAATTATATGAAGACAGTGATCTAAGAAGGGATTTGTGCGTTGTGTTTTCACTCTGTAAAAGGTAAGCAAGAGAGTTTAACGCTAGACACATATCCCAATCTTTTTGATCACCCGTTTCAGGGTATGGCCCCGTTGGCCCGGCCTCAAAAGCCCAGGTAGTTAAGGCTTGAAAAAAAATCGGGTCCGAGTTAAAATTAGTGATTTTAAAAATTGTATCCTTGAAAGATGAAAAGGACGCAAGAAAAGCGACAAGCGCTATATTACTGGGTGACCTGATGCCAAGTCCACCCAACTTGCCTGGTAGGGTAAATTGGATGTAATTATTCAAATCAAATTTTAAATTAAAAAGATTTTGAAAAATTAAAATTAATTCGTGCTCAAATTTTTTGAGCAGAGAATTAAAAACAAAAGCTCCAGATGTCCGGAAGCAAAATTGCAATTGAGGAATTAAAAAAACATTTTTTAAAAGAAAAAACGCCTGATGAAGAGGTAATTTTTTTAAAATTTCTAATTTTTCTCTTAAAACAAGTAAATGATTCTCTAAAAATTTTTCAACCGCAACAAAACCTCCTACGGGTGAACCCAAGATTATTAAATTCTCATATGAGGTTTTATTAAAGGTTTCAACTATAGAATTTGTAAATGGCGGGAAAGGATATATCTCACATTTGTTAGGGTTAAGAGATAAATTTAAAACAGAAAAGTGGCGTTGGGCTATACTAAGTGCTAAGTTGATATCTTCCAGCTTGCCACACATGGTACAGTCATCTAAATACCATAAGTGCAAACGGAGATTTGTTGAATTAGAAATTTCATCTATCAAATTTTTAAGCCCAAGGCAAAACAAAGGCGGACCTAAGGGATCTGATATGGTCACCGTCACATATACATTTTGGTCGGAATTATGGTTTGACAAAGTTTTTATAAAATAACCTTAACTTTTATTAGCATTTTCATATTTTTTAATGTCGTTTAAGAAATTTTTGTTTTGAATGTTTGTCTTAATGAGAAAAATTGCTCTAAAAAACGAAATACTGTTTAAAGAAATACAAACATAGCACAGATCAACTAAGTTAGTTTGAGCTAAGTACAGAGATAAAAGCTGCCATCTTACGTTAATCGTTTTCTCCAATCAGACTTACTAAATCAGCTATCAATCTAAAATATTTAAAAAAAAATACTAAAGAAGAATCAAAAACAAAAAAACTTACTATTATTTTATGCTTATTCACTGGCTAAATTTATAATATATTGTCAAATTTAAATCGGATGCGAAATATCTGAAATTAACTAAAAAAAAATATCTATAATTATTTGAGATGATAAATATAAGTCACAAGAGAAAAAAAAATCTTTTTTCCTTTTAAGGATATTCTCGAGGTCCCAAAATCTGTCAATTTGATCTAAAAACGCCATTTCAATATAAACGGATGTAAGGAGCCGATGCCTGAAGCTATGATAATCGGATAATATATATATAAAGGCAATCTTGGAGACGTGTGCTTCTATATTTTCAAAAACTTATTTTCTGGCATTGATATATGTTGTCCTGTATGTAGTATGACTGACCTAAATAAGTTTTTATTACAAAAAATACTTTTTTTTTTAAATTTATCTCAACAAAAAAAATATGAGTCTGATATCAAAAAATAAAAAAGTTTGGTTGCGAAAACTTTTACAATATATAGGCGAAAACTTATTATAATGAACTTTCATCACGTTAAATATTCAACTTTGTTTTTTCAAAAACTAAATTATTTATTTGATAAAAACGCATCTTAACAAATTGCCATTTTCATTAAAAGCAAAGAAGAACAAAAAAATACATTTAAAAAAAACACAGTGCCAGTCATTTTTATAATACACGCAGGAGGATTTAATTTCGAATCCGTACATTGCGTCTTTTTTCGGAAAATATAACAAAAGTCATGTGCAATCACTTATAGGCTCTGAGTGGCCTAACGAAGCGACAGTAGTCCTAAACGGGCAATGAGCTACATGGGGAAGGGTATGGGTGAAACCTTAAACCCAAGAATGAATATTAATGGCCCCACCGTGAATTTTATAACATATAAGACTAAATCCCCATTGCCTTATCCCATATGTGTAATTCATTTTTTTTAGTTTTTTCGCCCTCGGCTCCTCATCCTTCCATGTCCTGTGGCATTTGACCAAATTGACAATCGAGAATAACAAAACGAAAAAATTTTAAAATGTTTTTTTTCATATAAAATTGTAACTTATATTAATTATATCAAATAATGTACATGAAAATTTTTAGTATATTAAGCTCCTAAATCAGCATTTAGACTATAAACCTCTTTTTAAAAAAAAGTTTTTGAGATTAATTTAACATTTAAGATGTTGTAAATATGCATAAATGTTCAATTAAATTTTGTTTTTAAATCTTTTTTGTTTTTTTATTAAATTAATGCTTATATCTGAAAAGCTTGATTAAAAAAAACGGTAAATAGATTTGGAATCCTTAAGATGTTATTATTAATTTATAAATTAATAAAAATTGTTACAAATGGCAGAACATAGCCCATAACTCCAAAAAGTTTGTTGACCTGTGTTATTAAAAGATGCACTTACAATATAAATTGCAATTCTTCATTTAGGGAAAAATCTACTGAAGAAAACAACAAACACATCCATTTTAGCCAATATACAGATTTTAATTTCGATGACAGACAAGGTAAACTACAACTTTTTGCGCAGACCTTCCTCAATACACATAAAAAACCCAGAGGCACCAAAAGTACACAATTCACCCTAAAAGATCAACTCCCGTGCGCTTATTACTTGATTCACGAAATATCTGGCTCAATTTTGGTTGAAGGGCGGATTTTCAGAAAGGTTGAAGGAGATGTAGTTGAATGATGTGGTGTCTTATTTATTAAATTTATCAGAGAGTTTTTATATTTTCACAAATTTTTGTTTTAAAAATTAATATAAAATAAAATTTTAAAGCATTGTATAATATATGAATTAATTATTTTTCAATACAATTCGAAGGTTAATTTCTCGCTATGAAAAAAAAGGCAAAGCCCTAACAGGTCTGGCCGCCACAAAAAAGAAGAGGCGATGAGAAGGTGGCTTTGTAACAATGATTTTTAATCCTAAATGCACGGGTTAATTTTCAAGAGATGCATACATTGCGCATTCGTCTGTTTTTTTATAAAAATTAATGGGGCAATGACCAAAATACAAAATATTTTTTTCAAAAATTGCCTATTTATTGTCTTTTTTATAAGAAATGCAATCATTGGTTGTAATAATATTCATATGCTCTTTGGGCCTGATAAATTTTTAAATTTTGTTATGGGCTAACCTATTTAATTTCTATAATTGACCATAAAAGAAAAATTAGGGGGGGGGGGGGTGAGGGAAAGAGACGGTTGGGGGTTGTTTTCTTTTCTTTTTTACAATTTTTGTTTTTTTATTTTTTGCCTCCTAAGTTTTGATAGGCCTTTTAAAATGCTTATAACTGCATCTTTTGTCCGTTTTTAATGTTAGGTGCCCTTCCTAGGGGGGTGGTGGTATATTGGGAATTTAAATTATGTTTGATTAAAATTTGTCAGTTTTTCACACCTATAACAAAGATTAATAAAAGTTACAAGGTTTAACTGGATTCGTTTCCAAAATTGTTTGAAATCAAGCTGCCATAGAGTGTTATATTAAAAACATCGAGGCCATTCTATTCATTTCTAAAGTAATCTAAGCAAAAAAATGTGTTATTGGAGTACTTTTTAATAAATGATTTATATTTTTTAATACAACTTTTATTCGAAACAAATTTATATGACATTATTATTTATAAGGTTAAATATGTTTGTCCGGGTTATATTAAGTTTATGAGTTGTGATTTTATTATTCTCCTAAATTGATTTTACTATATACTGTAGGTGATTTGAATCATTCCTAATAAATATTGTTGTTTTAATATATCCGCAAATGAGACAACCCTAAAAATTAATGGCACGTGATGTTTCACCATGCCCCGAACCCGTTTTTTATCTTCTAAATCGAGCGAGGCAATTAAAATGGTATAGGGGTAATAGTGAAAATCACACTTGGCGACCTCACTTTTAATTTAAGCATTATTATAACCTCCTGATGACTATGGCAATTCTACATTGCTCTCTCTCTCTTTACATGCTTGTATGATTAATTCATTTCAAAGCAAAATTTAGTATATTATTTAACTGAAAATAATTTGAATCTTAACCCACAATAAATAAAATCTAACCCTATAAATAGATGTAAATTCAGTTAAAATGTCAATTATGTGCATTTTTGCCTAACTGCGTAGTCATTGCTGTTTGAAAGTTGTTGTACCTGTCTCAAAGTTTAAACTGGGTTATTTATTCGGTCCGCTCGAGTCTCCCAACTTATGTCTCTAAACATTTTTGATTTGAGGCCCAATACGTATAAAAATACAGCCTAAGTTTACATTTCAGCTAAAAATGTGCTCAAATATTATCAGTAAAAGAGCGTAGAAATAATACCCTTAAGTAATAAATTAATCTAATCCCGAAGTTAAAATCCCCAAACCCCCTCCCCCCTCCCCATCCTCAAAATTATAATTTATTTGGGCAAGCAATAAATAGTTCCTCTAACAATAGGACCCTAAAAAATGTTCAGATCCCTTTATTAGAGCCCGGGACCCAAATTTTGGCTATGTGGAAACACAATATTAAAGGTTCTCAAAAGTGCGATAGATGCCGTTTACGGTGTTTTTTCCAAATTTTATCTACTTTTTGATGGAAAAAATTTATTAAATTAATTCCAAACCCCCTTGATGAGACTCCTTTAGTCCAATTTATTTAATCTAAAATTAATAATTTTTACCAGTCTGTTTTTTCCCCTCCTTTTCAACTTCAACCTTCCCATAAACCTACCTACCAACCGTTTAAATTCGAATAATATTAATAATTTTAATCTTAAGGGAGCCGTCAGGATCTTTCAAGGCAATAATTCAATTGCACCTAATACTCCTGATACAATCGAACGGTTAAAAGACAAACACCCTAAGCCCGCTAATCAGTTTAATATTCTCCCAATTTTAAATACAATAATGGAAATATCACCAAATGAAATTCTTAAAGCTCTTAAAACGTTTCCAACAGACTCTGATCCTGGACTAGACTTTTTTAGACCTATATTTTAAAGGACCTTTTAGAAATCGATACTTCTAGTTTTTTAATCAACAATTTTTGCAAAGTGGTAAATTTTATTTTTAAAATTTCCCACTGGAAATCCCTATATTTTTAGGGGGGCTAGTCTTCTATCCCTTCAAGAAAAGAACAAAATTCGCACTAGCTTGGTAGTTTTTTTTAGACGTCTTATTTCCAAAATTATATGCAAATTAAATCCACTTTAGCAAACTTAATGTCTCCTCACCAAATGGGTTTTGGTATAGAAGGGGGCTGTCTGATTAATTACATTCAATTTACCCTACCAGGCAAGCTGCGTGGACTTGGGATCAGGTCACACGGAAGTATAGCGCTTGCCGCTTTCTTGTCATCATTCATAAACACAATCTTTAAAATCACATTTTTAACTCGGATCCTATAAGCCTTAATTACCTGTTGGGATTTTACCTTTGTTGATCCTCTGACCACTTCAAAATATAATTTTGATAATGCCGAAATCAGACAAGAAAATGTTTTTTGCATTCCGATAACATTTTTATAAAAATCGTTGTCACAACCTCTGTCTGGTTCATTTGGTTGAAGCCTTGAAAATTTTTAAACAAATTGGTCTAATTGAAAATAATTTTATTCCATCGTATTTTATCATAAAGCAAAAAATTTCATTAGAAATTTTGATTATTTTCTTTTTAAAAATACATGGCTAGAAGACTCTAAAATTTAATAAATATAATATTTGTACTTTTTTTCAATTATTTTTATTACTTCTTTCATATATTACATAAAGTACAATTCCTGTTTATAATTTTTTAATTATATTTAGAGCATGTTTATTTGATTTTATATAATATTAACGCTGGTTAAAAAAATCAATATTAATAAGAAATAAAAATGATTAAACAAAATTGATCGTTTAAGTGTACATAACGTTACCTGCAAAGCCTACCGCCAATATATTTTGCTTAATTTAACAAACAAATTTTTACATTTGCAAAATGGATATATCGTACTAAAAATTTTTAGATCATATTATTAAAATCTAATCTTAATTTACTTTAATTTTTTTAATATGCATAATTTTATTAAAGTTGGTGAAATTTGTTATCTAGAATTTTGTAGACTGATTTACACAAAGCATATAAGTTTTATAAACTCGGCCAGTTACACATCCATTGATTTCGGCCTAGTTCAATGTTCTATTTTGATTTTAAAATTTAGACCAGGCCAGACCTTTCAAGGTTGGATAAAAATCTAAATGTTTTAAGCAAAAAAATTACAACTTTTCACAATTGTGAAATTTGTTAACTAAATTACGCAAAAATTTCTGAGTAAAGTAAGCTTTGGAAGCAAAGGTCAAGAAAAAACGTCGTCGACACTCTTTTTAGACGTTAAATATACGGCCAGGAGTATTCCTTGGGCGGTTTATAGGCTTTGGATGATGGTCTATAAACAATATTTCGCCAGCGGAATATTGCGTTAAACAATGGCAACGTGAACAAAATGGTTTATATATAATTTTTTGTTGCAGGTTGCAAAATCGGTCATTCAGGTCATTTTTTCCGATATTATCTAAGAGTTTTGCCCATAAACTTTGGGAAACGGAAAAAATACATGAGATAGGGCCATCATGCAGATTGTTTGCCAAGTGACATTATTTTCGCCAATCAATCAGTCATTTTTATATAATTGTGTAAAATTATTAAATTTTTACCCCTATGCTTAGGGTTTAAGAATCTAATATTAGCACGTGGAAAAAAATTAATTTGAATTTTGTTGATATAAATTAATGACTAATTGCTTCTAAAAAAAATATTACATAATATAGTACGGTCTAACAACATAATAACATAAAAATGTTGGCTGATTGTATTATCTCCTTTTAAAGCAAAAAAAAGAAGATTGGGTAGGGCAATCGATTTTGTTAGGACTGCCCTAACCATGATTACTAATCTACTTCGTACATCCTAAAAATTTATTTTATTATAATTATTTTCATTCCAAAATTTCTATGGGAGAGACTGCAAACTTGTAAAAGGTTATAAAACAAATTAAAGCCTGCCCAAAATAAAGCTCAGCCAAATAAAAATCAAATAGCCAAATGGGGGCAATTAATATATGCTTTCGTTTCTGGCTGTTTTCACCAATTTTTAAGAGTTAGAATTGTAAGAGGGGTGGGTCTGAAAAGCAAAATCCTAAAATGACGAAACCCAAAAAGTAATCCTAAAACGCGAAAACTGGAAGTAATTAATCATTTCAAAAAAAATGGGCGGAGATTATTATTTTTATATTATTATGGAATTTGTCGGTATTTTGATTGTTTCTTTTTGTTTAAGTAATTTTTAAAGGATTTTGCTTTTTAGGATTTTGCGTTTTTCGGCCGAATTCAGTAACTTTTCAGACAAATTTTATTTTCAGTTTTTTATTTTATTTGATTAATATGGTGTCCCTTTAATGTTTTAATATAAAATTTTGCCGCGTTTTCGGGATTTTGAGTTTTGAACGAATTCTGTAATTTTTCAGAAAAAATTTTGTTTTCTGATTTTGATTTTAATTGATTAACATAGTGTACTATGAAGTTTTAAGTTAAAATTTGGCCGCTTTTCAGTGATTTTGCGTTTTTGGCCGAATTTTATAATTTTTCAGACAAAATTTTTTTTCTGATTTTGATTTTAATTGATTAATATAGTGTCCCTATAAAGTTTTAAAGTAATATTTTGCCATTTTTCGGGTATTTTGCATTTTTGGTCCTAAAAGTTGTAAATTTTATATTGTTTTTGTTTTCCTAAAAATTCGACACAAGTGCGCACTCCTAATTTATTTCCACTATTTTAGGAGTCTTTCGCGTGCTCTTAAAATCATCTACGCATTAAAGGTATTTTAAATAAATACCTGCTTATATTTAAATCATGGCGCGCAAGGACATTCGATATATTTAAAGTCATACGTTACTGAAATACCTTACGCTTTATAGAATCTTTCGCTTAATTTAAAAAAAAATGCCCGTAGCGCACCTCTGAAGGTATCGAAAAATCGCGCTTTAAAATATGCAGTTAAAGCGCTTTTTAATACACACGTCCGTTTATTAATATTTAAGTCTGTGTTTAGTACTATTCTTGCTCTTAACCCTTATTTTAAATTTATGCCCCATATTCATTAAACATATCATTTTTTAAGTATAAAAATCAAAAACTTCTGATCAAATTTCAAAATTTATCACATAAAATTCACTATTTGTCCCTTAAATTGTGCAAAAAATGCCGACGGAATATAAGCTTTGGACGCTAAGATCAAGTCCAAACTAAATTCCGCCGGCGAAAATGTGTTTTAGACGTTGACTATAAACGCCAAAATTCCGCTGGCGGTATATAGGCTTTGGACATTCACTTCAGTCCAGACAATATTCCGCCGGCGAAAATGCATTTTGGACGTTGACTAAACGCCAGATAATGTTCCGCCGGCGGAATATAAGCTTTGGACGTTGAAAGTTTAGTGGGTATATATGTTCGGATGTAGAGAAAATTTGTGTGTAATTAATTAAAACATAACCTGCAATTCCTTTGACAAATATTTTACCAAGCTTAACTTTTAGGTCGACATCGGAACTAATATAAAAGTAAACATGTAAAACATATTTTGGCATGTGATGGATTGGAACTTCTAAAAAGCCGATATTTTACCGATAAATATGTAAATATTAAAGCTCAAAAGTATGCGTATTGGAAGGACAGAGTCAATTTCTGAAGGCATATTTACATTTCGTCATTAGAATATTGCCTACACCTAGGCGCAACGGTCTCTTGTCTGTAGCCGGAGTAGGACATGGTAAAAAAGAAGGGGACAGTCTCTAAAAGACTGTTTTAAGGGCTGCTTTGATCCGGGTGGGTCTGACAAGCAAAATCCTAAAATCAAAATCTCAAGCAGAATCTCAAAACGCAAAATCCGTTAGTAATAAATCATTTTTAACCAAATAAGCGGAGATTTTGATTTACATTATTATGGATCGTTATTTTGATTGACTCTTCGATGTTTAAGTAATTTTAAGGGGTACTTTTTAGGATTTTGCGTTTTTTGGCCGAATTCAGTAAATTATCAAACAAAATTATTTTTTCAAATTTTGATTTAAATTAATATTGTGTTCCTTTAATGTTATAAGGTAAAATTTTAGGGCCTTTTGGAGTTTTGTTTTAGAATTCAGTAGTTTTTCAGACAAAGTTTTTTTTTCTGATTTTAAATATTGATTAATATGGTGTTTCTATAAAGTATTGAAGTTTAATTTGCCGCGTTTCGGTAATTTTGCGTTTGGCAAAATTTAGGAATTTTTAAGACAAAATTTTTTTAATTTTAAATTTAATTGATTGATATGGTGTTCTTTTGATGTTTTAAGGTAAAATTTCGCTGTCGGGGATTTTGCATTTATTGGCCAAATTCAGTAGTTTTTCAGACAAATTTTTTCTGATTTTGATTTTAATTGATTAATATGGTGTCGATATAAAGTTTTAAGGTAATATTTTGCCACTTTTCGGGGATTTTGCGTTTTTTGGTCTTAAAAGTTGTAAATTTTATATTGTTTTAGTTTTCCTAAAAATTTGACACCAAGCACTCCTAATTTATTTTTCTGCATTATTTAAGGAGTCTTTCGCGTGCTCTTAAAATTATCTACGCATTAAAGGCACCCTAAAAGCAATTATTGATGACAAACTCTAAAAACATACATTTTAGGCGAGATTGGATGAGACCAAATATTAGGAGGAAGATCAAGATTATACATTTAAAGGTTTGGTTGTCAAAAAATAATGTCGGCTGTGAAAATTAGAAATTCAAATGAGGGAGCCCCTAACCAATATTTTAAACACAGTTCAACGAATATCAATGTCAGAAACGAGATTGTTATGAGAACATAAAAGAATGCAACCCTATGTTGGCCTAATCTACATACATACTTTTCGTTTTTCTTTGTTTCTTCCGTCTTTGGCTCCTTAGATCCGTCTATAACGAAAAATGGCTTTTTTGACCAAATTGACAGATCTAAATTTAATCTAAGAAAAAAAAATAAAAAAATATTGCATATAAAAATTCCTTGTAACTTATATTTTTTCACAAACAATGGAAAATAAATTTTATTAATATATCAAGCTCTTGCATTGGCATTTAGATAATACAAAATATTTCTCGTCCATACTCAAATACAAAATTATCGGGTTTTTATGAAAATATTATTTGAAGATTGAATTTAATAGCTTAGTTGTGAGAATATGCAAAAATAAAATTTCAATTTATTTTTGTTTTTGAATCTTTTTTTTGTTTTTTTGACCTTTTTTTTTAAATTTTTAATATTTATTTCTGACTAACTATGTTTGATATAGAAAAACGGTAAACGGATTTAATATTCCCTAAAATGGCAGGTTTAAACACGGTTAACTCATTACTCTCAAAAAATTGTTGACATGTGAAATACAGAATGTTGAAGTAATAAGTGAGATTGAACATTTAAAATATCGGAACATGTTCTATTTTTCTAATAGGGCTAGATGACAGAGAAGTTTTAGATTAACTGCATGTGGAATTTTGGGGCGGTTGGAAAGGAAGAGCAGGATTCCGACTTTCTTATAAATAAGCGGCCCCTTTAGAAAAAAAAGGATGGAACCACCCAAGTAAGTTATAGAAAAAATACTGATCGGTCAAACGCAAAATCTTAGAAAAGCGACAAAATTTTACCTTAAAACTTTATAGGGACACCATGTTAATTAAAATAAAAATCAGAAAAAAATTTTGTCTGAAAAATTACTGTTCGTTCAAAACTCAAAAGAAACGCGGCAAAATTTTACCTTTACCAAGTAACATCATATTAATCAATAAAATCAAAATCAGAAAACAAAATTTTGTCTGAAAATTATTGAATTCGGCCAAAATCCCGGAAACGCGACAAAATTTATTTTAAAACATTAAAGGAATACCATATTAGTCAATTAAAATAAAAAGCTAAAAAAAAATTTGTAAAGTTGAATTCGGCCGAATAACGCAAAAATTTAAAAAGCAAAATCCCTTAAAAATTATTTAAACATCGAAGAAACAATCAAAATATAGAAAAATTCCATAATAATGTAAAAATTAAAATCTCCGCTTATTTTTTTAAAAATTATTAATTGCCGGATTTTGCATTTTAGAATTTTGCTTTTTACACGCACCCTTGGAGAGATATGTTGAGCTGATTGATTATCAACCAGGCTGATTCTAGACCCCTTTTTGGGGGGGGGGACAGTGCACCCTTCCAAAAAGTTTTTGATTGCCCCCCCCCAAAAAAAAAAAAGATTATTGAATTTGCCCCCCCCCCCAAAAAAAAAAATACATAGTAATTTTATGTTTGCCCCCCCCCAAAAAAAAATTTTTGCCCCCCCAAAAAAATACATGGTAATTTTTTTTCTTCCGCATAATATAATTAAATTTGCTCCGTCAAAAATATTTAAAAAATATTATCCTAAAAATATTTACTTTTTTTAAAAGTGTTTTTCATTAATACTTCTTATTCGCAAGATAGTTCAAACTAACAGAAATATATGATTTGTTACAGAAAGCTTTATATTTGTCAAACCAATTCATAAATCTGATGCCTAAGAATTCTCTCAGTTAAAAACAATCTTTTGTTAGAATATAATCTAGAACCAAAGAACCTGATCGCACAATGCTACGATGGGGCGAACGTAATGCCCGGGAAAAAAATGGTGTTCAAGTATTTCTAAGCAAAATAGCTGGACACCATGTCCTCACAGCTTTAACCACCGATTGCATCTTGTTGTAAAAGATTGTCTTATAAGTGAAGGAAAAGATTTTTTTGATAATTTTTCTTCCCTTCATAAATTTTTTCAACATGATGCAATCAAGGTATTTAGTGAATGCGGGACCATACCCCGGCTGTTGCCCCATTGGTGGTGTGGTCACTACCTGCCCATTGTTTTTTTTTTAAAAATTACACAGAAATATAAAAATAAAAAAACTTTTGTATCTTTAGGTCACAGGGCCGAATCGGAATTTTTTGACCATATTTATAATCATCTATTTATTTTTTTATATTTAATTGAAAAATTATTTTATTTATTAAAAATAATTATAGATCAATTTCAATGCAGAACGATTTATATTAAAACTCCTGATTTAATACACCATTGTTTGTTAGAAATTAAACAATTAAGAAATAAAAATACATTTGAAGATTTATTCAAAAAATGTTTTGATATTAATATTTTCCTAAATGACAATAATTTAACTATGGATAAAAGAAAAACTAAACCTAAAGATTTTTCTGAATTTAATTTATTTTCTACTCATAAGTTTGAAAATATTTTAAATATTAATGATGAAGTAAAAAATATTTATTTTAATATTATTGATTTATTTATATTTAATAGATTTTTTACCGATAATAGTTGTATAAATTCTTAGATTCCATTTATAAATTTGATTAGCCTTTAGATATAAATAAATTAAAGCCTCTTTTAAAAATATGTAATATTGATTAAAATTTATTATCTAAAGAAATTGACGTAGCCAAAAATTATTTAATAAGAAACTTAATAATTATAAAGAATGTGTTACTATATTGATGTTAAATTTTTATATGATAACAATGATGCGTTTTCTAATCTATTTAACATTTTTCCTATAAGTTTTTAATTTCGCTCTTCACCGCTTCGAGTTGTGAGGCCACATTTTCTTCGGGAAGGACAATACGGGCTTACAAGTAGCGACAAGCTTAAAGGTGATTTGGCTCTTTTAGAACACGAAAAAATCATTAACTAGGGGGCGTTGGAATTTTGATGAATATTGTAATTTAATTAAAATCCTCTAAGAAAAAATAGTTTGATCAATACAATACACTGCTCATAATCAGCTAATTATTGCTTACTATTTTAACATGGTTGCAAACTTTTTTTATGCGCATTTTATGTTCATGTTTTATTTAATTTTTTACCTTAATATTAATAATTAGTTATATATAAACTTTGTTTTTTTCTCTACATATATTCTTCCAAATTAGCATACTTACATTTTTGTTTTCATGATAATCAATCTTATTTCACTTTTATTTTTCTAAAATCCGAAAGTTTTATATAATCATTTTTATCATTCATATATATCATAATTTTAATTTTCATGCGCAATGATACCAAATGATAAAATTATACTTACACCACCAACTATATCTTTTAAGCAAATTTTAGTGAAACCAAATAATTTTAATTCACATATTCAATTTATAAACTCATTTTTAATTTAAGAATATAATAAATTACTATTAATTTGTTAAAATTTTTGTACATGGATTCTATTGTTATACATGTATATTTTTTGCCGTGACCGAAGGTCACGGCTAATTTTGTTGCCGAAGGCGTAAAAAATTTTTTTTTCTGCCCTCCACGAGTTTATTTTGCCCCCCCCTGAAATGGAAAAGCTAGAATCAAACATTATCAATTTATGTATAATAATATGGATAGGATAAACAGAGGATTTTGAATTGCGTGTGGATCAAAGCAGCCCTTTAGAAAATCCTTTAGAGACTGCCTTCTTCTTTTTTACCATGTCTTACGCCGGCTAACCTCAATATAATATCAAATATAAAGTATATTTGACATTAATATTCTGACAATTTTTTTGGATTCCCCCAATGTTTGAAGGCGTAGCCACAACTTAAAATCTAAATACTTTTAATTATCAAAAGCACACCAAGGAAGGCTCAAGAAATTTTTTGCTGAATTTAAAATCGCATTTAGTAAAGGATTTAGGTATTTTTACCTTGCGCAAAACCTCAAACGTGCAAAATATACATCAAAATTCCAAAAACGGAGCGATATTGAATTGACGATATGTATTTTTAAGGTCGCGGAATAGAGATATAAGTTAGATCAGGTCAAATTTTGGCCCAACAACCTGATCGGCCAAACCCGAAGTATGTTTTCAAGAATAGGGCCAGCTTGAATCTAAAAATAAAGCCCTATTTTTAATTTTAAGCTAAAAATGCTGTTTAAAAAATAAAATTATAATAGAGTGTAAAAATTGTACCCATTATCGTGTAAAAATAAATTTATCATTTTTAGTTCTTAAATAATAATCACAAATAGAACATATGAAATTCAAAACTTGGGCCCATCCGTAATTTCTATTTTTAAATTAAAGCCAGTGCGTTGGGCCGGGTATAAATTATGACCCGTCCTAGTCCCTGGTTTCTAGAGGACCAAGGGCCCGGATTTTAGTTTTTCGACTATCTCTAAAGTGATTGATTGTAGGCAAATATCTAAGAAAAAAATATATTCCAAAGTGTCTGCTTTTAAGCTGAGCATGGTGCTATGAATATGTTTAATTTTTTCATTTAAAATTATACATTTGTGTGGACATTTGACATCCTTTTGAGGGGTAAATAAAATTTAAAAAAAAATAAAAGCTCATTTTTTGGATTCTAGTCACCATATTAACCTATAAAAACATTTAAATTAGAGCTAAAAGCCCGCACAATAGATAAATTAGGGGGGGGGGGGCAACTTTTTTATTTTTGAAATTGTTAACAAATTATAAATGAAAATTCAATAATTAAAAATGAAAGATATTTTATAAAATTGAAATCTGTATATTATAAAATAAATAAAAAAAAAAATAAATAATGTAGTGAGTTTTTATTTTCGTGAAATTTTCAAAATTTTGAAAAAAAATTTTTGTAATAAAACGCAAATTTTTAAAAAGTTGCCAAATTTTTAGAATTTTTAAAATTTTACGAAGATAAAAACTCATTTTGCACGTGCCCTTATATACCGATATTGTTTGGGTCGGACCCGGTATCAAATAAAAACAGAGTTATGGGCTGTCAGGGCTCAGTTTATATTAGGTATTATCACCTGTATGGTTTGAATTTAATTCTTACATTTTTTAGGTTTTTTTCATAAATTTTATTCTTTTTATATAAAAGCGGGAATAAGGAAAGTCAAAATTATAATCAATTGCAGTTTAGATGCATTTCAAATCTAAAATATATTGATCTTAAATTCATCCGGTCATTAATTTTCATTTTTTTTACAACGTTTAATAATCCTTATTCGGTTCATTCAAAGGCCAATAGAAAAAAATATATAATTGTTTAAAGCCGGTTCGTTTGAACAAAAATTGCAGACATCTCGCCATAAACATCCCTCTAGAGAAACCCATTTCGTATTTTAAGGCGCGGCATTAGAAAATTTATGGCATTCAAAATAATTCCTGTACTCTTATATCAGCTCAAAATTGAGTTTTTAGGTTTAAAGAATATCAAATTAGCCAAATCCAAAACCATTTATAAATATTGAAAAATTTTGTAAAATTTCTAATATTTTCATTTCCTTATAACAAATAGAAATTAAAAATATAAGCATACAAATTTTTAGGAGTTTTTAATTTTTAAACTTAAAAAGTAAAAAACATATATTCCAACATTTTTTCGTACCCATAGCTTTCCCCATTAAACCAGATGTTGCCGGGCTTTTGAAATTTTAACATGTAAAAAATAAAAACTTAAAATTTTTATGGGTAATATATTGTTAACTTTACTGAGTCCATTTTAAGTTTGATGAACAATATTAGAATTGTACATATTTTTAATATTTATCCTCGGCAAAATTCAAAAAATTTGTTGAATTTATTGGATAAAAAAATTTAAAAGGATTTTGGAAAAAATAATAAGGTTAAAAAAATTTGTAAAAATTTATTTTTTTATTTTATTTAATAGTTTTTAAGTAAAACAGTCAACAACGTTAAATCTGACAAAAAAAGTAAAACAGAATATATTTGGTTTTAGAAATATTATGATTCAACAGATTTTCTTTTTTTATGATTATCAACAAACTTAAAATAAACGTAAAAAGTCAATTATTTTATGAGACATAGTGATTTGGTTTTTGATATTATAAATACATAAAAAAATTGAAATTAAACAACCTTAAATGATTATAACGGGCAGAATTTGCTTCAATGATGAATTTTAAGACTAAATATTAGACCCAATTTAATATAAAAACAAAATATAGACATTCAGTCTTTTTTACTAATTTTTTTACAAATGCCAAATAAGTTTTTATAAGAGCTATTTAGAGCAAGGAACACCAATATATCTAACTGACCTTAATAAAGTTTAAAAACCAACAATCTAAGTTCCAATTAATTTTAGTTATATAATATATACGCATTAAACCTATTAAAGAAAAGGAAATATTACTGTTACTTGATTCTACGGGCATATAGATTAGAGCCTACTAAATATTTTATAACATCAAATGTAGCATTAAAGAATTAACACAAAAATTTGTTTTACTAAATATTAAGCATTAAAGAATTATTAAGGAATTCCGAGCATGATTTAATTTAAATAATAATTATTAAATTATATAATCCAGTTTTTCCTGGCCTAAACAGTTTGTGTTTTTTAATAACAATATCTTAAGGGTTTCCGGTTTAGACAAAATTTATAAGATATCAACGCAAAGTTTTTTTAGGTGTTGGACACCAGACGCTTTACAGGTAAAAAAATAATCGTGTAAAACATAGCATCTTTAAGGGGTAAGCAAATTTTATTTTAAAAGATAAAAAGCATATTTGACTCTCTCAGGTATATTGTCAAAAGCAAGCCTCAAAATTGACGGCAAATATGTGCCATATATGCAAATTCGTTTCGGGCTGGGTAAGAAAACAATTACGGGCGGGCAGCTAAATTATAATAATTAAAAAGGGTTTGGGCTGAAATATTATGTCCGGTTCTCTAATAATAATACGTTTTGGGGTTATCATTTAGATTTATTTATTTTCAATTATCGGCAGGGGATTCAAAATTATTGTCCAAATATTAACTATAAGTTTTAATCAATTATATTGAGCACAATATCATCCAATTATGTTTCTTATATGCTTTATTTAATCGGTCTACAAAAAATATAAATGGGACCCAAAAAAATTAAAGGAAGGTCTAAAGCAGAGCTGGGAAAAACCCGTATTTGGGTCAAATCCATTTTTTTATTTTTTGCAATTTAGAAAAAATAAGTATTAGCTTTATTTAAGAAAATATTTGTAAAGTTTAAGATATTCTGCTTAAATTTTGCATCTATTTATAAATGATTTTTTTAATCTGTCATAAATTTTTTGAGAAACAAAAATTTGAGTTTAGCCAAAAAATGGGTTTTTTCTCAGCTCTGGTCTAAAGCCGGTTTGGTAACTAGAAAATAATCTCCAATATCTCATTTTTAAGGCCCGACCAAGCAGGTTTTGAATGTTCTAACCCTAAAAAAGCTTAAATAACTTTAAGAAATTTAAATAATAAGATGAATTAAAAAGTATTTATCTTAATATTATTGATTTATTTATTAATTCTTATGATAATACTAAATTTTATACAATTTTGCTATGTATATATTTATAAATGAGTTGGGATCAAGGCAGCCCTTAAAAATTTCTTTTGAAGACTGCCTCCTTCTTTTCTATCATGTCTTAGGCCGGCTAACAGACAAGAGACCCTTGCGCCTTAGGTGTAGGCAATGACGAAATGTAAATAGGCCTTGAGAAATTGGCTCTGGCCTTGCAATACGCATCCTTTTAGGCTTTAATATTTACCTTTTGGATCTGTAAAATATCGGCTTTTTAGGAGTTATAATACATCAAATGCCAAAAAATGTTTTACATCATATATTTACTTTTATATTAGTTCCGATGTCGACCTAAAATTTAAGCTTTAGTAAAATATTTGTGAAAGGAATTGCAGGCTTTGATTTAATATTTAATCACGCACAAACTTTCTCTACCTCCGCGCATATATATACACCATTAAGCCTCTTATTAATTTTATTAATTACATTTAACTCCTCATTCCAAACTATTGCAAAGTTTTAAATTTTCTAAAGCCAACCATTTATCTCATCAGAGTCATACATTGAGGGAAAGATATGCTTCAAAAAAAAGGTCCGTGTAAAATTTTGTTCTTGATGGTGATCATCATGACCTTTCTACCGTCGATGCTCAGCCTACAGATGTCACCGGCTCTATGCAAGCCTCTAAAAGAATGTGCCAGTTACCGGGAAGACTTTATGTTTTCGCCTCCTTTAGCCGGCTTCAGTGCCTATGTAGGGCTGGAAAAAGTTCTCAAACAAAAAGGGGTCGAACCTATGGTTGGGTGTCGCTCTAAGCGCGCAAGCGAAGGGGAAGAACCGATTGTATCACTAGACCGCGTGAACCGTAAGTCTCGGCATTATATAAATGTGTTTCTTTCAAAAAAAAAATAAATAAGATTAGATGGGGCTATATTTGACTATATGTACATGCCAAAATAATTTATTATTTTTAATAGGGCGTTTGTTGTATACAAGAAAATATTTCATTATTTTTTATCTTCAAATTCCAAAAAAAAAATTTAATATTCTTTGTATTAAGATATGGTTTCAGTTAAAGGGAAATTTTCATAGCAGCTTTGCAAATATTACTTGTAACCTTTTTGCATATAAAATAGGTTATATATATTAGTTGTTGTTAAATACTATTTGCTCGTAGAATTTATCGACGTTGCCTCTTCGCTGAAAAAAAAATTGGAAGAAGAAATTGATATTATGGACTCATCGTTCGAGTTAAGGAATGTGGTTATTACCAATCCGATTGTCAAAAGTCTCTTTACACCCAATCAAATTGAAACCTGGAACGTAAGCTTACTTCCGGTTTTTTATACCCAACACGAATCGACATTTACGTTAATTATGGATATTCCTGCGACAGAACTTAGGTATTTTTTTGTATTTCGACGATTACCACAATTACCTATTTCCGTGTGTCATTAAAACATAAAGGCAACTGTTTTAACCAAACAAAAAATAACGATCTGTTTTATTCCAAACCAAATCTTTTTTCCAATTTCCCTTAGTTTAATCAACAATAAATAAAAACACAGAAAAGATCCAGAATATTTAAAAAAAAAATTCATAAATTCATGTAGAGCGGGACGAGGACATTGTTATACCAGGTCAAATTAGGCTTATGACCTTTACCATTAGGGAACCCCCATGTGTTATTTAATCTGCCAAACAACGCGGTGTCAATTAATGTAATGTGTTAACACGCGCTTGAACTAGCTCTTTTTCCTCTCCTTCGCTTCTTAAGCAATTAGCTACTAGAACAATCCCCTTTTTGTAAAGGGTGTTCTAGTAAGCCTAATATTAGGATAACTAATTTGCCTTTGTCAAATATGATCATGGGTATATACAGTGCTGGCCACTATAAATTGGCCATTGTCAGAAGAAAAATTACCATTGTCACATATAATGTGGCCATGTACCACTACTTTTTTAATCGCGGTCACATAAAATGAACACGGTCACAATTAATTGGCCAAGATGATGATTTCATGGTAAACATCACTAAGTTGTGTGACCATTTAGCCTCAACATAGCGATATATATCTCATGAAAACATCATCTTGGCCATTTAATTGTGATCGCGATCATTTAATTGTGATCGTGATTATTTTATTAATGTGACAACGATCTAAAATATAGTAGATGATGGCCACATTTTATGTGTCTATTGATCATTCTATTTCTAACATGTGCCAATTTATTGAAGCGAGCACTGTAAAGACGTCCTCTACAAGCACATTTACCATTTATAAAATTTTTCTTAATTTATTCTGACTTAATTAAATATAGCTTTTGTACAATAATTTTTGCTATTATAGAAATTATAATGACATTTAAGCATAAAAACGGCAGAGGGAGGGCTCATAGTTCATTTATTTAATTTTGTAAATTACTAAAGTTCTTTCTCTTTGCAAAAAACATTTCACAAGAAGTTACCTGATCAGTAGCATCAAAAACACCTTTAAAAAGTTTTAAAATTTAAAAAAAAAACAAAATAAATTTACAAAAATTTTTTAAAATAAATGACTAAACTATGTATGATATGAGATAAGCGTTTAAACTTTATTCACTTTTACAACATCAAAAAAAAATTAAACTTTGCAATACGCTAAAACATTCGGAACACATGCTCTAACTATATCAAATTTCTGAATTTTTTTAAATCTCCGTAAACATAGCAAATTATCAAGGCTTCTAAAAAAAACTCTAACACCTAAAAAATGTACTTATAGCCAATAGTTTTTATAAAAATTTCTTAAGTTTCGAATGAAGTCAGAACGCGGCGTCCTATAAAAAAAAGCGCCACTTTTAAAATAAGTCCGAATCCTTTGTTTTTGTACATTCTTTTTCTTAATGGTCGTAGAATAAAAAAAGCTCAGACTCTATATAAAAATTGATGTGTGTTATATAGGCGTATTAAAAAACTCATATACCCGACGCATAACGCGACCGTCCAGCATTTTGGGCCGCTAAAACTCATCATATTTGAATCGGCTAATTTGGAGGAATTGTTGAAAGGTGATATGGCTACCTTGTTAGAACTACAAAATCCGTACGAGCTTAAATATGACCCAACTGAAAATGTTATACCCGAGATTGGTCAAACTTCAATCCCTAATTTGTTGCATTACATGGAAAACCCTGAGGAATGTGAAGTCAGGTCAATAAAATATTTATCAAATCTGATATATGGGGCAGGGGCGGATGGGGAGCAGTTTTAATTTTTTTTGTACACCGTTTATTTTGCACATTTTTTTCGAATTTACGGTTTGACTTTATATATTATCCTTTGTATTTTTTAATAACATCTTCTTATTTTTGTTTAATTATACCTTCGATTTTTATTTTATTTTTTATTTCTAAAATCAAAAATTGACTATTTTTTTTTTGATTTTTGTGTGGAGTAAAAATATACAAAACACTGTTATTTATAACTCTATGTTTGTGTGTCTTGAGGTTGTAAAAAATGTCATTTAAGGAATTTCCTTGTTTCAATTGTTTGTTATAATTGAGACTACGAAAACGGAATTGAAAAAATCATAGCACATATCTAATTAGAGAGTTTGAGCTAACTACAGATAAACCTGCTAAAGGTTTTTCAAATTTGTTTTATTATATTTTTGAATCAAACTTATTAAGTCTGCTATAAATATTAAAAATTTATGAAAAAATGTCATAAAAAAGATTTGAAAACTAAAATAAATTACAAATCTTTGTTTGCATGTTCCCAACAACTAATCTGTAAAATTTTAACTTCAAGTAATATTTTTATTTGAAATTAATATATCGTGTCGAATTTAAGTCGAATGCGAAATATTTTGTTTCTAAATGCTGATATAAGAATTTGATATACTAAAAAAAATTAGTTATCATTATTTTAGATGATATATGTAAATTGTAAAATATATTATTTAAAAAAAAATTTTTTCTTTTCAGGGTATTTTTAAGATCGCAAAATCTATCAATCTGGAAATCTATTTCCTTTATTAACCGATATAAAGTCAAAGGCAGAACTACGAAAATCGAAAAATATAAATGAGATAAGGTCATCATGGGTATGCTTTTATGTTTTTGTGAAAATACTCCTGGCACCAGAGGCGTATCAAGAGGGGGGGAGGGGTTAAAAAGGGATAATTGTCCCCTTTATTTTTTTATTTTTTAGATGTAATTAGCGGTTAATTACAATGAACATTAAAAAAAATATATATATATTTAAAAAAAACAAGGGTGACAATTATTTCCGTATAATCACACGCAGGGGGTTGTACATTCAAACCCGTGCAATGCGTCTTTTTTGGAAATTAAAACACATGTATTGTGCAACCATTTAAAGCTCTGAGTGGCCTACTAAGGCAGCAATAGCCTTAAACGAGCATTGAGCTCCTTACAGGGGGAAAGGCGTAGGTGAAACCTAAAACCCAAATATTGTATTTCAAACGATGCCTATGACGAAGAGATTTATACTCACAAAAATTTGATTATATTTAAATTTTATATATAGTTTTATATATGTTTATTACCGGAAAATACTATTCTTAAATAAATATCATAAATCTGGACTTAAATTTATGTAATACATTGTGATTGTTTATTTAGGGAAGATTCCACGCAAAACGACAAAAAGCACATCCATTTCAACCAATATACACAGTTTAATTTTGATGACAAAAAAGGTAAACTGGAACTTTATGTGCAGACCTACCTCGATACGTATGACATTCCCAGTGACAACGATAATGCACAATTAATCATGAAAGATCAACTCCCATGTGCTTATTACTTAATCCACGAAGTATCTGGCTTAATTTTGGTTGAAGGCCGGATTTTCGGAAAGGTGAAAGGAGATGTAGTTGAATGATATCGTGGCTTGATAAATTAAATTTATCGGAATACTTTTTTACAAAAAATTATCATATCAAATAAAGTTTTAAAGCATTATTATAAAAATTAATTACTTTTTGATACATTTATTTAGAATGAGTTAACTCGCCGCCATGAAAAAATAAGCCAAAGCCCTAACAGGTCTGGCGGCCACAAAAAAATAAGAGGAACTGAGAAGGTGGCTTTGTAAAATTTATTTTTGATCCCACATGCACCGACCGGTTAATTTTCAAGAGATGCAAACATTAGTGCGGGGACCAATTTACTTTCCATCCATTTATTGTACCTTTTTCTCAATCACTCACTGATTTATCTGTTCTTTCTTACAAATTAATGCTGTTTTTGATGGTCTCAATCCCAGTCTATTCACAGACCAGCTATGCGACCAAATAAGCTTATTTTCGACCCACTCACCAATAAAATGAAACAAAATTTTGAGTATCCGCTAACTAGTCACGAGAATATTAAGTTACAAAATTAAATCCTTAGTTTGTATGTACAGCGAAACATAAATATGACTTTAATATCTATAACTATTTCGACATGTGTGTTATGTTTAGAAGTCAAGCTATATATAGCGACTGTACATCCATATTTTTTCAAATAGCTTTCGAGAGAATATTTAACACAGGTCAACAAATTTTTGATAGTTATGAGTCAACTACAGAGATCAAGTCTGTTATAGGAATTTTTAAATACGTTTAAACTATAAGGTAGAGTCAGCTATAACATTGAAAATTCTAGAAAATATGTAAATTTAAAAACAAAATAGATTAAATTTTTTTTCATATGACTGTTAGGCCGTTAAATTCAAAGTTCTAATATTATTTTTATGAAAAACTAACATTACAATGCGTCGTATTTAAGTTTTTACGCGCTGATGTAAGAGCTTAATATGCAAAAAATTTTATTTCCTATTATTTAAGATGATAAATATATGGTACAAGGAATTATTTAATTAAAAAAATTATTAAATTTTTTTTAAATGTATTTGAGGTCGCAGAATCTATCAATTTGGTTAATTTGCCTTTTTGAGACGGATTTAAGGAGCCTTAGGCGAGAGAAACTACGAAAAAGGAAATATATGAAATAAGACCATCATGAGAAAACAATCTTTTATAATTTTTTTTTGACATTGTTTGTGAACCTGTGAATTAAAGTTAAGTAGTTTGAAATAGTTACCACAAAAGATTAAGAAGTAACAAAAATTTTGAGGGCTAAACTTTTAAACCAATCGCTTTTAAAATAATTAATTAAATATCAGCTATGTTTGAATAAGAGATTAAATAAAAAATCTTTGAGTGTATATAAAAAATTGTAGAAAACAATAATTAAAAATTTTAGATTTAGAACCAAATATAAAAATTTAGTTTTTTTTAAAATATACGTAAAAAATGAATGAACCCTGAACGCGCCTATTACAATCGTCCCGAGACTTTGTAAACCTTGTAATGATAAGGCTTTTAATTTGTATAAAAACAAAATATAATAAGGTAAAATCCTTAGAATTTGTGAAGGAGGATGAAAACTCAACTAATCCTGCATTAGGCATGTCGTGGAATTGGTTTGATAAATTCTGATTAAAAATAGCCAGCTCAAAACGCATTTTTTTAAGTGTTTAAATAATCAGTGGAGCCGAGACATTTACGCAAAAAAAGCCTTTATTAAAATGTATATAATGTTTTTCTTTAGGAGGCGTTTAAAATCATTCCATGACAACTTCTCCATATATAAAGGTTAAATGTCAAAATGTAATAATTTTAAAATTTAAGTTTTATAATTTTTTAAATAATCTGAACAAAGTCTTGATTATTTATTTATTAGTGTCCTGGTCGATTAACTTACCTTTGATGTACATCTTATATGACTCTGGAATAAGGCATGTCAAAACTCCGGGAGTCAGAAAGAAGTCCATCAACTCCGGAGTTCCGGAGTTTTAGTTTTTTGGAATTCGCTAGTAAACATTAGCTTATTGAAAATATTGGAATTTGTATTTTTGTAGTCAAAACTCATTTTTGTTTAATGAAAGTTGTAAATAAATGAAAGAGCAGCTAATTATGTAATAATTACATATATTAACTAGCAAATTAAAAAAAAAACTCCGGAGTTTATGAACTTCTTCTAAACTCCGGAGTTTTGACATGCCCTACTCTGGAGTCATTTCCCCTCAGTAAATAGCTTAGAGCGTTGAATTTTGACCTTTGCGAGTTTTTCATTCATATCATTAGATATAATTTAATTACAACAGTATATACTAACCTAATTAATTAACATATATAAAATATTTAATAAATTACCAAATTTAACTACCATATTTGATTTTAACTCAATAATATTTTTGTTGTATCATCAACCGAATTTATTTTGATGGACTTATATCTTTAATGATGCAAGACCGAAGTAAGGACCTTGTGTCAGACGCACGTGATATAAATATATCTTAAATTGTAAAATATTGGGTTTAGTTATGACCATATGGCGCAAAGATTTTAGAAGTAGTTATATATAAATCCCAATGCTTTACAATATACGATAATTTTTTTAAAAAAGTTACAATTAATATATTTTATATCATTAAACAAAAATATATAATTTAGTTTATGAAACCCCCTCTTGTCTTGTGGTTGATCGTTAAATATATTTAATTATAAAAAAACTAATAATGTATCTATATAAAAACCATTTGTTAATATGTTTTTAAATTTGTAAAAAATTAATTATTAATAAGTATTTATATAATGATAAAGATCAATTATTTTAAACATTCATCATGAAAGCTATTAATATACCTCAAAATTCATGCCCTGCAACATTTAAAATATTGTTTCTAAGGTAGTATTTTAAACTATGATTATAAGGATTATATAAGTCTAAATTAAGTATTGTATTAAACTGGCAAAGAGAGTTTAACATACCTTTTAAAATGATTATTGTAACAGATTATGCAGCAAATAAAATTATACAGTTATAAATTAATTCCAATGAGGCCTTCTTTTTTCTTAGACCCCAAAAGTTTATTTAGCCTGATGCGTCATTAAGTTTTCACCAAATAAAACCATTTTTTAGATTAAAATTTTATTTGAACAGGAGATAGAAATATCTTTATTTTTAATATTTGGTCTGAAACGGCAAAACAATCAAAAAAAATTTTAGTGTTTATCGTCGTTTTCCTTGATAATTTCTTGTTATTTAAGTAATTTTACAGTGGACAAAAATGGTCAAGTTGACCTAACTATGGCATTTATTTAGTTTTTATTTTGATATAATAATAACTACTTAGTTAGGAGTTTACAGTTTGTTTAATTACAAAATAACACTCAGAATATTTTTATAAAAAAACAGCATCACAAGTGGATATCAAGGTCAATTTTTCAGATCACAGGATCTTTTATCTAAAAAGGAGGCCGGAAATTATATTTTTTTTAAATTGTTAAAGTTTAATATCCATAAAAAAATTTTTTTAAACAAAATCGTATAGGCTCATACATATAAATCAATATTCAAAATGTGTGAAGTTCGCTAAACAGCTACCCGACAGCTTTTAATTTTAGGATAACGACGACGACGTTTGCCCTGGCATTCTAGCGTAGCGTCAGGCGCTAGAATTTTGGAAATAGTTATAACTAAAGTCCATTGTTTTACAGAATACAAACTTTTTTTTAATGATTACCTACAATATTAAATCAAAAATTACGTAATGGCATAATAGATTAAAGTTTTTTTTTTGGGTGAGGAGCATTGAAATTGCTATGCGGCGACGTTCATAACCCCTAGGGTCAATAGGATTAAGCGCGTCTCTCCGCCAATACCACAATATCCATCGAAATGACGCCGCACTCTCCGGAATATTATAGCATGCAGGCTTTACAACTCTGGCAAAAGTCGAAGGCCAGAATCATTTGCCTGCTAAAACAATGCCCCCCCTGCCCTACATCTCTTGAAAAAGACGGCATACCCGTCAGGGCATAGCCCCTTTTAGCCCTGTAAGGTACTAGGCAATCACTTAACCTAGACCAAGAGCTAAAGAAAGATAAAAGTTTAACCCAATGCAAGTACTGTGAATTAAAAAGTGGTTTAGATGAGCAAAATAATTGTGCAGTTGATAGGGTAGTATATGTGCCTATATAATTAGATTAATAATTTAAAAGTCGCCAATTATACGTTATTTAAACTTATTTTAATTGTTATTTTCTTAGTTAACAAACATAAAGAACCGTCACATTTTGTTTCGGAGTTGGCATGTGGATTGTTTTTTAAAGTGTTGATTCTGATATATTTCCTTTTAATTGATTGAAACGATGTAAAGTGATTCCCAAAGTTTCTAAGTGATTACCCGCTATGACGAGAGAATTAATTCGAAAATAGGTAGAATTAAAATAGCCGCATATTTTATAAAATTAGATAAACGACGTTTGGGAGCATAAAATATAATTTTATTCAAGGAAGGAAAGCGCACACTATGATTAGAATGGAAAAAGGTTCTTACAAATAAAAAGTAAAATCTTAATCAAACTTACAAATTCCATGGAAATAATTGGCTGGAAAATAGTCACTGGTTAAAACAACCTCAGTTTCAATAAATGCTCGTTTTTAGTGGTCTGAAAAAGACGACAATGTACTTTCACATTAATTTTTTAACTACATGTAATTGATAACGAGATGGCTCACGTTTAAGGCATGTCAAAACTCCGGGAGTCGGAAAGGAGTCCATCAACTCTGGAGTTCCGGAGTTTTAGTTTTTTGGAATTCGCTAATAAACATTAGCTTATTGAAAATATTGGAATTTGTATTTTTGTAGTCAAAACTCATTTTTGTTTAATGAAAGTTGTAAATAAATGAAAGAGCAGCTAATTATGTAATAATTACATATATTAACTAGCAAATTTAAAAAAAAAACTCCGGAGTTTATGAACTTCTTCTAAACTCCGGATTTTTGACATGCCCTACTCTGGAGTCATTTCCCCTCAGTAAATAGCTTAGAGCGTTGAATTTTGACCTTTGCGAGTTTTTTGTTCATATCATTAGATATAATTTAATTACAACAGTATATACTAACCTAATTAATTAACATATATAAAATATTTAATAACTTACCAAATTTAACTACCATATTTGATTTTAACTCAATAATATTTTTGTTGTATCATCAACCGAATTTATTTTGATGGACTTATATCTTTAATGATGCAAGACCGAAGTAAGGACCTTGTGTCAGACGCACGTGATATAAATATATCTTAAATTGTAAAATATTGGGTTTAGTTATGACCATATGGCGCAAAGATTTTAGAAGTAGTTATATATAAATCCCAATGCTTTACAATTTACGATAATTTTTTTAAAAAAGTTACAATCAATATATGTTTTATATCATTAAACAAAAATATATAATTTAGTTTATGAAACCCCCTGTTGTCTTGTGGTTGATCGCTAAATATATTTAATTATAAAAAAACTAATAATGTATCTATATAAAAACCATTTGTTAATATGTTTTTAAATTTGTAAAAAATTAATTATTAATAAGTATTTATATAATAATAAAGATCAATTATTTTAAACATTCAATATGAAAGCTATTAATATACCTCAAAATTCATGCCCTGCAACATTTAAAATATTGTTTCTAAGGTAGTATTTTAAACTATGATTATAAGGATTATATAAGTCTAATTTAAGTATTGTATTAAACTGGCAAAGAGAGTTTAACATACCTTTTAAAATGATTATTGTAACAGATTATGCAGGAATCTTATACAGTTAAATTAATTCCAATGAGGCCTTCTTTTTTCTTAGACCCCAAAGGTTTATTTAGCCTGATGCGTCATTAAGTGATTTTCACCAAATAAAACTATTTTTTAGATTAAAATTTTATTTGAACAGGAGATAGAAATATCTTTATTTTTAATATTTGGTCTGAAACGGCAAAACATTCAAAAAAAATTTTTTTTAGTGTTTATCGTCGTTTTCCTTGATAATTTCTTGTTATTTAAGTAATTTTACAGTGGACAAAAATGGTCAAGTTGACCTAACTATGGCATTTATTTAGTTTTTATTTTTATATAATAATAACTACATGGTTAAGAGTTTACAGTTTGTTTAATTACAAAATAACACTCAGAATATTTTTATAAAAAAATTTTGCTTACAGCATCACAAGTGGATATCAAGGTCAATTTTTTCAGATCACAGGATCTTTCACCTAAAAGGAGGCCATTATTTTTATTAATTGTTAAATTTTAAATATCCATAAATTTTTTATAAAATCGTATAGGCTCTTACATATAAATCAATATTCGAATTTTGTGAAGTTCGCTAAACAGCTACCTGACAGCTTTTAATTTTAGCATAACGACGACGACGTTTGCCCTGGCATTATAGCGTAGCGTCAGGCGCTAAGATTTTGGAAATAGTTATAACTAAAGCCCATTGTTTTACAGAATACAAACTTTTTTTTTATGATTACCTACAATATTAAATCAAAAATTACGTTATGGCATGATATATAAAAGTTTAACCCAATCTAAGTACTGTGAATGAAAAAAGTGCTTTATATGGGCAAAATAATTTTGCAGTTGATAGGGTAGTATTGAGTGCCTATATAATTAAATAGAATCCATATAGATTAATAATTTAAAAGTCGCCAATTATACGTTATTTAAACTTATTTTAATTTTAATTTTCTTAATTATCAAAGATAAAGAACTGTCACATTTGTGTAAAGTGGCATGTGGATCAGTGTTTAATAAAAAAGAATTCAGCCGCAGTGAATTCCTCTATTCTAGTGAATGGTGAGGAAAGAAAAAGGTGAATATGAGGGAATTCTCTTTTTCACGGGGGTGAAAAATATTCAAATGAAAAGATTTTATTTACAAAAAAATGAATATTCCTCTTAAATAAAAAAGAACTCTTTTTTATTTTTTGGTAAAACGGAGTTTTGATAGTATTGATGAACCTCTTTTCTTTTTTTTTTCAATATGGAATTTTTAATGAGTCGGAGTGAGGTACTCAGGGCAATTTTTGAAAAACTTAGTTTTTTATATGGCCAACAACGCAACAGTACCAGATTTTTACTTTGTGTTCACTTGGTTATTCAGCTTGTTCAGAGAACCATTTATCTCATTTAAGGAGAAAAGAAACAAAATGCATTTTTTTGAGAATTATTCATTTTTTAATTTAGAAATTTTTTTTTTGAGGTGAATTGCAAGATAAAGGAAATTTTTTTTTCATTTGAACTTTTTCAAATAGGGGGAAAGGGGGGCGGGGTTAAAAATGGTAAAAAAATTAATTCAAAATATGGCTAATTTTGCCAAATATTTTGAACTCACACTCTTACAAATAATTAGACGCTGATGTGGATTGTTTAAAGCGTTAAGTTTGTTATATTTCCTTTTATAGGGTTGTATAACCATGTAAAGTAATTAAAGTTTTTAAGTGGTTACCCGCTATGACGGAAGAATTAAGTCGATAAAGTACAATTAAATTAGCCGCAAATTTTATAAAATTAGGGTTAAACGACGTTTGGGAGCATAAAATAGAATTTTATTCAAGGAAGGAAAGCGGATACATTTTTCTATGATTAGAATGGGAAAAGGTTCTTACAAATAAAAAGTAAAATCTTAATCAACCCTTACAAATTCCATGGAAAAAATTGGCTGGAAAATAGTCACTGGCTAAAAGAACCTCAGTTTCAATAAAATATTGCTCGTTTAAAGTGGTCTGAAAAAGACGACAATGTACATTTACATTAATTTTTTAACTACATGTAATTGATAACGAGATGGCTCACGTTTAAGGCATGTCAAAACTCCGGGAGTCGGAAAGGAGTCCATCAACTCCGGAGTTCCGGAGTTTTAGTTTTTTGGAATTCGCTAGTAAACATTAGCTTATTGAAAATATTGGAATTTGTATTTTTGTAGTCAAAACTCATTTTTGTTTAATGAAAGTTGTAAATAAATGAAAGAGCAGCTAATTATGTAATAATTACATATATTAACTAGCAAATTTTAATAAAAAACTCCGGAGTTTGTGAACTTATTCTAAACTCCGGAGTTTTGACATGCCCTACTCACGTTCCAATTTTGTAAAAAGTGTCTAAGTCGATTAATAAACTTTGATTTAAATCTTAAATGCGTTTGAGGTCTTACAAACTCAATTAATTTAACATTTATAATTTATCTAATATATCACCAATAACCACCCAACTCACTGATATTATGGTTGTATCTTCAAAAAAAGTAATTTAAAAAATAAATTCATTAATTATTTTTATTTCTTTCTTCAATTTCTTTCCTACAATTAATTTAAATCGACAAATTTTTATAGGCTTAAACATTTTGTATGTGTATGCCAATGCCGATTCAAAATATTGAGACTTCAAGTTAAGTTCGTGCCGATTTAGAATATTAAGAATAAATGATCTTCACAGGATAACGAAATAGGGGGGGGGGGGGGGGGGGGGGGGGGGCATATTTATAATTAGAGTTGATATCATTATTTTGCCTCTCAGAATTATGGAGACCGGATAATTTTTTTGCAGTTTAAACCGCTACTCAGTTCGGCATGTTTTAGTTTTTAACCATCGATGCTCGGCCTGTTATTAAAATGTTTTTTTGGACGCTAAGTTAACTCATTAGAAAAAAATTGGAGGGAAGAAAAACACTAAACCCAAGGTTATTATCGCAAAGAAATTGTCTAAAAAATTCTTAAACCGTTTATATTTGTGCTGTCCAGTGTAGTTAATATATGCAAGTTGAAATTTAATTTAAATCTATAAAATTTAATTTAAATCTGAATAAATGAGAAGAGGGGAAGCAAAATTTTTTTTTGAACGATCCGACAAATTAACCCAACAATTGTTCAAGCAGATTCCATTGTGGCAACTTAGGCCTAAAGGTCAATGATGAGGAAAGAGAGACATTATTTTGGGGCCAAAGTAGAGAGCAATCCCTAGTTGTATAACACAGGTCAACAAATATAAATATCAGGCATGTGAATTTTTTAAAAAACATAAATTAATATATCGCCATAATGGCAATCTCATTATTATAACGTTTTTCTTATTTTCTTCCGGCTTCGGCTCTTTACATTTCATATCACAAAAATAGCATTTTTTAATCAAATTGTTAGATCGAGAATATCCTAATAAAATAAAATTTAAGAATCTTTTTTTCATGCAAAATTTCTTGTAACTTTTATTTATCATCTCAAATAATGAGAAAATTTCATATCAAGCTCTTACATCAGCATTTAACCGTAGCTGTTGTAACTTTGCAAAAAAAAATTTCAATTTATTATTGTGTGTTTTTTGCATTTTATCTAAAATTTCAAAATTTATAGCTGACTAACTAACTTTGATTGGAAAAAAGTAAAATTATTTGGAAATCCCTGATGGCAGGTTTAATCTCGGTAGTTAGCTCATAACTCAACAAAAATTGGTTAACCTGTGTAATATGATAAAGAGAGCCTTCGAAGAACCTTACCAAATCGTATTTCCCATTCGGGCCTATTGAGTGGGAATGTAAATAAAGGAGCCCAAAAAAATCCTTTAGGGGCTGCTCTCTTTTTTTCACTAGATCTTAAGTCGGCTTACCAGACAAGAACGGAGAAATTACGAAATGTAAATATGCTTTGCTACAAATTGGATCTGGCCTTTACAAGGCATACTTTGGGTCCTGATATTTACATTGGGGATCGATAAGACGCCCAGTAATAATCCCCATCACCTCGTGCCCAAAAAATTGTCACGACATCATACATACTTTTATTAATTCCGATGTCAATCTAAATCCAAATTCCGGTACAATATTTGGCTTAGGAATTGCAGGCTGTGATTCAATATTTAATTACAAACTTTCTCTACCTCCGCGCATCTATGCCACTCACCTCTTAATATTTCTATTTACATTTTATTTTTTTTTCTACCTCATTACAAACCATTTTAAAATTTTACAAATATTATTTTGAAGCAAATATAATTCGCATTGACATATCTTATATTGAGGGCGATGCTTCAGAAAAAAGAATTTTTCTCTACCATACTATTTGTGGTGGTGATCCTAACCATTCCACAGTCGATATTGAGCCTACAGATTGCACCGGTTTTATGCATGCCCTTTGAAGAATGTGCCAGTTACCGGGAAGATTTCTTGTTTTCACCGACTTTAGCCGGCCTTAGTGCCTATATAGGACTGGAAAAAGTACTCGTACAAAAAGGGGTCCAACCTGTGGTGGGTTGTCGTTCTAAGCGTGCAAGCAAATGGGAACGCATTGTATCACCAGACAATATGAACCGTAAGTTTCGGCCATATTTTACATTGTGTTTTTGAAGAAACCTAGATGGCGTTTAATTTTAAAATGAGAATTTTTCATGATAAAATTTTTAATAAATTGCAATGCGTTTTTAATATTTTTTGGATAGAAAATTCCAAAATTTTTTTTTGATTTTTAATTAAAAATATGATTAAAGCAAAAATATATTTATTTGCACTCTGACATATGTATTAGAGTCAAATTAGCAAAAAAACTGGGTTCCCCATTTATAACTTCTATACATTTTGCTCATAGATTTTTCTTACCTGGCTCCTTCGCTAAAAAAAATTTTAAATGAAAAAATTGTTGATATAAATGCAACGTTCGATATGATGAATATGATTTATACGGATTCGCCTATCAACAGTTTTTTCACATCCTATGAAATTCAAGATTGGAACTTAGGCACCCTTCCGGCCCATTTCTCCGATAAATACGAAATGATGTTCAAATTAACCCTAAACCTGCCCGGTATAAAACAAAGGTAACTTTATAATTTTATATTGTGTTTGAGCGCTTGTCCTTTATTAAATATGCCGGAAGATAGCTGTGTAAACTAAAAAAAAACACTGTCGTTGTTGTTTCTACCCGTGCGCTTAAAAAAAAAGAGAGGCTCTGAGGTGTGATCGAGTAGCGGCTAAGATGGGGTTTGTCCATAGATCTAGGGGAGTTATGGAGGTCCCACGTGAGGGGCACGATAGTCAATGTAGAAGATTGTCAGTCGTTTTTTGCAGTCGATGCACTTGTCGTCTGTTGAATAGACGCGACTAAGGAAGTCTGCTAGTAGATAACAGTAGCCTGATCTTAGCTGAGATAATAGGGATCTTTCCCGCTTGGGGAGAGTTTTTTCGGATTGTGATATGGGAGGAGGCCAACCATTTAAAAGAATGGGAGGAGGTTTATAAGATTTAATTGTATTGCGTACGACCTCGGTATGAATTTGTTTAAGCAACTGTTTTGTTGTTAGGTTGAAGTCTAAATGACTGATGCATGGAAAGCTGATTGAAGGCAAAGTATTTTTCATCGATCGAGAAAAAAAAACACAATCTGTCACCTATACCATCTTTTTTTTGACTTTCCTTTGATCTCTCCATACACTTAATAACAAAAAATGTTATTAGATTTTTCAAACAAAAAAATCAATAATTTTAAATTTTAAGGGCAAGGGGGGCATTTTTCAAGCAGGTGAAGACTCTAGCCTACGACTTTTCTAAGGTTAAAGCATATTGTAATATCCTGTCAAATGTGGCGTCTTTTCAAAGGATATTTGGTGGGAGAGACGCAAATTTTAAAATTAAAATTTAATGTGTTATAGGCGTATAAAAAAACTCATATATCCGACGCATAACGCGACCGTCCAGAATTTTGGACCGCTAAAACTCATCATCTTAGAATCTGCTCATTTGGAGGAATTGCTGAAGGGCGACGTGGCCAAAATTTTGGAGCTGCAAAATCCGTATAAGATTCAAGATGCCCGAAGTGGAATTATATCGGAAATTCATCAAAGCTCACACCTTGATATGAAACATTACATGGAGGACCCTGATGAGTGCGAAACCAGGTTAATATTACATAAATATGATTGGCTGGGAGACATGTATATTTTTTTGTATGTAATAGAATATAGCAAATTTATTCATATAACTCTTTTTTTTTGATAAGGAGGCGGAAAAATTTGTTCGTTTGATTCCAAAGCTAGCCTATAAATATTTGTGAATCTTAAGGTTGCAAAAAGGTCAATTTAAAGCATCATTTTATTACATATTGAAAGAAATTTCAATAAAAAAAACAGAAAAAAGATTGAAAAAGTACACAAAGCCTGTATGACCTTTCATTCCTTATAATTTGTTTATTGCATTTATCACAAAAAAGGAAGTATTTACTAGGCTTTAGGTGAAAACGTAAAAACGAGTAAAATAAATTTGGTATGAAGCCCCGAAATTTGCACAATACACAAACAATTATAAAAAAAAATTTATGATGTCTAATTAAGGGCAAGTTATAAAATATTAACTTATTTTTTGAAAAATTAAACATATTTAAAACGTATTTAAAAATTTGCCAATCTAATCGTAAGCACAGTTATTTGTATAAAAAAAACGTTTTAAATAAAGAAAACAATTTAAAACAATGACTCACTTAAAAAAATGCTCGTACATTATTGATACAAATTATGTATTTATTTAAATAGAGAAAAAACCACTCGAGAAAATTACAAACACATCCATTTCAACCAATATTCACAGTTCGATTTCGACAACAGACGAGGAAAAATGGAACTTTATGTGCGGACTGATCTTCACACGTACAACAAACCCAGTGACAGTAAAAATATACTAAGAACCGTGAAAAACCAACTGCCATGCGCTTATTACCTGATTCACAAAATGTCTGGCTTAATTTTGGCTGAAGGACGGATTTTTGGAAAGGATAGAGACACAGTTAAATAATGATACACCTGGTGCCTAATTTATTAAAATCAAATTTGTCAAATTATTAATATTTCCATCTTCTTTTTTTTATAGTTTTAAAATTGTTATAAAATAAATTTATAACGTAAGGACATGGCAATATTTAATTACCTTTCTATTATAGGTCTGCTACATTTATCTCCAAATGTCAAGGCCCCAACAGGTATGGGGGTCTCAAATAAGAGGAGGCAATGAGGAGGTGGTTTTGTAGCAGGTATTACTAACCCTTACATGCAACGGTTAATTTTCGAGAGATACGGTCAATAGTGCTGGGTCAATTTCTTTTCTTGTATTACCGGTACTTGGTACTGGTTCCGGTACCAAGGGGTGCAACTTATTCAATCTTTAATAAAAAATTAAACTTAAATTAATAAAATTTTAATATTTATGTATATTACTAAAATATATATAACTTATTAATATTTTAGCTTAGATATTTTATTTCATAACTAAATTAAATTTTTTAAATTGTATATAAGATATACATCTTCAAACCAATATTATACTGATATTTTAATTACTGAGCTTAAGCTTGAGATTATATTGCTAATTAGGTGATATAGTGTGAAATGTAATTATCCAGGCGCTATGTTTAAATTTATAAGTTATTAATATATTTTGGTACCGCGGAATTGTTTTTTTAAATTTAAGAATCGGTACCGGTTTCGGTACCGAGCGACCCTCCAAGTACCGCGGTTTTCGGTTCCGGAACCGGTCCCAATCCCTGGCCAAAGATAATATTTTATTTAATATTTTTTCCCCATAAATTTATTATAAAATGTTCTACTGACCTAATAACACGATTTAATAAACATTGATATATAGATTTGTTTAATGTAATATGGAAAAATAAAAAATTCCACTTTAGATTTTTTTAACTTTGTCAAATAAAATTTGCAATATTTATTAATGATAACTTATA
The DNA here is from genome assembly GCA_030555515.1 of Acutogordius australiensis. Lineage (NCBI taxonomy): Eukaryota > Metazoa > Nematomorpha > Gordioida > Gordea > Gordiidae > Acutogordius > Acutogordius australiensis. The sequence continues at coordinate 33,792,617 of CM060245.1, read as the reverse complement.
TAAGTCAATAAAGAGCACATATTTTTTTTTTTTAAATTAAAAAATAAAACTCATAGCTCTAAAATTTTTAAAATTATAGAGGTCTGAAATTGGGGTCTGTATGGACCCCATTGTACTACTCGAGTTACAATAATCTCACTAAATTATTCTCGGGCTAAATGTAAATTGCAATATCATGGTTTTGAGAGTTTGGGGTCCATACAGTACCCTAATAAAACTTCTGATTTATATACCAAGTTTCTTATTAAAATAGATTAATTTATTAGGCACGATTCTAAACCCCTTGGAGGGGGAACCCCCCCCCCCCCCCTTCCAATTAAATTTGCCCCCTAAAAAAAATACGTATTTTTTAAAAATATTTACTTTTTTTTTAAAAATGTTTTTGTTCAATACCCTTTTCATCCGCTAAAGATCTAACTAACACAGAAATTATTCTGTTGTTTTCAGATATATAGAAAAATATGATGTTACAGAAAGCTGTATATGTGTGAAAGCAATTCATAAATCTGATGCCAAAGAAATTTCCTCACTTGTTAACAATCAATTGTTAGAATATAATCTAGAGCCAAGGAACCTGATTGCACTATGCTACGATGGGGCGAAAGTAATGTCCGGGGAAAAAGGTGGTGTTCAAGTATTTTTAAGCAAAATGCCTTAACACCATGTCCCGTATATTCACTACTTTAACCACCGATTGCATATTGTTGTAAAAGGTTGTCTTAAAATTTTAAGTAAAGGAAAAGATCGTTTTGATATATTTTCTTCCCTTAATTAATTATTTCAATATGCAATCAAGGATGTAAGTGAATGCGGGACCATCGGCTTTTGCCCCGTGGTGTGGTCACTACGACGCCATTGTTTTTTTTAATAATAATTACATAAAAATATTAGATACCTTTTTAAAACTTAAAAATAAAAAAGTTTTTATATGTTCAGATCCTATGGCCAAAACGTCCGGGTTTTTTGACCATATTTATAATCATCAATTTATTTTGTACTTATCATTTGAAAAAATTTTTATTAAAAATAAATAATGATCAATTTGAATGCAAAACAATTTATGTTTCTAAAACTTTTGATTTAATACATCAGTGTTTTTTAAAAAATTAATAAATAAAATACAAATACATTTACAGATTTATTTAAAAAGTTTGATATATATAATACTTTTATAAATGACAATAATTTATATATGGTCAATTCCACCTCAAATCGATAAACTTTTTCCATTGAAGTCTCAGTTTTGGTTGAAATTTGGTACACTGGTAGGGTCCTAGAATGCTGATAAAAATCTAAATTTTTTTTGACCGGAAGTGATTTTTAAAGATATGAGCAAAAATATTTTTTATTTTTTTGCAAAAAAAAAAAAATTTGAGGCAACTTTGCGCGCATGTATCATCAAAAGTTTTGTAGCTAGAGTCATATTTTTTTTTATTTTGAAGATCGTAATAAGGGCTACCTTAGATGCAGAAAATATTTAAAAAAAATTTTTTTAAAAATTACCAAAAAATTAAAGTTAAGTTTAGACACAAATAGCTTAAAAAACGTATCTTTGAATTTTCTGAAAAATTTATATAATATGGCCCTTAATAATCTTAATAAATATATGATTAAAAGAGTTTGGGACCGGCATGACTTTTTACAAAATTTAAAAAAATCAATTTTTTGCACTAATTTTGGGACACATTTATGCCCTTTGCACTATATTAGAATATGCCAATGTGCCAAATTTGAGAGTATTCAAAAAGCAGGACATATGGGCAATTATGTTAGACCATAATAGTTTGATTTGATTAATTACTACTATTATTAAATTTAAAATGAAAAAGTGAACCTTAAAACCAAAAAAAGTGAAAATTTTGCCTGTTTTCAAAATCGACTTTCTGGTTAACCAGCCAACCTTTTTTTAATATTTTATATTTATTTTATAGATCAAATATTGCTTAATAACATATAATAGCCCCACCATATTTCATCCGATTTTGACGATTCTACAATAAAAATACCTAAATTTGCTAAAAAACACCCAAACAACTAACGCAGATTGTATTGGTGTGTGCAGGCTTATTTTTTTAATATTTTTGCATAATTAATTAACAATATCTAGAACCTATATAATAAGTCATAATTTGCCTGTTTAAGTGTTAAAAAAATAGTATATATGTTATGTATAAGAACGAGATAGGTAAATTACAAAAAAATTAGATTAGAAAATCATTCCATTATTTAAATTAAATTTGTAATTTATTGTATTTATTAAAACATATTCTTGTGTTAAAACTCGTTAGGAACGCATTTAGTTATAAAAAACTTTAGGTCAAAGCCCAAATTTATATGCCTATAGAATCAAGCAACAGTGATATTTCCTCTTTCTTTAATAGGTCTAGTGCGTCTATATTATAAAACTAAAATCTAAATGGAACTAAAATTGTTGGTTTTTACACTTTAATAAGGTCGGTTAGTTATATATTGTATGCCTTGCTCTAAATAGCCTTTCAAAAACATATTTGGCATTTGTAAAAATTAGTAAAAAAGACTAAATGTCTATATTTTATTTATAATAAATCGGGTCTAATAGTCTTAAAATTCATCATTAAAGCTAATTCTGCCCGTTATAATTATTTGAAGTTGTTTAACCCTAAAACTAACTTCTTTTATGTATTTATAATATTAAAAAACCATATCACTATGTTCCATAAAATAATTGACTTTTTACGTTTGTTTTAATTTTGTTAATAATCATAAATAAAGAACATCTGTTGAAACATAATACTCAAAATAGGCCAAATATATTCTATTACTTTTTATATCAGATTTAACGTTGTTGAGGCTGTTTTATTTAATAACTATTGAATAAAGGAAAAAAAATAAATTTTTACAAATTTTTTAACCTTATTATTTTTACTAAAATCCTCCCAAAATTTTTTTTATACAATAAGTTTAACAAATTTTTTGAATTTTGCCGAGCATAAATATTAAATATTATGTACAATTTCTAATATTGTTCATCAAACTAAAAAGGACTAGTAAACGTAAACATATATAGGCATACAAATTTTAAATTTTTGTTTTTTACACCTTAGAATTTCAAAATATTTGGCAAACTTTTGTTTTTATTTCATAAAAAGCTATGGGTAAGTTGTAAAATGTTGGGGGAAATTTATGTTATTTAGCGATGTTTTATGTATAAAATGTAATTTTAAATTTTCAAATTGGTTTGGTAGTGAGCCAGAAAGTCGGCTTTGAAGAAAGGTAAAATACTGAAAATTACCAATTTTTTTAATTTGAAGTTCCCTTTTTCTTTCCAAAATTGATAATAGTATGAATCGAATAAATAAAACTGTTATAGCCTAACATAATTGCCCTATGTCAAACTTCTTATATATAATTAAATTTAGCACTTTTAAATATTTTAATATAGTGCGGGGAGCAAATTTTTGTCTGAAAATCAAAAAAAAATTATTTTTTTAAATTTTTTAAAAAAAGTTATGTCGGTCCCAGGCTTTTGAACTCGAATATTTATAAAGAATATTAAGGAGTATATTTTAGCAATTTTTCAAGAAATTTAAAAAAATGCTTTTTTAGTTATTTTATACTGAATATTCTTCATAAAATTGTAAAAATTTAAAATAAATTTTTTAAAATAATAAACATATGCAAGATAGCTCTTATTGTCCTATTCAAAATAAAAAAAAATAAGTCTCTAGCTATAATACTTTTTGACTTACAACTTCCCAAAGTTGCATCAAATGTAAAAATTCACCTTGCAATTTTTTTTTCTTTTGCCCCTATCTCCGTCAAAAATCACTTTCGGACAAAAAAATTTACAGATTATGAGATACCCTTAGATACTACCTCCATGCAAAATTTCAGCCAAATCAAAAGGGGAACCCTTCCCGGATTTGTTGGATTGAGGTGGAATTGACCATATATATAAAAAAAACTAAACCTTAAAATTTTTCTGATTTTTAATAATTTTCTACTCATATGTTTGTAAAAAATTAATGTGAAATTAAAAAGTATTTATTTTAATATTATTGATTTATTTATTGATTCTTTTAATAATAGATTTTTTACCTATATTTATTTAAAATCATTTTTTTGGTAAGGAGGTGGAAAAATTTGCTCGTTTGATCCTAAAGCTAGCCATAAATAAACTGGAATTGGGATCATTAAATAAACTAGTAATTTTAAAGAATAACAGATTGATTAGTGCGTAACTCAAACTCAATCTTACTACCAACTTTCAACGAATGAGGCAACAAACAACAATAACAATACACCCTAAAAAGACAAAAATTAATAATCTAATATAATCCCTTGTAACTTATTTATCATATGAAATTTTTATTAATATATCAAACTCTTACATCAGCGTTTTGTAATACAAATAATTATCGTCTAAACTTAAATAGGACACATTAAATTATTAGTTTAATAAAAAAACTGGACAACAAAAAAAGCAACATAAACAATTTTTTGAGGTTTCTGTAGAGATTTTTCTTTGCCTTAGAGCACGTGCAAAAAGAGTTTTTATTTTCGTAAAATTTTGAAAATTCTGAAAATTTTAAAAATTTATTTTTTTTCAAAATTTTTTCAAAATTTTTTTATTTCAGAAAAAGCATTTTATGTGCATATATTAAATTTGGCAACATTTTGAAATTTTGCGTTTAATTACAAAAAATTTTTTTTCAAAATATTCAAAATTTCACGAAAATAAAAACTCACTTTGCTCGTGCCCTTAACACGGGTTTAGTTTTTTTTCCATTGCTTCCAATTTTTTTGAAACCGCGTCCAAAGTTCAGAAAAATCACACTTTTAATATTAATTTTTCAAGAAAACTATTTTCAAATTTAGATTTCCTATAAAAAAATATATATGTTCTATTTTGAAATCATTAGCAATTTACTTTCAAGTTATTAAGGATCAAAAAACGGGTTTGACAAAACCATTAATTTTATAAAATTAAACAGGCCCGACTCTAGCTTTTTCATTTGGGGGGGGGGGGGGGGGGGGGGGGGGGCAAAAAAAACTCGTGGTAGGGGGGCAGAAAAAATTTTTTTCGGTCACGGCAAAAAATATACATGCACAACAATAGAATCCATGTTCAAAATTCTTTAAGAAATTAATAATTTATTATATTTATAAAATAAAGAAAATGATTGCGTTTATAATTTGGATATATAAATTAAAATTAATTAATTTCACTAATATCAATTGCTTAAAAAGAAATGAGATTTGGAAATTAATTTTAAGTATAATTTTATCATTTGGTATCCATGCGCATGAATATTAAAAATATGATATATATGAATGATAAAAGTGAATTATATAAAATGGATTTTGGAAAATGAATAGTAAAATAAGATTGATTATCATGAAAACAAATTGTATAAGTATGCTAATTTGGAAGAATATATATGAAAAAACACTGGTTATATAACTAGTAATTAATATAAGGGTAAAAAATTAAATAAAACATGAACATAAACGGTAAATGCGCATAAAAAAATTGCAACCGTCTTTAGTAAATAATTAGCTGATTATGAGCAGTGTTTTGTATTAATCTAACACTTTTATGCTAGAGGTTGTTTTGATTAAATTTTAAAATTCATCAAAATTAAACGCCCCAGTTAATGATTTTTTGTATCCTAGAAGAACCTCACCTATACGCAGGTCACTACTTATCAGCTTACTAGAAGTTATTATCCTTCTTAAAGAAAAAAATGTAACCTCACAACTAGACGTTGAAGAGCCAAACACAAACTTATAGGAAAAATGTTAAATAGATTAGAAAACGCATCATTGTAATCATATAAAAATTTAACAAAATCAATAGTAACACATTCTTTGTAATTATTAAGTTTCTTATTAAAAAATTTTTGGCTACGTCTTCTTTAATAAATTTTTATTAATATTACTTATTTTTAAAAGAGGCTTTAATTTATTTATATCTAAAAAAAGGTCAATCAAATTTATAAAGGGATTTTAAAGATTTTGTTTTTTGGTGAGAAGGTGAAAAATTTGCTCGTTTGATCCCAAAGCTAGCTTATAAATAAACTGGGATTGGGATCATCAAATACACTAGTAATTTTTAAGAATAACATTGATCAATGCGTAAATGAAGTAAACGTATGTTGATATGTTGAATTTAACCGCACTGATGTCCGTATATCACTAAAAATTCACCGGTGCATGCAGGGTTAGGAGTACGTGCTTAAAAACCACCCCCTCACAGCATCTTCTTTATTGAGGCCGCCTTACCCGTTAGGGCTTTGGCACTTTTATCAGGAATGTTAACGGGGCAATGGAAATCACCCATTCGAAATAAATATAGTTTGCCTGAAAAAGAAATATATTTATAATTTATCTATATGCTCTTGTGTCATAGGTGAAAGTAATTGCGTAATTTGTGAATCCTGGAATTAGTTAGAAAAAGATTTTCACAAGATAGGAGTTAATGTATTGCATTATAATTTCGTTGAATGCTGGGCATACACATAGGAAATGATGAATTGATATAAAGAAGTTGTCATGACAACAGGGGAAATCTGACAGTATAATGCCTATTTGGCCAGTTTAGCTTTTTTCTGACCCACCAGTTATTTGTCCACATTTGTAAAAGAAGTTTCATTCCTGATGCAAATTTAACATTATTTTCACTGCTAATAATATTAATTATATCAAAAAAATAGTTATTCCCAAGTCGAGAAAAAAATAATTTTAAAGTCGAAAAAAAAAATAATTTTGATTTCCTTTATCTCGCCCCAAAAATTTATTGAAAATATAGCTCCTAACCTTTTTAGAATTTTTTCTGCTCTCTTGTTAGGAATTAGTTAGTTTTTTTTATAATAATATTACATCTTGAGACCCACGTCCATTTTTTAGAGCTTGTCATAGATCTAAATTTTTAATAAATGTTTTTAAAATAGGAGCTTTAAAAAACAAAAAGATTTTTCAGTTGCCTAAGCTTCAAAAGGTTTAATGTTTAAATCTTTGATCAGAAGTAATTTTGTGCCTAAAATTTTCTTGCCAAATTTTCCAGCAATCCACCTAATAATTTGGTTATGTAAATAATCAGTGGTTTAAGTTCAGATTCATAATGACCGAAAAGTTCAGCGCCAAATGTTAATATTTTGAGGACGTGTAAAATGTGTCTCTTAGCGAGTTGGGATAGAGGAAGAGCGAAAAATTGGTTCATACATATTAATTTTTTTTACTTAATTTTTTATTAAAAAGTATTTTAATATATCTACAGTTATCAACACTTAAAATCAATTTCTCCTGAATATTGAGGTTTTAATCAGAATCATCTCCACAAAACATTATTCCGCATTTTTTTGTACCGATTACCATTTCCCATAGATTCGTTTATAAATTTGATAATTTTTTAAAGGTATAAATAAATTAGAGGCTCTTTAAAAATAAGTATTATTAATAAAAATTCAGTATCTAAAAAAATTAACTTAGCAAAAAATTATTTAATAAAAAAACTTAATAGTTACAAAAATTTGTTATTAATAATTTTGTAAATTTTTTGATTATTACAAAGATGCGTGTCCTAATTTATTTAACATTTTTTCTATAAGTTTGTTATTTGACTCTTCAACGCCGGGTTGTGAGCCACATTTATTATTATATAAAGTGTTTCAACATAGATTCAAAACAAATTTTCTGCCGCCCCCCTACAATTACTTTGAACCCACCCCCCTCCCCCCCCCCCCCCCCCCCCCCCCACCCAAAAAATTTAAAAAGCTAGAATTGGGCTTGAATTTCATACTAATTTTAATTATTTCTATATTTAGAAAAAAGTCACGATTTGGTACAGTTTATATAATATTTTTGAAGACAATTAAAATTTAAAATACGTTAAGGTATATATAGACCTCACGGTGTTAATCGCAGCCTAGTTGAATATTTTTCTATTTTGTTCATAAAATATTATATTAACGTCATAACTTTCTATAGAAGTTCTTAATATAAAATTTATCATACATTATTGTGAATTTATAGACTGTAGATAGGGCCATTTTTTTTTAAGTTTTATATCAGAAAAATTATTTAATGTGCATAAACTAAATTTAGCAACTTTGAGTTCTATTACAAACTATTTAAAATTTTACGAAAGTATAAATTCTATTTGCACGTGCCTTAAAATAATTTTATATTTGGCTGCGGCTAGTGGAAAAAAAAATTTCTGAAAAAATATTGTACGCATTTGAATAAATTTGAGGCGGCTAGTGTGTAAATTTAAAAATTTAAAAATTTCAAAATATTTTTATAAAAAAAATTTTGCTAGGCATATTTTAAAACCACATAAAAACCCTAAATTCTTATTTTTTGATATTTGCCCCTTAAAAATTTTCTTTATTTTAGAAATATTTTTTTACAATTTTAAAAAAATATAAACCGCAGCTTAAAACGAGCTAAAAAAAGGTTTTGAAAAAATTGCACGTGTTTGAATAACATTGATGCGGCTAGCGTAAAAATAAATTTAAAAACTTTTTTAAAATTTTATTAGGCTTCTTAGATGACAACTAAACATTTATTCTCATTTTTTGATATTAACCGTTGAAGTTTTTTTATTTTATAAATATTATTACAATTTTGAAAGAGGTATTAGCCAGAGCCTAATATATGCCTTCAGACGGGGCCGGGTGGGAATGCGATCGTCCCAAATCCAGTAAAAAGCCCAAATCCAGAGAAAAAATTTACCGCTTGGAAAAATTTAACATAATCTGTTCTACTTGTGATATTTGCCTTTAGTATTAATTTATACCAATATTATTTATAATTGATTTAGGTTAAACCGTGAAAATAATAATGTTAGGAGTTGAAACCTAGATTTAAAGGATTTATAGATTTACCTTTCTATCCTCTTAACCATTATCGCTATGATTACAGTCTCTTTTTATTATATTAATATTATGTTATATGTTATTTAAATATATAATAAAATAGCTGTATAGAAAAGCTAAGAGCTGAATAAATTTACTTTTAAATATTAGTGAAAGCTAAATAGCATGCAAGAATTTTGAAGTTATAAGAGGCATTTTTTTATGTAAGATGTTTAGGTTGGATAAAAGCTACAGGTAAAGCATTTAAGATTACCAAAAGAAAAAAAACAAAATTTATGGGCATTGCTCGTCTATGTGATTAATAGCCTCTTTTTTGGGGGCATTCCACCAATGTAACAGAAGTTGTACAAGTAACTAAATCTATTAATTTTGTTAGGCTCTTCCCCATTAATGGTGACATATGATCAGGAACATGGATTAAATACCCTAACATTTCAAAACTTAGGTTATTTGTTTTCCATAAAAAAAAAAATTAATTTTTATTATAAATATATTATTCTTTGCATTTAATTAAAAATGGCTAATATATGTAACTTAATTAAAATTATTAATTTTTATTGTCAAATCAATTTAATAAATGCACCTTTATTAATTATTTTAAGTAATAACACCTGCCAGTGAAGTGAATAACAATGCACTTTCCAATATGATCAGTCATGAATCTACAACCACTCAACCATGCCAAATACCTATAAATGAAGTGAATACCGGAGCACTTTCCAATCTGATGATCATTTACAAACCTAAAACCACTCAACCATGCCAAATAACCCCCATTGAAAAAACCACCACAATGCCTAATAATAATAAATTTCCAATTGACCATAATTTCCAACCATGCCAAATAACCCCCATTATTGAAGAATCAATCCTTTCAGATGGCCATTTGGAGCCTAGTGAAAGTATCAATACAATATGCAATGTTTCTACACCAATATCTCAACCAAGTCAACTCTACAAGTTTAAGCTTTTTCAAGCACGAACACAACAAAATGACATTATTAGAGAAGCAGACTCTAACATACCTGTTTTTTTTAAACCCTTTTTCACCTCTTTACAGTAAGAAAAAATTTATTGATAATTGTTGAAGGCAGGGTTTTAAGATTAAGAAAAGAAAAAAATGGTAATTATTATTTTTCATGCCAAAACATCTAATTGTTACTTCAACATTTTAATATAAGTGATTCAAAAACTAAAAAAAAATTTCATGTGGAGAGAATTGCACAATAAAATTAATGAAGAGCTATGTGTGATGAGAATATTAAAAAAAAAGGAGGAGACCACTAGCTTGATTAGTTTAGTTTCTTTATACAACACATGACCATGCTTTTGAATTTTATTTTGTAACATATTATAATTCAATATTTATTTTTAAACTAGTCTAGTCAATTAAGCATTTAGTCAAGTTGATTCTTTTATAAATTTTTACATTTTTTATGCAATTACGTGTCTTTTTTATTATATAGATAAAACAATTAAATAATGTGATACTCAGATTTAATGAATATGCTAAAAATTTAATTATTTAAAAAATATTATTTTTTTAAATTTATATTATTTTAATCTTATACATTTTTTTATTGTCTCAAAGAATTTTTAAATATTTTGATTAAATTTTAATTAATAATTATAAGTTTGCCCTTAAATATCATCTTTCAAATTATAATGATTTAAAGCATTTATAAGTCTATTTTTAATATATTTATAAAACAATTAAACATACCACATAATTAGTAAATTTAGTAGCAACAATATTTTATATGATCTTTTGTATTAGTTTTTGTTGTTTGTGATGGTGGATTATCATTTAATTCTCAACAATTATGATAATATTTACAAGTCTTACTCATTTCACTATTTGGTAAATATGTAAAACAATTAAACTAGCACATCATTAATAAATTGCAGCAAATATTTTTATATCATCTTTTGTAATAGTTTCCTTATTATTTTGTGATAGTGAATTATTAATAAATTCTAAACATAATATCTTTTTTAACTTCTAAATTTTTATTATTTAAAAATAATACTAAGAGCTTAGTCATCAGATAAATCACAACCATTTTCTTACGTAAAAATTTTAATAATTAACAATATTAAATTAGTTAATAATATTAAAATTGTTTAGTTTGTGATCAAATTCAAATGTTTTGCATATTATTTAAAGGCTGAAAGTTAGCTAACAAAATTTAAGCTATAGTTAGCTAGCTCACACTAATATTAAAACTTAGAACAAATTATGTTAAATTTTTCCAAGCGGTAAATTTTTTCTCTGGATTTGAACTTTTTACTGGATTTTCAAGTAAAGTTCCACCCGGGACGAAAAGCCATTTGCGTGTAATAATGGTTCAGTGCAAGAAGAAAAATATGCACCACCAAAAGGTTTTTTAATTTGATTTTGGGTCGTAATCCAGAGACGATAATGATTCTTTCCGCACGTTCACTTACAAACTTCTTATTAACATTTTTTTTCAGAAGATATCACTAAAATCATTCAATCGATAGTAGCCACGGGGTTATTAGTAACAGGGACGTTTTAATGGTCATCTGATAAAAGCGTAAAATTAAGAATCAGTTAAAAAAAACCCCCATTATGACAGAAGTTTAGGGACGATACGCCTGTTTAAAATCAATTTGAATCCGGACATCTAGGGGCAACACAGACCAGTTGTCGCTTTATATCGTCAGTTTATAATGTCGCTTGTCCATTAGGTAAGAAGCCTCGCCGATGACTTAGTGAATCGTCGAAGTTTTAGCAAGTAAGACAAATTACTCTACCAACTAGGAGCGTCCATGCCTTAGCACTCTCCTAAATCGAGAAAGAGGTAATAATTTGTCAATCTCCTTACAAAGTACCTGGGCGGATAAGTCTTTTCTTCTGTTGAATTAATGTGGGGTCCATTTGTAGTGCTTGCGACAATAACCCCGCACTTGGGAATACCAATGACTTTACAAATCTTTTAATAAGCTGTACTGACTAATTTCTAAACTTCTGCCGGGCATATATATACCAGTGGAAGCTGTCGGCCTATTCCACAATTTTATGGTCAGCTTTTTCATATCTGATGGTAGGTCGATGTTGATTCTTTTTTATTCTTTTTTAAAAAAATAATATTTGCAGTTTTTTGCCAAAAATGAAACGGTTCCAGCACCGCATTATTCTTCTTGTTGCATTCTCTAATTAATTATATTTACCTGAAAAAACCTAGTTTTTTTTTGTAGTTAGTATTTGTGCATCTAGTTTGGGGCCAAATAAGTTAGACGAGTTTATGGTTTGGTTGATGAACATCTTCTCTAAGCTAAAATTGACCTAAACGTTCCGTTTTACTCTGGACATTTGGTTAAGCCAAGACGAATAATCAGTCAGTACTTTTTGTACTTAAGATCCAATCTTTAATTTAAAACAATTTTTAAATCACAAATGGTAGGACGGCTTCTTGTAGCGCGTATGTCCAGCGGGCGTCCACGAACCCCTATCTTTAACTTCTATAACTTCAAAAATTATTTCAAAGAAAAACGTATTTATATATCTCTAAACTAGCTTTATGAAGAAAATAAAATAGTTCTAGTATTATTATAATTATTATACATTACAAACAATTTATATACTAGTGGGTTGGTTGCATTTTACCTAAAAATTTACATTGAGAATATATTATGGTTTTTAACATGTACATTGAGAGTGTGGGATTTTAGAAATGACAGCAAAATCAGCATTCGACGGTATTAAATACTGCCTCATACGCTAAACTGCGTTTTTCCTATTATGGATCGTTTTTCCGCTTGATTCACTACTAACTTTCTGTTTCCGACGTCAACAAAATATATTTTTTTACTAGATTTGTGAACAAATTTTTAAATTACTAGTTTGTTTATTTATTTTTATTTTGAGAAAAAGTCACAAAATTTTGGCCAATAATATATATTATATTTTAAGATATTTCTTTCCAACATCTAAAAAGCCCTGGGGGGGAAAAAACAAAAAACAACGCGGACAGCTTGGGGAATTTTTCTGCCGGCTGGCAAATTGACTTCCATTAGATCATCTTTAAAGGAATTTATTCACTAATTAAAGGTCAATTGAGACCTACATTACTATTAAACGTAACCTTCCCCTTGCCCGAAGTCTCGGATGCGGCCGTTTTAAGCTCCCTTTCCAGAAATTCAAGTCAAGATTTCTGATTCCCTGTGTTCAAAGCACGTAAGGTATGTATCCTACTATACAGTTGACAAGGCAGACACTCAAAGAGATAGCGCCGCTAATACAAGACTGTATAGGCACAAAGTTACTCAAGTCAACAAAAGCGTATGATAGTAGAATTAAATAGGCGTACTTTTGGGTCGTTTTACCAATTCATCCCCCCCCCTTTTTTCCCTATGTAACGTGGGAACGTAACGCACGGCTATATCTTAATTATGTCAAAACATGCATTAAGTGCTTGGTAAGTTCGATTAGGTCACTAAAGTTTTTAACGTAATTTTTGAAAAGCACTCGAAAGGTTTAATAAATTGATCGCCGTATACATTTGCAAAATCAAGCTTATCAAGATGGATGTATATTTAACCAATTTATAACAAGCAAATGTCAGTAGAACGTCTTACGCCTCGCCTGACTGACATTAACTATTAACTTAAACGCACAAACATACACCTATATTTAATAATAACATATAAGCTTCAAACAATATGATCAAGAATTGCTACTCGCAAAGACACAAAATAAATAAAATATGTTAAACCCTACTGCAAAGACTTTTATTATTACAAGTCAAGGTTTAATCAACAAGAAGTAGTATAAAACAAATATACCTTATTTAAATTAATAAGACATGGACATATAAAATTTTACCATTTTTAATTTAACTTAAATATATAACTACAAGACACGGTTTAATAAGAAACCAAAAATATACTTATATTAAATTAAAAACAATAGTACAATATACTATCATAAATTAAAAGAATAAGCCAAAAATAATATCAAACAATGTGAATAAGAAAGGTTTTATATTAAGAAAAACAAAATTAGACGTAAGAAACTAATATTATAAGATACAAATAATTGCACCGTTTTAAATATTAAAATTAAATATAATAGGACATATAAAAATCACATGCTTTTGCCACTTTACATTATTTGTAACATGATATTGTCACGTGAGCCAATCAGAGAAAACCAATAAGATGGTTTATCGCAAAATTTTACCCTCCCCCTTCAGACATGATTACTCATATGATATCAATTATTTAAATTTTTATTTTCATGAGTACGTTTAACCATAATGACACCAATGAATCTACGCCCTTAATACAATCTCGTGAAAATACAGCTCGAGGCAAAAAGTATGATTGGATTGTCGGAGGTTCTTTTTTATTATCAACACCACAGCTAAGCGCTGGAATTTTGGCTTTTCCATCTGCAGTTTTACGAAGGGGGAGGAATTATTAATACCTTATGTACACAAGCAATAATTGTGATTTTTATAACTCTTATCAATGCACATCTTACCCTAAATTTAACTCATAAATTTACAGTCAAGTGCAAAAATAAAAAATGACCTAAATTACCCAATTCCTGATTCATATGAGGCAATAATAAATTATTATTGTGGCAAAAGAATTAAAATTCAGTTACATCTGCATTCATATATTTCTTTATAAATATGGCTCCTGCATAACATATTTTATTGTACTGGTAGACCAAATATCTAAAGTCTATATAACATATCAATCTAGATACATATATAATTACCGAAAAATCAAATGTTTATAATTGTTGTTACAATTCTAATATTGCCACTCGTGTTTTTCTTAAAAAGGATTAATTTCTCTTGTTATTTCTAGTCAAATTGGTACTGGGTATTATTGTCCTATTCTTCCTGTCATGGTGACAGTATTATATTATAAATACACATTACTCAATCAGTTACAGTTAAACCCAATGTTCTCTTGTTTAATGATTGTCAAAAAAATGATGGTAATTATTGTGTTTTAAATAACCATTTTGAGAAGAATTTAATATACAATTTATTTACCTCCTTTTATGGCTCATCAATTACATATAGCACTCATTTAATGCATATTGTGCCAACTATCTGCTTTTTACTACAATTCTCAATTGGAGTGTAGTCCTTTATTTACTCATGATATGGGGGACCTGCATATCAAAACTTGGTTTAACTATTAAAAAGCTATTTTGGTGAACATTTTTGTATGTGCAATATTTTATAATTTGGTTGGCATTTATTCTTACCTCTACTTTTGGGGGCCACATGCTAAGAACAATCCAGATATTTTTTTAATTGTCTATAGCCCATCTATTCCAATTTGTTTAGCCATTGGTATTTAGCTTGTGCGTGCTTCTTTATTTTTTCAACCTATGTTATAAAAAAATGTTGATAAATTGTTTAAATAAATGTGTTTAATTATTTTTTTGCAGTCAAAATTGTAGTAACATATCCCTTGGTTTTGTATTGTGCTCGAGTCAGCTTAACTAACACATTCATATCTCCTTGGATGACATCTAAAATGCTAACCCCTATCCATGATCAAGATAATAATGGTAACAACAATAATAATAATGGTGCTGCATCTGGGTTAGGAGGCTTGCATGATGGAGATAAGCAAACAAGACATAGGCATTTGTCTAATGGCCATGAGAATTTCACTGATCCTGCTTTAGGAGAACCAGCAGTTTAATTACTATATATACATACTTAAAAATTTTAGGAAATGTCAAATTAATAGGTTTATATTATTGCTTTTTAAATTTTGCCCTTTACATTTGAAAACTTTCAAATCATAATTTAGAAAAATATTAGTAGGGTTCTTAAAAAACTTTTTTTAGTTTTTATATATTTAAATTACTTACTAATTATATTGAGAAAAAGTAATTCACCATCTAGAAGCTTTGTTTTAATTTTTATTTGACATTTACATACTCAATTAAAAATTCTTAGTTAGCCTAAAGACTTAGGTTTTTTAATAATCAATATAATTTATTTATTTAATATATAAGATTCAATTTTAAAATCTGAGAAGAATTTATTTTTTTTATTAACTGCCTATTTTTATTTTAAGTTATCCATCTCGTAAATTTTTGTGAGTTATGAGCTAACCACAAGGATTAAACTTGCCATAGTTTCCCGTTTAATCTATTCACACTTATTAAGTCAACTATAAACATTTAAAATTTTAGAAAAAAGTAAAAATATCAAAAAAAACTAAATTAAAATTTATGTTCAAATTGTAAATTTTTTTTATTAAAACCGATAACACATTGTGATTTTGTTTCTTATTATATGATTTAATATCAGTTATAGAATTATAAATAAAAGAGAAATTTCTAAAATTTTTTTTTGGGGGGGGGGAAGGGAAATAAATAAAGGTCGCAAAATCTATTTGGTCAGCCATTTTTCGAGATGATCGGATGTAAGGGGCCGAAGGTGGAATATATGTGAAATAAGGCCATCATAGAGAAGCATATTTTTATGATTTCAGAAACTTATCTTTTCTGACTTTTATAAAAATTGATGTCCAAAATAATTATAAATTTAATGTGCATATTTTTTTTGACTAATTTTGTTTGTTTGTGAACTTGTGCTGCAAATGACAATATTTGTTATATAAACATTTAAAATTCTGTGTTTTTTTTAAATTCATTATTTTATTCTTTTTTTTTCAATTATCTATTAACTTCTTTTTTCCTATTCTCTTGACTTCTCTTATATTAGGTTGCATTCCAACAACCCACTGCACGTGGCTGTATATTTACCGGAATCCTATCTCATTTTTGCGGCAAAATAAGGTCTTTGTGGAATATGCCTCCCGCGAACAACTAATAAGAATATGCGTTAGCTTGGCCTGGTTTTGTTCAACTGTCATATTTACGTTATATGTACCGGATATTGGTAATTTTTTTTTTTTGAATTTTGCATTTTAAGGTAAAAAGAATCACAAGGCGTTTAAAATTTCCCCCATACCTTTCCCTATTTAAGGGCCCCAATAGGACGATGATACTTTTTGAAGCAAATCAATTAATATTTATTGCCGACGAGTTAGATAGTAAGATTTGGTCGCACGCCGGCGACGTAGGTTTTTAATCTAGGCTCTCACTTTAGGCGACCCACTGTCTAAGCGTAACTGACGAATTTAAACTTCCTATAAGATATATTTGAATTACCTGAGCTAATAAAATACCTGTCTCTATTTTTTTTCTTACAGGCCATTCGAATTAAGCATCAAGCATTTTTGTAAAGATTTGTTTTTTTTTCATATTTATATAAAAAAAAATTTTATCACTCTGATTTACATTGGGCCACGCGCAAATTTTTTATTTTTTTTTATAAAAAACGCGAAATTTAAAACTCAGCGGTAATTTAAATGTAGAATTATCTCAAAATCATTTTATAATTTCGAAAAAATACTTGTTTAAGGAGTATAAAATCAAAATAATATAAATGAAAAAAATAGTACTCTACTCTATAGAAGTAAAATACTATTTAAATTTAATCTCGTAATTAATTCTTATGTAATTCGACAAATAGAAAAAATTATATGCATATAAAATTTTCACATTGCATGTGCCCTCCAAAATAATTAAATTATTCACTAAAAATCAAATAATACAGGTAAAATTATTCCTTATCTCGGGTCGCTTTCGCTTCTCCTCCTTTTCGTACTACCAGGGACGGCTCTCATGGTTGACCTGGTGAACATATATGAAAAGGAACAGCTGACATTTGCTCAAACAAATGATGACTTTTCCTCTGAATCCGATCCTCTGAATTCTCAAATTCGAGATATGGCCAAAAATTTAGAATATGGTATAAACAAGCACAATTTATTTAATTCTGGTCACATCAGGGTTTTTTTTAATAGAACGATATTTGTTCCCTAACCTCCATCAATAGGGTGCGTTCAAACTTCAAAAAATAATTTTTTACTTAAAGTTGAAAATGCATTTATTGATATGTAATCTTTTATATTATATTTATTAAATTTTACATTAAGGGTCAGATGTAAATTATTTATTTAACTCATAACATTGCACAACAAAATATGGATGATCTTAAGCATCATTTATGTGGTCAAGTTTTTGCTGCTAAATACAAATAAAAAATCAGAATTTTAGCCAATGCCTGAAATTTTTAGTCAGTTTCAAAGTTGAGATTTTCCTATTTTTGGGGTATTATATAAACATTCATTATTTACGTAAGCGTTTGGATTTTTTAAAAATATCTTTTTTTTTATTTTTATGTTTTTGTAACATTAGTGCTAATTAACCTGAAATTTATCGCCAATAATTTTAAGTAATAACTTTTTTTAGATATGATTTTCATGAGAAATCTAAAAATCCTAGATTATTTGAAAAATTAATAGCTTTTAAAATATTGAGGATTTTTTTCTGGACTTTGGACGCGATTTAAAAAAATTGGAGGCATTGGGGATAAAACTTAACCCGGAATCGTTATCGCAATTAAATTCTCTACAAAACCCTTTAAAAATCGTTTATTTTGTTTTTTTGTGTTGTCTAGTGTAATTGTTTAATTATTGCTCAGGACATTACAATTATTAAAACGGCCAAATTTTTTTCTTTTTTATTTAAGTTGTAATATATTATGACCTAAACAAGAAATTCATTTGAGAGCCGTGTTAATGATTTAAATTGTAATGTCCTGAGCATATTTAAACAATTACACTAGACAGGCACAAAAACAAAGATAAACGTTTGAAAAGTGCTTTATAGAGAATTTAATTGTAATTACGATTAGCAGGTCAGAAATTCTTTATCCTTCCATTGCCAACCAATTTTTCTTAATGATCGCGTTCCAAAGTCCAGATCTTAAATAAATTGTGCTACATATTTTAAATTAAGGCTTTTTTAAATTATTTTTTTAAGGCATGCAATCTAGGAGTTTTAGATTTCTCGTGAAAATTCAAAATCTAAAAAAAGTTATTTCTTTGTTCAAAATTATTGGCGAAAAAATTTCGGTTAATTCAGCAAAAATGTTAGGCAAAAACATAAAATTAACAAAAAGATACTTTTTAAAAATTCCAACGCTTATCATTTCAAAATAATAATTTTTGAAAATATTACCCCGAAAATAGAGAAAAATCTTAACTTGGAAAGTCCACTAAAAATTTAAAGCAGCAAAAATTTGATGTTTTATTTGTATTTAGCACGCAAAATTACTTGACCACAAATTATGCTAAGATGCTATTACCATATAAAGTTGTGCAAATCCTATGTTTTAAATTAATGGTTGTAGATCTGACCCTTAATGTATAATTTAATAAATGTAATATAAAAGATCTACGGTGTCAATATTTGCATACTCACAAACTTTAGTGAAAAGTTTCTAATTTAGAAATTAGATTCATAAATAGAACCCTATTTATACATGTCAGGGAAAAAATTATCGTTCTATTTTCAAAAAAATCCTGATTTCACCTAGAATTAAATAAATCTGTGCTTGTTTATACCATATTGTAAATTTGAGACATATCTCGAATATGATAATTCAGAGGATAGGATTCAGAGGAAAATGGTCATGAATTGTGTAAACAATGCAGCGTACCTTTAAAATATATGTACCAGGTGAACCATGAAAGCCGTCCCTGAAATACTAGAAAAGGAGGGGTTAGCGAAAGAAATAATGACCCGGGACAACAAAAAAATTAACATGTACAATTTTTTGAGGGTTTTAGTGGAGAATTTAATTATTATGGTAGGGCACGATGCCAGGTGAAAATTTTTTTTCCATATGCTTCCAATTTTTTCTAAACCGCGAATTACATAAGAATTAATTACGAGATTAAATTATACAATAGATTTTACTTATAAGTAGAGTACTAGTTTTTCAAAAATAATCTATTGGCATTTTCAGACTCCTAAAAACAAGTATTTCTAAGAGATTATTTAAATGATTTTGAGATAATTCTACATTTAAGTTACCGCTGAGGTTCAAAATTCGCGTATTTTATAAAAAAATAAATAATTTTATGAAAATGAAAAAATTAAAAAAGTTTACACCCTTTTCGTTAATAATTAATATTTCCGTTATCTGAATATATTTTTAAACTTTTGTTACAACTCATAGGTTTTATGATATATAAGCTCAAAATACTCCAGAAAAAAATCTCAACTTTGAACACCGAATAACTAGAAATCTGAGGCATTGGCTAAAATTCTGATATCATATTCGTGATCAGCGCCAAAAACCATAGTTACCACAAATGATGCTTAGAGTCGTCCAAATTTGTCCAGTGTAATTAAATGAAAACGATCAAATGTTTAAAAATGTTTATAAAACAGCTATTAAGCAAATAAAAAACATGTTTTTGCTACACAGATCAACAAATATCAACGTCAGAAAGGTGAATTTTATAAAAACATAAAAGAATGCATCCTCATGATGGCCTGATCTCACATATATTTTTCGTTTTTTTTAGTTTCTTCCGTCTTTGGCTCCTTAGATCAGTCTTTAACAAAAATACCCTTTTTTGACCAAATTGACAGATTTGAATATACCCTAAAAAGAAAAAATTTAAAATCTTTTTTGCATATAAAATTCCCTTGTATCTTATATATTTAATCACTAATAATGACCAATAAATTTTATTAATATATCAAGCTCTTACATCGGCATTTAGATAATACAAAATATTTCGCGTCCAAACTTAATAACAACACGATATATCGGTTTTAAATGAAAATATTATTTGAAGTTTAAATTTAACAGTTTAACTATTGTGAATATGCAAAAATAAAATTTTAATTTATTTTTGTTTTTAAATCTTTTTTACCTTTTTTACTAAAGTTTTCAATGTTTATACCTGACTAACTAAGTTTGATTAGGAAAAACGGTAAACGGATTTGATCTTCCCTAAGATGGCAAGTTTGATCTCTATAGTTAACTCATAACTCTCAAAAAATTGTTGACCTGTGTGCTATAACAACTCTCGTGTAAAATTTAGTAACACCTTTTTATTCATTTATTTTTTTGATAAGGTTCGATCTCAACCACCTCTAGTTTGGCCAATCAGGCTGCCCAACCTTCAACTACTGACCTGTTTAGTAGTCCAACTCACGCAAACATTCCACCTTTGGACACTGATCTCGAAACGCTGATTCCTCAAGTTGGCCCCTATGGACGCGCATGTCTTTTTGCCCTTTCACTATTCTACATCATTGGTGGAACTTTCCTTTTTGGGCTGGTTATGGCACAATCATTTATTGAACATCCATTATTTTAATGTTACATATAAATCATAGCATATCAGCTGGGCAGATTTTAACATTTTGTTGTAGGAAAATTTTATTCAAAATTATTACACTAATCTCAATAACCTTTCAAACTTTTTTTTTCAGGAACAATTTGATTTGTATTACCAGTTATTTATATAATTATTACAAACTAACACATCTAATCATATAAATAAATCTGTGCCCACAAATTAACAATTCTAGATGAATTAATGAAAACTATTTATCGCCATATCGTTATTAATTCACACGTTTTTTACAAGATATGCCTTTTGATTTTTTACATTTTTACATATATTTTATTCACCATAATCTTAACCCCTACCAATCAAAAAATTTTATATATATATATATATATATATGTATATTTATTATTTATAACCTAAATATAATCTCAAAAATATACTAATAAAGATTTTTAAAAAATTTGTTATATATATATCCTATATGAAAAAGGGAAAATAGAAGTTAGAATTAAACGAATTGTTATTAGGGCGCACGTGTTTTGTTAATTTTTTTTATTTTTATTTTAGGGCACGTGAAAAGTGAGTTTTTATTTTCATGAGATTTTGAAAAATTTTATTTTGTAATAAAACGCAAATTTTCAAAAAGTTGCCAAATTTAATATGTGCACATAAAATGCTTTTTCTGAAATAAAAAATTTTTGAAAAAAAAACAAATTTTAAAAATTTTCAAAATTTTACAAAAAAATAAACTTACTTTGCACGTGCCCTTAACAAAAATTTAAAATTTTTTTAAAGACGCAAAAAAGATTGCCCATATATAATTCAAAAAACAGAACAACGTTCGGTCATTCTATCTTAAATAAAAATTAACTCAAAAAGCACCCAAGCGTTTATTAGGTACAAAGTGAGTTTTTATTTTTGTAAAATTTTAAAAATTCTGAAAATTTTGAAAATTTATTTTTTTTTCAAATTTTTTTCAAAAATTTTTATTTCAGAAAAAGTATTTTATGTGCATATATTAAATTTGGCAACTTTTTGAAAATTTGCGTTTTATTACAAAATAAAATTTTTGAAAATTTTACAAAAATAAAAACTCATTGCACGTGCCCTTATGTAAGCTTCAGGCTTGTTAAATTTTTAGGAAGTTTACCCCCGAAATTAATTTTCTAAAATAACAAATTGTTAAATTTTAAAAGTATTGGTAACATTAAAACTTATAATATTATAATTAAAATACAATATCGTAGGAGATTATCATAATGAAATATTTTATTATATTGAAAAAGGCGGTCTCTAGATTTTAGAATTTTTTGACATACATATATCAAAAAACGGAATATAATAATTTTTTTGTGGACCTAGGCATAATCAAATTGCTAAAAATTTAATACATTACATTTTTTTGCGTATGCAAAAAAACATTAAAATTTATATTAACATTGATATATATTCGTAGAAAAAAAAGGTTGAAAGATACATATTTTTGGGAGGCAATAAATATAAAATAATCAAAAGGGATCGTAGCGTAGGCGTAGGTTAGTACTAATTACAAAATTAAATAACCAATTTTTTTTTCAAAAAATTTTAATTTATTTTTTTAACATTAGCCAACTTGATGGTAATCAAAATGCGTTTCCTTTCCTTACTCAGAAAAAAATTTTTTTTGTATTAGTAACAGTCGTAACCAGGGCTGGGAAAACAACGAGCCAAAAAACTTTGGCTCATTTTTTCCCCTAAAACATAAAAAAAGAAAGGGGGCCACAAATAAAGGGAAAAAATAAGAATTCAAAAAAGCCCTTACTAAGAAAAGGGGCAAAAAAACCCACAAATAGTGGCTCTTAAAAAGAGCCAAAAGCCCATTTTATGTTTTCTCTATAGTAATTTCAAAAAATTTTGATTTTTCCTTTATAATAATGAAGGGTGGGTTATTTTTCTTAAAGCTCCTAGGAGTTTTTTTTTTTGAAGAAAAGGGGCTTTTTGGTGGCTTTTCTTTTGCCATGCCCACGAGTTTGTGGGCATTTGTAAAAAAATACTCAAAAACTTGTTTAAAAAAGCCCATTTAGTTTTTTTCCCAGCCCTGGTTGTAGCTGTCCAAAGTAGATGAATGGGTAGGTGAAAAGAAAGAAACGTCGAAAAACATATTGGTATATAATTTTGTTTTCGGTGTTTTAATAAATAGACTGTAAACGTGTTTTTTTCTGTTGAATAACATGGCGAAAAAAAATTCATTACAAAAGTTTATTTTTAACGTGCCCATATATACATTTTTTTGCTACCGAGTAGACACGAGATCTTAGGCTATTATATATACCAAAAAGTTAGGGTCAACGATTAAGAAAATTGATTCAAATAACCCTGTTGGAGCATTTTTGCCCGCTAGAATATTTAAGAGAATCTTATTGAATCATCAGGTATGTTTTTATAAAATTAAACAAAATTTTGATAAAATTCTTAAATATACCTGGAATAATTGCTCCAGGTGTACAAATTTTGGCAAACATTAATTAACAGTTTTATTCGATGTAATGACCCCACAAATTTTCAAAATATTTGCAAAAATGAGATTTAACGCGCTTAAAACATTAAATCTTACTATGAGCCCTTGTAAAAAAATATCTTCTTTCCATTGATCACAGAAATTTGACTCATTTACCTTTAATTTTTCAATTATCTGAATGATTCGCATGCTTGTGCATGTGTAAACTAGACTCTGCGATCTATTATAGGCTTCGAGATCTATGAACAAAAGGCTCTAACCCGGTACAAGGCTTAAATTCGTTTTTGTTTCGGTAACCGAATTTATAAGCACACTCTTTAAATGAATTCTGCTTTACCGCCTCCCCGCCATATTAAACTTGTTACGGGTGAAATACCATTTTCTCGAAATAAAAGAAAAACCCAGTCCTTTAATATGGATGGCAAAGAAGGCATTGATTGAGTTAGTATCATGGCATGAGCCAGAATGACACATCGATGCAAAATGTTTATTCACTCGTGAGCAAGCGTTTGTAAAAGAAAATCAACTATCAAAAAAAGGTTATGTAGCTGTTGAGGCAAATAGTATATGAAAAATACAGAAGAAAATTCCTAATATTACGCACAACAAGAATATATTGAAATTCTCTGGAATAAGTATTGCATACAAAACTATCTATGCACCCCTACCCCCCCCCCCCATTCCATAATAACGCTGTCTATATCTACCTATGGAAGGGAAGTTACACCTGTGCAGGTAAGAATAAGCGTTACCTAATATATTACGAACTATTCGTATTCTACGTAGATTAAAACAAGATTGTTAAGGTATTATTCTAACACATGCATTTAACTGCAAAATAGAAATAAATATGTAGGTTGTTAAAAAATTTTTTAATGATAAATCTTCATATTTGTAAAATTAAAAATTTTGTAAAGCAATATTATTTACAATTTGCTAGGAGTATTAAATAAATAGATATTATAATTGTAAAAAGATTAAATGCCGTATTTGTAATTGCATAAAATTTTAGAATGTTTGGAACATATGGATATCACAATTCTTTGGGTTTTTCTACACGTACAATTTGGATGTCAAATAGCAAGGTGGAATTGGCCGGAATGAGGGGCGGAAAGCCTTCGATTCCGTAGGCTTGTTCGGGCGGGAGAACCAGTGTCTTATTTTGACCTTCGCACATTTTAATAATAACAAAATATATATTTTATATGTGATAGAGATCAATCATGGGAGTTGATTGTTCATTTTTTGATGTTGATCGCGGAAAATCAAAATTTCGGCCCACGTAGGTCCGATCCGCATTTAAGCGCCTACGCCAACCAAGCCGAACTAAACATCTTATTTTATAATTATTTAGCTTAAAACTACTGTTATTTCAATTAAATCAAAGGACTGTTTGAATTGCCCTTAAGACGTATTTGTCCTGCCCCAAAAAAAAATATTTGGTGGTTTTTTTACAATTTCTCATTTTCGTACTTTAGGCTAGCATAAAATAACACTTACATATTATGATGGTATCACAGTTGAATTATTAAAACAAACATATATAAAAACAGTAAATTACTGGAAACTCAATCTGATTATCGTAATCGCAAATATTTTATATAAATATAATAATGATAATATTTGCCCTGAATGTTCGTTGTCCAGTGGTCTTGGAATTTGAATTTTCTTGTATGATTATAATTTCTAATCAAACAAAAAATTAAAAGCCTAAAAACCTGATATTTCTGGCTAATCTATTTATATTGGTGTCCTTTAATATTGTTTTTACAAAAGGGTCAATTTAGTATTTCCCCACAATCAACGAATTTTAATTGAATTGAAACACACCTAAATTAAAAATAAAATATAATTTGTTTAATTTCGCAAAATTTTTTTTCGATTATTAGACAAAAATATTTTTTTGACTTTATAAGTATGAAATTATTTATAAAATTTTATATTTATTAATAATTTTTTTATCACATAGATTATATTTTTTTTACAAAGTATTGTAAATTACGTTGTCGTATTTCATTCCAAATTAAACAGTTTGGAGCTCATGAAATAACACTCTTTTTTGGAGTTAGAATTCAGCTTTTTAATATCAACCAGCATTATTATTACGTGTTACGCAAAAATTGCCATATATGATAAAGAAGTTGATTTCGAAAATTCACTTTTAACGAGAGTCGTAGTTTCTATACGACGTCGTTTTTCATAGAGTGGCCATCAGAATTAAGTATGTGCTTTTGCTCAAAACCACAAACTCGATAAAGATAATACCGCATCATACGGATTCCTCAAACATGAAGGCTAATAAAGTCTACATGCTGACGGGTATGCAGTCTCTTTCAAGAGATGTAGGGCAAGGGGGGGGGGGCATTGTTTTAGCAGGTGAATGATACTGGCCTTAGACTTTTGCCAGAGTTGTAAAGCCTGCGTGCTATAAGATTCCGGAGAGTGCGCCGTCATTTTGAAGGATATTATGGTATTGGCGGAGAGACGCGTTTAATCCCATTGACCCCTAGGGGTTATGAACGTCGCCGCATAGCAATTTCAATGCTCCTCACCCAAAAAAAAATTAATAAGACATTGCCCCTTGCCTTTGTTGCTTCTTAAAAGAAACGACATACTCGTCAGGGCATTGCCTTTATTAACCCTTTGGCGTATTATCCAACCAGCTAACCTAATTTAGGAGCTACATACACTCATTTGGTTGGACCTGACGTAGCCGGGTTAGTCGTTATATCTTAACGAAATCTCCCAAATTTTTTTAATACATCAAAGAAATACCTAACAAAATACGTCTATAAAAGATGAATTTTGGTCGTTTAAAAAGTCAAATTCCATAAAAATTGTTTAAAACATTCAAACAAATATTTACTAAAACAATCCACCTAAAAGGCACGTGGAAAGTAAGTTTTAAATTTTGTAAAGCGTTTAAAAATTTTATTTAAAAAAAAGGAAAAATTTTAAAAAGTTGCCAAACTTCTTTTTGTGAAAAAATTAAAAAAAAAATAAAAATTTTTAGAATTTTAAATTTTCAAAAAAAATAAAAACTCACTTTGCACGTGGCCTACAATTATTGATTGTTTCCAGATGATTTTTAGGATGTTGCTTTCAAACCAGGGCTGGAAAAAAAACTAGGCTTTTTTTTAAACAAGTTTTTGAGTTTTTTTCCCCAAATGCCCACAAACTCGTGGGCATGGCAAAAGAAAAGCCCCTTTTCTTGCTTAAAGAAAAGGGACATGTTTAAAAAAAGCCCCTTTTTTTAAAAAAACTTTTCGGAGCTTTAAGAAAAAATAACTCACCCATCATTATTATAAAGAAAAAAATCAAAATTTATCGAAATTATTATAAAAAAACTTGCCCCTTTTCTTAGTAAGGGCTTTTTTGAATTCTTATTTTGGCCCTTTATTTGTAGCCCCTTTTCTTTTTTTATGTTTTAGGGATGAGCCAAAGTTTTTTGGCTCATTGTTTTTCCAGCACTGTTTTAAACCTAGCTCGACCCTTAATTTAAAAACGGTTCAACATATGTGAGGCCAAGCGGGCTTGCAAGACCTGATTGATAGATATATACTAATAAATGTGTACCCGGGTATTTGCATCTCCCAGCCTTTGATAACGCGACCAGCTCCTAACGGGAATTTAAATGTCGTTCCACGGCGATAAGTGTCATCAAAGACGCGGCCATCCTCTAACTTTCCCTATTTCAAAAAAATAAAATTTTTTTTTAAAACATTTTAAAACTTTTACCTTTGACATCGAGCGCTTTTTTTTTACAAAAAGTTGCCAATTTTTGTTATTATCATAAAATAGTTTTTCTGATTGAAAAATTAAAAAAAAAAATTTTGAAAAAAAAAATTTCAAAAAATTCGAAATTTTTAAAATATTTTAAAAATATAAAACGAGTCTAAAAGCGCCCTAACGGCCCTAAATAAGGATACGTGAAAATGAAATTTTATTCATAAAATTATGACTATCTTTTTTTAATTTTTTATTTCAGAAAAAGAGCATAAGCTTAATTTGGCAATTTTTTAAAAAATTTGCGTTTTTTTTTACAAAATACAATTTTTCAAAATTATAAAATCGCAAAAATAAAACTGATATTGCATGTGCCCTAACGTACATAAATATACAATAAAAGTTGTAACTCAAAGAAATAGGAATAGCGTTAATTATTATGTGCTTTAAAAAAAAATTTGTTGTTACAGGCAGACTTAGGATATGAACTTTGATTAAAGTGAAAACTCAATCCATAGGTTAAATGAAAAACATTAAAAATTGAAAATGTTTGGCTTAGTTTTATCAAAATGAGAGTGAAATAAAGGTATTTTGTGATATTTTTACCAAATTTTGTAATTTAAGTTTAAATTTTATCATTCAGTATGGCATAAAAAGTTTTTATAATGTTATATTGATTAGTTAGGGGTAGCATAGCTTAACAAACATAAACGTAGATAATAGCAAATTTCGATAATTAAAATAATAATGCAAAATATGGATTTTTATAAATTATATTTAATTACACAGATACTTAAAAATAAT
Organism: Acutogordius australiensis; assembly: GCA_030555515.1. Classification (NCBI taxonomy): domain Eukaryota; kingdom Metazoa; phylum Nematomorpha; class Gordioida; order Gordea; family Gordiidae; genus Acutogordius; species Acutogordius australiensis. Next base: position 33,764,498 of record CM060245.1, on the reverse strand, counting down.
ATTGCACAAAAAAATGAGCTCAGGGGAAAAAAACCATTGCCTTTTCACTATTTAACAGGTTAAAATTATCCTTATCCAGCTCATCAATTGTAAGTTTGTACATAAATTGTGGCTTCATTTAACCTATATCTAAACAAATAAACTTATTTTTTGCATTTTTTAAATGCCGGAAAAATATATAAAAACTTTACCAAAACACTTTAAAAATTAAACAGTGCATTTTTTATTTAATTTGCAACAATTTATTTAATACTTTAATAATTCTAAAAAAATTAGAATTTTAAAATTTAGAAATTCAGGAATTTTTTTTTTTAATTGTACTTTTTTGACAAATTATTTTAAATGTTAATAATAAAATGGCAACTCTTTGTCAAAATGAATTCAATGTTTAAAAGCAAAATTTTATAATTTTTTAAGGTTTGAATGTTTTAAAGCTTAAAAAACCTTTCTGTTTGAGTAGGAAAATAGTGTTTTTACAAAATGCAAAATTAGTTTATCACTAAAAATTTAAAATTACAGCTAAGAACCTAATAATATGGTTTGATATCAAAAGATAATAAATATTTTAAAAAAATATTACCAAATATAGGCATTTACAACAAATATATGGAAAAACAATTTGTTTAAATGATTTTTTTGCAATTATACAATTACTCACAACTAAATTCACTTACAGTGTAATGCACATAAATTATATCCCCGGGTTCTGCCGGATTGATGCATATCTGGGGTCTTGAAAAAAATAATCCTAATGTTGCTAAAATAGCAAACATTTGGTAAGAAATTTAAATTTCAGGTGTTTTACATCTGACAATAAATTAAAAAATTTTTTAGACTAACAAAATTTAGATCAAATAGAAGTTGCAAAAAAGTTAACAGATGGCATTACAGCAGACGAATATTTTAAGCCTGCTGAAAACTTTAAATAAGGATTTGTTAAATGACCTCGTAATTCCTAATCTTTTAACATCTTTCAATGTAAAAATCGAATGGTTGGATAACGAAATATTAACGAAAAAGGAATTAAATTATTATTCGAATTCGGAATCCCCTATCTATAAATTTCCAGTAATACAAATAAAGAGATTAATTTGTGATTCCCAAAAAGTAGTTTACGAAGCTGCTTTGGATATTCAGTCTGAACAAAAATTTAAATTTGAACCAGGGGATACTGTGGGAATTATAGTTAAAAATTTGGAAGATGAAGTTGATTATATGCTTAATCGACTAGGGCTGAAAGACAAAGCAACAGATATGGTTCAGATTTCTTATAAAAGGCAGCTTTCAAATTTACATCAGGACTCACCTTATATTATGAAATTACAAGATGTATTTAGGGAGGTATATGATTTGAGGTCAATTCCTAAAAAGGTAGCTCTTAAAATATGTGTATAATATAAGGCATTTCTTGTTAATTTAGCTCATTTTACATTTAATATGGAAGAAAAGATAAGATTGCTACAGCTGTCTAGTAAAGAAGGTGCATTAGATTATGAAAATATTATTAGAAATCACAATATATCATTTTTGCATATACTTAAATCATTTCCTTCTTGTAAACCTCCACTTGAGTTGCTTTTTGGTAAGAAATAATTTTTAAACTTTAGAATATTTACCTCAATTACAGCCTAGAGCTTATTCCTTAATCAAGTAATGTTAGTTGTTTTTACTGTTTATTCATACTTATTATTTTAATTAAATTTGTTTATTTTAAGTTCACCTCTTAACTCACCAAATATACTCAAGTTTGCATTTACATTGATCTGCTTGCCACCAGACATATATTTCCCTGAACGTTTTGGCCTTTTTACAGGATATATTCACAATTTTTTATATCAATATAAAGATAATCCTATATTTTTAAAGGTACATATAGTTTATATATGAAATGTCTCCTATGAATTTATGTTTTTATGAATATATGTTTATAAATTGCATATATATATATATATGAGTATTAAATAACTAACTTACATTTTTTAACCAATTTTACAAAGGTTTAAAAATTTTGTAGAATTTTATGTACTCATTTTTTCTTCTTGTTTTTCACATAATTTTATTTTCATTAGCGAAATTATATTTTATTATTCTTGTTGTTATTATTTATTATTATTGATATTATTTTATATCATATTTAGTTGTTCAAAAGATCAAACCCATACTTTAAGTTACCGTCACTTAATTTTTTAAATGATTACTTTCAACATTGTAAAAATTGTAATAGTATCAATAATGATATGAATAATAATAATGATAAAGGCACAGTTCCGAAGATAACACTTATATTTTTGGCTCCTGGGTTGGGGATTGCCCCTTATCTTTCATTTTTTGAACACATGTCTCATATGGATTCACCTTACAAGAAATTTTTAAATCAGAGCAATGATTCCCGAAAAATTGATTGTTGGCTCTTTTATGGATGCAAAAATGTTAATTTAGATCTCATCTACAAGTAAATGTGATTTCTTTTTATTAACTTTTTTTGTGTCATTGGTAACAATTTACCCTTTTTATTTCTAATAAATTTATGTAAAATAATAATAAAATTGTGTTTAAAAATTAAGAAGAAACAAAAAATCAATTTGAAGTATTTTATTTTATATATTTTACAAAGGTTTAATTTGGATTTTTTTTTTAATTTTTAGAATAACAGGAGGAAGTATAAGCCCATGTCCAGCAAATTTTCAAAATAAAAAATTTTTTCAATTTGAAGGAGCTTTTATTTAATCATTAAACTGTTTTCTTGTCTACTAAATTTATCCAATTATCGAAAGAAAGCCACAGAACTTAACCTACATTTTATTAAATAACTTAACAAACTAATATTAGTAAAAAGCAATATGATTAGATCATGATTGATTTTATATTTTAGACATTCAAGAACTTTGTTTCTTAATTTCCCAGATTCACTCTACCTAAACAATTTTAATAATGATATTTTCAAAATGAATTTTTTATGATTTATATTTTGTATAGAGATGAAATTTACGAATTTACCCGAGGAGATTGTCCCGTTTTAACGCGCGTTTATCTCTCGTTTTCCCGACCTTTTGGCCATAAAATGGGTTTAAACATTAATTTATTTTTACCAATTTATTTGCTAAATATAATATTGTATATTTTATATAGATTGGCCAAATTATAAAATAACTTTTAATGTATTGATTGTGTAAAAAAACACGAAATAATGATTGTTTTGTCGGTATATATTAATACAAAAATTATAATCAAACGATATTTCTATTAATTCATTACACTTAAATTTAAGTAATAGAGCCTTGCTAATTTGATTTGTTGCTTAAGAACTTAAAATTGCAACTAATCCCTATATTTTTACCGTTAGTGTCTCCTAATGCCTCTAATTTTTTTACACCGCGTTTAAAGTTCAGAAAAAAATTCACGAAGTTTTTTAAGTTATATTACCATAAAATCTATTGGCATATTTAGATTTCTCATGAAAACATATCTAAAATAGGGTACACTTTAAAATTATTGTAATTTACTTTCAAGTATTTGACCAAAAAACGTATTTTATGGCAAAAATCACTAATTTTACAAAAACTTAAAATAAAAATAAATTAAGTAATATAAAAAAAAATTCAAATGCCTAGTTATTAATAAATGTTTCCTTAATAATAATATATAATTGAACTTTTATTCCTACTCATAGGTGTAATGTAATATGAAAGCCCAAAATACCCCCCCCCCCCCCCCCCCCGCAAAAAAAAATATCATTTTTGATATCGGATAAGTAAAAATCTGAGGCATTGGCTAAAATTCTGATATTAAATTAGTAAAACTTGACCAAAATCAGTGGTTGCTATAAATGATGCTTGAGGTAGTCCAAATTTTGTTGTCCAGTGTAATTGATTGTTTTGGTTAGAAGTTGGCAAATTTAGAATGTGGCGATTGTGACTTTTTTTGTAAGTTTTTTAATATATAATGTTTGAATCGCATAATTCGCCATATATACAATTCACTTTCATTATATTATTATATTGTTTGGAATATAGATCTAACCCCCAGTTCGGATTATTTAGTAAATGCTACAAAACGCGCAACCATACAAGAAAACATAATCGAAAACCATAAATACCAAGGTTTTTTTTGTGATATTCCTTTTAAATTAAATTGTTTCAAATTAAATTGTTTAAAGCATTCTAATCTAAACTTTGTTTTTAAATTATCTTTGTAAATATTGCCGTCGTATTTAATTGCCTGAATAAATATTCAAAATTATAGATTATTATTTTTGGAACTTCTTTTTTTATATATATTTTCATATGCTCAAACCATCTTAGATCCATTTACTCATTTACCAACGTCTATTAAATCAAATAATCATAAAGACATCAAAAACATTATTAATAATACTAGTAACGATATCATTATCAGTGACTCAACGCCTACAATCGAAAATAAACCTTTCATGTTTCCCCTGCATATCCAAGATAATTTAAAACTCGTGGGTTCCGAATTAGTGCCTCTAATCTTGAATGGCAATGCAATCATTTACCTGACCGGTGATTCTAAAGGCCTTAGCATGAGCATGAGAAAATGCCTAGCCGAGATTATTGAAAAGCATACAGGTCGATTGTTCTATTTGTCCCTTTGATTTACTTAATCTTGATCCGTCGGTGGACCTTGAGCGCTTGCATGGGTTATTTTTGTATTCAAGCTTAAACAGCGTTGGGCCTGGTTTATAATTGGATCGATAACCGCTAACAAATAATTTTCAGTTTTTTACGGGAGATCTAGGATTTAAATAAAGCCAACACCGGCCCATGTGCTTAATTTTGTTTAACTCTGCGGGGCCATCATTTACATACAAGAGTTGCAAAGGGCCGATCCTTAACCGTTGTCCGATCCGGGAAAAGACTTGGAGGCAACTTTTTCAATGATTTTTTCTATAATCTAGCTCAATTAATTAAATAATTGAATTCATAAAATCAACATTACTAATCTCCTATTCGTTTTGTCCAAAACAATCGTGACGTTTTGTTCAAATTTATAAAAAATTTTAGAATAAAAATTAAATATTTTTATATTTACGAGGCCCTAAAACTCGACTAACCTTATGTATATATAGTTTTTTATTATTTAAATCTCCTTTTTCTTTTTGTTATGCTCAATTTTGTTTAGCGCGAATCTAAAATCTTAAGAATCGAAGGTTAAAGTATTTCAAAAAATGCTGGACAATTGTGCGTTTTTTAGGATTTTATTTCCTTTACACTTTTCATTAGTACAACGGATATATTTTTTTAGAGTCTTTGTTTGCCTTAAGATTATAAACGCTTAATTTTTCTATATGATATTTTTGATTATGATTTTACAATTTTAGGGACAAATATTTTTGCCCATTTTTTAGTGTCTGCCCCGCCTATTCGTTGATTCCAAAAAATATATAACCCGACCAACTTGATTATTTTTTTTTAATAAGAACGCACGGTCCTTTTCCTTTTCTCCGCCTCTAAGTCAACTTTTCCCAGGCCCCTAAGACACGCATTTTTACATAAAAAAATTGCCTGGAGCCTCCAAGGATTGTTTGGGTTAAGCCTTTACGGACGACCTACCGGTTAACCGCCCTGTCAATATGAAAGGTGAAATATTGAGAATCTAAATATAAACGTTTGCACCATTTATGCTATATATTGGTGCTAATAACCCCGGTCAACAAATATCTCAATGGTATAAAAATGAATTTTATGATAACATAAAAGAATACATTTCCATGATGGCCATAAATCATTTATGTTTTTCGTTTTTCTTAGTTTTCGGCTCCTTAGATCCAGTTTTTTGAAAAAATGGCCTTTTTAACAGATTTTGCGACCTTGAAAATACCCTAAAATGAAAAAAAATTAAATAAATTTTGTAACATATCAAGCTCTTTAATCATCTTTTAAATAATACAGAATATTTTGCGTTTAAACTTAAATAAGTCAGGATTACTTTATCGAGTTTTTATAAAAAATATTAAAAGTTTCAATTTAACAGTTTCACTATTGTAAATATGCAAAAGAAAATATTTTACTTTATTTTTGAAAGGTGTTTTTTTTTTCATTTTTAAATTTTTACTGTTTATTGCTGAGTTACGTTTGATTAAAAAAACGGTTAGCGGATTTTCCCTAAGATGGCAGGCTTGATCTCCGTAGTTAGCTCATAAATCTCAAAATTTTTTAACCTGTGTGAAATAAACTATTGGCCGATCCCTGTAAAAATACTTTTTTTTTGACTCAATTTTCATCTCCCGACCTGATGAATCTAGAAAAAATACTTTTACAAAATTCACTTTATTAATTTCGATTTTTATAATCAAAGCTTAGACTCTGTTTGCAATTACATCTATTTTTCGTTGTTTTAAATGCCCTAGGCCCTATGTAAATGTTCTTTGATGTATTTTTTAAATATTATAACATTTTTCATGTACTTTTTTTATTTTGTCACATAATTGTCGTCTATTATTTTTTAAGGCTTCCTCTTTACTATTTTCTTGTAATTTTATAAAAAAAATACTGTGTTATTTTTAATGTGTCCCTTTTTCGCACATGATTATCAAAAAATCTTTCATTTTTTTTTAACTCTTTTACCTTTATGGTTTTTGTGGAAACTAAACATTTACCTTGTGTACTCTCTTTTCATCTTTTTCGAGACAATAAATTCTTTTTTTTTTCAGCAAAAATTAAGTATTTTTTTTTGAGATTTTTGCTTTTAAAATTGCTTTTTCGCGTCTTTTTGAGTTAAATTTTATTTAGCCCTTTGGTAAATTTACTTTTTGCTTGTAATTTTATGTAATTTTTACAATTTTGATACAATATTCATTTTATTTATAATAATTTTAATGTACGGACATATAGATTAAATGCTTCTGACCAAAATTTTAAGTTTTTGGTATAATTTATCAAATTTCTCTATTCTCAGACCCTCTAATTTTTAATTTATTTTATAATTTTAGGTTGGTCTCCGGCAGAATGTCAAAAATATGTGAAGAAAATGAGGGAAGAAAAACGTTTTTTAGAGGACACATGGCTTTAACCTTGCACTCGCTTTAAATCTCTTTTATCGAAATTTTTATGATATTTACAAATTATAGTCAGAACTAATGTTAAAAAGTGGCCTGAAATTTTTGTATTATCGCATATTACACAGATTAACAAATTTTTAGATATATAAACTAACTACAGAGATCACACCTATAATCTCAGATATTATCCTTGTACCTTTTTTTTATACAAACTTTGTTTGTCAGCTATATACATTGAAGATTTTTGAAAAAAAAATGTAGAAATTAAAACGAAAAAGATTCGAAAACAAAAATAAATAAAAAAAAATTTATTTTATTTTCACAACAGCTAAAATGTTAATTTAGGCTCCAGATAATATTTTCATAAACCGATCATATATGGTGTCGTATTTAGGTTGAGCTGCCAAATATTCTTTAGTATAAAAAGTTTTATTTCTCATTATTTGAGATAGAAAACATATGTTACAAGTGATTTTAATATGCAAAAAAATCTTTTTTTTAGGTATTCTCAATGACGGAGCATAATTTCTAAAGGGGAAAAAAACTACGAAAAATTTAAAATTATAGGAGATAAGGCCATCATGGGGATCTAATAATTTATAGTTAATAATATTTTACAAATTTATTTCAAAGGCCTGCCCCAAATGCAATAAGACACGCCTTGATGTAAATATAACACTAATTTAGTTGTGCACATACTGGTTGTCATTTTTATTTTAAAGGATTAGGCTTGTATATATATTGAGTCTCGCCAACACGTTTACTTTTTTGTTCGGTTTCCCTGACGTCAGCTGATTTTAATTTCACAACGGGTAAACTCATTTTTGGTTGAAAATATGAGGTGTGGAGGGCGCTGCGTTTAAAGAAAACTTATTTTTTATTTAAAAAAAAATAAAAATTTTGCATTTTGCGACAATGGCTAAACGTTTTGTTTTAACGAGAATGCTCATAAAAATTTTGCGGTAACAGAGTTTCTAACAAAATTTTTTTCTCAATAGGAATCGGCTTATCCGTTAGAGCTTTGACCACTTTTAACTATACAGCAGGTCCCGTAAAGTCATATGAGAATAAACACTTATCGTTAACTTAATATCATTAGACCGCTTAAAAAAAAATGATAGTCGGCTTTGGAATTTGTTAGCAGTCTCTCATCCAACTACTAACCGGGTTTAACGTTGCTCGACATTAGTGTAGAACACAAAGAAGCTACTAAGCGCTTAAGGTCGTCCGATAAGCAATTCCGATATTTATGAACATCTTTTCGCTCAATGTAAAACCCTTTCCCCTAAATTTTATATGAGAGAAATAAAATAGTTTAGTGTATGGCCCAAAAATTGGGCCTCCCAGCTCTGGGGGTAGGACATATAAAAAATAATCCTAGTTTTTTAAATTACTTTCAGATTAGGCGACAAACTCCTCACTTATTTCTATTTGTACTAAATAAGATGTAAAATTTTGATATTATAACAACTATGGTTCCAGGCTGGACACCTACTGTTTCCCGACCTAATATTTTGTCAAAAACATTTTGGGGGACAGATTAGTAGATATCATGATACAAAAAGAAATACTTTTTACAAATTTGCTATTCAAACATTTTTGATGAGGAAAGTTTGGAGCTTCTGATATATATTATGGAATTTCCTGGATAGTATATTTTAACAGTTGGATATTATGCTATTCTTAGCCTTTTTTTTGATTAAATCTTAACCAGATAACGAGATGTAATCGTTGTCAGGTTAGCTTGGCTAGTTTACGATGCTGGGAAATTTTATTTCTTATGTTATAGGCTACAAGCTGTGCTAATAAAATTAATTTTTTATCAGAGAAACATTATATTTTCTCAAGCACTCTTTCTAAAGATGATTTTAAATTGATACAGAATCCTAAGGGTTAAATTTTTTTCGCTTAGTTTAAGAATATTAGGAATTAAGTTTAAATAGCCGCAAATTTGGTTTTCACGCTTAGAAAATGTTTCGAGACGTTTCTAGGGCGCAATTACCAAATGAAAAATATCTAATTTAAGTGTAGTTAAATTGATTTAAAATATGAGAAGTTTTTGAATATTTATTTATCCTAGGTAGAGGTTTTTAAGTTAATACGAAAGCCAGAGAGCTCAGTTCCGGCGACGGCTCATCGGATAAACGAGCCGGCAGGGCATAGAATTAAATCATCTCATAGTTTGAAATTAATTTGCATTTATTTCTTATATTCTCGGCATTATTTTTCAACCATTTTATAAACTTCACCTTGGCCACGCCTTTAAAATGAACTTTTGTTTTTGTTTTATTTTATAAAAATTTTATTATTGTAAATGAACGCATTTTTTAAAGAAGTTGCCAAATTCAGTTTATAAGCGAATAAAATACTTTCAGGAATTTTAAAAAAAAGTTTTAAGGTTCTTTTAAATGAAAAAATAGATAGAACTCATAAACGTGCTGGCCCTATGTCAAAAAAAATATTGCATTCGGGGGAAAACCCCCCCCCCCCCACCCCCCCCCCACCCCCACAAATTTTAAAAAATATATCCACATAATTAAATATATAATTAAAAAATTATTAATTATAATAAATTAATAAAACAATATTTTTTTTTTTTTATTTATTTATTTTTTTATATATATATTATAAAAATAATTAATTATTAATAAAATATTTAAAAAAAAAAAAATTAATTAATTATAAAATAAATAATATAAAATATAAAAAAACACCCCAGGACGAGGCTGGGTTATGCCCCCCCAAGGGGGGGAGAAAAATTTTTTTCCCCCCCCCCCCCCCAAGCTTTACAACTTCCGTTAATAAACGATGAATTTTTTTGTCAAAATATGAATGAATGGCAAGTTTGGTTAGGTTTTAATTATAAAAACCTTGTAAAATCAAGTTTGGCCAAAGAAAACGTACTCGACTATAGACAAAAGTTTTTTTTTTCATTTTTTTAGCTTACTCAGGTGTAAACGCAGACCCGGAATGATTTACGGAAGTTCTATAGGATCAATAAACTATTTGTGCTACCATTTACATTTCAAAATCGTCTTAGAACATGTTTTTTCAAATAATTTAGGTATCAAAACCCACTAACTAATTTAAAAATGTCGCGTCTCCAATTATTGCCTGGATTATATAATATCGATCTGTGTCCTGTTTTATGATTTGTGCCTTAATTTGGTCAGAATGTCGAATTTTTATTAGTCATTTTTTGGTTGAATAAAAATTTTTATACATAATTTTCGCAATTATCGTGAACGTGTGATATTTGCTATTTGTTTTTGTAGATCGCAATTTTTATTATTCGTTTTTTTTTTCGACGTCTTTGAAGTCGAATCATCGCGCCACCCGACAATCGGAAAACGTTATATCTCTCCTCCTTTGAACTTATACCGACAAAAACTACACGAGTGGAAACTTACATTTTAGCACCTTGATTACAAATTATTTAAAAAACTTAGAAGGTATTATAATAAAAATTTGTAAGTTAAGTTTAAGATGCCCCGTTCTAAATTATATTAGGTAATTAAAGAAAAATAATTATGGGCTTAAAATCATTTTTAAACTCGTCTTTTCACCCATAATAACGCAAAAAAACAAACTATGACTAAATAATTATTGCAAATATTATTGTATCTGTGTGGCCACATTTAATTAAGTGTATTTAATTTTATTAAAATCCTAAACTATTTTCATTGAAAATATAAATTGACTCCATCTATGTAGACTCAAATCTTACCTTATGTCACTAAAAAATTAATCATTTAATATCTAATTTTGATATATTGAAGCAGCAAATTAGTTCAAATTAAAAAAGGTTTGTAATTACGATCCGATATAAAAAACTCTTATATGATATGTGACCATATCAGATTAATTTTAATTTTTAAAACAAATTATCTTATATCATAAATCCTACTTTATACCGATTAATTCATTTTTTTTAATAAATCTCCTGAAGACATCAGGAGGCATTGTTTTAAGAAATCTGTTATCAAATCTAACCTTTATACTATTTGTTTAAAGTTATCGTAGTGATATACTTAAAAACTAATAACTGGCACGTTTTTTAAACTATTTAGCCTTTAGTTGTACAAAATATCAAATTTAATCAATCTATTGAGAAATAAGTTTTTCGACCTAACGGCGACTTTATAATCCCAATATAAGACAATCGTCGAAGTGCTGTCAGATCTAGCAATAAGTGCTCTATTACAGTGATAAGAAATAAATAATCAAATAACGATTTCAATATCCCGATAAATTCTAACATTAATCGTATAGGTTTCCAAAAATAAATGATTTTTCGTAAAAATCTGTATGGATTTATTGTAAATACTAATTTAATTGAACACAAATCCACTATTTTTTATTTATCTATATATAAAATTATTAAATCTGCAAATGTAATTTTAAAATTTACTGATCAAATATATTGAAAAATGAATGATAAACTCGATAACAACTATTCTTTTTTGATTTTATTTTTCAATCTCAATCATTTAATATTTTTAATATTTTTTAGTATAAAAATAAAAAATATATATAATAAAGTAATTAAATAATTTAAAAAATTTTATATACTTTTTTTTATCGAGTTTCCTCATTTTACAATGCAAATACATATTTGCTGAAATTAAGGTAGATGTAATTTGCATTTGAAAAGTCGATTAAAAAGCCTCTAGAATAAATTACAAAAAAAAATTTTTCTAATAAAAGAGATGAATTAAGCTTTGTTTCTTCTAAACTCTTAGCTACATTTCTAGGCATAGGCTACCTGAAAATATACGAACACGGTAATTTTGTTTACCGTTCATCCATAAGAGCTTACTCAAATTTAACACTTATCACCTGAATATGGACAACAAACCCTATAGGCGCTTTTCTAATCTCAAAAATGTACCTCAGCCAGGGGCGTAGGGTTGTCGAAAAGGGTGCCCCCCTTTAGAATTTTTTTTAAATTTTTATGATGTATTTCGCGGTTGAATTTAAATATTAAACATATGTAATGGGGAATAAAAAATCAATAAAATTGCTTTTTTTTGGAAAATATACGAGCCTTATAAATTAATTTTGCAAATAAAATATCAACATTAAAATTAAATTTGTAGTTCCTTTTCCTCATAAAAAATTTCTTGCCCTCATTTAGAAAAGTTTCTGCATACGCCCCTAAATCTCACCAAATCCATTTCAAAATAATTGTGAAATTTGTTTAGAGTTTAGTTTAATAGTTTACAGGTAAATTTTCAAAAATTATAAAACACTAAGGTTAAAATAGTTTTTTAAATCGTGAAGGTTTCTGCATATATAAAAGTTTACAATAGTAAATATATATGACCACCATGTTTAAAAAAACAGACTTTGTCCATAGCATAAAACTTTTGTCAAGCTTTTTTTTTTCACAAAAACAAACACGAGAACCGTTTATCACGTTATACACTATTCTTTGCTCAAACAATGTAAAATTATTGTTAAAAGTTTTTGTGGTGGTGGACCGTTACTGCGAATGACTAAAGTGCGACAGGTGTTGAACGTTTTTTTATTGAAAAAAAAAAACACCTAAGGACTTTAAACTTTCTAATCTTAAACATTTTTTTTGTTTAATTAATACTTACATGTATATTCTACTAAATATTTCGGGATATGTTAGGGATTGAATTTATTTTTACCTTATATATTTTAAATTAGTGGATTCTTTACAAAAATGTAAAGTGATTTGATTGAAATACCTTTTTCTATATGGTATATATATCCATTTGCCTAGCTTGTTTTTGAGTCCTTAAAAAAGTTGTGTGTGGAAAATGTTTGAACAGGTAAAAATACTAATAGACCACAGGGGGTTACCTGTAGAAGTAAACCTAACAGTAAGTCGTTTAATATTTTATATATACTAATTTTTAAAACGGTATTTGTTTGCTAATATTACATAGCTTTCTAAATAAAGGATTGTTATATTTGAGCTTAGTCAATATTTAAACAATTCTTCTATCAACTATTCGTAGACATACATTTTAACATGTAGCATATATTATGTATAAAGAACTTTTACAAAATTTTTAGAGGTCTGAATGTCCATTTTTTGGATTAAAAATTGTCATGAATGAGAGAGAATCTCATTGATACTAGTAAAAAAAAACATTTTAGCTTGTTAGAGGAAAAATTCTCAGTGGCAAACATTTCTGTTTTGGTAGGAGGTCGCGAGTTCGAACCCTTGCACGGGTAACTTTTTTCTTCGAGAAAACATTATATAGGTGCAATCACTTTAAACTTGTCGAGTGGCCTGCTCAGGCACAACTCGATATGCCTTAGGCAACCTAAGTCATTGGCGTGCGAGCAAATCACACTGTTTAGTCGGAAAAATTAACTGTTTGATCGGGTTAAAAAAAAGTCCAAGCCCTAATCGATGGCGGTTTTTAGGGGAAAGGTATGGGGGAACCCTTTTAACTTCTAATTTGGCTTTTGAGCAGTAAGAAAACTAGGGCTAAAACTTGATAGGCCAGGTATACGCATTAGTTATTATTATTTACGTGGTTTAAGAATTTTATAAAAACTGTATTTTTTTACTAAACCATTTTTTTCCAATAAATTACATAAAAGCTAAATATCTACATTTTTTTAATTGAACAGATACATTATAATCAATATTTTTGTTATTTAATTGTTTGATTATTATCTTTAAATTCAGGTAATCTCACCTGCCATCTATACATATATTTTGTCTTTTCTGACCGAGTGGCCCCATCATATATTAAATCGAATTATCCAAAAGATCTGCTAGAATTAATTTGTAAAATTAATTTTCTTTCTACAGGTTTTCTATAAATCTGATAATATTCTAAAGACCGCCATTTTGTACATGTTTGTAATTAAATAGATCATTCATTATGTAACCAATCTGCGTAACTAAACAAGTTAGTTCGCCCAAATTTAAGTCGTAGGTATTGTGTAAACCATATTAACCGGTAGTTGATGAATTTAATATTATCCAACCGAGCTATAATATTTAATATACCAGGCTCCTTTAAATTACGATAAACTGATCGACGAAAACAAAAAAGAAAAAACGAACAGATTATAAATGTATTAGCCAAGTTACAATTAAAACGGGCACAGATGCTTAAGCAAATCCTTGATTAAATTAGGGTCAATTCCACCTCAATCAACAAGTCCCGGAAGGTCACCTCTTTTAATTTGGGTGAAATTTTGCATGGAAGTAGTATCTAAAGGTATTTAATAATTTGGAAATTTTTTGTGACCAGGAGTGATTTTTGACGGAGGTAGGGGGCAAAAGAAGAAAAAAAACTTGAGGCAAAATTTTAAATTTTATCCAACTTCGGGAAGTTATAAGTCAAAAAGTATTATAGTTAGAGACTTGAGAGCTTTTGGTTTTTAAAAAGGACGATAAGATCCATTTTTAAAGTGTGAGTTTTAGTAAATATTTTTTAAAATTTTACAATTTTATAAAGATTATTAAATTTAATGTAACTAAAATAATTTTTTTAAATTTCTTGAAAAATTGCTAGGATAAACTACTTAATAATCTTTATAAATTCTAAAGTCTATGACTTTTATAAAAATTTTAAAATATTAAAATATTTTTTTTCAGTTTTGAGACACAATATGCTCTTTGCACAATAAAAATTAAGTGCCAAAATTGATTGTATGCAAGGAGTCAAACATAGGGGCAATTATGTAAGGCTATATTAATTTTAATAAATTAATATATTTTATTATTTAAAAAAATTTTTTTTATTATATTACTACTCACTTCAAAGCCGACTTTCTGGCAAACTACCGGTTCAACTTTATAATTTAAAAAATCATTTTATACATAAAATATTGCTTAACAACATAAATTTACCCCAAATATTTTTAAGTACTTATGGTTTTTGAAATAACAACAAAAATTTGCCAAATTTTTTTGGAAGTTTAATGTGTAGTAAATAAAAACTTTAACTTGATATGCTTACATTTGTGATTTACTATTTTTTTTTAGTTTGATGAGCAATATTAGAAATTTTACATAATTATCTATATATTCCTTGACAATCAAAAAGTTTGTTAAATTTGTTGTAAAAAAATTTTGGGAGAAATTAAAATAGTACAGGCAAAAAATTTGTAAAATTTTATTTTTACTTTTATTCTTTAGTTTTTATAAAAAAACATACACAAAAACGTTAAGTTTGATCAAAAGCTTAAAACAATATGATCTATTTAGAATATTTAGGATTAACAGATGTTCCCTTTTTATGTATATCCACAATTAATAAACGCAAATATTAAGATTATATCGGGCAGAATTAGCATCAGTAATAAATTTAGATTAGACCTAATTAATAATAAATAAAATATAGAAATTCAGTATTTTTTAATTATTTTCAAGCATTTCAAATATGTTTCTGAATGGTATTTAGAATAAGACTTACAATGTATGAACCGACCTTAATAGAGTTTAAAAACCAACAATTTTAGTTCCATGCACTTCTCACTGTTTCCTAATAAGAAGGCATTAGACCCATTAAAGAAAGAGGAAATAATGTTATTTGATTCTATAGGCAAATGGATTTGGGCATTTACCCAAATTTTTTTATAATTTAATGTGTCTAACGAATTTTTACACAAGAATATCTTTTGTATATAACAAATTAAATTAAAATAATGGAATGATTGCATATTCTCCTTTTAAATTTTTCTATCTCATTCTTTTGAGAATTTCTGTACAATTGAACTTATAGGTTTTTAAATATTATTAATTATATATAAAAAAATTATAAAAAAAAATAAGCTTGCACAGAAGAATACAGTCTGCATCTTTTGTACCCTTAAAACTGTTTTTTGGCAAATTTTGGTTTTTTGTTGTCGTCAAATTCCAAAGACAATAGCTAGGATATATGTTAGTAAGCGATTCTATTGCACTTTAAATAATAAAAAAATGGCTGGTTAACCAGAAAGGTGAATTTAAAAATAGGCATATTTTTCACTTTTTTCGGTTTTGAGGTTCACTTTTTAAATATAAATAGTATTAATCAAATAAATTAATATATTCCGTTTTAATAATTGCCACTATGTCCTGTTTTGAATACTAACAAGTTTGGCACATTGGCATATTACTATAGTAAAAGGCATAAATGTGTCCCAAAATTAGGGGAAATTAATATTTTCTTAAAAGTCATGCTGGTCCCACCCAAACTTTTGAAACTTAATATTTATTAACATAATTAAGGGCCATATTTTATAAATTTTTCAGAAAATTTGAATTTGTTTTTTGAGCTACTACTCGACTTAAATATAGTAACTTAAAAAAATATTAATACTTAAAAAATATTTAAATTTTTTTAATGTTTAAGGTAGCCTTTGTTACAATCTCCAAAATGATTCTAGTAGTTATAATGATACATCGTGCAAAATTGCCTCAAATTATTTTCCAAAAAGAAAAATATTTTTGCTCATATCTCGTCAAGAATCACTTCCTGAAAAAAAAAAGTTAGGTTTTTATCAGCAAAGCAGTATTGTACAAATTTTTTGCCAAAACTGAGACTTTAAGGAAAAAAGTTTGTCGGTTTGAGGTAGAATTGACCATATAATTATTTATTTATTTTGTAACTAGAGGTTTTATAAAACACAAAAATTGAAATTTGCATTCGGAAGATACAAAGCCTGTAACCGTAAGGTAGGAATCCATATAGCTACATTATTTTTTTTAAAAATATTAAAATTGTATTTCTGTTTACATTTACTTCGTTCGATTTTTTAAGCATAATTATTTATATGCACACCACAAGTAAAATTTATATTAGAAACAACCCGAAACTTTATATTTGCACCAACCCATTTAAATAAAATATATCCTTCGACGCCATCTAGAATAGAAATATTTATTATTTATTACAATGTTGGCTAAAATTAAATGGCGCATTTAATAGATCAATAGTCACATAAAATGTGGCCATCTACAACTATTATTATGATCGTTGTCACAAATTAAATGACCACGAAGAATTAAATTGCCAAGATGATGTTTTTTTCCCGTGGCTAAAATGCCATACATCTTAGTGATTTTTACCATGAAATCATTATTTTGGCCAATTAATTGTGAGAGAGATAATTTAATTGTGATCGCAATCAAAAATATAGTGGTAGATGGCCACATTGTATATGACCATGCTCATTTTTTTCTGACACTGGTCAATTAGTGGCCAGCACTGTAGCATGAAACCGAAATCGTATATTTAAGAATTATAAGGATCTAGATATTAACTATTATTTATTATTATTGTTATATGATATAAATATAATAAATGTATAATTTTAGGTAAAATTTAACACATAATTTACTTCTTTTCTGTATAGAAAAACCCGTAAGACTGCAAGGTATATATTATCTGCAGGACATTAACATATTCGTTCATAACCTCTTGATCACTCAATTAGGATTAGGAAATTCTTGCTCGTGTCACAAAAATTTTTCCAGTTTTTTCTTATCTGCAAAAAAGTATTTTACACTTGTTTTTAAAATTAAGGTGTGGATAATATGTATGCACAGCTTTACCTGGTCAAATTTTGTAAGCATGAAGCAATATTGAAAATATTATAAATATAATTTTAATAGATTAATTCTATATTAATAACTCGAATTGGGGGGCGTTATTTAGAAGAGGATACGTCTACATTTCTGCCATTATTTACTTTACTAAATATCTTGAGATGGTGCAGGTTTTAATGACTTATCGCCCTAAGAGCACGCGTTCAAATTCATATTTTAAGTGAAAAACAACAATTTGATTGGATTATTTATCTAAATGGCGATGAAAGAGCTGAATACCCAGGTCAACAAATATTTATGTCAGAAACGTGATTATTATGAAAACATAAAATGCATCCCCATGATGGCCTAATCTCGTTTATGTTTTTCGTTTTTTTAAGTTTCTTCCGTCTTTGGCTCGTTAGATCCGTCTAACGAAAAATGATCTTTCTTGACTAAATTGACAGATCTAAATATATCCTAAAACAAAAGAAAATTAAAAATCTTTTGTGCATATTATCTCTTGTAACTTATATTGTTAATCACAATTAATGGAAATTTCTTTTAATTAATATATCAAGCTTATATACCGGCAATTAGATAATACAAAATATTTCGCGTCCAATATTAAATACGATATGATATAATATCGGCACTTGATAAAAGTTTTATTGTTTGAATTTAACAGTTTAGGTGCAAAAATAAAATTCAATTTATTTTTGTTTTTGAAACTTTTTTTTGGCATTTTTCTAAAATTTGTAATGTTTATAGCTGACTAACTAAGTTTGATTAGAAAAAACGGTAAACGGATTTTAAAATCCCTAAAATGGCAAGTTTAATTTCCGTAGTTAGCTCATAACTCTCAAAAATTTGGTAACTTATGTTATTTGAGATAAGAAGAATTTACAAGTGATTTTTATGCAGATTTTTTTTAAGTTTTCACTTAAGGTAATCACGACTTGGTCAATTTGGTCATTTCAAACAAATTCTTGTCAAACTCTTTTATAAACGCCACAGTTTAATCATACTTTGAAATTTCTGGCAGTGATTCTATCGGATTTTTCTAAAAAAAAACATTCGTTTTTTTAATCGTTTCTTTAAAAACCAATATTGCATGAAAATTTAAGACTAAACCGTTTTAAAATTATTATATCATCGTTAAAGTGTAAAATATTAATTGTAATGTTGTAAGACAAAAAATGTTAAATACATAATCCAAAAATTTTTTTATAACAATTGGCGCAGTCTGTGTAAGGATCTGCTTGGCACGAGCGAAGCCTTGTATGAAGAAAGCAAACCTGCAATTAGTATTTTATAATTACAATAAGGTAAATCAGCCAAATCATCAATTTTTACGTAAGAACATCTAATATGTATTTCAGAAGATCAAATTTACTCACACTTGAAAAATGATCAGACGATATTTAAGTTGGATTAGCGCCATCTAGGTTTAATTAAAAGATAACCCTTTTTACACATGTGATGCCTATATTATATATGATTATTGGCCAAATCATTGTAAAATTAATTAAGCCTCTCAAAAAAACTGAGATTGTGTTTATTTGTTTCCAGAAAAACCAATAAATTTTGAAAATAATTTGTTTTACCTCCAGAAAGTTTTGGCGTCTCATTAAAATGTTAAAAAGTGCACAAAACAAAAGTGTGGCGCTTTTCTTTTGAATTTAAAAAATTTAAATAATTTATTTATTTAAAAAATGCTAATATCAGCAAAATAATTTCAAAGCTTATTTATTAACTATATTTGATGTTATTACAAATATTTCTTTATCTTTGAACGTGGAAACTATTATTCATTAAATTTAAACTCTTCAATCTTTTTTATCATTTACGCACTGATCCATCTATTCCTCTTTAGAAACTACTGTTGTATTTGATGATCCTAGTCCTCCCAGTTTAGTTAGAGGCTAGCTTTGAGATTAAACCTGAGCAAATTTTTCCAACCCTTTACCAAAAAAAAACTTTTAAAACCCTTGATACCTGCCTCTCTTTTCGGTTTTCACTGAACGAACCCCCTGTCATGTCATTAGGTCCATTTTAATATAGAATTCTTTTCATACTAATACGATTTTAATTAAATATCGTTTCCCACCCAATATATATTTTTTTTACCTGAAAAAAATAGGCATAAAGACGTCCATTCTAAATTTTTTTTTATATTGAGAATGGGGCAAAACAGGGAAAATCAAACACCCCACCTTCCCTTCTTGGAAATTGTCATTTCTTTCGCACTTAATAACCTGTGCAAAATCCATATTAAAAGATATGTTTATATGTGAAAATAGATCTTTAAGACCAACGCCTTATGTCCCTTTTGTCTATGGAAACTGAAGTGATGTTTAAAGTGTCAAGTGCAGCTTCTGGAAAAAGTTACAAAATGATACGGGACAAAGATAATTTGATATTTTGTAATAATTTTAGCTCATCGGAAAAGAGGAGGAAGAACGTATATGTCAAGAATTATTTCCGAAATTTGGGGAAATTATTTTTTGTTACAAAATTAAAATTTATGATATGTTGTAAATCATAACTTAAATGTGTGTAGGCTGCGGCTTGAAGAAAAATAAGGTTTTCAATTAATATTAAGATGACAAGTGTAAAAAAATTAAAAAAAAATTTTTGTTAGTTATATCCTAAAATGGCCAAATTACATTAACCCTCATTTTTAGTAGCCGTCAAAATTTTAACCTTTTTTTTAATTTTATAAATATTGAAATTAGACACAGCCCTAACAAAGGGAAAATTTTTTTTGGCTAAAAAAATTTAGAATTGACTTTGAGGTAACACTAAGTTTCAGGCATTTTACTTTTTTTTTATTTTGAAAAGTTGTTCTTTTAACTTTGTTCATTTTCAACACTCATTTTTCAAACCTAAAACATTATATTATCAGGGAGCATTCAGAGGTTATAGCAAAAAAATTGAAAAATTTTAATATTTTGAAAAAATTTAATTATTTTATTTTTAAATTTTAAGAACTTTAATTTCAGAAAAAGTATTTTAATGATGTTGATAATATAGATTGATCACTTTTTACAACTCATTTTGTGTTGAGAAATTTTTTAATTTTGTTAAAAAAAAGGGATGAACTTTAAATGCGCCCTCAAATAGATTTCATTTTTTGTCTGTTCCTCTTTTTATAAATATTTATTCATACATCACATTATTAGATAATTTAATACTGTTTTAAATGAAGATTTAGCTTTTGAACCTTTTTGCTAGATGCAGAAAGTTTTTAAATAAAAAATTCTTTGGGGTACATTTATAATTTGACTATTAATATTTAACCAAATAACTGCTTATGTGATATAATCCGGAGATACAGCCATATTTTGTCATAAAAGTCAACTGCAATTTTTATTAACTTCACAATGCCGTCATATATTTTTGTGGATCTGTGTTACTTAACCTCTAATTCTTTATTAATTTTGATTAAATTGTTGACAATTTTATCGCTACAGAAACTTCCCCAAATAACTTGATTTTAAACAATACTATTTATTATGTTAACCTTTAGTCTGAGAAACAAGGTACCTTTAGATAAAATAAATTAAATTATATATTCAGGTAATTTAATGTAAATCGCTACTTTTAAATGTTTCGAGTTCTGATAAAACTTGGCCAAACAAACATACATATATAAAATACATACATAATACGTAAAAAAAAATTAATAATTTTATTTTTCACACCGTTTATTTACATAAATTAGCCTCAACAAATTAACATTTTAAATACGATAATTTATATTGTATAGTAATATGTTGGCTGCTGATAGCAAATTTTTCCTCAGATTAGGAGAGCCAGCAACTGTGCATATTCCCATAGCAACAATGTATGTGAGTGATCCTGATTGAAATGGCCTGTGTCTTAAGTGGCTATTAGGCTATTGTATTTATCCAACTCTGTAAAATTTTTTTTTTAAAATCGGCAAAAACTGTTTTATTTTAATTTTTACGAACAAAGAATCCCTGGGAAAAGTTCACCAAGCATTGTATGCCACTCAAAAAATTGTACGACAAAGAGATATTTAGATAGAAAAAAATTTTATACTTTTAATTCCAACAGTTAAATCAAAAAATATTTAATTAGAGTGGGAACAACTATAAGTATTTTATCTAACTTAAATTATAAATTTGGAAAAAAATTTTAATTATTTTGCCCTTCTCTCACTCTTCTAACTCGATAAAACGCATTCATATAAAATACGTATTAAACTATAAAAGAACACCGTCCTTAAATATAACAATAACCATACATAATATATGTAATAAAACCACGAAAATAAATCAATTAAAGTCATATTGAAAATGAATTTTTTCGTTAAATTAGTTATTTAATACCACCTTTACCAAAAAAACCATTTTAACTTTATAATCGGCCACTCTAATAAGTAAAAAATTTAAAATATACAGTAGTGTACGTATGAGAATGAATGAGTGGTTGATCAATAACATTGTTTAAATATTGGTATAGGTAACAAGCCTTTGTTCTCTCCTCAGGTAATTTGAGTATTATTAATAACAGGTAAAAATTGCAGAAATTTACACAACTAGATCATATAAAACGCGTCGAAATTGTCGGCGTTGCAAGATTAAAGTGCCGTGAGTAATGACGGGGGTCCTCCGCATTTTTAAAAAAAAAATTTACACTTTACATGGGATATTTTAAGTGATTTCTAGAATTAATTATTCAATGCTATGATAATATATATGTTTTCAAGTATAAATCAATGTTCGTATCACCTGTTTAATATGACATTCAATACTTTAAAAGAAAGGTGTGCTTTTAAAGTGCGAATTTTGTGCTGTGGGAATGGGAATTTATCTAATTTTAAATTGAGTTTTATAATATTTTTAAAATCGCAAAATTAATGCAGGAGTTTGTGTTAATAATATTTTTTTAGTCAAAATATCAGATGCGCTGGCCTAAACTTAATATACCTTTCATGGCCGACCCGTTACCAGGATTAAATTAAGCGGGAGCATATTCAAAGAAAAAACTTTGCCATTTTTGGCGGCAAGTTGGAATTCAGATTAATTTGTAAAAAAACAGCACAAAAAATTATGTCATGTTTGACTAAAATGGGAGTGGGGGGTTTGGGGCAAAATAAAATGGCGTTGTACGAAATAATAGTTTGATTCCCTGCAAATACGGCTACGTTACTCGGTTTACCTGGATGCTAGCCAAATCCATGTGAGCAATCCAAGAAAAATTTGCGTGCATCGTAAGTTTTAATATCTAAACGTTTAATTCTGTAAATATACAGACCGGGATGAAATAGCTGTAAAATTTGGGCCAAACTAAAAGATTATTTGACATGAATGATCATAAATATTCTAACATCTTTGCTAGAGCTAAGTTAGAAAATTGATTCATCTTTTAATACATATGTGAAAATAAATTGCATGTTTATTTTGGAATTGTATTCCCCAAAAATTGTATAAAAATGTGTAACTTATAATAGTTAAGCATGATAAGAACCAATATGTCCAAGCTTTAATGGCATAAAAAAAGTTAAAAAAAATGCTAGCATAAAATGAATTATATTTATTTGGATATGCCCATTTTTAATACTAGACACTATCACATGCTAGGCTCTTTCTTTCTAGTTTAAATATAATGATTACATTGGATAACAAAATTTGATTATGGCAACTATCGTTTTGGTCAAGTTGTTGGTGCTAATTACGAATATGAAATCAGAATTTTAACCAATGCCTTAAATTTTTATTTCTGTGTCAAAGTTGAATTTTTCCATTTTTGGGATATTTTGGGCCTCTATATTATAAATAAGGGTATTAACAAAAATTCAAAAATATATTTAGATTACGGAAACATTCATTATTGACGTCAGGCGTTCAAATTTTTTTATGATATTTATTTTTTTCACTTTTCCATTTTTATAAAATTAGTGGTTTTCGTCCTAAAATCCGTTTATTGTCCTAAATAAATTGAAAGTGATTTGCTAATAATTTTAAGCTATAAACTTTTTTAGATATGTTTTTTGTAAATGACTTTGCCAATAGATTTTTCGGAAAATTAATATTTAAAAAAATTTTGTTATTTTAATTTGAACTTTGGACACGGTTTTTAAAAAAATTTGGAGGCAATGGAATTGAAACTAAACACGGGATCGTTATCACATAAAAATTCTCTACAAAACCCTTAAAAAATCGTTGATGTTGTTTTTTTTTGTTGTCCAGTGTTATATTTAAGGACTATCTATTTCCGAAGGAGATATTCTCATGAAATTAATTTTTACTATTTTAATACTTAGTATCAATCACTGAACCTATTAGACTTTTCGGCTCCAGTCGTAAAATTTTACCCTACGTCTTATGAACCTTCTCATCGATCATGAATTCGGATACAAACCTTTAGCTTAATATAGTCCCACGAAGTATCTAAATTGTTTAGCAAAACAGCCCTTCCTACATGACAAAACCCAATTTCGTACCCAAAATTATTTAATACCTTATATATATTTTATATGAATGAGAAAAATGTCCAACGCTTTCACATTCACATACTCACGATATGAGCAAACATATAACATAGGCCTTATGGCATTACATTTTTATCTCCAACCATTTACTATATTATACTAAAAATTTTATTGAGGTCCCCCCTTTACATTAATTGTCAAATGTGAGAACTTTTTACTATATGTATGGGATGCTGATTAAACATACGTATATGATAAAAATGGTATTGTGGTGTGAACCTATATAAACATTGTGTTATATTATATTTATCTTGAGATATATATAATCCAAGAGTCTATAAAATTAACGTGGACAAGGTAGAATAAAGGACATAACAAATTTAATAAAGTATTTATCAAAAAAATATATGGTATATAAACTCATTTTCACAAACAAATTCTCCAAATTATAATTTTTCTTTTGGCGCACCAAAAAAAATACAATTCTACCCGAAAAATTCTGACATTCAAATATTTTTGATCATTTTTAACAATATAACAAAATGTCAGCACTTAATCTTGCACCTAATAACAAATCATCAACAGTCGGAAGGCTTAATATATTTACCCGATACCCATATCAAAAATGGGTCCATATCTCCAACATCCTGCTACTCCTGGCAGTTGCCGTCTTTTACACCTTTGCCAAGCACATTGTCACCGACACGAGATTCATACTCATCCCGTTAAGTTTGCGGGAGGATCCGACCCTTGTTTTTGGATATTTGGTTCTTGTTATTCAAGCCGGAATTTTACAAGCTATAGGAATTTATTGCACTTCCCTAGGCCCTTCACGTCCGCATGCCCAACAAAATAATAGCAATTATTACACTACTGACGAGGGGGCCATAAAAGCTCAAGGAGGTCGATTAATATCGCGGAAAAGGAGAAGATCCATAGCTAAAGCCCTACGTGTTTATTGTTACATCGTTGGCATTCTATTGGTGTGCGACGTCGTCCTAGGTATGATTTGGGTATTTCGGTTTAATACGCTAGCTAACGGTCCGTCTACGGGTAAAAAATTTGGTGGGATTAAAAATTACCGGTATTTTGAAACGGCAGCCAATAAAATTTCTCTGACCCCGATCAAAGGGTTCTTCTACACTACGACGGCATCATTCCTTTTTGTTCCGTGGGTGAAGGCTATCGAAGCTAATTTCTTGAACCGGTATGGCGTAGATCAAGAATACACCCGTGCCTGGGACGCTTTCCAAGTCACGCAAGAGTGCTGCGGCTACCATAAACCGGGAGATTTTTTGAAAACGTATTGGTTTCAACACGCAATTGCGATCGGCACTCAAAATTCGGAAATTCTTTCGTCGGAGCCCGATGATAATAGCAAACTATCAGCACCATCGCTAAGAGATGTTAGGCGATCCCAACCATTTCAAGGTCTAAACGTGGTCCCCTACAGTTGCTGTCGAGCCTCGAGTCTCAACAACATAAACTTTGCGTCGACCAATCAACTTCCATACACCGGCAACAAAAAATCAGGTACCGCTTGTAACCCCTACGAATACAATCACCCATCTGTGAGTCAACAAGGCTGTTCACGCCCATTAAGGAAATGGATAGCGGGTTCAGCCAATAACTTATACTTTATCGGGTATTGCTTCCTTACGCTTATAAAAGCGTTTGCCCTAATAATCATATGGCGTGAAGCACGTGATTGGACCTACTCCTCAAAAAAAAGTGGAATTGTAGTAGGTTACTATGCAGGAAGAATGGGTGGGGATGATGGTTATTTGAGCAACAATCCTGGAGATGATGAAGGTATTGACAACGATTTCGACGATATTACGCCACCCCTCATCGATAGAAGCTTAGCCGAAGACTGCCACGAATCTGATAGAGCGTTACCTAACATGGCAAAATCCAAGGACGTAAATCACAATAACTACGCTAATCAATACGCGGTAGATCATGGCCGGGAACCTATTCCAAACGGGGAAAACATGAAAAAACCATGGTGGAATGCCCTTAGATCGCGTTATTTACAATTTAAAGACGGAGACAGTATTCTTAAAGGTACACCAAATCGAAGACTCGTCAAAGAAAATGAAACATCATTCATATCGATCAGTGGAAAAGTTGCCATGTCTTCAAAACACAAACCTAAAAATTCAAACAGAAATTACAACCAAAATTTTTGCCAACAAAACCAACCAAGATTTCAACAAAAAATGTTTGTGCCCGCAACTGAAAATACACTAATCGAGGACCAGCACCACTTTTACAAATCGCTAAAACCAATGCCCTTGAATTACCAAGAGAGCTCAAACGAAGGTCCATCAACCAGCTATAATCAATGCAATGTAACATCCACGCTACCGCAAAATCCGAAGAATACAATTCATTTCGGGACGGGAGAAGATTTGACGAGAAGCCCGAGTTATTTACGAGCCGATACGCCTGACTACCAGCTCTCAGAGCTTGGGGATAACTTTGACACAACTCTTTCACACTTTAACGATCGCCGCAAAAAATCGACGGTTAAACAAAAGTCTTATAGGCGGCCCGAGGAAGTTAGAAAAAACATTGGGTATAGTCCCCACCCGAGACTAAATTCCACACTGCCCCTTGGCAGTAGTGCACTAACGTTAGCCCAACACCTGGCTAGCGGAGGCTCCCTATCAATCCCCGATTCAGGCATTGAAGCTGATATGATGCAACAACTAAGTGGCGGTAGTAAGGCCGCGTCACCTTCACAAGCCCTTAAATCGCCCCAAGGTCCAAACCCGTACCACCACCAACCAATTTACGGGTTTATGCATAACCCCAATCAGAGCATTCAATATATGCCCCTTCCCCTTTCCCCAGCTCAACAACCTTTTGCTATGCAGCAAACACCACCTTTTTTGGGGGCTGTGAGCCCCCCGACCTACATTATATACCAACAACATCCACACTTTGCCCAACCGGATAGTATATCAAATCATCACCCACAATTTGTGGTTGGACAACCACAATTTAACGATCCCCAAATTATTCCAAATGGTAGAAAAGGTGTCGATATGAATATGTCAATGCCTCCCAATATACACGGCTACCCACAATTTTATGCGGCGGGCCCTTTAATAGCGCCGGTGCCTCAATTAACTCCCCTTCAACATCAACCGATATATGATTTGACTCAGGCATCAGCTGTTGTTGATCCAATAACATGAAATTACAAATAGGAAAAAATGAAAATAATAGGCGGATGATATAAAGACAAGGAAAACAAAGAGGCAATGAAGAATATTTAGCAATATATATTACAAAATTAATCAAACATATAAATATTTATTTGAATATTTTTAATTTTAAACAATTCTAAACTGAAATTAATAAAATAAAATTAATCAATTCAGTGTATGACACATTTAAATATATATATCTGTAAAAGTTTGTAGATATATACGGGTAACCAATAGAAGAAAAAAATTATGGCCAATATAAAATACTAGAAGATAAAAGACCAATATTGAAAAAAAATACATAATCGAAATATATGATGAGCAAAATTTGAGATTGCAAAAAAATAAAGACAAATAGACGAATGAGCTATTGCAAATTAAAATAAATTTGATTGTGACTCTCTAACACCATACACATAAAGATAATATAAAACAAAAATAATGAAAATAAAACTGTATGGGTAGTTAAAATGTTAAAAAGGGACACTAAGTGAGATATGTTATATTTAAATGCAAGAAAAAATATTATGCAATAGTGATTCTATAAAAATTGTAATATAAACAAACCTAATTCTAAAAATTAAAAAAAAAATTTTAATTTAAAATGTATCAATAATGAAGGTTAAACAAGTTAAATCATAAAATAGTATTGATTATAGTTAAATGTTAAAAGGAGATCAAAAATCTGTATTCTAAAACATATTTTTGCAAATTAGATGTTTATGCAAAATACATTTTCTGAGCCGAGGTCTGTTCAACTGTGATCGCCTCATTACATTTCTCTAAATTGATAGTCGGGGCAGTAGAATCCCCACTTTTAACCGTCGTAGAAGAAGCTGAATCACTGTAAAAAAAACAAAATTTTTTAAATATTCAATTTTAACATAAAAATACCTTTGGTCTAGAAATGAAATTCTCAGAGTTATATAACAGATATTAAAACAAGTGAAAAATTGTTTTAAACTATTTCAAAAACAAAATTGATTCTTATGCAAAAAAAAGCATTTATTTTTCTAGAAATTAAAATTTTTTGTTATGCATTTTCATATACGTAATGATTCAATGCACTAGACAGTAAATAATATGTAATATACTAATTGCTATCTAGAGACTAAAGTAAATATTAGGGATCGAAATTGTGAAATAACTACCGGTTCCAGTGTGGCCACCCAAAAAACGGGCCGGCCCGAAGAATTTATATCATATTGCTAAAATTCTTAACTACAAGAATTTTAAACTTAATATTAATTCCCACCATGATGGGTATTATTACCAAATTTCGGGTAGGGTCTAAATTAAAATATACGTTGAGCGGACCGTATCAAGGCTCGACTTAAACTCTCATAAATATATGTAAGCTGCTTGATAATAAAAAATTTCGCAAAAACAAAAGCTAGCCCAAAGAAGATATTCTTGACTTATTAATTATCTTTTATTAAAATTTTGGGAGAAATCGAGAGTCAGTTGTAAGTCATAAAAAAATAAAAAAATTCTCGCGACTGCTTAAAAGCGGCTGCTGGTGCGTGCCGAACGTGAAGAGTTAAAAACACCTGTTAATAAGGTCCGCCATATGGTATCGAGCCCGGAAAGCAACGTGGTGGGCGTAGTAGGCCGGGGCCGGGATAGAGACGGCTCTGTTGCACCGCACGTAGGTGTGGCAAAGGGCGTAAGTCAGAGTCTGGAACTCGTCGGCTGTAAAGTTATTGTCGTCCCACAGGACGTGATAGTGGGTGGGCCGAGAGGTTCCCTATACGTATGGTCAAAAACAAACGTGTATTAATGATTACAATTATGTCGTTAGAGAATAAGTAAAATATATTTAAGGGCACGTGCAAAGTGAGTGTTTAATTTCGTAAAATTTTCAAAATTCTGAAAATTTTTAAAATATATTTTTTTTTCAAATTTTTTCAAAAATTTTTTATTTCAGAAAAAGCATTTTATGTGCATAAACTAAATTTGGCAACTTTTAAAAATTTGCGTTTTATTACAAAATAAAATTTTTCAAAATTTTGAAAATTTCACGATAATAAAAACTCACTTAGCACGTGCCCTAATACAAAAAAAATTTTTTTTGTAGCAATTATAAATTCGATACAATATATACAATAATTTAATAATTGAAAAGCATTCAAAAATATGATATTTTAGAGGCTTAAATAAAATTTGATAATAAATGGGAGGGTATAAAAACCTGGATCCCAGCATGACTACACAAGTAAAAGTCTGATTCGCGAGGGTGAACTAAACCCTTATCGACAACCGTCCCTGGTGGTATATTTTGACTCTTACCCACCTGAATATTATAAAAAAATAATAAAATATATTGAAAAACCTTTAAATACATATACTACCAATAGAGCAAAAGATATATATAATTATTTTAACAAAAACGCAATAATAAGCCATCTATTTCTATTACAACATTTTTTACATATCAATATACATTTTATACCATGTTACAGATAATGAATATACTCTAATTAAATAATGTATTTTGTGAAAAAAGTATGTTTTAAATGAATTTGTTTTTTTAAATTTTATTCCTGTATGGTCAGGTCTTGTTATAACTTTATTTTGTAAAAACAAAGACGGAAGTACCAAACAGAATTTAAACGCTTTCCACTTATAGCGCCAAACCGGTAATGCAAAAATGCCGTTTAGTTATCCTAATCTTTTACACTAAATTTTATTAAAAATGAAATAAGACATGGCCGTTAATTAGATGCAACAAATAAAACTATCGGTATACAACTTTCACATGCTAATTAACATATTATGTATATTTTAGGTCGCCTACAGAGTTCAATTGTGCCATCTGAAATTTTTGAATCTAAGAAAAGTGGTTTTGATGGTAATGATTGAGATTGGCAACATTTTGAAAAAAATGCATTTAATGTTAAAATTTTTTTTTGAAAATTTAAACGAGCTCTAAACGCGCCCTTATGTCCAGAAACAAATGACACTGAAGACACATTCTTTTTAGCAAAAGAGGATTTTTATTTTAAATCTACGGTTTAATAAATTAAAAAAAAGTAACAATTTTTGACCATATTAAAAGTTAGCTTTTAGCGTTCCCTAAAAAACACCGAGGGAGAGAAAGGTTAATAAAATAATTTGTAAGACCGCGTCAGAAGGGTTAGCGCAAAAGAAGCGCGTGTGATGGCGCTTCTGCACGACGGCAAAAGTGATCAACGGTTGGTAGTCCTTTTCGATCTGGCGACATGCTTCTTGAATGGCGCACAATTCAAATTGCAACACCTTAAACATTAAAATATAATTATCACAAAACTATATAATTTAAAAAAATATTTAATTTAGATATTATTTAGGTATAAAAAATATTTGTATAATATATTTTACAAAATAATTTAACTTTGGAACAAAACAACCTTAGCCAGAAATAGATAAATATTTTTTATATAGCACTTAAAGTTCAACCCTATTCCATTACTTATAAAATAGCGATAGATCCTTACATGGCTTAAAAAAACATTCAATTTTTATTATTAAATTGCATATGAGAGAGACTTAAACAATTACTAATTATATATTTTTTTCATCAATAAATTGAACCTTGGACTTAGTTAAGGCCCATGAACACAAATCAACAAATATATGAAAATAAAATGACCTTTTAAAACAAAATAACTAGCCTTTCAATTTTAACGCTTTTATAATAAATTAAATCCAGTTCAAAATTTAAAATAAATTTTTTAAATAAGTTTAGTTGTTTCAAGCACATAAAATACTTTTGTAATGAACTTTTTTTAAATTTAAAAAAAAAGCACTTTAAAGTGTACCTTTTTCTGCTTTGTTATATAAAATTCAGAAATTGTTTGTGTATATCATTAAATGTATTAAATCATTATTTAAAGTAAAATGACATTTTGTCAAATACTAAAACAACATTTTATCATTGAAATTTTTAATGGAATAAAAAAAACTTAAAAATGGTAAAAGGTTAAATTTGTCCTGAGGAAAAAGAAAAGGGTAAACATATGAAAACGGAGAATAAAATTGAAACTACACAATATTGCAATAATCACAAAAACTTCTTTGTACCCAGTATAAAATTATTAATAATAGATTAAATAATCGACATTCTTTGATTTTTAGAAACATTTTGACTTGAAGATATGTCAATTTTTTTCATTTTTTTTGCTTCTGATATCAATAACGATTTTAAATTTTCTTTGTTTTCCCTGCCCTCTACCCAGTCTAATTTAAAAAATGGATGAGACATTTATTGTTTTAGATGATCAGTTTCAACTAAAGAACGTATAGTTTCGAGAAGAACAATCTCTAAAAGAATTACTTCATCCTTTATTAATTACCAAAATGACGTGATCAACATGTTAAATAATGTTGATCACGTCTGCACAACTTGTGACATTTGGACAGGAAAAGTGAGGTCCTTTTTTGGTGTGACAATACATTGGGTATACAATGTTATTTTAAATATAGATGACTCCAAATTTTGAAAGAAAATCTTATGCATTGGCATGCAAAGCATTTCCTTCCCCTCACAACTTTGAAGCTGTGGGAAAAATTTTGGAATCAGTACATCAGTTCTATAACATATCCCATAAAGTTGTTGCCACTGTCACAGACAATGGCAGAAATTTTATTAAATGTTTCAAACATTTTGGTTTAATTATTGATGATAAAGATTGGGGGGATGATGATGGTGATGATGATGAAATAATTGATGAAGAGGATCATATAGAGTTTATTTCTATCAACGATGGTATTATATTAAAAAATTTTATATTTTAAGCTGATTATATAATTAATTTTTCATATATTTTACCCTATCACGTCCGGTGCATGTGTCACACCTTGTCTCTAATTTTAACTCACGATATTTCTGGCGTTTTGTTGGCTAATAATACTTTAATTGGAAGAACATACAAAACAACTATTGAAAAATGCACCATTTTATGGAAAATGGCTCATCGACCCAAGAGTGTTCAAGAGATGCAGGAGAAAATTGGGCATATACTTAAAACACCTGTACCGACGCGATGGAATAGTTTATTTGACGCATTTAAAGATATTATAAAATATAAATCAAAAATAATTTCTATTGTTAAGTTTAAACAAATTGAGTTAGATTTCATTGAGGAATATTTATATGTTACTAAACGTTTAGCCAAAGCTTTAGATTTTTTTCAAAATGAAAAAACGTTTTTTTATGGAGAACTAGTGCCAACATTATTTGAAAAATTAGCGGATTTAAATGACCTTAAACCTAATTTAAAATTTTGTAAAAACCTTGTCTCAAAAATGATTTCTAGTTTTGAAAATAGGTTTGAAGACCATCTTACTATGTCGGTAAATTCCAATTTTGCATTATTAGCATCAATGTCTCATCCATTTTTTAAATTAGACTGGGTAGAGGGCAGGGAGAACAAAGAAAATTTAAAATCGTTATTGATATCAGAAGCAAAAAAAATGAAAAAAATTGACATATCTTCAAGTCAAAATGTTTCTAAAAATCAAAGTTTATACAGGTTTAAAAATTTACCTAAATCAAAATTAACAACTGATCTCTACGATGAGGCAGAATTAGAGGTTCTAAAATATTTAAATGATAATAGTGAAAAGCTACCAATGTTAGAAAATTACCCAACAATTAAAAAGATTTTTTTTAAGTATAACACGATATTAGGCTCATCAGCCTCAGTCGAAAGATTATTCAGTCTTGTCACTTTATTAAATAGATTTAATAGAAACAGATTGTCCAATGAGTTGTTTGAGAAAATAATTGTTTTAAAAAGTAAATATAAATACGAAACCGGGTATAAGAATTTAGTAACTAATCAAACTTTCTTCCACTTCAAATATATTTTTAATTATATAATTTAGCATTTATATCCAAAATAAATGAATCTTTTTACATATTGTCTATATAATAGTTTTTTTTGTGTATTATTATTTTTGTGTTTTCTAATTTTATATATAAAAATTTTTGAAAAAGTAATTGTAATTGTAGTTGTAATTAGTAATTAATTACTTGAAAATTTATGTAATTGTAATTGATTGTAATTAAGTACTTTTTTAAAAACAGTAATGGTTTAGTAATTAATTACATTTTTTTCTAAAGTAGTTGTAATCAGGGCTGGGAAAACAATGAGCCAAAAAACTTTGGCTCATTTTTTCCCCTAAAACATAAAAAAAGAATGGGGGGCAAAAATAAAGGGCCAAAATAAGAATTCAAAAAAGCCCTTACTAAGAAAAGGGGCAAAAAAAACCCACAAAAAGTGGCTCTTAAAAAGAGCCCCAAAAACCCCATTTTATGTTTTCTATAATAATTTCAAAAAATTTTGATGGGTGGGTTATTTTTTCTTAAAGCTCCTAGGAGTTTTTTTTTGAAGAAAAGGGGCTTTTTTTAAACATGCCCCTTTTCTTTAAGCAAGAAAAGGGGCTTTTCTTTTGCCATGCCCACGAGTTTGTGGGCATTTGGAAAAAAAAACCCAAAAACTTGTTAAAAAAAAGCCCATTTAGTTTTTTCCCAGCCCTGGTTGTAATGATAATGATTACTTTTAAATAATAATTGTGCCCATCCCTGTTAAATACCAATCGATGCAATCAAAATAGAATGCATGAACCTGCAAAAACTGTCCTTCCGAAACGCCATCACGATAGAAAATAATCTTTCGTGGTTTGGCACGAGTAGCTTTGTAGAAACGTTTCAACAAAACTTTGACCATCTCTGTCAAGTTTTCGATAATTTCAACACGGTGGCCTTGCGCCTTCACACAAGCCGTATACTTCTGCGGGTATGCGTCTAGACT
Organism: Acutogordius australiensis; assembly: GCA_030555515.1. Classification (NCBI taxonomy): domain Eukaryota; kingdom Metazoa; phylum Nematomorpha; class Gordioida; order Gordea; family Gordiidae; genus Acutogordius; species Acutogordius australiensis. The sequence continues at coordinate 33,730,489 of CM060245.1, read as the reverse complement.
TCCAACGACCTAAAAAACAAACACAACAGCTGATTTTGATCAAGTTGAAACACAACTGTAAATAGGTTTGTAATTTATCAAGAACTAAACTCACCGATATTTACTTAAAAATTCAATCATCATAGATAATACAGATGGATGTGACATATGGTAAACCAAAAAACCTTATGCATTATAAAAAACAGATTTTTTAGGCCAATTTGTAAATTTTTACGGCGGCAATAGATGGCATCTTCAAGTCGAATGCAGTCGCATGGGTCACATCAGCTCCCAATACAATAACGGGCTCTTTGAAAATCTTATTTTTGTCGGGTGCGTCCACAGTGTCGTTTATCCCGTCACATTTGACGTTCAGTTTTAGACAAATGTTTAGGAGGAGGGCGGGACTCGCCCGCGTAATGTTCTTGCTTTGGAGGCATTGCGTAATGATTCCAAACCGGACGTCTCCGAGCCTTTTAATTTCAGCTAAAATGATATATGTATATAAAATTAATTTAGATAGATCTAAGAAAATTTATCAAACTGTAGCAATCTTACAACACAAGTTTAAGAAAATATAGACCTCAAAATTAATTATTTAAACTACTACCATTTGTCTATCCCTTTTACATTTCCTACCTTCTTTCCCAACCTGTCACAAACAAAAAATGCATAAATGTTGGTAGAGATAATTTTTGCAAACTAAATCAGAGCTGGGAAAATGCCCATTTTTGGGTCAAACTCATTTTTTAATTTTTTCAAATTTAGAAAAAAAGGGTTTTAGTTAGCTTTAATCAAAAAAATATTTATAAAATTTAAGATTTTCTGCTTATATTCTGTATTTATTAATAATTGATTTTTTTAATCTGTCATAAAATTTTTAAAAAACACAAAAATTTGAGTTTAGTCGAAAAATGGGTTTTTTCCCAGCTCTGTTTAAAATAATTAAATATGGAAAAATATTAATTTACAAAAAAAAAATAAAAAAAAATGATATATTTTTTGCAAAACTTAATTCTATTCTAATTTGTGAAATATATATTGTAAATGTTAACAAAAAAGGCTAGGATAGGCTTTTAATAACTTATATAAACAAATGTTTGGATTTAAAGAGATTTAATTTTATGTTTTTTACAATTTTATTCATTTTCGGCACCTCTTAGTCACAAAAATATTATTTTTGGCATTATTATGACAAATTTAAATGTGTAGAGGTAAAAATGTGGCAAATATTTTGATCAAAAAACAACAAAACTTGTAGAAAAAAATTTAATTTTTATTGAAAACCATAGTTATGTTTTAACATATTAATGCTCTAACTATATTAATTACATGCTGAAGTCTACGTGCAAAGTGAGTATTTATTTTCGTCAAGTTTTTAAAAATTATATTTTTTATATGTGCGGAAATTTTTCAAAAGTTGCTAAATTTAGTTTATGCACATAAAATACTTTTTTTATATATAAAAAAAATAAAATTTTATAGATTTATAAAATTTTGAGAAAATGAAAATTCACTTGGCAAGTGGCCTTAGGCCATGTTAAAATGTTTTTTACTAGGATTTTAATAAACTTGCATTAAATTTCTAATTAAAAATAAATTTTTTCCAAATTAAACTAAATTTGGCAACCTAATAAATGCGTTAATTTATAAAATGTTTTTAAAAATTTCTGTAATTTACCGACTTCGAACGTGTAAAATTGCAGATTTAACTTTTATTTTATTGGGCACATCCCAATATACATACATATTACATGCATACCATAAAGTGGGGAACGGCCAGGCAAGATAACCACAATCAGCTGTAGGGTAACGTTTTGGGCAGCAGCCTCGTTGATGTAATTTTGAAAAATCATCTCGGCCTGGCCCTGATTGCGCGCGTGGTTGACCCGTACCGGGACCGGGTTAAATCGCAAACCCATGGTTGAAGCCTGATGACTGAGCTGCTTAAAGAAGCTGAAAAAAATTATAGATGGTGAGAATCATTATATATATATAATATAATTCAAACATCAAGGCCCTTACAAAATAAGTTTTTATTTTCATATAATCGCATATTGATGAAAAAAATAAATTCTGTATGTAATGTGCTTAAAAATTAATTTGGCAACTTTTTATATGGACTAATTTACAAAATTAAATTTTTCAATTTTTTTTACAATAACTCACTTTAAACGTGGCCTAAAATAAATATGAAAGTTTTTTTAGAGAAAAAAAATAGGAGAGTGAACTTTCTCATAGCGTCTTCGGGACATCTCCGTGGATCCTCGAAATTTATCAGTGCCCAGTACTCTATGGAAGCAGGTTTAATGAAATGCTCGCCTTGACGCATGTCCCAAACCCCATTACGAGGCGCGATTGATTTCTTTAGAACGTTAATAAAATACAACTTGACTTTTTTAATTTTTACTTATTTTTTCGATAATATAGATATAATATATTTTAACCACAAGTGTTATTAAAAATCTACATAAATACAAAAATTATTCAGTTATTAAAATAAAATTATAAGAAAATTGTTAAAAAGCAAATCGATAAAACTCAATTATATTTGGTCGGTCAAATTAAAAGGTCAACAAAATTATTGGAAAAAAATCATTTAATTTAAGTTGTAATATTAAGACATTATGATTTAACAAACCCATAGCGTGCTCTAAATTTGTTAGTTTCAACCTGGCTTATGGAGGTATTTTGATTATTTTAACACATTTTATTTATTTTTTACAACAATACTTTAATGTATTTTTTTTAATATTAACAGTATTATCAAATATATATCAAGAAAAAGAAACGACAAAACAACATGTAATTAACCTGGCCATTATAAATAATCCTGGGTGTCTCTAAAACACGGCCATCGACTTCAACGAGCTTGTTATCAACCGAAATTCCACATGCCTTCAATATGGGGTCGCTGTTGAAATTGGCTTCCTTAATCTATTGAATTTATTACAATACAATAAATATTTATACTTAATAGCTCACACTAAAATAAAGAAGATAAGATTGAAAAAAAAGCACTATATTCTGTATAAAATTTGCCCTATTTAATCATTTTTGTTTATCCATTAAGGCATAAGATCTAAAACCTGGTCAAAACATACTTAGAACCTTCAAAAAAATCTAAAAAATTTGTTTTTTAACGTATAATATAAATTTCCCCAATTCGGGTCCAATATTTTCTATTTAATAATAACCCCTTTTCCCTAAAAAATATAGTTAAACCCTATCAAATTTTCATTATATGCTTAGATTTAAAAAATTATAGTATGAATAATTCTAAAAAAATAATTTAAAAATCTGACAGCTGATATTTTAATCATAAGTTTTTCTCTTTTCCCCAAATTTGGACCGAGGTATCAATAATGAATGTAGGAAATTTTAAAATAAATAAAAATTACAACAACAAAAGTATTATGTCGAAATAATGTTTAATTCTACGGCTTATTTCGGCTTTCTCAAACATAAAATTGGCAAGCTCTCAGGGTAGATTAAATATTTTATATTTCTTCCATTACCGGCAACCTAAAAAAAAAGGTTTTATGGGTGTTATTGGGCACATCCTATAAGGACGTTAATAAGTGGTCCTTAAAGTTTTTTAATCGCCGTAAATTTATGTGTAAAAAACAAATCCTATAAGCATTTTATAACCAGAGTAAAAAACAACAATTTTTTTTGTTAACGTTCTTCTAAGCTCTGTGCAGCAATTCAACAAGTTCGAAAATATGGGATATGAGCTAATTACTGAGATTAAATCTACTGAATTGAAGATAATTAAATCCTTTCTTTAAGTCAAACATTGTAAGATAGCTAAAAATATTGAAAAATAAAAAGACGAATCCAATGTTAAAAAACAAAAAACCTTTTATTTTTATGAACATAAACCTTTAATTTTAATCCTATAAAAATATTAATTCAATAAAATGTACTATGGGTGAAATATAAACTAAGTGTTGATAAAATAAAGGCTTAATAAAATTTTACTCATACATTCAAAGAAAAAATAGATGCTACAGTTGTTAATTAATTTCAATATAAAAATTAAGGATAAGGCTATATATATCAAAACAATTCATTTTTTTCTAAGTCATTTTTTTGATGGTACAAGATCTGGTAGATCATGCCAGGAGGGTCCAAGGATAAATTGAAAAACGGCTTGAGGGTCATGTAAATGTAGTTCTATCAAATTCATAAACAACGACAATTATTGAATTTTGATGATTATGAAAGTTTCAGCCAATACCATAATATTCAATGAATTGATACCGCATTTGATAAAATCAAAAAATATGCTGACCTTAAAACCTAGTCAAGATCAGGAGGCTAACTATTTCTCTTTCTTTTACAGGCATGGCCTTAGAACCTTATAAGATTTTAAGCAGCTATATCAAATAAAGAGAAAAGGTAATTGGATAATACATAAATATATATATATATATTAATAACGGAAAAAATTACACGCTGCATTATTTCGGCCTCTCGTTGTGGGGCAGGGATGGCCGTGTGCTAAATGAATTATATAATAAATTATATGTTTGTATAAAAAAACACAACAATTAAAAATACGAAATATATATAAAATGAAAAAAAAGAGTGAAAAATATGTGTAAATAAGACATAATTTAATTTTTTTAATTGAATCATTTTTGCACAAATCATCCATCTTTCCACTCAACCTACAAGTTCTCATAGTCTCCATTACATAACAACTGGTTAGGCCCAAGTTGGCCTAACCACCCAATTCAAATTGAAATATATATTAGACATATTGAATAAATCATCCATCTTTCAACCATCTATCCTAACAATTCCTGCAAAGACTCAGAATTAAAGCTCAACTCAAATTCATCATGTAGGCCACATTGGCCTCTCTCACCTACATGCAAATTCAAAATAATGTAATATCAATTCACCATATATATTTTTATTTGCATTTTAGAAAATATAATTTTTTCAATGGTGCATCTATTTCAAATAAAAACAAAAAAAAATACTATATTACTAATAATATAAAGTTACTTTACCCGTATCATATTGGCCACCATTAGGTCTGAAACCCTATTCTTTTTCTGACCACTCTTCAATTCACATACCTAATAAATAACAAAAATGCAAAATGATTTTAACTTAATATAAAGTTACAAAATTTATATGATTTAGACTTAAGTTTTTTAGTATAAGTTTCTAGTTTTTTAAAGCTAAAAGTTGTTGATAACATTAAATTTTTGGTCTATTCAAGGTGTATTTATTGGCTTAAATTATAAAATTTGAAAAAATTTGAGCCCAAGGTGAAAAATGAATAATAAAAACCTCCATGGGAAGGTACGTATTTTTTTGCATGCTACCAACGCGCAAACACGGTAAATCAGGAAATCTATATATATATATATATGAATATTTTTTTTATTGGTTAGAAAATTTTTCTCAAACTGCTAAAAAAATTATAAAAAAAAATCGGCAAATATTAAATTAAAAAAAGTTTTGATTAATTTTTTTGAATTTTTCTAAATTTTTATTAAATAATTTTTAATAATTAGTTTGAGCTTTCTCAATTCAAATATTAACATTACGACATGCAAGGTTAGTCAAAATTTCAAATATTATAAAAAAAAACATGTATCTATATGGAAATGATAGGGGGTCAAATTAAAAATTAATATAAATTATATAATGATTGGTAAATAAAATAAACATCATAAAAATAAGAAAAAATACATCCAAATATAAAAATATAATTATCAAATGTAGATATTTTATATATAAAGTACCAAAAAATTTAAATTTCACTACCTTTAAAATTGAATATAAAAATGTCAAAATAAAGAAATTTACCTAATTCTATAACCATATTGCTTATAGAAATACTCGGCGACCGTAACGTTCTGCTTATGTCCGTCCTTCTCAATATCAAAACTAGTAAAAATATGAAATAGTGAAATCTAAGGCTTGGGACATTTGAAGAAAAAACAAAAAATGGCAATGCAGTGTATCTCTGCTTTTAACTATGTGCTTATCATTTTTTTAGAGGGCACATGCAAAGTGAGTTTTTATATTTGTAAAAATTTCAAAATTTTGAAAATTTTTTTTTTTGAAATAAAACCAAATTTTTTGAAAGTTGCCAAATTTAGTGTATGCACATAAAATGCTTTTGAAATATTAAATTTTTAAAAATTTAAAAAAAAAATAAAATTTTTAAAAATTTCAAGAGAATAAAAACTCACTTTGCACGTGCCCTAATAAAAAAAATTTTATGCCAAGTTCTTTTAAGAGCTTTTATCATATTGGAGTTCCGTAAAAATTATAGTTTAAAAAAGATTTTTATGAGCCAAAGAATTATCAGGCAACATTTTTATATGCATATAGGTATTAAACTAAAAACAAAATTGTATTAGAATATCATTTTATGCAACTTCAAACAAATAAAAAGAACAAAACAAGGGGTCGAACGAGATTGTAATAAAAGGACTTTTGGTTGAGATTTAACACACGATACCGTTGGCCTAGATTTTTGAAACTAGTATTAAAAAAAAAATTAACAGCTTTAAAATTTTTTGGCAGTACTAAAAACCATTTAGGCTTGATGATGCTTAATTTAAATATAGAATTCAACTCAAACTTCCATAAACTTATAAAGAATCGCAAGATATAGGCCTATGTAAAAAATTTAAAAAAAAACACAATAAATCAGGCAAAAACACATTGTAACGCAATTTTGTAATTTTATCGGACTCACAAATGATTGAGCATAAGGGCACGTGCAAAATGAGTTTTTATTTTCGTAAATATTCAAAATTTTGAAAAAAAATATTTTGTAATAAAACGCAAATTTTTTAAAAGTTGCCAAATTTAATATATGTACATAAAATTCTTTCTCTAAAATAAAAAATTTATTTTTAGAATTTTCAAAATTTTACAAAAATGAAAACTCACTTTGCACGTGCCCCTAAGCTAAATTTTGCTTTTTTTCGCAAATTACTTTCACGCCTTTTTCCATCCACATATATTCCGTCTCGACCTTGATCAAATCAAATAATGTGACCCAGATGGCTCTCCAAAAATTTGGGAGACCCAGAAATTACGTAAGTTGAATCAGTTTTATATTGGTATGAGCGGTCTGGCGCCAATTTATTTATGTGAATTAAAACGGGAACCTTCAATTTTTAATCTTTAACATTGATTCCGGCGAAATTCCCAATTTCCCAAATAAACTTTAAATTTCAAACAATAAGAATTTGGCAATGGAAAATGGCATATATCAAATTATGAAAAGACACGAGTCTGCCTTAAAAGTAGGAGAAAAATAATAAATTCTAGACGAATAAATTATTTCCATTCTTGATTAAGGGGATAAGATTTCAAAATAAAATAGATTGGTGTGCCTTGCAGATCGGCAAGGGCAAAAGATTTCATAGAAGGAGAGACGAAACAATAAAAAGCTGCATTGATTTAAAATGCTATATTAACGTTAACGTAAAGTATAATTCCGCTTGGCTATATGTAGCACTAATTTAAAAAATTGGGCATAATTTTTTTAAGATCGACTTCAGCTTATTACAAATTAGGGTAGCCACGAGGTAAAAAAAGTATTTGTAGATTAAGGCACATATCGATTTTGTTCCAATTTTCCTCTCACCCTTTCGTTCCATGGTGGGGCTTTTCTGGTCCAATTCAATTTCAAATGACTACAAATAATTAGCTAATGTGGTTTGAAGTTCGCTTATGCATGGAAGATTTGTTGATGGATGGGAAAAATTAGGAAGAGGGCAATTGTAATAGGTGCATATTTGGTTAAAAGTTGGGTCTCATATGATACAAAATGGTAAAAATTATGGATTTGCCCCAAAGGACTTGCTGGTGTTAGGGCTTTTGCATTGGAATTTTTTTTACCCAAAATTTTCGAGAGTTAACTAGGGAACCAATTTTTGATTTGATCAATGCCAAGAAGAAATATATCAAGGCGGAGAGATGAAAGTAATTTCGAGCGTTGGATATTACAAAAAAAAATATTTTCAATTTTAAAACCGTTATATGTGTTTACAATGATAATAAATTTTTCATAGGCTTTAATCCGTAACAATTTATTCAAACACTATACGATCTGCAAAAACTACAATATAAGAATGCGCGATATAAAGTAAATTAAATAAAAAGGGTAATTAAACGGCCTCAGCATATAATTGTAAAATAATTAAATATTGTATAATGAATTTTTTAGGCGAAAGAGTCTTATTATTATCATATAATTTGTTGGTAACACATAAAATAAAAAAAGGTGTCAAACATATAAACAACATAAATGGTTATCAGGAATCTGTAAAATCCTCTTACAATTAATATCCCAGTTCTAAATGCTCATAATTTTTTTTAAATTGGGCCACGAGGAAAACATTTACTAAAACTTTTAAAAAACTCTCCCTACATTTAGATTCTATGTAAACAAACTGATCTAATTCCATAAAATTATAAGTTATTTAAATTTAAATAATAAAAGTTAAAAATCGAACAAAAAAATAACAAGTGTTCTAATAAAAGAAAGCATTCCGTTATTAATTTATTATTAAGTTTTTGTTTATTTATACCCATAAAATATTAAAGCCTAAAATACCACAAAAACAAAAGAATCTTTGGACACCATATAAATAAAAATCGGATGCATTGGATATTTTAATTTCATATTGGCAATCAGCACCAATTAAAAAAACGACAGGGGCCATAAATAATGGCCGTCCAAATTTTGTTAGTAAAAGTAATTTAAACCAATTTGTTAGATTGTCAAAAGATATAAAGCAGAAAATTACATTTATAATTCTTGATAACAAAACATACAAAAAAATTTAGCGAAATTTGGGGCAATAATCATTTTTCTTAATCCAAGTTTTAGTGCTGATAACGATTATGAATTTAGAATTTAAGAGAAAAAACTTTAAATTATTAGTTATTAAGAATGCGATTTTGTCATTTTTGGAATTTAATTTTATTTATTCTAAGAATGAAATAAAAAGTTTAGAAGAAACATATTTGAGAATTAATTCACTAATAAGCGAAAAGTATATGTTTATATTTTTTTTATTGTCTAAATTTAGTGAGCTTGGTTTAAAATCTTGATTATAAAGTAAGTGTATTGATCAAAATTGTATGAAACCACCCTTATAGATTATTCTAAATCTGCCAATTGGATTTTTTGTATTTATCAGTTTAAAACATTCTACAAAAAATTTATAGCAATCTTCTGTTGCTTTTTAGTTGTTCAGTGTAACAAGCAGAGCTGGGAAAATGCCCATTTTTGGGTCAAACTCATTTTTTTATTTTTCAAAATTTAGAAAAAATAAAGGGTTTTCAAGAAAATATTTATAAAATTAAGATTTTCTGCTTATATTCTGTATTTATTAATAATTGATTTTTTTAATCTGTCATAAAATTTGTAAAAAACAAAAATTTGAGTTTAGTCTAAAAATGGGTTTTTTCCCAGCTCTGGTAACAAGCCAACCATAACTTTTCTAACCTTAATTGAGAAGCTGACATCTTAGTTAATTCACGGACCACGTAGGTTCTCTTTACACTTCCTTGATGCGTCACCCGAACCTTCAAATCTGTGTTTGATATATATAAAAAAGGCATAAGTGAAATTAAATCAAAATAAAGGAAAAATTTACTAAAAGGTAGCTAAAAATAGAAAAACAAATAAAAGTAAATTTTAAATTATTAAATAGATTAAATGTCAAAAATATATAGTTGAAAATTCTAATAAAGATATAATAAGACATAAGCGCATATGTACAACAACATTAAAGCTTTTAATTTCTTAGCCATTCCATAATTCTCATAACACGCAAACATTGCGCGGTCCAATCTTTTTAACCTAAAAATTTTCTCTGATGGTTTATTCCATACCAACATCCTATATATTATGCCTTCACTTAATACTAGGACATAAAGATAATTCTCAAAAACATTGACTGATGTACTTTCGTTCATGTAAATAACCAATAAAGAAAACAAATATGTCTTTGGGCTATATGATTTGTGCAAGCTCCCATTTTTTGTAAATATCACTATGTCAATGTAGATATATGTTTGCCATGACTCGTGTAACTTTACAGAAACTTTTTCATTGCGATTTCTAATTTATCAGACATCATGATTACTTGGAAAATATGGTTAATATGTTTTTGGCTAAAATGACATTCAGTAGTCAAACAGCAAAGAGGAATTAAACATCTATACTTTAAAATAAAGTCAAGCTTTAAGGCGATAACTTAAGTTATCTTTAAGCTTTTGAATAAAAATAAGGACTTAAAAAATTCAAATATCAATGGTTAGATTACATGTTTTTGCAGAAAATTTGCAGGCATACAAATTGTTTCAAGACTTGAACAAATTGAAAGAAATCAAGTGTATATAACCTACAACAAGATAAAGAACAGCAATAAAGGATATTTTATTTTGTAGAATCAAGAATAGAAAGGGCGCCCTAAGCTAAAGGAGGCATCAATGTTAATTCTAGATTCACATTATTAAAGTATATACCTATTTAATCAAAAACTAAAACTAATAAGGAAATCTCATAACAAAGATTGGCAAATTGTTGAAGCCAAACGTGTCAAATATCGACATTTGCAGTCATATCGCAAAAATGAAAGGTATGTTTAGAAGCCGTAAGAAAAGTAGAATTAGATTATATGAGTTCATTTTGACACAAGAAAATGGATTGTTATATAAACATTCATTCTCATTTGCCCTCTTAATGGGAAAAAGAGAATCCTTCAATTTCAATAGGGATAGCTTTTATTAATTACGAAATGTACATTGTCCTAATCGAGGTTATTGTAGCCAATAACATGTAGCCATAGTTCCAAAGATATTAATGCCAGCTGACATTTATTACTAAAGAGATAGGTTGTCTAAGACAGGTAGAGTTACATAGAATGACAATCATATGTAATAACATGGTTTTATTTGACTGGAATGGAAGCTGGCGAGAATCAAAATATATATTTTTTCTATTATATATCTAATGCATGGATTGAATGAATGAATGCGGATTAGTGTCGTACACACATGCGAAATTACAATCGTAATGTTGTATTTAAGGCAATGCGCGATGAGAGAGTTCTTATTTTTGAAAATTTTCTAAAAAAAAATTTTCTGGTAAATGAACGCAAAATTATAAAATGCCAAATATAGTTTGTGCACATAAACTACATTTTCTGAAATGCGAAAAAATTTTCAAAAAAAATTTAAAAAATTAATTTTTGAAAATTCCCAGAAAATTTAAAAAAAATCTAGGAAATTTAAAATTCACTATGCACGTGATCTTAAGGAAACATATGCGACCCCAATTATTATAAAAAACATAATTTAATTTTTAAAAGATATACACAGGTTATGTAGAATCAAGTTCAATGATTTTATGTATAAAAGTTTTCAAATTTATATTGTTAAAAGACAAATTTGTTCAAGTCAGATTAGATTTAGAGAAAATACAGTTTTATTACATAATAAATTTTTGAAATAGTAAAAAATAAAATTTTACATTTGATTCTCGAAAATAAAAACTTACTTAGAACTCACATAATGTTATCTTCAAAAAGTACTTTTAAGATCCTTTTGAACTTGAACCCTTTGGTGTGGATTCAGACGTTCGATTGGCTCACGAATCCTCAACAAGTTAGCTATGTATTGAGGGATGGGCAAAGGTTGATGAAAAGCGGTAGCTGCGACTGTATGGAAAATAAATGGTCAAAATTTATATAAATTCACATTTGTTATTTGTAAGTTAAAGAAAAAATGTTGTAAAAATTGGGTTTGTTCATCAATCAGAATTGATCAATGTTTTTTACCATTTACTAAGATTCGATGAATTTGCTTTAAATGTGTTTAGAAATTATATTTGTACTTAAAATACAGCTGATAATGATTTCAACAATACTTCTTTCAATATTATTTTACTCAAAAAGAATGAACTAGACCCTTATATAATTATTAATCAAATGCATTCAAATATACATTTTTAATTACACAGAGGTAATTTAAAAAAGAAAAGGGATCTGACATTATTAATCGACACATTAGCTCAAATAAAAAAGTTTTTTTCTTATATTCAGAGACTATTTTATTTAAATTTTTTTTATAATTGAAAAAATACGATTATATAATTGCCATTTTTTTAAACAAATCAATCCACAAACAATTTTTGTAAGACAGCTATAAACAAATTTTTGGAAAGAAGTTAAGAACGAAAGATAAAGAATTAAGAATCATGTAAGAAAAAAAATTAAAATATATATTAAGCTAGACTGTTAACTTTTACACAAATAATTTTTTTAAACCATTAAAATATCATGTCCAATAAGCTGATAAAAAAAATAAATGTTAACACTATTGTAATATGTAATTTTTTTTTAGTTTTTTCAATAGGTAATCTTAAAGTTGCAAAATTAGTATGTTTGGTCAAACTTGGCCTTTTTTCGATATAAACAGGGCTGGGAAAACAATGAGCCAAAAAACTTTGGCTCATTTTTTACCCTAAAACATAAAAAAGAAAGGGGGCTCTATCTAAATAAAGGGCCAAAATAAGAATTCAAAAAAAGCCCTTACTAAGAAAAGGGGCAAACAAAAACCCACAAAAAGTGGCTCTTAAAAAAAGCCCCAAAAAACCCATTTTATGTTTTCTTTATAATAATTTCAAAAAATTTTGATTTTTTCTTTATAATGATGGGTAAGTTATTTTTTCTTAAAGCTCCTAGGAGTTTTTTTAAGAAAAGGGGCTTTTTTTAAACATGCCCCTTTTCTTTAAGCAAGAAAAGGGGCTTTTTTTGCCAAGCCCACGAGTTGGGCATTTAGAAAAAAAAACTCAAAATCTTGTTAAAAAAAAGCCTATTTAGTTTTTTTTCCAACCCTGGATATAAATACCTAAGAATATAGCAAAAGACGAAAGAAATTTCTGGAAACGGAAAATAAGGTTATCAAAGTACTTAATTCACTCAAGTATAATAGTGTTCTTTTATATTTTCACATTAATTATGTAAGGGCTTGTGTAACCTAATACTTAAAAAATAACTTTTGAAGATTTATTTTTCATGTGATTTTGCAAACCGTAAATTTGCTTCTCACTAATCTTTATCATTTAAACATATGTCGGCTCAGACAGATCAGTAATAAGCCTTCCTGTCTTACACGCAGGAGTTGCGAGTTCGAATCCGAGCACAGAGGGCTTTTTCCTTCGGAAAAATAGTAATAACCTGCTTATAGGCACTAGGCTTTAAACGATATATTTAAATAGAGAGTCTAGGCTAAGGACCTAGGTCGCCGGCGTGCGAGCAAATCTAACTATTTAAACCGTGGGCAATATTAATTGCATTCCTCGGGTTAAAAAAGTCAAAGCCATTAAGGGTATGGCCCTTCCTAATTGGGGAAAGGTATGAGGCAAACCTTAAAACCATCTTTTTAGGGTTATTTATAATTTAAACATATAACATATTTAGCTTAAGTAACGTAAGGTTTAGCCCAATCTTAAAATATGCACTCCCTAATAATCACTCAATTAATTTATTGCAAGCTAATTTAAACAGGTACATAATATTAATTTTTATTTTAAATGGTTTGATCGTACAACCTAAAATTACTGTATTAATATGTTATGTTTAATAATGTTTTGTGCAATTGATTAGTAAAAAAATAACTGTTATGAGAGACTTACAGCATTTTATATTATGGAATATTAAATCTGTTTACCAGTTTTCCAAATCAGACTTAGGTAGTCAGTTATAAACATTAAAAATTTTAGAAAAAAGGGGGAAAAACAAAAATAAATTGAAATTTTATTTTTGCATATCCACAATAGTTAAGCTGTTAAATTTAAACTTCAAATAATATTTTCATTATAAACCGAAAATATATGGTGCCGTATTTAAGTTTAGACGCGAAATATTTTGTATTATCTAAATATCGATGTAAGAGCTTGATATGTTAATAATTTTTTTTTACATTATTTGTGATAAAAAATATAAGTTACAAGTAATTTTAGTTAAAAAAGATTTTCAAATTTATTTTAAGGTATAGTTAGATCTGTCAATTTAGTCAAAAAAGACCATATTTTTGTTACAGACGGATCTAAGGAGCCAAGATGGAAGAAACTAAAAAAACGAAAAACAATATATGCGATTAGGCCATCACGGGGATAATTTCTTTAGTTTTCATAAAATTCACGTATATGACATAAATATTTGTTGAGACCTGTGATATAACCTTGAATGCTTATAGGCTAGAAAATTTTGGATATAAAATTTACAGGACTTTAAAAAAAAAATCTTATAATTTTATGTAATTAATTTTTGTAAATTTGAGCACTAGTTGCAGAAAAAATGAAAATAATTTTAAAATTCTTAGAACGAATTTTATCTTTATGTTAAACAAATTAAACCATCAATATTAAGCGTCATTTTCCATTGCGTAGGTCTAACACTTTGAAAACGGCCGAGCCATAACTCGCAACCTTCCCCCAAATCCTTAGGGGGCCCGTTTAAACGTGGAGTGTACAGTGACCTGCCAACTGGAACTTGCCTATATGTATATATGAAAGAGAAAATGAGCAGAGGATAGCTAAAAAACAATGTAATGCAGTGCTGGCCACTATAAATTGGCCAGTGTCAGAAAAAGAATGATCATTGTCACATATAATGTGGCCATCGACTACTATTTTTTTTAATTGTTGTCACAAATAAGATCATAATCAATTAAATGGCCAAATTGATGATTTCTCGTGAAATCATAATCTTGGCCATTTGATTGTGAAAGAGATCATTTAATTGTAAGTGTGATCTTTTTATTTGTGACAACGGTCAAAAATATAGTGGTCGATGGCCACATTTTATGTAGTTATTGATCATTCTTTTCCTAACATGTGCCACTTTATTGTAGCCAGCACTGTAATAAAAATTAAATTTAATAGATTATTATAAAAAAAACTAAAAATAGCTATAAAATTGTTTTTTTTAATAAAACACTGTTAGTTTTAAATATAAATCAGATATGCATACTGTTACACAATAATTTGAATGACTCTTAAAATATCTTATAAAATAACTACATGAAAACTGTTCAAGAAAAATATAAACTTAATTGAAAAAAAAATATTATTTTTTACCTTATAATTTTTGTGAAAAGTAAAAGGATAATAATTAATCTGTATTATAGTGTTTAAAAATCAGAATGAGTAAAAGTGAAAGATAAAAGTTATTAATAAATAAAACTAAAATTTTTATATAAATTAAGGATTGATCAAATTATACAACACAGATTTTGAATATAATTCTTATAAAATATATTTTGGTCAAAAAAAACTGTCTTGAGATTAAACAAAAAAAAAACTTACATTAAATTGGGAATATGTTTCATAGCAACATCTATAGCCTGGACTGGGTCCTGGGGCATTTCTACCAGTTTACCCTCCCAAAACTCGAGTAATTGATAGAGGTTTACCTCAGCTGCGTATTGAATCTTACACTTGTATTCGATCTTCCTGTCCTCAAAAGCCAAAACACCTTTTAGGGCAAGCTACAGGATGTGAATGGAATAAAAACATTATGACTAACAAAAAGTGGTTTATTAAAAATGAATGGCTCAGATAGCTAGTGGCAAACCTTCTGCCTTAGATGCAGGAGGTTGCGAGTTCGAACCCGGGCACAATAGCTTTTTTCTTCGGAAAAATAGTATACATGTGTAACCACTTAAAAGCTTCTGAGTGGCCTGCTTAGGCAGTACTTAAACGATATGTCTAAAGTAGAGCCTAGGCTAAAAACCTAGGTCGCCGGGGTGTGTGTGCAAATCTTAGTATTTAATCCGTCGGCAAAATTAATTGTTTTGTTCAGGTCTAAAGTGTCAAAGCCCTAACGGGTATGACGCCCCTAAGTGGGGAAAGGTATGAGAGAAACCTCAAACCAATTGTTTGTTTTTTTATATTAAAAATGAAGAACTACTTATGATAAATAACACAGTTTAACAAATTTTTAGGATTAATTAATTTTAGAGATATAACTTGCCATTTAGAAGATTAACATATTTATCTATTATTTTTTAATAAATAAGCTAGCAGCAAAAATTAAGAAGAGAAAACAAGTTAGCATACATGTTTGTAACCTAATGTTTGTGTAATAAATATCTATCCAAAATTTTAACCAAATATTTTTCTAATTTATTTAGCCCATGACATTTTTCTTTTTTATAAAGAGCAAGTATAAAAACCATGAATAGAAATGCATTATGCTTTCTTTCATTGGTGACATCATTGATAAACTACATTAAAAAACACATTTAATAAAGTATCCATGGTTTGATACTTAAAAAAAACATTTTACAAAATGCTTTTATAGTGGTATAAGAAAACAACTAAACATGCTAGCAGAAATAAAATTGCTTTAAGGAATTGTTTTGACAAAAATGTTTAATTATAATTGTTTCCTATCCAAAAAAAATGTATAGCTACCTAAACATATATATTTTAAGCCAAAACATAACACTTGGAAAATATGCTATTTAAGGTTTGGTGCAAAAATGTATGCCACAGTCATAGGGGGCATATAAATAGAAATTTATACATTATCTTGAAGGGGGAATGGCAATCGGGCCAAAGTGTAGAAGTTCTTGTTTCCATCAAAAAATGCAGTGTTTTCCTTGAAATACGAACTCTTATTATTTTGTACCAATGCCTCAAATATAAGCCTGTAAAATATGTAAAAAAAAATTTAAAAATTCATATTACAATAGGTCACCAAAAGCTAATCAAATTCTTTTTATTTCAAAACTGGATTGTTAAATATATATAATAACATTTCTTTTTATTTTATGTTAATAATCAGCTTAGTTAAAAAAAATTATTTTGGTCAAATATCGAGATATAGATTTGTTCAACAAGCCATTATTAGTTTTGAAATAAAATGAGATTTTTAATGTTGCAGAAAATTTAAAAAAAAACAAAGTCTGTATTATTTAAAAAAAAATTCATATTGGCCACAATAGGTCTTAAACAAATTCATATGTCGTTGTGTCATTAAAATGAAAAAACATTTAAATATTACCTTTTCATGTGCTTGGGTATTTTTTCTGGTACAATTTCAATATCATAATGATGCAAATTTCTTAAATCTATATTAATTTTCAAGTGATTTGCTCGCAACTTAATGCGTCTTCCATAAGTACCATAGCCAGGACGTTTTGGAGGCCTCAATGCCGTGTTAGCCTAATTACAGATGTAAAACATAAATTTTAACATAAAATTAACTATTTATGCAAAATATAACCTTGTATTTTTGCTGGGCAGGTATAGGCACTATTTCAGTATTTGCTTGATCACCCGCTCCATTTTGATGCGCCTTTGTTTCCATGTGCTAAAATTTTGTCGGGGAAATGATGAATTCAAATTAGGTTGTTGTGAAAACACGAAGCTTTAACTTTAAATTTATATCTTTTTAACCCGATCATTGTGATGTCCATCTAAATTCCAGCACATTTAGTATTTTGAATATCTTATGTCAAATGTTTAACTTTTCTCTTCATACTAAAAACAACTAGAAATTAAAATATGGTCAAAGTCTAATATATTAATTTAGATATTTTATAGTCTGTATGAACCCTACACTCTCAATAACCATAATTTTGCCTATAAACTAAAAAATTTAAACCAGGTGTTGTTTACAATAGTTTACGTTACTTAAAATTTGTTATGAGAAATAATAAGAATTAATTTTTATAACTATAAAAAATTTGCCAAAAATAATTTTTTATTTTATAGTACCTTTTCATCTTTCTTAAAATGCTCTACCTAAAATCACATGACCAATAATTTAGATAAATTTTTTGATTTACCCGCAATTAGCATTTTGCGGTCCATACCGACGACAGCACACCTTGAATTTTAAACATTTGATATATTATGGTCCAAATTCAACTTTTTTTTAAATATATAACACAGGTCAACAAATATCAATGCCAGAAACGTGAATTTTATAAAAACTAAAAGAATGCATTCCCATGATGGCCTAATCTTATATATTTTTTTTATTTTTAGTTTTTTTCGTCGCTACTTAAATCCGTCTATATCAAAAAATGGCCTTTTTTGACCAAATTGACAAATCTAAATATACCCTAAAAAGAATAAATTTAAAAATCTTTTTTGCATATAAAAAGCCTTTGTAACTTATATTTTTTAACACAAATAATGAAAATAAATTTTATTAATATATCAAGCTCTTACATCGACATTTAGATATACAAGAAATTTCGCTTCCAAACTTATATTCGACATGAAATCATCGGTTTTAAATAAAATATTATTTGAAATTTAAAAAAAGCTGTTTAACTATTTCGAAAATGCAAAATAAAATTTTTATTTATTTTTGTTTTTAAATTTTGACTCTTTGACTTTTTTTTTATTCAGTTTTTAAATGACTAATTAAGTTTAATTAGGAAAAAGGGTAACCGGATTTGAAATTCTATAAGATTTCAGATTTGAGTTATTAATTCATAACTCTTTAAAAATTGTTATCCTGCGTAATAAATAAAACTAGTAATTAAAAATTTGGTCTAAAATAACAGAATTTGTTTAGAATTTGTAAATAAAAATGGGGTTTATTTGGAGCCCGGCCTCTTTTCACTGCTAAAAAATATTTTCGCCTCTATGTAATTTTAATTTAGATAATTGCAACCTTATATTCAAGTTATTTATTTAAATATTTTAACATATTAAATATATATATTGTTTGTATTGTATAATAATATAAATTAGGTTTTTTCTTTTCTAAAGCATAAATTTTATGGTGAATAATAACCAAAAAAGTTTCTAATTATAAATATTTTTTTTTCATAAAACTTTTTAAATATTTTCTACTAGACCTAAAAACACTATTTGATCAACATAATTGATATATTTTATTTACTGACATGACACAGGTCAACAAATACGAATTTAAAAACCTTTTAAAAAACATACAAGAATGCATCCTCATAATGGCCTAATCTCATATATATTTTTAGTTCTTCATAGTTTCTTCCGTCCTTGGCTACTTAAATCCGTCTATAACGGAAAACTGCCCTTTTAACCAAATTGACAGATCTATATATACCCTAAAAAGAATATTTTTGGCATATAAAAGTTTTTTATAACTACTATTTTTTACAAATACAGGAGCGTATTTAGGAGGGGTCAAAAAAGGAAAATTTTCCCCCCTTTAAATTTTTTTATAATTTTTATGATGCAGCCAATGGTTGAATTTATAAATCATACATATAAAAGTGAATAGAAATCAATAAAATTGCTATTTATTGGAAAATATACAACCTTTCAAAATAATTTTGCCAATAAAATATCAATATTGAAATAAAATTTTTTTCCTCCGAAATTTTTTTTTGCCCCCTTTAAATTCTGCATACGCCCCTCCAAATAATAAAAAATATATATTAATGTATAAATTTCTTACATCGGCATTTAAATAATACAAAATATTTCGCTTCAAACTAAATACGACACGGTATATTATCGGTTTTTAATAAAAATATTATTTGAAGTTTGAATTTAACAGTTTGAATGTGAATATGCAAAGATAAAAGTTTAATTTATTTTTGTTTTTGAATTTTTCTGTTTTTTTGACCTTTTTTATTAAATTTTGAATGTTTATACCTTACTAACTAATTTTAATTAAGAAAATCGGTAAACTGATTTGAAATTCTCGAAGGTGGCAGGTTTGATGTCTGTAGTTACTCATAACTCTCAAAAAATTGTAGACCTGTGTGGTTTGCTGAATGTAATATAGGGAAATAAAAAATTTCATTCTTCAGATTTTTTTCTACTTTGTGTCAAATAAAGTTTGCAATAATCAATAAAAACTTATTGGTTTCTAATTATAAAGCACGTATTTGCCTTCTAAATAATAAAAATATTAAGTAAAGCTTTGAAACTTCTGAACGGGTTAAAAAAATTTTTTTTGAAAAAACATTTTCTTAGGCATATAATAAAACAACCTAAAACCAACTTCTCAATTAATATTAGCCATTAATATTTTTTTTATTTTATGGTATTTCTTTTTACAATTTTAAATTAGTATAGCAGCCTTAACCGCGATTAATATTGTTGCGCTCATACGGACCCCACCACCTTTTTAATTTTAATAAGTTTCATATTTTATTGGCCAAATTTTGGTAGATACAATACACACTAGTATTTTAAATTTGGTTTAAGTCTTATAACAAAATTCATTTGGATATAAGAAATTCTTTTAGTTATATGGACCACACACACCTCAATTTAATTTTAAAAAACCATGATATTGCCTCAATGTAAATAAAAATGAAAAATTGCAAACATAATTTTCCAATTTAAATATACAAAATGTGTGGAATGTATAATAATGATAATTATCTTATTTATTAAATAACTATCTGGTTTTTAAGGTGAATAATAGCCAAAAAAATTTTTTTATTTCATAATATTTTTTTCATGACCTTAAAAAAAATGTTGATAAATTTAATTTTAATTGTTTTATGTATTATTATATAAGAGTAAAAACTTATTTTTCAGATTTTTTTCTACTTTGTGCCAAATAAAATTTTTTTTTTTATTTTTTTTTATTAAATATTTTTTCATAATATTAAAAAATAAACACTTAGCCCAAACCATTTAAAATTATAAGTTTTAAAGAACATCCCAATTAACCTCTAAAAAAAACCATAATAAAAACAAAAAACAAATATAAAAATAAACATTACCCCCCCTTCACTCTAAAAATATTCTTTTAAAAATTAATAAAATCAACCAATCTATTATCAAAATTAACATAAAAAAAAATAATAAAAATTTTCTCTAAAAACACAATTAATAAAACCCAAAAAAATTTTAATTAAAACATAAAACTTCTAAACTAAAAACACATTATACATAAAAATTTACAACACAAACAAAACAAAAAACCTTAAAAAAACATACAAAACACCCCATAATCTAACCATAAAATCATTCTCCCTAAACCTCTAAACAAAAACTAACCAAAACAACTAAAAACCCTAAAAAAAACAAAAAATTTAAAAAAATTTAAAAACAGATAAAACCCCCCTTTTTTAATTTTTCATATAAAATTTAAAACATAAAAAAAAATAAAACAAAAAATATAAAAAAAAACCATTTAAGATTTTGGAAAACCCCCCACCCAACATACACCACCCATAAATTTTCCCCCCCCCCCCCAAACTAAAAACCAATAAATAAAATAAATACATTTAAAAATTTATACATCCAAACATAAAAAAAATATAAATTTTTTACAAAAACATTTTATATTAAATCATTAAAATTACAAAAAAAAATACATAAAAACAAAAACAATTTTCTAAACATAATTTTTTAAAAATACTAAAACCTAATTTACTCAAATTTAAAACAAAATAAAACAACAAAAACATAATTCAAAAAAACAACACTCTCCAAAACAAAAAATACCTCAACTTACAACTACCCCTTGAACAACCTAAAAAAATTTTCAATAAAAACAATATTAAAATAAAATTTTTTACATCCAAAAATTTTTTTTTCCCCCTTTAAATCCCCCCCTCCAAATAATGAAAAATAAATATTAATATATCAAGTTCTTACATCGGCATATAAATAATACAAAATATTTCGCTTCAAACTTAAATACAACAAGATATATTATCGGTTTTTTAAGAAAATATTATTTGAAGTCTGAATTTAACAGTTTAATTAATATCAAAATAAAATTTAATTTATTTTTTTTTTAATTTTTTTTTTTACCTTTTTATAAATTTTAATTTTATACCTTACTACCTAATTTTAATTAGGAAAACGTAAACTGATTTGAAATTCTCGAAGGTGGCAGGTTTGATTTGTAGTTAACTCATAACTCTCAAAAAATTGTTGACCTGTGTGGTTTGCTGAATGTAATATAGGGAAATAAAAAATTTTACCCCTTCAGATTTTTTTCTACTTTGTGTCAAATAAAGTTTGCAATAATCAATGATAACTTATATTGGTGTCTAATTATAAAGCACGTATTTCCCTTCTAAGTAATAAAAAATTAAGTAAAGCTTTGAAACTTTTTAAATTGGGGTCCCTAAGAACCCCACAAAAGCATTCGTGTTGCAAATTACTCACCCTACCATTCGCGGGTTAAAATTTTTTTTTTTAAAAAAACATATTCTTAGGCATATAATAAAACAACCTAAAACCAACTTCTCAATTAATATTAGCCATTAATATTTTTATTTTATGGTATTTCTCTTTACAATTTTATATTAGTATCGCCTAACCCGCGATTAATATTGTTGCACTCATACGGACCCCACCACTTTTTTAATTTTAATAAGTTTCATATTTTATTGGCCAAATTTTGGTAAATCAATACACACTAGTATTTTAATCTTGAAGTCTTATAACAAAATTTATTTGGATATTAGAAATTCTATTGGTTATATGGACCCCACACACCTTAATTTAATTTTAAAAAACCATGATATTTCAATGTAAATAAAAACTGAAGAAATTGCAAACATAATTTTCCATATTAAATATACAAAATGTGTGTAATGTATAATAATGATAGGAATTATCTTATTTATTTAATAAATATCTGGTTCTTAAGGTGAACAATAGCCAAAAATAATTTTTCTATTTCATAATATTTTTTTCATGACCTTAAAAAAATGTTGATAAATTTAATTTTAATTGCTTTATGTATTATTATATAAGAATGAAAACTTTTAATTTTTTAGATTTTTTTATAATTTGTGTCAAATAAAATTTTCGGTATTCATTTGTTAACTTGTATTCGTTTATAATTAAAAAATAATTTTTCTTCAAAATATTAAAAAATAAACACCATAGCCTCAAAACATTTGAAATTATAGAAGTTCAAAACTGGGGTCCGTATGGACCCCAATGTGGCCCTCTCGCTACAAATTTCTCACCTTAACATTAGCGGGCTCAAAAAAACAGTTCATCAGTATTAGAGGTATAAAATTTTTGGGTCCTAGTGGCCCCACTGTATCATTCGCGTTACAAATTTTTCATACAAACGCGAGTTAACACGCTAGCACTGTGGGGTCCATACGAACCCCAGCACACTTTGAATATCTTCAAAAATATTACACATGGGTCATTGAGACTTTTTTCTTAAAATATATAATAAACAAATTTTTTAACTTAACAAGTTTTTTATTGTTTTTTCGCCACTGCAAAGGAGATTGAAAAGAGTCTTGAGGAGGAACGATTATATAGGCTGTAATTTCGTCATTAATATCGTCATCTTTCCACCTACCTCATTGATAAGTTGAAAAGTTTAAATTTATCAAATTATGCTGAGACGGGATTTGGCTAATCACTGCGTCTCGTTCATACTGACTAATCTACTATACAATTTTCAAACTCGATTTTTCTTTGCTACGCTAGATCTCGGAGATGGTTTGTAGTTGAGCGACGTGTGAGGTGTGGTTTTGTAGGGTAGGTTGAGAAGGTGTGCGGAAAGATAGTTATGAAGCGATCGAGACTCCCGGTGGGTGTGAAAAACCGAACTTTAAAAAGTTTTTTCGAGCAGTAGCGATAAAAAAAAAATCGTTTGTCGAGAAGGTGCCTAGGAATGTCGAGTTTGTATTTTTATCCACTAGGAAGTTTTATTTTTTGTTTAAACGACGAAATTCTCTCAGCGCTTTAAATGGTAAGGTTTTATTTTGAAAATTTTTTTAGGTTAATTTTATAATATTGCCCACGTTTTTGGAAAATTTCGAGATTTTATCAGCCTCCGTTACCGAGATATTTAGGTTAAACAGGGGATTAAAATTTGAACTTTACACTCGGGATCGGTTTGACAAAAATTCTGACTACAGATTTTTCTTAAATTTTTATCGAATCCTAATAGTATAGTCCTTTACCTTTTCTCAAAATTTTAGACTTTTTTAGCCCATAGGAGCCGAGTTAGCGGTCCGGTACTGAAAGGGACATAAATGTACCTTTTAGGATTTCGGTCTTAAAGAGTAGTTAAAAAATATTTTTAAACGTCTTTATCCATAATATATGTAAGCAAGTTATGTCCTTAAAATTTATGCAAATTGAAGCTCTTCAGCTATAGCGATGTGAAAGACCTAGGGCGCCAAACCCTGGAAATCATGTTGCTCTGTACGAATTAAATACACACACAGAAGGTCCCAAAACGATCAAAATTTGTCTTATACTATTCCTTAATATTTTATCTGGTATAAAGTGATTGACATAGCTACTTTATTTTTTTGCTAAGATTGGGCCATATATTTTCAGGTACAAAAATACATAAGCAGGCAATACGTAAAAGTTAAATTTTATTTATAATACATATATATTCTATTTGAAATGTTTATATTAATTTATTATATTAACCAAAGTGGTCCGGCCCGGACCACTTTTGTTTAGTAAAATAATATTATACTGAATAATTTTACCTTAAGACAACTGTCTTAATTAAGAGGGTAAGCAAAATATTATTAAGATATATAAAAATTTAAGACATATGTATAAATTAATAGAAAAGCAATAATAATATTTTTTATTATTTAAAATAAAAATAAATATATGTATATATAAATTTTATTTTATTTATAGTTATAATTAAAAAAGTATATATTAAATCAATATAATATTAATAGATTTAAAAAATATTTTCTTTTTTCTTTTTTTGAATTTAATATTAAACATATGTTAATTATTTTTTTATTCCAGATAAATACTTAACCTACAAAACCACCCAACACACCACTCAACTATATACCGTCTCCGAGATCTAGCGTAGCAAAGAAAAATCGAGTTTGAAAATTAAATAGTAGATGATATAGGAATTTTAATTAAACTTAATGATATTTTTAGGCGCAGCCTTCCAGTTTATAATAAAATTAACTTTATACAATTTATTTTTTCCTTGTGGTATATTTATTTTCAAAACATGACTCTTCCTCAGCTACACAACCTCATACTAAAAAGCGCCTAAGTTATTATTATGACAGTAAATTGTTTTAAACTTTAAAAGCTTTTAGATGACGTTGGAAATTATTATTATGGGCAAGGTCACCCTATGAAACCTCACAGGATAAGAATGGCCCATAATTTGATTCTTAATTATGGCCTTTATAGAAAGATGGTATATGTACCCATTATTTTAACATTTTTTTGCAACCCTTTTGATTATATTTATTTTATTCAACTTAATTGATTTTATTAAGAGGCCCCACAAGGCATTAATGGAAGAAATTACTAAATATCATAGTGATGAATATGTCAAATTTTTGAAAGGCATTAGACCAGATAATATAAATGAATTCTCAAAACAAATGCAAAGATGTATGTTTTTAATATTGCACCCTTCATTTTATGAATATAATATATATTTTATTTAAATTAGTCAATTTAGGTGAAGATTGTCCTGTCTTTGATGGCCTTTATAAATTTTGCCAAATATCTACTGGAGGAACAATTGGTTGCACATTTTTAATTTTTTTAAAGAGCCTATGATTTATTCTTGTTTTAATTAATTTATTTGCTCAGATATCACTTTTTAATTAATTATATTATATGTTCTTAAATAATTTTTTTATATTCAAATTTTATATTTTATTTTTTGACTTAATTGAATTATTGAAATAAAAATATAAAATATAAGGAGCATAAATATTTTTAACATTAACCTAACCCTTATTTTTTTATTAATGAAATGAAATTTTTAATTTAGCTTAAATGTCTTTATTTATATAAAATATATTTGTCCAAACCTATACACTGCAAAAGTAAAAGTTTTTGTTACTTTTTAAGTTCTGATTATTATTTGTGACCAAATAATGTTTGTTTAAACCTTAATAAATTTTAGCCAAAACCTGTTGAAATTTCAACCCCATACATTTGAAGGTATGTTTAGATTTTTGTTTTTTAACAATTAACTTAAATCATTTAGTATAAATTTTAGGCTCTTTGAGTCTTGATTTGTCGGAAAGTCATTCAGAGTTAGTTTTTGGATTTAATACTGATTTTTTTTGGGCTTTATTTGCTTTAATTTTCATTAGGAAAGTATATAGGAATAATTCTTTTCTTTTAACTTCAGATCTTTGATATGATGTATTTGCTACCAAATAGGTTTGTATTTAGGGATTTATAAGTTACTATTTTAATTTATTGAATTAAATAGATTTAGTCTGAATTTGTAATTAGAATAATTAGTTATTAAAGCTTTTGGTATATTTGGATTATATCAGATTTAATTTTATTTGGAATTTAATTTTTTATACAAATTTTTTTTAATTTTTATGTATATTTTAAAAAAAAAATTTAAATATTTGATATTTTTTCAATTTTATTTGATTAATTTCAATTTTATTTAAAATTTAATTTTTTTTAAATTTTTTTTTCCATTTTTCATGAATTTTTTTTTAAATTTTAATAAATTTTTTTATTATTTCATAATTTTTATGAATTACTTTAAAAAAATTTTCAATTTTATTTGGAATTTAATTCTTTAGACAATTTTTTTTTTAATTTTTATGTATATTTTAAAAAAAACTTTTTAAATATTAGATATTTTTTCATGAATTTTTATTTAAATTTTTCCAATTTTTGATTAATTTTTTTTAAAAAACTTTTTAAATTTTAATAAGTTTTTTTAAATTATTTTTTTTTATAATCAAATTAAATATTTAAATATATCGACTGATCGTGTTCACAGCCAACCAGTTTACTTAAAATGTCGTGTACACAGCCAATCAGTTTAATTAATATATCTTTCTATTATGAGTTTAATGTTGATATACTTGCAATGGGAATAATTTCCATCACGTTAAATTATTAATTATATGGTATTATTTTTAAATTTTATCTTTATTATTGTTATACCTTTTGAAAGCTGAATAAATCTTTGCTCTCATTGAGCAATTTGCTGTAATACGATGGAAAATATAAATATCATGAATATATACAATATTATACATTTTATATTTTGCTATGTTTTTTATATTTTAATCAAAAATAAATATTTCAATATATCAACTAATTGTGTTTTTCCTCTCAATGACCGCGGACGATTTTTACATTATGAATATTACAAAACATTTTTAGAATTTTAATATATCCACTAATTGTATTTTTGCTCTCAGTGAGCAAAATTTGCTATGAGAAAGATTTGCCTAACATTTTTTAAGTTAATTATTTTGGGAATTACGAACTCCGCTAACAAGTTACAAATTATAAATATATGTTTTTTATAATCAAATTAAATATTTAAATATATCGACTGATCGTGTACACAGCCAATCAGTTTACTTAAAATGTCGTGTACACAGCCAATCAGTTTAATTAAGATGTGAAGTTGCCCGGGCGGAGCCGGGCCACATTGGCTAGTCATTTTCATTTTTCTAATCAAACGTCCATAAATCTAATTCTAACTATTTTTAGCAATGATTATTATAGCGCAAAAAGGCTAATTTGAGCATTAAAAATGTTTGGCCCGGCCCCACCCAATTCCCATATTAAATAAAACCCGGCCCGCCCGACGAATATTTTATATTTAACAGCCCGAAATTAATGTGAGTAGCAATCCGTACATATCATTAAATCCTCTACAATACCTATATTTTTTTGGGAATATTTTTATTCACACACCAGGACGCGTTGAAGTTAAATCAATTTTAATAATTAGAAAAAAATTGCATTTATTCTATATATTGGTAAAATTATATCATTTTTTATTGCAAGAATTTTTAAATATGTCAAAACGCACTGTCTATACAAAATTTGATGCATTTGATAGAATTTCTATACCTAAGCGCGTTCAGACTCAGTTTGTTTTTACAAAAAGTCGCTAATTTGGGTTATTAGCATTTAAATAGTTTTTCTGAGAGAAATTTTTTAATAAATTTGGAAAAAAAAACAAAATTTCAAAAAATTCAAAACTTTTAAAATTTTTAAAATTTTACAATAAAATGAAATGAGCCTGAACGCGCCCTAAAACAGCGAATATTATCAAAAAAAATAGATAATATTTTTTTATTCATTTTTTTAACATCCTTAAAAAACCAATAAACGCATTTTAAATGATTATATTAGAATTTTAAAAAGTTAAGCTAAAAAAATCATAGCTTGTCAGATTTTTAGTAAGGTCAGGTTCTACGTTAGTTTTTATTCGTAAACTTTACAACCTTTGATAATTTAATATTTCATTTTTTTAAATTAATGATTATTAATTTGAAAAATGTATTCTGTTTTCTTAAATTGACACGTCAATTACAAATAAATTTCTAAAAATGAACGTGGCTTAATGCTAAACCCTCCTTTCCTAATAACATCCCAATAAATTGTTTTACAAAAAATTTAAAAAAAATATATTGATTTGGGAATTGATACCAACATTTAGTACCTTCAGATAAATATTTCTAATATTTTATTTGACCATAAATACGTAAAAACAACTAAATTCAGAACGAAAACCCGACGCCTACCTAAAATACATTTATTGTAGAGTTCTTATTATAAGCTATAAAATTTTCAATTAAATACAATGTGTAAATTAAACCTTTTATCTATCATGTATATCTATCATGTATAATATTACATGATAGATAAAAGGTTTAATTTACACATTGTATTTAATTGAAAATTTTATAGCTTATAAATTAATATATCAATTCCTTTGACTGCCCAGTTAACTTAAAAAATATTAAAATACATCAAACCCAATGGTGTAACATTAAAAGGGCCTGTTTTTGTAAATTTTCTTTAAATTTTTTTGTTAGGGTATCGTAATCATTTTACATTTATTCTTTGATATTGACCGCTAAATTTCTCATCTAAAAAATCCATTTTCATATAAATTTTAAAAGTAATACGGGCCATAGAGTCTTACTAAAAAAAACTAGCTAATTGCAATAATGTATATAATAAATCGACCCAGTCCGTTAGAAATTTAGGCCTGACTTGTCGAGGCTTTGATCTTTTTAATTCGACTAAAAAATTATCATGTTTTAGCCTATCATATAAGGGTACCTGTTCAATATCAATTATACTAACTAACAAAGTAAGAAGGATAAAGCATATGATTTATTCTAAGTCATATTATACATCAGGCATCGGCGCACATTTACACACCTGTAAAGAAGGTTAAGTTCAAAACATAAAGAACAATCTATAGGTAGGCAGGTAAACACACGTTAGGTGTACATAAAAATATGCTGTTTAGAATAGGCAGATTGGGGAAAAAATGATAGATAGTGAAGAAAGAATCCATTAAAAGTTGTATATTTTTATGTTATTATCAAAAGGAAAAGGTTATTGGTGACCTCTTACCTGTAAATAATTTAATAAATACATGCATGACTCGCGTGCGAGTACTTTTTTTAATATTTAACAATTTTTTATGTGAATGTGGACTGGTCGTAAATAAATGTATATAAAATAAAGAAATATCTATGTAATTATGCATCGAAAACTATCTTAGTCGATCTAGTTTTGGTTTGGCCTTTGAATGTTGGCCCTATTTAATTCGTGCTCGGAAGAATCTCCAGATTCCAAAGATCATATTCAATCATCACCACTTAGGTGCTCCCACATAAATTCCAAACAATGTTGTGATCTGCCCTGCATAAAATTAATCTCAACCCAAACTTGGAATCACTTATTTTCACCGCTTTGGGTTCTCATGTTACCTATTAATCTTGCAAGGTATTTAAAAGCACTTATTACGACAAAACTCACGTATTTTTTGACTTTTGTAACCGTTATAACGCTATGCGTCGTCCTCAAATTCGGAAAATACCAAAATATCTGGTCAGAAAATTCACCAAATTCTAATCCCAGGACTGGTGGTATCATTCGAAATCGAGAAAATAGGGATGCCCCTACGGGCCTTAAGAGTCGGCTCATAAAAACGTTGGGTACGAAAAATCAAACCGTAATATTCGTAGATGAGCAGGATTACAGCACCTACATGGATTACAATTTTGATATCGGAGAAATCTTAAACGATTGGATGGTCGGATTAACTGAACCACCGTTGGAAAGTTCGGACCTCAATAAGATCCTAATTGGTTCTTCCTCGAGCAACGGGGCCAAGGAGCCCGGGGTACTTGACAGTTTCGAAAACATTTTGATCCACGGGGGTAGGAAATTTACCAAGGGACTTCTTGATCAGTTGAGGGTGGAGGGCGGCCCTCAAAAACTTTTCAGTGATGCTTATGGAGACCCCTACATAAACTATAACACTGCCGACGATGAGTTCGTATACGAGGTCAAAGGTTACACATAGTTTTTTTAAACAAGAAATATGTATTTTATAGGAATGTATAGTTATTTTAACTTGTGTTCTAATTTATATTTAATTATAAATTTAAATTCCAAGGACCGTATATTTTAATGAAATGGGCCTTGAAACTTAGGGTTGCCGCCGTGCAATGAATCTTTTATGAATGTACATGGCCATATCAGATATCTTGCTGAAATTAAAAAAAACAAATTGACGGGTAAACCGTCGGGGGTGGTTAAAAAATCGAATGCCACATGTTTAGTTGAAACATGTATACATATAGATTCAAAATCTAGTCAAACCCAACCCATGACTTACTCCGTCAAATTCAAACTCATCGATGCCATAAACGAGAGTCTCTATCACTTGTTTAGAAAATTTGGAGGACCCAAAGAAGTTATTGATAACGAAATTTTGGACATATATTGGGTGGATATACCCACTCTAGGGACGCAATACATTATCGATATAAAGCTACACCTTAAACCGATACCAGTTAAAACATATGTATTTCTTATATAAATGAAAGTTTTCAGCTGGAACACGCATAATTGTCAAAACCAAACTCAAAATTGTCATAAACATTTGTACACATCACGTGTTATTTTCTTTCAAAAAAAGTAATTTAAAGAGCATAAAATTTGTAATTTAATATAATTTAGACTCACAAAAACAAAAAAATTTAAATCTATTTTAATAACTTCTTCCTCTTGGCGTGTTCAAAAGTCATTAATTTTTGCAAAATTTTAAAAATTTAAAATTATAAATAGTCTAATGTTAAAATTTTTTCCAAGCCTCATATAATTTAAAAAAGTAAAATATTTTTAAATATACCCAGAGAAATTGCCTCGGGTGTATAAAAAATTTCAGAAAACATTGGTTAACAATTTTTGATGTAAAAACCAATGTTTTTCTTTTAAAATTAAACGAACTTTAAACGCGTCCTTTTAGTCACAACTTTTATTTTATAAATTTTTACGATATATCTATTTATCACTTGTATAGTCTCCAAACCTCAAGCCCACCATGTCCTCCCGGGACTTGACCCAAAACAACGCTTCTGGTACGGTCGAAACACTGTACAAAGCCTTAGCATCTAATATCACCGTAAAAAGAGCCATTTTGGGCAAAATGTTTAACCCATACCCCGACATTTTGGCGATATACGATCTAGTTCAACGTGAAGACGCCCTTACCATCATAGTTCCCGTCAGTGATGTCCAACTGTTAGAACAAATGATCTACAATCTTGCGGCTAATGCAAGTAGCAGCGGTACGCATTTTTTTGATATTTACAAAGCGCCATTTCGAAATTTACGAAATTTGTTTTTTTTAGTTTAGAGGAGGAAACCTAATAGGTTTAGATGTTGTTGTTTTTTGCTCCATGAAATAAGGGGAGATATATCTAAACCTTTTGGCTCTATTGATACCGCGTTTACGCCGTTGAGCTATTGTTCTCGAGAACAATAGCTCAACGGCGTAAAAGCGGGAGAACAATAGCTCAACGGCGTAAACGCGGGAGAACAATAGCTCAACGGGGTAAACGCGGTATCAATAGAGCCAAAAGGTTTAGATTAGAGATCAATCTAAGTACCCAAACGCCCTTCCATCAAAAACTGGCCGGGCCAAAATTTAGAAAGAGCCGGTCAGGATTGGCTTTGTAGAAAAAAATTATTGTACCCAATTTCAAATCTCCTACCAGAACTAAAAATGGTTATCACATGATGAAGGGTATTATATTTTCAGCCGTATGAGTTGAAAAACGAGTCGGGATATCACGGTTTCAACCTCTAATTTAGATAAGAGAATTTCTAGATTACCTTTATGTTCAATATTTTTTGACTCTTGAACTAAAGTTTGAAAGATATTTAAACCGCGGGTGAAAATTGAAATGTTAGTTTGAAATTAAAAATACTTGCATACCTAATAAAATTATGTAACAGATTGGATTGTTAATTTTTTATATCTCAAGATTATAGTAAAAATATGCAACTTTATTTATCGTCTCAAAAGTAATTGAAGGTGAGATCGGAAAATTGGAACGTATGGTAGCATTTGTAGCCGGGTTATGCCACCCGAAGCTCAATTTGTTAGTATCGCTTAGCGGCGCCAACGGCGGCAAATCTTTGCTCGATTCAGAAAATACGGATACCCTGCGCGACGGGCGGAAAGGGAAAGACGGGAAACGGAAAAGGGGTTACATTGATCCCAGGTGATTGCCCAACTTATTTGTTTTTTTTCCCTAATGTTTGCTAATATGTAATAATTTTATTTGGATAGCTCACAGCCCTTTAGAAAAATTACTTTTGTAGAAATAAAATATTTTTTTAAAATTTTTTAACGTAGTATTTTGATTTGTACTTATACATTTTATATCAATTTTATTAAAAAATTTAGGATAATAATGGTTTTTACAGACATAATGGTTATATTCAACCTAACAAATTTTTTTCAAGCATTCCAAACTTTGGTGATAACCAAAATCTTTTTACTTATGAAATTAATTTCAAAAAATTTATTTTCTGAAAAAAAAAAAAAACAAAAATATAAAAAGACATAGCCAGGCTTCTCTTTTTTTTAAATTAAATATCAATAATGAAGATTCAGTTGTTTACAATGAGCACAAAAACACAATTCATGGGTTAATTAACTGCGCTTTTAACGTTTTTTAGCTATTTAACATTAAACGTTTCTAAGGTTGAAAACGAGCGAATGTTACATAAAAATTTAAAATAAAGCAGGCCTAATCTACAATGAAAGATGAATTATTATATATATATATGGTCCATTTATTCATATGGAGGTATTAGTAATACATATATAAATTCGTGCCATTATAATCATAACAGCGCCATTCAAACTTCGGCGTATTCCAAAGTAGTTGCCGACTTGCTCACCAAATACACTGCCACAGATTGCCCGTCCCTTGAGATTCAAATGGTCTCTCTCGACGAAGTCAAAAGCGTGAGTCGGGCTAAGGGGGTCGGGGCAGCAGTCTCGGCTCTCAGTGACGATTCTTTAATGTTGGTTACCGACCTAGACATTATCCTCGTGCCTGAATTCCTGAAGCGTTGCGTCCATAACGCGGTCTATGGTCAAACTGTGTTCTACCCTATACTTAGACGGATAAAAAGGCCAAGGAGTCAGGAGGAGATGGAACAGGAAATTATGGGTAAATAAAATTTTTTTAAATTTTAAATTGTTGTTTACGAGGGCACGTTCAAAATAATATTTTAAAATTTATGTTACGTTTAACAAAAGAACATTTATACAGAAGGCTGCCAAATCTTGTGATCACAAAAAAAAACTTTTCTTGGAATTAATTATAAAATATTTTGAAAAAAAAAAACAACTAAATTTTAAATATTTTTAATATTGTTAATGAAAATCAAAACTTACTTTCAAATGCTTAAATTTATTTAAATTTTACTTTATAACCTACTAAAAGATCCGTAGGTGCCCTTTATTTAAAAGAAGCAATTGTTTTTTGAATAATTTTAAGTAAAATAATATGCTAAAAAACCCATCAACAACGAAAGTAAGATTAGATAGGTTGAACGTTAGGCTGAACAAACTAACAAGGCGTTTTTATACATAGCTATCAAACTTTTACACTAGAATATTAAACTAACAAATTCTTCTCCATTTGTTAAAAATTCCCATTTTAAAAACCCTGGAAATGAGATCTGGAAATCCTATTTCGGGAACGGTTCCCGTTTCATTTTCCGAATACCATTTCGGAAAGTGCATTCCGGAATGGTCTTCATTCCTAATAATAAAGTGTGGAAAAATAACAAAACTTACCCATTAATAAAGAGATGGTGGAAAATTTTTAAGGCCTTTACTTTACTATATTTAAAAAAAAAACTTACTACTATAATAGTATAGTAGTAGTAAATGGAATGGTATGGTGTATAAGCTCTTTACTGTAATATACTACAATTACTCGCCTAATACAATTTATTGTGTTGCTGCCGCTTTAGTCTTTTCTCTTTTG
The DNA here is from genome assembly GCA_030555515.1 of Acutogordius australiensis. Taxonomy (NCBI): domain Eukaryota; kingdom Metazoa; phylum Nematomorpha; class Gordioida; order Gordea; family Gordiidae; genus Acutogordius; species Acutogordius australiensis. The sequence continues at coordinate 33,696,211 of CM060245.1, read as the reverse complement.
TGTATATTAAAATTTAATATTAATAGTAAAATCACCCCTTCCGGAAAGGTTTCCAGAGAAAAATTTAAAAATAAAAAGGGAACTCCATCTAGAGTTCCGTACGTACGGAACTTGGTAGGGAAATCCATTGTAAGGAAAGGGAACGGAAAGTTCGGAATTTTTAACAACCCTGGGCGTACAGTAGGGCGTGATTGCTCACACCCCGTTTTCTCTTTCCCTCATTAACTAAATTATAATTCTTGTGAAACATTTAAAAATGCAATAAAATTAGGCCTACGATAATGACATAAACAATCTCTTTGTATTCCCAAAATATCTCCCACGTGTATTTTGACTCCCCTCCCCCCGAATTCCCGTTGGAAAATTCTAGGCATGCTATTTAAAATAGCTCTTTTAAACAAACGGGGATAGATTTATATAATTCTTATGTCATTTCAATCAGTCAAGCAATATTTTTTATGAATTTAATTTTTGTATATTTTATTACATAGTTGACGAATGGTTAGTTGACAAATACAATGTTCTCTGCCTTTACAAAGACGATTACAATTCGGTCAAAGGATTTAACCTGACCAACAAGATGATTGGCCTTGAGTTTGCCGATTTGCACGATCGCTTTTCCAAATCCAACGACTTAAAGGCATACCAATTTTCTTCAATAAATTCACTCGTTAAACTTACAATGAATTAAATGAATGTCAATTTGTTACACGTGCGACAATAGGTCTGGTGCCAAAAAAATTAGAATTTGTTGGAGACACATATATGACCCCCCGAAAATATAACAGTTTTAAGAAATTTGGGAACCCAAAAACATGGCAAAAATAATATTGGGCCACGTCGTCAGGCAAAATCCTGTTTATGTAAAACCTAGGGATTTCATAATGAATATTACAGGATGAACGCGCTTTTGTAATTGTAGATTTTGTTATGAATGTTGTATAAACCATCAGTTCAATATCTCCTTTAACATTCTCTTTTTTTGGGCCCGTACAGACTTTACAAATGTTAAAATTTTTTTTAAATAATTTCCAAAAAATATTGGTTCTATGTGGAAATATTTTTTTGAGGAGTAGAATTATTCGAAAATATCGGTTGAAATGATTATTTATTAGCAATTTTTATAAAGATTTAAATATAACTCTATCAAGATTTCTGAATATATTTGGGACAATTGCTTCGAGTTTCGAAAAATATTAGGGTCGATCATTTTTTATTTAAATTCAAAATTTTCAAGAAAAAAATTTGTTTTTGTAAAAACAAATGATGCGCCATCATTAAATATATTGTTCAATTAAACAGATTTTACGAGCTCCTGATAAAGACGTATACTTGGAATTATCCGAACCCGGTAGTGAATGCACGATTAATAGGTGGCGAACCAATCTCCGCAATTTCATACGATGCATGGACAAGAAATATAAAATCCGCGGGCCGAAAAGTGTACAGAAAAAAGCACTTGCGTTATATAAAAGCATGTTTGCCGTAGTCAACGACACGTCCCCTATGGTGTTGACATCTTAAAAACTGTGATTAAAGCCGTTATGCTAGAAGCTGGCTCGAATTTGACATTAAAATTTTGTAATTATTGATAATTTTGGGTATAAAAGGTATCCGGACGCTCATAGGCCAAATTGAAAAGTTGTTAATGCGGCCTGGGTAGGGTCGTTTAATAAATAAAAAGAGAAGCCTACAGTTGTTAATATAAATTCAATATAAGAAACATAAAACGTTCTAAAATAAATGTTTTTTTTAAACCCCAAAATTAAAATTTTTTAGGGTAAGCCGTAGATATTAAAATGTTTCCTAATATTTAACAGGTAAGAAAGAACAAATTTTTAAAAATCACATTGACCACTCTCAAAAAAGAGATGCACTACCGATTCCAAAAAAATATACAATTATTAATATGCGACATTCAATATGCATAGAAACTTTTAAAAATTATTTTTGGTTAAACACTATCCTTAAACCAAATCATGTCATTTCAAATATATTATTTACATTCAAAATAATTTTCCATTAATTGTGCCCTGTATTATTTTCAAATTTTACTGATACACAGTATGCCTTAAATATTAAAATAAATATATTTTTTTAGTATTTAAAAATATTTATAACTGGCCATTTCAATGTTAATTAGTTGTGTTCAATTTCCTATCTAATTAATTTTGCCACAGCCATATTATTTAATTGGCTTATTAATTGGTTATGTATAATTCCAACCACTTTTTTCATAAATGCAAACGGTATCAAGTATGAATTAGAGTGAGTCAATTTTTAAATAAAGCAAAATATTTGGTTTTTTTAAAAAAATTTTATTTTGCAAAACATAGTTCAAATCCAATTTTTTCTTTACTTTAGGATATAAAATTTAAATTAAGCATATCTTATTGTCACATTTTATTTTAAAATTCTTTGGTATGGTAACGGTACGTTCACTCAACAGGCACGATTATGGGGTCTAAGCCCCCATGCCTTTTTAAATTTAATTTTTGTATACAAATATAATCTTGAAATTGGTTCTTAGGCTTTATAAATGAATATCCTAGATGATAACTTCAATAATTTTTTTAATTAAAATTAAAAAAAAATTGTTTCAGTATGAACTTAGAAGGATCGTTTTTACTAAACTTACAGCGACAGTAATGGCGTGGGAAATGCAATACCGGCTACCTTGATTTAGTAAAATATAACTAAAAAAATTAAATTATTTTTTTTTGAAATACTTATATTCTTAGTAGTAAATATGTTAAATAATTATCAAGAAAAATGCTCCTTCCTACCCAGGTTCTAAAGTTTCAAAAGGGCACGTTTAAAATGAATTTGTCATAATTTTAAATTTCATTATGTGGGGAAACGCATTTTCTTACATGAAAATACTTTTTTGTGAAGGTTAGAAGATTAAACCAACTAATTTGACCAAACCAGGCAAATGTGTGTTTGTGAAGAGAAAACAGGCATCGAATCCCTTCTCTAAATTATATCATACCGAACGCCTCGATTATTCGTGGACTTACTAAATCCTAATATTTTAAACATATAAATTTGTATTGAATCATTTACAACCCATTACTATAGTTAACGATTTATTAATAGCTTTGTTTTTATTTCAATTTTAAAAATCAAATTATTTACTAATTATTTTGGGAGCATCAAATCTCGAAAAGATGTCAAAACCATCCTTATCTCCCACGAGAAAACGAAAAAATCCGACTTGTCAACAGTTACAAGTTAAAAAACTCATTAATTTATCAAAGTTCTAAACTGTAGAAGAGATATGTCACAACTGCCATCATTAAATTTGGGGCTGAAAAAACATTCTAAATCGTAGGGCATAAGATCTTCCCGGTGTTTTCTCATACAATTCCAAAGGGGAATTAAGCGTGTGAGAAAAATTATGTACATGAATGGGGTCGTTAACTTTGCCCCAAAAAGAAATTACGAGAAAGAGGACCAAAAGAGCTTGCTAAAACCAGAGAAAAGATTTATACCAACCCTACAGCAACGCCAAAAAAAGGCGCCGAGCTCGGCCTCACTAAAAAAAGGGGGAAGGCGGTCCATTTTTTTTTTTTTTTTAAAAAAAAAAAAAAATTTCCTAAATAGGTATTTTACCATAATTTTGTAAATAATAAATAGCCTGCTATATTAAGTTTCCCGATATTTAAATTTGGGAAGGGGAATGAAATGAAAAACCAGCTCAATTTGAATATGTCGGATGGCCCAGGCCGTAAAATTACGAGCCGGCGTAAAATATAGAAGGGGCCTGTTAGAACTAAAAGAGTCAGCAATTATTAGAGACCTGGGCCAAAGGTCGAGCTCTGCCAATATAATCTTTTAAGGCCTTGTCTGGTCAGACCTGTGAGCTAATTTAAAGAAAGGACCAATTTATTTTAAAAATAAACGGCTGCCCCCAAATTTCAAAATTATAAGAATTTTAAAATATTATTTGAATGCTATGCCTAGGAATAAAGATTTAATAAATCCTTTAGTGCAGTCGAAAAAAAAGTATTTTGATATTTAAGTTAGAAAAAATATAAGATGGGCTTTTTGAGGCATTTTTTTAGCCATTTTTTTGAGTTTTGCCCCATCTCTTTGTGTGGGCATTTTCTAAAATATTGTGTTAGCCCTTTATATATACCTTTATTTCTTTCTTCAAGCTTTGGGCGGAATGTGCCAATAATTTATGGCTCACTGTTTTCCCAGCACTGTATCAAAGAAAAGATTTATTGATGTGAACCTTTAAAGCAAAAATTTTGGTTATTTAAAAAAAAATAATTTTAATTTGCAAAACATTGTAAAAAATCTTTTTCTTTTTTGTATTAGGATATTAAAATTAAATATATTATAGCTTATTGTCACTTTCATAATTTTTATTTTTAAATTCTTTACTATAGTAACGTTACGTTCACTAAACATGCTCGCTTATGGGCTCTAAGCCCCAAGGTCCTTTTAAATTTGATTTTCTATTCAAATATGAACAAGATATTGATTGGCGTTCAATAATTTTTTAATTAAAAATATAAAAAAAAATTGTTTTAAGTATGAATTTGGAAGGGTCGTTTTTACCAAGCGTTAAGAGCGAATGCGTGGGCAATGCAATGCCGATGATTTTGATTCACTGATATAAAACTAAAAAAAATCAATCAGTTTTTGTGAAATTTCAAAAAAAAATGGTTAGATATTAAAGATTTTAATATATCCATTTTCTTAGTAGAATTATTAAATAATCATCAAAAAAAATGCTATGGCCTACATAGGTTTTAGCAATATATATACGTAAAGGGGCACATTTAAAATGATCTTGTCATAATTTGAAATTTTTTTATGGGAAAATGCATTTTTTCACATAAAAATATTTTTCTGTGAAGTAAAAGATCAAACCAACTAATTTAACCAGATCAGGCAATTATGTGTGAACAGAAAAGAGGCAGGCATTAAATCTAAATTATTTCATACCGAACGCCTCTAAATTCAAGTTTATTCGTATGTGATTACTTCAACTAAAACCCAATATTTTTAACATATTTTTTTGTTGGGTGAGGAGCATTGAAATTGCTATGGGGCGACGTTCATAATCCCTAGGGTAACATATAAATTTGTAATAAATAACTTAAAGGCCATTATAATACGAGGAATTAATAGATATGTTTTTATTTTAATTTTAGAAACAAAATTTCTTTTACTAATTATTTTAGGACGAACAAATTTCGAAAATGATGTCAATAGCCCCTTATCTCCCACGAGGGAAACATCCGACTTGTTAACAGTTACAAGTTAAAAAAAAAGATCATTAATTTATTAAAGTCCTAAATTGTAGGAGAGATGTGTGACACAACTGCCTTCATTAAATTTGGGGCTAAAAAAATATCCTAAATTGTGGGGCATTAGATTTTCCCATTGTTTTTTCTCACATGATTCCAATGGGAATTAAACGTGTCAGAGAAATGATGTACAAGGGGGGTCGTTAACTTTGCCCTGGAAAAAAAAATTAGAAAAAAGAGGACCAAAAGAATTTGCTAAAACCAGAGATAAGATTTTCGCAAACCCCAAATCGTTTTTTTTTCAGTCCGGTTAGCCCCCAAAAACCTATAATTTTGAGGCGCTTGCTAGGATGTGAATGCAATGACAACTCTAAAAGCATCCCAATATAGGTGTCATTTTACACGTCTTGCTTCCATCCAATTTTTAATTAATTTTTTTTTGTAAACTACCATAAAAATACGAAAAAAATGTAGTATCAAATATATATCAACCGATGTTAAATTCCAATTTTTAATAGTTATTATCATTATTACTATTATCTCTTGTATCTCGACGAAACACTGGTGAAAGAAACAGGCAGAGCCTGAAAAAAAAATGAGAGATCGGCCAAAAAAATTTGTCATTTTTAAGAGTGTGTGTGTCCATTTAAGGTTATTGCGGTGGGAATATACGATTTTTTTGTACAAAATAAAGAACTGGATTTTATGTTCCTCATCCGTGATTTGATCTATCCCATCTCCCAATCCTCAAGATAAGAGGCTTAGAGAATTTGAAATTGCCGATAACAACGTATAGATGATATATATTATATAACAGTCATAGCTTATCTAGATTAGAGATCGGGCAAGAAAAAAAAGGATTTTTTTTTTCATGTCAAAAATACAAAAAAAGAATTTTCGGAATTGATAGGATGAGATGATGGCATAAGAAAGTTTTTGGGGGTGCCGTTTATTTAGTGACACCACAAGCATTTTTAGTCGGATGTCTGAAGAAACTAAATGTCCCACGATTCTTCAGAATTATTTTGGCCCTGACAGGCTTATCACCTCTTTTTAGATGCCCTAAGGAGTCGGTCTATTTTTTAAACATTTGGTCTAGATTTTTTTTGGAATGAGGGGATGAGTGGGTGGAGATGCAATACGCAAAGTAAAAAAATCATATTGTATCCAGAAATAAATATCCCAGGAAACAATAAAAGTTGAAAGGTAAAGATGTCTAGAACAATTAAATTATATTCTGGGCAGTCGTTCTCTCACCTTACCGTTCTTTCGTAGTTTAGGCTGCTTTATTGCGGACTAAACCTACAAAACTCGACTTTAATATTTATACTGTCATTATTTTGTCTTTTTAAATATTTTATAGGTTGTGGCTAGTGAAAATTAAACGCATTTGATTAACATTAAGGTGGCTTGTGTAAAAATTTAAGAAATTAAAAAAATTTTTTTTAAAAGTTTTTTGCTAGACATATCCCAAAACGACTAAAAAATATAAATTTTAATTTTTGTTTGTACAATTTTGAAATTAGAAATAGCCGATATTAATATTAAGAGATATATTTTTTATTATCCGAGCCTTTTTTTTAGATTTAATCACTTATTTTAAAGTTTATGAGCCATTATATGTATATTCATATGGATGCGTTTAGAGTTTTCAATCTTTTTCTGGAAAAAAAAATTGAGTTAATAATTTTTTTAAGGGTTAAAATTTTTAAAGAACTGAAGTTAATAGTTTATCAGCTATTGTTTATGAATATTTAATTTGCATTTAATATAATTTTTAATTATATAGAGTAACTGGACTGGGTGTAAGAAAATAACGTTAAAAATAAATTTCGTTGTAAAAATCAATCAAGAACTATTCAAACTTTTTGAAAAAATAAATGAGATTTGAACGCACCTAAAGTTGCAAACACCTTTCGACATGCCCAGTGGCAGACATTATAATGGAACAGGAATTGACAGAATTTTACATCAATTAAAAACGCATCTTTGAAAGCACTCATCAAATTGCTGATACGGTAAAGCAAATTTAATCAATGGAACATGTGTTCTTATACTCACATTCTAAAAATTAAAAACGAGTTAAGTAAGCCACGGGTTTGTGGATAAAATTGGAATAATTCTAAATAAAATTTTAGCACACCTATAACTATTTTTTGCCGTTTTATTTATATAAATTAAATAGAATCACTGAAATTTTAATTCTATTTATAAGAAACTGATAATATGAATTTTTTTGAGGAAAAAGAACCAATTATTCAGATCCCATAGTTAAGGCTCGAAGCAATGTCTCTTGGGCTTGCCTAAATATCGTTTACAAAGCTACCTAATTTCCAATTAGATTAAAAATTTTCAATCCTTTATGGCACATAAGGTTATACATAGATATTACAATCCAATTCCCAAAGCTCCCAAAGAAATGATGATTTCGGGAATGAATTACTCATATATTATGCTAATTGCAAACTTGCCGCTTTTAGATTATACTTTTTTAAATTGATTTTAGTGTATAAAACAAATTCACGCATATTAAAAAAAGGTTCTGAAAAAGCGCAAATTTCATTTTGGATCGAAAAATTATTTTTTAGGTAAAAAAAATTTATATGTCCCCCACTTTAATCATTAACGAACGGTTTAGCGAAAAATGAGGAACGTTTTGTTATGAAATTATTATGCAAATAGAAATCATATTTTAGCTGTCACACGAAAAATGGATGTATATATTTTATAGCCTAATTATTTAGGTAACGGCGCGTTTAAACTAAAATTTTAGAAAAAAAAAATTATCTATGATTTTAATTTTGTTTTACATTACGTTGAAATTTCTACACCCAAGGCTACGGCTAGTGGAAAAAAAATTTTGACGAAAAAAAAATCGCAAGCATTTGAATAACATTAAGGCGGCTAGTGTGAAAAAAAAATTTTTTTTTGAAAAATATTTTGTTAGGCATCCGCTATTAAAACGACCAAAAAACCTAAATTCTGATTTTTTGATATTAGCCGCTAAATTTTTTTTTATTTTAGAAATATTTTTTTTTTACAATTTTGAAAAAAGTCTTAGCCGCAGCCCAACAAACAAAATGGATTAAAAACTTTTTTGTCACATGTATTATTGGCACCGCTCAGCCTAGTCAATCTACGATTTATATTTGTTATAAATTTCAGGAATGTGGATTGACCAAAAAAACGATAATACATTTTTTAAAAGATCATTAAATTGTCATCAAAATTTGTGCATTTACATTAAAGATCACAGAGGCGGGATCGGATTCGTTAAGTCGAAATTTAGATCGGACTTAAGTTGAGTTTTAAAAAAAAAAAAGAAATGTGTTAAGAACCGATGTTTTGAAAATTATTCTGCCCTTTTTTTCAAAAAAAAAATCAACATTAATAGATGAAGAGTGTCACAAGACCTAGTAAAATAAAAGATTCTTAGGGTTTTTTTTCATTACCTCTCTCTTAAATCACTCAATGGACCAAAAGAAAAGTTTTGCGAGTTTTTTTCTTAAAAGTTCGGCCTTCCTAAAAAACCTTATTTTATTTATTTCACAAAATGAGTTTTTTTATCTATAGGTCTATACGTGATATAAAAATAAAAACTTTATACAAAAAATAAAGGCCTTTTCCCCTTTTGTTGAAAGGGTGTATCTCATTTTGGGAGGCTTATTTTTTTTTTCAGAATATTTTAGGTGTGCTTTATCTCCTTTTTTTGGATCAAGAATAAAAAGCCCATTTAAACACTGGCGCCCACATTTCCAGCTTTGGGTATTACCTCTACATTCTAAATTTTATATAATTTAAAAAAAATTTTGGGCCGTATGTTCAATCGGGCCGGCCTAAAATATGACACCAATGTTCAAGCCGAACCGAGTTGGGCTTACATTAAAAATATGTCGGACATACGGGGCCGGAATATTTACTGCTAGATATACTTAAATTAACATTTTTTTGCCGCTTTTTAATAATGATAAATATATGATTTTATTGCACACAGTTGATATATTTTTCGATGTAGAATATTGTGGGATATAAAATGTTAATAGTTTATATATTTTTGATAAAAATGCATTGATAAAGGTATATATGCTCATATTTAAATTAAGAATGTTTTTGTTAGTAATCAGAACTAGCCATTTCTTGATGATGCTCTTAGTATATGATGATTTGGATGAAATTACAAGTGGTAGCGTCCAAGGAAAAAATGCGCACACGAAATTTTTTTTTTGAATTTTTCGTAATGTTCAAACTAACGCATTCCTTCACACTCATTTCCGGTCAATTTCAACGTAATAAAATGTTGTCATGACTTAGTTGCCTCACCCTAATTTTTCTATAAAAAACTGACCGGAAATGGGTATGGTGGACCCGTTAACACGTTGCAAAACTCAAAAATTTTCTGTCGACTATATTTTTGTTTTACACGCTTACAATAATATTCTAAAATTTTGTTCTTTGGCCCACTCCTGGTAGATGGGATCACACTTGAACTTCTTGTATGCCCGAATCATTATTGGTGACTATATCATTAACACTGTGATCAGCCGATTTAGATTTGTATAAGGCGGTGCCGAGGCTGGTTTCACCCATGCTGTAGGATCTTTGCTCGATTGCGCTGTTATTGAATTTCAAGAAATCAGCCCCTGGGGTCAGACAGCCCTCTTCATTTTTGTTGTTATTATTAAAATCTTGGGATTCGATGCTTATATTAAGGTGCGAAGTTGTGTATAAATTTTGGTATACGACTTTTTCGCGTGATCCCGGAGCACTACTTTTAGCAAAAGTGTTACAAATTTTGTTATTAGTTTGACCATTGATGCGTTGAAGGGTGTTAATATTTTTAAGAAGAATTGTGGTGCTTTGCCCATCTTGCTCCCTTTGTCGGACTCGGCTGTTCCCAGAGTTATTGAGGTTCGTGTAACACGAATTACGTATATTGAGGGGAGATCGTTTCTTTGCATCATGCAAAATATTGCCGGGTAACTCACCTTGAGGGGACGTAAGGCTAGTAGGGGACCGTAAATCGGTAGGCAATGTCACCTTAATTTTATTGGCAGAATAGCCATCGAAACAGTTTAAAATATTTTGAGTAGGTGTTAAATTATCGATATGGTCTCGGACCCCTGATGTTGTGGTAGAAGATGGCAATAAGGATATAAGTTTTGGGGACAGGGGAGGCGGCGGTATTTGATTTTCGGGAATGCTACAAATTTCTATATTGTTATTAATGTTGTTGCTGTTGGTAGAGTTGATATTATTGACTGTACTGGAAACAGACAACCATTGACTTTTGACTTGGCTCGTTTTTCCACTTTCACTGCAAAGCTGATGCGATACGGCTGTAGTATATGGCGAAATGGGATCACAAGGAGATGTCTCCGTTATATGCTGTAATGTGGATTTTAAATTATGAGAAAGAGGGGCGTTGTTATGGGGTATATGAGCACCTCTATGCTTTGGGTTACTCTTAGAACGTATTTGAGGTCTGTAGGTGACATTCCGAGTTGTTGATTTCGGTAAGGCATATTGGGAATGTCTGTCGTCGAACTCAGATTCATTTTCGTGATTATTAGTATCGAAATCGGCAGCCCAAACTAATTGATTGCAATCGTGTTCGATAATGTTGTTAGTACTATCGCAGGGGACCTCAAACCCGGGAGAATATAAAACAGCTGATGCTCGAGATGGCGGGTCAAACATTGATTTGATGTGTTGTTTTTTCGCAAGATCCTGAGTGCTCCTCGATGAGCTCGGGGATCTATGGCGGTGACAATTGGCCAGATCATTAGTATTATTAAGGTCCCAAATTATTGACTTTGGGCGTTCAATACTCCTTCGCTCGGGATGCGTCATTGTAGCACTTGCAAGATAGGCAGATGCCATGGGTGCTGCAAATTGGCCATTAATTGCATTCCAGGGTCCACAAAAATTTACGCTGTTGTTTGGTATACATCGACCAAGGTTTTCATCTGAATACGAATGGACACTAAGGTTTGAATTATTGTGGCGTTTGGTATTATTATTACCCGTATGGCAATAATGTTGATTTTGATGCAGAGGTGTCAAATGTTGTTTGTTGCAGCTTGGGGAATGGGCGTAGGAAACGTTGCTTGCGAAGCAAACGTGGACGTGTGTAGTGCTATGTCTTAACAGCTCGGGGTAGGTATTAATTGATGGCCTTAAAGTGTCTATAGTCGATAAACAATTTCCAATCGGCAATGCCTCATTGCTGCTATAGCTCTTACAAATATGCTGATTGTTACGGTCATCACCGCAAGCAAGGAAGTTTAGATCATAGCGATTGTGAGATTGGTTAGCTATTTGAAGACCAGTGCTCACGTGATTACCGGTAAGACAAGCGGAATCAATCGTATCAAATCTTTCTTCGCTGTATGACCTACTGCTCGTTCTTCTCGGGCAATCGTTGGAAAGCACGACGGCTGGGTGATTTAATCTGCTTCGCACAATGTTCTTTTGACATTTACTTGCGTGGGTATCACATCTGTGGTCGTTGTTAATTTTGGTTTTAGCTATGGCACGATGGATCTTAGAGCCTCCGCTTCCAGAATTTTTTTTGGCTGACGATGATCCACTCCCGCTTTTTCCGATGAGTTTAGTTACGTCTTCTTTTCCCGTGCAATTGCTGTAGGTCGAAGTTCTATCGCTATCACGTAACCTGTTGCGCCTACGCTTTTCCGACATGCAGAGATCCCCGCGGCATAGTTTATGGTATTCACAGAGCGTACAATCCTCACTGCTAAGCGATGAGGTATTCTGCCCAACTACAAATACATTTATGCCTGGATCATTTTTATTTTCGCAATTATCCCTACTATTGTAGTTTGGAGTTATTGAAGGTATCATATCTTCTGACGGCTCGGCAGAATTATCGTTTCTATGTATAGCATCATTCTGAGAGCATTTGGTAGTATTAACAACGTTATTTTCAGTGTTCGACAAAGTTTCTTTAACTAAGTTGAACCTATAGGCCCTAATTCTTTGGCGATAAACGGCAAACAAAATCCCTAGATTGATTATTAGGAGTAAAACACCAGCTCCTATTGTTATGAGCATCACGGAACCCGATTTCATAGGTGACAGGGGTTTATTTTGTTCATCATCTCTACGGTGACCGTTATTTGATGCAAAATGTTGAAGATTTCGTATGTTTTTACCATTGATATGAGTGTTAGCCGTGCTTGCAATATATTTTGGTAACCCTGAGGCAAGTGGAGCTATATCCGGTCTTTGCCTCGTTTCGGCTCCGGCAAACTTTAAATGGGGTGAATATTGTAAAGTTACGTGATCTGGACGCAATGACCCATTATCGAATCTGCCCTTCACATCAAAATTTATAGATTCGTCTTTAAATTCTTCACTGTCGTGTTGCGGTATACCCAAGCTTTTGAGGTATGCCATAAAAATGGTGTCGCTCATGGAATCATTGACACCCGTTGAATGCTTTTTTGATTTCATTAATCTCTGTTTCAAAATTTTTTCTGCCAATACGGGCGGGATATTTAGGGGTGGGGCTGGGGGTGGAGGTAAAAAGTCTAAACTAGTGTCTGGCAAGTTATTAAACGAATGGGCTTTATTAAGAGATATTTTATCTACATTAAACAATTGCTGGTAATAGTAATAATCGTAGGAAATATCGGAATCTCTTTGTGGTGTCGCCGCCGCAGGTGTCAGCAAATTTTTAACGTTTCCCTGGTAAAAAAATGGCTTTTTGATACGAGATTGTTGGGGTCTCTCGTTCATTAGTATGATGGGAATAACGCGGTTCCAGAGTGCTACGCGTTTAAGCTGAGCCGGGCCGCTTTGACTGTACGGATAAAATCTTTCTTTAAGCAAAGCACAAATGGATAAAGAAGTAATTAACAAACAACAAATGTAAAAATAAAGTTTGCCTTATTTAACTTAATAACATCTATACTAGTTATGATGACTAAAAATTATATGTGCAGTTATAATTGGTTTGCACTTATAAGATGACTGAATAAAAAAACCGTAACCAGGGCTGGGAAAACAATGAGCCAAAAAACTTTGGCTCATTTTTTCCCCTAAAACATAAAAAAAGAAAGGGGGCCAAAAATAAAGGGCCAAAATAAGAATTTAAAAAAAGCCCTTACTAAGAAAAGGGGCAAAAAAAACCCACAAAAAGTGGCTCTTAAAAAGAGCCCCAAAAAACTCATTTTATGTTTTTATAATAATTTCAAAAATTTTGATGGGTGGGTTATTTTTTCTTAAAGCTCCTAGGCGTTTTTTTTAAGAAAAGGAAGGGGCTTTTTTTAAACATGCCCCTTTTCTTTAAGCAAGAAAAGGGGCTTTTCTTTTGCCATGCCCACGAGTTTGTGGGCATTTGGAAAAAAAACTCAAAAACTTGTTAAAAAAAAGCCCATTTAGTTTTTTTTCCCAGCCCTGACCGTAACAAACTTTTGCTAATTATATATTGTTTATACTTGAAATAGTGTCCTCTTGAATCGGGAAATCTATATCTTTACTAAATAAAATATAATTATTATATAGCAGCTAGGGATAAAAACCTTGGTCAAGTCCAGTTCTCTTATTGCGGGTCCACCCTGGCCAATGGAAAAAAATCACGGTGTTAGTCAATTTTCTATATTTTTATATGTATTATTTGTAATGACTAAATTAACAACTTCAGTAACTCATCAAAAGGAGAATTACTTCGAGCCAGTTGATCGATTTATAGAATATTCATGCAACAATTTCAATTATTTTGAATTATATTTATTGGCCCAGGGCTGGGGTCGGATAAACAAAGTTACGGGCCAACCCGAACGGTAAGGTAGCAATTGGGCGGCAGTATCGGGCTATTTCGGCTCGGCTTTTTTCAAAAAGTCCCTAATAATTTAAAAGTATTTTTTGTTAAAAATTACCTATTAATAAAATTAGCGATGACATCGATTAAAGTAGAAGAGAGGAATTGATGTTTCCCGATAATTCGCCTTAAAATAGAATGATCCTCATTGCTTATGTCGGTCAATAGGGGAGATCCGGTAAGCAAATGGGGACTCACATCAAATTGAGCAAGTAAGCAACCCAGAAAACCTATTGACCAAAAAAAATTAATAAATGTTGGGCTACTGTAATAAGGATTGTAGTTTTATTGAGAAAATATTATTTTAATTCTAAATTTAATTTTTCTCTTTAACATCAAATTCGACACAAAAATTATGTTTTTATGCAAAAAAACAGTTTATGGAGTCTCTTTTCAGATTAATTTAAAACATACTATGAAAATCTGCAATTTGGTAATTAAATACATAAGCATCTAATATTCTTATGCCGCTAGAAAAGTAGATACATACCTTTGAGCATATAATATACTAGATTATTACCTAGAGCCTTTTTGTTTATCTCATCATTGTAAATGTGTTCCGTCGTATCTAAAACCCATAAATGATCACCAGTGTTGAAAGGAGTAGAAGGCCCTTCATTACCTTTTTGAGCCTTATCGATCGAAGATGCCAAGTCTTTATGTGCTAGCCGGACCATAGGTGCAACAACGAGGTAATCAGTGAGCAAATTTCGCAGATTTATCAATCTATCCACCTGTCTCGTATACTTAAGCTGCGTCGTGTTTATGGAACCAACCTCTTTGTAAACTTTATTGCTAGGTCGGGGGCCATTTTGTGGATTGATTCGTGCGAAATATTCATTTGCAATAGCCGCGTATAACGAGTCTTCCTTCGGCTGCCTGGATTCAGCTCCAACGCCATCCAATTTGCCTGTGAGGGTGGTGGAAAACTGATTTACGGTGAGGGCCAATATGAATTGTTTCCATACGCTAAAGGGACTAGGACGTATCTGCCTGCCTTCCCACTTAAATAAAGAATCATTAAACGATAGATTTTTGTAACGACCATGTCCCAACAATAATAAATCAATATTGGGATTAGGACTATCGTAACTTTTTTCACTGAATTCAATCCTCTCCGTCTTTTCGTTATTATTACCGTTATTATTATTCTTGTAAGTCATGGCAACATCTACACTTTCCATTGTAGCATTATTACTCATTTTTCGCCGTCCGGTGAAAAAATCACTTTTTCCAAGCTCCTCCTCTCCCGTATGTAAATTAATATTATGTAGTTGGTGGGGAAACTGTAATTGCGGGGATGTAGTGGATTTATTGGCAATATTTCGAACGGTGACCTTGTAAAAACCCTTCTTCCTACTATTGTTGTTCGGTGAGGTTTGGACGACAGTTTGGTCAGCGGAGTGAAAACTATTTTCTCCCATTTCACTCAATGAATATTTATTAGGATTTGTATCATGAATATCATCTTTACTGTCAATTTCAGCAGTGTTCAGGATAAGTTGGTGGTACCGTGACAAGAGGTCATGGAGGAAAGGTCTGAAGGTATGGATAGAACATTCCTTGATAATACCCATTAATATATTCCTCTTTTCACCGTTATTTTTTACGTTAGTTTTACCACCTCGAGGCATGTTAAGGTTTGGAACGGCATAATTAGCATAATTATTGTCGGCCAACACGTTAGACGAACCCTGTTCAGTTGCATCCCGATATAGTTTTAACTCATAGTGGTGTGATGCCAGCCAAATATGAGAAGCCGGGATAATGAAATTGTCAACGTAAGGTCGCCAAGCATTCATCTCGACTCTCTGCTTTGATCGAGATGAAGCTTTCTCCAGCCCATCTTTCAATTCAGTGAATGAGAAACGTCTAAGGCACGCGGCTAAAAGCATAGACATTTCGAGTCGATTTTGTGTTACAACTGAAGTAGGTTTCAATGTAGTCTGGGTAGAGATAATATTCATATTGTCCGATGATACATTCGACGATGATTGAATTTTGGTGATTAGAGGAGGCTTCATCAATGGCGAAGAGGCTTTTTTTTCTGGAGTACAATTAAATAGCCGTGAAACGATCGACAAATCTCGTTCCCTTGGTCGTTCCAAATGCATGTGAGGGGCCAAGGGTGCACCATTAATAAGGATAAGTCGTGAAAATTTACCTGGGCAAAAAATAAGATATTTAAAGATCTCTCAACCGCTAATTGTTTAAAATCCTTTTACGATGTTTATTGTAGGTTACTGATAAGAGATGAAATAATCGACATTAATAATAATGATTCTGGTATTGAAGGAAGAATAAAATCACAAGCTTTGTCTAGAAAGGTCCTGACTCTAGGGCCTTCTCAATTCTTCTTTATCGACTCGGCCAATATTCTAGGTCAATCAGCCCTCCCTAAACGGGTGGGTTAAGTTTTCTGTGTAAAATAAATATGGTTATATTGCGCTTAAAGTGCCGCCATATAATGGCGTTGGATGGTATTTAACATCTACAAAATGCCTGTAGAAAGGAACAAAATAAACCGGTAATATTGGCTATTAAGAGTAGCTAGCATCTGAGGTCATAAAATTTCTTATATTCACTTTTTGTAGAAAAGTGAAGCCTTGTAAGAAGATTTCACAGCCTCAACAAAAAGCTCAAGAAATTTTTTTCTAAAGTCTAGAGGCAACCGAGGAGTTTAATGTTATTATCAGGGATGTGTTTACTCTTTTTAAGGCGTAAAGTTTCTCATTTTGGCACCTTTAGATCAAATCTAATTTCATAAATTCCAAAAACATCGGGCTGGGCTGAAAATAAAAATATTTATTTTAAACCGGGCAGGGCCAGTCACACGTAAAAAATTTGTGCGGGCCGGGTCTTAAAAATACGGCCAGTTGAGAACACTACTCCAAACCACCCTGTTACGAATTTAATCGGATCTATATTGAATGCATAAATTTTATCGATTCCTTGTAGCGCATTTGTATAAACCTTATTTGATATCGAGTAGCCTGGCATAAGCATTAAAAGATATGCTTAAATTAAAAGGATAGGACTAGCCTAGAAAACTAGAATGCTGGCGTGGCTAATCTTACTATTTTACCGGAAGGCAATAAATTGATTAGATCGAATGACATAGCTAAGAGGGCGTGGTACCCTTTGATTGGAAGAAAGATATAAAAATAACAAATAAATCCAATATTACCTTTGGAAAGGGGTGAAACTTGCAATAAACTAACAATCGTCGCCCCATACCCGTAACCCAGCACCGTAATATTTTCCACATCGCCTCCAAACATCCCAATATTTTCGTGGATCCATTGCAATGCTGCGCACAAATCCATAAATCCGTTATTACCTTGTACAGCAGAATCGCTAGTCGTAAAGAATCCTAATAAAAATAAAATTAAATATACATCATTATTAATTTTAATATCAAAATAAAAACTTAAAACAATTTTGAAAAAAATATAAATTGGCATTGTTAAATAGAGATTTTTTTTTCATATCAAATTCGATTGTCAAACAGTTTTTTTTAATCTGACAAAATACTTGAATGCTTAAGTATAAGAAAGCTCCGAAATTTACATTTGGGATATGCAAAAAGTCCACTGTTCACGTTTTTTAACATTGAAAATTTTTATTGGGATTGGATTAAAATATAATTTAATGTTTGATAAAAACATTTAAATTATATTTTATGTAAATTAAATTAAATTAATTAAATTATTAAATATTGTTGTGCTGTTAAAAATTTTCATTGTTTATAGCAAATTTACAAAATTTTACCAAATAAAATTAGTAAACTGCATTAATATAATTCTAATGATAGTAGTTATGATCCAATTAAATGGTATAACGTGTCCGAAAATCTTACGATCTTGTGAATAAATAAAAATTCTTGCCATATAAACCTAAAATTTCGAATAAAAAAGTTACGAGAGCATTCATTTCATTTACTGAGATAACCACACACCTGTTAAATCACATAAAAAGTAACCAAAATTTTTGCCACTTGTTGAATAATGCTATTTAATTAAATTAATATTTGACCTTTTTATTGCTACTCGCTGGACAATGTTTGACAGCTCATTAAATTGTGATAGATTAAAATTGTTGGGACAAAAAAATTCTAAAAACTTTCTATTTTTCCCAGATTAATATGTCATCAATAATGTCAACAGATTACGCCTTTTTTTTTAATGATCCAATAACGTTATTAGGAAATTTACCTCTATGGGTGTACTTATCGACAAAATTTTTAACACACAGGTTACGAACAACAAAATGTTTTTTTTTCTATTAATTGCTTAGAAAGCGCCATATTGAGAAAATTAAGGGGTCTTCTGCTATTCAATTTGAGCGCCATTACAATTGAAGCTTTACTTGCTAGGCGGCGAGACGTTCATAACCCCTAGGGTCAGTAGAATTAAGCGCGCGACTCTCCGCCAACACCATAATATCCATTGAAATGACGCCGCACCCTCCGGAATATTATAGCATGCAGGCTTTACAACCCTGGTAAAAGTCAAAGGCCAGAGTTATTTGCCTGCTAAAACAATGCCTCCCTTGCCCTAAATCTCTTGAAAGAGACGGCATACCCGTCAGGGCATAGCCCTATAGGGTACAAGGCAATGACTTGAAGGTAGTAAAACACATGAGAAGTTCAATCTCACTCATTTTTTCATCTTAGAGCTTACACCTAGGAAAATTTATATATTATACTTGCAAATTATTTTTAGATTCATTTTTGTATTCGTACTTTGCTTTATTCGACCAATCAATCTGCTCAGCTTCGTGCGCCGATATATTTTATCATATTTTTTCATTTAAGGACCTTCGCCACTCAATGCACGTAAAATACAGTTTATTAGTGAGTTATAGAGCAGAAGTTATTAAAATTTCTCTAAGGAGATATCTTGATTTAGTAATGCCAAACACCTCTGTCTTACACACGCAGGAGGTTTGAGTTCGACTCCGTGCACAGATAGCTTGGGTCGAATATATAACACACGGGAGCAATCACTCTTAAGCTACCTGCTTAGGGTAGACCCTAAAATGATATGCCTAAAAAGCCTAGGCTCAATATGAAGGCCGCCCGTGCCAGTAACTACATTATCAACAAATTTTCAAAAGAAAGATGAGCTCAACGACAGACCCTAACCTATTTTAGGAATACTCAAGTCCATTCGCCAATTTTTTTAACCAAACTTTGTAATTCAGCTGTGGACATTATAATTTTTTAAATAAAAATACAAAAAAGACTTAATAACAAGAAAATAATGAAAAGAATTTATAAATATAAAACAAAATTGCTAATTTCAATTTTAAATAACATTTTCATTAAAAACCGATGATACATCATGTCTTATTTAGGCTGGGGTGCCATTTTGTATAATATTAATTTAGTATATAATTTTTATTTTCATTTTTTTAGATAAAAATATATGTTACCATTGATTAAATAAAAATTCTTTTATTTTTTAATTTTCTGAGGTTGCAAGATCTGTCAATTTGGTAAAAAAAACAGTTTTTTCTATATAGGTAGCTAAATCGCTAGAGGCGAATGAAACCAAAGAAAACCGAAATTTTATTGCGTAATTTAATTGCATTCTTTACCTCGACAACAAATATTAATTGCTTTGTAGATTATAAAAAAGTCAAAGCCCTAAACGAGTAAGGCACCCGTATAACAAATTTGGAGGGTGAAAACAACCCAAAATCCAATCATTTATTTAGAGCTGTAATATAATGAAATAACTATTTCGCGTTATATGTACTCTTCCTATAAAATTCAGCAATACAGCTTGTCCGGAGTAAAAATATTGGTTATTAGAAGATGTAACCGTGTTTAAACTAAAAAAATTTGATAAAATACAAATGTAAAAAGTTTTATCGCCTAATTTGGCATACATGCAGTTTAAACTATACATCTGGCCAGATATTCGACAAAAAATAAAAAAGACCAAAATGCAAATCTAATACATTTATTTAGTAAGTCTGAAAGAAGAAAACTCTTTTTTAGCTAGAAATGGGCCAATGATGGTGTATCGACCACCAAAACTTTTTGGGAGATATAATTTGGAAGGAACGCAAACAACAGTTGACTGCCCGAAATAGGATTAATTACATATTACATATCACGACACATGTATCTAACTTCCATCAGCCATCCAAGTGAGTGCAAAAATAGAAAATATCGTTTTACCGCAAACAGTGTTATTTTTTTATAACATGGTATATATCTGGCCCGCTCCACGTGCCAGAGATAAAAAAGGTTATTATATGGTGCAAATTAGGGTGTATTCTAGCTTAAGTTATATTTATCAAGTTTATTGGTTGAATAATTTTAATTTAATTTCTATTTGTGAAGAATCCCCAATTTTTTTAAAGTTTTTTTTTGTTTTTTTTGCTTTAAACATACTCAAATTACAGTCTTATAAGTATGCTGTCTATTGGTGAATCTGATGGCGTTTTTTATATTTTGAGGCATTTTGGGAATTTACACTGTTATAAAAAATAAGAATGTTTTTTAATTTTACTCTTACTTGGGTACCCCATTTTTCATCTTTATTTTGCCAAAAATAAAACTTTATTTTTAAGGAAAAACAAGCCTTTCTAAAGTAGAACATTTAATAGGGATGTAAAAATGATGGTAAGAATTTCGTGTATGCTAAGATAACACAGGTCAACAAATATAAAATGCAGAAAAAAGAACTATAAAAACATAAAAGAACACATCCCCATGATGGCCATATCTCTTAAATATTTTCCGTTTCTCTTCGTTTCTTCCGCATTCGGCTCCTTAGGTTTTTACATATCAAAAAATGACGGCCTTTTTATAGATTTTGCGACCTTGAAAATACCAAAAAATTATAATATCAAAATTCTTTGTCAATTTATTTTTGGTTTTTAATTTTTTTGTTTTTTGGACATTTTTTATTAAAATTTTAACGTTTATAGCTGACTAACTAAGTTCAGAAAAAGCGGCATAAGATTTGAAATTTCCCTTAGCAGATTCTTTGTTCTTAGCTAACAACTCGCAAAAATTTGTTGACCTGTGTAAGAAGGAGTAATAATATTACTTAAAAAAATTACTACTAGTTTATCATCCTTTTTTTATCCGTTGCCTGAGCATTTTATTTTATTTTTTTCTCCTTTTTCTTTTCTAACAAAAAAATTAGACCAAAACTGTGTATTTATTTATTAACTTGTTTACAAAATAATGAAAGCTAATGATTTTCAAAGGGTAAAAATGTTAAAAAAATTCAAAAACATTCAGATTTATTATGTATTTAAATCAAACCTATCATCTATTTATTACACCAATTTCTATCTTTAAAAAGACGGATGAAATTTTGTTTGACTAAAGTTTTGTATTAAAGTATAGAGGAGAAGAAAATATTTTGTCGGTATCTCTCGGTCTTTTTCGTTTATTTAAAAATGGAGCATCATGAATAATATAACAATAATATATAATAAAAAAATTAACCAAAGAACCCTAGCCGTATATTGAGCGTTATAGCTATGAGATCGTGGTTGGCAGTGATTCCTTTGGCATCGTAAAAATTTCCAGTACCGTAATCGAACGAATCCAACATAAGGTATATGAGGACCGGTATCCGCCTTTTAGTTTTTTGATCTATTTATTTATAAAAAATAAATATTCGTTAACACGATTAATAGTATATTTAAAGAAAACATAAATCAGAAAGAAATGCCCAAAGCTCACGGGAACACGGTAATGTGTCAATTAGCATTAAAAGCCAGGATAAAACATTTCCTTGAAAATAAAAAAATGGCCTTTGGGAAGTTCTGTAGCTAGAGGTACTTTTGTTAGGAGTTCTTAGAGAATTCTCCAATAAAGATTAGATTCGAGACAGGTACTTAAACATAAAGTGCCGTCCAAAATCAGTTGGAGAAAATATTACTCCTATTTATTATATATTTTTAATTATATACACTCACCCATTTTTTTTTTCGCATATCTCATAAGTTTGTGCCCATTAAAGAAAGATGAAGAATTTATTTTTCCATCTCACACTTATGAGCAAAACCGCCTCCATGTCCTCTCATGATCACCTAAATTAACCTACGATTTGCACTGTAAGGTAGATTCGGACTCCAACACCATCTTTAAATATATTATATATTGACGGCCAAAATTTTGTGAACTTAATTAAATATTTAATAAACAAGATTAACAAAAATTTGATCTAAGTCTAGTAACAAAATTTTTTTAGAAATTAGAAATTCTATTGAGGTCCAAATGGACCCAGTATGGTAAATTTCAATGTAAAAATTCATTGCCTTCAAATATGTTCATTAAAATTGGCATTTTCTAGTTATTTTTATAAAATAGTTTTACAATTAAAGTTTATAAAGTATTTATACAAATGATATGGATTAACTTTTTTGATACCTTAAAAGATCAGTTATTATTGTAAGTAAATAGGCAAAAAAAATTTTATTTCAAAATATATTTGATCTACTAGACCTAAAAAACGATTTTACCAACAATAATCATACATTCAGTTAATCGACAAGAATATAATATTATGGGAAAAGAAAAAATTTCCATTTTTTAGATTTTGTACTTTATATTAAATAAAATTTATAATCTAAATTAAAAATAACTTATATTAATTTACATTAAAGAGCAGGCATTTTTTTTAAACAATAAAAAAATTGTGTTAGAAAACTCTAGAAGTTATCGAAAGGTTTGATTTGAGGTCCGTTCAAACCCTACTGTAGCATTCGCGTTACAATTTTTTCAACCTACCCTTCGCGGATGAAGTTAAAATATACTTATGTTTAAATGAAAGGGTTTGTTTTTTAAAAATTTTCTCAGATTCATTAATATTTTGAGACAGGGAACGAGCAAAACTTGCTAGATACAGATCTATCCTCTCAGACGTAATTTTTTTAATATAATAATTTAGTTTATGTATGGTGATATATGAAAGTGTCCTCGTATAAGTACATGAAAAATTAGTGAACTTCCCCCCCTGTTTATTATTCCAAGAATTTGTTACAAAAAAATTGTCGATTGTGCCACCCAATGCTTCGTCATAGGTTATTTTTTTGCATATTCCGACAGGACACAAGCTTCATCATTCATTCAAAGTCGGAAAATACCGAATATATTATTATAGTAGTAGTGTAAAAATACATAACGTAAAAATTAAGAAATGAAAATTCGCAGCCTCATATTAATCCAAAACACTGTCCCCAACGTTCTGACTCCGCGGGAAGTGATAAATAAAATGCGCGAAATGAAAGGGTTTGTCCCGATTTTCAATATATAACGAAGAATATATACAAAATTTATTTCTCTCAACTTTCATCTCACGTTAGATTTATGACCGTGGCAAGATATAAATATATTTTGGTTGGCCAATATACATTACGTTTCCTAAATATTTTTAGTCTCTATATAAGATATTAATTAGCTCTGACGGCGGGATATCACATTTACGGCTCAAATGCTGGATAATGACTGATGAGATCAATTTGTGAAAAATATACAGAGGCGACCCTTATTTTTGATGTCGCTAAACATAGTATATATATACATAATATCGTCGTTATATACTACTTCTAATATAGTATATATCACAAAAACATTCAATTTTCTTCCATCCCCACCAAGTCAGGTTGTCAAATTAAAATTCCAAATAGACAACTCCAACTTTTCGGTAGGTAATACGTTATTCTCTCCGCTAAAAACGGCACTACTGTTTCTTACGATGACCTAACCGTTTTTAGAGGAAACATTAGCTTGGCTGTGCCTGTTCAAGGATAAGAAAAGAGAAATAGATCCGGGGAAATTGGAGAAAAAGACTATTTTTTTGGCCGAAAAATGGCTTAAAATATCTAAGTAAAATTCCCTCAAATTTTTCCATTTCTCATATAAGAATGGAATATATTAACTAGGCTTTGAGACGAGACCTTATAAATCTTGGAAGTAGTAAGCCCCATTAGCTCCACTAAAAATGATAAAATTTATTAGTGGAAAATTTCAATTTCAACCTACGTTTTTAAATCTTAGTGTTCTCTTTCTCTAAGTTTGTCTTTTTTGTAACACTCATTTTCTCATTACACTTAAACCTATGTAATAAATACAGGCTCCCATCTAAATATACATAAATTGCGAGATTTAATCAAATACATGTAATCAAGGTCAAGATGGCAACGTTTCGAAAGTTAGCGTCAAATCTCACATTAACATGATGCAAAAATAATATATATGTATTTTCAATATAAAGATAGCCCACTACCGACCCCGGAAATGGATTAATTTGTTTTATTGGGGGGGGGGGGGAAGTAGATAACCTAGCGGCTATGATTAGGTGAAATTAAAAGTTTCTATTGACTTAAATCGGGATTCTAAATAATTGTTGCCCAAATAAAAATATTCATTTTTCAGTAGGCACCTATCAAAAAATTTGTCTAGTCAATTAAATATTCATATGATCAATATTGTTTTTTTAATAGTTTCATTTAACAGATTTTATCACGTACATTGACATTAGAACACGTGCAAAATAAGTTTTTATTTTCATAAAATTTTGAAAATTCTAAATATTTTATTTTTATCTGAAAAAAACATTTTATGTAAACCAAATTTGACAACTCTTAAAAAATTTACGTTTTACTACGAAATAAAACTTTTCAAAATTTTAAAAATTTCACGAAAATTATAACTCACATTGCAGTGCTCTTAATTCAAAATTTTACTTTAAAATCTAAAATCATGTCACATTTAGATTGTCAAAGATATTTTAATCTAGATGTTGTGATTTGTTTAAATTATTATCGGTTTGTAAACCCCTTAACATTTATAATTATGATTAGGGCAATGATGAAGAACAAAGAAAATTTTTAAAAGCAAATCTAATTAATATCATGGGCCTAGCCTCATTTTGTTTTTATTTTTGTAAAAGATAAGGATATGAAAACACATGAATTCTGGTTGTTAGAAGGTATTTTGCTTTATTGCCTCGTTGATAGATAGAAAATCTTATCGATGAAATATAATAAATTGTAAATATATAAGTCGCGGTCATTAAAAGTTTTTGAGTCATTTGCCCGGCAAAGGGTGCACAAGCAAAAATTATATAGTTTAAGGGTAAAACTACAAGAGATTTTACTTAGTGCCAGACAAAAAAAAATAGAATTAGCTATAATTGAATACATGTATCCATATTAAGAGGCAAATAAAACGGCCCTGGACACATAAGCAACCTCTCATAAAAAAATTAAAATATCTTCTCAAAATCTTGATATTTAACCCTGCAACATTTCGCATTCATACGCTTGTGACACATTACCTAAGCCTGGTGCACATTTTGATAATAATAGGTTTTTTTTGAAATATACGATTATTATAGCAAAATAATTGTGTGAGTAATTGTCTTACTGTAGAATATGGTTCATTCTAAATTATCAAGAAATCAAGTTAAACAAAGCACGCTAATGTAATTACATATAAAAATAATTGGGAATATTATCAAGAAGAGAGATTAGGACAACACCTCCCAAAGGGATCATTAATTAAGCTTATAAACATTGAAAATGAATGTAAAAACTTTAAAAAATGGACAGAAAAGTGGATTTTTTTTTTAATTGGAAGTAAAAAATTAAATATATGATTTTCACTACATGTCATAGTACAATAATTGCATTATTATGTAAAATTCCGATGGGCTATATTTCTCAGTTAATGACCGATACTGACCAAAAAATTATACAGTTCCTCTACAGTCCTTTTCAAAATCAACTTTTTTTAATGAAGATACATACGAATCAGACCCAAAATTAATTATTAAACAATAAGACGTGTTTATTTCTTTTACCTATGATTACCATAATATATAGGACAAATAAATTTATTGAATCATTGCTAAAGCGATATATGGAAAATAAAATAGTAATCATTTAATAATAAAGCAACAAAAATATTTTATCAAAAAAGAGTCAGGCTAATTACACTGGTCGACAAGAATTTTAGACCAACAACCTGAAAAATGTTTCTAGTGCAGTTCTTTTTGCTGAATATCATGGTTTTTTCCGTTTTTTCCTGCCTAATTTGGTTTTTATTTTATTCGGTGTTAAAGTTGCCAAAATGTGCATTTTTGGCACATTTTGACCTTAATTTACACCATTAAAAAATAATAAATTATATTAACTTTTAATATTAAAAAAAAGCTTAAATTTTTATCTATTCAAATATATAATTATTTTTTTTTATGTATTTTACTTTTTTAAAAAAACGAAATTTAAAAACCTACCTTATTTTATTTTATTTAATTTCTAGACCCATTGACGCCTTCGATGCTGCTTATGCATCTCTTCTTTCTTTCTCTCTCTCTCTCACTCTTAATTTCTTTATTTATTTGTTTAAAAATTCCTACCCAAACATATTTTTCTTCATTCATATTCTTTAAAAAATTTCTACCCAAACGTATTTTTCTTCATTCATATTCTAAAAAATGGAGGTAAATTTTAAATTAAGAATATTTTTTATGACAAAATTGTTTATATAGGTTAAAATTTAAGAAAATCATCTCCGTTTTTTATTAGATATTATACTTAATTTGATATAAATGTTACTGTTATTTTTATATAAAATGTAATTCATTGTAAATAAAAACAACTGATCACAAGTGTCCAATAAATAAAAAAAGCCTTAGTCACATTAAGTGTTTGGGCTCAATTCGACCACCTTTGAGTAAAAAAAGGGTTTTTACATTAAAATTCAAAAGTCTTAGTATCTAGTTCTGTTATTCTTTAAACATAGTAATTTTTAGAGGGGATGGGGGTAGGCAAATTAACCAAAAAAATTAGTTAAGTTTCGATAAAACAAAAAATTTCTATCAAAAGCATATATTTTTATTTTTGTATTTAAAACCGTAAAAAGTTTGACAAGAGTTGATAGTTTTGTTAAAATTTTTGGAATTTCGTAATTGACTAATATAGGGGAGAATCGTTGTAAATTTATTTATGCTTTTATCTTTTACTATTTATTCAACGTTGCTTTTGAAATTACATACTTATATATAAAACTGATTTTTTGCTAAAATTCTGTGTGCTTCTTTGAAGCCGAAAAAAAATCCAAAATTATTAGAAAAAAATGTAAATATTGCTTATTTTAAGTTAAATTATATGTATCAAACTCAAAATTAATAGAGAATATTAATAAAAAATAACTAGGTTATAGTTAATATTTATTAATTATAACTGTAAGTTAACTAAGTTATCCATAGTTGCCCACAAGGTAATTTTTCTACCCCATCTAAGTTGCAAGTTAATTTTCCAAATGTTGAGAAACATTAAGCCTGAGCACAAAAAAATACAAAAATCTGAATTTAAAAATATGTTTAATTTAGTACTTTTCAAACAACTTTAAATTAATTTTTTTTTATAAGTCTTCTTTAAAATTATATTTAAATTGCGAATATAATTTATTAACTTATAGCGTTATTCCTTTATTTGTTTTTTAATATATAAAATTTTTGTAAATTTGTAAAGTACTAATTTTGTTTTTTTTATGCGAGATAAAAATGTAATATTACCCTAATCCCCATGTACTTCTACTTATTTTATAAAAATTTTTAAAAATTTAAGCTTTTTGCCCTTTTTCACAAAGTAAGTTGATAAATTTACAAATTAGCCCTTTTATGCCAGCAAATTAATTTTTAAATTAAAAAAAGAAAGCATTCCAAACAAGATTTAACAAACATAATTAACAAAAAACGGAAAAAGTTTTCTATAGGCTAACAATTGGAGTGTTTAATCCTAGCAATGCAATAAATTTAGATATTATATCTAATTAGAATAAAATCGAAGAGCTTCTGTCTACATAAAGAAACCGCCTACTATTTTGGTTTAAAGTTAGTAACATTTAGAAAAATTATAATTAAAACATTGGTGCCAAGATTAAGCTGTGGTAAGTCAAAGCTTAAACCTTTTGGAATATGAACTGCCGAGAGTTAGAAATCGAAATCTAGAATATACAGCAAGGGCTGTGGCCTGTTTGATATTTTAAAAATTAAAATTTTTTTGATCTTAACAAAAAACGCATTTTTAAAAAAAGCTGTCAAATTAGCACAAAAATTATTTATAAAATTAAATTTTTAAATTTTTATAATTATTAAATTTTAAAAGTTTTTTTTGGGAAAAAAAAAATGAACTCCGAACGCGCCATAATTTGCCCGTTTAACAATACTAAAAAAAATTAAAGTTTTTAAAGCAGGCCACATGATTTTCATTTTATGATTTTTCAATAAAAATGTACAGCCAATTGCATCGCAAATGGAAATGATAAATTGGTTAAAAAAACAATTTAATTTGCAAATTAAAAGAATTTACTCTACACTATTGCAATAATAATATGCCCGAATGCAAATTAATTTGTACATGCATGCACTGCATTTAAATCTTCAAATATTTTTGTAGAATATATAAAACTCAAAATTTTTGACGCAAATGCCCCTTTCGGCTCAATATAGCGCTAAATTAAAAATAAATTAAATTTTAAGTTTATGTGTTTTCAGTAATTTAAGTAATCTTCTTGTCCGTTCCCCTTCAAATAACAAAAAGGGGTTAAGATTAAAGAAAACTGTTTTTTGGGAATTTAGGAAATTACTATTAAAACTTTTTAAGGTTATATATAGAGTTTAACTAATGATATAATACTAAGGTGCTAGTCCAAACTTAAAGATATAAAAAAAAAGTTAAAAAAGAATGTTCATAGAGCAAATGAGCTGAAAAAACCAATTTTTAGGCTAAACTCAAATTTTTGTTTTTTAAAAATCTGACAGATTAAAAAAAATTTTGATAAATACAAAATTTAAGCAGAAAATTTAAAATATTATAAATACTTTTTTTGATTAAAAAGTTTATTTTTTTCTAAATTCCTGGAATTAAAAAAAAATGAGTTTGACCCAAAATTGGGTTTTTTCCCAGCTCTGGTGGTATAACTTAAATCTAAAAAATTTGAACATTGTCAAGCAACAACTTTAGCTTAATTTATTAACATTACTAGGAATAACTTTTCTTGAAAAACAGCGTTTTCCCTAACCAAATTAAATTTGTGCACCCGTATAAGGCATATGACAAAGTCTATTTTTTTCTTCATATATATGTTAATGATAGTCGAGTGAGTTTTTAACCCTTTTTTTTGAATCTAAATAGTATTGCACTTAAACAGCTTCCTAAATGACATCTTGAGATTCGAAACCATGAATTTCAAATCAATCTAAAACTTTTGCTCTCAAAGATTCAGCCGTCTTCCGATGAAACATTCATTAATATTTAATTAACTGGATTAGATTTTATATGAAATGTATTTTGTGATACCCGAGAAAAGCAACGGTAGTTATTAGTATACGTCGTATTCACGATTGGACACAATAATATTAATTTTTCTAAATCCACTGCCAAAATCACATGAGCTAAAAAAACGGTCCTCAAATAAAGGAATGTGTGACAGCCATGATCATATAAGGTGTCGTAAGTTTTAATGCTTCTTTTTTAATAAAGATTGAAAAAAGCGTGGTAAGCAAATAAAATGATAAAATGAAACATTGTCGTTGTCCCCGATCTTCCCTTTAATATGCTAATATTTTGTGGCATAACCAAAAAGTTACAACTACTTACTATAAAAAGCCATCCATCTAAATATATATATGGACATGTTATAATTCGGTTTATCTGTTTATTAAAGATAATAAAAAGCTGCGTGTAACAATACTAGCACAAAGAATAGTTCGTTGTTATACAAAATAATTTTAATTTTTGGATAAAATCGTGCCACAAAATTTTATACAAAAAATGGGAAAAATGGAAAATTGAAAAGAGCTTTGGTGTTTGAGTAAATCACGCATAGTGTCAAATTTAAAAAAAAAGGATTTTGTAAAGAGTGGTCCAATAAATGGTGGGAAAAATTTAAATAAATTTAGGGAAGAGCCCTGTAGATGGTGTTATTTAATGCCATTTAAATCAAATCTGGAAAGAACTTTTTGGCTACCTTTTTATTTGAGAATCGGGAAATAAGACTTTAGCCTATAGTTAGAAAATATTTAAAAACATCAGAATTTTTTTGTATACAACTTTTATCTCTTATTTGATTTCTTACTCATCTCCTAAAATTTAAAACAAATCAAGAATGGTTCAGTTAAAAAGTGGGCCTTTTAGCTATGAGAAAATATACGCGGAAGAGGGGGAGGGGTCAATTTTACATAAGCCCCCCCCCTTCCCTCCCCATCATTTATATCTTTAGATGTGCATATAAACCCTAATTATACAGAAAAAAATTGGTTATTTTTCATAAAGGAAATATGGAATTAAATCTGTGTATATAGGTAATTTTCTTAATTTTATTCAATATAGGATATCATTCTTTTGAGTAAGTCATTAGTGCTTCGACAGTAAAAATTAATTATGTTGGAAAAAGTAATTTATTTACAAATTCATTATAAGCCACAGTTTTTTATTTTTGATTTTAATACACCAAAGACTATCAAATCGACAAAATTAATGTCAGAAAAAGAAGAATTACCAAAATATAAATAAATACATTCCAATAATGGCTTAATTTCACATATATTTTTCGATGATTTCTGTGGCTTCTTGAGCCTTCAATTTTTTTCGTCAAGAAAAAATGGCAATTTTTGACCAAATTGACAGCAGATTTTGCGACCTCGGGAGTGCCTTAAAAAAATACAATTTTTTTTATATGAAATAATAAGAAGTAAAATTTCTGGGTATGTCAAATTCTTACATTGACATTAAGACTATACAAAACACCCCAATCCTAAGACGACCCAATATGTTATCGGTTTTCAATAAAAATCTTATCTAACGATGGAGGATTATAACAGTTTAAGTTTTTTTTCTTTCTTGTTTTTTTTTAACATTATTTTTATCAATGTTTACAGCTGGCTTAGAGGGTTTAATTTTAAAATAAAATAACAAATTTTGAAAATAAATAAGATAGCGGGTTTAGCCTTCCGCGCTCATAACTCTAAAAAATTCATTGATTTGTGTTGAAATGACTACGATTTTATATAATTATATTTTATATATATGTTTTTTTTATCTTTAGCCCTAAAACTGGCACACGGGCCACAAAAGGTATTTTACATTATTGATATCAGCTGATATTTTGTGCACCCAGGTGGGTTGGGTTATTTTTTTTTATCATTATCCATTGTAATTTTCTCCATCTTAAATTAAGTTAATGTCACTCACTCATTTTTTAGATTAAATTACCCGTTCAAATATATGAGAATCTCATGGCACAAACCCATTTTTTGGGTATTATTAGATCTCACTGAAAGATTTATATATACGTAATAATGCTTCTATTCTAAAGCAGCATAAAAGGATCTTCTCATAACCGTATATTAACAACGTAAAATAGTCTATATCCTAAACACGATAAAGTGCAATAAAAAGTCGCGTTGACACGCAAGACATGTCAAAAAAAAAAATATTTACACCGACAACATTTTTGCTAGACTATGACCCATTTTTCTTTTTTTCGGGCCTTTTTTTTCTTTAAGATTTCCATAATTTTAGCCTACTCTTCTATAGTTCTCACAAAAGATAGCGTTAGTTTATTTATACTATTGACTCGTGATTTTATATTATATTAATTAACGTATGGGACAATTGAGAAAATGGTCTTAATAGATCATTATTATGCGTATTCCTATGGACATTGGCTAACGAATGGGGCATGAGAATTGAAATTTTTCACAGGCTCATTAATAAACATAAGGCAACCACCGACTCCCTATGGTAATTTCCTACATTATGACACTTTAAAATAAGCCTTTACGGTAAAAAAATAACTTCCCAAGGGGGGGGGGGGGGGGGGTAGGCACAAATTCATTGTACGCGAGACAGTTGTGAGTCTTTTTACCGAAAAAAACTGTTCTCAAATATGCAGTTTTTGTGCCTTTATGACATGCTAAACATCGAGACGGGGACCGCAAAAAATTCATAGGCTGAAAAAAAATTTTTTTTTTAATTAAAAAAATACTAAGCTCATGCTAGATAATAATAATGCGAAATGCAAGCTACCGCGACCTTTTAGATCATGACTTATATTATATCATGGTCCTTTTGTTTTTTTCCGTTATCTTACTTTTGCATCAGCAATGAGGAGCAGTAGAAATGTAAACGACGAACACCCATGAAAAATTTTTAAACTAGGTAAAAGAAATTGGAATAATACAAAATAATTAATTTTACGGGGGTTACTGATTTATAAAAACAACCAGGAAAAAATAGTTTTGTAATTTCATATATAAATACTGTACAATGTGTTTTGTATATAACATAAAAAAAGTGTTAAGGGGTAAAATGGCCTTTTTTCCGGGCCGAAAAAAGAGAAACTTAATTTTAATTTTAACATGAAGTCCCCAAAATATGAGAAAAAAGTTTTTTTTAACAGGGTGAAGGGGGGGGGGGGGAGGAATTAGCCTTTAAAGAGTATTTAGGAAATTTTCTATTAAAAAGGTCGCAGTGAATCTTATTTGAATGGCCCCTTTTTCCTTAGTAATACTATTGCCTTTTTTTCTAAGGGGCTTTTAGGGCTTATTTATAATAATTATAAATCGTACATCCCAACTTCACAAAACTAAAAAGGGCTTTTGGAAAGGGCTTTATTCCCATTTTTGGGGGGCTTATGTGTTAAAATTTATGATTACTATAATTTTTTTTCCATTTTTCGGAGAAAAAAAGCTCATTCTTTACGTTAGCCCAAATTTTTTTTCAGCATCGCTTTCTAACAAAGGGAGAAAAAACAAATTTTTCTTAGCTAAACTTGTTGTTTTTAACAATTTTATAAAAGTTTAGATTGATTATAAAGTACAATATTTATAGCAAAAATATTTTCTTTTATTAAATCTAAATCCTTTTATTTTTTTCTTAATAAAAACAAAAAAAAAGAGTATAGCCTGATTATTAAATAGGTCGACAAAATTCAAGAAGCGATCAAATTATGACATTTCAGTAAAATTCATGGTGGTCTTTTTTATATTAAATTCGTTTTTCGCTATAAAGCCTAGGTTTTAA
This sequence comes from Acutogordius australiensis, assembly GCA_030555515.1. Classification (NCBI taxonomy): domain Eukaryota; kingdom Metazoa; phylum Nematomorpha; class Gordioida; order Gordea; family Gordiidae; genus Acutogordius; species Acutogordius australiensis. The sequence goes on along the minus strand of CM060245.1, from coordinate 33,663,034 downwards.
AATCAAAAAATGCCCAAATTAGGTTAGATTGACAAATTTTATGACCTAGAGTATACCTAATAATAAGAACAAAAATCAATTCTCAATCACCTTTAAAATATCACATATTAATTAATGAGAAACAAAGTTTTTAAATATATGAAGCTATTAATAATAGGTTAAAGATAACACAAATCAACAGTTTTTTGGGATTTATGAGTTAACTACAGAGATTAAACCTGTCATTTTAGGGAATATCAAATCCGTTTACCATTTTTCCTAATAAATCTTGATTTGTCAGGTATAAACATTGAAAATTTTAGAAAAAAAGTCAAAAAAAAAAGATTCAAAAACAAATATAAATTAAAATTATTTTTGCATATTCACAATAAAAAATGTTAAATTCTACCAAATAGTATTTTCATTAAAAATCGATAATTCATTGTGTCGTATTTAAGTTTAGACGCGAAATATTTTGTATTATCTAAATGCCGATGTAAGAGCATAAAATATTATTCGAATTTATTTCTCATTATTTTTGATTATAAATATAAGTTACAACGAATTTTTATATGCAAAAAAGATTTTTAAATTTTTTCTTTTTAGGGTATATTTAGATCTGTCAATTTAATCAAAAAAGGCCACTTTTCGTTACGGATCAAAGGATCTAAAGACGGAAGAAACTAAGAAAAACAAAAAATACATATGAGATTAGGCCATCATGGGGATGTATTCTTAAATGTTTACATAAAATTCACGGTTCTGAAATTGATATTTGTTGACCTGTGGAATAATTGAAAGCCGAACCCTAATTAAAAATTTTAAAATAAAAATATATAAAGTTTTACAGTTTGATTAAAAAATATATAAACAGTGCTTCAATATTTTCTAATATCTTGATTATTTTTGCCATTTTTAAATATATGCTTATAACTGGCTAACAAAGTTTGACTAAAAAAATGGTAAATGGAATTGAAAGACCTTAGAATGGCAAGTCTAATATTTAAATTAGGCTTGTATCTCAATGTCTAATCATGTTAGGTGTTACACATTCCTTCATTAGTAAAAATAATTTTTTCTATTCAGATGGTCAAAAAAGTTTTATTTTTAATATATATTAGATTAAAAAATTTAAATATTATGTTGGTTTTAAATAAAAATATTAAAACTTTCTTTGTAAAGCAACAATTGACAGCCGATTCCAAATCAAGTGTCAATAACTTTCGTACAAAATAAATTAAAAGGGCAAAAACAAAAAATAAATTTTAAGTGTAATAAAGGTAAAAATAAAATCCTACCTGTGGTAAATAATTTTTTGTTTTCCAAATATTTTTACTTTTTTTTTTTAAATTTTGCCAAATATCTTTGTGCAGTTGATTGAACTATATAAAACCTATGAATTTTTAGTAATCGACTTAGAATTGGAGCAGGTTCCCAAATCCGTTCCTGAAAATTAAATATACAATTTCGCAAACATATAAAGAAACATAATGTAATATCCGTTAGCTATAATTTTTAATAACATCTTATAGATAATATTTATAACATCTTAAACTGGAATCAATTTAAGTTAGCTTAATATAAATTAATATTGTGAAGCAGCAAGAGCCTCTCCTCAACTCAATGTGACTGTCTTTTTCTTGAAATTAATAACATTTATTTCAAATTATATCAAAAGCTTTTTCAGGTAATCCATATGAAAATAAAATGATGGAAAAAGATATTTTAAAATTTTTTTTTAAAAAATTAAAAAAAAAAGTCTCGTTCACTGTTGCCTAAATGATTTAATTCTTTAAACTATTCATGAAAGTAGAAATACTTGAATCCGTAAACTATATGATTTTTTTCTTAATCCAAATTACAAAACTTTGATCTATAGGATCCACCAACGACCTGGATGGCACAATTCCTAGCACTTTAGCTCTAGGTCTTTTTAACATCTGTTGGGAGAGCCTTCGAAATGCAAGAAATTGAAAGACGATTGTTTGGTCCTGTGTGTAATATAGTGTGCTTTTCTAATACCATACTTGCCAAATCTCAATTCCAGGAGATGGCATAAATAAAAATTGTAATGAGACCATTAAGAGCTATGGTAAAGAAAAGTTATATAACCTTCCTAGGTCATTCATCGACGTACACCCTAAAGAGTAAGTCCTAAGAGTCGTGCCTGGCGAGAGACATAAAATTTAGAATTTACTTCCAACCTACAGATGGCGGGTGCGTTTACTCTTAAAAGCACAGAATCCAATAAAAGGCAAGAAAATCACAAGGTCAAGAAAGAATATAGCGGGGAAGGACTCTAAAGAAGCCAACTGCTTCTAGAAGAAAAGATTAAAAAAAATATATTTAGATATATAAATACATTATCACGCAAAAAAACTAAAATCAAGTCCAGTGCGATTCAGCTTGTATATTGTGTAAATTCGACCCGGTTCAAATTTCTAACGATTGAGAAACGTACCGCAGAAATTTGGGGGACCAGATAAAAAAAACTGATATGTCATTAAGCAATAATACACTATTATTTTGAGCGCCATTTTTTTGACATGTAAAGCTGCTTGGTAATGCCAGAGTTGTTTAAATTTAGCTATAAATTGGATATATATTCTAACTTGTTAAACCATGTTTCTTATTAAAATTATAAAGCAGGTGACAGCTAGTATTGAAAAATATAAAAAAAAATAGTTTTATTGGCCTGTTTGAATATCAGTCTTAGATTAGAGCTCACATAAGGCAATGCTGACTATGACCATCGGCTTATATGGGTTGTGAATACGGGAATGCTTAAGTAAGTTCTAAAGCCCTAGAACATATTTACAAATACCATGATGATCTGAAATTGGTCTGATTCACAGCCCTTAGAAATTTAAAAAAATGCATTTGGTTGCAAAAAGTTAGGGATAGTATTACAAAATAAATAGGCAAATTCAGTTATGAGCCTCACCTACCAGGTCCAAAACTATTCTTGGTTATTGTCCTGGACCTAAGGCATGAGGATTCTGAATCAATACAAAATTGCACCTTATAATCGTAATAAATTCGTTAATTAAGTCAATATTTTAAGTTTTTTAAAAGTTTCATTTATTGTACTAATTACTGCCTCAAATTACGGTGGATGCATTTAATGCCTTTTTTTAAATAACTAACTTGGCATGGCATTATGGCTTTTTTGTTTTTAGTGCGTGTTATTTCCGTTAAAACTAGGTGGGAGCTAATAATATTTTTCTGCAATTTGGGTTAAAATATAATTTTAAAAAAATTTTTTCATCTTTTTGAGTAGAATCTAGAGAGGTCAAAAATAATTTATCTATTGTATTTAATGCCCATTTTGTTATTTTTGTGGTCAATGTGATTTAATTTTTTACGTGGTAGAGACTTCACATTCAATAAAGGCCGAGTTTTTGGACGGGAAAGCTTAATGAATAATTTGTCTACTTGAGAATAAATTTGGATTAAGATAATGTTGGATTATAATAATATTACAACTTACCTTTTCCACTAGGAATATATAAATTGAGATTTAGGCAGTCTTCAGATTGAGCAAATTGCTCGATAGCACCATCATTTAAGGCATGGGGTTGCGAATTATAGAAACTATGCCTAGTGTGCTTAAGATTTGCCATTGGCAGGTTCGAATAACTTCTAATTAAATTATCTAGCTCTTTGGCTTGACGTTTAAGATCTAAGAATTCCGGGGAACTTGGTGGATAAAATAATGTTTCAATAAATTCTTCGATTAAATTTTTTTTATGGTTGCTAATGTGATTAGGGTCGTTGAATTGCGGACAAATTGGTCCGTATTGTGTCGCGTTTAATAATCCACGCCATTTAAGCGGTGCGCCGGGTGGCATAAATCGGTACACGGGTTTACTCGCATATGAAACCCCTAAAAATTCTTCAACTATCTTTTTTTGAGTAATCTTTCGTGAATCGTTTGAATCTAAATTCAATGTTGGGGAATTTTTATCTGTTGTAGCAAATTTAGATACCGTAATCTCCCAAAGGTTACCGATAATCGCACCATTCCGGGTATGAATGACCTTAGAGGTCCCAATTTTACGTGTCACCTGGTTCCCCACTAAATCGTCTGCTTTGAATGAATGTTCGCGAATAGCGTATCTGTTTGAAGTATCGTCTGATGCTTTCAAAACACCTGTTACTGTAATCCAAAAATATATTGCCCCTATGGTTGCTTGTATTTGCATCAAAATTTTCGGAAAAAATTGGAATTCAAAACTTTCCTATGATGGTTATATTATATAATTATATCTTTTTCCAATATATATATATATATATATATTGAGGCACGTCTTATTTCTTTCACATTTTTTACAAAAATTTTTTTGTGGTCATTTTATATTACATATGATCTTTAAAAAAATTCCTTTAGTATTTATAGGTAAGTTGAGCTCATACATCCATGCAATGATATATCAATTTGCGAAATGTTTGATAGAAATATAAAAGATAACGATTTTTTTTGCAGTAACCATTAACCAACTAAAAAACAGCCAATGAGAATTTTTTATTCTTTTTTAAAAAAAATAAAAATTAAATAGCGGAAAATTACAAGAATTTGGAGGAAATTGAGGCCAAAAATTATACAAATATTTTTTTTCGAGGTGGTCTGTTGAGAAAATTGACCAACATTTAAAATATATATACGTACGTATTTATATCTAAAAAAAACACAAATCTTTTAGCCTGTTATCTTTTATTTTTTACAATAAAAACAAAAATAAGGAATCTTTTTTTTCCTCAATTTTTTTCTAAAAATTGCGCGCGCCAGTTGTTGTGCTAATTTGCTTCCTCACTTCATTTTTTATAAGCTCTTTTATCTAAGCAATTAAGAACCATCGTTTTTTGTTTCCGCTAATATCAATTCTATAACAAAGTTTCCATTTCACTATACTATTTGCCTATATGCCCAAAAATACCATTTATTTAATAGGTATTTCACTTTTGTTAGATATGTTTTTTATACGAAGCCAAACCAAAAATATTTTTTTAATTACACAGGTCAACAAATAAATGTTACAATGAAAACTTAAAAGATTAAATCCCCATAATACCCTTAATTAAAATATATATTTTTTGATTTTTAGATTCTTCCGCCTTTCTTAAGATCCCTCCATAGCATAAAAGCCTTTTAATCAAATTTTGAGGCCTTGAGAACACCCTAAAAATAATAAGTTTGTTGAAAATTTTTTTATATATAAAAATCTCTTGTATTTCATATTTATTCTTAAAATAATGAGAAAAATTTGTGGCCCACTTTTTACATCAGCATTTTAAGAAAACAAAATATTTTGCGTCTAAACTTAAATTAGACGCAATATATTATCGGTATTTTGAATAAAAATATTATTTAAAGCGTGAATTTCACATATTAATTGTTGTGGTTATGCAAAAGAAAAATTTATTTATTTTTTTGTTTTTGAATCTTTTTTGTTTTTTAACATATTTTCTAAGATGTTTAATGCTTATAGCTAACTATGTTTGATTAAAAAAAAGGTAATCGCATTTTAAAATACGTAAGATGGCAGAATCGATCTCTGCGGTAGTTAGCTCATAACTCTCAAAAAATTGTTGACCTGTGTTAAAAAATTCATTAATAAATTGATTTGTAAAAGAAATTGGTATTAATACGTTTTATTTTTTATTTAAGGCCACTTTTAAAGACAATTTTTATATTTTGTAAAATTATAAAATATTCCAAATTTTTTTTTATTATTTTATCAATTTTTTTATATTTTAAAATAATTATTTTTCTTTTAACCAGCTAGTTTTGGAAGGTCCAGAGGGATCTCAGCCCATCTTGAATTATAAATATTTTTGAAAACATTTTATATAATCGGTCAAATTTTTGTGACTTTATTCTTAGATAGATAAAAACAAAGCTATTAATTAATATCCAAGCCTAATATAAAAATTTGTTTTTAAATTAGAAATGATTAGGGTCTATTTTAAACTCTCAATTTTAATGTCTAAAACCGTAATATTGCCTTTATATTTGAACTAAAATAATTGTAGCCATATTTTCTAGTTTTTTAAATTTTAAGTTTATAAATAGTTTGATTTGTATAATGTTGAAATTAATTATTTTTTTGTCTTTAAAATTAGAATTTAAGGTGAATAATAGCCAAAAATAATTGTTTATTTCAAAATAATTCTTAAACTTTTCTAAAAATGTTCTACCCAACCTAATAACAGGAGTTAATAAATAATAATGATATATTTACTTTATTTACGAGATTTATCTAATATTATAAAAATACATATATTAATAAATTTTTTACTTTGTGTTAAATACAATTTACAATATATTTTAAAAATAACTTATATTAATTTATAATCAGAAAACACTTATTTTCCTTTAAAATAATATACTTATATAGCTTAGACCTTTTTATACAGGTATAAAATTGGGTTCTATATGGGTTCCATTGTAGCAATCGCGTTACAAATTTTTCACCCTAAAATTCGCCGGTTAAAATTGATTTTGGCAGCTGTTTTAAAGATAATTTTTATGGTGTATTAAAGAGACAAATAAGGAAACTTTTTTTATTTGAAGTTTTTAAATCTATTGTATTAATATTAAAAAAAAATTTAACCACTGTATTATATTTTTTTTTTAATATACCAAACATATTGAGATCAGTTTTTTAACATGTTTAAAAGTTACAAAATAGTGAGCATTTTGTCAAATTACGAGAATTACAATTATATCGAATAGTTTGAATTAGTAAATAAAAATTGTATGTTATTTAAAATTTATTTAAAGTCTATAAGCAAAGTTAATATTTGCTTTGATAAAACTTTTATACTTTGAAAATTTTAAAACTAAATTTTTTTTTCACAATTTTTTTTTTCATTTTAGAAAAAATATTTTCATTTTATGAGTCTAAACAAAGTTTGGCAATAAAAAAATAATTCACCCATTAGCTTAATAAAAAATTTCTAAAATTTTTACAAATATAAAATACTATGCAATGACCTTGAAAAGCACTTATTATTCGAATAAATTAATAAAAAAATTCATTGCTCATTAACATGCAATTACATAGAATATTTATTTGAAATAAAAAATTATCTTGAAATTACCCTTAAAACTATTCTTTTAGCTTGATTTTTTCCTCTTATCATTTAAAACTGTGAACGCGTCCCTTTGATTAAATTTTGTTTAATAAGATTTCGTTTTAAATAAGAGAAGAATAAATTTTTAATGCATTAGCATGATTGCTATGATTCTTAAACTATTCAATTTGATGTGCTGAAAAATTTCCGGTTTATATATTTATTAAAACTATTATTTAGGCCACCTGCAAAAAGTATTTTTTTTACTTTCGTATGTAAAAAAAACGCAAATTAAATATTTCCGAATTTATTGTATAAAATAATTTTTCTGAAAAAAATATGGAAAACAAAAATCAATTTGCACGTAGCCTAAAAAATATTTTATTCGGGGAGGGGGGAGCTTAATTTTGAACAATCGTATCCTTTTAACATAGGAATCTTTTATAATTTTTCCAAAAAAAATCTAACAAAAAAATATCTATATATACGACGTAATAACTAATTATTTAGCTATAAAAAAACATTCAGACCTCATGTAATTGCTGGCTTATTATTGATATGGGAAGTAAAAGAGGAAAACACTAATGGACATTTAATGGATTTTATCAGCTCAATTTTCAGAACAAATATAATTACAAATCAATTTACCTAAAAACAGCAACTCTAAACAACAAATTGCCATTTAATCAAAGAAGAAATAGTCATTTTGTGGAAGTAAAATACTCTTGGAAGATCTTAACATAATTACAATTTCTTGTTTAGATTCAATAAATGCAAAAACTGTCAACAAATTATTATTTGATTTTATGGTAAAATACTAGAAACGTTAAGTGCAGAGCTAAGAAAAAACCCTTTTTTGGGTTAAACTCATTTTTCCAATTTAAATAATTAAAAAACAACTAACGGCTTTAATTATAACCAAGAAAATATTTATAAAATTTAAGATTTTCTGCCTCTTTTTTGTATCTATTTTAAGTTAATTTTTTTAATCTGCCATAAAATTTTTGAAAAACAAAATTATGAGTTTAGCCAAAAAATGGGCTTTTTCCCAGCTCTGGTTGAATGTTCTTTCATCTCTTAAAAGCCTAAAATTTTCAATAGCCCCCCCCCCCCCCCTCCTCACCCTGCAAAAATCTGAATAAGGAATTTAATTAGCTAAGTTTGATTAATTTCTGTTTTTATAAAATAAAATTATATAGTTTAAATCAAAAAATATATTACAAAATATGTTAAATTTTTGCAATAGATCTTGTACTACCTCTTGATAATTCTGCACATTATATTTTTTAAAAACAAAACGATGAGTTTGGTCAAATCAAAAGCGTTTTTTGCACAGGCTCTGATTCCCTGTATCTAGCCAGAGGAAATCGGAATCGAATTGTCAAAAAAAACGATCATAAGTCAATGTTTTGCATTGCGAACACTCACATTTTCTACCAATCTTTTATTGTTATTAACAGTGTTATTATGATGATGGCGCTTCGAAAAAACATACCCTGTCGTTTTTATTGATTAGTTTTTTTCATGTTTCCTGGATACGGGGCTGACTAAAAAAAAGGACCCACTATATTTTATATTTCTTGACGGGCCGCAAGCTTTAGGCAACATCTCAAATCAGGTTTTTTATATATCCGTTGTGTAGAGATCCGTTCAAATGGTAAATAATTTTTTAACTTCCTATTATACATTCACTGTCATAAGACGCTGTCCAGTATTTTTGATTAAGTGGGAGATGACCAAACACCCATAAAATGCTTTAAAAGGCGCTCAATTAATTTTATAATTCCATCTTAATGCGCAATCTTGGGGAATGAGAAAGTCTCTATTTGAATTCCAAGTTTGTTAGAATGAGTATAACATTAACCACCCTTTTCCTCCCCATGTAAATCGTTTCTAATTCTCTCTTTTTAATTGTTATAATAATGATAGGCAGAAAAACAGTATTATAAGAGGTCTTGATTAAAATAATCTAAAAAAAAATACTTAAAATTTATAATTTGAATATCTATATCTAAAATAATTAAAAATGTTTGTAACAACAATACTTACCAAGAATTTATATTATATTACCATAATACATGTAGACATAGTAATTATTGCACAATACGAATTTTTAAGAAGTATTAATAAACGTAAATTTAACCGGGTAGCGTTTTTACATTTTTTTTTCAGGTCAAAAAAGGATTTCAATATTTTATACCTGAAGAATCACAATTTAACAACATTTCTTGCCTATTTATCGTTTCCGTTATATGGATCTTACCTCTTCAATAGCCGAAAATAATTTAACAAAAAAAATAAATTAAATGTGATGAGGAAGTGTGAGAAAGATTTTGTTCTAACAATATAAAAAAAAATTGACAAATCGGTGCGATTAGTAGACGTGATCAAAGAAGATTTTTTTAAGATACTCACATTTTTAATAAACCAGAATAATCTAAAATTAAGTTATTCAAAGTCAATGGTATCATTTTAATGTTTAAGGAGTAATATCTTGCTATCCTTGCCTGTGGAAAGGTTTAAAGAAAATTAGAAACACCATTTAATTCAAATTATGTTTGTTTAACTTTTATAAATGTCTCAAGGCTTATTTTACACCTAATTTTTTCGTATTTTTACATTAATTTAATTTTTAACTAATTAATTATGCTAAATAACTTCATTATTTATAAGAACCTCGAACTCAAACAGCTTAAAAACAAATTACTTCGTACAATTTCTTTATTTGCAAAAAAGACAAGCCAAAATAACTTTTAACCAGGTAACCGGACATCTAATTTATTAATTTGTTTCCAAGGCCAAAATAGAATTTAAATTTCTTTACAGAAATTTTAGTTTCCAGTAGTAAGCTAGGTTTTCCGGCATTCACATCTATATATCCCGTCCACTATTCCAAACTTCAAATTTTCTTAGATTTAAGGCGGATTGACACTCTGTAAAATGCGCACCAGCCATTTGAGGGCTTCCAAAAACCTAGGGCGTATAAGAATAATGTAAGCTATAAAATTTGGCACATTTAGACTTAAATTTATTGTAAAAAAAGGAAGGAATAGGCTGGTTGTAATAAAAATAAATCAAAATATTGCAAATTAAATATATCCATAAAATTTTATTTTGAATTTTTTAGAGTTTTAGGTATAGCTAGTAGCTAATTAAATATATGTAATAACCATAGTGTCATTTTAATTCTCATTATAACGTTCTTGGCATCATGAAATATAACAAAATTTATGTTACAAATATACCAAATAATAGAAATAATAAATTTGTCTCACGTTTCTTCTCCACTGCCCTTTTGAAAAAAAGTTTTTACAAAGTTATGATAAAAAATGTTATTTTTAAAGTCCCACAAAAAATTTTCAAAATATTGTTTCTTAAGACTCCCTCCATTCCTCAAACAGTCCAAATTAATTAAGTATTGCTGCTTTTTATATGTTTAACGCAGGCTACAAGACAGTTCTTCTATCAAAGTGCCCCTACTACATGTCAAAAAATGTCCAATATTGACGCCCGTTGTGTTGATTGAGACCGCATTTGACAAACAGGCTCAATTAATGGTTATTTATCGCCTGAAGCAAAAAGATTTTTGACTACTGCGTCAGTTACGCAAATTCCCGTCATGCCAGGGTTGACCGTTAGAATTGATTATTATTATAAACAGGTATAAGGTATTCAAGACAAAAACTGTTGAGACGTTTTCCATCTCAGTTATGTAAATAGAGATAAAAACAAATAAGTTAAGGATATTAATTTCAAAATTATACGTTTAAATTTTTTTGGATGTTTTACCACTATTTATACGATAATCCTGTAAAACATTATTAATTTTTAAAATTTAAGTTAAATTGGTTATTATGGGCCAGGAATTACAAATAATAGTCTCAATTAGCTTCTTTTAGGAGACTGGTTAAAACAGATAATTCAACATTATCGACAATTTGCTGTTTTAATCGTTTTGCGCTCTATATCATTCAAAAGTCAATAACACAATATTCAATATATAAATAATTTTTACATTCAAAAAGAAATGTTGTATATTCAAACTATTTGAAATCATAACTTTTCATCTGGCGCAGGTCTACAAAAATCAATGAATGTTCGTCAAAAAATAATAAACTACAGCAAAACAATCTACACAATGGCATTATATCCAACATATGTGTTGTTTGATAAATTATTTTTTAGAAGTAAATCATACAACATCGCGACCACAAGAGTGCCGAATTTATAAAAATTGACATATTTTGCAACAGCAAAAATCCTTAAAATTACAAATAATATTTTAATTAAATCAACTGATACCGTTATTTTTCATATACTGTAATGAGAAATTAAACATTTAACTTAAGTTCAAATACCCCCCCCCCCCCCCCCCCGGGGCCCCCCTCCCCCCCCCGCCCCCCCCCACAAAGAAAGAAAGAACCCCCCAAGCAAACAACAAGAAAAAAAAAAAAAAAAACTTTTCACACATAAAGTCAGTCTACAGAGCCCAACCTATGGCCGTGTCTTGTAATTGGTTAAATTTTTTTTTCGAGATAACAATAACCTTTTTTACCTATCAAAAAGCGGCAAAAACGCTGGCACAACCCAATAGGCCTTCAATCTATTCTAATAAATCATTCATTTTATACTTATTTTACAGAAAAATGAAACCAAAATTAGATAGAACACAATTCATTATCGGTCGAAAATAGTGTTATTACAGTCAATAAATTTTTGAGAACTATGATGAGTTAACTATGGAGATAAAACCTGCCATCTTAGGAATTTTCAAATCCTTTTACTGATTTTTCTAATCAAAATTTGTTAGTCTGTTATAAACATTGAAAATTTAAAAAAAATGAAAAACAAAAAAGATTCGAAAACAAATATAAATTGATTTTTTTTGCATATTTACAACAGCCAAACTGTAAAATTTAAACTTCAGATTAAACTTTTATTAAAACTTATAATATATCGCGTCAAATTTATGTTTGGACGCGAAATATAATTTATAATTTAAATGCTGATATAAATGGTTGATATTGAAAAATTTTATTTCTTATTATTTGATATGATTAATTAAAGATTCTTATATTTTTTCTTTTTAGGGTATTTTTGATATGTCAATTTAGTCAAAAAAGACCATTTTTTTGATTTGGACGGATGTAAGGAGCCAAGGCCGAAAGAAACTAAGAAAAACGAAATATATGTATATGAGATAAGGACGTCATAGGGATAAATTGTTTTATGTTTGCATAAAATTCACGGTTGTGCCATTGATATTTGTTGACCTATGTTGTTTAAATTTAAATTTAATAGTTTGGCTTAGCGGTTTTGTATATTCAAATTTTTTCCAATTTAATTTAAAAACAGTGTTTATGGCTGTCGTGAAGATTTCGGAAAAAACAGTAAACAAATTAAATAAATTTAGGTGTATTTTCAAAAATTTGCTTACCTGGTTAAATGTCGAGCTATAAATATGAATAAAATATCCTAATTTTTCGACTACTCTGGCTAACTTTTATATTAGTTAACAATGTTTTGCATTGAAGTTGGAAATAGAATTATTACCGAAAGTAATATAAAAACATTATTTTTAGTTTAAAGCTGTTGTTTTTTTTACTGTCAAATGTTATTTTTTTTCAATATCATCTAGTTTTTGAGTCTTATATGTAATTTTACAATGTTTATAACAAACTTATTACAAAATTTTAAAAACATGTAAAAATATTAGAATTGATATAACTTGAACTGGTTCTAATCTTTCTAAAAAATTCTTCGACCTCGATTTGTATTCGTTCTCGATAATGGTAAGGAAAGATTCTAAATCTCAACTTAACTTAAGTCATTCACTCGGTATGAACCGCTAGGACTGATTAAAATTCTTTTTTAATACAAAATGTACCAGGTGTTTGGTATATAAATTTAATTTTAATGGGCTATCCAACAATTATCAAATATTTTTATTTAGACAACTATTTTAATGAATATTAATTTTAATTTGTATGTAATGTTTTTTGTAAGAATATATTTTATTTTTCAAAAAAAGGTAAATATTCGTTCTTAGCTTTAAAAACTCAGAAGAGAGGTCCCTGTGGATCAAGTCTAATAAACTAGACAAATATTTGAACTGTAACCTTTAAAAAATAACGCTTAAAGGCGTAATATTAATGCAACTTACATTATAATATATAACGTTATTTCAGTTTAAAAACCCACTTGGTTATTATTATTGATTTCCTTATTAAGTTCTCAACTACTTTGTCTTACCCACAAAAACCCTTCGTCCATGTCTCAAGAAATTCATTTTTTTTTCCTTTCAAACTCAGCTTTATATTTTTTTTTTCTCATTTTTCACTCCGTGTTTTCATTATTTATTTAACTTTTTCCTTTCTTTTTTTTTATAGCTCTCATTTTTGCTTCAATTACTTGCGGGTTCATTTGCTATGCTCAAATAACCTCTTTACAAATATTTTTTAGATTGAAAAAATGCTTCTTAACCTGTTTTTAAATGACTTTTGCTCCTAGAATTAATAACTCGAATCACCCAGTGTCAATTAAAAAAACTAACCTAAATTTTAAGAGCTTTGGACAGTAAAACGGGAAATTTTCAATTAGGAGATAGATTAATCCTAAATTTTATAAAAAAAATATCTTGTTAAAGACTTCATATCTAGGGTTTTCAGCTTCACCTACTACCTATTATTAATGGTTAGTAGAGACAATTAAAAAAAAAGACGTTTTTTAAATACAAAAAATAATGCCAATGCTTTTTTTAAAAATAAATACTTACTGTCAAAATGGTTTATTCCTATACAGGGCTAGAAGGATACCCATTTTTTGTAATTTTAAACTAATATCGACCCCCATCTATTGAAAAAATGACCGAAGTTAAATTAATATGACCGATCAAAAGTTAAGATTCTAATAATTAATATTATATCTAAAAAGCTTTATCTCTTCTTTACAAGCTAAAATAGTTTGAAGTAAGCTTTGTGTCTAGTGACCCAAATTTTATTTTTTTTTTGGTAAGGAGGTGGAAAAATTTTTCTCGTTTGATCCCAAAGCTAGCCTATTAGTAAACTGGGATTGGGATCATCAAATACACCAGTAATTTTTAAAAATAACAGATTGAGCAGTGCTTACATGAGGTGAAGGTATGTTGATATGGTGATATAATCCGCACTGATATCCGCATTTTAATAATAACTCACCGGTGCACGCAGGGTTAGGAGTACCTGCTAAAAAACCACCTCCTCACAGTCTCTTCTTTATTAAGGCCGTCGTACGTTTAGGGCTTTGGCACTTACTTAAATTTTAAAGGAAATTTTAGCGATTAACATGTTTGAGCTTTTTTACATTTCAAAGATATAACCCTCCATAGCATAAAAAAAATAGAATTTTTTATTCGTAATAAAAAGTTTGAAATATAGGGATGTAATAAAAATTTATATTTTATGATTTTAATTTTTTTATGGTAGCAAACATACACAATGCAGGTAACCACGTTTCATACTCATCATTTAGAAATATCAAAACGAAATAAGACATGACCTAGTGCTTCAAAGAGCCGTAAAAAATCAGTTAATTCTCATTTACTTTGTGATTATTAATTTTGTAATTATTTACTTATATGTTTAAAATTTCTAGATTTTTTTGATAATCTAGGGTGTTGGATAAAGAATAAAACCTCCAAGTGTTTTTTTTTGATTATACCGCTCAAAGAATTCTTTAAATAAAAAAAATATTTTTTTGGTTTGTATTTGCCCAACATGAAAAACTTATCAAAAAAAAATATCAAATTTTTGAATCAAGATGATGACAATTTTATATACCTAATTATCCTTGATAGCGAGAAAAGATACTTCGTTTATAAAAAACCTATAGTTTCACATATCATGATATTTCAAAGAAATATCTCTCAGTTTGTTTTCGACTGTATTCTTTTTTAATTTACTCTATCAGTAGTCCTTTGTACGCTTTTGTAGTGATTTGTCTGACAAGGAAAAGAGAAAAAGTGTCAAAATGCTTTTTTTTTCTTTTTGACCAATATCCAATATTTGTATTTAATACTTTAATTTTATATCTATATTTTTGTCATATTTTTTTTGTGAACTGAATTAGTTTGTTCCAATTTGGCAAACGTTTATTTTTTGTATATTTTTCGTTTTTTTTTAATTCCCAGACGCACTCGTTTTTTTAGGCTTTGTTGTATCGTTTGACAAAGGAAACAAAAAGAAAATTAAGAGTAATATATAGTGCATTTTTGTGTTTTTTTTTGCGTTGTAATAATAATAATTTACAATAATTTTATTCAAATTATACCAGGATGAAACGTCATTTTAGCATTTAGTCCTGACCAAACTCGTATTTACTAAAAGTCTTAGAAAGTATCTCGTGGTCTATGGTAATTGATTGCCTAGTACCCGAAAAGGGCTAGAAGCAGTTGTTTTGACGGACATGCCGTTTCTTTCAATAGATGTCGGGCAACGGAGCTTTGTGTTATTAGATGATGACTTCGACCTTCAACTTTTGCCATCCAGGGTTGTGAAGCCTTCATGCCATAATATACCGGAAAACGCCGACGTTAGTGCAATAAAATGCATGGTATTGGCGGAATGACATTCCTTACTCTAATGACTCTAGTTAGAGATTTTTAACGTCGTTCGCATATCAATTTTATGGTTCCTCAGATAAAAAAATAAGTACAGAATTTTCTAAGGAACACTAACTTTAAAGCCAATGTCGTTTTAATATGCTGCCCAATACACAAGTTTTTAAGGTTATTTAATTGAGAAATGGGAAAGCTCCCTCATAACAAAGTGGCCGGCGTAATGCGCCTACTCAATTAGAATTCAAGCTTAAACGCCATTTAAGTGAAGAATATTTTACTCTACAAACAATAGATTTTAATAAACCCACCCCAATTTGGTTATTGGTCTTATTAACGGACAGGATTTGAATATAAGCCTTAGCAAATAACAATCAAAGTGCTAAAAAAATTTTTTTTATAGCATCTTTTCCTGTAAATATCTTATGTTGGGGTAAGTATAAAAAAAAAATGCATTTCGATATTTATTCCGATAAAACCAAATCTCACTCCTTGAAATCAAAAAAGCGGCAAAGAGATTGGAATAGAACAATTAAAAAAATTTATAGTCGTATAAAACTCTATACCAACTATAAAAAGTTCTGATGCTTATTTTTACAATAATCTTAGGAGAGCAATTAAAAAAAAAGATTCCGGCGGTATCAGGTTTTATCTCATAAACGGTTAATTGGAAAATTATATAAATATTTTTGGGTAGATTAGGCTTTTCATTCTGCTAAAAAAAAATTTTTTTTTCATAAAAAATATGACACCTTAATTTATATTAATATCATTTTTGTAATAAAAAAAATAGGATTATGTACGTGAAATAACATATCTGGGTTATAGCAAAGTTTTAATATTTGTGTAAATATAACAAGACATTTATGTAGTTTAATTGCATCTTAAATAATACTCGTACCAACAATAAATGTTGCACCAGAGTTATTTTGGTTGTATGACTAAATTACCAAATTTATATAAATATTGTTTTAATTGTAAAATTGAATGCCGATAAAACACTTTAATCAGATCAACACATTTTTGAGAGTTATGAGCTAACTACGGAGATCAAATTTGCCATCTTAGGGATTTTTAAATCCGTTTAACGCTCTAATCAAACTTAGTAAGACAGCTATAAACATTACAATTTTAGGAAAAATGCCGAAAAAAACAAAAAAAATTTAAAAATAAAAATATGAGTTTTTTTTGCAAATCTAACAGCTAGACTGTTAAATTCAAATTTTTAATAAAACTTTCAATTAAAAACCGATAATTTATCGTGTCGTATTTAAGTTTGGACGCAAAATATTTTGTATTACCTAAATGCTGATGTAAGAGCTTGATATACTAAAACTTGTTAAGCCATATTTTTTATATGGACGGATGCAAGGAGAAGTCGGAAGAAACTATGAAAAATATATGAAATAAGGTTATCATGGGGATTTATTCTTTTATGTTTTAATAAAATTCACGGTTGTGTCATTGATATTTGTTGACATATGATTTTGCACATAAATTAATTTATTTAAATTTCACTTAATTTAGCCGAGTTATCTAAAAAGTCAATCAATAAATATAGAGTCCATACCATTTAATAAACTATAAAATGGTAAATATACATCATAAACGCTAGACCTTCAAATTAATTTTGCGAAAAATGATATGTAAATAAATATATATTAAGAGACTAGCATCAAATGTTTTGCACAATGATAAATTAAAACATAGATCCATTTAAACATATTTATCTAATAAAATAAAAATTTAATTAATAGATATAATTACATTAATACTGGTACAAATTTTTTAATGGAAAATTATAATTAAAATATAATAAACTAGGCATGCAACACCAAAAAA
The DNA here is from genome assembly GCA_030555515.1 of Acutogordius australiensis. Classification (NCBI taxonomy): domain Eukaryota; kingdom Metazoa; phylum Nematomorpha; class Gordioida; order Gordea; family Gordiidae; genus Acutogordius; species Acutogordius australiensis. Next base: position 33,645,543 of record CM060245.1, on the reverse strand, counting down.
CTATCAAAACAATATTAATACAAATTATCTCGTTCCAAAACATTCATTTCTAAAATTAAGAATCCAAATTTTCGAAATTAAATGGGAACTCTTAAAAGGTATTCTTTAAGCGTTTTCGGTAATCTCAACTGCTTAGTGACCGTTTTCACGAGCCTGTCCTGCGTTTGGTTAAGGCAACGCCTTATTTTAGTTCGACAGAGCTGTTTTAGCGTAGGCGGTATGTATTTGTCATGTAAAATGGTCCACAGACTTTTGCTATTATAGCTATTGGCACGGTCCTTAGTGGTTGCGGTCAAACTGAGATTAGTTTCATAGGATTCGGCATTTAATATATGTGGAATGAGATAAGCTAACGGGCCCATGCTATGGTATTTTAAATTTTGACAATATATACATAAATTTCGATCATTATAAAGACTATGATTATTTTGAAAGTTGGTGGTATTATTATTAATATTGTTAGTATTTGTAGTAGAAAATGGACTGGAAGCAGATTTGAAACTGCGTTTGAGATGATTCTCAATGTATGAACGAATGGTTGATATGGGCGAGCGGTCATTAGAGTTATGATTATTATTACTCCCTGAAGCATAATTGTGAGTATAAAGATGCTGAAACCTGTCAAGAAAGATTATTATATCAAAAAACATGTAATGCTTACCATAAGCTTATAAAATTATCCAAAAAAAAATTTTGTTTGAAATGCGCGTTCAATAAAACTTATATAAAACTTATATAAAAATTAAAACAAACAAATTTTTATCCAAAAAAAATAGTGGTAAAAAATTTCCACAAAACCTTTTTCTCTATTTAAACGGCTTACCTGTCAGGGTTTTGTTTTAGGTCTACATTCACGAAGAAAAAAATAAGATGCACCACTGCTAAACACAGTTTTTCAAGCTTGGGCTATCAGAAAAATGAATAAATTGAAATGGCGCCCCTCAATTAGGATGATAACCCCAAATTTTGAGAAAATACCTGGCCAAACAGCAGTTCCCATACGGTCTTTGGGAATTGTCTCCAACATGTATCATCGTTTGTGCATTATCTTTCGGACCCATCAACGAGATATGGCAAAGATGGGTTATTATAACTGAAAAGTAGCTCAGCCAAATTGAGAGGGTCACAGCCTTCACCCCCGTTTAGGGTTAGCAAAACACGTATGCATTTCACATAGGCTGACATATCGAGCTTTCGACTAGATGTCGAATCAAACCTTAAAAGGGTATCGATACAGCAGTGCAATGGCGTGCGATATGAGATGTCTAACGCATCCACGTGGCTACCTACAGATATGGTATATGTCTAAAATCAAAAATAAGATCATTTTATGAATAATTGTTTTTATCAAATTTACCATGCCAAATATAGTTTATATGAAAAAGAATAGTATATTGTTTTTTTTTCAATTCTAAAACAAATAATTTTGCACCAGCCCAAAGAAACAACTTGGAGAGCCTCAACATAAATTTAAGTTGATATTTATTATGATTTTTTATATTTTTTTTTTAAATTTTTCTTGTCCCGTACCATTTATATATACTCAATAAATAAACTTATGAATAGATTCAGGAAACCTTATTTTTCCATAAAAAATCAGGTCTGAAGAGGCAATTTTTTTCAGACCACAACTCAAGGGCTAGAAATTAAATCTCATGTAGTAGGTTACTGAATTGCATAATATAATTACTCATTGAAATCACTAGTAACAAAATTTGATATTTATGATGAGGTAAACATTAATTGTAATTTATTTTGAAACAAACTTTATACAGTAGTCAAATTACCAAACAAGCTGGTTTAATAGTAAATTACAGAAAAAACTATTTTTTAGACAAATATTAATTAATTGATCTAAAATTTATGCACAATTATTTTCCTACATTTTAAATATTGATAAATTTTATTTAATATGATACTAAGTTGTAAAATTATATTAAAAAAACACAAAATAGTTGATTTGTGCATATATAGTATAGATTTATTTTAAAAAATGGAAGATTTCCTTAAATGTAGATAATCAAAATTTGAACAAAAATTTAAGCCAAGAAAAAATTGTTTATGTCCATATACACACATTAATTATGACTCAGCTGTGAATAAATTTATATAATATAAATAAAAACATACCCAATTCAACAAGTAATTGTATCATCTGTGGTAGGCCCCATTCTGAGGCCAAGTGAAGTGCAGTTTTGCCCTTTTTGTTGGCTTTATTTACAAGATAAGGTCCCAAAGGAGATTGAAGTAATAGTTGGGCCATTTTTACAAGCGAATCAGACGGGTGTATTACTCCAATTTTGCAACATAAATGAAGAGGTGTGTCACCTTCAAGATCTGTTTGTAATGAATTGGCCCCTAAATATATATATATATATATATATATATATATATATATATATATATATATATATATATATATATATATATATATATATATATATATATATATATATTTATAAAACCATAATTTATATAAAAACAATGCTAAAAAATATCTGTTACATACAATAAAAGATATATCAATCAACCTTTGTTAATCAACAATTTAGCAATTTCAAGCCTTATGTGATAGGCTGCTTTGTGCAAGGGTGTGTATCCGTAGGAATCAGCTTTATTAAGATTTGAACCCAATTTAAGTAATTCCTAATATATTAAGGCACACATGTAACATAACCTCAACGACGGGCTTATGATTTAGGCTTATAGCTTCACACAATGCAGTGGTTCCATCTTTAACACTAGGATATTTAAAATTTTTCCATGGTGAATCAACATCAACTCCATTGTGGCCTAGTGTTGCCACAGCTCTTGCATCATTTTGCATGACAGCAATATGCAAGTTGAAGACTTCAATTGGCATTATATCATTGTCAGTATAACTTGTATGTGCCGTACCCTTATTACCCATCTTCAACTCAATTAATTCATTAATTCGTTTGATCATATGATAATCATCTAGTTAGGCTGCCTTGAGTGAAACATTTTTTTAATATTGGGCATACTGTAAAAAAAACTACCATAAATTATTTTTTAATATAACCTTTTTTTTAATTTTTAAATGTTTTTATTTACTTTTAGCTTTAGCCCAGCAATGACTGTGATTTATAATATATAAGATGCAGAAAGGTTTTTTTGTGATGCATAAAATTAGTATTTAAGCAGCAAAGTAAAATAAAAAATGGGTAAAAATTTGTAACGCAAATATGGTCCGGTTTTTACGAACCCCAATTTCAAACCTCTATTACTTAAAAAGTTCTGAAGCAATGATCTTAATTTAAATTATTTTTAAAAAAAAATACGTGCTCTTTCATTATAGACTAATATAAGTTGTCTTCTCAAATTTTATTTGACACAAAGTAAAAAAATATATGAAAAATAAATATTTTTTATTTTTCTACATGACATTAAATAAATTATGTTAATAAATAATTTGTATCAATATTATTAATCAAATCGTTTTTTTACGGCTAGTAGAACATATTTAGTGAGTTTGATAAAAAAATTATTTTGATATTAAAAATTATTTTTATTCCCCATAAAAACTAAATATTATATAAAAAAATAATTTATTATTATACAATACAAATCTGTATGTTTAATATTCAAAATTTAAGAAAAATAACTAGAATATAAGGTTGAAATTATTTATATTTAAATTTAAATAGAGGCAATAACATAGTTTTTAACATCAAAATTAAGTGAGTAAGGTCCATATAAACCCCAATTTAATTTCTAAATTCTAAAAATATTTTGTTATTCACTTAGACCAAATTTTAATAAGCCGTTTTGCTTATTATATTTTTTAAAAAAAAAGTCACAAAAATTTAGCCCATAATATATATTATTTTTTGAAGATATTTAAAATTCAAGATGTGCCACAGTGCTAATCGCGGATTAAATATAACAAAACATTTTAAGAATTGTTTAGGGTATTAAATGATGACATCAAAAAATTACAAAAAAATTGAATGGTCAATTAATCAAAAATTAGCTAGGTTATTAGGCTAAAGTTAGATTAGGGTTGGTTTAGCGTTTTGAGGTAAAATTACAATTAAGATAGCTTAGGGTGAGGTTTAATTAGGGGTTTGGAGAAGTTTACTTAGGGTAGGGTAAATTAGGAAGGTTAGGGAGATGGAACCTAAGCGTTAGGTTACATAGGTGTGTAATTAGCTCAGGGGTAGGTTGATTAGCTAATTAACGAATAGCTTAGGGTTGAGATGACCACCCTAGCTGATTTTTGATTGGTTGACCATTTCGTCAATCACGCTAATCACCCTAGCCCTAAGCTAATTACACAATGTAATTTCACAACGCTAAGGTTCCATCTCCCTAACCTTCCTAATTTACCCTATTAACCCTAGGTAAACATCTCCAAAACCCTAATCAAACCTCACCCTAAGCTATTTGTAATTTTTACCTCAAAACGCTAAACCAACCCTAAGCTAACTTTAACCTAATCTCTTACCCTACATAATGTTGGGATATATTATAGATTTTGTTAGTCTCGTAATTTTTGGTCGAAAATTAACATATATTAATATTTTTTTTTTAAAATAAGCAGCAAATGACATTAAAAATCCTAAAATATAAAGAAGCGATGTGATTTACATTGTTGATACGCAATTGGCTTTTTGTGCTATGTGTCAGGGAATTTAAATATGTTGACCAAACCTTATATGGAATATATGTCGTTTACATGTTTCTTAAATATACCACACCCTTTTAAAAAAACTAACAAAACGCTTGCAATAATGATATATAGATAATTCCTCCTTATTTTTTACGAAATATTCACGTCTGCCAACACTCCACCAAACAAAGCTTGTTCGGCTAACCTCGTCCGCACCACCGCCTTCTCCCCCCCCCCCCCCCCCACCTTCTTCAGGCCAAACTAAAATTTAATTACAAGTTAAGCCTATAAAATAATAAGAAATTTAAGCCTGACTGGGCCAAAATTATATATTTTATGTTACTTTATTATTTTTATATTTGAAATTACACGATAAAGGAGATTATCTTTTTGATAATTTAGAAATAAAATTTGGTTTGCATTATAAAAATTGTGGGCTGTTATTTTATTCGTTCCGGGCATATAATTTAAAAACAAATCCCGGGCCAGCCCGAGACTTAAATTATTTATGCCAGGTTAGGCAGGCCGGATTATTAAAACATATTAATTTAAACCCTAGCACTAATAATTTAAAAAAAAGCAATTTTTTCTTGGTGGTGTTTGAACAAAATGGGATACATTAAATATAAATGTTTTTGATTAATAATATCTGAGATTAAAATTTCGTGCCATAACTCGAACTAATTATAATTTTATAATTTTTTTTTAAATATACTAAGTTATTGAAGCAGTTGCAAAGTTCAAAAATCTTTAATTATTTGATCATTTGAAACTATTTTTGAATAGATACAATTTCTAAATTTGAAGAAACTTTTATAAAAACATATATCGTTTTATTCGCAAACTTTGTCTACCAATCATTTTTGTCTACCCTATCATAGTGGTATATTTTGTGGCGTTGGCAATTTATAATACATATTGTTGATAATTTACCTCACTCTTAAAATCAAAACAAGATCAGAGGGTCAGTAGAATGCAGAAATTTTAATTCTTATTATTCCAAACGAAATTAAAATTTAGCTAATATAATGAACCGGCCGGAAACCCTAGCACTATTAATTTAAAAAAAAGCAATTTTTTCTTGGTAATGTTTGAACAAAATGAGATACATTAAATATAAATGTTTTTGATTAATAATATCTGAGATTTATTTTTCGTGCCATAACTCGAACTAATTATAATTTTTTAATTTATTTCTTTATTCGAAGGAACTTTTATAATAACATATATAGTTTTATTCGCAAACCTTGTCCACCAATCATTTTTGTCTACCCTATCATAGTGGTATATTTTGTGGCGTTAGCAATTTATAATACATATTGTTGATATACCTCACTCTTAAAATCAAAACAAGATCAAAGGGTCAGTAGAATGCAGAGATTTTAATTCTTATTTTTCCTAACGAAATTAAAATTTAGCTAATATAATGAACCGGCCGGACCAAAAAATTCAAATGTAGTATATAGTACAGCATTTAAACTTTAATTTGTAAACAGTTTTAAATTCTACTTTTGCAGTAATTTATATTTTGTGTCCAATATTTCTCGTTCATATTTTTATAAAAAACAATGACCTGCAAGTAAGAATTATATCTAAAATATTTATTGTTTATTGTCGTTGCCTGTAATTTAACAAAAGGAAATGAATGGGCAGTTTGAGTATGCCATTTTCATCGAATTTAAATTGATCGTCAATTGCTACACTCATTTTTGAAACGTTATTGGGTATAAGAGCTTCCTTTAAAAATAGGTTTTCTAGTATTGATTTGCCTCGTGGCATTGGGTAGTGACTCAAATTTCCCCCAGTTATCTCAGAGGTCACGTTGTCAACCAATCTTCGCCATTTGGTAACATTGTAGCCCCTCTGTTCGTACAAATCTAATAACTGTTCTATGGTTTTTTCAATTGTGAGGGGATCGATTGAGAAATTGTTCTTATTAGTTTGAGGAACGATGGCTAATGTAATATTTGAAGAGTCTAAGTTGTTTGAAATAAATTTTTTAAATTATAAATAGGGTGTAACAAGTTATATATATCGATGAGTTTAAATGCTCTTATTAAAAAAAGTATATCAATCACCACCCCTCACTTTGGGGCTAAAACCTTTTTAAAAATCTCGAGTCACTGGTAAAACGTATTTTAGTTATAATAGAATTAAAAGGACCTCATAAGATTTTGAAATAAAAAGGTTATAATATTTATAAAGAAGGGTATAAAAACAATAATTTTCCAAATGCGAGCGTTCTCATGCATTTTTGTTTGAGAGCAAACAAATTCTAAATAAGGTCGCCAAGTTTAAGCCATGAATGGAGTCTCATAAGCCAAGGAAATGCAAGAAGACGCTTAAAACCTAAAGAAAACTTCGGCTGCCTCCAATATCGACATACACGCCCAGAAAATTTAGAGCAAGGTGAATTATATTAAAACATTTAAGCGTTTTTACAATGCACCTTTGGCTGCAGCTAGTGGAAAAAAAAGTTTTGCGGAAAAAAATTGCACGCATTTGAATAACATTGAGACAGTAAGTGGTAAAAAATTTAAAAAAATAAAAATTATTTGGATAATTTTTTTTTCAAAAATGTTATTTTGTTAGGACGACCATAAAACCTAAACTCCCATTTTTTGATATTATCTGCTAAAATTTTCTCTATTTTAGAAATATTTTTTTTACAGTTTTGAAACAAGTATTATCCGCAGCCCTTATGAGACAAAATTTTTTTTTTTTGTTTGTAACTCAATATATTTTGCGCGCTTTCGAGTTACCTACTATTTTATTGGATTTTGCGCGTTAATGAGAATAATTGTACGATTACCAATGAGAAGCGGCCCTATAAAAATTTGCATCTTTAAATCATATTCAAGCAAATTTATCACACAAACCTTACATCAATGAGTTCACACCCCTTCGATAATTATAAGTAACTCTAAAAATCATTTTTCATGTTTCGAAAGTATATGAAATTTTAGATTTTTTTTACATAGGCTGTGGCTTGTTTCTTATTAAAATACACGAAAAAAAATTTTATGGCCTAAAAAACTATTATTAATATTTCTTGCCTACGATGTTTGTATTTTTTAAGAAGTTTAAAAGGGGCTTATAAGTAATATCATTGTATCAAAATTTATTTTCTACGAAGTTTTTTCAATAGCAGGTCACCACAGCCAAAGTCAAAGGAACAAATTTATGTAAAAGTAATAAGAACAATATTTCTACTTTTGTTTTCGGAATTAGCAGCTGCATTGTGATTTCGAGAAAGGTTAGTTCGGAGGTGGACGTGTGTTGAATGATTTCCAGACATATATAAGGAATCCATCAAGGGCTGTGACAGAGTTTCGTTAGTTTTTTTGAAAGTGTTGTTAGTTGTGTTTGAATAATTAAGACTGGTCATAAAATCTGTTACTTTTGTTGTATTTTTAATTAATGTTAAGGTTTGATTTGTTTCGTTATTTAACGGAATAAATGTTACGTTTTGCAATATTTTGGGGACGGAATATACGGTATCAATCGTTGTATGGGTGGGTTTCATCGATGGTTTAGTCTTAACCATAGTAGCTTTTTTCGTAAATCTGTTCGTATTTTCTATTGGGACCATAGTTGTTTTCTCCTGATACTGGAATATGTCATTCGGTTGGCTATCGGGTAAACGATAATTCTTTATCTTTTCGTAAAGATTCAAGCTGCTTTTCGTTTTATTCTCGTCCATACCGACAGATGTGTAATTTAAAATACCCTCACCAGTTTGACTTTTATTCGAGGATAGTAATTCGTCTATAATCACCCTTAAATTTTTAATCATACCATCAGAACTGGATTTTATATTATTTAGATTAACCGTCAAATTGCTTATGATAGGGTATCCCAAAAGATGATAAGCCATAACTTTGTGCACGAATGCTAGGTAGCTGGCTCTTTGACTTTCATTTTCAATGTCCTGAGACTTGGCGAGACTGGCCTGGTACAGTTTAGCAAGGTTCAGCTGATCGACCTCCGTGAGATTCTCTAGGGTAGTCGGCAATCGACGAAGGTTCTTTGTGTTAAGGTATCCCATAATCTCGAGACTGCTTAGTAAGTTTTGTAAATACGGCGGGTATTGGTAATTGTGAAACATTCTTTGGGCTTGGCATAGTGTAATCTTTTACATATATTAAAATATATGTAAACAAAAATGACCAGTGTCCAAACTATACTTGAACATTTTGATTAGCTAAAAGTCAACATGGGTTTTTTTTAAATCTAAACAAGAAAAATTATTTTTTTTAAATTAAGTTTGAGGTAAATCATTAAAATAAATATGACATGCTATATAAATAAAAAAGATTATATACGGAACAAGTCCAAAAGATGCAAGGACCATATTGGATTCTATCATCCCGAGCCACCATTAAAGCTCCAATTAAGAATACTAGCTTCGGTGTAAAAAATTTCAAAAGTGGCATGAGGCCTCAAACTTGTTTGAAGTTTTTTCAGCATTGCCTTAACGTGACCTCATAAAAGAATCCTACATAAAATAAGGGTAGCTTGTTTTAACACATTTTTAAATGAAATCAAAAAATGAATAGAACATTCATGTAAATTAGAAAAAAAAATTTTGTTCTATTTTTTTTTGGCTAAAAAAGGTTATAATTGATTGATATGGTTGTATACGATCAAAATCCACGGACCTTTTGTTTTGTTAAATATATACCTAAAACGTCAACTGGAGCCTTATTTTCAAGGAGTTTCCAAATTTAATTTTCATTCCTAATCAAAACATCTATTAAAAAAAATACCGAAAAATTTTTTTGTAATAAGACACCCCACACCGTATGTCTTATTTATAGAAAATAAGCCCTTTAATAGTATATTGATGAATACGATAATAAAAAAATATTATTAAAATAATCGTTTGCCCTAGTATCGTAAAATCTTTTTTTTTGGCCAAACTAACAAATTTTACATCTGTTATAAAATGTTGATTTGTTCGGTTGGTTTAATTTCTACTTTCTCTATATAAGTTGATTTAAAAATAATTAGTTAGCTAAACATATTCATAATTTTATTTTTAAATAAATTAAAATCTTCCCATTAATATTTGAATGCATATTCCACAGGTCGAAAAAAATTTAGGTAAGAAAAAACAAGTTTTTGACAAAAATTATAGATATTATGGTCTTATTTCATATAAATTTTCCGTATTACAAAGTCTTTCTCGCCTTTTGCTTCATTATCAAAAAAAAAATGGCCATTTTTGACCAAAATAGATTTATTGAAAATACCATAAAAAAAGTTTAGGATTGTTTTCTATATTTAAATTTATAACATATTATCTCAAATCTGAGAATTAAAATTTTTATATATATCAAGCTTTTACATCAACATTCAGAGAATACAGTATTTAACGTCCCAACCTAAAAAAGACACTTTATATTAGCGCTTATAAGCTAAAATTTAACATTTTAACTATTGTCATATAAAAAAATTTTGTTTATTTAAATCTTTTTAATTCTTTAAACATTTTTTATGTATATAGCTGACTTATAAAATTTAGAAAATTGATCAAATTTGATAAAAGTATCTTGTTTGACTATTCTTTCATGGTTATTAGGTTTTGATAGAATATTATGGATTAATTGAAGTACTAAACAACGTAGGCTCTATTAATGATGAAATTATATGTTTCAAAAAACAACTAATGTTTAATATCAAAGTTAAGTTTCATACCTATTCATCGGCATGCGGCCTTACTCTGCCTAAGTATAGGTATAACACCGATATATATATATATATATATATGCATTGAAATTGCTATGCGGCGACGTTTATAACCCCTAGGGTTAATAGGATTAAGCGCGTCTTTCCGCCAATACCACAATATCCATCAAAATGACGCCGCACTCTCCGGAATATTATAGCATGCAGGCTTCAACCCTAGCAAAAGTCGAAGGCCAGAGTCATTTACCTGCTAAAACAATGCCCCAGTGAGTATGAGAGACGTGATTTCCCAAATCCGGTCTTAGCTTAATGTTGACTATAAAATCTTCAAATTATCAAGGAGGTAGTTGGGAAGATGACGATATTAGAACCGAAGACAATATTACAACTTAAATAAACTTCCCCACAATACGTAGATATTAAACTTTTTTGTATTAGTGGGAAAATAATAAAAAACTTTTACCTAAGGGCACGTGCAAAGTGAGTTTTATTTTCAGTGAACAATTTTGAAAATTACCAAAAGAAAAAACCGTTTTGGCTAATAAAAATTGAATTATATAATTTTTTTAACAATTCTACCTAAATCAAATGAGCTCTTGATATAATTTCCCCGAGGGGAGCAAAAAGCATTTGTTTCAAAAAATGCCGCCTTTGGCGGCATATACGGCAAGACCTTTGGTGCCATACTTTTTAAAAATTTGCGTTCTTATGATTCATAATTAATTTTTTTTTAAAATTTGTAAAAATTTCACAAAAATAAAAACTCACTTTGCACGTGCCTTAAGTTAAATATTTGTGCAAACAAAATCTTAGCCACTCCTGAGAGCTCCCGCACTGCACAACTTACCTTTCGGACAGCCATAATTATTATTTACAAAAAGAAAAAACCGTATTGGCTAATAAAAACTGAATTATATAATTTTTTTAAATTGCTACTCTAAATCAAATGATGCTCTTGATATTAATAATATCCCAATAAAGCCATAATTGATGTTTAATTGTTATTAATATTTACTAAAATGTTACGGTACTATATTCATACAACTCGGGTCGGGCTGAACCGGGCCTTTTACAAAAAAAAACATTGCCGGGCCACACTTAATAAAATTTTCAGCTGACCGGGCTTTAAAAATACTGTGAGGGGAGAACACTATTTTAAATGCATAAAACTGTTTGTTTTCAATTTATTTTAAGATAAAAAATTCGTGCCATTTGCAAATCTCTTGCAAAGGTTGTGAGAGTGTATGTTGGGACTGTCACGAGACCGTAGCATTCATTCTTCGATTTGTAATGGCGTGAAAATTTCATATGTCATTGTCCCATTGCCTACTAGTATCAACAAATTTTTGAGATATATAAGCTAATAAATGACTAGATCTTCGAAAAATCCGATGAAAGTTGTTGAAAAAGGTAAAAAATAAAGAAAAGATTAAGAAAAAATTTACTTAAATTTTTTTCTTAATATATTTGCAATTAAACTGTTAAATTCTTCAAATAATATTTTTAGATCAAAATCTGCATTTGTCCTGTTGGGGTGCCATTCTGTATTAGAAACAAATTTATTAATTAAAATGTAATTAAAAGTTACAGGTGATTTCAATATAGAATAAAATTTGTTAAAATTTTTGACTCTATGTATTTTTAAAGTAGTAATTATTATAAACTTGACTATAATTCTGATTTTTATTTAAAAAAACTGATTTAGGAGCAAATTTAGGAAATTTTAAAAAATGTTTGAAATGGTTTTTATATATCGCTGGTAATGCTATAAAAGCCCCTGTGAAATTTAAAAAAATTACTAGGGCCTCAATTAAATTCTTAGGGGCCGGTTCGTATAGATTCGCCCAGCCTGGCCCGTTTTAGGGTAAACTAAACGGGTTTTTCGGTATCGATTTTAATCTTTACTCTTAATTAATAACTAAACACCGACTAATTTCAGCTTTATTTTATTTAAAGAGTTAACATCTTGAGTGATTCAAAAAATACTTGGGTGCAAGGGCGTAGCAAGTTGTAAAGCTATTAATGGAATTTTAAATGCAATTTAGTTTTATAATTGGTATTTAGTTTGGGGGGGGGGGGTATGCACTTAAAATTTTTAATTTGGGTGGGGATATGGCATGCTTAGAGGGGGTTTCATCCCCCAAACCCCCCCCCCCCCCCCCCCCCCTCTCTTACGCCAATGCTTGGGTGTTATTTCGGAATACCTTCGAAAAAGGCTTTTTACACTGGCCCGAGGAAACACCTTTTTCAATCGGAAAATTTTTATGACCATATAAATGGATTTAAGTGTAAGATAATATTAAAAATTAGGCAACAAAGAATATATTGCCAACTAAATAAACATTGGCATCCACATAAGCCTGCTTAAGCTATGATTTTTACAGCATTATAGTAAAGAGGCTGAATCCTTCAGGCTTATAACCCGGGTATACAAATGCACTTGTTAAAATACGCGTAAATCCTTAATAATTTCGCCAACTCAAACATGGTTCTCTTACCTGACCTTGGGATAACATTGATAATACAGGGCCGAAAAATTGTTTAATTTTTTTCCCAATGGGAAGAAGTTTCAAGAAATAAAAAGGAATCAAGGTTGAAAAAGGTCATTTTTCGGGGGTATTGAAGATATGGAAAGCACCTGGATGTTGAATACATAAAAGCATCATTCCGGCTTCAGTGGAATCAGTTTTTTTTGAATTTTTTTTTCGCCAGTCGATTTCCCCCCTTTTTTTTAAATTAAAATTTTTTTTCCAATTTTTCAAACAAAGTTTGTATCATGGCAATTCCAAAAAGAGCTAATTTTTCAGTCATAATCTTATCAATGACATGCATCCATTTGTTTGGAGCTACCATGGGCCTAGCATTTGGTAAAATAAAATTTAAATTTTTAACATTTCTTTCTAAAATTCATTCCACGGTACTTTACAAGGTATAATGTTATAGATAAGTAAAATGATTTCAGTCAATTTTATTTTGTCAAATTATAAAGGGATTAACACAATTAAAATAATCACACACTCTGTTATAAAGGCTTAAATATGTTTAATTCATATTCACTGACCCTATAATAAAAAGAATTTTTATAATAATGTGACTGTATTCCAAAGATTACAAAAAAAAATTGAAAATGTAGCATAAAACATTATATTATTTTAATCCAGGCAGCAACCGTGCGTCATTACTTAACCCATCCTTAAGTGCGACATCAGGAAATTTGCGAATCCTCGAAAATTTCCGGCAATTGAGAGGCATGCCCGATCCTACTACCGAAGAGGCAGGCCATTTCGTATGGCAAGAAATCTCAAATGGACAAAAATGGGCCCGAAGTCTTACCGGTGATGCCAACACCCTGACAGTTCTAAAGGTGCGAGTAGAAAAATTAGCCGACGAGAATGTCAAAGGGCAACGAGATTTGTTTCTCGTATTACAACGAGTCCGTGAAGCTAATGCGGCTCTAGAGATGCCCGAGCAATTCAAAATGTCGTCCGAAAAGGATGGTGATGCAAACGTTAACAGTAGCGGACAAAAAAAGGGTAGTGGGTCTGGTCAGGGCCCTCAAGGGGCTATCGGAAGGTACCCTGATTTTTCTCCGGACAATAATATTAGTAGGACATCCGATCAACAATCTGCTGACTCGTTTTACGAGATGGGACCCCAAGATCCAGGAGTCCATTTCCATGGTTATGTGACCAAAGTTGACCCCATTGGAGAACTTGCCACAAGTTATGTCAAAACGGTTAACACCGCTGCCGATAAACAAGTGAAAAAATATTTTTTACCTAACTTTGTAACAATTTTGATTGGTTATGGTTTTTAACTTAAGTCTGAGCCGACCATGCTTTTAAGGTTAATTATTTAACTTCAAAGAAATTTTTAACAACAATTTTCTCTGAGGTTAAACACACCCCTTATTATTAATATGTATAATAATTGCACGTTATTTAATGGTTACTTAGGATTTTCAACAAACTGAAAGAGGCTACGTACACCTCCTTAGCCAAAATGGGAAATTGGTAATACATTTAACATTTTTTAGAACTGGGAAATAGGTAAACTTATCAAAATTTTAATTTTATGCCAGGACTTGGAAGAAAAATAAATGGGTTAACAATTTTTGATTTTTTTCCCCAAATCAAAAGAAAAACTCTTTTCCTTTCAAGGGAAGGTGCATGTTTAATAAAAGTCCCTTTTCTTATTCCTAAGAGTTTTAAAAAAAAAATCAAAATTTTTTGAAATTATTATAAAGAAAACAAAAATGGGCTTTTTGGGACTCTTTAACCCTACTTTTTCGGAATTTTTTTGCCCCTTATATTAGTAAGGGCTTTTTATTAATTCATATATTGACACTTTATTTGTAGCCCCTTTCTTTCTTTAAGTTTTGGGGGAAAAATGAGCCATTTTTTGGCTCATTGTTTATTAATTAACAATATTAGCGAAATTTTGCAAGTTTTGTTTACACAAAATTACACACTGAGGAAAGAGATTTGAAAAGAGGACATTATCATATTTTCCATAAATCATTTTACCTCGAAGGCAAAATTCAGCCATTAGAGTTAATTGATTGGTTTTTCTAATATGGAAAATATGATTTTACGTTTTAAAACACTTTTAGAGCGGCTACTTCGATATGGGAAAATTGAGGTATTTGATTGATGATGCCGATCCAGCCAACCTAAATAGTAACGAAAATAATTTTACTACTCATGGTATACGCGTCCTACAGCTTAATAATCGCAAAACCCTTAATACGATTCCACCTGATTCACATGGTAACGTTTAATATATGACACATGTAAATAACAGCGAAAATAAAATGTTTCGTCGAGTCCACGTCGGCGCTAAAATTTAAAAAAGTTGTTTCTTTTGGTAGGTATACATACCATTTCTTCTTAAATATAACTTGTTTGACATTTTTTGGAATTATATAAGCACGGGGAAAGCAGCTACAAGGAAAAAAAAATAAACGGATTAGCTAACACTTTATAAAATTTTGAAATGAGGAGGATATAGCTTGGGCTACTTTGTCATACATAGCAAATAGCAAGCGGGTGGGACCCGTTTAAAATACCTTTTTATAAGAAAATCAATAAAATGGGATGTTGTTAGTTTTCAACTCAGCTAAACGCAACTGCAAAAATTACATTCGAAAGATTTTGTTATTTTTTTCTGCGCCTACTGACCGGTTGCAAAGCTTTTAAATAGAAAATAATTTTTTTACTCGTCCAAAAACCCCTAAAAAATCAAGACCAGACAGCGAACACATATTAAGCATGGTGACAAATTTTTTTTTAACAATATTTTGCTAGTAATTGTATAACCTAGATATTTTAAGGGTTTAAAAAAATTAATTTTCTTTTACTTACGACAATAAGGCGAAAGTTAATTTACCCGTGGAAAACGTAAATATCACGTATTGACCCAAAAATTTTAAACACCTAATTCGTTTGCCGTATAAATAAATGTCTATGGTTAAATTATATGTTATATATGACAAAATATAATTGTAAATTACAAGTATAAATTATGAGCTTAAGATTTAAATAAGGGCACGTGCAAATTGAGTTTTTATTTTCGTAAAATTTCAAAAATTCTAAAAATTTTGAGAATTTATTTTTTTTTCAAAATTTGTTCAAAAATTTTTATTTTCAAAAAAAGCATTTTATGTGCATATATTGTATTTGACAACTTTTTAAAAATTTGCGTTTTATTACAAAATTTTTTTTTCTTCAAAATTTTGAAAATTTTATGAAAATAAAAATTCACTTTGCACGTGCCTTAACAAAAAACTGCATATTTAATAATCCACAAAAATAGCGTTTATCTATTCTAAAAATTCTTTTATTTTGATAGAGTTACTAGCTTCATATAAACGGATATTAGAAAATGAGTTAAATTCAAGATGAGCTTAGCAAATTTCTCATTTACGGGAGGGCTCACAATTCTACCATAGAGCATAACTCCACAAAACGAGGTTTTCCTCTTTCCCATTTAGGGACGACATACTTAGGGCTTTAGCTCTTTTAACCCAATCAAGCAAGCATTAAATACTATCGAAGGATTAATTAGTAAGATTTGCTCGCACGCCGGTGACCTTTAATAGTTTAGGCTCTTACTTTAGGTATATCGTTTAGGGCCTACTGCCTATGCAGGTCATTCAGCTTTAAAGTGGTTGCACAAGTATATATTATTTTTCCGAAGAAAAAACTACCTGTAATCGGAGTCGAACTTGCAACCTCTTGCGTGTTAAAGAGGAATGCCACTGAGCTATCTAATTCGATCCAATTCCAAAAAAAACTTAAGGAGTTATAATCTCGAACTATTCTGAGAGGAAAAGAGAGCTCATTCCGTTTTTCCTATGATAGTTACAAAAGGGGAAGAAATGAGGAAGATCATCAATCTGTTCATAAATAAACCTCTAGCAAAAAATGTACAGCTTGCTTCCTTTCATAACCGGTCAATGGCTCATAGATTTTCGTGATTAAAGATGCCTTAAAGGCGCCCTTTTTTTAAATTTTTTTTATAAACGGACCGGCCCTGTTTCCTATATAAAAAAATGCATTTTTCATCTGCCAATTGGGCTGAAAGACTAATATCTCTTACTTTAAAATCAGTTTAATAAAATTCGGCTGAATCAAATACTTTAAACAGCTATATATAATTTACATTAATATTGTTCCTTTAAAAAGATATCGCAATAAGTCATGGGACCATATGTCGCATATACGATTTATATATTAGCCATGGGAAACGGCATGTACCATATGATTCGGAAAAGACGGGATTCCGGCCAAACGAATAAACCTTATGCTCAAATAACTATTAGACCTTCACGCGATTTGAGTGGAAAAATTCCACGCAATTTTTTTAAATTTGTTGAATCAGATGTAAGTCATATAAAATCTTTATTTTTTTTACATTGTAGATTGCAAACAATGTTTAATTTGGGTATATTAATACCATCGGTTTCAAAACTTTTGGAAGGCCATCAGTATCTTGGGTGCAAATGATATATCTATATTTTTGGTTTTTTTTTGTATAAACTTGGCGCGAACTAAATTCGAAGCGCAATATTTGTTTAATGGAAAACGTTTTATATGTGCAAAAAAAATCAATTTAGTTAAAAGCAATAGAAGAAACTTTCCCATGGTCAAGACTAATTTGTTTATGATCGTGATCAATTTTTATTGTAAAATAAATCATTTTTTTACTAACATTGGCGACTTAAATGTGGCCAGCACTTTAAAATCAAGGTGCTGTTTATTAAAGTCTAATTTATGTTTAGGCTATTACTAACAGGACTTTTGGTTTGCCAATCTCCTTTTTACACATTCATTAAAATTTCACAAATAGCTTTTATAAAATGCGCGGTAAAAAACACTGTTCAACGGGAGGGTAAATCTGGCGCGCACTCTCCTTATTGATCATTCTTGTGGAACGTTTAAAAATGCAATAAAAATTACCCCTACATCACAACATATCCTACCTATTTATTTCCCCAAAATATTTTTCCTACTTTATTATTCCTCCCCCTCCCTGAAAAAAATTTTGTGTACGCCTCTGACTCCTTCCTTCTGGAAAAAAAAATTATTTTATTTTGATTAAGAACCATATCTAAGATCTCTATTGGCTTAGGTGAATATTCTATTTAACATGATGGAGCCTCCGATTGAAATCGTTTTAACCAGAGTCCAGTTCGAAGTTTATTTTTATTTATTTTCTTCAAAAATAATTTTTAAAGCTTAATACTTTAGAATATTTGATGTTTATAATAGAATTTAACAAATAATTTTATACGTCATGTTGCTAAATATCTATAATTAAACCTTTCGATAAATAAAGATTTATTTAATTCGAATCTTGTCCACAACTTAACTTGTATGGTACTTCTACCTCGTGACTTCATACAAAAAAATTTCATTTAAAAATTGTAAAATTTTATCAATGTTATGTTGCAATTTTAAATATCACATAGAGGTTACATAAGCCAGAACAAATAAATTTATAGAAAATTGCTAATTTATAACCGGCTGAGGAGTGGAATAACTCTTTACCCCACCGCAAATTTGTAGGCCAAGGAAATTAATCAAGTACCCACCCCGCTCCACAATATCAAAAAATTAACTTAGTATTTTATATAATAATAAAAACTAATTCTTTACCTATGTAACCTGACCTAACATCCGTTCATACAACTAAACTTTGACTTTATTTAATTATTATTTAATTACACAGGTCAACAATTTTTTGAGAATTATGAGTTAACTACAGAGATCGAACCTACCATCCTAGGGAAGATCAAATAAGTAGAAATTTTTTAGCCTTTTCATTAGAACCTGCCGGGTCAGCACAGACCTTTAAAAACATAGAGTTATCATTTGTAAATTTAGCTCATAATATTTTCCTAAAATTAAATTGTTTTATTTACATTACCTAGGACCGGCCCGAGGATTCGCATGATACATCGGCTCCTGTTATTGATATGTGGGACAAGGTGTCGAAAGGAAGTGTGCCATACCCGCCTAGAGCCGATTTTCTTATTATGATATCTAAGTGAATTTAATTATAAATATAGTTTATTCAGTTAAAATAAAAAATTTAACAACTAGCAATGCACGAACGTGCTATTTGCTCTTTGTAAATATCCAAGATTTTGTATATTTAATCTAATGATAGTTTTTGCCTTCAATTCGACTATATGATAAAAAAATGCACAAAAAAATCTTTAAATATTTGCGAAATTTAATAAATTACATGTCAAAACTTATCATTAATTTATAACACAGGTCAACAAATATCAATTGCCAGAAAAAATAAATTAATGAAAACATAAATATCCCATATTTATTTTTGATTTTTGTAAATTAGGCCTTCGGTTCTTCAAATCTGTCCTCATCAAAAAAATGGGCTTTTTTGACCAAAATTATAGATTTTGGATCTCTAATCCTAAAAAAAAAATAATGATCTTATTTTCATATAAAAACTACTTATGTTTATCATCGCAAATTACAAGAAATTAAAATTTTTAGTATATCAAGCTTTTACATATCAGCATTTAGATATTACAAAATATTTTGCGTTTTAACTTATGTACGACACGATGTATTATTCGTTAATAAAGATATTATTGACCGTTTAAATATAACAGTTTAACTGTTTTGTGATGAAAAAAAATTATTTGATTTTAAATACTATTTTTTGACATTTTTTTTAAATTTTCAATGTTTGTAGTTGACTTCCAGTTTAATTTTGAAAACCGGTATACAGATATAAAAATCCCTTAAATGGAATTGATTACTGTAGTTAGCTCATAACTCTCAAAAATATGACCTAATTAATAAAGTTTGGCCAAAAATAAAGCTTAATTTATTTTTTATTGTAATTTTTTTTATATTGTATTGACATTGATAGGTTAAACAACTAATTCTATAATATAATTTTATTTATTGTCAAATTTGTTAAATTTATTTCTTATTTATAATTTAGGGCTTACGATCAGCCTGCAGGTGAACATATTATATATACCTTTATCTTTATCAAATAATTCTATATTAGATTGACCACATTCTTAACAAATTAAAATCCAATATCTCTAATTAGAGGCCTATGCAGGAACTTTTCTAAAGGAGTGGGTAAAGAAATTTTTTTGGAGGAAAGAGCATAAAAATTTGATTTTAATGTTGATATTGTATTTGCAAATTATTAATTAAGGTTGTGTATATTCCAAAAAATAACAATTTTATTGATTTCTATTCCTTTTTATATGTTTGATATAATTCAACAGCTGGTTACATCATAAAATTAAAAAAATTTCTAAAGGGGGGCAATTGCCCCTTTTTGCCCCCCCGCCCCAAATACGCCCCTGTCTCTATTCATTAAAATTTTTATATATATAAATTTTTAATATTTTAATAGCCACTTTGATGTATATCCAGGTTACGAAATGGGTAGGGTGTGTAACGTAACGGGCCAGGGCAAACCAATTATTGCAGTCAAAGCGCTAGATTACGAAACGGCCTACCTATTGTCACATGAAATAGCCCATGGGTATTTTTAACATTTAATCATAGTTCGAGTCGGTCAATGAATTGAAAAGTCAATTATAAAATTGGAAACGATAATTAAGCTTAAATTGGTAACATTAGTGATGTTATAATTAAAATAAAATCTATTTTTTTTAACGATTACCTCACGAATTAATGAGAATGATCAATTAAAGAATCATTATAAAAAATACATAAAATGTTAGAAACAATATAGGCGCAAAATTAATATTGAAGACAGGAACATATATGAATTTAAATTAAATGTAAAGAATTAGACAAAACATATTTTATTTTTGACTTCCTCTCTAATAAAAATAAAACACTGCTAAAACATAGTGGATTTACTAATTCCATAACTAACTATATAATGAAAAATTTGTTTGCCCATAAGGATATAAATTAACTCAATGGGTTCTTCATTTGAAATTGTGACCATATTATATGTCACAAACGCAAAATAGTAATTTAAATTTTTTTTTAAATTTTTGGTAATTTTATATAGGCATCTCTAGAGTTAGCTTATAACTTTCAATATTCATTGCCACTCTTCAAGCTTTTTTCCTAATCATATAGATTTGGTTGTTTGCACGATGGAATAGGTGGAGAAGGTAGTTCAGGCTGCTGGGACACAAAAGGCATGATGACATACAATGCGCAACCCTACGGAGTACGGTTTTGGTCTGATTGCTGCAAAAGAGAAATACAGAAAACACTTAGCGAGTATGAAAAAATAATTTTTGGTTTAAAAAATTTGTTCTTGTTTATATAAAAAGTTAGTTGTATCATTTGGTAATACACCTTCGACTCAATATTGTACTCATATTAGACCTAATTCAAAATCTATTAGCCCGATATTATTTTGTCTGTTTCAACTAATTCATTATCTTTATTTAACCCAGCTTTAGGCTTTACCTTTTGGCCCCCCATTAACCTAATTTTAAGTGAGAAATGAAGTATAAAATTTACAAATTTGTTTTTAAACCCAACATAAATAACTCGTGAGTAACAAAAATGGTAAAGTAGGCACGTGATGTACCGGGTTTTTTTATAATGAGCACCAGGTGTTGTTAGACCCCCAAACTTATTTCGGAATAATTTAAATATTAATTTTAATCAATATTGGTACATAAATTTATTCCTAAAAACTAAAATATGTGCTTTTAGTATGGACCGTGCTATAACATTCATGAGGTTAAGTTTTTTTGCTTGACCGTTCGTTGCATCTTATTGTAAATTTTAGCACAAAAATTTTAAGGTTTGCATAAGGGCGCGTTCAGACTTAGTTCAAGATTTTGAAAACTTTTAAATTCCGAATTTTTTGAAATTTTATTTTTTTTTCAAAATTTTTTTAAAACCTTGTTTTTTCTGAAAAACTATTTAATGCTAATAGCGAAAATTGGCGACTTTTTGTAAAAGAGTGTTCAATGTCAAAAGGTGAAAATTTCAAAATTTTTAAAAATTTTAAAATTTGAAAAAAAACGAACTCAGTCTGAATGCGCCCTAGACCATTTTTTTTAAATTATCTTTCATCTCAACTTTCAATAAAATATTTTTATTTATAAACTTACAGTATCTATATAACTTTTCGGCAATATTTATTGAATAAAAATATTTAATCTTGAATTTTGTGCATTTAAAACAAAATAAATCTCGTTGTTTAAGAAGGAGTTTTCATAAACAAATAAAACTTTTGGTTCAACAAGTGATAACAGCGGCTTGACTCTAATATTTTTTTTTGGGAGAGGAGCATTGAAATTGCTATGCGGCGACGTTTAAAACCCCTAGGGTCAATAAGATTAAGCGCGTCTCTCGGCCAATACCATAATATCCATCGAAATAATGCCGCACTATCCGTAATATTATAGCATAAAGGCTTTACAACACTGGCAAAAGTCAAAGGCTAGAGTCAATCACCTGCTAAAACAATGCCCCCCTTGAACTACATCTCTTGAAAGAGACGGTTACCCGTCAGGGCATAGCGCCTTTTAGACCTGTAAGGTGTAATAGGCAATCACTTAACCTAGACCCGCAACAACTATAACAAATGGACATTTAAAAAAATCTTATCTCGGGTGCTAATTTGTTTTGTAAAATCTTTTGTTGATATTATTAATATTTATAATTATGACCTGCGCATTTACACATAAAGGCTTGGACCAGATTACGGATGTTTAAAAAAACCCCAAAAAATAAACCCAAATTATCCGCTGCCCGGACAGTACCAATACCACGATCAATGTCAAATTAGGTATGGAAAGAGCTCGCGCGTGCAACCGGTAAAATTAAATTTGACAGTCTTTTCTATTAATCATGGCGCCTCGCAGCTAAATCTGTAGCCAAATTTAAAACTGAAAAAAAAAATATTTATCATAAAATTATTAAATTTTTGAACATTAAGCTAAAGGTATCTTTTCTTAAGCATTAATAAGACCGGCCTAATTTTTTTTTCTATGAAAAATTTTGAACAATACATATACAATATAACTTATTAGGAATAAAAACTATATTGGACAACAAAATTTGGAAAATATTTAGACTACCAATACATTCGTTTTTAACGTAAGGCGTTTAAATTTTTTTCTAATACTTAATTTTTTTTTTGTTTTTTTATTTTAATTAGTGGTTTTTGTCATAAAAAGCGTTTTTTGATCCTAATTTACTTGAAAGAAATTTGCTAAAACTTTCAAGCTATAACCTTTTTTAGATGGGTTTTTTATGAAGAATTTAAACTTATTTAAAGATAGAAAATTTAATAGTTGATAAATTTTTTTTTAATTTATCTAAAATTTGTAGGTTTCAAAAAAATTGGAGGCATTGGGGAAAAACTAAACACGATATCGTTATCGCAAGAAAATTCTAACAAAACCCTGCTAAAATTGTTCATGTTGTTTTTTTGTTGTCCGCTGTTAGTTTATAAAATAATGGCTTAAAAAAAATTGTCAGTCATATAACCTAAAATATTGGTAGTTGGTCCACCGTATTTTTATATAATTTTTATTCTTTGCGAATTTCAACATATATTATAAAAAAAACTTTATTTCTCGCCTTTTTTTATAATTAATAACATAATTACGTGTTGTAAAAATACATTAATTTTTATTTTTTGCAATTTAAATTATTTATATTTACTTTTTTTAATTTTTGTTAAATTAATTTTATTTTTAAAATTAATAATTATATGATTTACCCTTTAATTTGACATAATTCCTATTTCGTATATTATATTTATACTTCGATTACATATTTTTTTTTTATAAATTTGAAAAGAATATAAATGTTTTTAAATATAAATTAGGGCAGTACGTGCGATAAACTTTGGTGTAACGACAAAAACGGTAAATCCTGGTCGAGCCCAACAGCGCCCTTAGACGGAACTTGGTGCAGAGCAACTAAGAACCCTGAGGGCGAGTTGAGTATCAACGGTGATAGGGTAGGTCTCCTCAAACCTATTTAACTTAAAAAACTTTGATTTCAAAATTAACTAGTTAGCCATTTCAACATGAGCCATATATTAAATAATACAAATTAAAGTAAACCAAAAATAGCACTGCATAAAATGGGATTTGAAATTACCAGTCCTCTATGGTCAATGTAACGGTACATATTCATGAATTTTACATCATCTAAAAAATAAAAAATGCACAATTACACCCTAATACTATTGGAGAGAATTTTTTATTTTTATAGGGAATATATATATGAATGTAGAATTTTAGGCATTTTATGTCTGCAACTTAGATTTAAATAATTAAATAAATAAATAAATTAAAAATATATGAAATCTTTTTAACCTATTTGACGTTCTTCTTTTTCTGATAAGCGTGGCTCTTGGTATATTCATTCTTCGTCTCCATCACTAAAAATTGCTTAAGGGCACCTACAAAGTAAGTTTTTTTTTCGTAAAATTTTTAAAATTTTTAAAAAATTTGATTGCAATTTTTAAAAGGGCATATTTAGTTTATGAGTTCTTAAATAAAAATTTAGAAAATTTAAAAAAAAAATAAAATTTTTAAAACTTTTGGAATTTTCAAAATTTTACGAAAATAAAAACTCACTTTGCACTTGCACTAATATAAATTTTAAATATTATAGAGGGGAAAACCACATTAAGCACATCTTTGGCAGCTAAATAATTTTGTAATATCCATTTTAAAAAATATTAGTTGATTCATATTCTAAGTAATGCCTTTTATGTGAATATTGTTATAATCAAATTTAATATTGGCATTTTAGATCATAGCTATTTTCTTACTTATTTATTTCAATGTTAATATTTTTTTAACTAAGGTAAGTGCAAAAATACGAAGTGCTATTTTATTGATGAAGAGGTAATGCCAAAATGTTTTAATCAACTGGAACATTTTGGAGAATGGGAATTTTGTACGAGTGAGAAATCTGCTTTTGAGGCGCTAAGAAAGAACTAAAGCTGGAAAAAAGAAACTGTACACGACAGTAATATTTTTGCAACTTCATTAATCTAAAAGAAACAATTTTATTATTCAAAAAATTTCTATTTATAGCTTTAATTTATGAAAATCAGTATAAATGTAAAATAATTTTAGAATAAATAAGGACATGGGGGGGGGTGGGTTTTTTTTGACAATAAATCCAAAGGAATAAATATTTAGTAGAAATAAAGTGTTGTGCTAAACGATTTGGCTAATAGCGCTTTGCATAAAAATGATTAGAATTTTTGATTTCTATTGAAATACAATTTTAAACACTCTCTACCTTGATTTGATTAATAATTTTATGGTAAACAATAGAATATTTTTATAACTTTTGAATCAAGATGCCAGCTAAATTTAATTAAAACGAGTGTTGGTATAATATACAGCAAAATTTAGAAGATTTAAAGAAATGAAGATTTTCTTTCAATTTTCTTACATAAATTAAAAAGGAAAGTAAGAAGCTTTTTTAAGTCTCTCGATGCGATGAAATCCTTATACAAAGTTTCATAGAATTATAGAAATAATTACAAAGCTATATCACATTTTGCAAGCATGAGTAGGGGAAGACATAAAAACATTTTCTATAAATTTAGGACTTTAAATTTACCTAAAACAAAATTAAAATATCAAATTTTTGGTATTGCATTTTAATATATTTGCTTAGTAAATAAATTATTAACAAAAATAACCGGAGTAAAGTTAGTTACATGAAAATTTTTAAACAATGTATTGAATTAGAAATTTTAACCTCCGCAAATTTACAATATTCAAGGGCGTATGCAGAAACTTTTTTAAAGGGGGGGCAAGAAATTTTATTGGAGGAAAGCAACAAAAATTTAATTCTAATATTTATTATTTGAAATTATTTTATAAGGTTGTATATTATCCAAAAAATAACAATATTATTGATTTCTATTCCCTTTTATATGTTTGATATATATTTAACCGCTGACACATAAAAATTAAAAAATATTTTTAAATTGAAACTATGCTGGGGCACCGCCCCCCTTTCCTGCATACGCCCCTGGCAATATATAAAATCATTTAACTGTAATAAAAAGCCTAAATTATTGAAGGGTACCAACATTAATCATATTTTGTTTTATTTTTGATTTAGAAAAATTAAAGTTTAGGTAATAATTTTTGTTCGCTTGTTTAAAAAATATTTTCAAATGAATTATGATGGGTACCTAAGTCCCTCATTGCACAATCGCAGGTTTACCAGAATGAGCAAACATAACAAAAACCTACCTTAATAAGAGCTTAAAAAACTATACCAAAATTTTCTTATACTCCTTTGAATTATAATATTTAACGCCATTACAATGATTTTTTTTAAATTTAAGAAAACATGGCTTGTTACTTGGACCAGCGTGTGAAGGTGAGCTGGAACGTGTCGGCAAATGCCAAGTTACCATCATTATACACATAACGTTTTTTCAAAGTTTTATTATGGGCAACTCTTACAATGAATGAACTTTTGCTTTTTTCTTCCAAAAAGTTGTAATTTGGCTATGCTATTTTAATCAAATACGAGGTTAAGATAGCTAAACTTTGGGAATAAATAGCCACAAAATTTATAATTTAGCATTAACCGCCGCTACACCTGCTGTACTTTAAATTAAAAAAATAATATTAAAAGCTCATTTTGACGCATATAATACGCATTACAAGTCACAAAATAAAATTGTTGTTGTGGAAAGATAACATAACAAGTTTAAATAAAATATTTGAAATTTTATTTATAGATCTAATCATTTAAAAATCATATTAGTAATAAGTTTCAGAGTCTTAGAATATAAAATTACTTTTTCTATGAAATAATGTTTAACATAGGTAGAAAACAGAAGTACATTTTAAACGTTCCCTTAAATCCTAATGCTCATTGTCTAACTTCAGATTATTTTATAATTTTTTGCTAAAATCCTCTAAGGAATTTTAAAACATACGTAATAAAATATAAGAAGCATATGATTGATACTATTGTTTAATAAGTTTTAATTTTATATTAATATTTTTCTGAAATAAATATGTTAAAAATTAACTGGAATTTTATAAATAAAATTTAAAAGTGCTTAGGGATACATGCAAGTTTTTGTTGTTGGGGAGTCATAAGGTAAGCTAAGAGCCTAATAACTAATTTTTAATTCATCCAATAAAGCAATATTTATATGTTAAATGGGGTTTAAAAAGCAATTTGCAGACAATTTTACCTAACCACACAGGTCACTTTGACTGATGGGTCAATTATTAAAAAGCCTACTTAAACAAAGATAATATAAAATTGTCCGTGTTCAATAATTTCTGGAAAATGTTTATTTGCTCAAATTTGGGCAAATAGCACAGGTCAACAAACGTCAATGTCAGAAACGTGAATTTTCCGAAAACATAAAAGAATAATGCATCCCCAAGTTGGCCTAATATCATTTTCGTTTTTATTAGTTTCTTCCGTCTTTGGCTCCTTAGATCCGTTATAACAAAAAATGGCCATTTTTGACCAAACGTCTAAAAAGAAAAAAATCAAAAATCTGTTTGCATGTAAAAACTTGTAACTTATATAATCACAAATGACGAAAAATAAATTTTATTTTTCTCTCCCCTTTTTTTAATATATAATATTTTTTTTCCCAAATTAACAAAAATTATTTTTTTTTTTAAAAAAATATTTTTAAAATTTTTATTTTAATTTAAATATTTTTAATATGAAAAAATTTTTATTTTTTTTTTTTTTTTTTTTTTTTTGGTTTTTTACTTTTTCCCAAAATGTTCAATGTTTGTAACTCTGACTAGGAACAACAAACGGATTTGATATTCCCTATGATGGCAGGTTTGATCTCTGTAACTAACTCATAACTAGCAAAAAATTGTTGAACTGTATAGTCAAACCTATTTTTTAATTTTTTTAATATTAGAGCCGTGGTTATTAAGTACAGCGACTTGTTTATAATTTGAAAATTAAATTTTGTTGTATTCACAAAATAGACAATTGACAAATCAACGTTAGCTCAAGCCTACGCAAATCAAAATGGAGGTCCATGCCGTGAAAGATATGGGTCTCATTCTGTACCTTTCACAAACCAAACTAGTTACAGTATATTTTCATATTTCTTTATGAGTTGCTATTCTGTAAATATATAAAATATTTGAAAAGGTAAAGGGAGAAGGGCGTATTAGCTGTTACCTTTCTTTTGCTCAATCTTATAAATCTCGGTTTTGATTTTTCAACACCCTAAAGGTGCGAATAATTAGGACATAGATTTTATTTGCGGACACTGATGATTTTTAAATATTGATTAGGTCAACAGCTGGGAATTTTGACCCGAACGAACTCTATTAATATTCAAAATTTATTTAATATTGCTGAGAAGAATATTCTAATAATGTTTTGAACATAACAATTAATAAAAATAATCAATTATATCCAATTTGAAACATATATAGTTAATATTTAAACCGAATGATAAATAAATTGGAATTCATAGTTGAAAAAACATAAACAATTCGTTTTAATGATTCCCTACCTTTCCCCATTTGAAGGGCGCCATACCCGTTAGGGCTGTGACTCTTTTAACCAGAGTAAAGCAATTAATACTGCCCACGGGTTAAATAGTTAGATTTGCTCGCACAACGGCTGCGTGCTCTTACTTTAGGCATAAGGTATAAGACCTACTGCCTAAGCAGTCCGCTCAGCAGCTTTATAGTGATAACAGCGTGTATATTCTTTTTCAGAAAAAAAAGCCTCGTGCACGAATAAATACAACCGTAGCTATGAGTTTAATTGGAAGGCAAATATTTGTGATATAACCTTTATAAACATCCAAGCTAATCTATATAATTTAACAAAATTTATTATTAATTTTTATAAAAAATTGCAGTTATTTTTGATCAAAGCTTTATTTGTTTAATGTTTATTAATAAGCTTTTTTTGCAATAGGACAAGGTTTAGCCAAGTTGTTTCCCTAATTTTATAACTTACATGGGCATCAATCCCGAGCTCTAAACCTTTCCTATAATTCTAACCTAACTTGAACCAAAATCCAATCCGCTCACACCCCTTAATTTAATTATTTAGCCCCTAAAACATTTTGAATCTAATAAAAATAATAATAATATTCCACCAATTTTGATACACTCTATTTTGATAATAAATTTTAGTTTAACTTTTAAGGACGCGTTAATTGCTTTTTTATTGAAAAAATGAATTATTTGTAAAAGTAAATAATGTTGGTCAACATTTAAAAATTTTTTTAAAGTAAATTTTTAAAAAATCATTTGGAAATTGATTATGTTTATATGGATTTAGGTACAAAAATAAACATTCCATAGTATATTGAAATCAATAGCATCTTGAATAAAAAAATTTAGAAACAATGATAAATTTCCAAAATTTAGGATTAATTAAAATTTAGGGCCTCTAAACGAGCTTCAATAAGTAAGTTATATTTGTATAATTCTATCAAAAATAGAACCCAAGGATCCATGTTTACTTTTTTGTTACACGGAAAATGGCGGGTATAGTATTGATCCATTGCAGGATGTGAAATTGATAGATGGGACACCTATCGACGAGACCCACATATGTTATAAAGGAATTAAATTACCACCTGTTTAGACATTTTAGGAAAATAATTTCATATTAATTATATCATTTCATAAAAAAATAGTGTTTAAAAATAAGAAAATAAGATTTTATTTTTTTTCTTACCGTTACATAAAAGCCATATTTTTTTATTTTTAATTTTATCATGTAGTAATTATTCTTTGTTATTAACAAGAATTTTTTGCACTTTATTCTATTTTTAAATAGCAGGGCGCATATTTAATTAATATAATTATTTTAACCTTTATTATTAATTAGATTTTTCAAAATTTAAAGGTGTTTGTGATTTTAAATTTATCAATTTAAATGAAAATTTTAATTACATTCAATTAATAAATCTTTATTACTCGAATTACATTATTATTTTGCACTATTTTTGTTAATTAACCATGTTTTAAAGCCTTGACCTACACTGACAAGTCGTTTAATAATGAAAGCCTAATCAGGTTCAATAGTAGCGTTTATTTAAGACTTACCCTTCAATATGGACTAACCTTTTATACAAAAGAAGTTGATTTAACTAGTAAATAGTTAGGGTGAAAAATTTGTAACGCGAATGCTATGGTTGGGTCCATACGAACCCCATAAACCTCTACAAGTTTGAGTTTTTTAGTTATGATCTTTATTATTTTATTCTTCTAAAAAAGATACGTGCTATTTAATTACAACTGAAGTTTTTCTTAATAACAAAGTAAAAAAAATCTAAAAAATAAGAATCTTTAATTTTATATTTCATTCTATAAATTTTGCCAAATAACTATATGCATCATTAATGATGAAATAGTAGTTTTAGGTATAGTTATAGAACATTTGCGTTTATAAAATAAAAACTTGATTTTGGCCATTATTTACCTTTATAATTATTTTATAAAAAAAAATAACACTTGTTATTATCATATAGTGCAAACATTTTATATATGTAAAACTATTTAAAAATACACCTAGAAAAAAAATTGCTATTTTTAATTTACATTTAGGCAAAATCATTGAAGAATATTGATTGGTGTAGAAGATGTTTTCATTGAAACTTACGAGCGAATTTATACACACGATATAGTAAAATTATTGTATCCAACGGAATCATTATACCATTTGTTCTATATAGAGAAATAATAGCTCCACGACGTAGACGCGGTGGAGCCTCGATAGTATGTGATCTATACGGACCGCAATAGATTTCAAATTTTCAAACAAATTTTGTTTGAACCTGCTGTAGCCTTTGATGAATGGTCTGGGTTAGCGGAGTCATAGTTTTGATAAAATTAGAATTTCTTAGTTATAGCATTATATTTAAGTTAAAGTAATAAAAAAATTTTTTAGAATTTTGATAGGCTAAATTCAGCGGTGGCATCACGACTTGCAGGAACAGTTTTTTATATAATAAAGGTTTTATATTTTTATCTATAATATCATACTGTAATTCTTATTCAGTAAAAACCATATATCAAACCTTTTTATCACTATATATTAATAAATAATATCCCGGTGGCATAGCCACCAGTCCCTAAAATTAATCTACTATACACAACCAATCTATTATTCTATTTTATCCTTAAACAGAACCTTAGATCAAATTTTATTTACCAGTTTTGTTTATAGTTTATTTAATAAAAATGTTACAAAAATTTAAGCAATAATATACAATATTTATAAAGATATTTAGAATTTAAAATATCCGTATAGACCCCTTAGTGCTGATTGCGGGTTAAAGAAAATATAATAAAGTTACAATGTTTTGAAGTGCATTTGTTGCATTTGTGTGTGCCTTAGCTGTTTTATTTAGAGTTAATAGCGGGCCATAATAGCGGGTCGTAATATTCCTGATCCGCTCGACGTTTTAAATTAGGCCTGGCAGAAAAATAGTTCGTTTTTTTTATTTTGATTTTAATTCAGCCCAAAAAGTAAAACTATTACCCTTTATTGTGATCATTTATATATCTTATGTGTTAATTGAAGCCCTCACCTGTTTTTTTTCAAACTCTTGTATTATCCTTCACGCATTAGAATACCTTTGAGTTTAATGGTCTCAGGATGAAATAATATATTGATGCATCTTGATTATAACAGGCAATAATTAAACACTTATTGAAACAATTAAGACATATATATTTCTTGGTAAAGATGCTATTGGTGGACACAATTATATATTATTTTTTTTTTTTTTCTTTTTTTTTTTTCCCTTTTTTTTTTTTTTTTTTTTTTTTTTTTTTTTCTTTTTTTTTTTTTTTTCCCCCTTTTTTTTTTTTTTTTTTTTTTTAAGTTTCTGTTTTTTATGTATTTAAATTTAAATTTTTTTTAAACTCTTTTTAATATTTATAATTTAAAACCCCCCCCCCAAAAAAGGAAAACTTTATTATTAAATTGAGAAAAAAATTCAAGGGGTGAGAAATTTATCCATTGAACAGCCCCAAAATTTTGACCATTTATAGTTGCCTAAATTGATGCTTATCATCGTCTAGATTGGTGACCCGTGTAACAGGTTAGTTTACTTTGTAATACTAAGGTGTGCAAAAATATGTAGTAAGTGAAAAATGTAAGTAAAAAGAATCCCAAAATTTTAGGGCCTTGAGAGCGAGATTGCTTTGGAGCCGATAAAAAAATCACATGAGAAAATTTATATTTTGAAATATGTTATTATTTTTTAACAATTCTTATACATGATTAAAAAATGTGTGTAATGTCAAAAATTTTATCTGAGTAACAAATTTATTTTATTTTAATAAATGCAATAAGAGATGAGTTTAGCCACTAAACTGTAAAAAAATCGTAGATCTTAAATATTTTTCTGCTTAGAGCCTAAGACACTTTGTTTTTCGTTATTATTTAAATAAAAACTGTGGTTGTCATCTCACATATACTCCTCTAATGGATAAAATTTTCTCATAAAATATCATCTTCAATTATGTTCCTCCAGGTTACAAACACTTGTCTGGTATCTTATAACAAAAAATTCCTTTTTTTTATATGTCTTTTTTTTATATTTGCTGATCGTTGATCAATTTTCGACTTGTACTATTTTTGGTACGCAAAATACATATTATTCGTTTTAAAATATTTTCAAATCAAATTGTTTGACTCTTTTGAAGCTTGACACTAATAAATGTCAATTTGTTTTACGTAAAAGTCCATTTATCCTAAAATATATTTTAAATTTTGCTGGTCCTCGGATATGAAAGCCATCGTTGTATTTTACATACTATATCAAGCATTTGGATTGGGTAAGGCATTTGTCTTAGATTCTAGTTTGAACCTGATAGCTTCTTTTATTTTGCGATTAGGGTTTGAGGTATTCCCTCATACATTATTTACCCGTATATGGACACCCAAGGGCTCTGACTCTTTTCTACATGAGAAAAGCAATTATTGCCGATTTGGGTTTAACATAGGGGGGTTTTCACGCACGCCGACGACTTGAGTTTTTAACCCAAACTTTTGGATAGTTAAGAGCCTACTACTGCATAGCGGGATCACTCAGCAGCTCCTAAATGATTGCATATATTATTTTCAAAAAAAGACGCTTATACACGGGTTTAAACCGACCCCCTACGTGCAAGAGTTATCTGAGTCAACATTTGTTAACAACTAATTCGAGGATCTCAACATTGCTTGTCCTATTAAAATAGAATAAAGGCCTAAAATATGCTTGTGTCGGGACAGGAAGAAACAATGTTAAGCCCTGACCGACCCCTTAAATTTGAAACTCTATAAATTTGATTAAATATTGCTCTAAAACTTCTCGTGAAGAAGCCGATAAAATATACAGATGGGCGTAATTGGAATACTTTATTAGGCGACGATTGCCAATAGGAAGTTTAATTAATAGATAGTGGTTTTTCATATGAAATATATTCCATTTAGCAAATATCGTAAAAATTCGTGACATTTATCAACGATTTGACCCACGCAACTTGGATACCACGCTATGTGTTCGAGGCAAAAACCAATCCCCTATTAATATCCTAACGCCGCAGACTATATACAATCGTACCCTAACTCCCATTCGGATCGATTGAAGAGCAAACGTTGTTATGAAAAATGTTGGAATATCAAGTATTATAATGTCATATATGCCATTGCAAGAGATGTAGGGCAAGAAAAAGGGGGGGGGGGTTACTAAATATTTCGCCTTCGGTTTCTGATACGATTTAAAAGGCTGTATGCTCAAAAAGGCCGGAAATTGCGGCGCCTTTATGAGTGACCTGGTATTGTCGAAGAGATGGGCTTATTACTATTGACTCTAGGTTTAATAAGTTGCTATAGCTGGACAGAAATTTTAATAGTTCTGGCACCAAAAAAATTTTGGCAAAATATTTTTAAAAAACTGAGATATTTTGCAGTGTAAAATTAATAAGGAATTTTGGTGATTTATGTATAAAAACAAACACCTTCATATATATCCTTTTTGTCTTTGCTTGCTAATAAATCGCACATATATTTACTATAATTATAATCTACAATCCACTTAGTTGCCCTGGAATTCACAACGGAAGGTGGTGTAAATAATCCTACCGTGAGTGGTGGTGCGCTTCCAGGAACCTATAGGACCAATGAGATCCATTATCACTGGGGATTGAGAGCCCGGGAAGGTTCTGAACACAAAATCAATTGCGAACCATTCGAGCTCGAGCTGCATATGGTAAACGTCAAAGCGCTATACTTTGACGAAGCTACAGGGTCATTCGATATGAGATCCGCTCTCAAAGATCCATACGGTTAGAAATAATAAATGCAGGGTTGTACATAGTGTAAATTATTGTAAATTGGTATTTGATCTTCCATCACACTTAGGACGACTTTGCAACTTCTTTTATGACTATGAATCGGGTCAGGTAGCCAGTGGCAAACCTTCTGCCTTAGACGTAAGAGGTTGCGAGTTCGAATCCGTGCACAGTAGCTTTTTTCTTCGGTAGAGCGTACATGTGCAACCTCTTTAAAGCTTTTGAGTGGCCTGCTTAAGCATTTGGTTTCAAACGAAATGTCTAAAAGTAAGAGCCTAGGCTAAAAACCATGGTCGCCGGCGTGCGAGCAAATTTTGCTATTTGACCCGTCGGCAATATTAATTGCTTTGCTCGGATTAAAAGAGTCAAAGCTCTAACAGGTATGGCGCCCGGGAAAAGGTATGGGGGAGACCTCAAACTAATTGTTTGTTTGTTTTTGACTATTCTTTGTATCGATCGAAATTTTATGAAAATTATATAATATTAATAGTAATTTGAACATACATTGTGATTCACGTAAAAACCAGTATTAAAAGAGTTTACCCTATTAGAAAATGGCGTGCCCTACATCAGTTTTAACTATAGAGCAGGCTCTACAGGTTAAATGAGATTTAAAACGCACCGGTGATCTAGGTTTTTGGGCCTAAGCTAAAATTGGACGACGGCTTTGGGATTCGTTAGCTGTCACCCATTCAACTACAAGCCATCAGGCTCAAAGTTGCTTAGTCTAGCCAAGTTTACATGCGCTCAAGATCGTCCAAACATAGATTTTATAAAATGAACTTAACTTATGTTTGGACACACAAAATTAATTTAAATTGTGGACAATCCTTGATATAATATGCCTTCGTATATCGTTTAAAACGCTCTAAAATTGCATATTTTTTTTTATATTAGGCGTTGCCGTTTTAGTGAGTCTCGTACGGACGGGCCCTCTCTTAAACCATAATTGGACTATTGTAACGGATAATTTGAAATACGTCAAATATATGGGCCAAGAGCTCCACCTGCCACCTGTAAGTATTGACCAGTTAAGAACTGCATTACCATGGAACACCTGGGATTATTACAGGTAGGAAGTTAAATAACTGACTAATAGTGAAATGGGCATCTAAAATTGATTTTCGCATTTTTACATCAATTTATTTTAAGGAAACTTGATAAAAAAATATTCAAAAAAATTTGTTTTAATTTTTATTTATCAAGTTTAAAGATCATTTTTAAAATAAATATAAATCTAACATTTGTTGAAAAAATTTTGTTAACCGTTAGAATATTAAAAAAAATTTATGTTATTAAGATGTTTAGTTATGTTTTTATAAAATTTATTTAAAATATAAATTAAAAATTTTTAAATATAGAGCAGTTGTCTCAGATGAAAATAATATAAAAAAAAATACAAAAATTTAGTTTTTTCAAATTTTTTTGAAAATGAAAATATGAATTACCTAAACTCGTGCCCTAAAAATATAAGATTTTAATAAAAAAAGCTTTTTACTTACATTGTTTAATAAAATTGTGACCTTTCTTTTTCCACAAAATATAAAAACCTTGTTTTAAAGGTATCAAGGTTCTTTGACAATACCTATGTGCGACGAGGCCGTGATATGGACCGTTTTTAGTCAAATCGTTGAACTTTCAGCCAGACAGGTTCAAGCTTTTAGAGAACTTAAATCGACCAGCAAATTTGATGACTTCTCAAAACCCATGGGTGGAAATTTTAGGCCAACCCAAGAAATCAATGGACGCAGAGTCTATAGGTCTTTTTTCCAATACTAATCAATTAAAATTATATTGTTATCCAAAATTTTCAAAATTAATTTTTTTTTATGAGTCAAATTTTTTATTGTTATATTAAAGATTTTAAATATAAATTGAGTTTTATTTAATTTTTTAATTAAATTTTTAAATGCAAATTTAATATAAAATAAGCAAAATAATATGGCCAGTTTTGGCTTATGTTAATATTTTATGCATCTTACAGATAATTTTATTTTATATAAAGAAATTTTTTTTTAATATTAGCCCGTTTTAATTTTTTTAATAATTTGATTTATTTCAAAATAGTTATGAATAGGGACTATTATCCAAACCTATGCATTTATAATTTTTATTTTTAAGTATATTAGAATAAATAGGAATTTATAAATTTATATGTGTTGTTTTTAGGTTTAATGTATATTTATACAATACTACAGCAAAAAAAACATCAGTGTTTTTACAAATGACCCAAATATCAAAAGAAAGCGTCTTCAAAGTTAATTTTGTAAAATTTTCAGAAAAAATTGCTTTTATGTATTTAAGTACGGGGAAAGGCGCTTTATATTTTAGATGAAACACTTTGTTAACAATCATTCGGCTCAGATAGCTCAGTGGCACACCTTCTGCCTTAGAAGCAGGAGGTTGCGAGTTCGAATTCGTGCACAATAGCTATTTTTCTTCGGAAAAATAGTATACATGTGCAACCACTTCGAAGCTTCTGAGTGGCCTGCTTAGGCAGCAGGCCCTAAAAGATAGGCCTAAAGTGAGAGCTAAAAACCTAGGTCGCCGGCGTGCAAGCAAATCTTACTGTTTAACCCGTCGGCAATATTAATTGCTTTACTCGGGTTAAAAGAGTCAAAGCCCTAACGGGAATGGCGCCCCTGGGGAAGGGGGATTTATTAATTTCCAAAACATACGCGTGCTTACATAATTCTTTAGTAATACATACTTCTATCATATGGCACAAGTATTATTGCAATTTTTTAACTCAAAAACTTAAATTATGTAATTAATGTTCTAATTCTTGTATGAAGTTTTTCACAGCTTCAAAGCACCTCTAATTAAAATTTTTTAACTTTGTAATTTAATTCATCCTATCAAAATCACAAAATTTATTTAATGACAGTATTTCAAAAAATTATGCATTTAAAAAAAGCTAATTAGTGTAATTGAAGCAAAGTGTAATTGAAGCAAATAAGTAAAAATAAGACTAAGACTAAATATACAGTCGAGTTTGGAGGCATGTTTAGGTTATATTTCAAAAATTAATAGTTTGCGCCTAAGAAAAGAACTTTTTGGCCGTTACTTAAAATGACCCAGAAAATGATTTCTGATACTATGCCAAACAGGGAGATTAACATTAAACGCAACCCCCTCCCCCGATTTTCTGGCTAAAAGATCATTTTTGTAAGATTTTTAAAAATTCTATTAAAATTAGGTCTATGCGACATACCC
This sequence comes from Acutogordius australiensis, assembly GCA_030555515.1. NCBI lineage: Eukaryota > Metazoa > Nematomorpha > Gordioida > Gordea > Gordiidae > Acutogordius > Acutogordius australiensis. Next base: position 33,608,191 of record CM060245.1, on the reverse strand, counting down.
CAACATAATGTTTCCTAGGGACAAAATGGACCCCAGTATTTCTTAAATTTTAAGTATCTTCAAAAATATCTAATATTGGCCAAACTTTTGTGCTTTTTTGTTAATTATATATAATAACCAGAACTAGGAATTAAAATTTGATCCTAGTTTAAAAACAATTGTTTAGTTAAAAATTCTATTTGGGTCAGTACGGGCCCCACATTATTAATTTTAATGAAAACCATGATATTGCCTCATTGTAAATTTATATAATTACAACCCTTCTAATTATTTTTTTAAACATTTATAGAATATAAAATGTTTATATTGCATAATAATAAAATAAATTATTTTTCCTTATATATCTGGTTTTTATGTTAAATAATAGCCATAAATTCTTTTTTGAATATATTTTTATGAATCTTTCTAAAAATAGTTTATTAGACCTCATCTAAAAACACGATTTGATCATGATTGATACATTTATTATATTATTAAATTTTATCTAATGTAGTTAAAAAATAAAATATTTTTTGGTGTTAAATAAAATTTATTGCAACAAATTAGTTTATAATCAAAAGTATTTTTCTTTAAAAATTAAGTTCATAGCTATTAAACTTGTGAAAAATTTGAAGTGAATTAGGAATTTCGGCACCCCATTGTAGCCTTCACGTTTCAAATTTTTAACCCTGACATTGGTGAGTTTAAATATAATTTTTTAAAAAAATTTTAAATACTTTTAAAACGCGACCACTTATAATTAAAAAAAGTTAAATAATACAAACCTAAAGTGATTTTCCCATATACAATTAGCTATAAGGTGACGGCTTATGCGTCAGGGCTTTTGTTATTTCCAGCAAGTTGCTCTGCTAGGCCTATTATGTCAATAGCCTGCAAAATTATTTTTGCCATTACCAATCAATCATCAAGCTAAAATTTGACTAATAAAACAGCTTACAAGCGCCTAAGTTAATCGAACCACAAAATTATGAAGGTTAAGATTTTGCTCAGGGGCGTATTCCGAAACTTTTATATAGGGGGAGGGGGGCAAAAAATTCTTCTAGAGAAAAGGAACTAGATGTTTATTTTTAATATTAATATTTAATTTATCAAAGTTATTGTATAAGAATTTTATTTTATTCCCTTTTATAAGGTTGATATATAAATTCAACCGCTGGCTACATCATAAAAATTAAAAAAAATTTCTAAAGGGGGCAATATAACCCTTTTGACCCCCCCCCCCCCCCCTCCCCAAAACGCCCCTGATTTTGCTAGTAGCATATACTACATCAAAAATTGTACTGGTTGTCATACGTACCTCATCATACCTTTGTAAGTTTGTTATAAAACCCGAAATTTCACTTGAACCTTTTGTGTTAAACAAAAATCTTACAAGAGAAACGACGTATAGAAAATGTTTAACAATCTGTTAGTATTAGCACAACCTCCAACGAATGGGGCAATAAAAAACAACAACATTATTATGTAAAACTAAAAATAATAGTGGCAATGTTTTTAAAACGAGATGTTGGAATCACAGGACGATAGGTAGGAAAGTAGTGAATATTATAAGGATGCTTCTTTATGCCGAAAAAATTTTTGAGAAATAATGCACTGTTGCTTGCCATCTAATTAAACATTGGCTAAATCTTTCCATACGTTAATAGCCATAGCCTCAACCAAAAGCTCTCTAAGTTGTGTGTGATGGAGCTTAAAAAATCAAACTACAAATTATTTTTATTCTAGTTAATAATGTAAGGGCGGTGACAAAATCTTGAAATTATCCTACAAAATTTATGTTAATCCTACATAACTTAAAAATTTGTGTTTATTCTACTTTAATTTACCAGCTTTATAAACATCGGCGTATTCGTTAACACGCAGATATCGTATGGACCGTGAGTCTCTAGGGTATAATATTACTTCCATAGTAGGGCTGCCACCTGTATAAACCTATCCCTAATTTCGCCCATAAACCTCTGATATTCTAAATCTGATTAAATGAAAGATGTTTTTATAACGATTGTTATTGTTTTTCAATCAATATCTACGTTATTTTTGGTATGGGTCGAAGGATTAAGATTTAGGTTGCAGATTGCGTAGGCACAAATACCAGGTAGATTTATTTAAGGAACCCAATTACCCATTTAGATCATTTTTTCAAATTTAAAATCGCTCGCTGATTTACTCGATTCTAAATTTTTGTGAATTGTTATGGCTCCTTCACCCATATCATTTGCCATTTTATGTATGCTGATAATCTCTGGATCCTTTTTTCCACAGGCTCTATCTATCACTGGTAGGTTAAATGTTTATATTTGGGCGCGTTTAAAGTTCATTTAATTTTTGCAAAAAATAAGTTTTTAAAAATTACCAATTTTAAAATTTCTTTCTTTAACATATAACGCATTTCAACAAAGAATCGGCAATCTTGTTTAGTAGGATTAAAGATACTTTGTTTTGGAACAAAAGTTAAAAAAAAATATTTGGATATAATTTTTAAGTGTACAACAAATTAATAAAATCATTCGTAAAAATGAATAAACTCCAAACGCATTCATTATGATTGTAAAATAAATTTTCTATGTTTATCGCTGTGCAAGAAAGGTATATGTATAATGCATCCCTGTTAGATTTCTCACCAACTAAGCCCGGTCGTTTGAGAATCCTTGAAGGGTTCCGGAACTTTTTAACCATCCCTGAAAAGGAGACCGGAGTGACAGGACATCGCGTATGGAAAGAGGCTTCTTTTAATATGGGTAAGAGGGCCCGAAGCCTTTCCAATAATGACCCCGACTTACTGACCGTACTCAAGGTACGTGCCGAAGTGGGAGTTGAAGACGGGCAAGACATGTTTCTCGTGTTACGACCAACTCATAAAGATTACCTAAACTTGGATACTTCCGAACAAATAAAATTATCCACTGAAAAGGACCGAGGTGTTAGCAGACGAAAACGGGCCGTCGGTCGACAGAATAAAACTGATCAACGTCCCCTAGGTGCTGTAGGGAAATCTCTTGATTTCGTTCCGGATAAGAATGAGATAAAACTTGGAAGTAGCTTACATCAAGAAGATCCAGGAACTCATTACCATGGTTATGTGACTAAAGTGGATCCCGCGGAAGAACTTGAAACCTCTCATGGCATGGAATCTCTCGTTGATGATAAATCCGAACGGAAACTCCAAGTTTTGAAAGCGATAATTTTGATAAACTTATAGGAGGCTCTTTTTATCTTATGGTCAGATTGTTAAATATTAATTAGCCAAACAAAGAAGCTTTTAGTTCCATCTTGGGGTGTAACATAAGATTTGCAAATAGATGAAAATTATAATAAAATTGCAAAAGCTTATTTGTTTGTACAAATTACATAATAATAAGGTTAGTTTCAAATAATTTATTAAATTAGGCCAATAAGTAACACGGCCGCTTCCTTGTTCTGATTCATAAAGTTGATTCCATCAACTAAGTCATTTTATTATGAAATATTTTGTTTTTAACGCAGGAAGTTGAAAGAGGATATGCGAACTTGCTTAGCCATAATGGAAAACTGGTAACTTTTCTTTATATGCACATTGTGGCACCCTTATAATTTTACATAAATTACAGCTCGAATAAAACCATAAATTTAATAGTCGAAAGACACCGAACATATATGTAAAGCCACGTGCAAAGTGAGTTTTGTAATTTTCGCAAAATTTTTAAAAATTTAATTTTATAAAAAAAAGCACAAATTATTAAAAAATTGAATGTTTTTTATAAAATAAAAATTTTATTTTATAAAACTCAAAAAATTTTTTTTTTATAGTTCCAAAATTTATTTTATGGGGCAATGAACAAAAACAACGACAACAATAGAATTTTAATTTAGAGGCAACCACGTTATGTTGATTGGATGGTGTTTTAAAAATTATATCTTAAATTGTGGAAAAAGCCATTTAAAAAGGTAAAGTTGTTAATGGATTAGTTGCAAAATGTTTCAATTCGTATAAGAATTTCAAAATTTGTGTCTAAGTTTTACCTAAAACTATTTAAATTGGACACATCTATTACCTCACATGTCATCGGCAACAAAAAAACCAATCACTTATATGACTAATATTTTCTCAAGAAAAAAGCATAAAACAGAACATAAGTCAAATCTCTCAGGTAAACAACTTTGACAATCACCCAATCTAACCAATAATATATCATTTAACAGCATGCTATATTTCATGTCAAAAGGATGTTCAATTAATGGCATTTTTTATTTAATTTTAGGGCAAATCCTTTGGGTCAGGCAACCTCAATTCCAAACTAATTTCACATTTCTTCTCAAAGGATGCCCAAAATATTTTTTGTTTTTAGGTTATGCCAAAATAAAAAAGACCATCCCATCAACCCCCCCTCCCCCCCCCCCAACTCCCTATCCTCTATTCGACTTTCCCCTCTTCAAAAAGGGTTAGACTCAATGACCAATTTAATCATATTAATAACAAACGCATTTAAGTTCTATTCAAATATGTTAAGTTTAATAAAAATCATATTTTTACGGCTCAAAACCGTTTACACAAGTCAACCCGCTTGGACAGTTAAAGCTCAATTTATAGACCAACTGTCTCAGAAATTTTTTTTTTTTCGTTTATACCGTTTTTTTAATTAGCCACCAGCTAATATTAAAAAAACAAAAAAAATTCAAAAGCAATTGAATAATATTCAAAACAGCTAACTGTTAAATTTAGACCACAAATAATATATTTATTACAACTAAATTTTTTCGCTTCTTTAGGCTTGGCCAAATACACTGTATAACGTAGTTGATGAAAGAATTTTATATTTCTTGATATCCTTTTATTTGAGACAAAAATTAGTTTTAAGGCGTTAAAATTTTATTTTTATTTCTATATTGGTAAATTTAGGTTTAGTCAATTTGGTCAATATTGGTCTTCTTTATATATAAACCATAAAAATAGCCAAAGTTCAAAGAAATTTCGGGAAACGGGTAATATATATTAGTTAAAACAAAAAATTTATTTAAACCTTACTATTTCACTGGATAACAAAAAAAAACAACATAAACGATTTTTTGAGGGTTTTGTAGAGAATTTTCTTGCGATAACGATCCTGGGTTTAGTTTTTTTACAATGCCTTCAATTTTTTTTAAACCGCGTTCAAAGTTCAAAAAGAATTCACACAACATTTTTAACTATTAATTTTTCAAAAAATCTATTGGCATATTCAGATTCCTTATAAAAAACTTATCTAAAGAAGGTTATTAATCACTAGCGATTTACTTTCAAGTTATTTAGGATCAAAAAATGGATTTTATGACGAAAACCACTAATTTTATAAAAATAAAAAACAAAAAAAAATTAAATATTTCAATAAAATGTTAACGCCTTTCGTTAATAAGGAATGTTTCCGTTATCAAAATATATCTTTGAACTTTTGTTATAACTTATAGGTTTTATGATATAGAAGCCCAAAATATCCCAAAAATCGAAAAATCTTTAATTTGACACCGAACAACTAAAAATCTCAGGCATTGGCTAAAATTCTGATTTTATATTCGAGATCAGCACCAAAAACCTGACCAAAAACCATAGTTGCCATGAATGATGCTTAGGGTCGTCCAAATTTTGTTGTTCAGTGTTTGTCGGCCTTCGGTCTATTTTTATTATATTTTTCATATATAAATTAAATTTGCACCTTAAAAAAAATTGTAGACCGGTTATTTTGATATGGGAGATCGACGGTACGTGGTGGATGACGCGAATACGGCTAACCTGGAAAAAGGATCCACTAACAATATACGTGTCCAAAAGCTCAAAAGTCGCAAACATCTGAACACAGTGCCGCCCAACGCACATGGTACTTGCTCTTTTTTTAAAAAATAAAAACTCAGAGTAGTCACTCGTTTTATGAGCAACCAAAAAAATATAATGAAGTAACTCTTTGCTTTTGAAAATTTAAAAACTCATTGTTAATAAAGGTAGGAATAATCAAATATGTGATACTTTATAAATTTAATCAGAGGCAGAGAATTGTATGTTTTATTATATTGGGTGCAGTCAGCATAAGCTCGTTTAAAACAAAAAAAGAGAAATACTGATTTTGAACTCCTCACAAATAATGTGGCATCTCAATTATAATTTTGGTTTTTTTCTGGTGCCTTTCAGTTTTGTCAAATAACATAAATAAAACCTACTGAGACAAACTAATTGTAGCAATTTACATCTAACTTACGAATTTAACTGTATTGCATTCTTTTACCATAGGTACGGATTTTGATTAATTACACAGATCGGCAAAAATTAATAAATAATCCGCAGAAATTATAAAACATACATGATGCCCTTATCTATTGTTTCCGGTGTTTATAATATAATTATCACTGACCATTTTGAAAAAGTATATAAGATAAGGTCACATCATATAATTTAAACAATTGTCATAATATTCGATATTAATTTTTATCGACCTGTATTTTTTTACCATGCCACGATGAATAAATTAATATCGTAGATTGTTATATTTTAATACACTGATCATCGACTGTAACTTAAAATTTTGACATTAAATTAACATTCAAAAAAACTTAGAATTATAAAAGTTTTTATTGTTTTATATTTGATATTCTGCGATTTCTTTTGATTAAAGTTTCACTGAGGAGGAGATATTTATAACAAAGTTAACATATTTTAAATACATATTTACACAAGGCTCAAAAATAAATAAGAATAAAAATTTCTATTTTAAATAAACACTGTTTTGTTTATTTAGCAATGGGCAATGGAATGTATCACATGATGAGAAAGAGAGAAGCATTAGATCAAAGTCCTTACGTTCAGGCTTTGTTTATAGTATCTGACGATCTAAAAGGACAACTACCGAAAAATTTCTTTAGGTTTGTCGTATCCGATGTAAGTAAACTACATATTGTAAGAAAAACATTATTTTGAACACTATTATTTTAGTTCCAAACAAAGTTTAAAAAAAAATTATATATTACAATATTCGATTGCCGGTTACATTTAATTATAACCTGATGTTGTTCTTAACGCAAAACCTATGGAAAAAACCATAATTTTTGACATTTGGTCAATTTTATTGAAATTATAGTTGGTTTGCATATATTTCATAAGAAGCCTTATTTTTACTTATTCACTCACGTGAGCACCTTAAAATGAGTGTTTTTGATATATTTTTAAGCCGTAAAGGGTCAAATTAGATCTTAATAGGTCTTAGGATGCGTAATTGGTTGAAAGAAGGACCATATCTTGAGAACCGTTTATCTTTAGTTCAGAGAAGCCTGAAAGTTTGAAATATAAAATTTAATTATATTCGCTTTATACACTGGTCAACAACAAATATCAATGTAACAAAAAATAAGTGTAGACATAAAAGAATGCATCCCCATGATATCCTTATATCACGTGTATTTCTCGTTTTTCGTAGTTTTTCTGCCACCGGCTCCTTAGATCCGTTCATGACAAGAAGTAGCCCTTTTTGACCAAATTGACAGATCTTATTATACCTTATATTTTAGAATCTTTTTTTTCTTATAAATTCCTTGTAATTATATTTATAATCAAGAAAAAAATTTTTCTTTAATATTTTGAACTTCTACATCATTTATATAATACAAAATATTTCGCGTCCATACTTAAATACGACAGGATATATTATCAATATTATTTACAGTTAAAATTTAACAGTTTAGCTGTTGTAAATATGCAAAAAAAAATTTAATTTACTTCGGAATTTTTTTTGACCTTTTTTAATAATTTCAATGTTTATAGCTGACTAACTAAGTTTGAAAAAAAATGGCAAACGAATTTGAAAATCCCTAACATGAAAGGTTGATCTCTATTAACTTATAATTATTAAAATTTGCCTGTGGTATATAAAAAAATAGGTATTTGTAAATAACCAGCCCCAAATCTCTAGAGTAATATAAGCCCTGGCTGTTTAAAATGATTTTCTATTTAGTCATGTGCGCTGTTAAATATTGTTTGTGGACAACCTAGCAGTTTAAATTGGTTCAGGTCAGCCAACATATTATTATTATTAGACATAGCCCGTCTTAGTATAGAACCAATACAAAGTCTCTAAACTTTATTTTTTCATTTTTGGTTTGGCTCATGGCCTTGAATTTCAATACCTGACATTCAAAAAAAAGGGGCGGCGTATCGGGCCATATTACGATACGGTTTAAATTTATAAAGTATTTTAAATTAAATTTATAAAGTATTTTAAATTTATAAGAATTTAAGTCCGGAATCATAATATTTATTTAAGAAAGATATTTTCCGGTATTAAATAAAATTTTCTTCTATACCCAAAATAATGGTAAAAATAATTATTAAGCTAACGTATAATGGAAAAAATAATAAGCTTAGTAGCAAGAACACATTCTTGTGTAAAAGTCGGTTTCTCACTCCGTTCATCAACAGAAAACAATGGAGCCAAAAATTATATGTGATTTTACGTAGATACGTAATGGCCGTCCTTAAAATAACTAATGCAAGAAAAAAAGAACCATTATGCCAAAATTTTTTTTAAAAAGTTAATATTTGAAAAAATATTGTATTTTGTTTGAAATTTGGGCGCGGTTTAAAAAAATAGAGGAATTGAAAGAAAAAAAAATAAACACGGGATCGTTATCGCAACAAATTTCTCTACAAAACCCTTAAAAAAACATAAATGTATTTTTTGTTGTCCGTGTTATCGTTGTATAAATTCGATTATTCAGAACAAAAATTTTAAGTTGATCGAAAGTGGCAAGTGCAATGTATTATTTCATGCAGTGATGATATTTAAGGCGGGAAGAGGGAATGCGGGGCAAGGCGGCAAAAATAATTTTATTGTTTGGTTATGCCAAGACTTTCAAACCGCATATGAAGCCTACTTTGTATTCTTTTCATTTGTGATTCAATTAAATCAAACAAATTTGTCTAGCAAATAAAACACTTCAAGAATATAACCAAAAAAATACAAAACACGACATGACCTAATCAAAATTTAATATATTTTGTATATAAGGGCACGTGCAAAGTGAGTTTATATTTCCGTGGAATTTTGAAAATGTTGAGAAAAAAAATTTTGTAGTAAAACGCAAATTTTAAAAAAGTTGTCAAATTTAGTATATGCACATAAAATACTTAAATTTTTGAAATTTTTAGAATTTTTAAAATTTTACGAAAATGAAAATTCACTTTGCACGTGCCCTAAATCACAAAAGAAATATTCAATCAGTTTTACGAGGTTAGTATTAAAATTTCAATTGTTATGACGGTGTTTTATTGGTTTTTTTCGCCTATGCAATGTTCATCTATATTAATAAATTAATGCAATACTGCATGAACACATTTCAGAATAAATATATTTAAAATAACTATATTGATTTAATCTCGTATGTATATAACGGCACGTGCAAAGTGAGTTTTTATTTTCGTAAAATTTTAAATATTCATAAAATTTTATTTTTTTTTTAATTTGCGTTAAATAAAATTTCTCAAAATTTTAAAAATTTCATGAAAATAAAAACTTACTTTTCACGTGCCCTAACTACAATAAAACTTACTATTTATCACTAGTTTGGTAATTAAATAACACTGAACAACAAAATTTAAACGGCCCTAAGCATTATATATGGCAAATGGTTTTTGGTCAAGTTTTTGGCGCTGATCACGAATATGTCAGAATTTTAGCCAATGCCTCAGATTTTTAATTATTCGTTGTCAAGTTGAGTTTTTTTAATTTTTGGGGTATTTTGGGCTTCCATATCATAAAACCTATGGGTAGTAACAAAAGTTTAAAAATGTATTTACCTAACGAAAAAATTTACTATTAATGTAAGGGGTTTAAATTTTTTTTAAATATTTAATCTTTTTTTATTTTCATAAAATTAGTGGTTTACGTCATAAAATCCGTTTTTTGATCCTAAATAACTTGAAAGTAAATTGCTAATAATTTTAGGTAATAACCTTTTTTAGATATGTTTTTTATAAGGAATCTGAATATGCCAATAAATTTTTTGTAGAATTATAAAAGAAATTTTGTGAATTTTTTTCTGAACTTTAGACGCGGTTTAAAAAATTTGGAGGCATTGTAAAAAAAACTAAACCCGGGATCGTTATCGCAAGAAAATTCTCTAAAAAACCCTCAAAAAATCGTTTATGTTGTTTTTTTGTTGTCCAGTATAATAGTTGTGAAAATCGTTTAATTTCACATTGCTCAATTGATATTTTATGGCGAGCACAAATATGAAATTATTTTTATAAAAATTAAATAGTTATACCTGTTTAAATAATTTTATTATTTGTTAACTTGCACTAGCTTAACATCCTCTTTAACATGCTGCAACCACCGATCCAAATTGCCTTTTTAGGAGTTATATACAAGGTATTCTTATTTTTTTTCTCCAAAATTTTTGAATTTTCAACCGATTTTTGGGCCATTATTTAAACCAATTTAATATCATTTAAGTCGTAGCCCATAATACTAATATAACTAGAAAATTGATTGATTGATGATTTACTTAGCTGTGTCATGACTTGCAGAAATAATTTTATAAATAAAGAATAGTTTTAAATATAATTTATACTTTTAAATTATTTTCAAAATAATTTATATCCTAGGGGCCTAGCCAAGGATATACTATTTAATAATAAATATAGTTAAAATCCATACCATATTCAGTTTAATCATATTAGATACATAATGGAATATATTGAAATAAAGTTTAAAAACTCGCGATTGGTTAGGTGAGGAATTTGAGAACATAACAGTACTTTTAAAAAAATATAATGCAAAGGGACTTTTTTTCAAACATAGATCAATTTTTTAGAGTTATGAGCTAACTACTTATATTTTTTAGAGATTATCAAATCCGTTTACCGTTTTTTTATGATCTAACTTATTTAGTCAGCTATCAAAATAAAACAAAAAAGATGCAAAAACAAAAATATTTTAAATTTTTTTTTCATATTTACACCAGTTAAACTATTAAATTTAAGCTTCAAAAACTCAAATATGTCACAAGAGATTTCTATATGAAAAAAAGACTTTTAAAATTTTTCTTATTATGCGATCCCCGAGGTCGCAAAAGTTGTTAAATTATCTTTTTTCGATATTAATAAAAAGCGGAGGCTGAGAACTAAGAAAAATGGAATATATATATGAGGTGCATCATGAGCATGCATGCTTTTAGAATTTTATAAACTTAATTTATCGTATTTGTTTACCTGCGAAATATCTAGTTTATAATATATAAATGACTCCCCTTATTGAGATAAAAATCAATTTTAATAAAAAGTTTTCCTTCTTGAATCAAATGAAATTACAGAATTTTTAACCAAAGATCCAATTAAAAATAACAAAGAAAAATTTAGGCTATTAAACAAATAAAAAAACTTGAACCGATATTATTATTTTTATTTTGTGTTACTCGTCCGTCAACCCGTGAATTTTACGGGGGTTTAGCTCGAATAGTTGATCTTTAATATATATTTGACTTTATGTAAATATATGTTTTTTTTTAAATATAACTTGTAGGATCTACCATATACTAGCGATACCGCTGCTCCAGTACATGAAATGTATGATAAAGTTGCCAACGGAAATATCAAGTATCCATCGAGACCCGATGTCATTGTATACATATCAAAGTAAAATTAAATTATCGTTGTACAACTTATTGCGCAAGTTTATAAGGCTATAAGTTGGAAACAGAGCCTACCGGACTACACTGACCTTTAAGACATGCCTACCCCAGTAAAACTTGATTATTTTTCATACTTATAGACTTGGCCCATCCAAAATTTACTGAATACGACCCGGATCAATTTTTTTTGCTTCTATTTCCTATTGAATAAAGAGTTCTATCAATCTAATAATAAATTTATCAACAGTTTGTTATTATAGATATAAAAAAAAGGATAAAGCAAAATGAGAATCAAAGATAAGAACCCCCAATGACTTTGATTACAAATGGCAAATAAGGCGTTTAGTAAATGTTTTAATGCGAAATAGTTAGTTAGAAAATTGAGCTGACTAGATGTCATATTATAAAGTTTTCTCTATCTTGCATATTTTTGGGGTAGTTTGCAAGTTTCTTGAAGGCAGCTAGAGATGGATTGATCCAAAGATCTATAGGAGAGATAGGATGCTTGCGGTTGGGGCATATGAGCCAGTGTTGTATATCGTCAGATGCTGATTTGCAGTCGGAGCAGATATTATTTAAAGATTCGGAGCAGATATTATTTAAAGATGGATCCAGACGTGCTCTTAATTTTGCAAGTAGATGGCAATGTCCAGACCGGAGTTTAGCCATGTGGGAACGGATGTTCCTGGGTAATGTGTAAAATATACATATAATAAAAGAAAACATTGAAAAGGTTCAATTTGATATAATTTGTAATCTTATATAGATCAAGATATCATTTCAATCACTTAAATTATTTTAAATATGTTTAGGGATTACGAAAGCCCGGCAGGTAGACTTTTAATTACTTTATTACAAACAATTTAGTTGTAAAAATATATACACATGTCGTTAAATTTTTTTAAAACCTTCGGAAAAAAAATTTGTTGTAATTATAGAAAACAATAATTTTTTCTTTTTTTGTTATAAAATATATTTATTTAATTGATTAATAATTTATTAATGTGCTTTCAAAATCGGTATATTGTTTTTATTAACTATAGATATAAATTTTTACTTCTCAATTTTTCAACATTGGGAATTATATGATTTGACAAGAAAAATTTAGGGGTTATAAAAATTTTTTTAGTGTGAAGCACTAATGCTTAGGGTTCAAAAACTAAAAAATTATAATTAATTATAGAGGTCTTAAAGTTTATTTAAAAAAATTTAATAGTTATATGGCTATAGTTTACTCAAAATAAAAATTTTAATTTGCCAAACGTGCTTATGTTGATATTTAGATTTAAAATAAATCCTTAAAATTATTTTGCTTCTTTTCATCATTTATAAATTTTATCCAAAATCAAGAAATTAGATATAAGTTATAAAAAAATAAAGAGTTGGCAAAGATATATGAGCGGTATGATATTGTAGAAGACTTGTTGGTAGAATAATATTCAAGCCCCTAGAAGGTAGATATCATAGATAAATAGCTGAAAATTTTGTTTGACTGGATTTAATAATTGAATATTACTGAACGGTAGGGCCAAGCTAGGTCAATAATTTTTGATTTATTCTTAAAAATCCCAAAATCCTATAATTAATCTACACATGTTTAGGTTACGAAATGGGTCGAGTGTGTAATGTAACGGGACAAGGATACCCGATAATTGCGGTGAAGCTACTCGATTACGAAACGTCTTACCTGATGGGCCATGAATTTGCTCATGCGTAAGTTGTATACATTCATTTAAATAAAAACTACCGAGATCGAAATTTTCCCTACCATACCTATCCCCATCAGATATCGGCGTAATGCTCGTTTAGGACAACTCATAGTTTTCATAAACACTCATTTATGAGCTAACGAAATCAAGGGCAACTCATAAGTAAGATTTGCTCGCACACCGACGACCTTGGAAACTAACCTAGACTTTCACTTTGGTAGCCAAGGGGCCCTTCTGCCTAAACAGGTGCAACCACTTGACAGCTTCAATGTGTTTGCGCATATTCTTTATTTGCACGGACTTTTAACCTTCTGTGTGAAGGCTGCGGATAATACTTCTTTAAAAATTGTAAAATAAATATTTTTAAAATAAAAAAAATTTTCACGATTAATATTAAAAAATGAGAATTTAGGTTTATTGGTCGTTTTAAGAGGTGCCTAACATAATAATTTTGAGAAATAATTTTCTTTTTACACCAGCCGCCTCAATAATTCAAAAGCGTGAGATTTTTTTTCCGTCAGAACTTTTTTTTTCACTAGCCGTGCCTAAGACAGAAACGTTGCCACTAAGCTCTCTGAGCTCATACATTCATTTAAATGTTTTATGGCCATAATGGAGAATTTTAGTTAAGATGCGAAAAGTGCAAAATTTAAAAATTCTATGCATTTCGAATGAGAGATATAATATTAAGAGGCCGTTTTTTAACTAAAATACATATAAAATTAGTGTTTAAAAATAATAATTATAAGTTTAGGGTACTTAATTTTCATACTATCTAAATCTAGCGCCATCGATTTTTTGTACATATAAAAAAAATATTTTGTCTTTTTAAAAAATTCACTTGGCTTGTGGCCACAATGGCAATGCTTATAGTGAAGTGGAGAAATCATGGTCAAAAACTATAAATTTAAAAAATAGAAAAATATTTTTGTTTATAAAAATAATGGCTCAACTTTAAAAGCGCTCATAAAAAAACAAAATAAAAAAATTTTTAGGGCGCGTACAAAGTGAGTTTCTATCTTCGTAAAATTTTAAAAGCTCTAAAAATTCTGATATTTTTTTTTTATTTTTTTTTAGAAAAAGCATTTTATGCGAATAAACTAAATGTGGCAACTTTTTATAAATATACATTTTACTACAAAATTTAATTTTTTAAACTTTTAAAAATTTTACGAAAATAAAAACTCACTTTGCACGTGCCCTTATAAAAAAAATATTTAATGTTTGATGAGAAATCAATCGAATCTAATTATTAGTCTAAAATTGAACGCAAAAATCTATTTAGATGATCACAAAAATATTAAATTTATATACATTTTTTTATTTAATTATGTTACATTTTAGATATTAAAAAAGAGATAAAAGCTTAAAATAGAATTAAAATATATCTTATTCTCTAGCTTCCAGGATTATAATTTTAAAATATTAAAAATCAAAAGTTTTAATAGTACATTATTTTTTTTTTATTTGTTTTTTAAATTTTTTGGATTATTTTTATAATGTAAGAAAAATTTCTATGATTTGTTACAATGACTAATAAAAAAAATTAATTTTTTTTTAAATAAATTAAATCTATTATTTAAAAATTTAAAATAAATTAAACCTTAAACGCACGCCTTAATTAATCCATTAACTCTCTTTACACAGATTCGGTTGCATGCACGATGGTGTAAGTGGTTACGGTAGCTCTGGATGTTGGGACAATACAGGCATGATGACATACAGTCCAGATCCCTATGGGGTACGGACCTGGTCTAATTGTTGCAAAAGGGAAGTACAGAATACCCTTGATAAGTAATTATTATATGTTTGCAACACAGGTCATTAAACATCAATGTCAGATAAGTGAATTTTATGAAGACTTAAAAGAATGCATCCCCAGCCTTTCATAATATTTTTGTTTTTCTTAGTTTCTTCCATCTTTGGTCTTTAGGCTCATTATAAAAAATGGTCTTTTTTAACCAAATTTACATCTAAATATCCTTTAAAAAGAATTTTAAAAATCGTCTTTTAATATGAAAATCCCTTGTAACTTATATTTATAATCTATAGCCACGATCAGCAGTAGCTGCTAAAGGATCTAATCAATATATAAATTCCGTTCTTTCTTCTCGATTTATAGATTGTTTTTATCCTTTAGCTGACTGGCATAAGAAACGTCGAAAACACTTATTAACATAATTATGTTTTGCTTGACTAATCAAAAATTTTTCTCGCGATATTAGAATTTCTAAATGTTAATAACAAAGATTGGAAACTTCCACCTTTTAATGTCAAAATTATGTAATTTAAAACTCGCCCTCGGGTATAGAATCAATAATTTTAAAGCAAACATTTTTACGCTTAATAAATTATCCGGTAGTTGAATATACACCGGGCCGGAGCCATGGCTGAAGAAATAAATTTTGGGCTAAACCGGGCTTAATAAACACGGGCCATTCTCCTAATCGGAAATATTAATGAATTGCCAAAATGTAATCGATAACTAGCCAAATTTAAACATATATAAGGAAGGCGTTAGGCAAAAGACTTAAATTATTTAAATTTCAACTAATAAAGCAATCATATAGTTTTTTTTCTAAAAAAGATTATTAATTTTTTAAATTATAATTATATGCATGAAGATTAGGGCAAGATTTTGGGTGTTTAAGAAAACCAAGAATGAAACTTCGGAATTATCCATTGCCCGGACAATACCAATACCACGAGCAATGCCAGCTCAGGGAAGGTGAGGAATCACGCGTTCAACCGGTAAGACAATTCCTAACCATATTCATATTATATATTTATTGTAGAATTAATGTAATGTATGATCGTATGTTGATCTAGATTATATAAATCACTATTTCCTACAATTATTACTAAATTATATTACAAGTTTTGGAAAAAAATTAAATAAAAAAAATTTAAGATATTTGGAATTATATTTAAAACTATAAAAAAGATGTAAAAATTAAAATAATTTTTTTGCGGTCTTGGTTAACTTAAAAAAGACAATGACTTTTTGCATAATTAAATTATTGTCCAACTAATTCCTGTTTGACTTTAAATTGTCAAGTTTTAAAAATTTTAGGAACTATTTTTTGTGAATAAAATTTAATATTAAAATTAAAATAGTTAGGTTAAAAAAATAATTGAAAAGATACAGTAAAAATAATTAAATTTATGTACTGATCATAATAAAAGACAATTTTGCTTAAATAATGCATCCTTACTTCATTATAGATATTTTTTTTTAACTAGAAGTGTATTCAAAAAACAATTATAACTATTTCAATCTTAAAGTTCAGTCATTTTAGTAGAAAGTTAAAAAGTTTGAGTCCCTAAAAATAAGCAAAAATCTATACAAACCTTGCGATTCTTTTATACCGCTTCCATAAGGTTTTTGTTAGATCTTTCAAATAATAGCATAAAAAAAAGTTAAATTTAAGGCCCAAAGGAGTTTAGGGGTCTAATTCAGGCTTAGCACATTGTTATTGGAATTAGCAATGAGTTTGGAATAATTCCATCGGCATTTAAAAATTGAGAACGCAGTTTTCTTTTTAAATTATTTACCATATCTTGTAAAATATACTAATAATAGGGTAGTTCATGCTCTAAGCTTTGGTGCAGCACGAAGAGTGGACAAAGTCTTTCCAATCCAACGGCCCCGTTAGATGGAACATGGTGCAAATCTAACCAAAATGAGGACGGTGAAATAAGCCCTAACGGCGATAAGGTATTTCGTATTTCATTTTGTCAAACGAAAGTTACATTTTGAAGCTTAGATAAGTCAAATAACCCATCTTAATAAATATAGGATGTCAAAATTAAAATATATATTGCAATTTTTTATTTTGGATTTAAATAATAAATTTTTTGTAGTGCTAAAGTTCAAATATTTATGTTTTACCATATTAATTATCTATTAAATTTAAAAATATTTCAGTTATAAAAGGGTAAAAGTTATAATAAAAATATAATCTAAACTTTTGAATTTTTAAAAATCTTGTAAGCCTGTTATGAAATTAATTTCAAGCAATAAATTAAAAATTATTAAACCAAACATAATGATTTCAATTGATTAATCTGGTAAAATTCATATTATCCCTTCAATATAAAATATCATTCCACGGTATTTTAAACTTTCAACTTAAATTTTACATATAATAAACTATAGTATATAAAAATGATAAACTAGTTAATTTAACTTATTAAAATATGTTATGATAACTTGAAAGAACATAATAAACCTTGTGGCATAAGATTTCTTCCAAACCTTTTTTACCATTAGTGGATGGATTACCTGTCGGAGCATTGCCACTTTTATCTATATCAGCAGAGTTAAATGAGATTTAACACGCGCCGGTAACGGTTTTTAGGCATAGGTTCTCAGAAAATTGGAGACGGCTTTGGAATTCATTGGCGGGCACTCATTTAAGTTCTAACCAGGCTCAACGTTGCTTAACTTGAAGTGTATAATACTACAAAGTTTAATTGCGCTCAAGGTCGTCCGACCTAAAAATAAAAGTTTTGTGTTACAATCCTTAAATTTTAATTTTTTAAAAAAATTTAATTAAAAAGGGGTATTTCATTATTTATTTTAGTTTATATGTAGAGCTGAGAAAAAACCCATTTTTTAGCCAAACTCATATTTTTGTTTTTTTTTTAAATGTTTGATAGATTAAAAAAATCTATTATGTATAGATCCACAAATAATGCAGTTTTAATTATTTTCTGGGTTATATTTTATTTTCATAACAAATATTAAAAAACGAGTTGTGCCTGGTCGTATATATCTTTCAGTCCTTACATTGTAATTTTTTATGCTGCCCGTCCAATAAATTTGAAACTTAGCTTTATTTTATAATTAAGGTGTGCGTAAATATGAAATGTGTGGTAGATGAAAGAGTAAGTAGAATGAAGCCCGGATTATTGGGTCCTTGGGCACCTAGTGGAGATTGCTTTGGAGCCATGCAGGAACTCAAGCTGGAAAAAAGAAACTGCACGAGGAAGTTTGTATTTTACGATTCTATTAATATTTTAGAGCAAAATTTTGTTTTGTTTTGATCCAAAAAAATGTTTATTTACATTTGTCCCACCATACATATTTTAATTTTTGATGTGTTTTTTTTCCAGAGATTTTTTTTTATTTAAATATTTAACATAAATAGCTATACTTTTTAAACTATAAATATTACAAAATAAAAATATTTTTTATTACAATCAACAAATAGTTTATAATTCATGAAAATGAAGCCCCACAGAGGTTTTTTGTTTTTTGATATAAATATAAAGTAGTTTTATAAACCTTAAAAAGTCAAAAAAATGACCAAACTTTTTTAGAAATAATTTTGCTCTCTAAGGTCTGTAATTTTTAAAATAACAGTTAATTTTTATCTGAAATACATAAATAATATCTGATGTAGATTATAGAAAATGTTCGTTTATACTTTCACATTGTAAGTTTTAACGAGTTAAATTAATGTATAATTTAAAAATTGATATTAACTATAAGATTGTTTTATCAAAATTTTTAAAACAAATAAAGGCATTTACCTTTAATATAATTTGTCGTACCAATTTATTTTTTTCCTCACAGTTCATTTATTGCTATATTCAATGCAACTCATCATTCATAATTATGATAAATGTTTATAAACATAATATAAAAATGAAATTATTTAATTATGTAAAACTTAATAATTATCCATTATAATGATTTTAAGTGCCATTGACGCATAATTAAACTAAATGTACTGGGTCATAAAATATCTAGCTAAAAATAAGAAATAAATGCCATTGAGATATGTGTAATTAGAATTGATAGTTATACGTTAAAATGCTATCTTTCTGCCATTTTTTAAACAATTTTAAATAAGTAGTTCTAAATTTTCAGAAGAAAAGCTCTCATAAAATTAAATTTTTATTTTGACAAAAGCTATTTTGAATGATAACTACTACTATAAATATCTATAAGGCAAAATTTTTATTTAAATGCAGTTCAATTATTTGAATGTCAAAATCGCCAATGTTATAAATAATACAACTTCACATGTTGAATACTATTTTTTTTTTTTTTTTTTTTTATTCCCGCCCCGGCTCTTTACACCCCTCTAAAAAAAAAAAGCCTATATTACCAAATAAAATCTAAATATACCCCAAAAAGAACAAATTAAAAATTTTTTTCATTTAAAAATTTAAATAACTAAAATTTCTAATCACCATTAAAAAAGACAAATTCATAAATGTGTCAAGCTTTTACATCCATTTAGATAATACAAAATTTTAAGAGTCCAATATTAATATTGTACACATTTATGTATGCAATTCATATGTAACCATTATTTTTTAAAGTTGAATTTAACAGTTAAACTAATGTGAATTTTACCTGCTATCAGAATATTTTTATTTATTATTTATTTTTAATATAAGTTTTTAAAAACGGCCAAAGGATTTTTTATATTTTCAGCAGGTTTAAATATCTGTAATTAACTAAAATTGTTGCCCTGTGTTTTGAACAAATATTTAATTTTTAGTATATATTTATAATTTTAAAAGATGTTAGCAAAACGATTTTGATTGTATCTTTAAATTCCTTTTTACAATATACATTATATTTTATAATACATAACAGAAAGAATAATTTGATCCTTGGACCAGCTTGTAAAGGTGAATTGGAACGGATCGCTAAATGCAAAGTAATTTATAAATAATTTTTATCTTTTTCCAAAAATTTAACAAATGTATAATTTGGTGTATAAAAAAATCAAGCTAGGTCATCCTACAGCATATACTTTGAATTGTTATTTTAAAATTATTATAAGTGGACATATGCATTATATAAATGTTGTATTTAAGAAGCTCAGATAATATATAAAATAAGTTTTTTGGACAAACTATTAAAAAAATCAAAAAAACTTTTAAGAAATTTCTATTTTACTTTTAACGTTCGTCTAAAATCAAGGCAAGTCTGTTAAATAATGTCCTAATGCAGTATCCGCCCACAAATTGGTTGGACCAAAAAAATATAAATTACTATAACATATTTTTTCTGGTAAATGGTAAAAATTTGAAGAATTTTAAAATAGTAGATTTAATTGTACAAAGTATCTAATCTCAAACGTTTGTTGGACTGTGTTTTAAGATTATAGACTGATGTGGTAAAATAGAAAAATGAATTTATAAATATTTTACCAATTGCACGTCGTAGGTAGTTTCGTGCGCGTGGCAACGCACAAGAGAAGCCACGCGCACGAGAAACCTAAAAAAATAAAAATGATTATTATTTTTAGTTTTTTTTCAGTATTAGTTTTTTGTAGTTAAAAAAAAGGAAAAAAACTAATCCTGAAAAAAACTAAAAATAACAATCCTTTCTTTTATTTTTTTAGGCTTCTCGCGCCCGTGGCTTCTCTTGTGCGTTGCCACGCGCACGACAGGTAGTAAATATGCTGCTAACAAATAGAATAATTTATAATATTCCAACCAATCAGTGTTTAAAATGAAAATTATTTTTTTCATATTTAAATAAAATATAAACCATAAACATTATTAATTCATCAATATTAAAAAACATAATCTTAAATAAAATTAAAATAAAAAATAAAAGATATCTCGGTAACAAGTAATTTTACCTTTTTCAGTATAAAAAATATGAAATAATAGTTATATATGTATTTCATAATACATAAAAATGTACAAAATGCTATTAAATATACTCATGATTTTTGGTTCACAAAATATTACTGATTGTAATTTGGATGTAAAATCTATATTTTGAAATTTTTGATTTTCAGACAGTAGACGAATCAACCCTGACACGAGAGTATTCAAATCAGAATGGAGGTCCGTGCAGGCAACGTTTTGGATCCCAATCTGTTCCTTTTACTAATCAAAGAAATTTCCGTATAACTTTCATTTTTCAATTTTTTGAAAAAATTTTTTGATACCTCAAAATTAAAGTAGAAATATCAATGATAAATATATTAAATCCATAAACTAACATTAAAAAGGAATTATAGTTATTCATATATAAATTACATTACTAAAAAATAAATTTTGTAGATTCTTTAGTTTTTTGACTTACGACGATCCTATTTAATGTTTCTGCCAATCATTTTTACTTACATATGATGTCCAAGATTGGTAAAATTGTTTATAAAATTATAAAAAAACAAGGCATATTTCTTGTTAGAGATTGTTTATAATAATTTTTTTAAATTATTAAGAGCATTCTTTTAAGTTCAACTAATATTTAATGAAAATAAAAAATAATTACTATAATCAAATTCGAACACTGTATGTTCCTAATAGAAGTTCGCTAATTTATTGTTTTTTTAATACACTTTTATAACACAAGTCAACAAGAGTGTCAAAAAACAAGTAAAATATAATGTACAGAGAGATGGCCTTATCTCTTACATTTTCCGTTTTTGTAGTTTCTTAGACCTTTAGCTCCTTAATCAGTTAATATCGCAAAAATGGCCTTTTGTGACCAAATTGACAGTGTGCGACCTCGAGAATACCCTAAATTAAAAGTTTAAAAATTTTATTTTTATATAAAAATATCTAATAACACATTTCAATACAAATAAAAATAAAGTTTCCATTAGTAGCTCTTATTTATGCTATCTACCGGACACCCCTATATAAATACTACCCCTACTATCTGGTTTTAATAAATATATTATTTAGTTCGAATTTAATATTTTAACTCTTTTATATACAATAATTTTTTTCTTCAATATTTTTGAAATTTTGTTGTTTTTTTCGTTTTTTGACATTTTTTCTAAAAATTCAATTGCTTATAGCTGACTTGTTAGTTTTATTAAGAGAAAACTGTATGCGGGTTATAAAAATTCTAAGATGGCAGGTTTAAACTTATTTAGCTCATTAATTTTAAAAATTGGACGATTTGTATAATATAAAGAGTCTAAAATACCATAAGAATAGACAACGAATAATTAAATGGAGAGGTTAGCTTTTTTAAGTTCTCATTTGTAAATACAAATGAAGTGACTTAAACGATGCTTTAGCTCGTTTAAATTTTTTATTAATTACTTTTGTCTTATTTGTGGTTACCTTTAAATAACTTGCAAGGCCATGCTAAAAGATGTATATGTTTAAAAGAATAGCCTTTTTTTTTATCGTGTTAAAAATAAGAGGGGTAAAAAGCTCATAGGAGTTTTAATTTAGCAAAAAAGCCTTTAAAAGTTGAATAAAAAGCCCTTAATAAAAACCCTTTTATTGGTAAAAAATTTCATAGTTTTTTGGCCCTTTAAGTGTAAGCTTCTAATAAATAAACCTTATAATTGCTTTTAAAAGCTAGCTCTTTTTTTCATTAGGCTTGTTTTGAGGTGTTTGTTTATGTCACTAACATAAATTTTTCTTTAAAAACTAAAAATTATTTTTTGAAGAAAAATAATTTTAGAGTTGTATTTTTAAAAAATTAGCAATATTATAAACATTAGATTATAAAAAATTTAGTTAACTTGATTATTTTTTATATACATTTACAAAAAAAAATGTATAAAAATCACAGTCTAAAAAAGTTGAAATACCCCTTTATAGCTATTACAGTAAAATTATAAATCATTTGAATCTAGAATAGCAGAAATAAATTTCTATACCCATAAAAGGCGATTTATAATAATGGAATTTATCGTGGTTTCTACATTATTTCTACTCTTTTATTTTAATTTTTTTCACACAATGCCTACTCAAATACTTTAGATTTTGAAAATTTTATTTTACAGGCCAGATTTCTATAGCGCACGGTATTGACATTATACAAAGTCAATTTTGAGTGCAAAGACACTTGCATACATTTGACGATTACAAAAAAAATTCTAACTCTAAACTATTAAAAATCGAAGCATTAAAAGAGCCATTATTTTACAACACTCAGATTACACAGGTCGAGAGTTATACTTAACTACAGAGATCAAACCTGCCATAATAGGGAACATTAAAACCGTTTACCTTTTTTTAATAAAACTTAGTTAGTCAGGTATAAGCATTGATTTAAAAAAAAAAGGTTAAAAAACCATTCAAAAACAAATAAATTAAAATTTTATTTTTGCATATTTGCAATAGTTAAACTACTGAATTTAACTTTAAATAATATTTTCATTAAAAACCGATAATATCTTGTGTCGTATTTAAGTTTGGACGCGAAATATTCTGTATAATTTAAATGCCAATGTAAGAGCTTGATTTATTAATAATTTTTTTTTTATTATTTGTGATTATAAATATAAGTCACAAGTTTAATATGCTCAAAGTGTTTGTTTTTTTCTTTTTAGAGTATATTTAAATCTGTCAATTTAGTCACAAAGGCCAATTCTCGTTATAAAGATCTAAGGAGCCAAAGACGAAAGAAACTAAGAAAAACGAAAAACATACATGTGATTTGACCATAATGAAGATGCATTCTTTCATGTTTTCATAATAATCACGTTTCTGACATAAATATTTAAGGACCAGTGTTATATTACGACCTTAGGCATCATTGGCAATTAAATATCAATTGATGCTGATTACTAATATATTAGCCAGCGTTTTTAAGATTTTTAATTATTCCGGTTTCTAAAATAAGATCATAAATTCCATATAATTTGCAATAATTTCAAATATGCATTAAAAAAGGTTTTTATAATTTCAATCACATATTTAAAATTAGAACGTAATGACCCGTGTATGTTATATTGTTACACTACCAACGGCGGAAGTTGGCAAATTGATCCACTACAAGAATATAAATTAATAAACGGAACACCTATTGACAATTCCCATATATGTTACAAGGGAATTAAATTACCTCCAGATTAAACATTCATACATTGAACTAAATGCTTTGATTTATTTTTTAAAAAAAATATGTAAAAAATAAAATTTTTTTTTTAAAAAAAATATGTATGAAATAATATTTGAAAAAAAAAATTTATTTTTTAAAGTAAATTTAATTAAAATTTTCTACTTGGCTAGTAAATTATAAATATACCTATAGCTAACTTTATCTACTCTCTTTAGTTTTTTTTGTGGAATTAGAGACACATTCTTTTGCAACACTCAAAATTATAAGTTGCCTTAATTTTGATTAATTTTTTATTGTTTTTGTAAGTAAACAATAGTTTTAATGATAGATATAATCAAATAATCCTTTTTAAAGTACTTAATAAATAAATTAATTTAATTTTTAAACATTTTTTGTAATTTTTTGTTTCCTTTTTTTGTGATTGTAAAATAAATGAAATAGCATTTTGACATATTATTAATGGGTTAAATAAAGAATTATTAATTTAAATCAAAGTTAAATTATCTGTGACTTTTAAACGTAAAATTTATTGCAATATAGCGTTAGCGGCCCTTTTAAAATTGCCTTAGGTCCAATTTGTATCTGATTAAAGTTTGTGATTAATCTGTTTAAATGCGAATTTCCATTTAAGATCTAGAAAATAAGTGGGTTCGGATTATATATAAACTCTACAAAGGACGCATATAATTGATTATCGTATTATTACATCTAAAGTTTATGTATACGACACTGCAACGCTATTTAAGAAATTGTTTCGCAACATACAGTAAAACAATTTCAAAAATTTTATTATTTTCTTAGTTTCAAACATTATGATTACTATAGAATGTACTTTCAAAATCCATTTTTATGATTTGTGCCTATTTCCAATATTGTGTTTCATGTTAAAATATGTTTTTTTTTAATTATTGCAAAAAATTTATGAACTCTGAACGCGAAAGCACACTTAAAAAAAACTTATGAGCTGTTTTATAAGCCAAAACAAGAAAGGAGAAAAGTCTTTTATACAAATCATGGATTTGGTCGTCTTGAAATATCCCACGGTATTATAGTATGCCTTTTGAGAAAACACTTCTCAGAATAGTAAATTTAAATAAAATCGCTATATGCTTTCTGATGTTTTTCACTATGCCATAAAAATATTAAGCTGCTTTTTGGGCGTTTATAAAATCTAATAATCTCGCTATATAAAAAAAGATTCTCTTCCTAATTTTTTAAGGGTGCGTTCAGACTAAAATAAAAAAAAATTAAAAAGTTAAAATTTAAAAAAAAATATTAATTCAAACACAAAAAATTAGAGAATGTTATGGGAAAAACAAATGATCTTTAAATGCGCTATTACCAACATAAATATCAGTCTCATTTAGCCATATAACTATTTAGAATTAAAATCTTAAAAGTTTTTGAAAAAAATTAGGGTTTGTCTCATAGTATAAGATATTCTTACCGGCCATCCAAGTTTCAAAGGATCCCAAATGTAACAGATTGTTAAGAAGACCTTTTTAGTAGGCCCTTCAACAGCTTTTAATCATGTTATTATTTTTCTAATAAAAATTGCACGGATTTGACCAAATTATTGCAAAATTGTGTTGCATGGTAAAGTTTATTTAATGTAATTTTAAAATTTAACATCTTATAGACATTTTTTCAACATCAAAAAATAATAAGTTTATAAGTTTTATAAAGGTAAACCCACGGTGTTATAATTAATTTTTGGCAATTTAAATAAAAATGAATATAAAACCATATAAATCATAGGTATAATTAATAAATTTTGCATTAGTGCCTCGGCACCATGGATTGAACGTGTCAAAAATCTCGTTGGGCTAGATCTAAAATTCCATTGTCTTTAATTTTACCAAAAACTATTTACGGCTCTTAACACGCGAATGGGAGGGTGAGAAATTTGTAAT
This sequence comes from Acutogordius australiensis, assembly GCA_030555515.1. Taxonomy (NCBI): domain Eukaryota; kingdom Metazoa; phylum Nematomorpha; class Gordioida; order Gordea; family Gordiidae; genus Acutogordius; species Acutogordius australiensis. The sequence goes on along the minus strand of CM060245.1, from coordinate 33,582,149 downwards.
GCATAAGCGGATGCTACAGTTGGGGTCCCATAAGGACCAACCTATATAAATTAAATTTAGAGCTATGTTCTTTATTTTTTTCTTATTTTGAAGAGAGATAGGTGCATCTTTAGTTACAAATTAATTAAAGTTATGATTAGGATTGCAAATTTTAATCACAAAGTAGAAAAATGATATTAAAATTTATTCTAAATTACAGAATAAACCATGTTAATAAATTAATTATATTGATATTATTGATTTAATCATTTTTAGGTCGTATAGAACATTTTACATGGAAAAAAAATATATGAAAAATATTGTTTTTGGTAAAATTCACCTTGCTAATCGAATTTAAAATCATTTAAATTTTTATAGTCTAATTCTACTTATTTTTTTTGTTTTATATATATTTGATTCAAATATTTTATCTGTTTTGACTTATTATAAATTATTTTTTTAACAAATAATCGTTCCTGAATAATTATGCATACAATCTTATATAAAAATCTTAAATAAATTTTTTTTGAACACATAATTTAAAATAAAAACAATTTTTGTATTAAACTGCTAGACAATTTTTTATTATGAGGTTAGCTAACTTAAAACACCAGGCCTGACATTTTAAAAATTTTTTAATTCTTTTATCATTTCTTATCATGAAATTAACAAAGAGATTGAGCACATCTCAGACTCCAAATATTTAATAATCCCACTTTTTTAATCAAACCTAGTATGCCATCTCTAGATTGGAAAAAAAGTTAAAAAAAAACATTTTAAAATTAATTTTGAAAATTATTTTATCAATATGTTTTAATGAACTAATTTTTTTTATTAAAACAGATAATATATTGTATCCTGGTGTGCTTGATATACTAAAAAATTTTTTTCTCATTATTTAAAATAAAAAATAAAAGCGTTTTTAAAATGAAAAAAAACTTAAATAATTATTTTTGGGTTGTTTTAAAAAACTAGTCACTTAGGTCAAATTAGGCAATTTTTCTAATACACAACTAAAAAATTGAATTCAAGACATTAGAAAATAAGAGATTATTTCTCAGAGTCATATTCTTTTTTTGGTCATATATATTTGCCGACATGGGCCATACTTAATAAGCCAACTATAAACAATTTAAATTGACTATAATATTTTATAATTTTTTTTATGTTTTGAAAAGCGTCTCTTTTTGCACACAGCTTATGCGCTCAGCTTAGGTTTGTTTAAAATATACAAAAAAAGGATCTAAAATTTATGGTAAAATATTGAATTAAAACTTACTAAAGCAATGAATGATCGCAAAGTTCTTTTGGTTATTTATGGATTATCGCAATATACACCGACCTTGACATTTTAAGGCCCCGTGTAATTCATAGGGTAATAAGTCACAATTGGCGTTATTCCTGCAATTTTGTCTGCACAAAAAAGCGCTGCATATTGTTATTATATAGCTTTTATATTATTATACGATAAATATAATTATCTAGCTATTGTAAAAGAAAATTATATGAAATATTAAACTATGGGGTATAAGTGTTTGACAATTTTTTTAAATATTTGATAGGCTTATTGTTGATAAATTAATCTATTTTAAAGAGACCTTATTTGTTTTTTTTAGTTAAATTGGGAAGAAACAATAGCTTTGAATGATAATTACAATGTAAAATTGTTACATAGGTCAACAAATTTTTGAAAGTCTGAGCTAATTACAGAGATCAAATTTGCTCTCTGTGTTTTCAAATATGTTAACCCTTTTTTAAAACTTAATTAGCCAGCTACAAACATTAAAAAATATATAAAAATGTCAAAAGCAAAAAAGATAAAAAAACAAAAACAAATTAATTTTTTTTTCGCATCTTAACAACAGTCAACTGCTAAGTTCAAACTTCATATGATGTTATCTAAAAACTGATATTATATCGTGTCGTATTAAAGTTTGGAGGTGAAGTATTTTGTATTATCTAAATTCTGATGTGAGAGCTTGATATACTATGCAATACTATTTGATATATATAACTTACAAATAATTTTTATATAAAAAAAGATTTTTAAATTTTTTTTGGATAATCTTGAGGTTGCATTTGTTAAAGAGGCCATTTGAACTGATCTAAGAAGCCGAGGCGAAAAAAAAGAAAAACAAAATATATATATGAGATTAGGCCAAGGTGGGGATGCATTCTTATAAGGTTCCATTAACTTTTATTGATTTTGCTAACCCATATACATGTTGCATTCGCAATGTTGAAAATATTTAGATGAAATGTAAGAATAATTTGCACTCGTGTTTACATAGAGTTTTATAAAAAAAATATATAGGTTAAAAACTTTCTTACGAGATGTAAAAACCAGTGGCGTATGCAAAAACATTTTTAAGGGGGGCAAGAAACTTTATTTTGGAGGAAAGCAACAACAAATTTAATTCTATAATTGTTATTTGTAAAATTATTTTATAAGGTTTTATGTTATCCAGAAAATAGCAAATTTATTGATTTCTACTCCATTATATATGTTTGATATATAGATTCAACCGCTGGTTACATCATAAAAATTAAAAAAGATTTAATGGGGGAGAATTGCCCCCTTTTGACTGTTCCTAAATACGCCCTAGGTAAAAACACAAAGTTAAAAAAATCGTATAATGTAATTTCATTTTATTAATTAAGAATTGATTGAAATCACTTTGTTCCACTAAATTTTATAGTACAATTGATGCAAAAATTAAAATTTTAAAATAAATTGTCTGTACAACCTAGAATTATATTGATATAAAAATTTAAATATTTACATTAATATTTGCAAACTTATGAGTACAATCCCAACAAGCATTTGGGTATGATTGTTTAAAATACTAAACCTTTCACCTAGGTTCAGGTAAAAAAAATATATACATTTTAAAATTAAAATCTCATATTTAGATCAATAGATCATTCATACCTTATTTGGATAGGAAATTATTTATTTAATTTTTCTCCTGCAACGAAGAGATCTTAATTCGCACAAATTAAATGACAAAAAATATTGTGTTAGAGCACAAAATTAGTAAAGTAAATACGCTGTTATATTAAAGCCAATAAACGAATACATTTTTTGAAAGATGACATAGGCGTATTTTTAAATAGCGTAATTAAAGGCTGTGTTATTTCGTAATAACCCTTGACTATATTCTAATACGCAGACATTAAAGCCGTTATTAATATGTTGGAATTTAATAAGCACATAAATTACATTTGGCTATTTATTACTCACCTTAAAACTAGTTATTTTATAAAAAAAACAAAATATATTCTTTTATTATATAATAACATTTTATATACAAAATATTTAAAACTATTTAAAAAATACCTTGAAAATACTTGCATTTTTTTAGTTTGGATTTAAATTGAGGCAATATCAATAGTTTGCAGTCATTTTGAGGGGTCCACATTTTTTTGTAAATTTAATATTTTTATATATTTTTAATTTAATTAAACCCCCCCCCCCCGGGGGGCCCCGCGCCCCCCCCCCCCCCCCAAATTTCCCGGCCCGGGGGGGAAAAATTTTTTTTAAAGCCCCCCCCCCCCGGGGGGTAATTTTCCCCAAACACCCCCCCCCCCCCCGACCCGGGGCGGGGGGGCGCAGGGCGGGGGGCGGGTCGGGCCGGCGCGGACTCTGGTCCTGGATTCAAAAAAATTTCTAAACAAAGTTTCTTATTAGACTTAGACCAAATTTTTATTACGGGTTTAGTTCACTATATATTCAAAAAAAGTCACAAAAATTTGACCCAGGCTGTGCATAGGCTTGATGCGGCCAGTGGCAAGCTAAGAAAATATGCATTTTGTTGTAAAAGACCCCCTTATTTTAAATTTTTAGGTTAAGATTATAGAGCAGATGGTTTCTACATAAGACATGAAATTATTAATATAAAGGCACCTTTGTTGTAACAAAGAGCATTATTTATATATTACAAAGAGTACATTATTAATAGGGTTTCTTAACCCTAGGCTCAGTTCCATTTAACACATTTTACATAAGCAGAGCCATAGCCAGGATTTTAGAAGGGGAAAAAGAAGGGGACGGTAGCACCCTAAAATTTTTTTCGCCGCCTTTGAGTATTGCGCTAATATTTTATTATAGTTATTTATTTGTGTGATTTATTTGGAGTTTGTTGTGAGTTGTAGCATCTTAATTTCATGGTAGCTAAATGAGGTGCAATCATTGATAAATACATATACAACATTAATTTATATAATGCATTCAAAAAGTTTATAATAAAATTATTATTTATAAATATAATGAAAAATTGTAGGTAGTTAAATAAATAGATAAAAATGAAACAAAATATATAAATTTTAAAAAGTTAATTATAAACAATGTTATTAATATTCAAAAACTAATTGGACATTTTCCAACGAATTTATAAGAAAATAGGTATAAAAGTCAACAAATTAAATTATTTAAGCCGTTAAGTAAGCCACCAACTATGCGCCGGCAACTCCAGGCTAGCAATTATTAATTAAACTTAAAAAAAAACAAAGTATTTTTATAACTTACAAGATTAGAAACGTGTAAAACTATTTGATATTGTAATGTATTTTTAATGATTAGATAGTGGATTATATTTGTATGTGTGTTTAATATATCGGATAAATGATCGGTGGTCATTGTTGATCGATACCAATTTACACGTTCCATTGTACTGAAACTACGCTCGGACGTGCAAGTAGTTGTTTGGTAGGGTCAAATCTAATATTAAATTTATTATATTTTTTTAGATTAAAAAGATTTTATTTATAAGATCTCCAGCATTAATATATTAATCAAATTAACAATGTTAAATATAATTAATAAATTATAAACAGGTAGTATATAAAATGTAATATATGAAAAGAGCAATTAAAATAAATAAAAAAAAATAAATGAAAATATTATATTTATTAAATTTTAGAGTCTTCCGGCCATGTATTTTTAAAAATAAAATAATTATTTTTTCAAAATTTCTATGGAAATTTTTTGCCTTCTGCTAAAACTCGGTGAAATAAAATTATTTTTAATTAGTTTACCAATTTGTTTGAAAATTTTCAAGGCTTTAGGACCAAATGATCCAGAGGTTGTGGCAACAATTGGTATAAAATTATTATCGGTATTTAAAAAACAATATTTTCTGGTCTTTAAAATTTCGGCATTCAAATGTGGATCAAAATTATAGTTTGAAGGGGCGAGGATCAACACAGGTGAAATCCCAAAATTGCATTTTATAGCTAGCTCAGAGAAATTTTTTTCGCTTTCTGTGTCTTTTGTCTAATATTCTTTCTTTCAAACTCACTTTAAATGTTATTTAAGCCAAAAAAATTATTTTAATACTTTTGTACATTTCGGTATTCTTTAGTTTGCAAAATTATTTAGTATGAATTTTGTTAAAATCAAAAAACCCATATTTTGTGCCCCCCCCTCTCCCCCTAAACCAGATTTAACGCGGAAGTGACAATCTACTTGATAAAAAGTTAAATTCGATAAAATGTATTATATTTATTGATTTGACAGCCAGCCAGCCATAGCATGCGCGGGGTTCTTGGCTTAATTTAAGGTATAGATAATTATTGGTAGCTAAAAACTCTCTGGGGCAAATTTTGGAAAAAATTTTTCGGCGTTTTTTCGATGGCATTTCAAACATTAATAATTTATTGATCACTTTGTAGATGACTAACTGGTTTTATAAGACTTGAATATTAATCTAAAATCATAAAATAAAAAGTTGGGTCGACATAATTTTCACTAAGAGGCTAGAATTTGTAAGCCTTGAAAAACTGATAACTAATTTTTCAATAATATTAGCATTATAAAAATTTTACTAAAGACCCTAAGATTATCAAAATTAAGATTTAAAGAATAGCTATCAATTTTTTTAGCCCTTTTTAGAATACTTAATTGACAAAAATCCATTGTTTTTCAAACCCGCCAATGGTAGGGTAAGATTTTTGTAACGCATTTGCTAGTGGGGTCTATACGAACCCCCTTTAAATCTCTATATGTCTCAAGATTTTTAAAGCTATGAACATTGTGTTTAAATAAATAAAGAAATATGTGCTATTTAATTATAAAACTATATTAGTTATCATTAAAGTATATTGTAAAATTTATCTAATAAAAAGTATAAAAAAATCTGAAAAATAGATATTTTTTTATTCTCCCGATTACATTTAACATTAATAAGCTAAATTTATCATTTTTATTTATCAAATCGTGTTTTAAGGTCTAGATTTTTAAGGTTCCATGAAAAAAAATATTTTTAAATAAAAATTTTTGACTATTGCTCACCTAAAATACTAACTTTGAAGACGAAAAATAATTCATATCATTATTATACAAAACATTTTATTGTAAAAACATTTAATAAAATAACTAGAAAACTAGATTGCAATTATTTAAGGATAAATTTATAATGAAGCAATATCATGGTTTTTATAATTTTACCATTAGATGTTCAAACAGACCTTAATAAAATTTCTAATTTTCAAATGAATTTTATTAATACATTAAAACAAGTTAATTATTAGTTTTGTTTATTATATTTTTAAGAAAAAAAATCACAAAAATTTGACCTTTATTATATAATATTTTGACAAATATTTACATCAAGATCTGCTGGGGTCTATATAAACCGCACAGTGCTGATCGCGAGTTATATTTTGGATATAAAGAATGTTAAATCTTGCACGACCAGGTTCAATTTGTGCGAGACATAGTATAAGACGTTTTTGGGTAAAGCACTAGATTTGTTTGTGTAAGACAACTCAACAAATTTTTGCTAGTTATGAGCTAATATAGTGATTAAACTAACCATAATAGGGATTTATAAATTCGTTTACTTTTTTCTATAATAACTTAATTAGTCAGCTAAAAATTGAAGATAAAACAAAAAATGTCAAAAAAAAAAACAAAAAAAAATTAAAAACAAAAATTAAAATTTATTTTGAATGTTTACAAAAACTTAATTGTTAAACTAAAATTTTATGTAATCTTTTTATTAAAACACATTAATATATCGTCTCGTTTTTCAGTTTGGACGCATATTCTACACCTAAATGCTGATGAAGGAGCTTAAAATACTAAAAATTTTTTTTCATCTGAGATGATAAAAATAAGTTAGGCTGCGGTTAATACTTCTTTCAAACTTGTAAAATATTTCTAAAATAAATTTTTTTTTATCTAATATTAAAAAATGATTAAACAACTTGTGCACTATAAAAAAATTGTGGGTGGACGGAAAAAAATAACAAAAAATTTAGGAAAAATATATTGGATTATTTATAAAGAAAAATTTATCTAAATCTAGATTTAAATGGTATCTTAAAACAATCAAGAGTGTCGCATTTAAAGCAAACCCTATTCGGCCGGCCCGACCGACATATGATGTCTAAAACTTCGAGACGGCATGGTTTATTATTTAACCTATTTTAGACCCAACGCAATTTTTAAATACAAAAAAAATCTGAATTTGTTTTGAGATATATGTGCAATATAATTTAAACACAATACATTGCTTTAAAATAATAAAAAATAATTAAAAATTTTTTATTTTAAGTTTTTATTAATCCGCGAATGGTAGGGTGAGGAAATTGTAATAACGCTTCCATACGAAATCCAATATTAAATCTCAATAGCTTTGATTTTTAAAGCTATGATCTATATTATTTTATAGAGAAATTTGTGCTCTTTAATTATGAGTAAATGTAATCATTAGAAATTTGCTTATTTGACAAGTAAAAAAGAATCTAAAATTTAAAATTTTAATTTTTCTATATTACTTTAAACAAATGTGAATAAATTAAATTTATCAAAATTATATTGTGTGTTTAGGTCGGGTAGAGCATTTTATGAATAATTCATGAATTAAGAAAAAAAATTTTTTGGCCATTATTTACCTTAAAAACTAGATATTTAAAAAAAAATAAACCAATCATTATTATACAATACATACATTTTTTATACTTAATAATTAACTATTATGAAATAGTACGTAAAAAGTAAGTTGCAATTGTTTTAGTTTAAATTTACATTTAAGCATTTTCATGGCTTTTAACATTGAAAATGAGAGTGTGAAGAAAATAAAAATGAGAGTGTAGGGTAACTATGGCACCCAATAGTATTTCAAATTTATAAACAAATTTTATTTTTAGACCTAAACCAAATTATAATTACTATTTTTGTTATTTATTTAATTACATGAAAATATTTCCCATAATATACAATTTTAAAGATATTTTAAATTTAAGATGTGGTGGAGTGCATATAAAGCTCGTAGTATGACCGTAGCTAAGGACCGAAACTTGTACGTATCTAAATTTAGTTGTAGAAGCGAGCCTGTATAGTAGTTAAATTGATGATTGCCACCGAATCCTAAAGCTGTTCATTTTTTTATCGTTGACAGGTCATCGCCGCGCATAAAATCTCATCGGGCCTGCTATATTTTAAAGTTATAGGAAAAAGGTTTGGAGGAAATTTTAATACCATCCATTTTTATATCCTTACTAGAATATGTGACCCGGCTACGACCGGGATATCCCTTTATTATTGCATGCGTATTAACGCATTACCCTAACTCAAATGCTTTGCCCATTACTCGACCAATATAATCTCAATGAGGCTAAAAATTTTATGGAAAATAAAGGTGAGTATATTTAATATTCATCAATAAAAAATAATGTAATTTACTAAATAAAAAATTCGAAACCGCACCTTAAAGAACGAATATTATGGATATTCGGAGTTTTGGCATGGAGATTATAAATTTATATTATCAAAGTGTCGCTCAACTTTACTTTAAGGAATTTGAGGTTTGAAAATTTGAATACGCTCTATTTTTGATAAATTTTGGCTGAATTGAGCGAAGTCTTAAGCAAGCCAACACTAAATTTTACAAACTTTCATTTAAAAAGTTGATGTTTCTCATTAAAAAATGGTCATTTCTGGACTTTCAAACGTTAATATCTTAACAACTATAAGCGAGCGACAATTTTTAACAAAAAATTTGGGATTTTTAGGGCAATATTGACCTAGAAAAAGTTATTTTATAGTCAGAATTTTGAGATAATCGAACTCGAGTAAAAAAACCCAATTTTTTGAAAAGTTATAAAATATCGTATCTTAATAATGGAAGTAGCTAGAGGTCTGAAATTTTTCACGTGCATTAATAGGATTATACTTGATAAAGAATAAAAATTTCAATAATATTTTTTGACAGTGTGGAACAAAGATAATTGCAAATTAGTTAATTTAATGAGATAAAAAAGATGAGATAAAATTATAGCAAGCAATTTAAGAAGACAGTTGAAAAATAATTTGTCAAAGGAAAATGTTATTATTTGGGATCAAAAATATTTTTAATATGAATAGGATTATATCTAATATTCAAAATTTTAAACAAATAATCTTGAAAACACTCCTGTTTTAATCTTTTTTTTTAAATTTCTAGTTATATCTTAAAATAAAAATCATACCTATAATATGCAGTAAATGGGCATGTACAATGAAATGTTTACTAAAAAACATCAATATCAAACTGAAAAAAATTCTATGAATAATTAAATATAATTTTATTATTATTTATTATATAAAAAGGATAATGTGTAAAATTTTAGTAATTTCCAGTACTTTTGCTTTAATGAAGATGAAAGATGGAAATAAAAATTACAATAATTTTTATTTTCTGACAAAAAGCTAAATATACAATAATTTTAAGTGCTATTTATAATGTTTATCACAAATTATTTGCTATATAGCATCAAAAATATTTAATCAAAAAAAACTAAATGCAGAGATAGCTTTAAATTTAAGATTAACTACTTTATCAAAATACAAAGGTAAGAATGTACCTGGCCAGACTTTGGTGACAATGATTTTAATTTTTTATTCTAAAAAAATAATAGATATGAATTAGTCATTTCTGGACTACGTTAATATCCTAAAAACTATAAGCGAGCGACAATTTTTAATAGAAAATTCGGGATTTTCAGGGCAATATTGACCTAGAAAAAAATTCTTTTTAACGACTTTGGTCTGGGGTCGTTGTATTAGGAATTAGCCTATAATTTAAAATTGGTTGTGTCTATCTAAACGAAATTTAGAAATCATATGGTATTTGAAATTAAAAATATAAAATATTAAAATATAAAACTATAATTAATATAAAAGATAATATTGATAAACATGTTAAATAAAAAAAATATTTATTACCGTTAATTATCTTTCTTGGCTATTATAGTGAAATTTCTTATAATGTACGTTTGATGTACCTTTCGGTACCTGATGCATAACTCGGCTCCTATATACTCTAAGAGGCATTTGCATCGAATTTCAAGTAAACATTCTCTAATAAGCTTTTAAAATTTGAAAGTATTTTATAGTCAAACTTTTGAAATAATAGAACTTGAGTAAAAAAAACCAATTTTTTGAAAAATTTTAAAATACCATATCTTAATAATAAAAATAGCTAGAGGTCTGAAATTTTTCAAGTGCATTAATAGGATAATACATCATAATATGGAGTAAAAATTTCAAAAATATTTTTTAATTATTTTGGGCGTAAAACGTTTTTTTCGTTTTAATTAAGAAATATGCACACCTTGTGGATAAAAACAAAAAATTTGCCATCCCAGACACTTTTTACACAAACCATTTTTTTTCGTCGATTTTGAACGGTAATCACTAATACTCGTAAATTTCATTTCTAATAATAGATAACGGAAGTAGCTAGAGGTCTGAAATTTTTCATGTGCAAGGGATATACTTGATATAGAGTGAAAATTTCAAAAATATTTTCCAATTATTTTGCTCGTAAAACGTTTTTTTTTATTTTAATATAAAAATATGCACACCTCGTGGATAAAAACTAAAAATTGGCATTCCCAGACACCTTTTACACAAACGATTTTTTTTTGTCGATTTTGAACGGTAATCACTAAAACTCGGGATTTTCATTTCTAATAATATAGGATAACAGAAGTAGCTAGAGGTCTGAAATTTTTCACGTTCATTAATAGGGATATAGTTAATATACAGTTAAAAAAAATATTTTCCAATTATTTTGATCGTAAAACGTTTTTTTCGTTTTAATAAAAAAATATGCACACCTCGTGGATAAAAACAAAAAATTTGCCATCTCAGACACCTTTTACACAAACGATTTTTTTTCGTGGATTTTTAACGGTAAACAAAAAACCTCGAAAATTTCATTTTTAATAATATAGATTAATGGTTATAACAAAACAAAGATAAATAAAACTCTAGTTTTGCAAAGTTTATGCTAGTATTAGAGGACCAGACCGCAGGTAGTTTAGTATCGACCTAGATATTGCTTTATAACTTACTGTGAGAGTTTTCTTATTTTGGCCCCAAGGATCCGGCTATGGCTTTTAGTAGGTTGTTTTGTCTGTTAACTTTTTCGGATATAGAATTAACATGTTTGTGTTAAATGTAAGTAAGGGATCAAAGGTTATGAGTTTTAAGGTATTTAACGAGTGGTAGGGCAGAATCATTGATAAAAATTATTGGGTGGTAATTAACATGATTAGTGTGAGGAGTGAATTACAGAAAATTTCGAGGGTAGAACAGAAAAATTTTGATAGGGTACAAGTAGCTTTTAAGTGAAATTGATAGAGATTCAATTTCAGGGCCGCTTGTAAAAAGAGAATGTCGCCTGCATAAGAGGCAATATTAATGTTGACTGGTGGGGGCTGAATGTCCTTGATATAAGGATTAAATAACGCAGGCGATAACACGGAGCTTGAGAGAAGCCTTCGCGAACGATACGAGATTTAGATTTTAAGTTGTAAAAATTGGTATAAGCCTGTCGGCCATGAATATAATTGGAAAGCCAACTAATAATATTGGCTGGAAATGCTGAATCGTAGATTAGATTTGACAGATATTGTAATAAACCGTGTCAAATAAATGCTTATTTTCTTCTAAATTTAATATAATTTTATATTATGAGCCATAGTATATTAGGATGCGGCTTGTTTTATATAAAGTTATAGTAGTAGTGACCAAAACACGCATCTCTTTTTATATTTTCCTCTTTTTAATAAAAAGGATGGTCAAGTCAATAACATTTGTAATAACATAATTTTTAAATTTATTTTTACAAGCAGTTATAAAATAAAGTATTTTAACGTGCATATGACAGATAATTTTAAATTGTAAATAATTAAAAAATAAATTTTAGGTTGAAATAATTACAAATTTGTGTAATTTGAGTTTTTAGAATGTGCTTTTTTTATTTATTTTTTACTCTAGCCATCATAATGTTAATTAAGTATATCCAATATTTTTTCTTACAGATTTTTTTTAACTAACCGCAGCCATCCATGGATTTAAATCGACACTTGATGATGATTCTATGGGGCCGGGTGGGAATGCGATCGTCCCAAATCTAGTAAAAAGCCCAAATCCAGAGAAAAAATTTACCGCTTGGAAATTTAACATAATCTGTTCTACTTGTGATATTTGCCTTTAATATTAATTTATACCTATATTATTTATGATTGATTTAGGTTAAACTGTGAAAATAATAATGTTAGGAGTTGAAACCTAGATATATAAAGTTATAGATTTACCTTTCTTCTCTTTTTATTATATTGATATTATGTTATATGTTATTGAATTATAAAATAAAATAGCTATATAGAAAAGCTAAAAGCTGAATAAATTTTAAATGTTGGAAAGATATGTATGCTTTGTTAAAAGTAAGTTTAAGATATAAAAACCCATATTGCAAGGAAAAATTTAACATAATCTGTTCTACTTGTGATATTTGCCTTTAATATTAATTTATACCTATAATTATGCCTCTTTTGAAAACTGGCAAAGTTATTTTGCAAGAAAAACCAGCATTAGTTTTAGAAAAAAAATTTTGTCTCAAAAGTTTGTTCCAACTTGTAATTATGTAAATTTTATGTTACTTTCAATAACTACGAATTCTATTGTTTTTTAGAAAATGAGGTTATTAAGCTGCTTTAATTGCAAAGTTGTCCAATATTGCTCTAAAAATTGTCAAGTATATTTTGTTATTTCATACTAAAATATTAGACAGAAGTGGCAATGTCATAAGTTGGAATGTAAATATTTACAAAAAGACTCAACATTTTATTTAGATATTCATTTAGCACATAGAATATTTTCAAAAATAAAAGTTTAAATCACAATTTTTCATATCAAAATTTAAACATTGATTATATTAACCTTAGAAAAGGCACTAAGCAGCAGCCTATATATACCAATTCACATATAAATTTCCAAACATGTGTTTTGAAAATTTAAAGATTAATAAATGGAAATGATGAACTTAATTTTACTTTAATTAAAAATTTTATGTCAAAGGATAAATGTTCTTCTAAACATGAAATTATATCAAACATGTTTGACATCTTAAGAAGAGTAATTATATATATAAATTTTGAGTCCCAGTAATTAAATGATTTGGGTCAACTTTATTTTGTTTTTATATGCAATAAATTAATAATTAGCAATTTATTTTTTTATTTTAATCCATTCATAATTAATTCCTTTGATTTTAATAAATTTTGAAATAGAAGGAGCCAAATTGACTTTTTTTGCAATTCTTAGCACGACTACTTTATAAAACTATCTGTAATAATGCTAGTGTGAGTTCAACTGCATAACAGTTTTAATTATATTGTTATATTTTTGGAGAAATAAGATGTAAATGCATTTATAATTTTAATAAAATGTAATTTATTATCTTATATTTATAATTAATTTGAATTTCTTGTACCCAACAATAAACAGATGGTGAATTTTAACTAGATTATGGTTATATAGGTGTCATAATTAACAAGTAAAAATTGTAAATTTTTTGTTAATTAAAAAATTTAAGATAAATCAACATTAAGAACATATAGTGTTATTTTAAGTTGCAATTGATAAATAAACATTGTTTTAGTTTTTAGTTTAATTTTATTTCTATTTAAAATTTTTCTATTAACTTAAACGCACAAACATACACCTATATTTAATAATAACAAAAATAAGCTTCAAACAATATGATCAAGAACTACAATTGCAAAACACAAAATAAATAAAAATATGTTAAACTTTAATGCAAATACTTTTATTATTACAAGTTAAGGTTTGATCAACAAGAAGTGGTATAAAACAAATATACCTTTTTATAATTCAATAAAACATGGACATAAAAAATTTTACCATTTTTAATTTAATTTAAATATATACAAGACAGGGTTTAACAAGAAACCACAAATATACTTGTATTAAATTAAAAAACAATAGTACAAGATGCTATCTATTAAAAGAAAAGCCAAAAATAATATCAAACAATGTGAATAAGAAAATTTTTATATAAAGAAAAACAAAATTCGACGTAAGAAACTAGTTTAACAAGATACAAATATGCACCGTTTTAAATATCAAATAAATTAAATATATAAAAATCACACATGCTTTTGCTACTTTACATTATTTGTCACGTGATATTGTCACGTGAGCCAATCAGGGGAAATCAAATAAGATGGTTTATCGCAAAATTTTACCCTCCCCGATTCTATGCCAGCTGCGCTAATAAATATTTTTTTTTAAATGAAACGTATTCATAAATTTCTTTATTATTTTTGATGACCAAAGCTTTAAAAAATAGCACAGTTATTAATTTGTTAATTGACGAAATTAATTCTCATTGTCCTCATGGGTCTTTAACTGATTCTTACGGTATCACAGTTCAATTTATTCTAGGCATTATTGCATTTGCCTCACTCATTATTAAACGTTTTTTCGAACCTTCCTTTGAACGTCGACCATGGATAATTTGGTTCTTTGACACCTCGAAACAAGGTATTGGAGCCTTATTTATACATTTTGCTAATATATTTTTATCTGATCTGTTTCATGGTGATCCATGTACCAAATATATCTCAAATTTCATCCTTGACTCAACCATTGGATTACTTTTTATATTTATATGCCTCAAAGTTTTTCAATATGTTAGCAAACACAAGAAATGGAAAGAACTCAAATTTGGTGAGTATGGGAAACCACCTTCATGCTCATATTGGGTTAAGCAGTGTGGTGTATACCTGGTCATTATGTTTATGGAAAAAATTTTTATTATCATATTGCTGCAATTTCAATTTTGGAATAATATATTTGCCCATATTATCATTCACATTAACAATCCAAAAGTTGAGGTTGCCTTGGTGGTTTTGGTTATACCCTTACTTGTAAATATCCTTATGTTTTGGGTCATTGATAATTTGCTCATGAATAAGCATATTTACAAAAGAAAGCATATGGAAACAGAACAAGACATCAAATTTTATACAAATGTCAGGTATAAGCACATTGATAAAGAAATAGACTCAGATTGCAATCAAAATTTGATTGGTGAATAGGTGCCATACGACAATCTTTACTCTATTGATTTACACATACATTTATTTATTAACTGTATTTTTAACATTGTCTTTAATATCTAATATAATAAATGATATTTTTATATTAATTAGCAGCTAGTGACAAAATCATATGGTGTTTGCTTTTTGGAGACTATTTGTAACTTTTTTTTAATTTGCTTAATGTATTAGTAAACTGAACTTAAACAAGGTAAAAATTATTGCTTGAAGATTAGAACTTTAAAGTATGTTTTGTAATTTATATTAATTGTTTTTTTCATCATCTACATTTTTTATTAATTTTTTTATATTTGACTTTGATAAATCGAAAGCATCAAAATGTAGTTATGTAGCAATATGATCGATGTTTTTTAAAAACATTACAGTTAAGTTAGCATTGATATTTTTTAAATAGCTAAATTATGTTTGTCTAGTAAATACTATTTAATTTTTTTAAACAATTATAAAAATAATTTTACAGTTTTAAGCACATTTAAAATTGAGGATAGATGATTTTTTAGGGAGTAAATAAAAGGGTAATACACAATAGATGTATTTTTGTTAAATTAGTTTGATAATTTTACATTTGACCCAAAGTTTTAATATTTTTAAATACTTAAAAAAACCTGTGGGAAAATTGCTTTAAAAATATGCTTCAATACAATATAAGTTTTTTATAGAGCATAAAGTGCTCAACAAATATTCACGTAACCCTAAGTTGATTGTAATAATTTGAAAGTTTGTTAATCATATGAGCTCAAATTGCCTCTTTAGATAATTATGGTACCAGTCTAATTTTTTCTACTATTCTTTATCAAGAAATAGCTAAACCACTCACTTAAACCACCCATACCTGATAAAATGCTAGCCAATGCCTCACCATTTGACCAAATTGATATATAATTTGATCTTAATATAAATAAAAATTTGAGGAACTGTTATAACACTATTATATAAAATCAGTAAAGAAAACTGGTGAAATAGTTGAAAGGTTTAGATTAAAAAAAGACAGACTAAAAATACCCAGGCAACATAAGAAAACATTTGTTTTATTAAAGTTACAGTTATAATAAACATTGTTAAAAAAATTTTATTAATTTAGAATTGATAAATTAATTAAAAAGATTAAATTTGACCTAAAATAAACTTAATAGCAACTTTAGTCAAACACGTTTTTAAATTTCAAAAAATACAACCTTGTTAATTATTCATTAACAATTTTATAAAACTTTGGTGGTATTAGCTTTTTTTAGCCCTATCTTTACAAATGAAGAATATCAACTAAAAA
Organism: Acutogordius australiensis; assembly: GCA_030555515.1. Lineage (NCBI taxonomy): Eukaryota > Metazoa > Nematomorpha > Gordioida > Gordea > Gordiidae > Acutogordius > Acutogordius australiensis. The sequence continues at coordinate 33,565,483 of CM060245.1, read as the reverse complement.
CTTTTATCCATTTTTTATATTAAGAAATGAATTGGATTTTAGCTAATCATTGACCAATTCACAGGGCATATGGTATGTCTTGTAAAAAAGGATTACTTAAACATTAAAGAATTTTTGATGTTTAAATTTGTGTGTTGCATAAATTTTTAACATGTTTTGTTACAAATTCATTGGTTGCAGGATTGGCATTAAAACTACTAATAACATTATTTTTTTTTTGTATTTTTCAAAATGAACCATAATTAAAAATATATTTTAATCTGAGTCACACCTTTTTAAAATATACAAAATATAATGAATTATTATTTTTTTTTCTAAATATAAAGATTTGAGCAGATTGCATTTGCGAAAAAGCAACAATTACCTTCAAACTAATTTTTTCATTAAAAAAATGTAAAATTTTGGGACATTTAACTTGTAAGTACTCCCAAGTCATTATGGGCCAACATCTAAAACTTGGTGAATCAATGATATTATATTAGTTTTTTTTAAATGTTTTCTTATATAATAAATGTGATTAAATTTATAATAATTTTTGTTTATAATGAATTCTTATGAACCACACAATTTTATTTTCAACAATGCCTCAAAAATTTAAGAACAATTGCGACCTTATTTTCTAGATCCTATTTTTAAATTTTAAAATGGTTTATATTGTTAATGTCGTCAACTATTTTTTTTTACATAAAATATCTAATTTTCATAGTGAATGATTACTATTTTTTTCTTTTATATTTTTTTTACAAATCTTTTAAATTTATTAACAGACCTAAACATATTGATTATTGATATAATTAATCTGTTGAAAATATGTTTGTGCAAAAGAAAATTATTAAAATTCTGTTTTTTCTTTTATACTTTGCAGTAAATATCATTTGCAACACAAATTATCTTTAGACTCGTTTTCGTGTTAAAGTGCACTTATACTTCTTTAAAATATTTAAAAAAATAAATATATTTTTCAAAATTTTTGAAATTTTTTGGGTAAATGGGGTTCACAATTTAGCATTTGCATAAAAATTTCACTCTATTATGTGTTACAAATTTCTCATTGCATTTGCAAGTTAAATTTATTGTTTTTGAAGTGAAGATACACACAAGAAGTTAGAAAATATTTTTTTTTAATCGAGATATAAATATTTTATCTTTGATATAAACTAATATTATGAGCGAAACTTTAGAGAAAAATTGAAGAATTTTTTTTTATAAAATTTGACGTAACCTATTTTTTTATCATTAAAGATGAGTAAAATCGTTAAGTTCTTACATCGAAATTGGTTATATCAAATATTATAAACAAAACACTCTAAGTTATTTGTTTCAAATCAAAATATTTGAAGTTTGAATTATTTTTTGTTGTTAAACATACAAAAATACCTTTTTTTTCAATTTTTTTTATTTTATTTCAATCTTTTTTGTTTTTTTCTAACCATTTCCACAAATTTTAAATGTTTATGGCTGACTTATAATTAAAAAGTATGAACCTATTTAAAATTTTTCAAAGATGACCGATTTGGTTTTTTTATTAGGCTATTATTTACACCCACCGCAAAGCGCTATAAAACTCTATTTTTACATCGGATATTTTATTAAGACGCGTTTAAATTTTATTTATATTTTTTAAAAATTCCAGTGAATTTAAGAATGTTTTTCATTAACAAAATGCTACCTTTTTATAATTGATGGCCCACAAAGTGGATCGTAAGTTTGAGAATCCTGAAAATTATGATAACTTAGTTTGTTTCCTGAAATGTTTTTTAAAACTCTTTATTTCATGTGCGAATTTGGCAACTAATATGGGTCATTAACAAAACAAAATTTAAATTTTGCACTTTAGTCGTGGCCATCAGCTTTTAAAATATTTTTTTCTAGATAAATTAAGAGATTATAAAATAAATTAAAATTTTTAAAATTCTGATTTTTTTGTAAAAATTAATGAACTGAACGCTCCCTTATATATTGAAAATGACGCCTTTAAGCAGAGCTCGGGTTGCCATCATAAATGTGTCACTACTGTTTCAAAATTATTAATTTTAGGAAAACACTTTTATAGGCGCATTCATTTCAGGGGCATATGCAGAAACATTTATAAAGGGGGGTTAGAAATTTTTTTGGAGGAAGGAATAAATTTAATTTTAATATTTATATTTTATTTGCCAAATTATTTTACAAGGCTGTATAATTTCCAAAAAATAGCAATTTTATTGATTTCTATTCCCTTTTATATGTTTGATATATAAATATAAACGCTCGTTACATCATAAAAATTAAAAAAAAATTTTGAAAGGGGGTTGCAATTGCCCCCTTTTGCCTCGCCCTCAATACGCCTCTGACATTTATTGCATGTTCTTGTTTAAGGCCATTAAAAAGAGCTTTTATTTTCGTAAAATTAAAAATCTAAAAAAGGTTTTTTTTTAAATTTAATACAAAAAAAGTGTTTTAGAGCGCTGAATTTTTTTTTAAAAATAAAAATTCTATTTTAAAATTCACCATTTTTTTCTTATGTCTAAACTATTGTATTCGAAATAGCATTTTATTTTTTGGCAAACACACCTATGTGCTCATAACACAGGTCAACAATTTTTTGAGAGTTTTGAGTTAACTAAAGAGATACCTGACATCTTAGGGAATATTAAATCCGTTTACAGTTTTTCCTAATCAAATTTAGTTAGTCAGTTATAAACATTAAAAATTTCAGAAAAAAGGTCAAAAAACAAAGATTCAAAAATAAATTGAAATTTTATTTTTCCATATTCATAATGTTAAATTCAATCTTTAAATAATATTTTTATTAAAAACCGAAAATATAGCGTGTCGTCGTATTTATGTTTAAACGCGAGATATTTTTATCTAAATGCCGATAAAAGAACTTGATATATTAATAAAATTTATTTTACGTTATTTTTGATTAAAAATATAAGTTACAAGGGATTTTTATATACAAAAAAGATTTTTAAATTTTTTCTTTTTAAGTTATATTCTGTCAATTTATTCAAAGAAGACTATTTTCGTTATAGACTCTAAGGAGCCAAAGACGGGAAAAATAAGAAACACGATAATTATATATGAGATTAGGCCATCATGGAGGTGCATTTATGTTTACATAAAATTCACGTTTCTGACATTGATATTTGTTGACCTGTGTAACCAAGGTTTTGAACAAATGCCATATGCAACATAAAATTCAATCCTTTAAATTTTGTTTTAACGAGGTGATTAATTTTGGTGATATAGAATAGAAGAAGTTTCGAAAATGGTCTGTGACAAAAGCATTAGCCTAGCACATCGATTGATCCTACGAAGGCTATCAACTACACACCGAGCTAACCAAAATCTCGTACCTTCAATCGGAGAAAAGATTAGGAAAGACCAAATTGAATCAGGTATAAACATTGATGTAGAACCGCGTTTAAAGTGAGTTATATTAATCAGGGACGCCTTTAGATTTCATTCGTTCATTCTTAACAAATATTATTGTTAAAAAATTTATCAATGTTGGAAATTTTTTAAGCGTTAAAATTTTTTAATTATTATAATCAAAATCGATATAGATGTACATGATAATAATAAAAATTCAGAACAATAGTAACGGGAGTAAAAATCTATATTAAAAAACATTAGTTCTGATGCTCAAATTTTTAAAACAATTTTAATTTATTTTTAAATCACGAAAAAGTTGATGGACTAACGCGACAATTTTATTTATTCTAAAATTTTTTAAAATGGTATTTTAAATTTTTATTAATATTTAACGAAATTTGGTAATTTTAAAATAAATGCTATTTTTCACTGAATTATTTTTTTTTAATTTTGAACAAAATGTTTATTTTGAAAGTAGCTTATAAATGCCTTTAGTTGCAGTTTTAGTAGGATGCGGCATAAATTGAAATTTTATTGATCTAGTTAAATTGATACATAATTAATTTTTTTTAGTAAGAACTAGTGATTTATATTTTAAAAGTCTCAAGGTCCTTTTTTGGAATGGGCTCATAAGCTCTGATTCGTTACAGATTAATTAAGTATGAAAATCCGCTCTAAACATATGGTCCTTATGCGAAGAATTAGAGTTAGTTAGCGAAAACACTGGACAACATAAAAAAACAACATAAACGATGTGTTTAGGGTTTTTTAGAGAATCTTCTTGCGCAAACGAGGGGTAAAACTTTTTTTTCTAATTCCTCCAATTTTTTTAAACCACGTGCAAAGTTAAAAAAAAATTCACAGAATTTCTTTAACTATTGATGTTGCAAAAAATCTATTGGCATATTCAGATTCCTTATAATAAACATATCTAAAAAAAGTAATAGCTTAAAATTATTTGCAATTTACTTTTAAGTTATTTAAGATCAAAAAACAGATTATATGACGAAAACCATTAATTTTATAATAATTAAAAAATAAAAAAAATTAGTATTATAAAACAATTATATCCCTTATTTTTTTTTTGGTAAGGAGATGGAAAAATTTGCTCGTTCGATCCCAGAGCTAGCTTATAAATAAGCTGGGATTGGGATCATCAAATACAACAGTAAATAAAGAATAGCAGATTGATCAATGCGTAAATGAGGTTGATATGGTAAATTAATTTGTCCGCACTGATGTCCGTATTTCACTAAAAATTCATCGGTGCATGCAGGTTTAGGAGTACCTGCTAAAAAACCACCCCCTCACGGCATCTTCTTTTTTTAAGCCGCCGTACCCGTTAGGGCTTTGGCACTTAAAAATTGTTCTCACCCAGGATCGAACTTTGACTATTAATTTTCCAAAAAATTTATTGGCAAATTCATATTCCTTTTAAAAAACATATTTAAAAATTATTATAGCATAATATTATTAACAATTTACTTTAAAGTTATTTAGAATTAATAAACGGATTTTATGGCGAAAACCACTAATTTTATAAAAATGAAAAAATAAAAAAAAATTATATATTACTAAAAAATTCAAACGTTTTACGATAATAATGAATTTTTCCGTAATCTAAATGTCTTTTTAAACTTTTGTTATTACCCATAAGTTTCATGGTATATAGGCTCAAAATATCTTGAAAATAGATAAATCTATTGACACCAAATATTTTGAATTCCGAAGCATCGGCTAAATTTCTGATTTCATAATCGTAATTAACACCAAAAACTTGACTAAAAACGATAGTTGCCACAAATGATGCTTAAGATCGTAATTTTGTTGTCCAGTGTAATGAATGTTTCCGTAATTTTAAACTTTTGTTACTACCCATTAGTTTTACGAATAGAGGCCGAAAATACCCTTAAAATAAAAAAATCTCTTTTGACACCGAATAACTAAAAATCTGTGGCATTGGCTAAAATTCTGATTTCATATTCATAATTAGCACCCAAAATTTGACCAAAAACGATAGTTGCCATAAATGATGCTTAAAGTCGTCCATATTTAGTTTTCCAGTGTAAACAATAAAAGCGCAATCGATGCCTCCTATCAAAGATTTTTTAGCTCTATTTAGCGCTTTTGTTGGCGTTTATATTTTTGTGAGGTTTGTCATGTAAAAATTACCAAATTAGTAGCAGTAAGTTCCAATGGCCAGAAACCCACCGGTAATTCTGGGCTAAATCAAAGTTCTTATCTAACCCGGGACTGTTCGCAAATTTTCATTTTTTTGCCATTACAATGAATGTTAAAATTTTCTTTGTAAGTCGAAGCTAGAATAGGTTTTTAAATGTGTTTTTAATGTCCAAAGTACATCCAATATATGGAATACGAGATTTTTTAAAATTATGTTACATTTTTAGATCCTCTAAAAAGTGGCAAAAATAATTTTAAACATCGACCAATAAACATCGATCTCAATTTACTATTGAATCCACGACTGACTCCTAATACCGAAACATTGTGGTACGATAAGCAATTTTCGAAAAATGAGGAAAAATTAAGCTTTCGACGATTACTGTTGAAATCCGGTTTGCCGGAGGAGATGCCTCGCGTTTATAATGCCGTTCATATGGAGACGTCTGTACAAAAGGCTTGGTACACACTGCAACAAGCCTATAAACTAGATCAAGGTAACCGACTTATAAAGTTTTTTGTGACTGCTTCTATTTGGGGCGAGGCAAAATTTTTCAAAAGTTGTACAACAAATTATTTTTAACAATTAAATTTTATTTTATTTGAAATAAGACGGTATAAATTTTATTTTTTCAATATTATTGTGGAAAGAGTTTCCAATATTATTTTTGCATATAAAATATTGTTTTATGGTCATTGTTATTGTTTAACTATACATATGGATTGGCAATCAATTGATTACACCGGACAACAAAATTTAGAAGACGCTAAGCATCATTTGTGGCAACTATAATTTTTAGTTTTTGGCGCTGATCACGAATATGAAATCAGAATTAGCCAATGCCTCAGATTTTTAGTTATTCGGTGTTTTTGGGGTATTTTGGGCTTCTATATAATAAAACCTATGGCTAACAAAGTTTAAAAATATATTTAGATAACAAAAACATTCATTATTAACGTAAGGGGATTAAAATTTTTAATTCTTTTTATTATTTATTTACACAAAATTAGTGGTTTTCGTCATAAAATCCGTTTTTTGATCCTAAATAACTTGAAAATAAGTTGAACCTTTTTTAGATATGTTTTATATAAGGAATCTGAATTTGCCAATAGATTTTTTGAAAAACTAATAGTTAAACGAATTTTATAAATTTTATGAACTTTGGACGCGGTTTTAAAAAAAATTGAAGGCATTAAAAAAAAATTAAATCCGGGATTGTTATCGGAAGAAAATTCTCTACAAAACCCTCAAAAAATCATGGATATTGTTTTTTTGCTGTCCAGTGTTATTAAGCCGATATCTTCGCACTTAAATAATTAAATTGAAGTTTCTTCTATCTGTTTGAATATAATTGCATCGTGAAGAAACGTAAGCAAGTTTTATGTTTAAGCCTTTTAATTAAATTTTTTCACAAAGTATTTACTGATTTCGTAATTTACGTATTTATCATAATGATAGAGGATTCTACAAATTATGATATATGATATTTTATTTAATTATTTTTTTCCTGTCATACACATAACATCTATTAATAAAATATCAATTGGTAATTATTAATATAACATATAAATGCTGGTTTTCTTTTAAATAAAATCTTATATTTAAAAAGTTGTATCGCAAAACTCCTCATCAAACCAAAACTGTTCAACGAATAATCAGCGATCCCCCAAAGCCAAAGATACTGAAATCAATAATGCTGACTCCAATTACACTATTTGCCTTCCACCCATAAACGTAACTGGGAACTTACATTTGGGCCATGCGCTCACGTGCGCCATACAGGACACGTTAGTCAGGTACGAACGAATGCGTGGCCAAAATGTCACTTGGACCCCAGGGTTTGATCATGCCGGAATAGCGACCGAAGTGAAAGTCGAACAGCATTTGAGAACGAACCGAGGTAGGGGGTCTGATAATATGAATTAGGGGATGGACATGATAACAGAGATTGATTTATCCTTAAAAAATATTACATTTTGCCTTTTATATTGATTTCTTATGTGAAATATTCAATTGTATATTTTTTTTCCACATATGGTTTTTTTTTGATTTTTGACAAATTATGAATTTCATTTGAGGGCATTTGCTTTTAGGTGTAAAACTTTTGCATAATTTTTATATTAATTGATCTTTATATAGATGATAGGTATAAATCATAGAGCAAATATTCAAAGTTACATATTTGGCAACACTTTTGAAAAATTTTGTATGATGAACCTTGACCAAAATTGAATATTTATCGTTCAAATATGTCTACAAATACTTGTGTCCATCATTCCCTAAGTAAAAATGTTTGTTTACAAATAAAATCTAATAACACTAGATGGAAAAAGCGACACCGATCGACGTACTTTGGGTCGCCAACGTTTTATTGAATGCATCGAGGCATGGAGTACCGATAAAATGGACCAGATAAGCCATCAATTTCACCGTATGGGTCTCCATATGGATTGGCCTCTCGAAAAACATGAAATAAGCCATATCTCGGATAAAACTTTATCGAATAAAAATAATGAAACTTTGTATGAGCATGCATGTACTAACCCATACACCCTTGATTCTAGCTTTAAAACACTCGTTGCAGACGCTTTTTGTCGTCTGAATCAACAAGGTTATAATAAATTGATTTCTTGTAGCAAAACTATTTTTTTTGCATATATTTAAGCCTTTCAAATGTAAGGTAACCAACGCGAAAAATTACTTTGAGTCAGGATTTTTAAATAAGTATTTTAGGCAATGTATTGGGTTAGACTATATACAAATTTAACCTATATCGGGCGGGTATTCGGTTGTTTTTTATATTTTAACCTGAGCCTTTTATTATGTATTATACATAACTTTTTATTTATATGATAATTGCATTTAATATTTACTTTTTGTAAGCTTTTTTCCAGGAAGCTGGATTTTTTAAACACTTTTATTACACAGTTTCTAAATATTCTTCATATTTATATGAGCAAATTTATAAGATCAAGGCTACTTTTTTTAAATTGTGTAAGCCACCTATAAACATTCATTTTAATTAAATTAAAAAGAAATGAGACGTAAAAACTAAAAAATAAAAAATTAGTTTTAATTTTTAACGGGTAAGTTTAAAAAATATTATTTTTAAATGTCTTATTAATGTGGTAATTAAAAAAATGAGGTTACTAAAGATTTTAATAAAAATATTATTCTTGCAATAGCAAAATTATTTAATTTTGCAAATTTGTTCATAGGGCCCTATAATTCAAAAAATGGAAAAAAAATGGGGGGGGGGGCAGTGATGTAGATTGTTTATCTATATTGTTACACGTCTCCTTTAAACATTCATTAATTTTTGTACCTTTGTACAAGGTGAACGTTGTTCATTTAGATCTTAATATCATGTCAACTATAGTTAATTTTAGTGGTCCGCCTAGAGCCATAATTGTATTAACAAAGTATAAATGTGTAAATTATAACATGTACATTATATATAATGTATCATATAGGCTTAATATACCGTTCTAACCGGCTCGTTAATTGGTCCTACCATTTAAAAACTGCAATCTCAGACTTGGAAGTCAAACGCTTACGCCTTGACGGGCCGACTTACCTAAACGTGCCTTGGTATCGTAATGATACTGCATCAGGTTTTTTAAATTTAGCCCTATTTAAGTGATTTTTTTAGTTTTTACCACCTTAAAAATATTTTAGAAACACCTATTTTTTGCTTAAATTAGTATATTGTTTTTAAGCTTTATCAAATCTCTGCATGAAATTTTGTTAACTTATTTAAAAAAATATTTTCTGTTGCACTCGCCCCATAGTTCGACATTTTCTAACCATATTAATACATTTTTTTTGCAGAGTTTTACAAGCGTGGGTGATAATAAAATGAAAATTAAAGCTCCGCATAAGAAAAATTGATTTAGTTGAATTTTAATTTTGTTTCATATCAATACTCATAATAAATAGCAATTAAAAGAAGGTATATATATATTGTTATTAAATTTTAATTTTCAAATTTTAACACTAAACAGGCACGTCTTCAGCTCAAAGGCCCGTTAAATTCGGTCAAATATGGGAAATTACGTATCCGCTATGCGATCTCAATACTTTTACTTACCAGTTTTCGCCATTTCCATTGCATTTGCCCGTTCAAACAACCCGCCCCGAGACGATAGCGAAAGACGTTGCTTTAGCTGTCCATCCCGCCGACCCTAAATATTCACATCTCGTCAATTCAATAAATTCTGGCCATTTCAAAGTTTTGAATCCTCTGTCTGAAACGCCTGGGTATTGGGAGAACTTTAGATTATCGAAAAAGGGGAATGCGACGCAAAGGCTTTTGAACCGTTACTCAAACTATGCACCTGTATATTTGCCAATTATTTTAGATGAAAGAGTCGATCCAAACAAGGGGACAGGTATTAAAAAAAATATATAATTTTTATATTTATGCAAAAAAAAAAATTAACAAATGTTGTATATTTTATCTATTAAATTATTTGAAATATATATTATGCTCATACACATAATATATGTTATTCGAAAATAGTCATTTATCAAAGTTTTGCAACAAAGATAATTTTTTTGATATTTTACTATCATGTTTTTATAATGTCATTCAATATTTGTCCCTAACCGATTAAATACAATCTTTTTACAATTCCAAACCCTGCACAGATTAATAAATATTTATATGTTTTTTTTATATTATGCCACTAGGGTGTCTAAAATTGACCCCAGCTCACGATACGCTCGACTATGAGATATACAAAGACCATGTAAGTGAAATAAATCAGCTTTTTTTAACCTGTAATTCTCATCTCCCATTAAAGCTTTGTGAGACGATTTTGTCCAATATTTCATCTCAAACGCTTTTTAATGAGACCGGACTTTGTCCAGCACTGCATGGCGATAAATGCATCAATAGACACGAAGCAAGAGATGAGATTTTGGGCTTTTTGAACTGCGGTAGTTTTGAACGATCTTTTAAGCCGTATAGAAAGTTAATTTTTAGCTCTATAATTTGAAAAAGCCTGATATTTTTAACAGTTTTTGCACGCCAAATTTTTGTTTTGTTGTACGTTATAATATAAATATTTGGTGCTGTTTAATTACATTTTTTTTTTAATTTTTTGCATAACATATATTTTATCTTTACATTATTTATATAACTTTTAAATCAGGGCTGGACATTGTAAATAATTGTAGTTTTGTACTTTTATAAATAAACTAAATTGCGTTTCTCCTTGTTTCATTTATTGATTTTTATAATATATTTTTTAATCGTATGTTAACACTAAATTTTTAATCTAAAAAAAATTACACACGCTTTTACTATGTCTTACAACTTTGCTGTATTATTCAAAAACAACTATTTATTAT